>CM042810.1:10833406-13233406 GCA_009982885.2 Hyles vespertilio | reverse complement strand
AGGATATAAAAAAGTTGCATTGTGAAAACATTTGTCAGAACATGATAATCTATGGCGGTCTAAACTCTTTACAAAATCTTTGAGTCTAGAGTAGGTAGAGACTATAAATATAGCTTTCAGCAAATCCAGTCGGAGTACCCAAGATTACCCACTTTTGTCATTATGTCATATTAGTCTACCCCAATGGAAAATACCAGCGTAAAAAGCTCATCTATGTAATTATATCTCAACTATAGACTCTGATCAATGTTCCAAGGAAGGCCGCTGTATTGCGGTTTTTCTAAACGTTTGAAAAAAGGAAATATATTTTAGATAATTTAGACTTCTCCGCCCACATAACAACCACAGTAACTCCTGTCAGCCAAGATCCACAGCAGCACGCAAAGAATTGGCGCCGAGCTCCGGAGCTCAGTGAGCCTCTTCAGGACACTAGCTTGTCTTATAAAGGATAGATTATTGATACTTTTATTTATTTCGTAGGTCCGACAATCATAAGGCTTACCTACCTGATGGTAATTACTACCGACCATGAATATCTGAGACAGTTAAATCGTAGATAAAATGGAAGGTGAGAAAGGATAGTAGCCCCTGTGGAGGTTACTCTATGATTCGAAATGTAGATCGAAAGTTAGAACGTTCGACGTCCGAAGTTATGAGTTTTCCACTTCTAAAATCAAAACTATTCTCTATGATACCTATCATTTACAGTTCTTGTATACAGTTGTTTACAGTATGTAAAATGTACTCTGTGTCATTCACTCTGAACTTTGTCTATACTTACGATGTACAATAGGGGATTTGTATAGGGGATTTTTTTTCTATATACAGGGTATATCAAGACTGCTACCGAAAACGAAGCCGGGTGGTAGTTTAAGCGACTTCAGACACAATGCAATAGAAAATTTTGCAAAAAAAAGCGTCAATTTTTTTTTTCCTATGGCCATATTTGGGTGGTAAATACATTTTTTTCCTAAAATAATAGTGTATACCCTTTTATTTATAAATGCTCTAAGGTATAAAACAGTTTAAATTATTATTTTAGCAAAATCTATGGATTTACCACCCAAAAATGACGATATTTAAAAAATCATTAAAAATTAATGTCGCGTTTCTTAGCAAAATTTTTAATTGCATTGTGTTTGTAGTCACTAAAACTACCACCCGGCTTCGTTTTCGGTAGCAGTCTTGATATACCCGGTATATCCACTATATTATATCATGTATTGACCCTATATTTGTATGTATTTACATATTAATTATTATGTTTCTATTTTTTCTTTCTCTAAAAATGTATACGCCCACTTGATCTCATCTCTGCATCACCCAAAGGTAGACTGGTAGATAATGCCGCTGGTATTATGTCCGCCTTGTATACAACGTATATGAAGTATAATAAATAAATAAATAAAATTTGAACATTTTGTAGTTTTACGAACGACATCCGAACATTCGAACTTTGTTTCATATATTCGATCATAAACTAACCTTATAGGACGGTGGTCCTGTCACATCCCAATCAAGCCAGCTCATTCCTATAACTGTAGACCAAGGTAAGAGGTAGAGTTCCCTACTCTACCTCTTATAAGTTTTTAAATAAAACCTCAATTTCTAAAATACAATTTATTAGCTTACATACATACGAGCATGCATCTAACAAATAACAAAATTGTTCTACCTACATATACATTTGTATAGACCGTTTCCAATTCATTCGCAACTTAATGTAGTGTTTCCAAAATAATACTCATTTTCTCGTTATAAAAATAACATAGGAATAACCACGAAAACGTGCGGTCCGTTCACACCTAGCCGATACACGTAACGATAAGACTTATAAATATATATTTGTTCAGCTTTTAAATTGGTCTAGTATATAAAAAAGGTTTTGAAATCAATAAAAAGGTTTTGAAATAAAAAAAAGGATATTAGTTTTTATACTAACCAAAATATAAAAACATAATGACAGGCAGCTATATTTACTTTGCGTTATGTAGAATGCAATAAATAATATCATAGGAATGCCAATATAAATATGCGCCAGTAAAATAAATCATACGGTCATTTTATAAAATATAATGTGTTTGATAAATAAAATATCGTATCGGCAACGTTACGTGTATCGGTGAGGTGCAAACGAACCTTTATTGGACGCTAATTTAGAATTAAGTAATAACTTTACAGTCGCCTTAACATACAAAATATTAATAAAAAATAATAATTGCATTGTTTTAATTACACATCTAATGTTATATGTTGGAAGGTAAATTCGACCATTAAAAAGTTTATTTAATATCCTTTCAAAACTATTTTATTCTCGCATTTACAAATGACTCGCAATGACTAATCTTTTTTTACAATTATATTACCTAGGGCCGATCGCCTCTACTCATTTTATTTTTACTATTTTAAAACATATTTTTATAAAATAAAAAATGGCAATGACATAGCAAATTTCAGAATTTCAATGCAAGGCGAAGGCGCAAATTAAACTTAAATTATTAAAAAGTTATATACAACTACGGAAGCCCGAAAATTTGAAATAAAAGTCGAATTTACACCCCAACACTTAAACCCATTATACCTGTTAAAATATAAGTAAAATGAAATACCCGAATACGCCTAATGTTACAAAAATACAAACTTGCATTACAACGGAGCTGAATTTGACGACACATTTTTTAAAGTGAGATTGACTCAATATATTTACAAAACTTTTTTACATTATCTGTCTGTAACTAAAACACTAAGCAGTTAAGAGCAACTTATTATTTGAATGGCGTTTGAGTATTCGGGCGTTAGACCATTAGTTCCGAATGACAAAGTAGGCTGCTTGCTTAATCTAAAAAAATGTTAAATTATTTTATAATTCATTACCTTTAGAATTTCTCGTAGAATTTAAAGTTAGCGTCGACAAAATCGGTCCCGTTGTTAAAACATTTCGACACCAAAAGATATAAGATTTTTTATACCGTATATTCTAAAAGTCGTACGTGCTACAGGGTTTCAAAATCCTATTGTAAGAATAATATGCTAAGAATCGTATGAAATACCAATTAATGTCGAAATTCACCTAAACTATTATATACAGGTATTTTACATTTATCAGACTTGTATATATCAAAGGCATAGAATATAGACTTGGATTTATAGCAATGAGGGATTTAATGATTTGAGGTCCAATGCATCAGTATTTTTTTAACATTATTATTACATATTCACCTATAAACTTTTGAAATAAATATAAAATCTGCAAATGGGGCAATTTATATGATAAAGATTAACGCCCGAATACTGTAACGCAACTTAAATATAAGTTGAGCTTAACTACGTTAATCCCGATTAAATGAACTGGCTAAGTGGGCCGTGCGCTGTTAAGAGCAACTTATTATTTAAATGGCGTTCCAGTATTCGGGCGTAAGATATTTAATTTTAGGAACCTGCGTATACACAGTACACAAGTAAGTGTTCAAGGTGTTACATAACAGAACAAAATATGAATACATACTGTCTATCTAAATCAGCACATATGCTTATTATATATTTAATCAATTTATGTACACCGGATTCCTCAATACCTTAGTCTACTTCCTATGTCTATGGTATTTAAACACTTGAAAACGGATAGCTAAATACCATAAGTATTGCTATACTGAAAAAAATAATCGCGGCGTAATTTTTATTAGTCACTTAATCAAAAACTAAAATTTTAAATTCTGTACAATACCAAATGACCAACAAAAAATAGTAAAAAAATATTATCCTTAATAATATTTTACGTTCGTAATATACCGGGTATATCAAGACTGCTACCGAAAACGAAGCCGGGTGGTAGTTTAAGCGACTTCAGACACAATGCAACAGAAAAAGTTTCAAAAAAAAGCGACAATTTGTTTTTTTTGTTATTTTTTTCCTATGGCCATATTTGGGTGGTAAATAATTTTTTTCCTAAAATAATAGTGTATACCCGTTTATTTATAAATAATCTAAGGTATAAAGAGTTTAAATATTATTTTATAATTATTTTAGCAAAAACTATGGATTTACCACCCCAAAATGACGATATTTAAAAAATCATAAAAAATAATTATCGCGTTTCTATGCGAAATTTTTAATTGAATTGTGTTTGTAGTCACTAAAACTACCACCCGGCTTCGTTTTCGGTAGCAGTCTTGAGATACCCGGTATATTACAGTTTTTTTTTAAATTATTTGTGTATTTGCAGTGTATAAACCGTCCCCTACACATTGGTTAAAGATTCACGGAATTCTTTCAATTCCTAATTTCATTGTTCTAATTTTTGACAAACGGTTCCCTCGAATAAAATCGTATCTGCATTATAAGAACATATTTACGTTCGCCATTGTCTGGTTATTTAGAAAAATAAAAACCAAAATACCAGAGCGCTATATTTGTTTTTATCTATACATACATATAAATAAAATTGAAGTGTCTGTTTTAAAAGAGAAAATAAAAATAATGTCCAACTACATATCGTTATATACACGATACCTGTGCCGAAAATGATATTTTTTTTGTCTGTCTGTCTGTTTGTTCCGGCTAATCTTTGAAATGGCTGGACCGATTTTGACGGGACTTTTTTTGTCAGGTAGCTGATATTATAAGGAGTAACTTAGGCTACATTTATTTTAGAAAAATAAAGTAATGTTGCAATGCGCAAGTACTATCCAGTACCGCGTGCAGCTCACGCGCATGCCACCACTGGGCCGTCACGTCAGACGCCTCCCACCACTTCTCCCACCAACGAATCAGTATCACATTTACAAAATATTGTATATAAAGAAATTTTTCAATAAAGCTAATACAAAAAACTGAAAATAAATGTGTAACGGGAGTTTACCGCCAACCGCTAAGAGATGGCGCCACCGTAGAATTAGATCGCGGTATGGTTTAGTTACAAAGGTTGATAATTAAAATAAAAATGCAAAAACCAAAAAAAAACTAAATAAACTAATTAACTTTTTTGTTAAATTCCACGCGGACGAAGTCGCGGGAACAGCTAGTGCTAAATAAAAATGAACAATAAACTAAACATCTAATTTGCTCCTAAGATTTTGTTCGTGGGACGCGTTGAAATCCCAAATTTTTATTTCCATGAGCAATTTATCGCTTTAATAAATGTTTTACACATTATCATTTTTAAAACAAAAGAATTAAATCTTACGACATTATCATGGAATTTAAGTATTGCCGTATATCATTAATTGGCATATTTTATAAATTCCTCACAACGAATAATGTCTTAAATATGCTCATGTTTTATACCAGAAAAGGTAATCAGAGTTTAAAAACACATTCCACGCATCTTTAGGATTTCTGTTTTAAAAGGTATGTGTTAAATGCGACTTTATAACCATAGATAATATACCGGACATACACAATATAGAATTTTCTTTACGAAATGTGTTAGATATTTTAAAGATTTTTTTGTCTTGTATGGCGATACGAGCTTGCCGTTCGCCTGATGCTAAGCGATACGACCGCTCATGAACAGTAGCAAAACCAAACAACAACTTGAATTACAAAACTATGCTTGGCATTCCACTGCGCTAGCTGTCCTGAGACACAAGATGTAAAGTCTCAATATATCCAGTAGTTACTCTGGCTACAATATCCTTCAAACCGAAACACAACAGTGCATTTACACTGCTGTTTGGCGAGAGAAATAGATATTGCGGTGGTACCGACCCAGGCGGCCTTTCACATATGAGATAACTATCGCCAGTTAGAAATGTGTTAATTTTTTTTAAAAGTATTTCATCTATTATTCCGACCAGCGGATTTTTATAAATTCACATCTACATATGCTCCCGTAGGTGTCATCAAATGTGCCAATTCATTATTTCATTTATAAATGTTGACTGACTGAGTATCTGTCTTGGTTACAAATCCTAATTCTCGACGATACATAGGCACGAGGTTTTTCCAACTAAGTACTCATCCCAAACTGAAATACCCAACTCGGGAATAGAAACTAGGACACTGCGAAAGTATACAGAGTCATATTGACACATTTTATTTAATTTAAACCACATTTTTCTCATCAACCCAGCTGACATTGTACAAAATAAAAAAGTGGTTATTTTTTGTCAAAAATCACAATACAAACTACAATGTATCGAGTATTTTTACCGCTTAACTAAACTTCATTTCGGTTTTGCAACTTACCTCAGTGGTAAAAAGTCTCCTATACAGGTTGACCAAAAGCCTTGAAATCCTTAGAGATCCTTGAAAAACCTAAAATCACAATTTTTCATAAATCTACCAAACAGTTTTTTTCAACTTGTTTCAATGGTACCTTGGGGTGGTTAGGAGCATGTGATTTAAATTAAAAATCACATGTCAATATCCCTCTGTTTACATTGTCATTAAATCAATGCGACTATCCCACAAATACTGTCCCAGAGTCATAGATTTGGCATCGTAAATATTTTAGATCTGAATCACAACAATCAGCATACCAAGAGCGAATTAACGAATAAAAAATAAAACACATACTTAATCTTGAAAACTCCCATACCCGAAAAAATGCTCGTTTTCAAACATTTGTCTCGGTTCGAGAATCGAGCTTACGACCTCTGGAGTCACAGACGGTGTTTAACCAACTGCACCAAGAAGGATGAGTATGACTTATCATACAAAAATAATTTCAATAATTAAAATGCCAATTGATGCTAATGTTTGTGATTCAGTCCTAAATCATTCTTCGTAATGCAACATTCATTTTGGTCCCATATGACTATATTGTTGCAATTTGTGTGCGTAATATACTATGTGACGTGTAGTTATTGCTATAATTTTGGCATTTAATTGTTATATTAAGGCTGTAATTGCCCAATATTTTTTCCTATGTTCGTTATATATTCTTATATTCTGTCGAAAACAGAACTAAGTAAAACCTCCAATAATTTTAAGCAGCGGCATCTATCGGCAAATGATAGGACTAATTTCCAATCCTAAAGCTGTATGATACATACCTTTTAATAATCAATTAATATCAATTCCGTATATTTTATAACCAATTTCAGTCCACTTCACTTAAACAATAAATCCACTAATTATAGTCCAATTCGGCATCATTTTGAGCTCTTGGGTTATTGATCAACGAATCAGGATTGACCGAATGCACCGGGGCCGGGTTCATTATCCTCGTTTGGACCCGGGATAGGTCCAATACAGGCAGCCTTAAGACATAGTCGCTATCCCAGGCTCTATTCCTGTGATCCGACCAGGGTATAACCCGGATATCCGCAGACCCGCTTGATGACGACGAACTTGGGCTTGAGGCAGTGGCTATAGCGTTCAACCGAGGAATTCTTTGAGCCAGAGTCCTGAGTCTTGAATTCTCCGGCCGTTCCTGCCTTTCTGGGACCACGGTTTGGACCTCGGGCCGTCGTTGGTCCCGGTTTGAGGCGAACATGTGTTGGTACCGCGCTATCTCGCAGGTTAAGAGTGGACGGGCGTCTCTACCGATTCTTTGGACGGTTATCTGTCGTTGCTGGTTGGATGTGCTTGTGTCGATTGTTGTTGGATGGATGATGATGCTGTTTTGCTGCACCCGGGTTGGTGATGGGAAATTTAAAGCCAGGAAATCTGGTAATGGTACGCAGTACACGCCGAGTTCGTCCTGGGAAGAAGAAAGCATTTATAAATAAAAGTCAATAAAAGCACAGTTTTAAAAGTTTTGAACATTGACGCAAAACTGAGACAAGCAATGTCGCACAAATGCAGAGGTGAAATAAAGAATTGTATGTCCGCCAAGTTATCATTACCCTCCAGTGTCATCTCATTGATTGTAAGTTTCCGACACACTATTTTAATATACGTCGCAACCTTTGATATTGGCTTGTGATTTTACAAATATCCACCTACATAAACCTAATGTTATAATAATATTCTCTTCTTAAATTTTTCCTTCCATTTTCCATCACTTTCACTGCCCACCAATAAATACACCAGATAGTTTGTTTTCTACAGACAAAACTATTTTTTTAAATTCCAAAGAACGGCAAGTCGAGCCTTCCAATCGAATGACGATAAGCGATACAATCTTCTTCTTCTTTTAAAATGTAGTTTGGCAACACCGGTTCATTGGTGATTTTGCCAATGTTATGTAGTGTGTTGAGGGAAGCGATACAATCACTCATGTCCATTGGCAAAACCAAAGAACAACTTGCATTACAAAGCAATGCTTGGCATTCCACTGCGCTCGCCATCCTGAGACATAAAATGTTAAGTTACTCTGGCTACAATGTCCTTTAAACCGGAACACAAAGTCTTCATCCCTTTCACTGTTTACCAAGTGAATTAATGGCTCGTTTGCTTGATTATTTCAAAAAATAACTACTACAAATCCCGAAAAACAAACTCACAGTACTATTAGGTGTCCTCTCCCCTCCATTCTCCGGTATGGTCATAAATGGTTTCCTCTCCACTTCGGTGGATGATTGATTAGTCTTCTCCTTGTTGTCTTCATCTAGTGGCACATCGGGGACTACTTGCAAGTCCTCGGGGGGGTTTGGCACTATAACGTAGGATGCTATGATGCTTGATAACTGGTCCAACACCTGAAATTAGATTAAAGAAAATGATAATGAAAGATTTGTAAGAAGTATGTTTCGATAACCTTGTGGTACACAATGTGCCATATATCATATCCAAATATGATATATGGCACATTGTGTAGTTCAAATTTTATTGAAACAAACAAAAATGATTTATTTATCGTCGCAAAAAACACAGACATGGTTAATATAAACAATATGTATAGGGTTAAATGAAAATTAAACCATAATTATATAATTATATCTAAGAAGTGTTAATGGAATCCGGCTCGAAGGACCAAATTATTGTACACGTGAAACTGCGATTTACTTGGAGAATCAGAGACATTTCTTTATAAATCTATACTAATATTATAAAGAGGAAATATTTGATTTTTTATATTAAATAGTCTCTGCAAATACTGGGCCGATTTTAAAAATTCTTTCACCATTAGAATCCTACGTTATCTCTGATGAACAAAGGCGATATAATGTTTTTAAAAAAGCGTAGTATGTGCACTCAATGTGCCTCCGGCTTATCGAAGTGTTGTGTGTAAGGATAGTCAATCACCACGCACTAATAGGGTGGAGGAAAACATCGTGAGGAATTAGGAAACCTGCATACCATAGCGATTCATAAGAATTTCTATAGTATGTATTCACCAACCCGCATTAGGCCAGCGGGGTGGAATATATGGCCTAACCATTCTCAATCGTATCCTCGATTGTAGAGGAGGCCCGTGCCCTGCAGTGGGACGTATATGGGCTGATAAAGAAGAAGAAGAATATATGCACTCAGACGGAGCTGGACTTGGCGGCTTGTTAAAAATAATTATGCATTAATAAAGAATTTCTATTATTCGTTTTTAAACAAATATTGACTTACCTCGTCAGCCAGTAATCTGTGTTTGGGATCTTTCACCAGTAGCCTTTGTATCAGAAACACTGTGCTGTCAGACACTTGGACGGAATTTCCATCCCTGAAAACAATCAATTGATGAATTTAATAATTATTGTTGTATAGTGTAAGTTTGTACATGATTTAATAATGAAAATTTATTGTTTGATTAGTTATGACATGGCACCAAACTGTATGTACCTAGGCTATTTGCATAGATTTAATTAGGACATCCAAACATAACATTTTCATGATTTAATTTTAAACAACTGGTATGAAATAACAACTTGTAAAATGGTCAGGTTTATAATAAAAGATCTATTATTGATGTAAATATTGAATATTATATAGATGTTAGTTTTTAAACATATTGGTTTGTATAAATTGGCTTGTGTCAATAATCAACAAGAGTTTCTCGGTATCCAGACAAACCTGTAAATGGTTTTTATGATTCGTCAGGAATTTTTGCCAGATATGGCGATAGGCCCGCGACCATCAGATCGTGGGACGGAACATACAAGGTGAAAGGTGGGTGTCCTGGCACCTCTGCCTACCCCTCATGGGAAAAGACTGAGTTTATGTATGTATGTATTAATAACGATTAAGAGTGTCTCAGTATCCAGACAGACCTGTAAATAATTTTTGTGATACTTAAATATATCTTTGGTGGTTATAAGTGTAGGTATTATAATATGCACTCACTTCCAGGAACTATCTATTGTATATTTTGTAAACTAATACTTAATACATTCACAGACAGAATAAAATTATAATTATGCGACTCAGAGCGAGATGTGCTCGTGACGAGAGATGGCAGACTATCCTTTTCATCCAAATAAACCGACCCTTTTATAGGACTACCCGAATGAGGATCGGTGGGGATAAATCTTACAGAAAATATATTTAAGCCATAAAATAGGGTCTATCCTTTCAACTAAAAATTAAGGTCTACCCAAACATCTGGGCTATTGTCCAAACTGAAAGGTTTACCCAAACATGTGTACTATTGTCTAAAAAACATAAATTTGTTGCAAAGGATTTCCGCCACTAAAGAACTTAACTATAATAATACAGTTTTATTGCCCCGGCATGAACGGGCCATTACAATTAGGCAACAATAATTTAGAACAGCATCTTTTTAACAAATATTACACAATACGGTACACAAAAATTCTTACTTTAATAAAACGACTCGCAGATGTTTTATGGTTAAACATCTGCAGTCATATCTTAAAATGAAATGCGTGTCTAAATAATGTTCAAATTACAAATAATAAGCGTGTTATTTTATAAGCTAAATCTAAGTTGGCGTATTGCTACCGCCACATACCCATTTGTAGATTTATTTAAAAATTTTAAATTACAGTAACCAATGACATTCAGTATATAGTAGTAAATAGTCATCAGTATATACTAACGGTGGTATATTATAGTTAGCAGCTTGTATCCTGCTGAACAGCTGAGCCAGACTGGTGTCACAGAACGGGAACTGTCCGTACAGCATGGTGTAGAGAACCACTCCCAATGCCCACATGTCAGACGGTTTGCCCAGGTACGGTTTGCACATTAACACATCCGGGGATATGTAGGCCGGTGATCCTGGACAAAGGAAACATTATATGTTAACATGAGTCATAAATAGATCTACTGGTGGTAGGTCTCTCATATGTGAGAGGCTGCCTGGGTGGGTACCACCGCAATGTCTATTTCTCCCGTCAAACAGCAGTTTAAATGCACTGTTGTTTCGAATTGAAGGACATTGTAGCCAGAGTATCTACTGGACATATTGAGACTTAACATCTTACGTTTCAGGATGGCGAGCGCAGTGGAATGCCAAGCACTGCTTTGTAATTCAAGGTGCTGTTTGGTTTTGCTACTGTTCATGAACGGTCGTATCGCTTACCATCAGGCGAACGGCATGCTCGTCTCGCCATTCATTTCAATAAAAAAAAAAACGAAATAAAGATTTTTTTGCGATGAATAACATAAGTGCCGGAAATAAAGTTCTTGCCTTTTAAAACAATTTTGTAGATATGGTAGTATTACTGTCAAGGGTGTTCCATGAAAAAAAGAATATTAAGAAGAAATTGCTTTTCTTTTTAATATTCATCCAAGCATATAAATCGTACTATCAAAACTTTAATAATAAAATAAAAAATACACCCAACATTCACATACATAGTACTGACCCCACATTAAAGTCGATTCTAGTGTCGTGGGTATCAGGAGACTACGCTCTCACGAAAACCCAGACCCGAAACAAATATCTGTAGATAACACAAATATTTATCTCGGTGCGGGGATCGAACCCGCGTGCTTTCACAGCCGGCGTCTAACGAACTGCGCCACGGAGGCTATGAGGTTATGGTTTGAAACGACAAGTTTGTCAATTCAAATAAACACAAATAAATTAGACTATGAGTTAAAAAATACTCGTCAATTGTGTATGATTTTAAATAATACACAATATCTACTACAGGGTATCGATATAAAAAATAAATTAAAATAATAATAATCCAGTGATTGATGGCAATAAAGCCTCTAAAGTAGGTAAAAAAAAAACAAAATTGCTTACTTATCGTCAAATTCCTACCTCGTTGATCTTTTAACAGGTCCCTGTCGCTTCCAAGATGCGTGCCCAGACAGAAATTAGTGATAATCACTCGACCGGTCCTTTGGTTCAACACTATGTTGCCCAGCTTTAAATCTCTGTGCACTATGTTCCTCTGTAATGTATAGAAGATTTACTCAGCATAATATTGATATGATAGCCTTTATGATGAAATGGGTTTAAATCAGACAGATCCTGGAGCGAAAATATTCTGTGGTGGAATTATAGGATGATTTAGAACCTGGATTGAAAATATAGTGAGGTGAAATTGTGGGATGATTTAGAAAAAATAAATATTGCTTTTTAAGACAAGGCAACTACGGTACTACAGTATGATTACAAAGCTGGGGTTTGAATCCCGGGTCGACAAAGGGATATTGGATTTTTCTATTAACTATTAGCCTGGAGTCAGGGATTGGTGCCCAATATGGCGATAGGTTCGCCGCCAATTACATGGTTGGATGGAACAGATAAGGCGAAATGTGGATGACATGATGACATCTTTACCGTGCCTTGAGTTTATGTAAGTATTTATGTAATTTATTACCATATTTTTGGTTTTCCCGTCACATAAATAATCCAACACACAAAGAAATGTTCAATATTTGAGACAGAATGGTAAAGTCAATATAAAAATGACTAGAAAATACATAACTGTAAACTTGAGTCTCGCAGCTCAGTTTTTCTACCGTAAAAAGTTGTGAGATCCATGTAATACCAAGTCGGTTAATTTATTTAGTCCCAGCTTAAGGGACCTTCTGTCTTAAGTTATTACGCAAGTTATTATCATATCAATATTAAAAATCCTTGACTTTTAAATAAAGAGATCGACTTGGCTATCGCATGAAAAACACAATGTGTCATATAATTTATACATAACTAGCGGCCCGGCCCAGCTTCGCCCGGGTGCATATAGATTTCTCTACAATAATATGCACGTATTATACACATAAACCTTTCTCTTAAATCACTCTATCTATTAAAAAAAACCGCATTAAAATCCGTTGCGTAGTTTTAAAGATTTAAGCATACAAAGGGACATAGGGACAGAGAAAGCGACTTTGTTTTATATTATGTAGTGATGTTGCTGGCCAAGTTGAAAAGGGCCGAATTAGTTCGAGAAAAGGATGGTATGGTGGCCGTGCCGCTTTTAAGCTCGACTTGGAGGGGCATGGCTGTGCCCCCATAATATATAGGTTTAATAGTCTTTAAGTACAACATAATATGAACTGTTTACTTACTAATCAAACTTCCACTGGATAAACACTCACCTTATGTAAATTTGCGACTACCCTAACTATATCATAGAAGATAAGAACAGCTTCTTTCTCCGGAACTTTCTTTACTTTTGTCACGTATTGTTGTAGGTTGATCAGCTCGCTGCCTTTCTCACTGAACTGGTGTGACGTCACGCAGTCTAGGACTAAGAATAACCGCTGTTTCACTCGCCCTGTGTACACAAACCCTGGGCCATTTGGGTTTGGTACTTCTTCTAGTGCGTAATCCTGGAATATAAGTCTCGAAGTAAGTAACGGAGAAGTTAACTGAGCAAACACACATAGCAGAATAAGTCATGGCATTATGTTACTTTGACATCTAAAAATGATTTGAAAGTTGAGTTTTAAATTTGTTCATTTTAATATTTTTGTTGTTGACGTAGTTGTAACGTACGGAATAAACATAGCGAAATATAGGTGTCCTGGCACCTCTGCCTAACTTATCTGGGAAAAGTGTGAGTTAATGTGTGTATAGCAACTTTTCATAACCACAATGTATTTTTCACATTATCTATTCATATTAAAAATAGTTTACCCCATTTTTGGTCAGTTAGTGAAATTGTGCCTGTCATGATAATAAACTCACTCTTTATCATATATTTTTTATTACATTGAATGTCAAGATGAGCAAGCCGTTCACCTGATGATAAGTCATATGACCACTCATGAACACTGGCAAAACAAAACAACACCTTGAATTAGTAAGCATTGGTTGGTAAGTTAGTATGCTTGTAGTACGAGAGATGACAACCAAAATTTTTGTCTCATAGCAATACGGCCACAACCGCATCAAATTGATAGATTTGATTATTTCGAACTCGAAAATACCAATTTCAGACATTTTTCGCGTAGCGTTTGACCGCACTGAATTTTCAAAAATGTCAACAAATTTTACCGGACTGTATCATAGCAATCTGTCTGAATTTCTGAATGTAGTTATATAATAGCCATAAGATACCGAAAACATATTTTTCAGAAGTTAATAGTGTAGCGCGAACCCAAAAAATAATTTCGAAAAATTAAAAGTGAGACAAAAAATATGATGATAGCAATCCGTCTGGAAATGTTCTTTACGGGTAAATTAGGATTAGTTAATACGAAAAAAAATATTTTCAGAAGAAAATTCGGATGCAACAAATTTTGAGACCATTCTAAATATGTTAAGGAATTTTACCGATCGGTATCATAGCAATCTGTCTGTAAATTGTTGAAATTGATGAAATGAATTAACCAGATGTAAAAAAAAAATATATCAGAAGAATTCAGTGTAGCACCTCCCTTATCAGACAACTTTTCGATATAGACCGTATTGAAGCGTGACTGATTGCAATCACCTTGCTTTTGTCTTACCAAAATAAAGCGCGGACAACGTATCTACGCTATGAAAACGTCCATTATAATTGATAATTTTGGATTCTTAAAATACTACTCTTCCATCCCCGAAAACTTCGTCAATGGGAGATGAGCAAACTATGCCTTATCATTAGGAATAGAAGAAAAAAAAACGTCCGCGAGCCCTCGGACAACCAGCGACACACCCACGTCCGCCTGAGCTACTTATAGTTTGTTGTCACTTTAATTGAGCGTTATTTCAACGTTTAGGACAGCTGGTGAGTGACTATGTATAGTAAGAGAGTGGCAGGAGTATAATATGCGAAAAAACCATTCCCACCGCAGCAGAAACGTAAGAAGCGCTCAGGCATCGGCCAAGCGACTCCAAAACGTTCTTTTCTCTTTTGGGAGTACATGCGACATCTAAAATGTCTGAAAACATTTTTTTTTGCAATCTTGCCTTATTTTCGAACGGTAGAAAAAAAATTCATTCGGATTGCTATGATACAGGTCGGCTAAATTTGTTGACATTTTAAAAAAATTATCTTCGCTATATACTACGCGCAAAATGTCTGAAAACCAACTTATTCGTCATAAAATTATAAAATCTATGTACATTTCCAATATCAGACGTATTGCTATGATACCGACTGCCTTTTTTTTTGGACACAGCAGAAATAGCCTCACATGCAATTGCTACACTTTTGACCGTTACTATCTACCTAGTCGGGTTTAGAATTACATAATCTAACGATTTTATACAGTTTCGACCGTATTGCTATGATACATGGTTTTGGTCGTCATCTCTGGGACTATTGGTATTCCATACTGCTTGCCTTGCCACTTGCTTGTTAGATCTTAATATATCCATCTATATCATATTATCTTAAAAAGAAAATACTAATTGTATCTATGCCTATTCCTCTGAAGATTCTGACATGGACTTAGTTACTGTTTACTCAATAAATACCTTAAAAAGTCCATGATGATGTATTACACCTTCCTGATCTTTCAGCAGTGACAACAATGAATATTCCGTGTGCAGAAGCATTTTGCCCTGTCTGTCATCCTGTGTCTCCTGTTGGCCCTCATTTTTCAATGTTAATATTTTCACCTGGAACAAATATTATTATGTATATAGAGGATCATCAAGAATATTATGAGAAGTATTGTTTTTTTTTACATTACTGATAGGCTTGGGTATTTTATAACATCTAAAACCAAAACAATCTTAAAATTATATTCACAGTGTCTTTAATTGGAATTAGACGAAAGAAATTTCACTTTAACCCTAAATAGATAACCTACGTCGAATCGACGTAATCAATTACGATAAATCGATATAGCTCGCAAGAGTTTTGCACCACAACACTGGCCGTTTCCGCCAACTCAGTCGGCCCACGAAGCTTGCATGAGACACCCGTGTCGCACAGGTAGGTGCAATACTTTCGTTAATATTAACCTACTGTACGTCGAAGTGACGTATGGTTATCTTTAGTGTGAGTTTTTCTTTCACATTTGTTTCAATGAGTTTAGCTGTTTTTAGTGATAATAGTTGCACACTTTCTAACAATTTTTGTCTCTGTTTTAGCTCATAATAAAATATCATTATGACGTCACAAAAATGTCTCGAAGATGTAGAAATCTATCGATTGTTACAAGAACAAAGCGATGAAGAGTCTCGGGAGTCGAATAGCGAATTCGAAGATAATCTCTTAGATGATGAAGTTCAGAGTGATGTCGAGGATTGTGAGTTGAGTGAAAACCAAATAGATAGTCAGAACATTCCAGAAAGCCTTGACAATGCTGCCTCTGCTGTACCAAACTTTATTATAATGCCACAGCGCCAAAATCTCAGAGGCAAAAACAATCATCGTTGGACGGCTACTAAAGGAAGAATAAGTAGCAGGATATCATCTTGTAATATTATACGGACATCGAGGGGCCCAACTAGGATGAATAAAAACCTTTACGAACCTTTGGAATGCTTCAATATATTTATTACTAATGACATCGTGGAGGAGATAACGAAATGGACCAATGCTGAAATCCAGCTGAAAACACAAAAACCTGATGTAAAAGCAACATTTAAACCTACATCAAACGTTGAAATTCGAGCTCTTTTAGGCATACTGACACTGACAGCTGCAATGAAAGATAACCATTTGACCACGGACGAGCTTTTTGATTGCTCGTATTCGGGAAACAGGTATGTTGCTGCCATGAGTAGAGATAGGTTCGACTTTTTGATAAGATGTTTGCGGATGGATGATAAAAGTTTACGTCCAGAACTAAGGGCTACTGATACATTTGTTCCAATCAGAAAAATTTGGGAGATTTTTATAAACCACTGCCGGTCTAACTACATCCCTGGACCGTATTTGACCATCGATGAACAACTATTAGGGTTCCGGGGCCGGTGTCCATTCCGGATGTATATTCCTAATAAACCCAGTAAATATGGATTAAAAATTGTTATGATATGCGATAGTGCTACACGTTATATGATTGACGCAATGCCATATTTAGGTAAATGCACCCAGACTAATGGCTTGCCACTTGGCGAATTTTATGTGAAGGAACTTACAAAGACAGTTTATGGTAGCAATAGAAATATCACCTGTGATAATTGGTTCACATCAGTTCCTTTAGCAAAAAGCTTGCTAAAGCAGCCATACAATTTGACTTTGGTTGGCACAATAAGATCCAACAAACGGGAAATACCAGAAGAGCTAAAAAAAGCGCAATCCAGGGCTGTAGGAACGTCCATGTTTTGTTATGATGGGCCATTGACGTTAGTGTCATACAAACCTAAACCCAATAAAATAGTGTATGTTCTGTCATCATGTGACGAAGAAGGCACGGTTCATCCTCAGACAGGAAAGCCAAACATTATACATTTTTACAATGAAACAAAAGGTGGCGTTGACACGTTCGACCAAATGTGTTCGTCAATGTCTTGCAGTCGCAAGACAAACAGGTGGCCAATGGCTATGTTTTACGGGATATTGAATATGGCGTTCATAAACGCATATGTTATCTACTCTCATAATATCATATCCAAAAAAGAAAAGCCCCTAGAGCGAAGACATTTTATGAAAAAATTGAGCAATAGCTTGATGACCCCATGGATGGAGACAAGGCAGAAAATGTCTACTTTATCGACAAACATAAAAGAAAAGATTGCTGGTATATTACCAAAAAGACAAGCCGAGTCTTCCAGGCATGAAGAAGGTGAGCCCGAGCCAAAAAAAAGAAAATATTGTGCCTTTTGTCCATCAAAAATTAGAAGGATGACAAAGTCAATCTGTGATAAATGCAAAAACCCCATCTGTGGAGAGCACAAGTCTAGCGCCTGTCCTAAATGCCTTTAAAGTTAAAATGTCTGTAAAAAGTCTTTTGGTAGGGTTAATAATATTATAATAACTATGTAAAGTTGATTTTTTAAAGTTTATCAAAGAAATTATAAGACTGATGAAGAAGTTCCTGCATGCCTAAGTTTTTTAAGGTTAAAATTACCATGTTTAATTATTTCAAGTTTTTCCTAATAAAAAATTAAGGAAATGTTCATATTTTTCATTTATCTCATACACAACATAATAGATTTATAATAAATATTACATTTAAAGATATAACATATACATAATCGAAAATATGGTCACTCAAAATATATACGTCGAAATGACGTATGGTTATCTTTAGTGTATAGTGAAATATGGTTATCTTTCTAGGGTTAAGCAATGTTGTAAGGATTTCTTTCTACCTAAGTTGTTCTCCAAATTCTATAAAGAATTCATGCTACATCATAATGTGAAAGTAACATAAGATAAACGAAATAACTAGTAATTCCATATTTAAACTCAATGCATTAATATGTACATATTTTTTTCTACAATTGTTTATTTTAACAGCAATTGACATAAATACAATGTGTAGTTGTTGTTGTAATTACACATACCAACAATATTTTCCTTAGTAATGATTAATGGTAATTATAGTTGTCATAGGTTTTGTAGTAATGCTGGAATGTTACATTTATAAGCAAACATTACTGGATGTCTTTTCAATATAGGAATTAACTACTAAATATAGGCTAATCTAAATATGTGAAAAATAGTCTATTGATATAAAATTTGTAGAGATTCATATTATATGTGAAATACCTATGACACTCTTAAAATCAAGACATCCATAAACTATTCAATGTGGTAACAGCACAAATATTTGTCTCAGTGTGGGATCAAGCGGCCTCACATTTCACAGCTGGCACACAACAAACTGAGCCATAGAGGTTGTCATATATGCTGTGGCATATACCTGTTAGTTTGATAATCACCACATTGAACTTGTTTTTGTTTACCGGCTTTCTCCACAAATCCTACTTGTTTGAGAAACATAATTGATTTTTAAATATACTTGACACATGTAGGTAATTAAATGCTACAATGTGCCGTGTACACATACTGTTAATACCTGATTACATCATGTTTTATGGTATTATGAACACATTGCAACTTGGGAATATATTTTCTAACACTTAACTTACACAGTACCTATTTCAACAGGACAAAGGAAATCATAATCATAATAAAGCATTATTTATGATATGGCTCTTTTAAACAGATTTCTTCTAAATTAAACCTGTTTTAAAAGTCAGCTCACCTGATAGAAATCATCTGTTTTCTCTTTCCTTGCCAGACATTGCACTATACTCTTCACAGGACTTGGTCCCAGTTTAGGTCCGAGTAAATAGGCACCAGCCTTTCTGACGTGTTTGTCCGGAACAGGAGTCCCAGGGGCAGGAACATCACTCTTATTATACGAGATTTTGGCCCTCTTAGGTGCACTGGGTCCAAATTTTTTGGAACTTTTCAAAATACCACTTGCACTCGCACTACTATGCGCTGACAATCTCGCGATCTTAGGACTCGGCTGCAATAGCAAAGGTCGTGTCCTCTTTCCATGATTTCTACTGGTATCTGGCCTGTCTTGATCCATAACGTTGCAACTTCGAAGGCGAATTACACAATTCTTTGGTACTTATGTGCGTGTAAATGTCACTACACTTGTAGCAAACTTATATCAATATGCTAATTTGGCAATATTTAAGGAAAAAAGTATTCTAATATTATTAAAAATGTGATTAAATAATAAATTTAAGTCTCGTTTATTTACTTGAGAAATGAAAATTGAAAATGTCTGATTTTTCGTTCTGAAATTTGTCATTGATAATCGTTGAAAATCAGTTTACAGTTGGTAAAATAATTAATGTCACCAGGATATGTATTAATGCTATTAATTTATTGTAAATCAAATATATTATTTTGATGCTACAATTTTCATTGCAATAACCATTGACTTATATTCTACCGCAATAACGGTTTGGTGTTTGGTTTTACCAAAGTCTTAAATATTTATTTAAGTTTGGTCTTGGTTATGTAAACAACTGGAACTAAAATGTTTAAATCTACTTTTACTAAAATTTCGTTAAAAATTTATATAACTACAGAAATCTAGTTTTATTCTAATATATTTTTATATTCGACGATTATATGTGTGACTACATAGAGGCTAAATGAAAAATAGCACTATGAGAAAATAGAAATGGTGACACACGCTGCAGCCACAAATGTCAGATTCGTTTTTGACATAATTTTCTAACCATGTTTGTCATGATAATTCTGGACGGCTTTTTGTGATCTAATTTCGAATCGAATTGTGCAACATTATAAAATATAGCACTATTTGTAAATAAATAGAAATACTGACAATATGTGGAAGGGCTTGAGGTTAACGCAATCACAGTTGTCGAAGCTGCATTTCAATGGACACAAATTGCAGCCAGTCGGTGTTCCCGCACTGGATTCTGTATTGAATCAGTGGTACGAGTTTTGCAAAAAGCCGCCCAAAGGCTTTGAGAAGTATTTCCAGCCTGGGGGAGAACCGAAACAGGCGAAAACCCCAGAAAAAGACGGTTCACCGGCCCCGTCGAAAACCAGCCCTTCGTCACCTAAATCGCCCCCTTCTCCAGACAAATGGAACATGAACATGTTCTCTGGGTCGTCGGGTAGCAGTGGAAGCAGCGGCCGTGGCGGCTACGAAGGCCAGGACAGAGAAAAATGGATGATGTTTGGCGCCATGGGTATTGTTACACTTCTCGCCTCGATAGCTTATTTCGAGCTCCGATACAGAGAAATAAGCTGGAGAGACTTCGTGAATCTATACCTGAATAAAGGTGTTGTGGAAAAACTAGAGGTCATAAATAAAAAATGGGTGCGTGTGAGACTACAAGGCTCAGCTCTAGAGGGCAAGATTATCTGGTTCGCAATTGGTAGTGTAGATTCCTTTGAACGTAATTTAGAAAATGCACAAATTGAGATGAACATTGATCCACCAAACTTTATACCGGTCATATACAAGACTGAAGTGGAGGCTGCCAGTCTGACCGGCATGCTCCCAACATTATTAATCATTGGTTTCTTAATTTATATGATGAGAAGATCTGCAGACATGATGGGACGAGGTGGACGTAAAGGTGGTGGTTTATTCGGTGGAGTCATGGAGTCCACTGCTAAGTTAATAAACCCAACAGATATCGGTGTTAAGTTCCAAGATGTAGCTGGTTGTGAAGAAGCTAAAATTGAGATTATGGAATTTGTTAACTTCTTAAAGAACCCACAGCAATATATTGACTTGGGAGCAAAGATTCCCAAAGGGGCGTTACTTACTGGACCTCCTGGAACTGGTAAAACATTACTTGCCAAAGCTACAGCAGGTGAGGCCAATGTACCATTCATTACAGTCTCAGGTTCTGAGTTCTTGGAAATGTTTGTTGGTGTTGGTCCATCTAGAGTTCGTGACATGTTCTCTATGGCGCGCAAGCATGCTCCCTGCATTCTATTCATCGATGAAATAGACGCAGTCGGTAGAAAGAGGGGAGGACGCAGCTTTGGAGGTCATTCAGAACAAGAAAACACACTGAATCAGCTTCTAGTTGAGATGGACGGTTTTAACACTACAACTAATGTAGTAGTATTAGCAGCTACAAACAGGGTAGATATCTTAGATAAAGCTTTGCTGAGACCTGGTAGATTTGATAGACAGATATTTGTTCCTGCACCAGATATCAAAGGCAGAGCTTCAATTTTCAAAGTCCATTTATCACCGTTGAAGACAACACTGAACAAGGATAATTTGGCACGTAAAATGGCTGCATTGACTCCAGGTAACTAATGGAATTTTGTATTTTATCAATTAGGTCATCTATGTTTCTAAAACATCATAAACTTCTTCATTTTTTTAGGGTATGAATACACTGAACTAGTGTATTTAATTGAAAAATAAAACCATTATAAACAGTACTGTACTGTATCAAACCATATAATCCCATTGCAGTACACAAGCCTCTCTCAATAGCCTCTACAATCGAAAATACTATTGAGAGGGGTTTTAGACATTAGAGTTCATCATGCATGCCTAATGCGGGTTGATGGATTTTACATACCACATAAGTTCTTAAAAATAATTGTGGTATGCAGGTTTCCTCACAATATTTTCCTTCACTATTAAAATGACTAATAACACACACATGAATCCAATAAATCAAAGGTGTACTCTTGAATTTGAACCCAGGACCACAGTGAATGTGTTGGCAGCCACGTCTGGTCTGTTACCAACAGGCCACCATGCACCTTTATTATAAACAGTAGTGTATTCAAAATAATAAATATAAATCTTATTGGTAACATAGTCCTATTTGAAATAGTTCATATGATTTTCGTTTCTCCATAGAATTACCATAGTGACCAATGGTACATAATTCTGGGGCCCTACTATATTCATCCGAAACGAAGTTCGAAACTTCGGACGATCGAAGTTTTTATACGATACGAATGTATCTACTCTGTAAGAGTTCGAATTTGTAAAACGTACATCGTAACCACAAGTCTATGGTTACGACCATAAGTCAATAACAACCATAAGTATATGTAGGTACATTCGTATCGTATATAAACTTCCATCATCCGAAGTTTCGAACTTCGTTTCCGATGAATATAGTAGGTCCCCTTCCCATTGTATTGAACCACACAATTGGGTCGACCTTTGGGTTCAGCCTCTTGAATTCCAACCACACTTGGTTAACCATATGAAACAAAAGGAGATAAACATTTGCACCTGCAGAATACTCTGTACTATACAAAATAGTTATATTGACACATACAGTCACTAATATGTAACAGGCCACCGGGGTGGGTACCAGCGCAATGTCTGTTTCTCCCGACAAACAGTAGTGTAAATGCACTGCTATATTCCGGCTTGAAGGATATTGTATCCAGAGTAACTACTAGGCATTGGAATGCCAAGCATAGTGTTGTAATTCATGGTATTTGGTTTTGTTACTTTCCATCAGACAGCGATTGTATCGCTTACCATGAGAGGAATGCCGTGGTCGTCTCGCAATACACTGCAATAAAAAATAATATTTTCTGGTAATATATTTATTTCTATGGTTCAATACAATCATGTGCAGATTTTAGAGTATGCTTAAATTTTCTCTTTAATTATTCTCTTAAAATGTAGTTTACATTATAAAACGTGAGTGCCTTGTGCCGTCAGAATTGTGACAGTGAAATTAATAAATTGTTTTGGTCAATATTGCATCATTTCTTATGTGAAAATGTTTGTAATAGCTGAGTCATTTACTACAAGATATTTTTTATTTACTAAATGGAAGATTATCCTACGTTTAGCAGGTTCAGCTCTACGCCTTTCGTACAAATTAAAGAATTAATTATTATTAGCCCTGGGACTTTGCGATTTGGTAGACAACAGATAAGATAATAGGTACTGTCTTCAATATCCGAAGGGTTTATATATAGTTGTAGTTCTTGTTGGATTTTTAATAAACCTAATCGCCTCACATGAAGTTCTTTTACTCTTATAGACAACTATGACTATCACACAGAACTATTCAAAAATTAAACCAGATAAACCTAATATAATTTTGTTAAACATAAAGGTTGGGCAAGCACGGCTACCTGAATTCAAAATAAAGTAGAAGTAATAAAACAACAGCAGCTACTGGATTGCTTATAGTTGGAAATGTATGAGTATTAAGTTTTACTAACTTTTACCTCCAACCTCATGTAGAATGTAGCTCCAAATTTTCACTCCAAATCAAATCTTCTCTTCGGATTACCTCGGTCCGCCTATTTCAATCTAAAACTGAAGTCCTTTCTACCATTTTCGTACCCAAATCAAATATTTGTCCATCATGAAAAATAATATATCAGACAAGAGACCTAAAGCATGGCCAAAATGCAGTACCTCTAACCAATCATTTTATCGGTTTTGGAGTTCAGATTTTATTGTATGCCTTTTGCCTGGTAAGCGATACGAACACTCATGAACCGTAGAAAAACCAAAACAAAACCAGCCTTGAATTACAAAGCAATGCATGGCATTCTACTGTTTCCGTCATCCTGAGACATAAGATGTTAAGTCTCAATATGTGCAATAGTTACTCTGGCTACAAGTAATAGGGTGACTCAGTTTAGAATACAATTAATTTCTGAACTTAGATACGGTACATTTACAAACCAAATAATAACCATCTCTTTATCAGCCCATATATAGCCCTACTGCAGGGCATGGGCGTCCACAATCGGGAGTACGATTGAGAGTAGAATAATAACTATGTATTATTTCATTACAGGTTTCACTGGTGCAGACATAGCAAACGTATGTAACGAGGCTGCTTTGATAGCGGCCAGAGAGCTCGCCAACGACATCACAATGAAGAACTTCGAGCAAGCCATCGAGAGAGTTGTAGCCGGTATGGAGAAGAAATCCAACGTCCTCCAACCAGACGAAAGGAAAATCGTCGCCTATCACGAGGCCGGACACGCGGTAGCAGGCTGGTTCTTAGAACACGCCGACCCGTTACTGAAAGTCTCCATAATTCCAAGAGGAAAAGGTCTGGGTTACGCTCAGTACTTACCCAAAGAACAATACTTGTACAGCAAAGAACAACTGTTCGATAGGATGTGCATGACCCTCGGTGGAAGAGTTAGTGAAGAAATATTCTTCGGAAGAATCACCACCGGGGCTCAAGATGACTTGAAGAAGATTACTCAAAGTGCCTACGCTCAAATAGTTCACTACGGTATGAATGCCAAAGTCGGTAATGTTTCATTCGAAATGCCTCAGCCAGGAGAGATGGTGATCGACAAACCGTACTCAGAGAAAACAGCTGAGTTAATAGATTCAGAAGTGAGAGATTTGATCAATAACGCCCACAAACGTACCACCGATCTGTTGGTTACACACAAAGATAATATAACCAAAGTAGCTGAGAGATTACTGAAACAAGAAATTTTGAGTAGAGATGATATGATTGAGTTGTTGGGACCTCGGCCCTTCCCTGAGAAGAGCACGTATGAAGAATTCGTTGAAGGCACAGGCTCATTGGAGGAAGACACAACACTACCAGAAGGTCTTAAGAATTGGAACAAGGAAAAGACTCCCGCTACCACAGAAACCACGCCAGCTAGTACAAGCCCTAATAAAAATTAAGTCACTGTAGATTAGCGTGTTTTATGTGAAATATATTTAATTACCTTTAAGATATAAAGGATTTTTTTTGTTTACATCTGTTATTGATGTGTAGATTGGTTGTAGTTGGAGAGTGAAATGAAACGCTGGAAATAATTTAACAATGGATTGTAATCATCGCATTTCTGTTAGAGGCACAGCAGTTAAATAACCGCTTTTTGTAAAATAAAGAAAATTCCAGTATTTCGACAAAATAATAACGGCAGTTTTATTTCATATTTTTAATCTAAATACTGGGTGGAATCGCTTAGCGTCTCGGAAAAGATTGTGAATGGCAAGTATGACGTAGAAACTTTTGGCTTACTTATCTCGCAAAAATTGAATCAGATTGTTACAAATGTACAATTCAAATCTCAAAATTCATGAAATTGGACTGAATTGGACTGTATGCCACAAAGCAATAGATATTGGATTGCACAATGAACATAAAGCCCAAAAAAAGGGAGTATTTAGTTATATACCTGTTTTAGTTATACCTACATTCGAATAACTCAACGAAGTTTTAGGACCAAACAGTCGAGACGTCCTAAGTGAGAATAGGGTGGGTGTATTTAATACTTGTATTCCTTTTCTATTTATTTTAATTTCCAGATGACATAAGAGCTGTGTCCGCCGTACTGCATACTCCATTTTACTCAAGATTATCTTCAGCATCCTTGGTCGAAAGGTTATAAGCTTCTTTCTAACTTCCTATATGCTTAGGTACGTAAAATGCTACCCACATTGATTATTTAGTATTCTTTTCTAGGATATTATAAAAAATGCTTCGCGCAGATTCAGTTTTATAATTTTTCGCTTGAATTTGTGGTGGTGTTTGGTGGCAGAGAGAACGCTGATGAAATGGCAGTTCTGAGTGCCTCAGCCATCAATCCACACAGGTTCTTTAAAATTAAATATCCAGCTATGTAAGGAATGATCTTTAATCATTTGCAAGAACATCATACGTGACTGCGTAATAAAATATGAGTGTCAACTTACCTACTGCTTCAATAAAACTACGTATATCTCTAGTATATACAATGCTATAATATATTATTTATCGAGTACCTAGTCATACTTTAGCACTTGTGATATGAATGCGTATTTTCCTGATATAACATAGTTATTGCATAGATGGCGCCACATACCAATGATTTATCGTTTCAATATTAGAAATCTCGGAACTATAGTTTATTATTTGTGCATTAAAAAGTCCTAAATAGAATAGATTGGGTCCTAATCTTTCACATCGAGCCGGTTAGTCTAAATATAAGAGAGAACGCTCGCTTTTAAATATTTGCATTAATGTTCCTATAGCGATGTCGAGTCGGCTTTCGTACGCACTTATAGCGTACGCAGTAGTCGGTACCCACAATTTATTGCAATACTGGATTAAATGAAATTTTAGACTTTTCAAAGGCATTTTGTGGCTTAATTATTTCAAAATTGATAGTTCCTAAGGCTTGTATAAATTCATACTAATAAGAAGTGGATAATTATTTGTTTACTCATATCAGGAGAGCTATTGACCAGTAAGGAAGCCGCGGGTACCAATTTAACTTGGTGATACAATTATGTGAAATAGGTACAGGACTGCCAAATTGAAGGTCGCAGGTTCAATGTTTGAGCTACAAAAACAGCGCTCGCACTGTCTTTCTAAAATTCGAATTCTTAGTTAATGATCGCTTGCTTTATCTTTTTTGAATAAAGATAAACATCTATAGTAAATCTTTACGCCTTATGATTCACCTGATGAAAGAGGAAAGTTGGGTTTACCAACCATATTAGGCTAGCCAGGTTGGCCTAATCCTCAAAGAATTACCAGGTAAACATCGGCTCTTTAGTAAGACAAATCCTTTAGCGATAGGCAGAAAGCTATGTTTGCAGACGCCGTATAAGTGAGTGATAAGTGCAAAAGAAATGAGTAATAATGTAAGATTATATGGGCAAAAATTAAAGCACAAGCTACGAAGCACTCGAGTTGCAACTTAACATACTGTAGTGGATGGAATTGTACTTTCCGGGTCCCCTACGGATATAGAGCAACATTTAATTCTTCCGTTTACACTGTAAGGGTCATGGAACAGTGACTACGATTTCATTGATATTTTCAAATTTAGCAAACAAGATTCAACTAGTTGCTTTTTTATCTCAATATACACGAAACTGGATGTAGACAGGTTGAAAAGACAACAGGTTACGATGACAGGAGGACCACCATAGTGTACAGTGGTTTAAAGCTATTCGAGGGCACGAAATTCACCTTCATGAATCAATTGGGAAACCATTTTATAAGGTTTCTTTCAATCGATAGATCTGATAAAAGAGCAGACGCAACGGTTTACATCATGGTAAATAATCAACATCGTTCATGAATAACTACATAAATTGGTTAATATTGTAAATGAGTGTTCTGTGCCGATGGATGGAGAAATTTCTAGATCATTAACTTGTGTTTTGGTATTTTTTTATTGCTTATTTTTTTTCTTTTGTTTTAAGTTTTGATAAAAAATTGTAAATGGACTAAAGCATGACCTGATTTGCAATTGTATCAATAGTGCGAAAGGTAAAATAACTTACTACATTTCGAGTACCAATATATTTAATTGGCCACTGGCTGAAATCAAAAATTTACATTGCCTCCCCTTCAATTAGTCGAATGCTGTAAGACAAGCACCATCGCGTAATATGATCGCGTCGCTTTCGCCGCGAGCACAATACGCGACGCAATACATCACCCGAAAGTGCTTATCCTGTACAAAATGAAGGAACAACTTTAACAAAAAAAAACAGGGTTATATTAAAATTATAATATGAAAATATTCAAATATCAGCTGAAAATACATCCAGCTTTCTTTCTGTTTATTTAAATATTGACTACATTACTTTATACATCACCAATATCTTAAGTAAATTCAGTTTTTGTACAATATAAAAAGAATCTTATATTATCATCTATGTATACACGCGAGTAGTGTATAACACGCTCGCAATCATTCGTCTTGATCTAATCGAGCGAAAAAAAAATGAGACAAATAGTAACAAAATATTTAAAATTATGGTAAAATTATTACAAGTAACTACACTATCTTTATATTCAACATTTTATGTCAATATTCAATTATTACCTATACTTATTCCAAGCCTATGATATAACATTATTAATTATGAAAACATTTTTTCTTCGTGATATCATTCAACAATTAATCCATTAACAACCCGCATCCATTTACTCATGTCTATAGAATGGAAAATTATAACTAATCTCAGTAACAACGTAAAGTATCAATGACAGTCTCTGATTTTGTCCCCTTTCGGTTTGCGGCCTCGCTTTTTGCCGGACGTGACTCCAGCGAGCGCCATGGCGGCACGTTTTGCGAGGCACGACTTGCAGAACCAGTCTTCCGTGGCGCCGGGTTCTTCCGTGATGCCCACGCACACCCAGTGGTACCAACCGTCGCATCCGTCGCAGCCTATCATCGGCGAGCCGTTGTCGGGCCGGCCGCACGCGGGGCACACCCACACCTTGTTGCCGTGCTCGTCCACGTAGTAGGGCGTCGGCAGCGGGCCGGCCGGCTTGCCCGCGGGCGGCGGCGCGGGCGCGGGGGCGGGGGCGGGGGCCACCGGCGCCGGCTCGTCCGGCAGTGACGCGACTTCGTCGTCAAAGTGCTCCACGTGACCCTTCTTCGAGAGCGGCTTGAACAATATCCGTTTGTATTTCGAGTGGCTCGACGGCGTGTTCTTCCTCGGCGGAGAGCAGCCGGACGGCGGCGACGAAGAATGCGCCTCCGCCTCGGCGATGTGGTTGTGCTTTGAGTGTTTCTGTTTCGGCGGCCTCGTCACCAAGGCAGATATTTGAGCGAGCTCCGGCGAACGACTCTGTTCCCTCGACACCGGCTCCTCTTTAGCCGGACTGTCTTCTCTCTCTTTCTTCACCATCGGTTTTATATTTAGTTTGAACGTGTCCGGCGAACTAGGAGGCATCGGGGAATTCGAATTAGACGAGCTTAGTTTTAACGTTAACTTGGGCACTATACCGTCGCCCGTTTTATCCTTTTTCTTCTCCTTTTCTCTTTCTTTATCCTATCTTTTAACTCTTGCCGTTCCTCTTTATCACGTTTCTTTTCAGACTTATCTTTGTTTTTATCCTTTTTGTCCTTCTTCTTTTTGATTTTAATACCATCTTTATCTTTCTTTTCCTTTTTATGTGACTTATCTTTTTTCTTGTCTGAGTTTTCTAATTCCCTATCATGGGAAGTCTCTGGGGTAGGCACTTTTACCGGTAGCGGTGCGGGTTCTGGCTCCGGCGGAGGAACCGGCTCGGGGGTAGGTAAACGGGGCGGGACAGGGGATTGTCTCGGAGGCTCTTGTCTGACATGTTCTAATTTAGGGGGATTCAGTTCGATAGTAATGTCAGGTTGAACGGGCGGCATTTTGAACAGACTCGATTTATGGTCTTTGTGTGATTTTGACTTATGCTTTTGTAATATATTTGGAATGGTCTGAGATTTGTGCTTATCATGCCTATCCTTATCGCGGGGCATCATCGAACCTTTATGCATACCTCGATCTTCATCGTTATCTACAGGAATAACTTCTAAACTGGGACGACGAAGCATCGGAGGTATTTTGACTGAGGAAGACCGCGACGTGTGTGGGAAATTGCCCATAGGCATGAGCGGATTGCGAATACCAGAATTTAGACCGCCAGGAAGAAAACTTGGTCCAGGGATCAGTCCTGGGCCTCCAGCGCCCAATGCGAATGGATTAGATAGTAAATTGGAAGGTGCTAACCCTCTTAGTGCTGGATTATTGGCTAACCCAGCAAGGAAATCGTTTCCCGGAATAAGGCCTGGGTTGGGTATTAGCCCTGGTCCTGGCATCAAACCTCTGCCTGGCGCCATAGATGGGAAAAAGGGGAACCCAGGTGGCATCTGTGGCAATTTAGATTCATTCTTTGGCCTACTCGGTTTCGGTGGCTTGACACCAGGCATTTTCATACTTTGTTTCTCAGCTTGTGCCATTTCAAATGCCAATTGCTGTTGTTTCTTTAACAACTTAGCTTCCATTTTAGCCGCTTTGTCCTTTTTATCTTTATGTTTCTTCTCTTTCTTTATTTTTGGACTGACACTAGCTACTTCTTTGGATAATGGTGCTTGTAAGGCTTTGTTGATTGATATACTAGGACGTACAGGGGGTTGTTGAAGCCTTGATTGTAGCATGGGATTTCTCTCCATTGAATCATCGTCAATACTAATTACTTCATTGGTTCTCAAATCCATTACCTTAGATAAATCTACAGCACTATTATCATTATTGTTCACAACTCTCTGCTCTGGGTCAACTTTCACTCTAACATTTTCGTAGGGTTTACTTTCAACAGCATTTTCTTCTGCAGAATTCTGCAACCTTGAGATCATTGTATCAGACTGTGATTTCTCAGGGACAACCTCTGGAGTAGCCCTATCTTCTTTAGATTTGTTCGTTATTCTCCTAAATATATTAATCTTTGATCTGTCAGGTTGTGACGCCAATTTCTCCTCGTCATCTATGACCTCTTTCTTTATTTCTATATCCGGTATTAATGAATTTGTCGAAGTTGGGTGTTTATGTACAGGTAGTGAGTTGGCGACAAGAGGTGACTGAGATATTGGTATCTTTCTCGGTACGGGTATAGCATCTTCTTTATGTACCATATTCCTAGAAACCGGTGATGGTGGATCTACAGGCTCCTGTTTAATAACAGGTGCAACTGGTTCAGGAACAGGTGGTGGTACCACTGGAGCCACTGGAGGTGGCATTGTCGGCCTCAATGGAGGTGGTGGTGGCATAGCCTTTGGCGCAGGCATTGTAATATGATTATGATGTTTGGGATGAACATCCTTACTCTTTACTGGATATCCAGGTGGATACTTATTCAATTTACTACTATCTTTTGATTTACTACCCTCACCTTTATGACTCTTATCTTTTCTTTTACTCTTCATAATTTTACCATTCAATAATTTATTTTTCTTTGATTTCTTATCACCTTTCTCTACCACGGGTGGTTTAATGACATTTGGATGATGTGAGTTGACTTTATGCTTTTCATGATGTTTTTCTGATATAATTGTTGGGGGACGGGCTTCAGGCAACTTGCCTTCTCGGGCGGGAGATAAAAAACCTGACATGGTCATCATCACGCTGCTTATCTCTCTCGTCCTTTCTTCCTCCTCCAAACGTAACCTGGGTCTTTTGCTGTTAGGCAAAGACACAGGGTCAGTGGGTCTCTTGAATATGTCCTTAGGTTTCTCTGGACTGTCTGTAACTGATATCTCTGGACTTGTACACATTGCATTGCCGTTATCAATATTGTCAATGCCATTTTGACGAATTTCAACAGTTCCTGCAACTGCTGGTGTATCCCTTTCCTTCTCTGGATACATGGGGGGCAGGTGCTCATGCACATGCATTGGTCTTGTGACAACTTCATGGCTGCCGGGCTTCAGGAAATTCAAGTTGGATTCCTTTGGCTTGGGGAACTTGACAGCGTTAACAGGTGGCGGAACAGGTGGTACACAACGCACATACTCTGCCAACTCTGGCAGGTTCACATGTAAATCACGAAAAACTAATCCTAAGTCATGTAAATTTGGTTCAGTCCTATTGAATTGTTCAGCATGCCTGTTTGCTTGGGAGCCCAAAGTCCTTATGTACTTCTCCAACACATGAACCAGAATGTCAAGTGGCGTCGAGTTTATACCGTTCCATCCTACAGTTTGGCATATTTGCGCAACATTCCTTCGTAGTATCTCGCGGGCGTACGCCTCTGACATTATGACACCAACAAAGTTATCTGGAACAGACGTTTATATTTGTATAATCACGACAAAACCGCGCAAAACCAACAGCAGCGGCACTTACAAGCGCCACTGATGGGTTTTGTGTGAAACATAGCAATGTTACAACAGCTGAGAGCGGTAAAACACCAGATCTCATGATTTTTGTACCTGCAAGTGTCCAGTACTACTGAGACGTGGGTCTGAACCAATGTGAAAATCAAGTTTGGTACACACATGTATGCTTCACTACAATTGTAAAAACTCAAGAATAATTTATAAAAACACATAAATCGATTTCAATGTAAAATAACGAAGTGTTTACGTAAAAACTTCTCAGCATTCTAAAAACACAGTGCCCCGTGCGCCATGATTGCATTTTGGGTTGTCAATCTTTGGAGTTGCTAGACAAAAATAAATAAATGGCGGTCTTATTATAGATGCGTTCACCTATGTAAATAACAGTAATCTCACACGTGATTGTTTAAAATATAATAACAATGCTATTTTTTAAAAGTGGGAATGAACGTACTACATCAAGCATTTATTATTCAATTGTGAAAGTAATCATATTTAACGCATCTCGGTTAAAATAACTGTGGTATTTATGTACACGACACGATGAAATATAAACTATAAAAATTGAATGAATAATTTTGTAATAATATTGTGAAATGTGGAAAAATAAAGCAGAAAACCAGGTTGGAGTCATGGAAATTGCGATCTTCTTCTTTTACAAAGAAAACTTGTGTATTTACGATCCTTCTATTGGTTTTAATCATTGCATCAGCATTACACTTATTTTTAATGAAAATAATACCTACCTGCGTTAAATTATGCTCCTATAATCTAGATATGCGTTTAAAATTATAGTACAAATCACATAGCTTAATAAAATGATTTAATTATTATTTACTACATTACAATACCTTGTATTTACAAGGTATTGTAACTATTTAGTATTTTTATTTAGGTATCGACTATTTAGTCGATCATTTTAAATGGTAACTGTTTTTTACATTATATTAAAGCATCATCAATTTTTTCTAGTGCTATTGTATGAACTGGTTACCTATTGGAAAATCTAGACTTTTTATTAAGTTCCAAATTACAATTTTATTGTTATTGACATTAAAAAATAATTTAACTATGATACTAATTGAAATGACTTCGCAGCAAATTCTTTAATTACATCATTGCATGCTCCAGAGGCGGCTCATCCGAAAGAGCGCTGGTGCAGTGCACTCCCACGAAAATTACAAACTTAGCTAATTTAATAATTTATATATATTTATAATACATAAATCCTTACATTACATTCTTTATATTTTACTATGCCTATAATAAGTATATTATATTACCTATATAGGTACATGTAGCATCAATTTGTAACGAGTGGAGCGCCAGCGATCGTGCTCCTATAAAACGAAGTTTAGTACGACTCTTATGCCCAAATACTCGAAAGAGAGCTACGAGCTCGGGCTGACGCGTGAAACAAAAGATATCGTATGAGAAATTAGAGTAATGTGGAGCGCCGCTCACGCGTCACTCAGTTGTCGTACAGCCAGCCGTGCGCGCGTCGAGGGGACATAGGGGATATCCTACTTATGCGCAGTTGTCGTTGTTATGTACAACTTCAAGAAAGCTCGTCGACTTCGGCAGTTAATTCGCAGTTTTTTTTAAATAAGTATTAAAAAATAGTTTGTACGCTTAATCAATTCCATTTCTGATTTTCACAAGAAAGTAAAAGATATAATAAATAGTAAGCTGTAGTTTTTCAATAAATTTTTTGTGAACCCCCATCAAAAAATTTCACGAGCCGCCTCTGGCATGCTCCCTTTTTTCAAAAATTATGTAGGTGCGCTGTTACATTGAAATCATGTTTTTATTGCTATGAATGGCGAGGCGAACATGCCATTCGCCTAATGGCACAGACCAATAAGAAATAGCTAGGCATTCTGCTGCGCTCGCCATCTTTAAACATGGCAAGTTTCAATATATACAATAGTTTTTAATTAGTAATAATAATTTTAGTTCTAGGTGAAGGAACTTAAAGATAGCTTTGTAGATGCAGCAATAAATGCGAATTGGTTTCAACCAAGGAAACTAGTTAAAATTTCTTTGGTTTCGATATACTGTAATCATGAAGTTAATATTACACTCATTTGCAAAAAAAACGGGCGGTTTTGGTTTAATTCTTCTTTAAAAAAATACGGTACCAAAATGATTTCAATCATTTGTACATGTTACTGGCCGGTTTTAAAAATGTCGTGGTGTTTAAAATAGTACGTTCTAAATTCAAATTTTCGTTTGATGCTCGTTTTTACAAAAAAACACTTTTTATCCTACATTTTTGGTGCGAAGTTCCAGGAGATAATATCGGTTTTCATAACTTTTAGTCAATTTTTATGAATTTATTTTATATTCTTAATTGTCAAAGCTTTATTTATTGCTGTTTAGCTGTCTCAATAATGTTAGAGAAAGTGGTAAAAGCTACCAAAATTATTGCGCTACTCGAAGAGGGTTGCAGCCAATGCTTCGTGGCTCAGAGGCTAAGTGTGAGTCGCTCGACGTTTCAAAGGACCTGGCAGCGGTATCAAGACACCGGTTCCGTCGAGAGAAGGCCTGGTTCTGGAAGAAAACCATGTACCCAACCACAGGATGATCGTTTTCTTGTGAGTCGCGCATTGAGAAATCGCAAGTCTTCGTATGTGGACCTTAAGAACAACCTCGAAGAAGTAAGAAATGTGCATATTAGTCTATGGACGGTCAGGAGGAGGCTTCTCGCGACCAATATACACAGTCATCGCCCAGCCCGCGGCCCTAAGTTACTCCGTGAGCACAGAGTTGCCAGGCTTAGGTTTGCTCGAAATTGTGAGTCATGGACTCAAGAAGACTGGAATAGGGTATTGTTCTCCGATGAAGTCAGGATATCTCTGTTCGGTGAAGATCGACGTCGGCGAGTGCTACGAAGACGAGGAGAACGCTTTGCAATGGCTTGTTTTGAAGAAATCACACCTTATGGTGGGGGCTCTGTTATGTTTTGGGCAGGAATAAATTCAATGGATCGTACAGAGTTAGTCTTCATTGAAAACGGCTCACTGACTGGACATCGGTACATAACGGAAGTTCTAATTCCTCATGCACAACCCGCATTGGCCGCTTTAGGCGAAGACTCAATTTTTATGGACGACAACGCTCGCGCCCACCGGTCTGGCGATGTGGAAGCGTATGTGCAAGAGGTCGGCATTCGTCTTTTGGATTGGCCAGCTCGAAGTCCCGACCTCAATCCTATAGAGCATGTCTGGGACGTTCTGAAACGATGCGTGAGATCAGTACAACCGGCTCCGCAGACCATCAGAGAGCTGAAGAATGTGATTACCGCGGAGTGGGAACGTATTCCGCAAGCAAGTATCCGGGATATCCTCGCTAGCATACCCAGACGAATTCAAGCTGTGATTTCAGCTAGAGGGGGTCACACTCGATACTAAACATTTATCTGCTTTTACTTTATTAACCACTCACACGTCCACGTCACTGTCACTTATTTTGATAGAAATCTTCCGATTCCCGCGTTTTCAATATTCATAAACATAAAGCATTATATCCTAGTACCTATTCTAGCTACAGGGAAATAAAAAATACCTTTAAGTATCTAAAACTATGCAGAATTATTAGACGTGACAATTATTTTACAAATATAATTCAAATGTGTTGTAAACAAATAATAAAAATTCTATACAGATCGAATTTCAATGGTTTTTCATTTTCAAATCATGTTTTCACCCATTAAATCATATTACATACCAATAAAATCCATTTGTAAATAAAGTATATACTATAAGCTTTCTTTTGATATCCATATTTTAGTACTTAAAGTTATTCTTATCTTATAAAAAACCAAAAAAATATACCCATAATCACATAACCAATTTTTGTTACGTTTGCGTTTTGCCATTATTGCTTAGTGACTCCCGAGTTCCGGGTTACGATTTAATGTTGCCAAGTAAGAACGAGATGTAAGAAAATACACCTGGATGATCGATGAACTTTGATCGGTATTTTTTTTTGTTTAATTATGTGTTTTAGAAATCATAATTAAATACAAATTACATACTGGTGAAATGATGAAATATGATTTTATAGACTATGTATGTAAGGGGCGTGCGCTCCTTGTAGGCAGAAATGCAGTGCTTTACTTGCCATACACAGATATTTTAAAAAAACATTCGTACGTTTTAGATGACTTTAATTAATAGTAAATAAAAGAATAAACAAAATATCATAATATAAAAACGCCTAATATTTTATAAATAGCATGTATTTGCAAGCACACTAACATTATGTTTGCCAGGAATTTAATGACAACGGCGCGGCGCTGCAAAATAATGTATCCACAGACCAAGTAGTACTACAGACGGCCGACTCGCTTAACCCCTAGACTAGGGATGAGATATACTTGCAAAATCAAGTACCAGGGCTTCTAAGTACGAGTACGTTAAAATACTAGGGTTCAAAACCAGGGTCTAATATATTGTAAAAGTATTTTGTAAGTATGAGTCGGCAACCCTTCGCGTCCCAGCCGCGGCGCAGCGTCTATAAAATACTTGCATAGGAATTCAATTTGTATTTCATAACAAATAAGGAGCAAAAACGCATAAATAAAAAAAATACTTTGTAAGTATTTTCTATTCACGAATACGATTATGATTCTTATTTATACTATGTTAAGGATAGTTTTTCTATGGAAGTATTTTTATGTATAGTGTTCCAAGTTCCTCGCGCACCGACGTATAGCGGCGCCTAAATTTGAAAATACTTGCATAGGAATTCAACCCGTATTTAAAGGCACATAAAGAGCAAAATAGTATGAATAAAAAATACTTTGAAGTTTAAAGTATGTGTTATTGACAGATACGATTGTGGTTCTTATTAATATTCTATTATGAATCGTTTTCCTATGCAAGTATTTTCATGTGTAGTTTCCAGATCTCTCCGCGCATCGACGTACTTTCATACTTATAAGTATTTTCTGCTCGTACCAGGGCGCCGTAATTCGAAGTGAATACCTGGTTTTAAAACCTGGTATCGTAAATACGTCTCATCTTTACCCTAGACTGTCGTTTGTCATGACTGTAGACGGTTAGACAGTCGGAAACGCCAGGCGCGGCTTCAAGCAAACAGTAACCTACTGTCATTGAAATAGGGTTCATTTTAGTGTGATATAAAAAAAATATCAAAATAATGCAATTGATGTAATTTTTTTCAAGTTCAGATATTAGTGTTTGTGTAGATTAGAAATAAAACCCTTCAAATTATATAAACAACTATTTATTTCATTTCATTCAAAGTATTCGTCGAAATATACAAATGTGCTTATTACAAATATGACATTTTAAGTTGAAATAAAGTACACTTTTGCCTTACGTAGCTACAATTTTACCAAGGTTCCCAACTGGGCGTACCTGAATTTTTATACCAAATTTTTATACCAAAGATACGAAAAAATGTAAAGCCTCTTATATTGGATTATATTTACATAAGCATATGTACTATGTTATAAGTAATAGAAATCTTTCATCATAAATAAAATTAGATATTATTAAAATTCTGACATTTGGTACATTGACTTTACACATTATTCATTTAAATATTTATATGAAACTAATATGAAGGGGTAGTAAATAAACACAAAAAACGAAATCGAACAAACATGAATTTAGATAATAATAAACATTTTCAATTGAATTAATTAGGATGCAACAACAATACATGTATTTATAAAATTACGAAGTGTCTACTGTTTGTGATTGTTACATTCATAGAAATCAAACAAATATTTGGAGAGAATATTTACATTTTTGATTAATGAATTGATGAGTAATGATTTCTTATAAGTTACGAGCATTATTTTCCAAATATTCAATTGTTTCCTTGACGTCACTTACACTGCACGTTTAATACACGTATTCACTGCACATTAATCACTGCACAAAGCAATCCTTTCTGGTCATTACATTTGCAAATTCACTAAAAGAAAATACAAGTAAATCTATCGACGCATTTATTGTAAACAACATGGCAGCCCGGGGCGCAGACAGGCGCTGTTACACAATTAACGCTGGGTACCTCTATATTTATCGGTAGATGGCGCTGTTACACAATTAATGCTGGGCATGATTAGAATGGCTTAACACATTATTCGCCAATAGATGTCAGGAAGTCATATTTTCAGTTTGTTTTTCAGTTTTTATTTGCAACGTTTTTTAAACATTAATCCTAATTATTAATATTCCTATTTCCTAATTAATATCCTAATTAATATATTAACATAATATTGTTCGGGTTCGATTCCCGCACCGAAACAAATATCTGTGTGAAGTAGAGGTATTTGTTTCGGGTCTGGCTATTAGTGAGACCGAAAAGTCTGTTATAGTTCCTGATACCCACGACACAAGACTAGTTATTTGTGTGGGGTCGAGACTATAAATGTGACTGTTGGGTGTATTTATTACATTTTTGGATATTTAGGAGACTGTCCCGCCCTCACACCCGGCACTGCAACTCCTGTAAGCCAGGATCAACTGTGGCACCCAATGTAATGACACCAAGCATTGAAGCTAATACGGCGAGTCTCCGGGAATGTCTAACTTGTCTTTAACCCGCAACGAAATGAATCAGAAAGTTAAATTAATAGGAGGAGTTGGAAATAAATAATGTCCACTTCCCTCCGTGCGGGTGACAAAACATTGAAGTAAAGAGGTAAATGACCTCCCAAAAAGACTTTTACAGCCGGAGAAGCCAACTGTAAAGCACCACGGAATTCATTATTACATTTAAATGGGACCTATTGTGTGAGCTGTTATACTTGATTCCAGTAATAGGTATGGCAAAAACGCCGGAAAGCACGAAAATTCGTCCTAGTCTATTTTTGGATATTTGATTACAATATATGACATCATATTTTCAATAAACAATGATGTGTCGGATTTGATAATGGCAGCTTTTCAATAATTTTCGCCAGCCCCCAAACCATTTAAAATCCACTAAAAGCAATGTTTCCCAACCAGGACCAAACTACCAGATTTTGTGGAAAATCCACTAAGTTGGCAACACTGGTGAAAAAAAGCTTGAAAGATGGCCGCCCATGTAAGTTCTTGTCCAGACGATATTTGATACAGATGTTAATCGGTTTAAAACAGCGCGGGGGCCAATAAATAAGTTACTATCTACGTGTAATAACATGAATGGATTATAAATGACTTAGTCCTATCAAATGTTAACACTGTTATACCTAGTTTTTTAATGTATTTATTGATTTTGCATTAATGAAATTTTAGCGATCGAGACATGCAAAGCTGTTATCCTTTTTTATAGTGTTTGGTTTAGAAACCAAATTATAGTTTATGGTAGATTTTTAAGAAAATATCCTTAATTACGACGAGATTTGTATAGGTAAAGGTACTGGTAGGTATAGCGTAATCCATTACAATCAAAAATTGTAATAGTATTTAAAAATTACGAATAAGGGTAGGTAAGTGGTGGTTGAAAATTAAAACAAAATAAAAATAAACAATTATTATTATTTCAATAAATGAATAAATATTTAGGAATAAATACTGACAATTTCAAATCTATAAGCTAATAATTAAAGATTTGTACGATTTATTAAGTTTTTTTTTATTTGGCCCGGCATAGTAGCCCGGCACAGTGCCTCTGCCTCTGCCTCGGCTTCTGCCTCTGCCTCTGCCCGGGCCTCGGTCTCCCCCATTTCCACACTGCCCGCTCAATGTAAAGTTCAAGTTAACTCTTAGCACTAGTGATGGTTTTTTATTTGTTTAATTGACACAAACTATGCATGCACTCTATCACTGAAATAAAAAAATAAAACACTCACGAGCATTCTTGCTTTTACATTGATGACCTAAAATTGAAAATGTATTTTATTATTTTTCTTTTTTATTTCAATAAATTTGTCCAATTGTAATACTAGTTTTGTATCAGAATAACTACGTTAGTAAAGCCGGGTACAATTTATAAGATGCGGCTGATTAACGCAGCTGAAGATATTTAGAAAATCGAAGATTCTGCCGCGCCGCGCCGCATCCAAGAGACCCTGAATATTGTACCACTCTTCAGCCGCGTCCGGCAGTCTTATAATTTGTTTTTGGCTTAATAGTAGATCATTTCAATGTTCGGATTATTCGCAGTCGCGCATCTATACTTTATCGTAATGTACGTAACGGTTTGCGGTCCCTGATGGCGGCTTCCATTCCGTATATATATATTTTTTTAATAGCCTAGATTGTGTCCCACTGCTGGGCAAAGGCTTCCCCTTTATCATTCCATTTGACCCTGTCCTCGGCGAGCTCTTGTGATTTTGGCTCGAATGTATCCAACTCGTCTTTCCACGGTTTGGATGCATATTTGGAGAGGAAATATTGAAATATTTAAACTGAATTAATAAATTAATTCTTTGATATTGAAAATTTAAATCACCATATAATTGGCTTCATCATACTTAATTTATAACAATCACATCCAACATCAAACATACCACACATTCTAGTTTGAACAAAAACTTTGGAACGTAAACTCTGATCTTACAAAAAATGGCGCGCGACTTTCTACGGAATACTGGAAATCAATTAAAATATTGAATTGTTTTGATATATTTTCAATTATCAAATGGCACCTCCTTATTCTTTATGATATGTTTTCTCTCTCTAACACTTTATTTATCATTTTTTCATAGAATTAACACAGAAATATTTAATGAATACCGACAAACAACGACCGTGATTTACTTTCGTGTCTAAAAAACTTCGAATCACGCGTCGAATATGGCTTATTTTTAGATAATTGATAATTATTAATGTAAAGGTATCTTTTAATAAACTATATAACAACAATAAGAGAGTTAAAAATCAATATTTACATTTTTAAAAAATCCTGCGCACCACTCGTCGTTGTTCTTAAACAACACACGAGTTTGCCTGTTTTTTTTAAATATGCCTATTGCTAATGTCTTTTTGGCCAATGTTACATTAAAGGTACTTTATTCAAGCATTATATATATTTTTTTCATAACGCTTTTTATAATATATTTTGAATTTAGGACGCTTTTTCATTACTAGTGTATTTTCCTATAAAAATGACAGCTTACGTCAAAATTGGGGGTCGGGACGTTTGAGTGGTTAAAGAAAAAACAAACAAAAATCTTTGTTAACTTTTACTTCACGAGCATATGCACTACTAGCGAGCATACACTACTAGTGAACTTTAGCATTAAAACCCATAAATTTTATCAAAATTTTATGATAATACTGACGAAAACGATTATTTGCTTATTAATTTACAAAATTGTGAAAGTAAAACTACCTATAATTATCAAACAAACCAATAGCAACATTTGAAATGGTTCATTGCTTAGGTGCCCGTTTTTTTTGCAAATGAGTTTATAATATGCTTGCGCCCTGTAATATATTTTTATGATTCTGACCTAAAATGCAATATGGAAATAACCTGAAATCGGCATTAAACAGATCTTCAAGCTGTTGCCCACGATTAAATATACATAATAATCATGAATCAATAACAAAAAACAAATACAGAATAACTTAAAGGATTTTCTTAAAACATTATTTTATAGTAGAAAAACCTGGCAATGTCGGCATATTAGGCCGAATGACGATTTCCATTGCGAAGTGCTATAAAAATCCTGTCAGTTTGTCAAATCCGCAAATGGTTGACAGACTTGTAATATGCTTTTTGTAGGTAGAATTTTTTAATAACTGCGTGTTTACACACGGGATGGCGTAAATGTTCTGCATAATACATTTATGTCCATGTTACACGTAAAAGATCTGCAAAAAACAATATTAGGGGACACGAAAACAGAAATACAATTTTTGTCCTGAGAGGACAAGTCTGAGACTGGAAGGTTTTACAACTTTTTAACGATACTTGCTGGGATAGCCGTTCTGGAGGGGTGTTGACGATGACTACGTCTTCGGAGGATGTACTGCTCAGCGTCAGTTACGTACGGTATAAGAAAGGTGATGGAACATTATATGTGATGAACCAAAGATTGGCGTGGATGTTGGAACATCGGGACACGGTCGCCGTGTCACACAAATACGCTGATATTAAAAGTAAGATAATTTATTTTCATGTTATACTCTTAAAAAGGTAATGGTTGTAGAAGTTGCTGGGTCCGGTTTGTTTTAAACAGGTCACTGCTGAAACCTCTGGGCTAGGTGAAATGAATGAATCCTCAGCAATGCACTGCCTGTAGTTGAAGACAGTAATAGTAGGCATATCTTATATCTTTAAAATCCTGAAGAATTTTGATTAGGTGGACTTATATGTTTGAACATTTATAAGCCACTTCATAGATTAGCAAAGAATTTTCAATGGTTCTCGTTTACACTCATCTGTAATAAAACAGGGTACTAATCACCAGGGCTTTATCTTATATGGCTAAATAACAAAATCTGAAATAGTCTTTTTTCAAGTGATCTTTAAAAAATATTTTTACCACTTTCTTTTCTTACCTTATCTTTTTATCACCTTGTCAGTCGTCGTCTTACCTTATCTTTGTATCACCTCTGTTCAAGAATCTTTTACAAATTTATTAATGTTAAGTTCCATTAATGATCTATAACACTAGTGAAAAATATAAATCTCTATAGCATTGAATAAGTTATTTCAAGATCTCATTGAGCATTGTTATGTTTAAGGGTTAATATGGTCTTTGCTGTTATTAAATTTTTACATGGATTGACCACTAATTATATTCATCTTTTTTTTTTCTCCCTTTCAATAACACACATTGGGTTATGGTTCTCTTTTTGCTTTTATAGACAAACAGGATGCCTGGGGTGCTATATGCGAGCCTCAATGAACTACAATGCATAAATAAGTGGCATATTTTACCTATCTCTATAGTTTTTTACAAGTGATTAGTTACTTTCCACCAAAATTACTTGAGATGTTGAATAATTTTCTTTTTCTTATCATTACATTATCTAAGTTTTATAGTTAATAGTCTCATTTATTAATCATACTATTTTCCACATCTATCTATGTTTAAATAAAGGTTTCTCTCACTTTTTTTTTCTATATAAGTTTCCTCTATATGGTAGTAATGCTCTTATCTATTATCTATTCTTCAGTGCAGTAGTTGTTTGAAGGTGGCTCTATATAATTACATAGGAAATCATCAGGCCAAGCATTTAATAATATTTCATATGTTCAAATCTATCACATAAAAGAACCATGAAGAATATTGTGATGGTTTTTTTTTGGTGTACTAAATGCAGACAATATTCAGTGCCAGCTTTAGCTTCTTCTCCATTACATTCTATTTCTTTAAAAACTTATTCTACACCAGTAAATAGAAAAAATAAATAAGAATACAATTGCGGTCTTATTGTTCGAAAGATCTCTTCAAGGCAACCTACCATCAGATTCTATAGTATTTTAAATATCCTTAAATTATTCTTTAAACAACAAAATACTAGAGTTTCATGCCCATTATTCTCCACTAAAATTTATTTGTTTACAAAATGAATACTACTTTCCAAACTAGATGGCTAGATCAAATCTGAATGAAGTTTTATGTTTTAATGGATTAAATAAATTATTTATATTTCAATCAAGCAATAGTGTTCGGCCGTTAGAAAACCCAGATTTTTGTAATAAATTGGCATTTTCTTTCCAGCACAAAAAATATCACCTGCAGGGAAACCAAAAGTGCAACTTCAAGTAGTATTGCATGATGGCACTTGTTCAACATTTCATTTTGTGAATCCGGGTGGTCCTGAAGCACAGGCCAAGGACAGGGACCAAGTTAAGTCTTTATTGCAGAATTTGTTGCCAAAGTTTAAGAGGCAAATTGATGGAGAACTTGAAATGAAAAGCAGGTTAGTGATTAGTATGGTTTTTGTTTATTTTATAGTGAATAATGATAATGAACATCTTACTTCGTAAACATGAGAGTATGTTTCATGTTTCCTTAAACATGATTACCCACATCATTTTTAATTTCACATAAGGGTAGGTTGCTACTTGCTACAATACTCATATTAATATTTTATACTGAATTGCATAGAAATGGAAAACTGCTATATCTACAATGAGAAAAATAAATTATACTTTTTTAAGAAAATATATTTCGCAATTTATTGCCTAAGACTGAATAGTTACAAGTATCTCAACCACTTAATCTTTTTTGATGCAGTTTTTGCATTGTAGGCTTTTATCTCTCCATCCAACACTGAAACATTTGTATGAAGACTTGGTGATATCAAAAGTGATAAATAGTGAAGAGTACTGGAACACACCAACACTAAAACAATACACAGAGTCAAATAATGTCAAGCAGGAAGCCGGTAAGTTAAAGTTAATGTTATGTGTTGCTGGTAATGTTATCCAACAATTTGTACTGTATGTATTATAATAATACAATAAAAAAAGTATTTGATTCATTAGTAGCACTGCCTTTCAAACACAGTCAAACCTGTTTATGAAGAACATATTTTATATAATACATTTTTAAAATAATATGTGAACTATTTGCAATCTTATAGATTTTCTTAGATGGTCGAAGAGTTTATGAGGTTAGATAATATACTAGGAATCTGGTCTATATCAACCCATATACGTCCCAATGCAGGGCACAGGTCTCCTCTTCAATCAAGAGTATGATTGAGAGTGGTTATAAGCCATATAGTGTACCGGGTTAGCCTAGCGAAGGTTGGCGGACTTTACATATCACAAAAATTCCTATAAATCACTATGGCATGCAGGTTTTCTCACGATATTTATCTCCTTGCTAGGAATATTACAATTTAAAAAGTACCAGTTACCTACCTAGAACTAAAAACTTACCCGAACTGAAGACATTCTCGCATAATACTAAATTATATCTTTAAAAGGCTATCATTTTATATTATTTGCGAAACTGTAAGATATGCTATTTGCACACCTACCCATCCTTAAGGATAATCGTCGCTATATATAATTTTTATCTATTTATTTTATTGTTTTATTTTTATAAGGTGTTTCCGGAGCATTCCTAGCAGACATACAACCACAAACGGACGGCTGCAACGGCCTCAAGTACAATCTAACCCAAGACATAATAGACGCGATATTCAAAACGTACCCGGCTGTGCGGAAGAAACACATCGACTATGTCCCCAACAAGATGACGGAGGCTGAATTCTGGACCAAATTCTTTCAGTCACATTATTTTCATAGGTATGTTTTTTTGTATTGGCATGGTAGTGATGATACTGCTGTCTGTATGAGCCTATATACGGCCCATTACAGGGTACAAGCCTCCTTGACAATAATGGGTACAATTGAGAAGGGTTAGGCCATATGGTCCACCATGCTGGCCTAGTGCAGATTGGCGGAATTTTACATACCATAGAAATTTCTTCACGATATTTTCCTTCACCGCTATCTATATCTATCTATATCTATATACCGGGTATCTCAAGACTGCTACCGAAAACGAAGCCGAGTGGTAGTTTTAGTGACTACAAACATAAAGCAACTAAAAATTTCGCAAAGAAACGCGACAGTTATTTTTTATTATTTTTTAAACATCGTCATTTTTTGGTGGTAAATCCCTAGTTTTAGCTAAAATAATAATTTAAACTCTTTTATACCTTAGATTATTTATAAATAAAAGGGTATACACTGTTGTTTTAGGAAAAAATGCATTTACCACCCAAACATGGTCAAAGGAAAAAAAATAACAAAAAAAAAATTGACGCTTTTTTTGCCACTTTTTCTGTTGCATTGTGTCTGAAGTCGCTTAAACTACCACCCGGCTTCGTTTTCGGTAGCAGTCTTGATATACCCTGTATACTATCAATAAACACATGACTCCTAAAAGTCAGAGCTGTGCCCTAGGTTTTGAACCTGTAACTATTGTGAACATGATGGCAGCCTTATCTGGTCTGTTATTAACAGTTCACCACTGTTGATGATACTGCATCTTAATGATAAATGTTTAATAGTGCGGTTGAGATAGATTCTCTACTGGCTATAGATGGGTTTTATTTTTGGTCAATATTTAAATTGTAAAAGTTTGGTTGAATCTGCACACAACCCAAAACTGCGAGACTCTTATGTATACAACGATGGTGGGTTTATCAAGGTTGTGACTGTTATTCGAGAGGATAGAACTGCGCCACGGAGGCTGTTTAACAGTAATACTGTTGGCGCAGTTGGTTAGACGTTGGCTATGAAACGTGAGGGCCTAGGTTCGATCCCCGCACCGAGACAAATAATTGTGTGATCCACAGGTATTTGTCTCGAGTGTGTTTGTGAGACCAAAAAGTCTCTCGTAGTTCCTGAATCCTGATTACCACGATAAAAGACTCGATATTACTGTGGGGTCAGGACCATGTATGTGACTGTTGGGTGTTATTTATTGAATCTCATACTATTGTGCAAAATATTTGTAAAGTTGTGTATTTTGTTCAGGGATCGTATAGCGTCCTCATCAAGTAAGGACCTATTCGGAGAATGTGCCAAAATGGATGATCATGCGATAGCGTCTGCCATGAAACACACTACGTTGGATCTCACGGTACCGTTTCATTATATTTTCTGTATCTGTATCAGCCCATATACGTCCCACTGCAGGGCACGGACCTCCTCTCCAATCGACAGTACGATTGAGAGTGATTAGGCCATATAGTTCACAACGCTGACCTAATGCGGGTTGGCGGACTTACATAACATAGAAATTCTTATAATTCGCTGTGGTATGCAGGTTTCCTCACGATGTTTTCTTTCACTGTTATAGTGCGTGGTGATTGACTATCAATACACCCAGGACTCCGAAAAGTCAGAGGTGTGCTCTGGGATTCGAACACGCGACCACCGTGAACATGTTGGGGGCCGCGTCTGGTCCGTTTACCATCAGGCCACCACGCACTTTATTACACATTATACAGGGTATATCAAGACTGCTACCGAAAACGAAGCCGGGTGGTAGTTTAAGCGACTTCAGACACAATGCAACAGAAAAAGTTGCAAAAAAAAGCGACAATTTTTTTTGTAATTTTTTTACTATTGCTATATTTTGGTGGTAAATACATTTTTTCCTAAAATAATAGTGTATACCCTTTAATTTATAAATACTCTAAGATATAAGAGAGTTTAAATTATTATTTTAGCAAAAACTATGGATTTACCACCCAAAAATGACGATATTTAAAAAATCATAAAAAATAATTGTCGCGTTTCTATGCGAAATTTTTAATTGCATTGTGTTTGTAGCCACTAAAACTACCACCCGGCTTCGTTTTCGGTAGCAGTCTTGAGATACCCGGTATGTTATTACTGCAAAACTAGGATTACACATCTACAAACTGTAGGCTGTTGAGATTGAGCCTCTTCGTCACCTTATTTTGACATCACAAACATTCCAGACAAACAGCAGTGTAAATGCACTGTTGTGTTTCGGATTGGAGGACATTGTAGCCAGAGTAACTACTGGAGATATTGAGATTTAACATCTTATGTCTCAGGATAGCGAGTGCAGTGGAATGCCAAGCATGGCTAATTAAGTGTGGTTTTGCTACTGTTCATGAGCGGTCGTATCGTATACCATCAGGCGAACGGCATACTAGTCTTGCCATTTATAGCAATAAAAAATAACTGAATTACTATTGATTTATTTTAGGTGGATTTAAATCAGTTCTCGGAGCCAGTGCCGATGTTGCCCAACGATGAGGAGGGAAGCCACGACAAGGACCGTTCGGACACGACATCAATACACAGGAACATGATTAAACGGTTCAATCAACACTCCATTATGGTATGATACCCTATTCAAAAGCAACTAAACGATAATCAATATGGTATGACACCCTATTCGAAAGCAAATAAACGATAATCAATATGGTATGATACCTTATTCAAAAGCATATAAACGATAATAAATAATTGACATTGTAGTATATTGTCATATTCATACTCATTGCATCTGTCGTCTTGAACACACTACATGTAGCACTACGCTAACCAAGGGTGAAAAAAAAAGCCTTTAATTTCATACAGAGAGAAGAGTTGATTGATTAGTATTTTGACTTATGCTAATATTAGTATTTTTCTTTTTTATTAATGTTACTTTATGTATTATTTATGATACTAGATAAATTATTATCTGCATGAAACCCTGTGCGGGTAAAGGCCTTCAAAGATTACCATACACTTCGGTTTTGTGCTACTTGGGTCCAGAAAGGCCCAGCGGTTATTTTAATTTCATTATCCCAGCGCGTTAACCAGGGGTGAATAAGAACAGATATAGATGTTGATGGCGGAAACGGTGTGAACACGGGGTGTATAGCAAACGAACCGATAAATATTAATAATTGTATTCTACTATAATATTGCACATAACTTTAAACAGTTACATTACAGATATATTTATTAACTTGTGACGTCATCATAGATGCAGCCAATATGGACTGTTTTCAATTCTATCCATTTATTGAAATACATAAATGAAAATAGCTTTTTTAATTCACATTTGCATATGTCAGCCTTTACACATGTATATCTATGCGAATATCAATATTTCGATATTATGTATTTAGATATTTTTTAACACGTGAATTACTCTATAACACATTAACGCCCGAATACTGGAACGCCATTCAAATAATAAGTTGCTCTTAACAGCGCACGGCCCACTTAGCCAGTACATTTCATCGGGATTAACGTAGTTAAGCGCCATTTATATTTAAGTTGCGTTCCAGTATTTCTGCGTTAGTCATTGAATTTTTTCTCAGATTTAATATCTTTCAAAAACTTTCTCACACTTGATCCTTGTAATAGTCACTATTTACGGTTAATATGTGTAACATTGTAGTAGAATACAATTATTAATATTTATCGGCTCGTTTGCTATACACCACGTCTTCACCCCCGTTCCGTCCTCCACGTCTATGATCTATCTCCTTTTATATCTATCTCACTCACCCTTGGTTCGCGTAGTGTATAGTTCGAGACGACAGATGCTAAGAGTATGAATTTATCAATACACTACAATCCTAAATTTCTACATTAATTTCCAGGTGCTTAAAGCTAGTCATAAAACAAATTCAAATAGTAACGTAAGCAATGGTAGTAGTAAAACGACGAATAACAACAACAAATTGGAGAACGGTGTTAAAGACACTAACGGCGTGAAAAGACATCAGGAGGAGAAAAGCGAAACAGAACCAATAGATAAGAAGAAGAGAATATTAGAGCAGATACATTACGAAGATTTGGAGGCGGATGCTGGGAATGATGATGTGCAGGAGTTAAAGTTATCTAAGGTAGGGGATACATACATTAATTTATTTATTTATTTTCAACAATATCATACAATATTCTAATGCACTTGTTATACAGGATGTCTAAAGAAATGGCGCACCTGCTAATAAACATTTTAGTAGATCGTGATTGCGTCTAGATTAGGATAAATTTTCGTAGTTTACTCTGATAATAACAAAGATGGCGATAAATCAAGAATTAACATCACAAATGCTCCCTCTTAACAGAACAAAGTCCATGAAAATTTTGTTGCTGTTAAAAATGGTTTTCATGGTATATTCCGATGACCATGTAATTAACGATGAAATAAAATTAATACGTATATGATAAAATTATGTTCTCTACCCATTACAATTGGTTTTATGATGAAAAGTGATAATAATACTTAAAACTTTAAATGGACATAACTCCAAAACGGATAGGTATTATCCAAATATTTTTTTATTTTCATATTGATATTATGCCCTTGTATCCAACTTAGCAAGTGCTCCATTTTCCTGCACTACCGGTATAGGTAGGTATGGACTATTAAATACCCCGATTTATAAATAATTCTGACTCATTTGCCTCTTTTTAATTTAGCTGGTTGTTAAGATATAATAATTTTATGTATTTTTTAATGTCAATTAAAAAGGCAGCCCAATTGTCTCGAATTCCGAGAGGTATTCATTTAGAGTTGGTTTTCTATATCGACATTACTGCAATCACCATCAAGAGAAAGTATATGATTTTTTTAAAATATATAAGGTAAGCCGGTAATAATTGAGTTCTATGAATATTCTGCCGCTGGCAGCTATCAAGCCGTAAATAATAGCACAATTTTATTCAGCGACATCTAGTAGCAGTGCTTATCCAAATTACTATAAGAGATCTGGGTATATTAACCGACTTCAATCTAAGAAGGTGGTTCTCAATTCGATTGCATATAATTTTTTAAGAGCGTATACACCTTGCGCGCAAAGTCAACTATAGGTATTTCTTCGTTAATTTCACGCACACATAAGCGACCAAAGCTGTGTGCGTAGAGCTGCCACGTCGGCTCGCTATACAATCGGCTCAAACAACTTTGATCCGTGCGCTTCAAATATTCAATTGAAATGTAACTGTAATATAATATCATAAAAATATTTTATTTGCATTATAAGTAGACAAATATTACTGTGCAAGCAAAGAATAATACAAATTTTGGATACTAATCATATTTTCGTTATTATTACATTGTTAAGTTGCATTCAAATCAGTTTTCAATCAGTATACACTACGGACGTTTTATTAATCATTTCGTGTTCGAACACATAAATAGTGTTACAACCCCTTACAATTACGAAATATATTAAATTTTATATTACAAGACATAACATAATTTAGCCTCGGAATTACATCCCATTATATTACCTGAAACATAATTTATACGCACTACAAAATCATTGTAGGTAATAAAAATAATTAAATATTTTACTACCAAAGTACTAAGATGTGGTAATCGCATTCCGCGCGTGGCTATTTTTACTACGCGCGGCATAATCGACTGCAGCCAGGCCGGAGCGACGAGCGATACGTCCTCCCTCTAGAAGGCCTTGCGGCGGTCTGATTTGATCCACGTCGGACAGCGTGTTTTATAGTGGTTTTTAAAATATTTGTAGAAAACATGAAAACTAATTTTGTTGAAATATAAAAATGATAATTTATTGATAAGATGTTCTTCTATTGTAATATGCAATTGCTATAAAAAAATATGTACGATAAGTTGGTGAAAAAAAATATGTTCTTGACGAGAGTTTCTGAATAATTTCGCATTGTTTAAATTTTTATTTTTCAGGAACTAAACACAAAAAGATTATTTTTCTCAGCAAAATCCCTCCATAAGGGTCTTATTAGTCTGATAATATTTTTATTTTCATCTTATATTTAGTGATTTCGGATATCTTAAGCTTCTAAATTGCCATTTAAAGCCTAAATAACGAAACTTATGTTCAGTAATCCGTATAGTACTCACAAATTATCCATCAATCTATAATGTTTTCCACCAAAATCCCTAGATGACAACCTTTTCTAAAATTAGTAATAATTATTTTTCCTTTAAATTGTTTATTGGTGGCTATTAACTCATTTGAAAAGTCCTGTTTTTAAGCCAAAAAGCGCGTGCAGGGTATAAACGCTCTTAATGTTTGTCATATAGAATCTTTCTTTGTAATTGTAGAAAATCTTTGATTTCGTATAAGTTCAAAGCGGTTTGATATAGTCACGTTACAAAAAACTCTATTTAATTTTGCAGGTAGAAAGATATTTATTAGGACCAGCATCTCAAATACACCAAACAACGATACATACGAATAACCCACCGCCACTGTCTGCAGTCGCGTCGATATGTCAAGTAAGTAGTAGTTTTTGTTATTATTGAGGTATTATACTAGAGCGAACATCGGGAACAAAATCTGCGCGTTGTACTGGTACAGGAACTCATGGAAGCGAGAGCGAAGACGATGTTACAGACGCGTAGCGATTTAATGTTAAGACCGGATCCAACGCGGCTCTGTCTGAGAAGACCCGGCGAAACAAAATCAGTGGGCTTACACTACCACTGGAACTACGCGGCGCGACCCAGTTTCGAATATATCCAGCGAATAAAACTCAGTGGGCTTGTTTTAGGTCCAACAAATTAAAATAACGACCATGAGTATCCGAAACGTCACGTAATCTTACACCCGTATTCTAAGACGTTCCTCGTTAATTTCTCGACTCCACTCGGCCTTACTGGAGGAAATCTGTATTCATAGTTGAAAAAAGTCTCCTCCACTCAACGTCACTCAATACTTTTCCTTTCTCGAGGAAAGGAATCAACTGTCAAACTCAAGGTACGTCGCGACCTACCTTAAGGAATACTTGAGGAAATATTTTCACTATGGAAACAGTGTTTATTATTTACATGACAAATTTTGACTGACACTTTCAAGTGAGCATAATATTGAAATATCTAATAGTTTTTGTTAAATTTGTACCTTATTAGCACATCAATGACGTATTTGATGACGTATTTCCTCGACTCAACCTCACTTGAGGATCCTCTAGGAAAGATATATTTTTAACTAAGCATACCATTTTCGAGGATTCCTCGAATTCATTTTAAACGTCACCTCGACAGAGATAAGGTTGAGGAAGATTCGAGGAACGTTTAACACCCGTATTCTAAGACATTTCCTTATTAATTTATGGCCTTATTAATAAACTCGGATGAGCGAGGGATTAAACTTTAGCTCAAAGCTTTAAAATTAACTCAATTATTTTGATCAATCTTTTTACTTTTAAGATCAGTGGATTGCCATAACAGGATTATCATGTTCGGCTGAAGAACATAGGTATTTATTGATATAGTCTTGACTTCCTATCTATTCAAAATAATAGAGTGAATTCTCTAGCCCAAGGCCTAAATCATTCGCTCATCCGAGTTTATTAATAAGATGAAATCACACTCTATTATTTCGTCTTACACATAGAGCAAAGAAGCAGCCATAGATACTAGAGAGACGCGTCTTAGAGCGATCTGAACAATGGATTCTTTTGTTGTGTGCACATTATAAGTCATACGCTTAAAACGTGGCCACAGACTACATAGAAAGAACCTTGTATGTTCCGTTGTCCTGATTGGTGAGTTGGTTGCTTACTTATTGCTTTTTACTCTATGCGTAAGACGAAATACTATAGTGTGATTTCACCTTCTGTGTTTTGTCGTTTATTATACAGGGTATATCAAGACTGCTACCGAAAACGAAACAGGGTGGTAGTTTTACGCCCAAATACTGGAACGCAACTTAAATATAAATGGCGCTTAACTACGTTAATCCCGATTAAATGTACTGGCTAAGTGGGCCGTGCGCTATTAAGAGCAACTTATTATTTGAATGGCGTTCCAGTATTCGGGCGTTAGTGACTTAAGACACAACGCAACTAAATTTTGTGTAAAAAATTGCGACGATTCTTTTTTGTTATTTTTTTTCTATCTTCGTATTAGGGTGGTAAATACATCGCATTTTCTTTAATAATAGTGTACATCCTTTTAATTTTAAATACCCTATGTTACGCAAGGCTTTAAATTATTATTTTAGCAAAAACTATGTATTTACCACCTAAACTGGACGATATTTAAAAAATAATAAAAAAATGTCTTGTTTCTTTGCGAAATTTTTAGTTACATTGTGTTTGTAGTCACTAAAACTACCACCCGGCTTCGTTTTCGGCAGCAGTCTTTATATACCCAGTATTTTTTTATATACGTTACGAATGTACCTACTCTGTAAAAGTTCGAATTTGTACGAGGGGTGATGTAATGATAAACGGGTAATTCTAATAAAGATAAAAATAAAAAAAAAACATTTCGCTTCTACAGTCCTTCACCACTTCCCAGCTAAAAAAATTGTATAAATAGGACGTCATTTGGAGGAGCTACATTCATTTGAATACCAGCAGTTGGAGCGACAACACGAAAATGGAGAAACACGAAGTGAGATGCGTCATCAATTACCTCTGTTTGAAAAAAATGTCTACCAAAGAGATACACGCGGATTTGGTGGAGGCACTGGGGGACTCTGCTCCTCCATATTCTACGGTGGCACGGTGGTGCAAAGAATTTAAGCTGAGTAGAACATCCACAAAAGATGAACATCGCGAGGGACGCCCAACCTCGTCCCTCACTGAGGAAAACGTGAAAAAAATAGAAGATATCGTGTTAGCAGACCGAAGAGTAACCATCAGACATTTAGCTGAGGTCACAGGGATCTCATATGGCAGCATCCAAAGCATTTTGGCCAGCAAAATGAATATGAAGAAGGTCTCCGCGCGTTGGGTCCCGAGAATGTTAACGGACGAACAAAAGAAAAAGCGAGTTGACATTTCAAGAGCCAATCTTGCAAAGTTCCAGGCTGACCAAGAATTATTTTTGTCACGATTTGTGACCATGGACGAAACATGGATCCATCATTTTGATTCTGAGACCAAACAACAATCGATGACTTCGAAAAGGCCATCTTCACCGACTCCTAAGAAGTTCAAAGTCTCGAGCTCGGCGGACAAGGTTAAGGCGTCCGTTTTCTGGGATGCTCAGGGAATCATAATGGTTGATTACCTGGAAAAGGGAGCTACTATTACGGGCTCCTACTACGCTGATCAAATAAGACGACTGCGAGACGCCATAAAGGAAAAAAGACGGTGCAAACTCCGAGCGAAAGTCCTGTTTCATCAGGACAACGCTCCTGCACACAGAGCCGAAGTTGCGATCGCTGCCATTCGAAAAGCTGGCTTCGAACTGGTCGAACACCCGCCCTATTCTCCAGATTTAGCCCCCAGCGATTTTCATTTGTTTCCTAGGCTCAAGGAACACCTCAGGGGCAAGAAATTTGAGGATGATAGCGAGGTGATGGATGCTGTAGAGGCATTTTGGGATAGTCAAGATACAGATTTTTTTTAAAGGGTATTTTAGGTTTCTGGTTGGTCGCTGGATGCAGGCCGCTTCCAACAGGTCATTGTGGAGATCATTGGGGGAGGCCTATGTTCAGCAGTGGACTTCCTGTGGCTGTGGATGATGATGATGATGATTTTAGGTTTGGAGAAACGTTGGACTAAATGTATCGACTTGTTAGGAGACTATGTAGAAAAATAAATTAAATTTAAACTACAATCGGTGTTTTATTATACTTATTATCATTACTTTTTGATCGCCCCTCGTATAACGTACATCGTAACCATAAGTGTATGGTTACGACCATAAGTCAATAACGACCATAAGTATATGTAGGTACATTCGTATCGTATACAGGGTATATCAAGACTGCTACCGAAAACGAAGCCGGGTGGTAGTTTAAGCGACTTCAGACATAATGCAACAGAAAAAGTTGCAAAAAAAAGCGACAATTTTTTTTTTGTTATTTTTTTCCTATGGCCATATTTGGGTGGTAAATACATTTTTTCCTAAAATAATAGTGTATGCCCTTTTATTTATAAATACTCTAAGGTATAAAAGAGTTTAAATTATTATTTTAGCAAAAACTATGGATTTACCACCCAAAAATGACGATATTTAAAAAATCATAAAAAATAATTGTCGCGTTTCTATGCGAAATTTTTAATTGCATTGTGTTTGTAGCCACTAAAACTACCACCCGGCTTCGTTTTCGGTAGCAGTCTTGAGATACCCGGTATAAACTTGGATCGTCCGAAGTTTCGAGCTTCGTTTCGAATTTACAGAGTAGGGCCCCTTGATATACCCTGTATATCAGCTAGATATATCCGTGTGCGCAGGCGTGGAGCAGCGGCCAGGGCGGCGCGGGCGGCGCGGGGTGCGGGCGCGGCGCGCGCGTGTCGGCCGCCGCCGCCGTGGCCGCGCTCGGCGAGCTCAGTCCCGGCGGCGCGCTCATGCGGCACCACCACGCCGCGTCCATGGCGCGTACGTATATACACATGTACAGTACATACTTAGTGGACGAATATAGTGACTGTATACAGTAACAACATGACGCCTTCATAGCGCGTACGTACACACGCACACATACATTCATCATACACACATCAGTCGTGATGCGCCCACGTGTATACATTAACAACACGGCGCATCGATGGTGTGTACGTACACGCACACATCCATACATATAAATAAAATTGAAGTGTCTGTTTTAAAAGTGAAAATAAAAAAAAATGTCCAACTACATATCGTTATATACACGATACCTGTGCCGAAAATAAAAAATTGCCTGTCTGTCTGTTTGTCCGGTTAATCTCTGAAATGGCTGGGCCGATTTTGACGGGACTTTTTTGTCAGGTAGCTGATATAACAAGGAGTAAGTTAGGCTACATTTATTTTAGAAAAAATCTTTTATTTTAGAAAAATAAAGTAGTACTGTCCAGTACCGCGCGCAGCTCACGCGCATGCCACCACTAGGTGGTCACGTCAGGCGCCTCCTACCACTTCTCCCACCAACGAATCAATATCACATTTACAAAATATTGTATATAAAGAAATTTCAATAAAGTTAATACAAAAAACTGAAAATAAATGTGTAACGGGAGTTTACCGCCGCTCGCTAAGAGATAACGCCACCGTAGAATTAGAACGCGGTATGGTTTCGTTACAAAGGTTGTTAATAAAATAAAAAAGCAAAAACCAAATAAAAAAAACTTAATTAACTAATTAACTTTTTTGTTAAATTGCACGCAGACGAAGTCGCGGGCACAGCTATATTAAATATGTACAGAACAAATATAGTGACGTCATAGTGCCAGTTGCACATACATATGAGTACGAACGCACGCATACGCACTCGTGAACGTACACGTATACGTATTCACAGACACAAATACTGAATAGTTGTACTGAAATACTTCATAGTTGAAGTAAAAATAGTGGATGCCATATTTATATACTTTTTGCTTTTAAAATGAACAACTGGTAAACCCTGTTTATATTAGTAGACAATAATACAAGCAGTGGTTGCCATTTGCACCCATTTAGAAAGACCCGATTGGCATATCACTTGTGTAGTTGTGAAATATACCTCGATCATTTGCCTAATATAACGATCCTTACTTCCACTTCAAATAATTAATTCAAATATTTCAGAATTAATACCTCCCGACGTCAAATCCGAGCTTCATCGATTATACCTCTCATGCGGTGAATTACTTCGAGAGTTGTGGCGCTGTTTCCCCCAGCCGGGCGCCAACGCTGAACCCGACGATAGCACGCAACGGGCTGAGAAGTTCTATGAAGCACTGCTCAGGTTTAGGAATGTTAAGTTGAGGCCTTTTGAGGTAAGTGGTCTGGAAAATATTCTTGGTACTCGTTTGTTAGTTTGACAGGTCGATTATGGTAAATTTGGTAAATTATAGAAGTTTATAAATTAATACAATATATGGTTGAGTGGGGTTGAATATGAATAGGGAACCCCGAGCCCATAGAAAACCTGATTCGAATATGTGGTAGCAAAAGTAGGATTAAATCTATTTTTTTCGGTCAGCAGTACCTAGTATAAACTTGGTTATTAAAACAAGGGTCTACCACTTTTAATTTATTTTCTGTAACAGTATAGTATTACCATCATATTAAAATAGTTAATTTAAATTGCTAAATGAAAATATACTCTTACCATCTTATATTTTAGATAACCTTTTAATAAAAATACTCAAAAATTTCAATCAACCATCCCATTCCAGGAGAAAATGCTCCGAGACCTGACTCCATTAGCGACGACATTGACCCGACATCTGAACCAGATGATAGACACCGCGTGCGCTAAGTACGCGATGTGGCAACAGAGACAAGCCAAACTACGGTAGTACAGGCACCAACGCAGAAACGTACGGGAAATTACTATTTAAATGTTGGATTTTGTGGATTTTATTGAGGGTATTTATCGATTGTTAAGACAGCTAATTGTTATTTTTATCGATAATCGTGTGAGACTAAAAAAATATATCGATAGTCTTTGAATATAGATATCGATATAATCGATAGTTTTTTCAGAAAAGGTAAATAAAATGATTTGATTTTTTTTACAACCCAGTTCTTGCCTCGTTCGATTTTTAGTATCGATTCATTGGATTATCCCCTAGACTGTCACTTGTTTTTTTTTGACAGAAAAACTGTCATGTCATAAAACCGTCAGGAACACAAAAAACTTCAAGCAAAAAGCAACCTACTGCCATTGAAATAGGGTTCATTTTAGTGTAATAGCATTATAATGTAAACAAGAACCGAATTGCGGCTCGCCGATGGTTTTCGGCACCCTTTTATGTTTCTTTGACGAGCCGCAGTGCGGTTCGTCCGACGGTTCAGGGGTTATATTGTTGTAAGGAATTGCGAATTATAATGTAAGTGTATTTTTGTTCAAACCAGTTAGATAAACAGTTAAAATTTATGAGGAAGTACAATAAGGTTTCTTGTTTAACGGCTTATCGTTAAAGTATAGAATGTTTATATCGATATTAAAAAGGTACAATGAATCGATATTATATGTGGAAATGCGTTACAAAAAATGGTATAAAATGTCTATGTAAAATTGGCAAAAACGATTATGGTACTGTATTTTTAATTGGCAAGTTTGTGTGACTAGTTTTTCCGAAAATACCTGAAATAGAATCCATACAATTTCAACATAATTATATTGCAATGTTCAAAAACAATAAGACATCACTTTGTTAGCAAGTATCTCTTGCGTGACGTCAACCGTTAAATTCTTGTTTATTACGTCGGCCATTTTGTTTCGAACGCACGTCAAGATGGCGTCCATTTTTGATGTGACGGAATACGTTTCAGAAACAGTTTTGGATTGTAAACGATTGAGATTTTGTTTCCTTGCAAGTGCTATGTAATTGTCAATTTCATACAGAATATATTAGTTCCAGAATAATTGGCTTTATTATTCTTCCAGGCTGTAACTGATTATGAAGATATCTTTACTATTCGTTTCCGAACCATTTAAATGTCAATGCTGTGTAATATAACCTTTTCAATGTCTGAATAAAACATTTCCCTCATAATTTTTGTTATTAGTATGTATGTTGTAGCAAATTTTGTCTTCCTTTTGTTATTTTAGCCGCTATTTATGTATGACAAAACGAATTATTACCGAATTAAAAATTACAATATAATCAAATTGTTTATCACGAGATACGTTTATCACCGCGGAAATATCATATTGAAATGTTTATTAATTGCAGACGGAACGCTTTTGTAGATTTACGGCTTTATTCATAGTTTATAAACTTACTTAGATATCGAATGTTTTCTGCATTGAGCGATTTCTTCCTGGCAACCTTTGAATACACACTATAAAGGTGAAATCATACTATTTCGTATTTCTATTTCGTATTTCGTCTTACGCATTGAGTAAGGGGCGTCCATTAATTACGTGATCTTTTGTTTCGCATTTTTTGATATAATAAAAGAATCGTGATTTAATCAAAATTATGTGTCGAAAAAAATACACGTGATATCTTGCTAGACCCCGCCTCCCCCCTTGTGATATTTCGTGAATTTTGTCCAACCTCTCCATTCAAGCCTCACGTGATTAATGGACGGCCCCTAAAGAGGCGGCCATAAATACTAGAGAAATGCGTCTTAGGCCGATCTAAACAATGGATTCTTTTGTTGTGTGCACATTGTCAGTCGTACGTTTATGACGTGACCTTGTATGTTCCATTGTCCTGATTGGTCAGTTAGCCGCTTTTAGTATATAATATATGTCCGTACGACGTAATATTATAGTATGATTTCACCTTAAGTGACACTATAAGATGGACAATACACTCGGTAAATAAAATAGGTTTATAAATTATGAATAGAGCTGTTTGAAGTTAACGCACAAATTAATTTCCCTGAACAGCAATAAAAAATTACAATACTGCCAAATATGAGTATCGGCAAAGTGCTCTTAGATAAGTTAGAGTAAGTGTTTAAACCTATAAACCTGACTTGTTGCATTAAAATATAAATTGCCATTTATAAAGTATAAACATATAAATTCCACTGCAATATAATTTTTCAATAAGTCGTGATTAAGACCGTTTTTTTTCCATCGATAAATAAATATAACAGGGTGGGATTTAGATTCGCAAGCGGGGGAATAATGTTCAAGCTTATATGCGAATTGTTTATTAGATATCACATTGTTATATTCAGTTGAGGAGAAATATGCATATCTATTGACACAAAATTATTTAGATATTGTAATAAGTTATATCAGCGTCACATCAAAATATCGGTGGCCACCGAATATTTCGTACTTCAAATGATGTTGGTTAATGTAATAATATAGCGTATGAAGGAGTTACATAAATATCAGAATGTTAAGGTTGATCATTTTCATACTTAATCAGAAATATTACATACCACTTTTCATTGTAATAAAAACAGAATTAAGAAAATCTAATTTATTATGATAATGTACGGACTCAAATACCGGCATATTATTGAAATACTTTGAACGTATTATTCATTTTACAGACGCTAACTTAAGATTTTATGATTCCAATACTTTGGGGGGTCAATAGCCCCACGACCCCTTCTAAATCCGCTGGAATGAAATTGATCAACCGGTATAGATGTAAAATGTATAGAATACGTAAAATATAATTTGTAATGAAAATAATGCATTTCGTTGAACCAAATCCTAACTCAATGATTTTATACAGATTTTGTTTCAAGTTTCAAATGCATATCAGTGCTCGTAGAGTAATTGTAATATTTATGGCAATAAAACTGCATCAAAACTTGACTGTTTTGTTTTAATTCAATTTCCTTTAAGTTATAATTTTTCCTATTTGATGGAAATTTTAGTAAAAATATGTTGCTTGTAAACTAGTAAATATATTTTTGCAATTTCATAATGTTAATGATTCTTTGTCAAAATAAATTATTGATTTGATGCAGTTTTACAAAAATTGTTTTTGTAGAAACTGGTGATAAAACATAAGGATGATTGTGATAATATTTATTACACTCTAAACAATTCACGCTTTTTTTTTAGGCGTATAGAGAGAAAAAATTCTTTTAGACTGCTATTTTCGACAAATTATGCATCCTACGTCGAATAAATTGATCTCAGAATATTTTATTTTCCTATTGAAACCCACTTTCCCTATTTTTTTTAAATATATCCATTGTTGCACTAAAATATTCATATTTTTTTCCTTTGAAAGATACACACTAGCGAATATACATTTCCAATGGCCCAAGTTCAAGTTTACCTCTGCCTAAGGTTTTACCCCGGCATGAAGTTAAACTTTACCAAAAGTTAATTCCTATCTAATGTTCACTTTTACCCAAAGTTCACAACTATCACAAGTTGACCTTTACGCGAGGTTCTCTTTAACGTAAGGATAAGGTTTGCTGTTGGCCTTTAACGGAATAAATCGATTTTTGAGTTAAAGTTGAAGATAAAAAAAATGTTAATTTTTAAGGATAATTTGGAATAATGAATCGATGTCCAAAATTACTCATGTTACCACATTGGTTGATCTAGTTAAGTGTTAGCGGTAAAATTGATTTTTATAAGTTAATGTCACTCAGTTAAGGCAATAAAATATAATTTAGATACGTTTTGTGTAAACCCACCAACTTGACAAAGTTGTAATACGTTTTAATATTTAAGTGTGACAAAAATTAATAATTTAGTACATATTGTGTAAATATTAAAGTGTAATATGTGTTTTAAAGGGGCTAGGTTTGTAATTCTCATTTCTAAAAAAATATAAACAAGTTGATTCTCATAATATAGAAATTATCGATATGATTTTAAAATGTATTTTTTCACAGCTCTTAGTCAAAAACAAACGTCTTTAAAGCTTGTAAATCTATTTTATTTTATTCCAAAGCGAGTAATATTTTTTTATATTGCTTATTTTAATGTCTGATGTTCCTCAATAAGAAGCGATAATTTTAATTTTTAATATCTCCATTATTTTTGTACTATCTAACAAATGTAAGCAATATTAGATGTTACTACTGTTCAATTATGTACCATTTTTGTTTGTAATCGTTTAAGTTGTTACACAAATGTAATTAGATTGATTTCATTTGATATATTATTTCAAATGTTGTACGTGTTCACGTGCCCAATAAATACCTTTTGTAAGGACAATATTGAGTTTAATTTTAATAATATGAAACTTACTACCAAAATTAGCTTTAAAATGAAGACTTTCAAATTAATCAAAAGAAAGTAAAAAGCAAATATGTTTGTAAAATATTTTACCAGTATAATTATCATATTATAACGCTGTAGTTGGACTTAAAATCGTTTCGAAATCAATGCACTTGATATGGTTTCTCTTTTGTAATTAGTTAATCATCACGTCATCATTACAATAAACAATTATGGGTAACGATTGTTTAATGCGTTTCAAATAAGAATAGGAACGTCAATGACCTTTAGTTGTCAAATATCACACGAAAAGTATGGTTAGCAACAAAAAAATATTTACGCGAGTTACGTACGCTCAGCCCTTAGTTTTAAGCCATTTAGATAAGATAACTAATGTCTTCATAGAATTTAAATTGAAACCACCAGTGTAACTTAGATATAAGAATAAGAATTGTAAGTCAGTCTAAAATACACTCTCGTGTAGAACACTTGTCTTTTTTAAAAGCTCCTCCGGCTCGCTCCTTGTATAACTGGCGCAGTCGTGGTAGGATAGTTCCAACTCGCGACATCGGTCATCTTTTGCATAAACCTCTGCGAATCGACTACGTTACGAGCGACTATCCAGAACCTATCAATCGGGACCGGACGGCGACAAGACAGTGTTCCTGACTCCACGGTGGTTCAGCGATGTGGTATTGGAGGTAAGATCAAATTCTTTTACTACCCAGTATCCCTTGCTCTACTCCCGCGTTTTTGTGTGTTTAGTGTTTGTTGTTTTGACCTCAAATCGGTAAAAGGACAGTGCTAAGTACATTAATCTATTAAATTGCTTAAAATCAGTGAATTAATAAATACATAAGTTATTAAAATCTCCAATCGATTTAAAGCTTATTATTTAAATTGTTTTTACTTAAAATCAGTAAAATCAAATAACTTCTAAATAAAGTGTTACATAAAAACCCTAACCCGGTTTAACACATATATAAGTAAAATAAATCTCTTAGTTACTTTTTAGTAAAATATATAAAGTTTTTAAAATGACACAAGAGGGAGTAACCCCGTTGTCACAGCTGGCGCAAGCAGCCACACGTTCAATATCAGTCAACTACGACTTAATTGACAAAGTTTTGCCAATATATGATGGCAACAGTAAATCATTAAACTTTTACATAAGATGTGTAGAAAGTGTTTTAAAAAATCATGGTATACCCAGCACAGACCATATTGTGTTATGCCTTATTCGAAACAAAATAATAGGAAAAGCTTTAGAGGCCATCTCACTCGAGGTAGATATAGAGAATTGGGCATCAATAAAAACCGCTTTACTAAATAGATTCGGTGAACAACGTAACGAAGTTCAGTTGTTACAGGAAATGATGCGTTGCACCAAATCCAGAAATGAATCGTGCGAAGCATATGGCAAAAAAATTAGAGATCTATTAGACGCATTATGCAGTGTAGGTGAATCTGCTACAAAAGATAGTAGATATTACCAGACAGTGGCTATAGATACATATATAGATAACATCGACTATAACATTGGTCTTGGTGTTAGAATTAATTATCCGCAGACATTAGAAACAGCGATAGCGTTAGCTAGACAGGAAGAACTTAAGTTGAAACGGGCGGAAAATAAAATAACACAACCCCTGTTTCAATCCAAACAAACGTTTAATCGACCATACATAGGGACGAGACAACCCTATGCAGGCAATAACTTGTCAGCGCAGAATTTTAATCCGCGCGCTATTAAGCAAGAACCATCCGCGCAATTTAAAAGCCTGGGTTTAGCGAAAAATTTAGGTTCGCGCACATACCCAAATAAAGTTAACAATATTTGCGAAAATATAGAAAGCTACGAAACGTCCTACGACGTAGACGATGTAAATGATGGTGTAGCTTCTACTACACAAATTAGTGAATCCCCGAATTTTCAGGTAGATGCCTTAGAAAATCCAAAACCTTGATACATTATCTACCGGAATATGAATACATAATTGACCAGTTACCGTATATACAGGTACCAAACATAGGTAAATTCTTAGTAGACACCGGAGCTTCACGCTCGCTTATCAGTACGGATGTGTTATTTAATAAACACATTGCGAAGAATGTTTATGTTCAACCGTTTAAGATAAACACAGCTCACGGGACTTCTTCCCACGATAAGATCTTACAAATGTCTTTGTTCTCAATTTTAGGAACGGATGTTGATCATAAATTTTTAGTATTTGACTTTGATGAAAATTATAAAGGTTTAATAGGAAGCGACATACTTAGTACTTTTGGATGTCGAATAGACTATAAAAGTAAGAAATTAATTACAGAATCGAACACAATAGACATATATTTCAAAAAAATAAAAATCGTAAGAAATATCAATGAAAATGTACAAGTGAATAAATTCACAACTGAAGAAATTAATTCAGAATTAAAAAATAATTTACGCAGAATCAGAACAGAACATTTAAATATTGAAGAAAGACGCGAAGTAAATAAACTTTGTTTTCAGTATCGCGACATTTTCTATGTAGAAAATCTCCCGCTAACATTTACACATTCAGTTAAACATTCATTGCGATTAACTGACCAGACTCCTATATTCACTAAAAACTACAGGCGTCCGCCTTGCGAACAAAATGAAATCCAAAAACAAGTGGACAGCCTAATAAATAAAGGAATTGTTAGAGAAAGCATGTCACCTTGGTCGAGCCCTGTTCATTTAGTACCAAAAAAACAAGACGCATCAGGTCAAGTTAAATGGCGACTTGTTGTAGATTACCGTAAATTGAACGACAGAACCATTGAAGATAAATATCCTATACCTAACATTAGTGATATTTTGGATAAATTAGGAAGAGCGCAGTATTTTACTACGTTAGACCTCGCTTCAGGATACCACCAAGTCGAGATGGACCTGAACGATATAGAAAAAACAGCTTTTACAACTGACAAGCATTATGAGTTTCTTAGAATGCCCTTTGGCTTAAAAAACGCACCTAGTACGTTTCAACGCCTTATGAATAATATACTCAGAGATTTATTAGCAGATGGAACGTGTATCGTTTACTTAGACGATATTCTTATTTATTCCACCTCATTACAAGACCATATGACTAAATTAAAGAAAGTGTTTCAAAGACTTAGAGAACACAATTTTAAAGTGCAATTAGATAAATCAGAATTTTTAAGAAAAGAAGTAGGATATCTTGGGCACGTGTTAACCCAAAATGGCCTAAAGCCTAACGAGGATAAAATCCTTGCTGTAAAGAAATTCCCAATTCCAACCACTCAGAAAGAAATTAAATCTTTTCTTGGACTTGTGGGTTATTATAGAAAGTTCATTCCAGATTTCGCTAAATTAACAAAACCATTAACGAAATGTTTGAAGAAAAATGCTAAAGTAATTCATACACCTGAATTTATAGAGGCAGTAAATAAGTCGAAACAAGTTTTATGTAACGCTCCTGTGTTACAATACCCAGACTTTAATAAACCGTTCATATTAACAACAGATGCTTCAGAAGTATCAGTAGGTGCTGTTTTATCCCAAGGAACAGTTGGTTCTGATAAACCTATAGCGTACGCGTCACGTACCTTATCTGAAACAGAAAGTAAATATGCACCCATAGAGAGAGAATTACTAGCCATAATTTGGGCTACTAAATACTTCAGACCATACCTATATGGCCGCCAATTTACTATATACACAGACCATAAACCCTTAACATGGTTAATGTCCCTTAAGGACCCCAATTCGAAACTTACCCGATGGCGTTTACGTCTCGAAGAATACGATTATAAAATAGCATATAAAAAAGGTAAATATAATGCCAACGCTGACGCATTATCACGAATAAAAATAAATGCGTTAGACGCGATAGAGAAACCAAGTACGTCCGAACAAAAAGAATTAATTGACGAACTCGAGTCTCTAGGAGAAGGACCCTCGTCAATAAGGTCACTTTTACAATTAGATGATTTGCTACCCCCTGCATCAAATGAAGTATTAACAGATACAAATGTTTTGGAACAATTCGAACAAAACATAAATAATATACCGAATTGTCCCGACGCAATAGATAAAAAGTTAAAGCAGTTCCATATTCGGAGTTCCCCTGGCACGGAATATAGAATAGAGGATAAATCAAAAAATAATTACAGTATTAAACATGTAACAATAAGATTTTTGAGAGAACATACAATTGCAGATAGGAAATTTATTGCTATTTCCATAACGAAGAATTATACACAGTTTTTTGTAAAGTATATAATTCAGTATTCGACCAACGCGGTCCAAAGCTATTTAGATGTCTCACACGCGTCACACTTGTTGATGATACCTGTGAACAGAAAACATTAATAAAAAAATATCATGAAGGAAAAACATTACACAGAGGCATCCAAGAAACTTGGAAGCACCTTCAAAAGAATTACTATTGGACAAATATGTTAGTTTCAGTTCAAAAGTATATAAATGAATGCGAGATTTGCCTTAAATCTAAATATGAGAGAAACCCATTAAGACGACCCTCTCAACTTACAGAATCGTCATCTTCAGGCTCATCGCCGGAAGCATCGGATCCCACGCAGATCCAGTAATTCAGCCAATCCATACTGAAGACGGTCTCTTAGTTATTAAAGACGCAAAAATAGTACATAAGACAGACACATATAGTTTACTATGTACATATAACACGAGCTATTTATATCATGTTTTTCAGGAATATATAAGTATTTACTCCAAGATTGTGTTAGTTGAAAATTCGCAACACACATATGCAGAGAGATACGTGCATAGGCAACAAATTCAGTATTTAATTGATAACATTGTTAGTAAATTCTTTTACATACTACCAATGAATACATTAAGGAATAAAAGAGGATTAATAAATGGTTTAGGCACTATTGTGAAAGCAATAAGTGGAAATTTAGACGACAGCGATGCGCAACATTTTGAGAACGAAATAGATAAACTGCGTAAACAGACGTATGCTGTTACAGATAGTCAAAAAGTTAGCATTAGCCTAATGAAGCAATTCATTGACGAATATAATGAAAATTTAAATAAAATAGAGAGAAATTTGGATATGGTGGTAACGAATGTTAATAACGTAAATAAAAATTTGTCTTTGTTAACGTCACGATTAGAGATGCTCCAATCTCATATCCAAATCGAGAATGGCTTACAGCTCATATACGATAAAGTTAGTATTTTGGAATCCGCTATAACGTTTGCATCCATAGGGAAATTACACCCCAGTGTCATAGACCCTATGTATTTGTTAACAGAGCTGATTAAAGTTGAAAAAACTTACAAACTACCCTTAGAAGCCAGACGTGAGAATATGTATCTTATTGAAAAGGTAATAAAGGTCAAAGCATACAACACACCTAATACACTCACCTTTATATTAGAAATACCCATTGTGAGTCCTGTCACTTATGACCTCCTTCACGTCTATTCCTTACCGAACAGTAACAATTTAACCCGCATCCCCATTGCACCTTACCTTATACTGGGTAGTACTGAGTTTACTTACCTTCAACAACCATGCCAACGAATAACCGACGAGCTTCAGATATGCAGTCACTTAGAACTTCAGAAAATAGAAAATAACGCAGACTGCATTATTCACATTATACATCACATGCCAGCCGAAAATTGTCGACTAGCTAATGTTAACATGCCCGCCGTGAAACTCCAAGAGATACAAGAAGGTACCTGGCTCGCTATAACAAGAAACCAGGAAATCGTCAAAACAAAATGTGGCGAAAAGGAGAGTTTTCAGCGTATACAAGGCGCATACTTATTAAGCGCTACGGAAGGGTGCCTACTCTACATAAATGGCGTAACGCTACGAACGCATCGTAGCAGAGTTACCGTAAAGGAACCCATTCCTTTGCCAAGGATCGAGATACCACAGATTAATATAACATTAAATCAGATAAAATTGGAACATGTGGATCTTGATAAATTAAACATCATTGCTGCTCACACCCCGTCAGTTCCAGACATGGAGAGGAGCTACGCGCCTACGACGAACCCCAGCTGGACTTCAATCGTCACCCTGAGTGTTATAATATTAACCCTGATATGCTTGGGCACCCGTTATTACAGGACCAGGCATAAACCACCCCAAGAACAAGGACACATCGCTATAGAAATGGTGGAACCAGCCAACGTGCAGCGCAGTGGTCCTACGTCGGTGGAACCGTCCCTCCAGAGGACACTACTGTATCCATCCCTCGCTACGGAGACACCAACTTCGGCCGTACGCAGCCCTCTGGGAAGGGAGGAGTTACGTACGCTCAGCCCTTAGTTTTAAGCCATTTAGATAAGATAACTAATGTCTTCATAGAATTTAAATGAACCACCAGTGTAACTTAGATATAAGAATAAGAATTGTAAGTCAGTCTAAAATACACTCTCGTGTAGAACACTTGTCTTTTTTAAAAGCTCCTCCGGCTCGCTCCTTGTATAACTCGCGTCAATTATTTTTTTTTTCACATAGGCAAATTCCTGAACATAAATTAATTAAATAAATGGAAACAATTACAAAATGTTATATGAACACATCAACAAGAATGTTTAGTTATAAATAGCTTAAAAAAGTATATTTTTAATTTTTTTTATTTACTTCATTGCAGTGCAGTTATTCGCCAGAAAGTAACTATAACACGACATTATTAATTCTTTTTTTTTTCTACGATTTATTAAATATTAAAAATATTATTTTTATTCAACAAAAATATTATTTTCAGAAATCTTGTTTTGCTCACCCTACCTAAATTGTGCGATTTGACAGCTACTACGAACCAATATGGCGCCGGGTGAGTCCTATTCTTAGTTGTAGTACAATCAATTATCGATATTTCACAATATAACAAAATCAATAAAACAATGTCCATATTTGTAAGTGATTTAATATAAATGTGTTTTATAAAATCAACAAAATATATCAAGACCATTTTAAGCGAATATCAGGAGCGTTGAAACCTCATTTAAGGATCGATCAATAACAGCATAAAATAATAGACATTATAAATAATTATTTTTCCACTGGCGAATAGGATGGAAATAATAATGATATTTTGTTAAAACATGCCGCACCTGATATTACTTAAAACATCGATAATGTACATGCATTTATTTATCATATGAGTTGACTCGATGATAGTCAGTTTAACTTTCCGTTTAATATATAAATTTTCAACCACGGCCAAATATACAGAAAAAATATGCATAAAATTCTAATTTTAATGTAATGCATTTAAAAATTCATCGTTTAAACAAATAAACACTAATCCAAATATTTTATTAACGCGAGATTCACGGAGATTTTTCATATATTATCATCATATTCATGATGTCTCCTTCAAGACAACTTTATATTGATGTTAATAATTGAAAACGCAGCATCGAATAAATCTTCTCTTATCGATACATCAAATGTCTATAATACGATTCAATTCCTATTTTATTGTTTTATCATCGAGTCGATAATTACATTAACAATAAGTGAATAATTGTGTCATTGTCGATAGACACTTATGGCCAAAATTAATAAACATCTTGGTTTCTATCTAAAGATCGATCTTAAAAATAAACCAATCGGGTGAAAGATTGACCAGCACGCACATATTTGACTTATTTTCATTGGTTTATTTTCGAGTTCGTCCTTTAGATAGGGATTAGGATTGATTATTCATTCGACTGTTATCTACATACCTTTGGAATGTGTATGAGAATTTTAAATAAGATAATTAGTTGAATATTTACTAGCACCTAACTACGTTAATCATATAAATAACATAATTATACTCTATATTAAGACCTTACACAGCATATATGAAAAACCTGCGTTCGACTTATCCATAAATCATAGGTTTAAATAATTCCCGGGATTAAATATATTACCATCGACATTTACTTTATCGTAAAATAATTCATCGATACGAAAATCGAATAGAATCAGCTCTACGAAACACTTGTGGGTACAAAAATGGCGTGTTTCCTATAGGTGTAAATAAATCTTATATATAATACACCATAACACAAAATAACAACTTTCATCGAGAATGAAACTCGATAATTTTTTATCGATAGAAGAAACAATCGAACTTTTGTACGAATATAATAGCTATATACATGGAAATATAATACATGGAAATCCTGAAGGTACGTTAAGGATAATAAATACTGTTTTCGATAGGAATTAAATTGTGAAAGACACGCAATAAGAGAGTAGGTAAAGTATCATAGTTTCAGGTCAGAATATCGCAATCAAATAAATATTTGACTGTCACATAAAAGTCATATTTTCCGCCCTAGAATCTCATACCTTACATTTCATCGACTTGCAATAATATGAAATTAGAACACAATTAAAAAACACAAATACTCTTAGCCTAATTTAGAAGTCGATAGTTTGGCAAATGAATTTCAAACACTACATTATTTTCATAGACCCGAAATATTTTTATAGCAAAATTTATAAAAATAAAAAAAAATTGGTGAAATAGCTTTCCACTGACAAAACGTGCAGCTCAGTCTATTTTCAGTGATTAAATATCATTTTAAGCGATAGAAGAATGATCAATAAGATTCATATGGTTAAAGATAAAGCAAAAGGATTTTTTGGAGATATTTTAATACGACATAACATTTCAATATACATTTTTCATTTTATTTGGAAGATTTCATTCCTTATCACTGGAATTAAAACTCACAATTCAAATTTTCACGTAGTAACTTCCAGTACTTTTAAAACCCACTTTATCAATGAATATCCTTTTCCAAAAAAATCTACTAGTGACTCCTATATTTGCATTCTTATACATGGGTTATCGATTGTTGAGTGATGATTCTTTCGCCATGCATAATAAATATGCTGGTATCGAAACATGTATTTTCAAATTTATTAATTTTTATTTTAGGGCAAGTTTTATAACAATTAGGCAAGTGATGTACTCTTATAAAAAGCTTTTTAAATTGTAGCTTGGCAAACTGACATAATTGCTATTGATGGTAAACGCAATGCTGTTCAAATAGAGCATCGATTGGCAACAAGCAATCGACACTTATGCCTACAAAATGAAATTCAACATAAGTATAAACTATTAACTCTCATTAAGTTTATAAGTGTATCGATTAGAGGTTACTTACATTTCAGTTCGGTCGTCTGTGGTCGATGTTCAATGACCATAATTATATTTTAAACGATAGAGACCAGATCATACGTAATAATTATGTGATTTTTTATTACTATAGTAAAAAATCTACAATAATATTGAGGCATTATACCGGATCAGATGGCATGAAATCTGTGTGCACTGCCTAATTCAAAATCAGAACCACAAGGAGCGGAGCAAGCGAGAGGGAAGATACTATGACTGCTTAGGAGTGAAAGAGACAACTATAGTGGTACGTGTATTGATATTTTGGTTACACATTATGTTCGCAGTGTCCTCTATTGTACGTATTAATTTTTTAACAATATATGCACAATATACAACGTTGATGCGACCGATGGGCATTAAATTACACTATGTATGCTATACGTCCTAGGTATGAATTCAGCACGGCACAAAAATTAATAATACCAAAAATGAGATTTTGTTTGTTTCAAACAAACTAAATAGCTTCCAAATAAGAGTAAAACGCAACCATACTGTGTAAATAAATTTCATTGACCTGTAGATACGAATAGATAACAAATTGGCAACGTCGCGCGCGGCGCGTGTTATTGTCGCGCCGCGCCACAGCGCGACTTGTGTAAGAGCGGCAACAACGCGCAGATTTTAGTACGATCTATCGTTTTAAGGTGAATGACCCTGCGTTAGGCGTAATCAGTGCCCCAAGCAGGAACATTTGGCTCTATAGTATAGTAATCGTAATAGTAAAATTTTGTATGGGAATTTGAACAGCGCCATTGTGAGCGTATTTGGAACTAAATTATGGCAGCGGGAAACGTTTACGACACTATAGTATGGTAATCGTATAGTCTAGCGATAGTTGAATGTATGAAAAGTGGTAGCAGGAATAATTTTTGACGTATAGTATCGCCGATTTACTATCGAGAAATACGATTGTTTTGTCACCTACATTTTTACCGTGAGAACATTATCGGGAGTGTATTTTTGCATTTCTACACATCGAATTAAGGAAAAATATGTTAATTACGGTCATGCTTAGTGCCTCCCGATGCCGTAGTGTTATTGTGTGTAATTATCTACTCCGTATTTCGCTAATAATATGAAATTCAATGCTGCGATATGAAGTTACAATTATTGTGATAGGTACCTAACTCAAATATGAAGATTATTTCTTAGACTGAGGACTGTTTGGAATCGGAGAAACGAACTTGGGAATCTTGTGAACAAGTATGAGGATATAGAAAGTGGAATTTATTGTAGTTAAAAACATACCTAACCTAAAACTGTAAAAAACTTATAAATAAAATATTTACATGGAACTTTGATTTTAGTTTTGCGTACCTACTTAATCATTTTATGTCATAAGCTTATTTCAATGTATAGTCGAGCAAGCTCTTAGGGCAGAGAAGTGTGAGCATTGAATATGTGAAAATAGTTTCCGAGGAACTTAACGAGCAAAAATATAGAGAATACTTTCATGAAGCTCTCCTCCGTAAAAATGTAGAGGGATATTATAAAACATATATACGCATCTTTATCTATAATCTATATAATATGAGAGTTATTAATTTGCATTAGATTAAAAGTGAAAACCGCTAAATGTGACAACTAACCAAAAATAATTGCTACGTTCGGAAATCTAAATGCTAAATTAATTGGAGTCATTTTTGTATATTGCGGAATAAAAGCAATAAATATGTCTTTGCTTATTAATTTATTTCCATAACCTTTCTACGCGACATTAATGCATGTTTTATATTTTTTTGTTATTCTATAATAATAATTAATTAATTTACCCACGTAGTGAATGACAATTCCGCACGAATCATTCAATAATATTCGTTCATTACCTTAGGTTATCTGTCACTATCGTAACGTAATAGTATCGAGTTCACGAGAGTATGGTTAAACGATTCATGCTACCGATATGGAGTAGTAATAGTATAGTAATCGTTGTCACGATACTATTACTATACGATACTTCAAAATGTTCCTGCTTGGGGTACAGCTGTTAGAAAAGCTACATCTTGTTCAAATGGGGCAAAAACTTAAAAAATCATTTATGACTAAACTACTGCTCCTATTTAATTGATTTTTAGTGCAGAGCTTCAAAATGGTACCTAGTATATGCAGTTTAAAGAAACGCCCATCGGTCGCATCAACGTTGTATATATATATATATATATATATATATGTATATGAACGTAATTACTGCTTATTTCCATGATATACATAATCCGATCTCTTCCCATTGTAATGATCAATGCTGCCGTAGATTGAAGCCATTTTCTACATCTATCTGAACGCTTTAACTACCCACACGATGAATATTATGGCTAGTATGACTCCTATGAGGATGAGTATGAACATTTTCCTGCGATATCGACGTTGGTGTTCCGCCGCTTTGGCTAATTCATCGACTCCGGCTTCCACATTAGAGCTTGCCGCTTCGATGTGACTCTCTACTGTTTCTGTAATAGAATAGATTGGAAAATTAGCAATTTTTTATTATTTATGAAATGTTATTTTGCAGTTTGATTGGAGTATAGATATTGGCGTAAATAGTAAAAAGATGAGCACACTTCTATCGAAAGGTTATTGAGTTTGCAACGGTGGATGTTTATCCTTTTGGTACATTTAATTAATATACTTAGTCAGGTCATAAACTCTGTCACATGTTTAATATAAAATAATTGAAACAAGTTTATTCATTATGTAACCATTTATATACCAAAATGAACTTAACAAAACATAGATTCTTATGACACTAAAGTTTATTCAAAATGACCTCCGTGATTTTGAATACAGGCCTTCAATCTGCGCGGCCAGTTGTCTATCGCAGCACGAACGAGATCCATGTCAATATCGGCGGCTGCCTTAATCAAGGATGTCTTGAGTGACTCCAAATTGGGCTGAGGCTTTGAGCACGCCTTTTCCTCCAAGTGTTGCCATATCTTGTAATCTAACGGATTCAAATCTAGACTGGAGGAGGGCCAGTCTTCGTGCCGGATGAAGTCGATTTCACGCGCCGCCAGCCAGTCTTGTGTGCTCTTCGCTCTATGAGCTGGCGCCAAATCTTGTTGGAATACCCAGTGCCTGTTATTGAACATGGTATGAGAAATAGGTTCCACAAGGTTCGTCAGGACTGTATTTTGATACACAACTGCATTCGTTTTTACACCTTTCTCACAAAAATGTACCTCTGTTAAGCCCCAATAAGAAACTCCCAACCATACCATGAGCGAGGATGGAAAATGACCTCGTTGGACACGCGGAATACGGTTGCTCGCTTCTTCACTACTGTGTGCGCACACCTTATCATTTTGTTTGTTGTAGCTCTCTTCTAGGGTAAAAGTTTTTCATCTGAAAAAAGAATTTCCCGATATTTTTTTCCCGCGTACCGCTTCAACAAAGCGCGGCATCTCTCTCCTCAGTCTCAGGTCTATTAGACGAGCATTCAAACGATGTCCTGTTTTTCTTCGATATGCCCAAAGCCCTAAGTCTTCATTTAACACCCTTTTCACCGTGGTTCTGCTTAACCCCATCTGAAGGGCCAACAGTTTCTGCTTACGTTTGGGATTTCTTTGAATTCGCACCTTCACAGCTTTTATCACTGCTGGAGTCCTAACAGACCGAGGGCGTCCACTTCTTGACCTGTCATCTACACTAGAGTCTTCATTGTATCGTTTGATGGTACGATAAACGAATCTTTTGGTTATATTCAAATTTTTCAGTATGTAAAAAATTTGAATTGGCGCGTAACCGCAACGATGCAACGCAATAACTGCAACACGGTCTTCTTTAAGCGTCCACTCCATATTTAAAAATGAGTAAAATTCTAAAAAGTATACATTTTTATTTTCATGAACAATTCGGAATTCAAATTCAATAAACTTTTTTGTGGCCAGCATTCTAAAAGAAAAGTTTTTTCTGTGTGACAATACTTATGACCTGACTGTGTATATTTTGTTTTATTGTATAATTTCAATCTTTACCTGTCAAAAATACACTTAAACACTTAATAGCTTTAGTTCTGCCGGTTCCATCACTTCTATTCAACAATATCAAATTACGTAAGTTACGCAATTACGTAAATACGTTTAAAATCCCATTAAATATCTTCAAGCAAATACAAACAATCGACTTCTACTACACAACTAACTACCCACAATACTCAATAAATCCATAAATTACCAATTGCCATCGACACTTACCAACATTGTGTGCCTGTTGATTGACCATTTCCGCCAGTTCTTGTATAATCTGGTTTACGTCTAACACGTCCGCTTCGATCTTATTGATGTACGCCTCTTTTTCAAGCAGCATGCTCGTCTCGAACTCGACTAGACGAGCCTGTGGAAATTATCGATATTGTTGAAATTGGGTTCTGTATGAAGTGAGGGTAGATGAGGTTTATACATTTTATTTTTTTATTTATTTGTGGGTAGTTGAAATTTATAAATTTTATTTATTTGTTTAAGCTCTTATTTCAAACACATGTAACATACACATTTAAATTTTATTTTTTTTATTTTTTTTTATTATTCAATTCAATTCAATTTATTTCATGTTTCAATTAGTAGTTACAATAATTTCCTTAAGATTAATTATAATTGTCAGGCATTAATACAACATGTAACATTCAATTGGTTTTGTCAGTGGTACCCAAACTAAGCATGCTTGTATCTTGGGTACCTCTAAATAATTAAATTTTGTGTTTTTGTATTTCTGATGTGCGGTGCCTTTTTAGGTAAAAGCCTCTTCTATTTTTAACATAAATCCTTGTCGATAACCAAATCAATTTCTTTTAAGTTTTATAGTGTGTGTAAAATTTTCAGAACTACTTGAACGTCCACCACCAATCGACGGGCCACATTTTTTTTTAAAATTCACTATATGCCCTATGCATAATAACCCTAAGAGTGTAATTACACTGACAGTCAAAATATACCTTTTAACTGCCAGTACATAAAATGAGAGTGGTTAACTCTCAATCGTACTCTCGATTGTAGAGTAGGCCCGTGCCCTGCAGTGGGACGTATATGGGCTGATACAGATACATAAAATGGCTTTAAATGGTCGATAAAAATTCATTCAATTCAAAGTAGTTCTAGTACTAAATTTGATCAAAGTCAACAACACCGTAGGGCATGGAGATGCGTTGCCAGCCTTTAAGGTAAGAATACACTCGTTTTAAGGTCGCTAGGTCGTATTTAAAGTACAGTAAAGAGTATGTAAGTATGTATACCTGTGCCTGTTGCTGAGCCAAAAGCGATGATTCCTCGTCGTCTGCGATGGCTTGTTGTTCGAGTAACTGTGGGTCGTGGCGGACGCGCGCCGCTCGAGGCATGTGCGCCGCCATCTTCTCTGATACTTGCTGTAATGTAACACATACTTACTTATGTATTAGAATGCCCCATTTGTTTTCGGGTGTCGAACCCGGTAAAATGTCGCTATAAACCTACTTTATAAGAAGCATTTCATAGTATCATCATAGTAATAAAGACACACTGTTTAAAATAAATAAGTATCCAAAACAATCTTTTAGTGGACTCCAATGTTTATTTATTTATGAATTCAAATGTATTCCTCATTACTTTTGTTTGCAAGAAAATAGCCGGAGATTGCCCCTTTCACCATAATTTCAGGGGTGCGAAAAGGGTATATCGAGGTTGTTGAGATGTAATTTCTACGGGATAGCATAAAATTCGTCTAGGGTTTTTTTGTATACACAAACTTTTTGTATTCAAATAAATTAATTAGTATTTTTTTTTAAATATTCGTTTCTAGAGAGATTATGGGGCAATTTTCTAAAGAAGTCTACTGCACTAGGCATGCTTAGTGGACTATGGCCCATAACTTCTTAAAAACTTTCGATTGTAGAGGAGTTATGTGCTCAGCAGTAGTCAATTACTCTGTACATAAATTTAATTTATACATATAATGATATAATCAAAAATTTAATTTATATAGTCAATTATTTTGTAATTATAGAATAAGTACTACGCGTTGACTTGTTATAAGAGCTATTTCATTGCCTTCATAATCAATAAACCAATTTCCTTTCAATATTTTAAATGTAGAGTTGCTTTTTATTTTTATTTTATGTTTTGTGGTGTAATAATAAAGAGTTTTATTATTATTATCATATCATACAGACTGGGATTAATAAATATACATATAAATACCTTCTGCACGGAAGAGTATTTATCCAGTGCATCTCTGAAGGCTTGTGTGAGCCGTTCTACTTGCAGTTTCTGCGGTTTGTCCCCGCGCCGTACCACCACGCCGAGGCGTTGTATGTCGCGAGCTGTCGCCGATACAGACCCGTTCACTGTCTGTTGTGTGTCGTGACTGCCAACAATAAGTTATTTCCATAGATCCGACAAACGAGCATGTCACTTTATTTATTGCAATGAATGGCGGGACGAGCTTGTCGTTCAACTGATTGTAATGTTATAACTATATGGCCTAACCACTCTCAATCGTACTCTCGATTGTCGAGTAGGCCCGTGGCCTGCAGTGGGACGTATATGAGTTGATACAGGTACAAATACAGATGGTAAGCGACGAAACTTCGGATAATCGAAGTTTGTATACGATACGAATGTACCTACATATACTTATGGTCGTAATTAACTTATGGTCGTAACCATAGACTTATTGTTACGATGTACGTTATATAAATTAGAACTTAGATTATATACTCGTCTAGATTGAGCAATGTCAACAAACGATGCGCTAAAAGTGTCCTCACTTTCGTTGATATGTGTGAGTACGGGTCGTGTAATTATTGAAATCCAACTGTCAAGGTGTGTGTGTTTAGGGATGCCTACTCCAGATTATTAACTTAACTTTCCCCCATTATTTGATATACAAAATAGGTTAAATAAAATATTTTTTTCTTTATTTAAAGTAATCATACTATTAATTATATTTATAACGCATTTTAGTAAAAACAATAAAGATCTAAACCCATCTCCTAGTGTTTGTTTCCGAATAGAATTAACTCTTTGGATTTATTGCCTGGGCTGTTATCTGATTTCTGTATTTATGTAAAATATAAATCATCATAAGTAAAATGTTCGGAACACACAACTGAAGTCATGTGAGGCTACGAATGGTCTTCTTTTCGTTTCGTTTCGTTCGTTTCCGCTGTGTAATGTCTCTCCAGCAATTTGCTAGTACGGAATCCGTAGGACGTCTAAAAATATTATTAGGACCTTGAATAAGTTCTCGCTGTTTCTTCAAAGATGACAATAGCAGTACCCCGTTTATGAAATTTTGAATGGTACATGCAAGGCAAAGAATTAATAAAATACTATGAAGTGCATGTCGTCGTGGGTTTCATTAATATCGTGTAGGTAAGTTTTATTTACTCATTCAATAAATAATGCCATTCTTCTTGTTGTTATTCTGATCGAAATATTATGTAATGATATTTGTGTTTTATAGTTTCTCCCAGAGTTTCAACAAATTTTCCTAGTAATAAATTGACAACACTGGCCAATGAAACTCATCTTCAAAATAATGAATTAAAAGTTCATGTTTTCTTCAAATAATAGTGTATTAACAATAATGGTACCGATAGAAAGTGATATTGGTATTATTATACAGTTTTCCCACACAATTGCGATACAATTCGACAGCACAAACCGGCATAATTAATTATTTTTCGGGAGCACGTTATCCATATGTAGTTCAAATGACACTGACGTACGTGAGAAGCGAGTCTACCAAATTTGGTAGACTTTTTTTGAGCCGCGCGGTGAGGTGTGATGTGTCATCTAGACGAGTATATAATCTAAGAATTAGAACTTTCACAGAGTAGATACATTTGTATCGTATATAAACTTCGATCGTCCGAAGTTTCATGCTTCGTTTCGGATGAATATAGTAGGGCCCAAGAGCAAATAACTGCCTAGAATTATTGGTGTAGACCTACTAGTAGTTACATACACATGGTGATATCATTGCCGCCGATGAACATTCACAATGCTTGGATTATGAATGTGTTTTTGGCTTATCCAGGGCCAGTGTTGGGGTAGAGCGCGGTTGGGAAACGGCCTTAGGGCCAGTGCAAAAAGGCGCCGATTACGTGGATTTACCATAACCTATAGTGTACTATCTAGGATTTACTGACTTTGCTTGGATTTGGATAATACTTATAGGGTATCGTTAATCGTATATCGTTATACTGGGCTTATCTGATCGGTAGAGGAGAAAAGAAAAAAGGGATGTTGGGCATCCAGCAAGGTTGCACAGTCATATACATGTTCCTTCATATATCTAATCTGGTATCGGAGGTTAATATAAAAGCATTCTTTTCTATGTGAATTATGTTTACCTTTATTTCAAATTTAAATATAACATTTAAATTATAAATATAACAATATTTGTGGCAAAAAATAAAGTATAAATCACAAATAAATGAATATGGGAATGTTGGTTTACATTTTTATGTAAATAATAGCAATATAGATTTCTTCAGTTTTAATCAGAGAATACATAGAAAGAAGAAAACTAAATTAACCGTTCACGGCAGCCTTATAATTTCTCGGACAGCGGCGTCGTGTATAGATCATGAAACGCGAGGTTTCCGGTTTCGTTTGTCCAGTCAGGCATAACAATTTGTGTCAGTTTACTGTATAACAATTTCCATATGACATCCGTGGCGCAGTTGGTTAAACGCCAGCTGTGAAATGAAAGGCCGCGGGTTCGATCCCCTCAGACAGATGTTTGTATGATCTACAGATATTTGTTTCTGGTCTGAGTGTTTGTGAGACCAAAAAGTCCCTCGTAGTTCTTGATACCCATGATACAAGACTCGGAACTTAGTGTGGGTTCAGGACTATGTATGACTGTTGGGTGTTATTTATTATCTCTATAGGTACCACCGCAAAGTCTATTTCTCCCGTCAAACAGCAGTGTAAATGCACTGCTGTGTTTCGTATTGAAGGACAATGTAGCCAGAGTAACTACGGTACATATTGAGACTTAACATCTTATGTATCAGGATGGCGAGCGCAGTGGAATGCCAAGCATTGCTTTGTAACTTAACGCCATTTACTGCAATTAAAAAAATATATAATATTATATTGGTATTAATAATAAGCACACTTACATTTTATCCCTAAGCTGCACACTGTCATTAGGCCCTCCGATCTGCTTCATCATCTTCTCCAAGGACCTCAGTCCGCTGTTAATAGTGTTAACGTTGTCAGCGATCCCCTCGCTCAAATTGTACAGCTCTGTGGGGCTGAAGTCCGCGAATCCCACCGCTGGGACCGCGGCCGTCGCCCCATAGTCTCTGCTTGAACCGCTGATTGGCTCGCGTTCCGACATGTTGCTAGAAAAAATTGTATGAAAGTATTTTACATGCATTTTTATAGTGAAGACACTGTTATGAATAATTTATTAGTGCCATATTTTATTTAAATAAGTCATAAGAGTGCCTTTAGTAAATACATTTTTTATCCTTAATTTTAAGTGAAAGCTTGTACTATTCTGTGAAATATTTGTGTGTGCAATAAAGAATATATTATTATTATTATTAAAAAAGGTAGAGGTACAATGTTGTCAATTATATCTAGCATGTATGGGCAGGCTCCTCCGGTGCAGTACCACTGTCTCGCAGGATAACAATGTTCGTTCAGTGTGGTAGATTTCCACATGCCCAATACCATGTGCCACTTCCCATCCTTTTTCTTTACCTCTCCTCTCCCAATTTAACAGGCTGGTAACATTGATGATGGAATGGTTGTGGATGTCCTGGAATATCAGTCATCTAAAACCTTATGGTATTTAAATAACCACCATTTTTTTATATGATTTTGAAGTACAGTGTAAACCTATAAGAGCTACAAAGCTTACAATGAGCTGATGTTGATAACATTGAATTTATGTCTTTTATGTTTAAACTAACTTTACTTTTAGCTTTTGTTTTTTGAAAATGTCAATTTCATTAATTTGCAACAATATGCAATTTCAAATGTATGATTATGATTGTGTCAAAATTAAAGTTATATTCATTTTGTTATTTTTGACAAATGGGAGACCTTAGTGCTATACATCTGATATCTACATAATTATGAGCAATACAACTTCTTAGTTACTTACTTAGTTTTTACTTAGTAAGTTTATGCATCTGAGCCTTAATATGGTATGAAGTATTTTGTTATCACATCGAATAAATTGTTATAGGCATACATATCTGTATAACATGTTAGCATGCTAGCTGCCCTGACTGATCAGTAAATATGTCTTTTTGATAGTGTAAAATTCAATTTGATTTGTGATTTCATCTTTATCTTGTAGAAAAAATAATGCACTAGAGGTGTTAGTGGATAATCTTATTTACTTCAAACTTATACATTGCAATGTCCTATGCTTGACTATAGTGTGCAACTAATATTTCAGATTGCAACTTAAATATCTTTTACAGATAAATCTTTACGTAGAGTAATTAACTTGGGATTATTATGAATAAAAATAACATACCAGGCACAAGAAAGATACAAATTCTCTAAAAGGCACTATGATCTTAAGTAAATAGGGAAAAAAAAGTATTATTTAAGTTGATAACAAGGGTAAATGTGAAGTATGGGAATGTTGGTTTAGATTTATTACAGTTTTTATATGAGTTAAACTTTATATTTAAGTATTCATAACATAATAATTTTTTCAGATTTTTCCCACAAAAAGATCTTGATTTACTATTGATGTTTAAATTGTAAGGTATTGATTTTAATCTAAGTAACAAGTTTTATTCCATTAACTTCTACATTTATCTTTTTAAAACTTATAAGGCGTAGTAGATGGATAACTAGTTTTTTATTGATAATTTTGTAAATACTAGAGAGAAGGTCAAGGCTTTCAGATTATAATTAGTATTTAGTTAGGCGTGTTCAACTAGTTACGTTAAAAATGTGATTTTTAAGAATTTCCTTCATTTGATTGTGTTTAAATGTTTAAATTTCGTCAAGTCAATTTTGGAAGTTGGAACAGGTTTTTTTTATAATTACAAGAATTTTAAAAATGCAAGACTAGCAAGGCTGTACATTATATTTTCACTAACAAAAAATATATTAATAAAAAAATACTTACAAATTTCACTGCTGTTCAGCACACAAAGTAACAAATAAATATTATGATGATTCACAAATTAAAAGTATTAACTACGACTGATGAAAAAATGTACTGCGTGCTCGCAACACCCAGAATAACTACTTCACTGTTACGCAAGGCAAGTGGTAACCGGTTTCTCAAATGTGTTACCTTTAAAATGTAAATCAAAGCTATTTTAATTCTAGTTTTCCAAATTATCCTAAAAAATCTTTTGTTCAATTGCCGACGGTCGATGAACTGTCACTGTCAAGTGTCATTTTGTCAAAAAAAAGCTAAAGTTGTAATTTATAAAAAAGTTTGATTTCGGTAAAATAAAAAATATATATTAATGAATAAATGTGAACGTACAAAAGTGTTGATATTTCTCAGAAATTCTGTTACAAAATATTTTTAGAGGCAACATAATTTTAAGTAGGAAAGGGCAATGTCCGGTGGTATTTTAGTTTTAGTTAAAAAACATAGATGGCAGTGTTACAAACTTAGTTAAAAGTTGTCGTTTTTCAAATAAGTAAGTAGGTAATTATGCATTCTTGATTCGTGGTCGGTGGTAAAATAAAACATGTTATTTATACTTCAAAATAATAATTTATATACGCTATTTACTTGTGTGTAACATTTTAAATTTAATTATACAACTAAGTCTATTTTCGTATAGGTGTTTATTGGAGCAGTGCATTATCATTGCGCTCACGTTCGTTATGAAAGAATTTTCTCACAAGCTTTGCATACGGACGCATAAAGCACTCAACCACCTGTTTTTTCAATGTGATTAAAAAACACATCTACTTGGAAATTTAGAATAATGGACGGGAACTGTGGGGTGGCGACGGGAATATTAAATGTTTTCTATGATAAATGGAAGATGTTGGTAAGATCGATGTCGCATTAAAAATTATTTCTTGTATTTCAAAATAATAATTCAGATGATGAATGGACAATTTAGCTTTAAAATGTTGCTGAGTATCCTGGTTCATAGAAAACCGTCGGAGAATTTCTAGTATATTATAAGGAAATATTAATATTATATAAATATTTAAATATGACTGGCGAGGGTAAATAATTACAGGCATTCGCATTCTCCACAACACCTGACAGACTTATTTGTAAAGAAAATTGTCTGTTAGTGATAAATATATTGTCTATATTGCATACTACCTACATACAGACTACCTGTCCGACCTCGTATTATGACCTACCAAGTATTATGTCGTGGGTATTAAAAATTACGAGAGTATTCGATCTTACAAATACCCACACCCAAAACATATAGCTGCGGATCGCAATTTTTTTTGTGTCTGTGTGGATCGAAGACGCGCTCTTCTTTTAAACGCTGCCGGCGTTTTACAAACTAACCCGTTATTGATAAGAATTACTGCTTTATTTGTCCATCCATCCATCCATCAGCCAAAGGAAGTCCACTGCTGAACATAGGCCTCCCCCAATGATTTTCACAGAGACCTGTTGGAGGCAGCCTGCATCCAGCGACGTCCCGCGACCTTTACCAGGTCGTCGGACCATCTTGTGGGTGGACGTCCTACGCTGCGCTTTCCGATACGCGGCCTCCATTCGAGCACTTTCCGACCCCATCGGTCATCAGATCTCCGCGCTATGTGCCCTGCCCATTGCCACTTCAACTTGCTAATCCGGTGGGCTATGTCGGTTATTTTAGTTCTCCTACGGATCTCCTCATTTCTCATTCGATCTCGTAGGGAAACCCCGAGCATAGCCCTCTCCATAGCTCGTTGAGTGACTTTGAGCTTCCTAATAAGGCTCATAGTGAGAGGCCACCGAGAGGTGCCGTAAGTCATCACTGGCAACACACAACTATCGAAGACTTTCGATTTAAGGCACTGAGGTATTTTGGACTTTATTTGTAGTTGATATATATTACTGCTTTATTTGTATTGTTAATACTCACACCACATTGTGTCCCTGTTTAAAAGTGCCGTTTACCTACCTTTAAAATATTGTGACGATCTCAAAGTTACAATCTATTTCCTAAGTTACGAGATAATGTAAATACAGATATGAACTATGATTCTTGCGCATTCTTCTTTGGTGAGAAGGTGCTTTGTGAACTGGGCGATACAGAAAATAATTGACTGAATTCCATCTGCATTCTGTGTGTTTAGCGTCGTATAGATCCAATAAACAAATTTTTTTTATAATTGCCTGGCATAGTGGCGGCATTGCACCTGATGGTAAGTGCCAATGCCGCCCAGGCAGAGTATCTATTGGCATCGGACGGCAGTCCCACGCCAATGGAAACAATTATGCCTGCTAAGCTGCCTCTTCACACCTAGCCGGAAGGACCCAGGATTGTAGGAAGGAGGGAACACGTGAGACGGCAAACAATTCTACAGCCTGACGGTGCGGCACAAAAACGAATTCGAGAACCGTTTGGTTCGCGCCGGGATGGTGTGGACCGTCAAGCTATGGCTTCGCAAGCCAGCACGCGTGGTTCTGGTTAGGAATGGAGAGGAGGGGATCAAGTTGAACAATTCTTCAGAGCACTCACCGTGACACAGGCGGTAGAACACGCTTAGAGAGGCGACATCTCTCCGGAGTTGTAGCGACTCTAAGTTGCTCGTAACGTCTGAATCATTCACAATGCGGATGGTCCGCCGCTGCAATCCATCCAAGGCATCGAGCAGGTACTGGGCGGACCCATCCCAGAGGTGCGAGCAGTACTCCATACCCGGCCGGACCTGCGCTTTATATAAACGACAAAGCTGACCGGGGCGTGAAAAACCGACGCACCCTGTTCAGGACTCCAACGCTGCGTGATGTGGCAGTTATTACGCCCTCGATGTGATTCCTTGGATTGAGATCACAGCGGATATCCACACCAAGGATACTTAGGTCATTCCGCATTGAGAGGATTTTTTGCACGTGAACACACACACCTGGGTTTTCTTGGCATTGAACTCAACCATATTCCTGGAACCCCATGTAGAAATGAGATCCAAGGTCCGGTTGAGCTCAATGACAAGATCTTCGCGTCCCTTCACAGTTTCGACTCGGCAACCCGAGGCCCGCAGTGGTATCGCCCATGAACCTTATTTTTATTACATATGGATTTTAATGAACGAAGAATAAGTTAAATTATTTTTTTTATTTTTCGTTCGGTTGTTCGCTGGCTTGACTTCTGGGAGCAAACGACGACTCCGAAAATGGGTGTAGAAGGTACCATTTGGATATAACTTGTATAAGTAAAAAAACACCTATAATACTTTTTATTTTATTTTCATAAAGATGAAATAAAAGCAAGGGAGTTAGGACTTTGACATCTTAGTACAAAGTTGGATACCAAGAAATTATCTGAAAAATATGTTGTTGGTAAGAAATACATTGTGTTTTAGTACCTAGTCATCCTTAAAATAAAAACATGTAAATTGTGAATACAAAACAAGGGTCTTGAACTTTCGTCACACTGAACCCATTCCGTGACTAACATCCAATTATATCCACAATACGCAAGACTATATTTCGCACAGTTGCAACATATTAATGCGATGACGCTGGTAAAATATTACACATATTTACGACTATTTACGTGAGAATAATGAGACTTGACTCGCAATGTCTCCGCCTGCATCGGAACGTATATCAAAAAATTGACTTTTATTTTGAAGCGTTGGCGCCACTGCGTCACTTAACGATCCGTGTAAATAGACGTAATAAAACGTTTAAAATGTAATCAGAATTCGTAAATGAGATTTATAAAAGATAACAATGCTTAAGGAAGATTTATGTGTGTTGCCGGGAGAATGATTTATATTACACGGGTAATCTTTGAACAACAGGGCTAAGATGAAAAACAAGATGGCGATCGTTGTAACTGTCATAACATTGAAAAACACGGGTTCATAAATTGGGTCATTATTATTGATATTGTTTAAATTAAAGCAGTTAAACTAGAAATGTTTTATCATTATGATATTAGATAAATTTTAAAACTACCTTGTTTAGTTCTTATTAGAAATCAAAGGAAATATAGGAAAGAAATCGAACGATGACGAAAAAGGTATTCGATTTGATATATTTTTGGTTGGTAGAGCCACACTATTTTCACATCAAGCTGCAATAGGAATGGGCCGGCTAACAGTGGTGATACCACTTTATCTTTTGACAGAATCCTTCATCCTTTGCTATCGTGTTTCGTTCGGTAAACAAGATTCCAGAGGTCCAATATCGATTTCTCCTCCCGTCCTTTTCCTCACCTTCCTTCCATTTCAAGAGACCAGCAAGAGTAACGTATGTTCAAGTCTCGAAGATGTTCATGGTACGTCGTGACCTATTAATAAACAGACAAGAATTTTTAAGATATGGCTTCATTCTTCCTTTGCTATCCAATCCATTCTTCTCTGGAACGCACTCCCAGTTGAAGTCAGGTCGTGCACAACACGGCTGGCTTTCAAGCTAAAGGTTCGGCAATTACTCCTCGCAGAAGTAGCAGATTCTCCCCACTAATGTAGGTATTTTATTATATATAAAATTATATTAGTAAAATATACATACACATATATACATATACTAGCGGCCCGGCCCGGCTTCGCCTGGGTGCAAATACAGATTCCAGTCCATATTTTATTTAAAATCAATATGACAGCCGTTGTCTAAACTGCTTATCCATTTCAATCCCATCCTGTACCTATTCTTATGTCCCATTTTATCCACCTTATATTCTATTCTATCCCATCTCTCCAGATTCAAATCATTATTTTGCTGTGGAAATATTATAACACTGTTACTACTCCGACGACATTCATTGAAATCAATTAAAAGATACCATAGATGACCCGACCACGCTTCGCTATGGCTTAGTTATTATATGATGAATTTTATATTGAATTATTTAGCATAGCAAAAAAGCCCGACCCACCTTTGCCTGGATGCAGATATTTTTTTATTTTACTCCACACCAAATACATGTTATTTTTCGTATAAGCTCTTGTATACCTAAACATGAATTAGCTATCCTACTGTCCTGCTCAATTCCGTCCCATCCCGTCTGTTCAGTCACTTCCCGATACGTCCCGTCTTTTCTCTTCATTGACCATCCCGTCTTATACCGTGCATTTACATTTCGTCCTATCAAATGTGTCAGCTATCCCAGTCCTCTCCCCTACCTCCCACTCTATTATATCCCGTTTCTCCATATCCAAATAGTGTGCCTTATAAATTTTTGACATTAAACACTTTAGCGATTTTGATTATCCATGCAATATTCCATCCCTTATTTCACCCCCAGTATGCTGTTTTCCAAAAACATTACGCCATTACTTTTTGTTAGTAATAAAGAGATTAAATATAAATTTTCATAGAAATACACTCACACACACAATTAATGTAGTAACGGTCATTGAGTAACGGTAGTAACAATTATATATAACTGGTTTCTCAAGACACAGACAACGCCTAATTTGAGAATCCCTGCAATATTCTCCATAATTATATAAAATTGTTATTTTATTCAGTTCAGTTCAGTTTTTATTTTTATTGTGTTATTTTATGAAAGATTTTTCATTTTTAAGTGACATTCTATCTTGAAAAGAAGTAAAACTTCTTACGTGTGAATATTATTTATTTGATTGTCCTATATTTATTTAGCTTCATAATATACTCTTTAGTTTACACAAATTAAATTCTGAACGTATGCATAAATATTTGACAACCAATTTAAATGTCAACCACTTTTCATTACTGTCATTATTTTACATCTTTAAAATCTAAAATACGCCATTAATCGAATATTGTGGATATATGTTGTCGATTCGAAACCTTTATTTAAATACGTTATTTAATTTGAGGGAAGAGTTTACCGTATTGACGGTATGAACATTAAATGTTTGACAGTTACAAACCCATGAACATTTTGTATGGTATAACCAAAATCAACAACTCCTTATAAATAAGAAATTAATTGAAAAAACATTTTCCAGTAGACCAAACTGTAAATCTAAACCATTCTCGAATCTCCACGAACACACACAAAAAATTTCATCAAAATTGGTCCAGTCGTTTAGGAGGAGTTCAGTCACATACACACGCACACAAGAAATATATATATTAAGATAATTACAATTTATATATGCGTTTAAATATTATTATTTATATTTTATATATTTTCTCTTTTCATTTATTGTTTATTTGATTAATAAGCACCTGCTTCCGTCTCTCTCCACTACCTTAAGGTTGGCTGGTAGAGGATGCCCTTGGGCATTAAGTCCGCCCGTACTACGTCTGTGTACAAAGTGTTTAAAATAAATAAAATAAAAACGGCCCACCCTTACAGGGCACCAGGGTAACGGTGAAGGAAAACATCGTGAGGAAACCTGCATACTGTACCGATTTGTAAGAATTTTTATGGTATTACATACCATCAAACCAGTCCGCCAACTCGCAGTAGGCCAGCGTGGTGGACTATATGACTAAACTCAATCGTACTCTCGATTGTAGAGCAGCCCGTGCCCTGAAGTGGGACGTATATGGGCTGATACAGATACAGTAATTTATTGGCGGCGGTAATCATTTCGCAGTGAGCTTTTTGCTGATGCACTGTACCTGCGTCAAAGACTATAGAAGAAACAAAAATACTTATATAGAAAATCTCGCTTCTCCATAGCTCATTTGGTGTATGATGTAATGTGTTAAATCGTCGGTGTTTTGTTTTATGGCGAACATAACGAAACCACTTAAAGCGCGGCTGTTTGTGTAGAGCATAGCCAACAACAGACTATGGTGCACGTATTCAGGGCTATTGGGACGGGGGCATAGATTAGACAGGGCTGGATCGAGATGCAGGTACAAAATCTTGACTTGCCATAGTAAATCACAGTCTCTCGTGTAATGTATTGTCATATTCATACTCTGCGTATTCTGTCGTCTCGAACTTAGCATTGTTCATACATATATACATTTTAATCGTCACGTCTGTATCCTATGGATAGGCAGAGACTGTAGACCGCCATTTTGCTCGATCCTGACATGCGAAAGGACTTTACTGCGAAAGGATTTCATGCATTCTCGTCGGTTCACCCTCATTCACTTGACAGTATAACAGCTGCCAGACATCTTAAAATGTACAAGGGTTTCTGCCATTTTAAAATTATTGAGCTGTTAAATATCTGATTGGATTTTTTACGTCTATGAATAACTCATATTAACGACGTTTGAAAACTGCGTGAAGTCGTTATGAATTAGGAGTAAGGATGTACCACGTAGTTCACCACCCTGGCTTCCTACTGTGCTTCCTACTAAGTCTAGATATTGACGTGTACGTCACACAATTGAAGGGCAACAGCCCCTTCCCAAATCCGTCCCCACCGCATAAGAATGATGTTTGTTTACACCGAGAGTCGAATCTACTGCCCGCCACTGAGTTACGAGTGAGTTAATGGTGTATATATTGAAAAAATATACACAAAGCACTAGCTATTACGTACGTACGGATCACGATTATTTTTAACTATCCACTTTTAGTTGAGGAGTTAAGTGATAGCTATAGATAGTTATTGAGGAATAATAAACATTATGTTGTGTGATGACGCCGCGGCGGTTGTCATGGCAACCGTAGGTGCAGGCGATTTGTTTAGACTGGCGTCCACACATCCGCAACGTACGTCGGATGCATCGCATCATATCATATCTTATTCATTATTATTCACTGCATTGTCGAAACAGAGTATACTGATTCTTCATTCTGAGCGACTTCGCTTATTAACTCTTACTCAGCTATATTAACTATAACGTAAACATATTCGTATCAAAAATATGTATTGTAATACAATAAATTATTAATGAACTGCTAATCACACCGACTTGTAATTCAGTAATAATCACTATATTGTAAACTGGTTTTAAAAAAGCAACACTAGAGTTTCTTACCCGTTCTTCTTTACTGAAAGCCACTTTTCGAAAAGGGTGGTAGATCAAAAAGTGACCGTATCTAAATTATGGTAAACATTTACTGATTGATATAATTGATAATTATTTTCATTTTAATTTTCATCCTGATCGCAGTATTCTTTGTGTAGGAATTCATTTAAGTTCGTCCACTGATGCAAATCGTACGGATCGTACATAACTATAAATTCCTATTTCCTATATAAATAATACTCCACGATGCATTCTATACTTACGATGCGGAAATATGGACGCCTCCCTTTAGTGGGATTGCTGCTACATTTTAAATGATAGTTTTCAAAGGTGAAATCATTTTTGTGAGTGGTAGAGTATTGCTGGCATTAAAACGTAGTTTAGATAAATCAAAGATGAAATAAATTTTGTGACGGCTACAGTCTTCCTGGCCTTAAAGGTTGGTTTAAAGTAAGCTTCACTAGGGAAGTATTACCGTCTTACTGAAAATGATGTGTAGTGACATTTGTTCTGTTGCGTTATATTATGTGAGTGAGATTGGAGAACCAAAAGCTGGCGGCAGGCTATTCGTATCCTTCCGAACTGCGAAAACAACGGTGGTAGACATAAGTCATAGTGAATATATCAATAGTGATATGTCCAAGGTTTGATTTTGAGCAGTGTTTAATGATTCCTGGAAAATATAGCTTATAAAAAACATAAATTCGAAAACCACATAAAAATTTGTTGCATTATTACAGAGGTTAGTATTTTCTTTTAATAGTTCGGTAGGGTCACTGGTTTTCTCTTTCTCAAGTATGCACCATAAGCAGGATGTTGTCACGTGTACATCCTTTTCTATTAGGTACTCTTACAATCAAATTCCATATTTGTAACTTGGATATTACTAAACAGATTTAAAAATATCTTCCTTATTAGGACTATGCATAATGTAACATTTCTATATAAACAATCATTAAAATTTATGAAACTGTCTATTATGTTGCGTTTCGGGTTCACTCTGTATGTAATGTATATCCAATTGATATACACTATATCGACGCATACTGCGAACTGCGGTGCGGCATAAATCGTGGGCGGTTGTTTCCAAACCCGCAGACCAAGAGGCGTCCCGTCTTTAATATTCATACATATTGAGATATTATTGTAGACTATAGAGAGAATAATTCTAGAGGGAATACCGTAAATATCGACAGGATGCCCAATACCCCTTTCCTATTCCCGTCCTATTTTCTTCCTGCTCCCGCTTTCCAATTTATCCAAGCGTTATGGATGTTATTTTGTCGGATTTAGATAATGGATAAAAAACTCAACAATGCACTTCGCACTGCAAATCCGCGATAAAATCCGTAAATAATAGTTTTATTTCAATGAGTAACATTCGCGGTAAACCTAAGAAATCATAATGCACGTTAATTTTTTCCAACATCATTGTGGATTTTTTCACAACTTACCGTCTAGTTGCTTCGGAAATCGATCGTAAATTTTAACACTAACATAATTTAAAATTCTAAGCCTTATTTCCTGGGTTTCATCCTCCGTAAAATAAATCCAGAGACAATGAATCGGCCTTCACAATATTACTTCCTATTATCTATGTCTTAAAAAATGACCGGAAACAGTGCGTAGTCGTAGTGAAAATAATTATTTCGCGCGTACTGTTGCAGTTATTTTAACAATCGTCTGGAAACTTTAACGTACGTGTCTTAGTGTTCGATTAGAATGGATGTGGCATTAGGTGATGGGATTTAGTTTTAGGTAAGCGGTTTATAAGAATGCAAATGTTTGACCACGGTTGTTCCGCTATTGTTATATGAATAGTTTTCGGCAACGTTGTTTTAGTCCGCTAGTTGCTTTAACAAATTTTTGGGTTGTTATTTATTAATTTGTAACTTGCAATTAGTGTCAATTGTTCAGCTTTCGGGCCTACACCCTAATCTTAGCATACATTAATACGTTGTATTTCTTTCCATTTTTATTTGCGCTGACAAATCACCGGTAATTTAATTTCCTTCCTTTCACCTTACAAAAATAACAACCACTGACTTATAATAAAACGGCTTCACACACAATTAAATAAATAACACCCAACAGTCACATACATACTACTGAGACCACACTAACACCCGTATTCACAAACAATACTATGAGGACGCATAGTGTAGCCAAACGCACAGAATTGTCAATTTTGATTCATAAACAATATTGAGTGATGAGTGTCACTATGCGTTCACTTAAGGAGGCCCTCAGGTAAAGAAACTCAACAGCTATTTACGCAACGCATAGTGTCGATTGAAAACGTGAAAGTGACAGCTGTGAATGTATATATGCCATTTCATTTTATGTATTTTGCACTAAGGTTTTGTATTAAGTTTTTTCCATTTTCAATAGAATGGATTACAGCATCGAGGAGAAGTTCGACAATTATATTGATGATACTTATCGTCCTGCGTACGGTAAGGACACCGAACGCAGGACGATAAGTGCAAGAAATATTATTCGAGATTTACAAAATCCTTTTGATTTTTACAATGACAAACAATTAGGAGACGCTATCGATTTACTAGGGATATTGGTCTTCATGCACTTTGCCACTAGTCTGAAAGAGACCTTTCAATACCGCCTATTTACCCATTACTTGTGGCCTTAAGATTTTATCCATCTGGGAGTTTTCTGTTGGTAAACGGACTAGATGCGACTGCCAACATTTTCACGGTGGTCACGGGCTCGAATCCCAGTGCACACCTCTGACTATTTGGAGTCATGTGTGTATTGATTCTTTGATAGTCAATCACTACGCACTAAAACGCTGAACGAAGACATCGTTACGAAACCTGTATACCATACCGATGTATAAAATGTTTATGGTACGTTAGTCCGCCAACCCGCATTAGGCCAGCGTGGGGGACTATATGGCCTAACCACTCTCAATCAATCTCTCGATAGTAGAGGAGGCCGTGCTCTGCAGTGGGGACGTATATGGGCTGATACAGATACGGGAGTTTTTTAGGTTAGTAATCATCTACGTATTTGGATGCAGGCTGCCTCCAACAGGTCACTGTTGAAATCATTGGGGAGGGGGGAGGCCTATGTATGTTAACACCCACAATTTACCGCTCAAAAATGTGGGAAATAAATTTTATTAAATATTTGGAACGTAAATATTGAAGTTGTCAAAGACATCACTCACGAGTAATTCGCGGGACATGCGCGGACACCAATTGTCAAACACCAGAGAGAAATTAGCAACAGTAATTGACCAATCACTGATCCGCATTAGACACTGTGCGTTCCCATAGTAAAAGGGTGACTCAAGTATTGTTTATGAATAAAAAGGCTGAGCGGAACGATCACTATGAGAAATGTCTTACTTAGCATAGGGTTACTTCAACACTGAGTAAAGTATTGTTTGTGAATACGGGCCTTAGTCTTATGTCGTGCGTATCAGGAACTACGAAAGACTTTTCGGTCTCACAAACACCCAGACTCGAAAGAAATATTTGTGGACCGCACAAACATTTCTCTCGGTTCGAAGATCGAACCCGCGGCCTCTCATTTTATGGAGGCTGTCAAAAAAAAATAGCCTCATCCAAAAGCACACTAATAAAACACAAGGTTTCCATATCGTAGGCGCTTACGACGGGAAGTTACCCGGCACGCGCGCCCAGTTTCCTTGTGGACAGGATGTTTTGTTCGCAGTCCCGCGCAGTGCCCTGTGTGTTCGTAGCGTTTGAATAAATTAGCCGATACGCTGGACTTTGTATCCGTAGAAAGCGCGGGAATATTAGCTGTCAGATTGCACGGCCGCCATGTTTTTTATTCAGTCAGAGTTTTGAAAATGGAACTGAAGGATTGAATTTATGAAGTGTAAATAACCTTAGATTATATACTCGTCTAGATTGAGCAATGTCAACAAACGATGCGCTAAAAGTGTCCTCACTTTCGTTAATATGTGTGAGTACGGGTCGTGTAATTATTGTAATCCAACTGTCAAGATGTGTGTGTTTAGGGATGCCTACTCCAGATTATTAACTTAACTTTTCCCCATTATTTGATATACAAAATAGGTTAAATAAAATATGTTTTCTTTATTTAAGTAATCATATTATTAATTATATTTATAACGCATTTTAGTAAAAACAATAAAGATCTAAACCCATCTCCTAGTGTTTGTTTCCGAATAGAATTAACTCTTTGGATTTATTGCCTGGGCTGTTATCTGATTTCTGTATTTATGTAAAATATAAATCATCATAAGTAAAATGTTCGGAACACACAACTGAAGTAATGTGAGGCTACGAATGGTCTTCTTTTCGTTTCCGCTGTGTAATGTCTCTCCAGCAATTTGCTAGTACGGAATCCGTAGGACGTCTAAAATATTATTAGGACCTTGAATAAGTTCTCGCTGTTTCTTCAAAGATGACAATAGCAGTACCCCGTTTATGAAATTTTGAATGGTACATGCAAGGCAAAGAATTAATAAAATTACTATTAAGTGCATGTCGTCGTGGGTTTCATTAATATCGTGTAGGTAAGTTTTATTTAATCATTCAATAAATAATGCCATTCTTCTTGTTGTTATTCTGATCGAAATATTATGTAATGATATTTGTGTTTTATAGTTTCTCCCATAGTTTCAACAAATTTTCCTAGTAATAAATTGACAACACTGGCCAATGAAACTCATCTTCAAAATAATGAATTAAAAATTCATGTTTTCTTCAAATAATAGTGGTTTAACAATAATGTTACCGATAGAAAGTGATATTGGTATTATTATACAGTTTTTCCACACAATTGCGATACAATTCGACAGCACCAACCGGCATAATTAATTATTTTTCGGGAGCACGTTATCCATATGTAGTTCAAATGACACTGACGTACGTGAGAAGCGAGTCTACCAAATTTGGTAGACTTTTTTGAGCCGCGCGGTGAGGTGTGATGTGTCATCTAGACGAGTTTATAATCTAAGGTAAATAACATTATTTATTCAACTACATATCGTTATTTACCCGATACCTATACCGAAAATGGATAAAATCAGAAGTTTAATAGTTCGCCCCGTGATCCCGAAAGCTAAAAAGTTAAAAAATAAGAAATGTAAAAATTAATTCAAATCCGCGATAAAATCCGTAAATAATAGTTTTATTTCAAGAAGTTTAATATTTTGTTCTAAGCAATATAGTTGTTCAATAAAATCTCTGCAATGAATTGACTAAGGCAAGGAGGTTAAATAACTTAAGTTTTCATAATCTAACTATAAGTAGGAATTCGTAATCCCTAAACTATACGACTGATGAATAATAATAACTAATTAGATAATAGTCAATTTAATGTATTTTAAAACCATATAGAAATTGGTAACTGCTATAGTTGTTAAAAACATTGATGGCTCAATCTGCAGAACGATGAGACCCGATTTTTGATCTGTAGAGATTAAATTAAAAAAAAATGTATAAGACATTAGAAGCGGGAACCTACGCAAGACTCAATTCTAAGATCTATTGATTTAAAGTCCTTAAACAATAACTTCTCTTGTCCATCTTCTTTTGACACGATAATCAAGGATAAAACTGTTGAGCGTCTTTCTACCACTAAGACGCCTGATTTGTTAAATAATAAAAAATAATAATTAAAAGCAGATACTTATTTATTATCTAATCCAAATTGGCAGTATTTAAAGACTCGTCTCATAATTTTAGTCACGTGCAAAGCCCCCGGCATCCCTATAGGTTCGCAAATATCAATATTTGTCTTTGATGAGGTACAAATTTTAAGTTACATCCTGTCACGCAATCAGGATGCGTGGAGCGTAAAGAATATCCGTTTGTATATTCTCAGAAATATAAAAAAGATTGCGTATATTTGGAAAGTGGCAAAAATCCCGCGATGAATTTATCGTTTAAATGTTGTTTGGAAAGATCCAGGTACGTAGTTTAGGTAAGAGGAAGTTAAAACTATTTCACTTTTTTGTAGATTGTTAATGTACCGGCCTACATGTTACTACAACCATAAAAAAAAAACATTGTTGTTTATCCTAAATTTATTTTTACTTTGTGTACAAGAAGTTACTTTAATCTATTTGTACTTCATATTGTCAAAAGTGTTACCCAGACAGGACATTTAATTCAGATTGTTGCTTGGGACTAAACACGCAATTTTATGATTCACTCTAACTGAACACACTGTTCTCCATAAATTAAACCACCTACATGTTAATACTTGAAAAGTTTGTAATTCAATAAAATAATTTCAGTACTTAAATTTTCCACGTGGGCCCCACACAAATCTCTCAAGTCCTCCCCTTTAGCCAGGTGTTTAGTATATATGTTAGAATAGTATAACTATAGGAATGTGAAGGTCGAATTTGCATCTCTGTCTTTTTAGATTGCTTTTGGTATGATACGACTTGAAATAATTTTCTTATTGTAATTTTATTTAAAATAATTAATTTACAATAGTGAAGTGTGCGCACTAAAATGGTGAAGGAAAACATCTTGAGAAAACCTACATACCATAGCGATTTATAAAATTTCTATGGTATGTAAGTCCGCCAACCCGCACTAGGCCAGCGTGGTGGACTATATGGCCTAACCACTGTCAATCGTACTCTCGATTGTAGAGGAGGCCCGTGCCCTGCAGTGGGACGTATATGGGCTGATTCAGAATACAGACAGATACAGTAAAATGCGTGGTGGCCTACGGTAATAGACTAGTCTCAGCTGCCACATGCTTATGGTGGTCGCGGGTTCAAATCTTAGGGCACACATCTGAGTTTTCGGAGTCATGTGTGTATTGAAAGTCAATCACCACGCAGCAAGCATTAAAATGAAATGAACATCGCGAGGAAATCTGTGTAAAGCAGGAAGAATTTCTATAGTATGTGAAAGTCCATCAACTAGTCTAGGCCAGCGTGGACTATACGGCCTAATCCGTCTCAAATGTGCTCTCGATTGTAGAGTAAAAACTTGTCGTGCGGTGGCAGTAATACATTGCCTCGGTGGTGAGGTTGTATACGGTTACAAAGTTGAGGTCTCGGGTTTGAATCCCGGAACTGTCAAAATGACATTGGATTTTTCTATTCATTATTAGTCCGGAGTCAGGTATTTGTGTCCGATATGGTGATAGGCTCGCTCCCTATCACATCGTGGTACGGAACATACAAGGCAAAATGGGTGTCCTGGTAGCATATCTGCCTACCCCTTCTAGGAAAAAGGCGTGAATTTATGTATGTATGTAATAATACATTATGGCAACTTCCATGGCACAGTTGGTTAGATGCTGGCTGTCAAACGATTCGAAATTCGTTTCGGGTTCGAAATTTGAAATTCGTTTCGGATCATAAAGTAACAGCCCTGGTAAGTTATTTGTTGAATTGCCAGACTAAAAAAATGAATAAAGCCAAAGGAATGCCATAAATGAAATATAGTAATTGCATAACCATGACGTGGAACTAGGATCGCTCGTGTCAAGACCAATACACGGACGAGTTATACAATTATTATACTGATTATACATGGTGTTCTATATCCCTGCACTCTATAATGTTTGTTTACTTTTTTATTACAATAAATGGTGAGACGAGAATGTCATTTGTAAGAGATACGACCGCTCACGGACAGTAGAAAAACCAAACACCATGAATTACAAAGCAACGCTTGACATTTTACTATTTTTCAATTCCTCAATTAGTAATTATTCAAATAATAGAAAAGCCTAATGTTTAGATTCCGGGTTACTGAAATGCTATAGATAGTTATTTTATTAATTTACCATCATTCAAGCCATTTAGCTACTTTCGCTTTCCTTGCTAAAAATACTTAAATACATCAGGCGAACAGCTTGCTCGTCTCGCCATTCATTGTAATAAAATAAATAAATACTTACGAATCAATATAGTTATTAGTTATCTTATCTTCATAAACAAACACTTTCTAGGGAGCATCTTGTACAAATGTTTGTCCCGTTGCGAATGCCCCGTGGCCGTCACGGCGAGACGGTCCTCCATACTATTTGCATGCAGTTTGTTTAACCGCTTTTACGGAACAACACTCTTGGACGTTGAGCATTCTTGCAGATAAAAGCTTAATGCAATATTGCTGTGGGAATAACAAAATAAGTGACACATTGATTTTTTATGCTTGTAATTTTATTTATTGTTAAAAATGAGCTCTTGAGAAGAAATTGTAAAAATGGACTTGATATTAAGCTTTGTTGTGATAGTGCAACTCTTCTCAGTTTTTGATTATTTGTATCAGCCAATATACGGCCCACTGCAGGGCACAGGCCTCCACCACAATAGAGAGTACGACTGAGAGTGGTTTGGCCATATAGTCCTTTTGATTAAATCGACTTTTCAGACATGTTGCAAAATGGTTTGGTTATATTGAAGCCGAGCTGATTTAAGTCTTTGGTGAGAGACCACGTTTAATCTAACACAGATCTTCCAAATTCTTATGGTGATTTGCTTCGCCGTTAAAGCAAACATAAAGCTGAAAATATGTTAAAATTAAAACCAAAAAACCGAGTGAAACATTTTAATACAAAGAGAGAAATAATACTTTTTTTTTAAATAAATCTAAAATAACTAAATATCCCAACAATTTTTTAGAATTTTTGATTTATCAGAAGATTAGTTGTATTTCTCTTTTTTTATTACAATTTTGTAGACGGTTTATTTTTTTTAAATCGATTATTAGGGGGTGCTAAGAATCCCCGGGTTGGCCCCGGCTACCACCCCCGACGACGACTGGCCCTGGTAACACACAACATACGCACTTTGAGGACAGACGAGAAAATTGTCGAACTGGAAGAAGAATTGAGCGGGTTACACTGGGATATTCTGGGGTTATCGGAAGTCCGAAGAATCGGGGAGGATACGATAACCCTGAAGTCTGGTAACCTGCTCTTCTACCGGGGGGACGACCAACAGTCCCGAGGAGGTGTCGGATTTCTCGTCCACAGGTCTCTCATCAACAACATTGTATCCATCGAAAGTGTGTCGAGCAGGGTAGTATACCTTATACTCAGAATATCAAAAAGATATTCGTTGAAGGTCATACAGGTATACGCGCCGACCTCGACACACCCAGATGAAGAAGTAGAGGAGATGTATGAGGACATAAGTCGGGCCATACATACTTCCAAAACCTACTTCAATGTTGTTATGGGGGACTTCAACGCAAAGTTGGGCAAGAGAAGCGATGCAGAGTTGAAAGTGGGGCAATTTGGACATGGGCAACGGAACCTCAGGGGTCAGAGGCTGGCCGACTTTCTGGAAAAAGAGGGACTCTTCGCGATGAACTCTTTTTTCCAGAAGCCGCCTCACAGGAAATGGACCTGGCTGAGTCCTGACGGTTCTACGAGAAATGAGATAGATTTCATCTTGACGACGAATAGACGGATGTTCAGTGATGTCTCTGTGATCAACAGGGTGAAAACCGGAAGTGATCACCGAATGGTTAGGGGCACATTGAACATCAACGTCCAATTAGAAAGGCGTCGCTTGATGAAGTCTACGCTCCGACCTACTCGCGCCCATATCCAAAACCCCGAGAGCTTTCAACTCGAGCTGACAAATCGCTTTGATTGTCTAGGAGAAAACCTTGCAGTGGACGAGCTAAACAGCGGTTTGGTAGAAGCTGTCCATACGGTGGGATCTAAGTATTTTAGACCTCGCCGTAGAGATAGACCACAAAACTCTCGATCCAGACTCTTGACCTCATGGCCGAACGTCGATCTTTGACGCTGCAGTCTTCCGTTGACGCCGAAACATATCAGCGGCTCAATAGACGGATCTGGAAGTCCTTGCGACACGATGTCCGTGCTCACAATACTGTGAGCATTAAGGAGACAATTGAGCGGAACGGAGGCTCCAAAGTGTTTGCAAGAGACTTGTCTATTGGGCAAAGCCAGTTGTCTAGGCTGAAGACGGAAGACGGCCGCGTGGTATCGACGAGGGCAGAGGTATTAAGGGAGATCGAGAGGTTCTACGGACAGCTTTACACCTCGGTTGCCAAACCTACTGTTAGCTCGGCCGAAGACCCGAGAGCCGAGTTGATCCGACACTTTAGCGATGATATCCCGGACATCAGCCTGTGTGAGATTGAGATGGCCCTCAAACAACTTAAAAACAACAAGGCGCCGGGTGAGGATGGAATCACTTCAGAGCTTCTGAAAGCGGGCGGAATGCCGATACTGAAAGTCCTTCAGAAGCTCTTCAATTCCGTTCTCCTCGAGGGCTCAACGCCAGAGGCATGGAGCAGGAGCGTGGTGGTACTGTTCTTCAAAAAAGGTGATAACACTTTGCTGAAGAACTACAGGCCCATCTCGCTCCTGAGCCATGTCTATAAGTTGTTTTCAAGGGTCATCACAAATCGTCTCGAAGGCAGGTTTGATGACTTCCAGCCTCCCGAACAAGCCGGTTTCCGAAAAGGCTTTAGTACCATAGACCATATTCATACGCTACGGCAGGTTATACAAAAAACCGAGGAGTATAACTTGCCGCTTTGTTTAGCGTTTGTGGACTATGAGAAAGCCTTTGATTCGATCGAGACCTGGGCAGTGCTACAGTCTCTTCAGCGGTGCCACATAGACTATCGGTACATCGAAGTGCTGAGGTGTATATACAACAACGCCACCATGTCGGTCCGAGTACAAGATCAAAGCACGAAGGCTATTCCACTACAGAGAGGCGTGAGACAGGGAGATGTCATATCTCCGAAACTCTTCACTGCCGCGCTGGAAAATGCCTTCAAGCTCTTGCAGTGGAAAGGATTCGGCATCAACATCAACGGCGAGTATATTACTCACCTTCGATTTGCCGACGATATTGTAGTCTTGGCAGAATCGCTGGAAGACCTTAGCACTATGCTCGAAGACCTTAATCGAGTCTCCCAACAGGTGGGTCTTAAAATGAACATGGATAAAACGAAGATCATGTCGAATATCCATGTTGTGCCCACCCCCATTGGAGTTGGGGGCTCGACTCTCGAAGTTGTAGACGAATATGTCTATTTAGGACAAGTGGTCCGGTTAGGCAGGTCCAACTTCGAGAGAGAGGTCAATCGTCGAATCCAACTCGGTTGGGCAGCGTTCGGGAAACTTCGCGACGTCTTCTCGTCCAAAATACCTCAGTGCCTAAAATCGAAATTCTTCGATAGTTGTGTGTTACCAGTGATGACATACGGCACCGAGACGTGGCCTCTCACTATGGGCCTTATTAGGAAGCTCAAAGTCACTCAACGAACCATGGAGCGGGCTATGCTCGGAGTTTCCCTACGAGATCGAATCAGAAATGAGGAGATCCGTAGGAGAACCAAGGTTACCGACATAGCCCATAGGATTGGCAAGTTGAAGTGGCAATGGGCCGGGCACATAGCTCGTAGAACCGATGGCCGTTGGGGCCGAAAGGTTCTCGAGTGGAGGCCACGTACAGGCAAGCGAAATGTCGGACGCCCGCCTACAAGGTGGACGGACGATCTGACTAAGGTCGCAGGAAGTCGCTGGATGCAGGCCGCTTCCAACAGGTCATTGTGGAGATCATTGGGGGAGGCCTATGTTCAGCAGTGGACTTCCTGTGGCTGATATGATGATGATGATGATGATGATTATTATACACAGTAGACTTCGATAAGTTTAAGCGCACTGTTGTGTTTCGGGTTGAAGGACATTGTAGCCAGAGTAACTACTGGACATATTGAGACCAATCAATCAATCAATCAATCAATCAATCAATCATTTATTTACTTGTGATACATAGGTATTACATAGTTGGAATAATATTAAATTAAGCGCTCTATGCTCCGCCTTAATTGGCATACAAGTATGATTATAAAAATATATTTTTACAATTAAATATTCAACAATCTGACAGTGACAAAAATACAATGGTCAATAATTATTCAAAATAACAGTTCCATATACTATAAATTACATTACAAGTTATTCGTCAGGTAATTGTATATGTATATAGGTATTGTAATTGTATAACATCATCAAAAACATTCACTACTTAAAAAATCATTTAAAGAGTAATAACACTTATCTATTAAGAATGCTGTTAGTTTCTTTTTGAACAACTTTGTAGGGAGGTTTTTGAAGCTATGTGGTATTTTATTGTATATTTTCGGCCCCATTGTTAAGATGCTTTTTCTTAACAATGCAGTGTTATACCTATTTACGTGTAATAGATTCTGATATTGTGTTCTTATCTGATGTGGGCGTGTTGCTGTATCAGCCAACGTATTAAATAAATGTGGGTTAGATTTAACAAACATAGCAACTTCCAATATGTATAACGATGGGTATGTTAATAATTTATATGATTTGAATATATGTGAGCAGGTTTCTGTTGCTTTGAGGGCAAATATGGACCGAATACAACGTTTTTGGGCCCTGAATATCCTCTCCCTGTCACAACAATTTCCCCAGAATATAATTCCAAATCTCAATACTGACGCGACTATACCATGATAAGCAATTATGAGAGTTTGTTTATTAACCTTTTTCGACAGATTGAAAAGTATAAATGAAGCTCTACTTAATCTAGTACAAACGTCATCTGAGTGAAGTTTCCATGATAGCTGATCATCCATTAATATTCCCAAAAACTTTACATATTATGTCTCAGGATGGCGAGCGCAGTGGAATGCCAAGCATTGCTTTGAAATTCAAGGTGTTGTTTGGTTTTGCTATTGTTCATGAGCGGTCGAATCGCTTACCATCAGGCGGCATGCTCGTCTCGCCATTCAAGGCAAAAAAGTCAAGTAGTAAATTCTCTAATACAAATACATTAATACATCGTGATGAGCGTTTGATTTTTACTTATTGATATTTATTGGTCAAATGGCCATCCCCATAACAGGCCAATTGCGAGCGCATCCGCCCGCTAATCATCGACTAATGAGAGACGCACCGTCTTGTTTGTGTTCGTAAACATGCATGGGGATTTCATTGCTTTGTTCATAACTTATTTTTTATATAAATGAATGGAAAGACAGGTCGTTCGCCTGATGGTAAGTGATAAGACTTCATGAATAGTAGCAAAATCAAAGAACACCATGAATTATAAAGCAATGTTTTGCATTCCACTTCGCTTAATCTGACTACAATGTCCTTTGTAGAAAAAAGGACAAAAAGCGCAAGAAACTTACAAAATCGAATAGTTTATGTGATATTTGTTTTTTAAAGTGATAGAGCCACACTGTTGTCAGTCGTGATAGCATGAGTGGATAGGATCGTCCGGGGCGGTTCCACTGTCCCACAGGAGGTTTGAAACGACAGCGTTTCTTTCGGTTATTGATATTGTCGGATACATAATACTCCTTCTTCTTCTTCCCTCTCTCTTCCCTCCCTCCCAGGAATAACAAAAAAAAAATGTTGCGTTTTGTCTGAAGTCCCTAAAAGTCCCCCGCTTTGCTTTCGGTAGCAGTCTTGATATACCCCATAATATATGTTTCAAACAATTGAGGTCATAAGTCACTACAAATTCATATTCATACTACGTTTATTGTTTTCAAATTTCGACCATGTTCAAAATTATGAGCGGAAATTGTATTTAACGGTATGTGTGACGTCATGTTATTGTTCCGTAGTTTCTCTATATTGGGTGGGCGGTATGTAAATTTAGTAGTACAAGCGTATTTATGATATGAATATGTCAGTACCGCTTCCGTACCCGTAGACTACTTGTATGATAAATACACCCAACGGTTACATGGCCCTTACCATGCTAATGCGTGGTTTGTAAAGTATGTATCAGAAACTACGATATTCATAACACCCAGACCTATAACAAATGTTTGTGTATAAGATCAATCAATCAATAGTTTATTTGTATAGTTTTTGGTACCTACGAAAAGTTTAAAAATAATACAATCCTACAAAAAGCTATATAGTTATCTACCAAATTTAAATTGAATTTGGGTTGAAGTTGATAATGGTGAACTAATCTCATAATAATTTAAATTTTTAGAATCTTGTAACTTACAACGGCTTCGGTGGCACACTTGTACCTACTACTACTACTGCCGTCCAATTACAATGCTGAGGTTAGAATCGCGGGTTGAGCAAAGTGATATTGATTTCTCTATTCATTATCAGTACGGAGTAATTTGTACGCCAAGTGGATAGGCCCCCATCACATCATAGGACGGAAGACACAAGGCGAAACGTGGGTGCCATGATAGCACCTCTGCCTACTCTTTCATGGGAAGAAGGTGTAAGTTTATGTATGTATGCAAAACTTACAAATAGTTTCCTTATAGTGCTTATAGGTAATCGAAGACAAAACTAGATTTACATCTACTACTTACTCGTAATTTTTTGCTTATCTATTCAAAATAGCTCTCAAGTTGCAAAAAACTGTTCAGTAATTTACATCAAAGAATCGTCTTAATTCTTAATCCAAATAACCTCAATACTTAAAAGGGCGTAAACGACAAAGATAAAGTTGTAAATACGTCCTTTCATCCAATAACATCGGCGCCACATTAAAATTATTACGATACACAATTAGAATACGCCATCAGACTTTGTTCAGTACAAAATGAACTTATGCAGAGTTAATTGAAATAGCGTATGTAACATTGGCATTAGCATAATTTATTCACAATAAATCTTCGCTTTACACTCTTGTATTGCAATTAAGAGGATCCTTTTATCAGAGCCATTGTTTATTCCACTTGGGTCCTGTACGTTCGAGCCGAGAATTCCTGCGATAAAATCGCTTTGGCGCCTTTTTCAGTGTTGACATTCTAGTGGACGTTCGGGTGTGGTTATACTGTAAACGATTTAACAGGTAAATGTACCTAACTTAGAGTTGTTGATGTATAAAGCAATCATTTTCAGCTATGGGATGACCAATACTACATACAGGCGTGATTCTCAAATTGATAAGATACAATAATACTGAACAAAAAAATAGTTTATAATAATTGCATAACATCTATTTCGCTAGTATTAAATGTATTAAAATATGCGTTAGAAATTTAAGGTCATTGTTTTAGCGAAGATTACAGTAGTTTATCAACAAATTGATCAATAAACCCACTGAAAATCAGAGCAACTAATATCTTCTGGTAATCCATTAACGCTTTTTCTACCCAAATTAGCTACATTATAGCTAACATAATAGCCCAGAGCATTCGATGCGACCGTGATCCTATTACGAAAGCAAATAGAACACGTTGATAGTCACGCGGTCGTGCCAACAGAGCACGTAGCCTAGCTGGGCGGCGACCAATTTAGCCCCTTTGGTCCTTAGTCGCTCACCCGTTAGCTTAGCTACTAATTAGCCGCATCGGACCGTGAAAGTGTTTGTCTTTTTAAATTCTTTATCGGGCTATTTTATCCATTATTTACGCCTTATATCTAAACATCTTATTAGAGATGTGGCGTATTTAATAGATTACTCAGTGGACAAGCGTAGGTGTCTAAGCGAGACTTAATTAAGGTGTTTAATGTGAATCGATTGGATGAACAAAACGAGGAATTTTGTATTAAGATAAGCGTATTTAGACGTAATATGTGGCTTTAAATATTTTTAAATTTAGATAAGTTTAATTATAACTTTGTTGCGTCAATTCCGAATTTATAAACTAGTAATAACCAATTTTAATATTGTAAACCGTTAAAAATTATAATATATTAAAATCGATCTGGTAATTAAATACCATTTATCTATTACAACATTCATATTTTATTTCTTGCTAAAAGACGATTTCAAATCAATCTTAATTTATAAAACATCAATCACAGCGTTGTTCCATCATTATAAAAAATAAAAACTTATGCTTAAGTATAATATGCTTAAGACGTATTATCTCGACTTCCTTTGCCCAACAAAGAATTAAAAAGTATCAATCCAAACATCCTAAGCGGCACAAACTAAGCTTTCACGAATCGATACATAGTAATTAGCCGAGGCAGTGCGCTAGATAAATTTGTCCTAGAGAGTACGTATCAATTCTGGTTTGACGTCTAATATCATTGGAACCACTATATATTGTGTATATTAGCGATAGTTACGTAATTTACCTAAGTGTAGCCTTCGAAGTGGACTCATCCGAACTAATACAAGGTATGATATGATAAGCTAATCTTTGTTTACTTTCTTGGAAGGACTGGTTGGTTTTATTAATGTTTTTTATTTGAGAAGGTTGCAAAGAGGTTTATTTCTGTACGATATTTTTTTTAAATATATGTTTTTTATACAAGATATAGATATGTTCGCTTTGGTAATAGCCTAGTTGTAAGCTGATTAGTTATTGTTACAAGTTCGAATCAAAGGTTGATCGCATCTGAATTTCGAATGAGAGATATTTCTTATTCTTAGTTAACTTAAATTAATTGAATATTAAAATTAAATTTTGCGTCCAAATAACATATTCTAATATATGTTATTACTGTATTTGCGAAAATTATGATAATTAATTTAACTAACACGACGAAACGAGGTGGTGGAACATGGTGAAACGAGATACGATGTTATCAAAACATTTGCATACACAATTCCGAATTACAAACTTAATTATATTTTATGATTTATTTTATTCTTAACTGTACATAAAGAGGATAAACACTGAGATATATTTCAAATGAACAAAAAGTAAACATGGCGGTCTTATCGTTCTAGGTGATTTTCCTCTATTTTCAAACATTCTACTGCCATAAAGGACAAAGTACAAACATATCACTACAACAATAAATCTATCACGGCCCAAGCTCACCAAAGAAGTTTAATCCGCATCAAAACAGTTTTTTATTGACCGCATTAACGGAGAACAAAAGAAATACCGCTCAAAGGCATGTTTACGTCACTATACATCAAGATGCGTACATCATAGATGGCGAATGGTATCAAAGAGGTACAAACGGAATCTATGTATCTGCTTGCTGGTGGTCGAATCGGGTATTTTGGGATTTAAAGAGCAAGGAGACAACTATAACACAAATTACTATAAATTTTGATTAGCAGCTAGAGAGTGGTAGAGCTGTGTAGTCAACTTTCGGCCGATTTGAAAAAGCTACCATTACAATGTTGATACAATTCTAAGCTTCAATAAATAAGATTGATATGTATACAGGGTATATCAAGACTACTACCGAAAACAAACCCGGGTGGTAGTTTTATGGCTACAAACACAATGCAACTAAAAATGCGTCATTTTTTGTGAATTTTGAATATCATCGTCTTTGATCCATAGTTTTTGCCAATATAATAATTTTAATTCCTGCATCTTCATTATTCATAGCATCGTTAAAAATAAAAGGGTGTACAATATTATTTTAGAAAAAAACTATGTAGTTACCGCTAAAATAGGACGAAACGAAAAAAAGTGGTCAATTTTTTTTTGCAAAATATTTGGTTGCTTTGTATCTGAAGTGACTAAAACTATCTGCCGGCTTCGTTTTCGGTAGCAGTCTTGATATATCCTGTATTTATCTTACCTACTTTTATCATATCTATAAATATATGCTACATATATATGTCACTCTATTTTTTTTTACCTACTGTAACATAAATGCAGCGAATGATGAAATGAATCCATGATATCTTATGAAATCTCTTGTAAATGACAGATTATTGAAACCGGCCGGCAGAATACTGTGGGAATGGGCTGGATCGACCATTAAACAACGGTTTTTTTTCATGTTTCGTATGGCAACTAGGATAGATAGAGATCCAATACCTGTTCTTTTTTCATCCGTTTCGCATTTTGACAGTTTATAGACGGAATAGTTTTACTGTGATTGTAAATAATCTCAAGCTAATATCAAGTGACCTGCTCGCTTCTTTGCCGGAACTAAGAAATAAAAAAAAGTATTAAGTGTTTCACTCGCGAACTTAACCAAGGCTTTGTAGAGTAAAATCTATGGTGTAATAAAACTAGAGTGGAAATCTTGAATCAGGCAGATAGGGTTCCAAATGAAGCGACAGAGAAAATATTGTGACCACGAAGGAATTACTAAAATATAACTAAAAACCAGTAAGGTTCTGATCTATATTTGTTACCAACATATATTTCGCGGTAATTCCTCTAGTGGTAAAACCTATTTATTTGTTATGAACGGCGAGACGAGTATGCCTTTCGCCTGATGGTAAGCAAAACAACTTCTCGTTAGTATGTATAGTAGAAAATCAAAAATCACTATGAATTATAAAGCAATTCATGGAATTCCACTGCACTCGCCATCCTGAGAAATAAGTCTTAATATGTCGAGTAGATACCCTGGCTACAATATCCTTTAAGCCGGAACACAACAGTGCATTTACACCGCTGCATATTATCTTAGAAATGTAACTTATATATCACGATTTACATCAATACTGAATACCGCCTTCCCGTCTATTATTCTCGGATATCGTTTGACGTCGAAAGCTGTTTATAGCCGTTGACTCATGCCGACAAAAACAAAATTATTGTATTCAAATCCGGACACATTTCCTCACACATCTTAGTAGGGAATCCGCGGTCTTTCATTATGTTTAATTAGCTTGCAGGAAGGAAAGCTCAGTAATAGAATATTGTCAAAAATAGCATTAATGTACCGTTTAGGAAGGAAGTGACTTCATATAAATATTTCTGTGAATATGATTTTTCCTGTATCTTGGGTTACAGAGACAAATTTTACTTTGAAAATCTCTAATTCCGGAGTATCTTAAAACATAAAAATTCTGGTATTTGCTTTTACTTTGTCGTACTATCTGAAATCATGTCGATAGATAAACGCTAAAGAAGAAATTGGGCCTAGCAATTAAAAGGTTGGTGAAATAAAATAAATGGTTATTTACGTCCACTTTAAAGACGAAGGTGTACGTCGTATAAGTTATTATGCAAAAATGTGTATGTTAGCCTTAAGCTCCCTACCGATGATTATTTTTTGCTACTTGTCTTATCCCTATAAAATAATGCATGATCCAACTCTATAAGACTAAGCCCAAGGCTCTATGATGTTTGGCCTGTCTCCTTTGAAGCTGATTTCTACCAGTCAGTTGTTCGCCGCTCATTTAGTCTTCATCGATGCGATTATAAGTACATTTTTTTATTGCAATGAATGACGAGACGAGCCAGCCGATTGTCTGGTAAGCGATACGACCGCTCATAGTAGCAAAACTAAATAACATCTTGAATTACAAAGTAATGCTTGGCAATCCACTGCGCTCGCCATCCTGAGACGTAGGATGTAAAGTCTCAATATGTCCAGTTACTCTGGCTACAATGACCTTCAATCCGAAGCAGTGCATTTAAGCTGCTGTTTGGCGGGAAAAATAGACATTACAGTGGTACCCGCCCAGGCGGCTTGACACATATGAGAGACCTACCAACAGTAAAAACATGTACATGACACATAGTTCTATTAAACCCTGGCACAGAAGAAAGAAATTCAAAGCAATTAAGTGCATCAAAAACTATTTCTTATTAGTTTAACACTTTTCTATGCAGAGCGTTCATTCATTAGCAAGCGATTGTTAATAGTGGCTAACATAATAAGAAGTTTTAATGAATTTTTCATGTCTACTAAATGAATTATCGTTCATGAAAGCGATAATATATTGGTGTATATAGGTTAGACTTGACTACATATTCATTGAGTTTTATATTAGTGTAATGACTATTAAACCTGATGGTAAATCAATGGAATAAAGAGAATCCATCGTGAGAGATAACAGTCTTTTGCCAGCCGAAATAATTAAGCTGGTTTCTCAAAACTGGAAATTCACTAATTGGATCCGAAATAAGATATACTTACACTGTAAAGGATTTTTCACCGTCATATACCGGGTATATCAAGACTGCTACCGAAAACGAAGCCGGGTGGTAGTTTTAGTGGCTACAAACACAATGCAATTAAAAATTTCGCATAGAAGCGCGACAATTATTTTTTATGATTTTTTAAATATCGTCGTTTTTGGATGGTAAATCCATAGTTTTTGCTAAAATAATAATTTAAACTCTTTTATACCTTAGAGTATTTATAAATAAAAGGGCATACACTATTATTTTAGGAAAATATGTATTTACCACCCAAATATGGCCATAGGAAAAAAAATAACAAAAAAAATTGTCACTTTTTTTTTCAACTTTTCTGTTGCATTGTGTCTGAAGTCGCTTAAACTACCACCCGGCTTCGTTTTCGGTAGCAGTCTTGATATACCCTGTATTGTCAACTATAATAAAAAAATCTATTCGACTGTATAAAAAATCTACCACGAGCTTTAGGATCTCTAATCGCATACATCAAACGCAAGGCAACAGCAATGCTGATCCTTAAGGCTGAACTTTGATAGAACCTATTTACAATTTTACAAATGACAGTAGAAACAAACAGGACATCTAAAAAACAGCATCCCCTTCAATCCAACTGACCTGAATCAGTCACGTGTACGGCTAGGAGTAAACAAACCAGTATCTAAGGACGTGGCGTCGGAATTAAATAGATAAGTGCCATCATTGGCGTACAATACGAGGTGGACAATTGAATAACGATTTTAATGCGCACACCGTGGACAGGGGGACGAAATTGTAGGGTTTGGACTGATTTATGGAGATATTATCGATGTTTTTTAATAATACTTAGTGAAGAAGACAATGTACCTAGACGCATAGTGTTGCGCATAGTTAAATATATGGACAGGGCGAAGATCTCGTAAAGTGTTCCGACGCGACGTAAGTGGTGCGGCGCGGCGCTCCAGTACATCTCCAGTGGAGCCTTATTGAAATTAGTCGCAAATATTTTGATCACCGTTATACTGGTGGTTAATGGTTATATTAATACAAAATATAGTAAATGTTGTTAATTTAATTTTAATTTTTGTATTTTTATTTCGACGTCAGTTATGAAAAAACTGATAGATGACGCGATTTCATACTCTACATATTCGTATATTGAAGACCCTATTCTTAGTTTTTAAGTTAATGGTTCAGTCAGGGTTTTTGGAGGTTGTATCGATATTTTTTGAGAAATGTAAATAGAGATGAGAAATAAATCAAATAAAAAATCTAAAATACACAAAATGGTGCTTTAAAATCCCAAACAAATATTGAATTTTTCTCACCCATCACATAATATCGATAATAAAATCCATCGACCTGCACAACCCGAAAGTCCCGCGCTGAAATTGAATGGCACTTATCGTAGATGCACAAATCGTCAATAGCGGGTCGAGTGGTACGGGCCGCTGTTTGCTATCACATCTGCAGATAACTGCTTACCTGACCTCGCTGCCCGACCCGGTTTGTACTGGACTGCGCGGTACAGGACGATATATACTGGAGATTTGGTCCCATTTATATCAGAGTTATTTATTAGACCCCGAAGTCTCCCGCAGTTTCTGATTCTCACGATATAAGACTTAGTTGATCTTAATGTGGGGGACTGGTATGGACTTTAAGATTGTCCCACCCTCACACCTGTATGAGCCCACATACGTCCCACTACAGGGCACGGGCCTCTTTTACAATCGTCAGTACGATTGAGAGTGGTTACGCTACATGGTGCACCATGCTGGCCTTACACCCGCCAATTTAATTCTTGTAAGCCAGTATCACCAGTGGCACGCATTTTAATGAGCATTGAAGCTCGGCGAGTCTCCGGTGATGTCTAACTAGTCTTTAACCCGCAACTAAATTAATCATAAAGTAAATATCATTATTTTCTTTTTTTGCTACTTTTTTTACACAGCCCTCTCTTTCTCCTTCTTTTAAATTTATTCCATGGTTGTCTTTAAGACATTACCCACCCGAGATTCGACACAAGACCTTAACGCTGTAGTCGTCGCCGTCGTAGAACTAGGCCAGTCTGTATATCTGATGTATTAAGTAAAGTCAAAATCAAAATTCAAGATTCTTTGGTACAAAACATAAACATAAACATAACACCCAACAGTCACATATAATATAGTTCTGACCCCACACTAAGATCGAGTCTTATGTCGTGGGTATCAGGAACTACGAGAGACTTTTCGGCCGCACAAACATTTCTCTCGGTGCGGGGATCGAACCCGCGGCCTCTCGTTTCACAGGCGGCGTCTAACCAACTGTGCCACAGAGGCTTTCAAAATACTCCTAAGTATTATCGCTGTCACCAGATGACTAATAATACCTTATGAAGGAGTTACAATAAGCCAGACCAAATGTCTCAGAATTTGAATTTGCATATTGTAAATGTTGCAAGCAATTTATCGTTGTAATTCGTGAATTGATTGAGAGATTTCAGGCTTTGTCACATTATGCATACTCACGACTAAGGTATACATAAGAAATCTAGTACCATTATTATCGTACATATCTGAATAACACGCAAACGCTTCTAGCAGGAATAAATTAAGTATTTATATATACATATTTTAATCTACTTATTTTTCTAGAGTCACAATTATTGCAAATTAGGAGTTTATTTTTAGATGAATGACATATGAAGCAAGCCATTCGCTTGATGGTAAGCGATACGACCGCTCATGGCTAGTGGCAACACCATGAATTAATATTAATAAGCAATGCTTGACATTCCCCTACACTCGCCATCCTGAGACATAAGATTAAGTCTCAATATGTCCCGTAGTACATTGTTGCATTCAGTGCATTCACACTGCTGTTTGGCCGGCGAAATAGTAAATAAACATTGTAGAGGCACCTGTCCAGGAGACCTCGCATATATGAATGGTCACCAGTAAATAATGTGTGGTAGATAATTCTATCAAGAAATGTAAAGCGAGCGTATGTATTTTCAGCTTAAAGGCCGGCAACGCATTTCCATGGCCTATGGTGTTGCAAAGGATCACGGGCGGTGGTGATATTGTACCATCATGTGAACTGTAAGCTTGTTTGCTCTTTTTTATATAAATAAAGATTTTTGAGACTATTTTGGTTCCGTCGGTGGAGCATCAGGATTTATGGTAGATTTATATAATATCATATCGCCGAGTTGCATGAGGTACTTCCATGTTGCTTTCTTGGCTTAATTATGTTTCAAGAAACAATTCCTTTACATAAAGCTTCTTCAAACTTCATGCGATCAAAAGCCTGAAAAATAGTATAAAAATAAAAATATATAAGTAAAGATAATTGTGAAATATCGCCATAGAGAAACCAACTCTAAGTCTGGGGATAGGATGAATGAGAAAAACAAAATTCCAACCAAGATATTCAGCTTACGGTACAGTTTGCAATCTAGTCTGTCTAGTAATCCAGAAATTACCATAAATCGCTCCAAGACAAAGCCACGAACGTTCTCTTGTAATGCATAGTTATCGAAGCGATAGATGATAAATGATTGCAGTCTTTGCATTGTTTGTTCTGAGTTGCCTTACCTCATGATTTACTATTTGTAGATATTGTACATTGTCTTCAGTTGATTTTGTTATGGCAGATAGATAGACAATGGTTTATTATACAAATCGTAGTTTTATCAGAAATGGTAATCGGGGGTCTGTACGAAATGAAACAGACAGTAGGACGACTTATCTGAGGTTGCAAGAAGTCGCTGAAAGCAGACCGATAAAAGGTTGTTATAGAAATCATCAGCATCATCAGCAATTGACTTTCTGTGGCTCAAGAAAGAGAGACTAGAAAGAGAATCGGGGTTAAAAAGAGTAGTGTCAAATTGCTTTAATTCGACATTGAGATAAAGGATTGAAGAGGTTTTATGACGAGTGCTGTAATTATTAGTCTCTCGAATCTTGCTAGTAGAAAGAAACGCAAAAGGAAAACTGTTGCTTCACATAAATACAACATACACAGATAAACGTTGCGTCTCGCTTGTATTCCATAGGGGTTAGTAGAGACTATGGATTTACCTACATATTATTAGTTTCACTTCGTACACTTTCAATTATCTCTTTATGCTCTCTCAACGGGTCAGGGTATCTACTTTTAACCTGACTCATGTAAATAAATAAAGACACCCAACAGTCAGTAGGGTGTCATCAATTTGGTTGAGGTGGGTTCGACTTTTATCGATTCTTTTATTCACACTCGCCTTATGTATTCGTTTCGTTAGTAATTAAGATTACAACGCTGAGCTTTCGGGTTCAAATCCCAATTCGAGCAATAGTATTGGATTTTTCTATTCGTTATCACTTATCAACACGTCAGGAATATGTGCCAGATATGGTGATAGTCTCGTGCTATTACATTGTGGGATGGAATATACTAGGTTAAAAGTTGTATTGGTAGCACCAAGGCCCCTTTGGAGAAAAAGACGTCCTTTTATGTTTGTAAATTAGCCTAGACTCCTATAAATCTAGTAAATCAATTAATGTCACCAGAAATAATCATTAAAATCGAATAAAAGAGTTTCAAAATCCGATTCGATTCTTTACTGGTGGTAGGTCTCTCATATGTGAGAGGCCATCTGGGTAGGTACCACCGCAATGTCTATTTCTCCCGTGAAACAACACTGCTTAAATGCACTGTTGTGTTTGGGATTGGACGTTGAAGGACATTGTAGCCAGAGCAACTACTGGACATATTGAGACTTAACATCTTACGTCTCAGGATGGCGAGCGCAGTGGAATATTGCTACTGTTCGTGAGCGGTCGTATCGCTTACCATCAGGCGAAAGGCTTGCTCGTCTCGCCACTCAATGCAATAAAAAAAAAAAAAAAAAAAAAAAAAAACAATTTGTACAAACATATTTCGATACAATTCTATTGATTCACGGTGAGGCCGCTGTTAACGATTGTGAATAGAAATAAATAACTGCGCAGTAGTAAAGTTCCTTAAATTATACACCGGAGCATTTAATATGTCTTCTCGAAGTGCTACTGGATTTGTTTTATGAGTTTTTTTTATGTATGATTATATTGTTTGTATGTTATGTAAGTGATTCCTGTCGCCATGAGTATCCACAAAGCTTGGATCACAGAGATATTGCCGACTAATAAAATGGAGAGGAGAGCGGGAAGCGGGCTCGCTTCACGTCAATTTCCCGTGACGATTCCGATTCCTGCCGATTTCCTCAGACAGTGGTGGCACCCTGGATGAGTTTGTACATTCAAGCTGAGTCATAAATAAAAACACACACCAACAGTTACATACATAGTCCTGAGCCCACACTAAGAGTCTTGTATCGTGGGTATCAGGAACTATGAGAAACTTTTCGGTCTCACAAACACTCAGACCCGAAATAAATATTTGTTGGCCTCACGAACATTTGTCTCGGTATGGGAATCGAACCCGTAGCCTTCCGTTTCACAGCCGGCATCTAACCAACTGCGCCACGGAGGCTGTCGTTCATTATTTCAGACATCATTATTGGTCACACATTATGATTAGTCAATGCTGACAACAGCGTGGCTCTACTAGTTTCAAAACCACTTACTACTAATAACCTCTGGTTATATAACAAAAAAAAAACTACTGTCCACTGCTGGCCTATGTTCAGCAGTGGACTTCCTGTGGCTGATATGATGATGATGATGATGTAACAAAAAAAGTGAGTACCTAGCTGTGATACGCTTAGCGTTAAAACGAGCAAAGACGAGTAAGACCAGTGTATATCAATAAAACGGCCCATTATTTTTTATGTTCGGTGTTGCAAGCTAAGAATATTTTTCTATCGTTATGTCCACAACTGCGGGGGCGTTTTATGTCGCGCCAAAAATGAACATTATGCCTTGTCAGAACCTATAAAAAATAATAATAAACGATAAAACTAACTAAATTACCATTTTCCCAATAATTAATTTCACTTAGGAGAGGAATATAAGTGGGTCTTGAGTTGATTTTAATAGCCTAAATAATTTAGTACTGCGTGTGGGATTTTGTTGCGTGAAATTTTCGTTTTTAGTCTCATTAGTCTAACATAATTTATACATTAAATTTCACATTCTAGTTGGCTAAACAATCCATGTTTTTTTGCAATGATACATACACTTTGTGGTTGAAACCTTGGAACCCATATTATCTCAAAAGATTAATTCTGTGCTGTTTGCTTTTTATTATTTCATAGCCTAGAAAAAGCAAACAACAACAACTTTCTTTTAAAAATGGGCTCTAGAGCAAATCGGGAATTTTCAAATCTGACTGGTAGTTTCAGAGGATAAAGCGTACTTACAAACAAACTATGTGGATGTTATATATTGGCATAGATTCGGCAATACCTAATTTCATAAACATACACATCTTTACGCCATTCAAGGATATCAATAAAGACATAAAGAGGTCGCTACATAATAATTTTAATCACACAATCGATTATCGCGTCGGCATCGATTATGCATCGAATACCAAACGATGACAGATATACAAAACTATTTTCGTTTTACTGTGAATTTCGAATAGTATTTGCATATCCGCCGAAACCTATTGCAATTCACAATTCCCAGCGGATACCATTAACGTCTTATCTCACTGCACATCTCTACGGTGCACGTATCGATATATCGACAGAATACTAATATCGATAACAATGGCAGCGATGTTAAAATTTCGGACGGACACCGGACCGATTTTATAACCGGACCTTTTAAAATAAAAACGCATTTATATTGCATTGTTGCTTTGCATATCGATAGGAAATATCATAATGTTGTACTTAAAAAGCGGAAAGCTTGAACAGTCAGCAGTACAATTGGTTGTATTTTTTTGTTGTGTTCCGTCCACGGGCACGATTGACTCTGAACTGATAATGAATAGAAAATTTGATGTCACTTTGCCTGACCCGGGATTCAAACCCGGGACCTCGGCATTGTAATCATTCCATAATACAACTGGGTCACTCAGGCAGTCACATGAAAATTACTACCTGGATATTAATAAGCCTTTATGTATATCCCACTACTGAGCAAAAGTCTGTCCTATTCCTTTCCACTTACCGTCATTTCTTTCCAATAAGGATTATTGTTTTCATTGCTATGAATGGCAAGACGAGCATGCCGTTCTCCTGATGGTAAGCGATACGACTGCTCATGGACATTAGCAAACCCAAAGAACACCTTACATTACAAAGCAATGCTTGGTATTCAACTGCGCCAATTCCACATAATGTTGAGTTGATGATGATGTTAAGTCTCAATATGTCCAGCACTTACTCTAGCTACAATGTCCTTCAAACCGAAACATAACAGTGCATTTATACTGCTGTTTGGCGGGAAAAATAGACACGTTGATACCTACCTAGATGGCTTCTAACATATGAGAGACCAGTGAAGTTTTAAAGAGACTAGGTAGTATTATTGTTTCTACCTTCTCTTATCAAGTATTCAGCCATTTTATAACATCTAATTTTTATTTAATGCTTCGGTAACGCAGTTGTACAGTCAGCGACATAAGTCGTTGAACACATTCAAAACGCCAAAAGTCTTGCACACATGAAGCAACAGAAGTGGTTGAGCAGGGTCGGCCACAAAAATTCGTGAACACCTTAAGGTTACAAAAGTTTCTGAACAACAAAAGCAACAAAATTCCTGAACACGCAAATTGTACATAAGTCAGTAATTTTTTTGATATCTTTGTATTGCGCACGCCCACCGACTTCGATATGAACCAGTTAGTTGTTAACTATCTGGCGAATTTCCATGACAACTCATAACAATATTCAATGTAGTTTCTCAAAATATTCCTAAAGCCACAACGCGTGTTTTATATCAATGGAGACAATTAAAAATAATAATTATTTGTCAGAAAGGAAAATACTTTTTCTAAAGTTTCTGAGCGACAAAATACCTGAACACACCAATGGTACATAAGTTTCTGAATACCTATAAAAAGCAAGTTTGTCGCAGATGTGTTCAGCTACTTTTGTCGCTTTGTTATGCATTCATTGTAAAATGTTATTTCATAATGTATAATTTTTGCTTTTCTCTGCATTTACTTATTGTATTCTTTTTTTTTTATTGCAATGAGTAGCTAGACGAGCATGCTGTTCGCCTGATAGTAAGTGATACGATCGTTCATAAACAGTAGCAAAACCAAACATCACCTTGAATTACAAAGCAATGCTTGACATTCCACTGCGCTCGCCATCCTGAGACCTAAGATGTTAAGTCTTAAAATATCCAGTAATTACTCTGGCTACAATACCGTTCAATTCACAACATAATAGTGCATTTACACTGCTGTTTAACGGGAGAAAAAGACATTTGCGGTGTTACCTACCCAGATGGTCCTTACATATGAGAGACCTACCACCAGTGTTATTGTGAAATGACATTTATTTATGAGAAGTTTTTAGCATGTTTTATATCAGTGGATATCTCCACTGATAATAAATAACAATAATTTTATTAGTCAGAATGAAAATAGTGGCCGCAATTTTGAACTTTTTAGATATTGGGCAATTGGTCTCAAATTTTATTTCACGGTTTATATTTTTTGCTTTCCTCTGCATCGACTTATTGTTTTCTGTTTTTGTGAAATAATATTTATTTATGAGAAGTTTAAATGTCTTGTTCTGTTATTGGCACGAGATATTAAACAATAAATTGTTAAGATTAAAAAAAACATTTATCTCAAACGATTTTTCTAAATTTCACTTCATGAGATATAATAAAATTATGGTAGTATCGGACAGTACCAATCTATAATTTAATGATGTGGGTAAGACAGTTACAATGTGCTTATATTGGAACAATAACACAGTAAAATACCCACATGTCAATTCACAAACCAAGCCTTGCTGCCAGGGCCGCATTCAAAACTTTGATTTTTGTTTGAATAATTTAATTTTTGTCTTGGAAATACGGAAGATATCTTTTTCTTTTATGATATCTAATACTTTTTTCAATGTAATTTGTGCGTGGTGTCGGCATACAAATTTTACTTGAATTTGTAAGTACTCTAAGTCAGAGTTATTTTTTATATTGAAAGGTTAAATTTCAATTAATTTTATTTACTATTATATTTCTTATTAAAATGCAAGTGTTGAATTTATGTAAATAATCAATATTTGATATAATATATACGATAAATTATTAAACTTCTTGAGTTTTTATGTACTCTTGTTTTTACGTGGACCTATTTGTCTAATCCATTGATTTTACAATTTTGAATATCGCAGCAAAGAACGCAGTGGATATTAATTTTGAAACCAATCGGACCAATAACTAAAAAGTGAAAAATGGCGGCCAAAATAATCTATTTTGACTATCAATTTAGAATATCGTAGCGAAGGGTCTCTCAGATATGTATTCTGAACCCAATTGAATCTAAAAAGTTCAAAAATGGCTACTATTTTCTTTCTGAATGTAATAATAAAAATTATTTATATACGCCACTGATATAAAACACACTTAAAACTTCTCATAAATAAATATTATTTCACAAAAACAGAAAACAATAAGTCAATGCAGAGAAAAGCAACAATTTTAAATTATGAAATAACATTTTACAATGAACGCATAACAAAGCGACAAAAGTAGCTGAACACATCTGCGGCAAACTTGCTTTTTATAGATGTTCAGAAACTTATGTGCCATTGGTGTGTTCAGGTATTTTGTCGCTCAGAAACTTTAGAAAAAGTATTTTCCGTTCTGACAAATAATTATTATTTTTAATTGTCTCCATTGATATAAAACTCGCGTTGTGGCTTTAGGAATATTTTGAGAAGCTACATTGAATATTGTTATGAGTTGACACGGAAATCCGCCAGATAGTTAACAGCTAACTGGTTCATATCGAAGTCGGTGGGCGTGCGCAAAGATACTAAGATATATACAAAGATATCAAAAAAATTACTGACTTATGTACAATTTGCGTGTTCAGGAATTTTGTTGCTTTTGTTCAGAAACTTTTGTAACCTTAAGGTGTTCACAAATTTTTGTGGCCGACCCTGCTCAACCACTTCTGTTGCTTCATGTGAGCAAGACTTTTGGCGTTTTGAATGTGTTCAACGACTTTTGTCGCTGACTGTACAACGGTACGATTACAAAGCTGAGATCTCGGGTTCGAATTCCGGGTCGGGTAAAGTGACTTGTTATTTTTAATAGAAATAATAAGTATCATCAGCTCGGTGTCAGAAAATTATGACTGATATGGTGATAGGCTCGCCCCCTATCATATCGTGGGACGGAACATACAAGGCGAAACGTAGGTGTCCTGGTAGCATCTGATATCTCTGCCCACTCTTTCTTGGAAAAATGTATGAGTTTATGTTATCTGTGTATGTATTTTTTATTAAATTTGTTCTAACATATGAATCCATCCCAAATATTTCTGATCCTTTTTTTCATACGTGATGAGTTTTTATGCATTATCTGGGGGCGCGGCCGAGCCCCCTCCATGTCGAGCTATAGGCCGTAACATCCTTTTCTCGAAGCAATTCAGACCATTTTCAACCCCCTATAACTTCGTTGTGGCTAAAGCATGAAGTCTGAATTTTCAGTTACTAAGCAGGCATTGTGTAAACACGGTATATTTAAAATTTTATTCAATTTGAACCAGTACTTTAATAATTGTAACTAGTCAAACTTTCTTAATTTTGTCACTCACTGACTGACCGATCATCAAAAGTCTAAGGCACTTCTAGTAGACATAGAACCTTCAAATTTAGAATATAATTAGTGTTTAGTGTCTAAAGTAAGGGAAAATACAAACATTTCATAATTTGTGTCTAGTTTTCTAGATAGACCAACTGCGTGAATAACTTTGTAATCCCATATAAATGTATAGGATTACAAAGTTACATTTGCAGTTAATGTAATATTTGAACCCGTATAAAATGGAGGACATAACATTTGAACCCGTATATAACAGGAGGGGATATAGAGAGGGAAATGGTGTATTCAGCCCATGAAACTGTATAACATTCCTCTAGAAAAATATGACGAAGAAAAACATACAAATAAATAGACTAAATAGCTCGAAAATATCAATTACGATGAAAGAAAGTACATTAATAATAATCAAATCCGCTATATTTGTGATAAATTGATACCTACAAAAATAAGAAAAATCCATAAGACAGAGGCTTTAAAAAAATGGTTAGTGATATTCTAGAAGTAAGAAGTACCGAAAAAAAAAGTAGGACTCTACAAAAAGACGTGAGATCCCATCAAAAACATCCTGTAAAAAAATTCCAAGTCTCGCAGCTCAGGTTTTCTACCGCAAAAAGTTGTGAGATGCATGTAATACCAAGTCGATTAATTGGCCAGCAGCATTATGTATAAATTGTACGATACATTATGTTTTCATGCGATGGCCAAGTCGATCCATTTATTTAAAACGTAAAGAATTTTTAATATTGATATGGTAATAACTAACGTAATAACTTTATATAGAAGTTCCCTTAAGGACTAAATAAATTAATCGACTTGGTATTACATGCATCTCACAACTTTTTGCGGTAGAAAATCTGAGCTGCGAGACTTGGAATTTTTTTACAGGATGTTTTTCATGGGATTGATATTTCGTAAACAGATAACAAAAGCGTCTAAACAAATAAATGTATCGAGTTTGCGGATAACCGATTGTGATATTATTATCTGATATTGTTTGTTTTGCCGTTGCATTGCTATAAATAATTATAATAATCACATTATTGTTGCATTGATATACTCGTAAATGTGTTACTATTTATTAATCACTGAATTAATACAATACTAAAAAAAAATAGATATTTTTCAATGTTGTGTTCTAAGAGTACTCTCCACGTCCGAAAATATTCATTGATCTTCATTTTTCTTTAATTATTTGAAATCGGGTCACCCAGTACCATAGATTTAGTCTCAGACTAAATACTCTCTAGACGTAGCCATAACTGGAACGTGAGAAATAAGAGTGAGACCGCAAGTTAAAAATTAGTGTGCGTAAAAGAGACAGAGAGTTTTTTTCTTTGTCCTTGTCACCGTGGCCGGTTTTTTTATTTGTCAATAAGCGCAGTTTGTCAAACAAATATACGTCAATCAGTTTTTCCGATATTTTAATAGTTTTGGATAGTGTAAAGCAGCAATTTATACAAATATTAGTGACTATAGTGTATATGCAATGGTGGGTTGTAGTATTTTAGGCTGCAAAAGCCGCAGTGAACGAAAAATTTGTGGAATAACATTTCACTCGTAAGTTACTCATTTATGTTACATTATAATTATTTTGTCGTTTATTGGTAAATAATGTTGTATTTTAATATCAATACAAATTGTTTTACTTAGAGAAATATCGATTACATTTAGAAATTCTACAAATAATATTAAATAACCTTAATTTCTTAAAAGTTTAGTGTTACCTTGTTATGAAAATTGGTTTACCCTAGATAATACTTGCATATTATTCCTTGCATATATAGCGTTATTCATACGTAAAAAAATAAAATTACTTCTTATTTTAGGTTTCCTACTAACAGTAATTAGAATTAAATGGGTGGAAGCTAATGGACACCAAAATTGGCAACCAACAAATAATTTTAAAATTTGCTCAATACATTTCGAGATTGATTCCTTTCATTATAAAAAGAAGAATGTTATAGTAAAACCAAAAGCAGTCCCAATAAAATATGTTCATGTAAGTAGTTGATCATTAATTATTTTTAACACCGTTTTATTAACTTCCCCTATATGTATGTAACAGAATCTGTGAAGTCGATTTTCGAGCACTCCAAAACGTCGGATTGACTTGAAATTTTGCATACGTATCCAGGACTGATGACGACGCAATAATTTAAAAAGTATATGATATTATTTTATATTTTATCCAGAATAATAAACAAAATATTATTGTTGAAAAAATATTACCTATATAATTGGTAATTTGCGCGCAGTTGTCTTTCTTTGATAAGACAGCCGAAGATAGATGTTTTAGTGCAAGCAATTAAATTATAGTTTAAAAACTAAAAAAACAAGCTTTCATATAAGATCGAACTAAAAAGTAAAAAATAATCATAAACTCTGTATCATTTAATAATAAATATGATATACGAATAAATACGATTTAAATCGTACGGTTGGCAACGCTTATGTTGGCCTGTGTTAGTACCCACCAAAAGTAGGAATTTTTCCCAACATGGCCACACTGAAGAATTATATATCTGTATAAAACATAGATCGGCAATGTGAAAGAGATAGAATGATTTAACTCATATGTTAAAGCGAGATGCATGATGCGACCATACGTTTACACAGAAGTAGCCTGCAGTGACCCAGAGTCGAAATATGTCAAACTAAGCGAGCAACAAAATTCGCTTATTTTCATAATTTATTAAATTTTACAGTACTTTGTTATATTTGTTAAACGTAGTTTATTATATTGCATTGTGCAGTGCTAAGGTGTGGTTCATGTAGGCGAAAAACTCCGAAATAATTAAAATTTTTCACAGGTACCGGCCACTTTTGCACAATACTATTTTGTGACGATATTATAGAATTAAATGGAAAATCGTGTATACATATCGGTAGAAAAGAATATAGTATTTCATTATATATAAATACGCTGAAAGCATCCTTTGCGTATAAAAAATAATAACAAATACGTGAATTTACAATAATTTCAACCAAAAGTTGCTAGGGATTGACTGACAGGTTCGATCAATAAAAGGTTGTCGATAAAATAGTCGATGACAACACATGTTCCCTACATTTTATGGAGCTATAGTATGTTGTGATAGTGTGCATTCTTCTTCTTCTTCTACCTGGCGTTATCCCGGCCATATTTCCCCGGCCATTATTATAGTATTAATTCTAAAATATTACTTATTACTTAATGGTTTCTTAGATTTACGCGAATGTTACACATTGAAATAAGACTATTATTTACGGATTTTATCGCGGATTTTATCGTGGTCACGGGGCGGACTCCGCCCCGTGACCACGAAAGCTGTAAAGTGATCGAAACGTCGGGAATTCAAAAAATGTAAAATTAAACTAAATCCGCGATAAAATCCGTAAATAATAGTCTTATTTCAATACTTATTACTTTACTTTTTCTCATTTTTTTATATTTGTGGAATAGTTATTATAACACTTCATGTATGTGATTAATGAATTAAGAACCTGTTTCAATCTCTGCCAAGAGCCTGTCAATTTATAATAACAAGAACATCTTCGATATTATTATAAAATATGCGATACTTCTATGCACAGTATGATCGTCCAAACCTTGAAGCAACATTATTCATTTATCATAACATTTGGTATAGGTTTAAAATTTATAATTCTCATAGGAAAAACATTAGTTTAGGTGAAGTGATCGAGAAAAGCTTCATAGTTTATTAAACTGTCTCTTTCTTCAGCCACAGGAATGCGACTAATGAACATAGGCCTTCCACAAGAATGTCTACATCAGTTTGTTGTAAGCTGCCTGCATCCAACGACTTCCTACAAGCTCCTCCGTACACCTCTAACGCGGCCTAGCAGGCGTCCAACACTTTCCAATGTGTTACAAGTCAATTAATTGACTTAAAAAAGCATATTTTTTTAACTCTAGTATACATATAGTAAAAATGTGTTTCTAAGACATACGCGAATGTTACTCATTGAAAAAAAACTAATAATCACGGATTTTGTTGCAGACTGAGTCCGCCCTGTGACTACGAAAGCTGTAAAGTAATCGAAACTTCGCGACGGGAAATTAAAAATGAAAAAAAAAATAAACCGAAAACGCTAAAACTTTGTAAATTATATTTTTATTTTATAAAAGTGTTTTTTGTTCTCAATTTAATTAGTATATGTACTATGTATACATCACAATAAAAAAAAATTGTTCAGGTGAACATAAAGACCCATACAAACATCTCAAACAAAATGTTTTCAATAATATGACAATTTATCTTTATTTATTTGTGTATTTATCAATCTGTATTGAAATAAACACATCAATAAGTTTCTGTTAATATATAATAAATGTCGCATATATCCATAACATTTTATTTCACAACTACAGGCCGACAGCTATATCGATATCGATATGATAGTATCGAAAGTGCATGGTACACCACTATATGTCAAGCACACATGTAAACTTCACGCACACAATCGTAAATCAGTTTTGGTCGCGCTCAAAATGACACATTGCCGATCTATGTTCTATACTACATCTATGCCCAGTACAAACCTATGAGGTATGAAACGTTTGAAGTCGATTAAAAATCACTCGCGTTGATAATGTCCCTCTTTTGAGTTGGTCATAAAGAAAGTTTTAAAATTAAAAGGATATTGTTATTTTTATCAATGCGTAAAGTATTAAACTTTGAAATTATTTGGAGTGATGGGACGAGAGTAAATATAATTTTAGGCACTTTTAAAGTGAAGTCTCATTGTAGTTAATTTATCTTATTTTTAGAATTTAATCGTGTCCAATCCTAAAACGGTAAAATTCTAATAACATTATCAATATTTGATCAGCATTTAAACCAACAGAAATACATTAATCATGAAAAGGCGTACTACAAATTTAACAATAACTTTTATAAACAGTCTATTTTACAAACAGATAGCTCGCCCTGCCATATCGTGAGACGCAAAATACAAGGCGAAACGTGGGGGTCCTGGCACACCTCTACCTACTCCTTCTGGGAAAAAGGCGTGAGTTTAGGTATCCATTTATCTTACATACAAACCTGCACAAATTACATACATTCTCTTTAGTCTCCCAAACAGATCACAGTCATAAATTTAAAGTTCACTCCGATTCGAACCCAGCGACGTTCACAAGACATTATCACCGCACTTATCAATCAATTGGCATGTAATCGCTTTAATAGAATGCAATTGTCTCGGCCTTGTGGTGCCATCTGCGAGCTGGGAGCGTCTTGCTGAACGAGAATATTAATACTGTTCGCAATAGGATATATCCATACTGTAACTGAAAACGAAGCCAGGTAGTAGTTTTACGACCAGTTTCTATAATCTATCTATATATCTTTAGCAAGAGATTTCATGCATTTCATGATTTAAAAAAGAGAGAGAAGTATATGTCTATCTTTGGTCATTGAAATATAGAATAGTATCGACATAGTAATGGTAGATTTTTTAAACTCTTGTTAAACATAGATAGGACATAGAGACCGACCGTTAGTGTCACAAAAATACAATTAAATTTTGCAAAAAAAGCGACGATTATTATTATACAGTTTTTGCTAAAATTATGATTGAAACCCTTGCATACCGTTGCGTCATTAAGAATTCATCGGGTGTACGTTAATATATGAGGTATAAGTATTCTCTTTCTTGGGTTTTCTGTATCAGCTCATATGCGTCCCACAGGGCAGGGAGCTCATCTACAATCGACAGTATGATTGAGAAGAGTAAGGCCATATAGTCCCACCACGCTGGCCTAGTTTGGGTCAGCGGACTTTACAATTCATAGAAATTCTTACAAATCGCTATTGAATACAGGTGTCCTCACGATGTTTTCCTTTACCGTTATAGTGCATGGTGCGTGTACCGTTATATTGACTTTCAATACACACCTCTGAATAGTCAGAACGGCTATAAATAATGTAGTCCAAAGTGCCTACAGTATGATTTTTACAACAAAATTTGCCCTTTTATTTACGAAACACGGAATTTCCTACTTTAAGATCTTGGCATGTGTACACTGCTGCATTCGTTGCGAGCCAAAATTAAAATACCTCGGCCAATAACCCTTGTATGCAATAATTTGCGTGATTTTTATGCGACATGATTTATCATCGAACATTGAACATTAATAACTTTATAAATACACTTGTACTCTTACAATAGAACTATTAGCACACAATATTGTCTTTATAAAAAACAAGTAAACTTTTCATCTTGATTTGAACTTCAATACATTGGTTCGTATGTGCATTGCCAGTCTTACAAAATAGTAAGAAATGGAAAGGAAAAAAGGAACTGTAGAAAATTTGTGTTACTGGGCGTAAATATCAACAGATCACTTTCAATAAATCAAATAAACGCCTTTGTAACCAACGACAGGTTTCTATAATCTATCTATCTTTAGCAAGAGATTTTATCCGATATTTCGATGCATTTTGTATTTTAGTTAAAAAAGATGAATATGGTGCATATATTTTAAATATCTGGGCACGATAAATGTATATGTCTATATTTATTTATTGAAACAAAGAATTGTATCGACATGGTAAAGGCTGTTTTAAACTATCGTTAAAGATAGGATATAGAGACGAGCCGTAGGGAAAGGACCGGTAGCAGTTGAAGCTATTGCCTTCGTTAAAAGTATTTCCTAACCATATATATATATGTATTACCCTAGAGACGTGTCTCCGTTTTCATAGTGAGGCAGGGCCTATGGCAGTTTGTAAGGAGGTCATTCCCCCCTTTCGAGCAAATCTGCAAAAACATCACTTTCTCAATGAGTGATTACCAATTCGGAATTAATCGCATACAATAAATTAAATGGACGGATGTGGACACTTTTGATGAAGAAAAGAATTCAGTATTAATTTGTCTTCACAGTCGAGTAGCGGTTTCTGCCGGTTTTTATTTGTGAATGAATCGGGCCTGGAAGAAATTACGATTGATAATCATTGTGTCTTCATTGAAATATTTTTGTACTAAAAAGAATGAAAGTTGAAATAAAATTATTATTTACAGATTTTATCGTGGATTTGCATTAATTTTTAAATGTTTTACTCCCCGACGTTTCTATTACTTACAGCTTTCGTCACGGGGCGGACGACCCGCGATAAAATCCGTAAATAATAGTTTGATTATGCAGTAGTAACAGGTAGTAACGGTATGATGCAACTTTGTCAATACACTTATCTTAAGAATATAGGTAATAATGCTATTGGTTCGTCGACGATCATGGCTCCCTGTTATAATTTTTGTAAGAATGTCGTGTTTTGGATTAAGCCGACATAAAGCGCTCTACACACCGAAGCCCCCGACCTATATCGCCAACAAAATGTAACCATAGCCTCACTCATTTGCAAGTCGGAAATCTTTATCGGCGACATGGTAGCGGCTCGATTTAATGAGGAATATTTTTATGATGTTGACGTTATGACGAGCACTTACGTTGGCGAAATGTCATGACGGCCGGCAAAACGAGTGGGCGGTTGTCGTCGACATGATTCTTCTCTTATAGGCCGCCGGTACAAATTCAAAGACTAAAAGAATTAGAAGCCCACTAATTATTCAACTAATTGTTATTGAGTTACAAAACTGTTTTGCAGAGTGGTCTGTAGGCTTACTGTAAAGAAAAAAATGGGACAATAAAACGTGTTATTTATTTTAATAAAATTTACCCATTTTTTCCTAATGATTTTTGTATCCACGGGGCCCTGGGCTGCAGCCCAACAAGCCTAGGTAGATCCGGCCATGGGCATAGGCCTCTTCTACAATCGAGAGTACGATTGAAAGTGGTTAGGCAATATACCTAGTCCACGACACGGATATAGTGCGGGTTGGGTTTTGTATAGTGCGCTAATTGTGTCGACGTAGCTGTCTATTATGATTGCATTTTCTTGGCTTCAGGAGTTATTACGTAATTTTGTGTCTATATAAAAAAATTATGAACCCACGACATTCAGTTTCGCACCGATATTCTCACCTACTGCGCCAAGAAAGCTGTCATATTCAACTCCAGATGATATAAATTTACGTTATGAGCTCCTTGTTTCCTCTAATTAACACGACAAATTCATATTCTCGGGAAATAATACAATAAAAAACAAAGTAACGGCGACATTAACAAATAAACATGTTACTTATTTCGCAGTTTCGTCGCAGTGTTGAAATGAAATGTGGAGTATATTGTGTAAAGAAAAGAGTATATTTGACGACTTACTTAGTTTTTCCCGTGGTTTTACCTGTTTTATGAGGTAAAATATTTTTGAATTTTATGGTTTATTCATTGCGAAAAAATTATACCGATTTTTTACATATGATTTCTTTAATATTTTCTATAGGTGCGTAGGAGTAAGCCTAGTGCCAAATTATGTATTTATTTGTATTATATTTCTGTCAAAGATTTTGTACCTATGAGATGAGTTTATAATAATTTCGAGAATAGAATTCAATCTAGGCTTCATGAGGGTTTTTAAACGAGGTGGGTACTTTGGAATTTCTCCCTATCCCTTCGGTGGCACAGTTGTGACCTTATAAATATACAATACAGTTAGTTATACAGCTCATAACTCCTATTGTGTTAAGAACAAACAGACACCATACAAGTGGGTTAGACGTTATTTCAGCATTAACAGTGACAATAAAACCGCGGCTCGTTAAGACTGCAACACTACTGAGACCGCTAAGACCGCGTAACATCCCAAAGTAACGTGACCTGCTTCACGCTTCCTTCCTCATGGCCACCAGAAATAAATGAACTGTGGTTAAAGACTAGAAAATATACAGATGCGACATTAAGCGTTTAAATAAAATAGCAAAGAGCATAAAGGTGAATTTTGCAAGTGGGCGTGGTTAACAAAATCCAACGCTATGAGGTATAATGAATAATAATTTATGGATGGCCAGATTTAAATTAAAAGTATAAATTCATGCAATATCGTAATTTAAATAAACAAAAATATTTCTAATCAAACGGATTGCAATCGAAGAAAATAAATACACTCAACAGTCACATACATAGGTTCTGACCCCACATTAAGATCAATTAAGTCTTGTGTTGTGGGTATCGTAACTACGAGAGACTTTTCGGTCTCACAAGCACCCAGACCCGAGACAAATACGTGGGCCGCACAAACATTTGCTTCGATGCGGGGATCGAACCCGCGGCCTCTCGCTTCATAGGTGGCGTCTAACCAACTGCACCACGGAGGCTGTCAAAAAAAATAACAGCATAAAATATCGTTTAATGCTATATATGTAAATCATTTGATATTGCCGCTATTAAGGATCATAATATGCTAGGAAGCTATTTTCTAGTTAAAGGCGTTTATTCACAAGGGCAGCGTCATACGGGCTGCTTCCGAAATCTGTATCAGCCCATATACGTCCCACTGCAGGGCACGGGCCTCCTCTACAATGTAGAGTACGATTGAGAGTGGTTAGGCCATATAGTCCACCACGCTGGCCTAGTGCGGGTTGACGGACTTACATACCATAGATTTTTTTATAAATCACTATGGTATGCAGGTTTCCTCACGATGTTTTCCTTCACCGTTTTAGTGCGTGGTGATTGACTATCAATAAACACATGAGTCCGAAAAGTCAGAGGTGTGCCCTGGGATTCGAATCCGCGACCACCGTGAACATGTTGGCAGTCGCGTCTAGTCCGTTTACCAACAAGCCACCACGCACTCAAGGCTTCCGAAATACCTCTGTAGAAACCTTTGAAGAAAGCATAGGTTCAGCAGATACTACTTGTCGCTGATGCTCATATAACACATCGTTTATAATAAACAGCCAAATAAAAAAGCGAAGAAAACAAGCAAGTTTTCTAGATAATATGCCAAGCACTTAAATTGAACCGATCATGTTTATAGCTTCAACATGCATACGCGTAACCAGTTTCTCTTTGTTCATTGAATACGTTTAGTACAGAGTTTAAAGTATTTTACTTGGAATATCATTTTGATTCGATAATAAATTGTATCAAGCCTATTTTCTCGTCGTATATTTACTTAATGTTTCTTTAAAATACTAGAACACATTATCGTGTTTAGAATCTAGACTAAATTTACTTGTGATTATAGACTTTGCATCTTCGCATGTTACATGGTTGTAGGTCACTGGTAAGAATAGGTTTTATTTTAATTAGTAGCTAGACTTACAGACTAGTAGACTTAGCAGATGCCAGGACATACCACGCGTTCCAAAGAAAAAAAGAGCGTAAGAAAATACACGGACAGGCGTCAGCCATATAATTCTAAAAGTGTTCTAGTTAGGTAAAATTAAGTCGGTGTGGGTGTCGCTTCTACGAGTTTCTCTATGTCCGATATCCTACGTGTTTAGCTGTATGTTGACGCGTTTATGCTACAACCGACACTGACATTACGTGCCATATTGACAGTAATCACGCCAGTTTGTCAATTTGCGCCATATTCCCGTGGAAAAATAACGTGCCACTTTCCAGTCTATTATTTTTATTGGTATTTTTTCTATTTCGTCGGTGTTTTGTGGTCGTCTCGCCGGAAAAAGTTCGTAAATTGAATTAGGCGCTGTCATTAATTAAAGTGGGCAAGATCATTGAAGTTACGATTTGGCGCCCAAATATATTTGGCTCCTTCGCTCTAAACAACTTGTCCCATAAATTGACTATGGAAATGGCAGAAAGCTTTTAGTAATGAGGAACGGTCGTGCAAAGGAGTAAACACCATTTATTACATGTTATTTTTTTTGTAGAGTACGAATTGGTTGACGTAATTTGTAATTAAATAATTTATTGTATATTGCATTTTTCTTGTCAAACCAGAGTCAAGTATTTGTGCCCGATATGGCGATAGATTCCCCTCCTATCACATCGTGGGACGGAACAACTAGGCGAAATGTGGGTGTCCTGGCACCTCTACTTACCCCTTCAGGGAAAATGGCGTAAGTTTATAAATATAACTTATTGGGTTTTAACATAGGTTCAAATAAGTTTGCTTCTTGGTGCTTTTGATGCTGAGTGCTATCTTTGCTTTGCCCAACATTGCCTGCCAAATACGTTAGTGACCAAGCTAGTATTAATATTATACTCAACAGTCACATTCATAGTCCGGTCGCCACACTAAGATACAATGTACGATCTTGTATCGTGCGTATCAAAAACTACGATTGATTTTCGGTCTCACGAACATCCGGACCCGAAATAGATACTCGTTGTTTACACAAATATTTATCTTTTTTTTATCTTATTCGGGTCTTTTCATTTCTGCGCTAAGGGGACTAGTAAGAGTCTACCTTGCCTAAAAATCTTTTCAATTAAAAATCTCTAAAAGTCAGTAACTTGCTGAAAATCAAAGTTTGCAGATCGCTCGCGACAAGTCGCTATGAAATTGTGTCTTTGTTTTATGACTTCTTGTGGTTGAAGAGAGATAGTGAGAGAGAATCTCACAAAACAAGTACCTACTCTTCTCTTTGATTTGAAAATATATTTCTTTCGTATAGAATAAGAAGTATTGCTCTACAGGGTATCGAATTAAACACTACACATCTCATCAAAAAAACCGTTCAATCTTACCCTCCTCACTCTATTTTTATTTTGAATTCTTAACTGCAAATGAACTAAAAGTAAATATGGTGGTCTATCGCTCTAGACGATTTTTTACAGACATCCTTTGTATGGATATAAGAATATGAAATAAAACAGGCAGTCTAGAAAATACAAGGATACCAGTTCCAATAAAATAATAATAGAATATTCGTTCTTACTATAGAATAAAACAAAACATACGAGCATTATTTCACAATTGTTTACATTAAACAATGCATCGACCGACATCGTTAATCAAGGACGAACTCCTTATTCCGATAGTGATTGATTGCTATCACACGAGCTGCATACAAATACTTGCCTTATGCAATTTTTCGCATTGTTTATTACAAACGCATGAAGCATTTTGGGGTGATTTTTTACCTAAGTTTTGTTGGTAACTGTATCAGGCCATATACATCACATTCCAGATCACAGGCCTCCTTTATAATTGAGAGTGCGATTTAGAGGAGTTGGACTATAATTATAGTCTACAAGGCTGGCCTAGTGTGGTTTGGCGGAATTTGTGTACTATGCCCGTCTGAATTGCCGCAAAAATTCAAATATATTTAAAAAATCCAATGCAAGTAAATCAAGTTACTATATTCAAAAAATTGTACACCTTACTTGGACATCGAACATATCTTAAATCACATTCCACACCAAACTGGATAACTCCTCACCGTTCTGTGTCTGCAGTTCAAAATCTAAAATTAACTTGACGTACCGTGATACAACGTTTCCTTTTATTTTCCTTTAGGAAGTTCCGGGCTACGGAAGCGATTAATTGTTAAGAAGCGCCGCGGTAACCGATGGTGGCATCGACGAAGGAGTTTTTTCATAATTCAAATATAGAAAAGCGCCGTTTTTATTCGGTTGGTATCCGGCGGTCCGCGTTGTTAAGTCCGATGCTTAATGATGTCCTGCTTTGCTAGGGTGGTGTGGAGAGGGATTTTTAAAATTTTCGTTGTGTTATGAAAAATAACTGTATTGAAGTTATCAATTTGAACTCTATGTGAAGATATAAGCAACCTTTTGGTACTTTCTAGATGTTATTAAAGTAAGACTAATAAAAAGTTTACTTAAAGTTAATATTGGAATTATGTGTAAATATTTGGTTGATTTTTATCAACGTTTATTTTAATCCCTTTTTCATATTTTGAAGTTCTATAGGAACGAGACATTTATGATAAACATTGATTAAAAAAATAAGGAAAAGACCATAATTGGAGAATCAATAAGACAGCCGTGAAAGTCGCGTCATCTAAAAGAAAGATTTGTTCCTAACTACTTCGTAATAAAAATGCTATAATAAATATTATGTATATTAATATATATAATATAGTGTTATTGATTTTGTTGCTATTCATTTTTTACTAAACTTTTTTAAATGCTGGTTTTGATAGAATTTACACGTGTTTTGTCAAGCTGTGGTTAACCAAGTTGGTTTCACGCTTACTATATCTGTCTGCTTAGCACTTTTATATTTGTTTTATGTGTGATGCTGTTGGATGACCCTAATAAATGAAAAAAAAAACACAACAACAATCCATCTCCACAACGCGTGGCTTTGTCACTAGTCACCTAGTTGTGAGTTGTGACAGACAAGCCGGCGCGGCGCGTAGGAAGTCATTAGTTACACTTTGCCGCGTACAATGCACTATTATATTGCACTAACGACGTGTTGGATTAGCAAATTGAAATTATCAATTAGGCGTTTGACTATCTGTATCTAATTTATTAATATAACATTGTCTTTACGACCCATCCTTACAGTATTAGACGGAACGCTGCACTGGTACATCAAAAACGTAGACAAAAATGATGGTGCTGGGCCAGCTTTTTCTTCCGTCCTATTGGCTGACATTTGACAGACTTTTTTTTTGGAAATTAACATACTCACGTTAGGTTGTTTTTAGTTATCATCATACATGATATTAATAATAAATGTAAAGTAAAACTCACCCTTGCGTTATTATAATTAATTTCGGTCCAAATTCTAATGTTTTATATTTTCTGTCTAAAAATTATTCCGTAAGTTTTCGGAATTTCAACAATTTAATTACTTGCAACATTGAATAAAAAGGCGTTCGAAAATTTAAAGATATGAATATTTATCTGTAAATTGATGTATATCATTTCTTAATAATTAATAAGAAACTGGACTTATTGTCGGTGATAAAGGAATACACAGTTAATAATTAACCTCTAAAATAAATTTGGATGAAATTCGATAGCGCTAAACTACATTTTTTGATTTTTCTTTTTCATGTAATTCATGCGTATTCCAAGCTGTCACAATTTATACTGGATGTGGGGAAGAAAAAAGGTGGCCCCGGCACCACCATTTTTATCTACGTTTTTTTTGTAGTAGTACCAGCGCTCCCTGATCCCTCTATATATGTATGTATACTCTAAGACAATACAATACAATAAATAATTTGCTCAATTTTCATAAATATAGCAGTGCTATCAACATTACAAAAAATATCTATATTCTTGAACATACAAATGTATGACAGCGCTCCCTGTATAATAAAAATACTGTAAGGACACATCATAACATATAATTTTATAGCCCTCTACACGATGGGCCAACGCGGGCCCAGCGAGTTCACCATCGATGGACATGTGAATGATGGAGACGCAACTACACGATGGCGACATTCAGTAGTGATCACCCACTCCCTTTGATTTGCGCCGGAAAAAACCGACACTGACGCCATTCCAAGACCATCGCACGCGCTATAAGCCATTATACGCCACTACGCCCTTCACATGATGGGCCAACATATTGGACCATCACGATGGCCCTTCGTGTAGAGGGGACATTAGATCAATAACTTCGAGTTATTGGAAATTCAAAATAAATTAAATAAAAAAAAAAATTAAACTTATTTTAAACTTATTTCTAAACTACTAATCCTATAAAGGGCATAATAACTCCAACCAAAATCATCGTATTGACCATCATTAAAAATGCTTTACGACAAAATACAAAAGTCGAGAATCATTCGAATTGATTGACGAATATAAGAAACTTTCTCCATAATAAAGGACATTGTCAAATGTTATTATAATAGGTTACCGCCACGCCTACGTTTCGGCCTACGCTTTTTTGTTTCATTATCTAAAAGTAATTTGTGCAGCCTACGATTTTTTCAAATTCGGAACAATGAGTTTTTCTGTCTGTGATATTCAAAGTGCTCAGCTTAAGCATTTGAATTAGGAACTATATTATAAGCTTTTTTATCTGTAGTATTTAAGAAGCCACTTTGCCGTAGCGCATTATGGCCGTGCTATGAACTTGTTAGGCAACATTATGAGTATTATTTTGAATACCATTAGATATCAGACGGTCTAATAAGCAACGTTCTAAAGTAATTGATACTTTTTTGCGCAGTTCTTGACCAGACAAGATATATTTGACAGTAATTCTAATGGGTGTCATTTCTTGCCTATAACTATTAATGGCAACCAGCTTTTAGAACTGTCCATCCACGGGTAAGGACTAAGAGAGAGGCCGAAAACCATATGGCCACATGTTCCCGAATGAGTCATGATGGCATACAATGTTTTTGATGACGTCGTGAACAGGGTGAAGTGGAAGAAGAATGTAAGGAAGGCTGACTCCACCACCATGTGGAATTGATAGTCGGGTATAATTATTATTAATATACATGAAAATATTTTATTGAACCAATAAAATATAAACACAAGTTAGATTTAGTCATATTTTATATACCACTTGGTTCCTATAGAGGTTTTCAATAGAGATAAACAGGCAAGAAACTCTAGTGTTGTTCTTTCCAAAACCAGTTTACAATACATTGATTATTATTGCAAATGTTAGAGCAGATCATTGATAATTGATCATAATAAACAAACATTTATTTATTTATTTACATGTCAATTATTCGCGATATGTATTGACTAAATACTTAACAATTTGTGGCAAAGTTTGCAGGTTCGATTCCCGAGCCTAAATACTATACAGGAATATTTCTAATAGATTACTATGTGGCAACGTGAAAAACAAATAGTAAATCATGTATTTGTATCTAATTATAATTTCCTTATTAATTATCTAAGGTATAAGTCTGTCAATTATGCAAATTAGCTCTCCTTACGTTGTAACTATCTGACTGGATGTTGTAAAGTATTTCATTAAGGTATTGGCTACTATTGCATTTATTTAAAATATACACCGATCCTCATTCGTGCATGACAGTGGGATTATTAACTTTTGGTTTCTTGCGCAGTGAAATGCCAAGCATTGCTTTGTTTTTGCTACTGTTTATGAGCAGTCGTATCGCTTACCATCAGGCGAACGGCATGATCGTCTTGCTATTCATTACAATAAAAAAAGTCGGAAAACTTTGTTACCTACATGTTAGCGGCTCGACATGACATGAGGAACATTTCTTGATGTAGTGAAGTGTCGCCGGGCAACTAAGCTGTCAGCAGAACGCTTGCGTCACCGACATGCCAAAGCTATCATAGACTTCACCTTTATTATTTTTTACATATAGGCCAGGTCATAAACTCTCAGCGGTATACTTAATCCTTAGTCATGTACCTAGTTTTGATAAGCTATTGTGTGTGTCACTTTTTTATTTCTCGGCATCTTTGTTATTATTAGAGTACGATACGAAAATTCATCTTAACCTGCACCCAATCACTTTAGTAAAATGTATATCAGCAGGTGCGCCATTTCCGTGGACATCCTGTATATAGCCTTTTATGTGTAGTATACTTAAGAATAGGTCACTGGTGGTAGGTCTCTCATATGTGAGAGGCCATCTGGGTAGGTACCACCGCAATGTCTATTTCTCCCGTGAAACAACACTGCTTAAATGCACTGTTGTGTTTCGGATTGAAGGACATTGTAGCCAGAGCAACTACTGGACATATTGAGACTTAACATCTTATGTCTCAGGATGGCGAGCGCAGTGGAATATTGCTACTGTTCATGAGCGGTCGTATCGCTTACCATCAGGCGAACGGCTTGCTCGTCTCGCCACTCAATGCAATAAAAAAAAAAAAAAGGTTTGTTCGAAATTTGAATTTGAATAAAATGCCGCTTTTATGAATTCTGCGCTTAATTCGAGTATCTATCGAGTACAAGTGTTATCCGATATGCCTGTAAGTTACCTGTCATGCTATATTTTATACGTTATCACGTAATTCACTAATAGTTCGCGTTTGTGGGTGGCTCGGTGATGTATGGACGTGACCCCTTTCCGCCTCAATTAATACGGTTTGACACCTTATGTCGTGAATAATTGCCCCTTGGATTGGGTTGAATTTATTGAGCTTTGAGACTAGTGTAGGTTATATTGATATTGTTTTGGGGTCGATTCAGTGATTTCTTTTATCGCGATGATATAACGCTCATGGACAGTAGCAAAAGCAAATCACACCATAAATAAAGCAATGCTTGGCATTCCAATGCCTTCACCATTCTGAGACATAAAATGTTAAGCCTCATTATGTCCATAAATTACATATGACCTCAATGTCCTGCTTGGTGTATTAGTAAGTTTGAAAATTATAATTTGAACAAGATGTGTTGAAGCTTAATCAGTGAAAAATAAAAATAAATAAAGTACCTAAATAAAATAAAGCAAAAATTTTAATTTCAATATAAGTAAATAATAAATAGTACATATTTCCGATTCAAACATATCAAATACCCAGTATATAGTTATAAATATATAGTTTTTACCCAAAATCACAGATCATTTATCAAAGTGAAGGGTTTGAACCCCTCTTGTTTCTTAATCTGCTACTACCCTATAGCCTCTTTACATTTTAATAAGTAGGCGGAACCCTATTTACATTAAAAAATGAACAACACAAAAAAACTCTCAACTATTCGATTAAAAAGTTACACACTATAATCGATAGTACCTACTCGATCACCATTACACAGAACCAAACCCGCATATTAAATTCACTTTTCGAGCCAGCATTAAATTTGCATACATTCTTCATGCGTCGGGCAGTAAATATCGCTCGCAAACTCGATATCGACTCGAGATAACGATGCACTGCATCGATTTATAACAACCCTATGTGGTTACTAGTATAATCGATAAATCATCGATTGCGAATAGCATCTGACATAAGAGATGTATCGTTCGGTGGTGTCGTACAGATCTGTTATCGAGGTATGATTTCGTATTTCATTTATGTATCGAAGTTGAGCGCTTGGAGTAGGCTTCTATTTAAATTATTTTTACAGTGAACACATTTGTTTTGCTGTAATTCGGCAAAGTAACTGATAATGTATATGATATGCATTCTAGAAGAATCGATTGACGATAGATTAATACGATCTCTCGCTATTCGACATAATAGGATCTTCGATTTGATCGAACTTTTTTATTATTTTGCGTACAATGATTAAAACATTCGTGTCAAAACAGTAATAAAGTAACTTGTTACACTTTGTAACGTACCGTTATATAACGCTTTCGAGGCAGTCATAACTAACTAAAATCAATTTTTACAAAATATTGTCATTTCACGATCCTTACATTAAGTCATCTCACAAATATAATACGAACACTGCGTTTCCTTAGTCTTATGTTACGATTTCCACGGAGTTCCGCGCTCTGCGTATAATAAATCTCTTGGGCCCCTCCCATGTTCCGTTATCTCGACGATTATGTCATTTCGAAGGATAATACTTACTTCCAATGCTGATATGTTTTTGTATCTTCCTTCGTTGTATAATGTTAATTGATTACGGCTTTCGAAGCGCTCTTTGGTAACGGGCTGGGTACAGCGGAAGATAAACATTTGGTGACCCAAAAATATTGGAATATTAAACTGCTTTTTATGGATTTATCGCGGATTTGGATTAAATTCCCGACGCGACGTTCGCCAAATAAGTATTTGTTTCCTGGGTGTAGTGGAGATATCAAGTTTTTGTAATTTTTAATACCTATAATACTTCACTACGTATCGCGTTGCCAGAAGTCTTGATTTTGAGAGGACCGACCTGATTTGTAGGCCAAAAACGCAGTTCTTATTTAAGACGACTAAACGACTGAGGAATCTTCAGCTATACGTAATGAAACTACTGTTTGAGGCTTTCGTAGATAGAATCCCTTGTTATTTGAAAAAATCTAATGATAACAAATAGACAAAAAAAAATGTTACAACTAGCAATAACTTGTCATTGTGGAGATCCTTGGGGGAGGTCTATGTTCAGCAGTGGACTTCCTGTGGCTGATATGATGATGATGATAGCAATAACATTACAGGATATTTTAGATAGAGATACAAACAGTGCTAACTGTGGAGACTTGACTTACAGTGGAGTCAAGACTGTGATAGCACCAAACGATGGAACTTGTAACCTTTCGTTTACGGCCAGCTTTTTAACCAGCTATGAAAACTGTGAACTATTCCAAACAAATTGTTACTCATAAAGATAATCTGAACTATGCATGTAAGTGGCAACCATAATTATCAATTCACAAAGCCAGTTGTTGTGTGACACCCCTGATCGATGACGTCACGGCATAAAGGGAGCAAAAAGCTCAGTATTGAGTTGTTGCATTGATTTAATACTGAGATAAACATCGGCTGCTTTATAATGCGGCGCGAGTACAATGTGTATGTATGAAGTGTTTTGCACGTGGGCGAAAGGTCATAGCGAGTGGAGCCCACACGTTCTGTATACCTTGGGATATTTTTGTTTTTGTAAATAAGGTTTTTATTATAGATATAATATCTTATAGGGCAGACAGGTAGATGTAACTTTTAATTAGCTTCAAAAAAGGAGATTATCAATTCGATACTTGTGTATGTTCTTCGAACTTACAACTACCAGCCGCAAAAAAGTTCAGAAAGTTATGATAAGTATTTTTAGTTAAATACATTAAAATGAATAAAAAATACTCCTTTTACAATATTATTTTCATTCTTGAGAATTGCTCGACAAACTGTTTAGAATGGTTAATGTGCAATGCAGTCTAGATAGTCTCCATGGTTGTAAGAAATCTCTAAACATTGGACGTAATTATCCCGACCTGATTGCACTCAAGATGAACTTTGGATTGACTGACTTGTCCTAATAAACGCATGAAAGATGGCAACCCTACACCACAGATACTCTGATAACGTGTGGAGTGCGCTTGTTACATTTCACTTCGTTATTAACAAAAGGAAGTCTCACTGTCTGCGCGCATTAATCTTACTGCAGTGTGGTTTGTTTATTGTAATTATTATTTACATGTTATTTATGAGCTGCTCGACAGTACACGATAGATAGTAAGGGACGAAATTTCGAAGCAGTTTGCGAGCACAATGTCATGGAATAAAAAGGGCTTAATTAAAAGGCTCTTTTAAAAGTATGCTTGATACATTTTTTGGGAATAAATAGGGGAATTAAGGAATAAAGTGACAAACATTCCAGTGGTGTGTAAAGAAGTTTAAGCTACAGTCTAGTGTAGATGCCATTTAAGACTAGTTATACGTTTAAGGAACTTGTAACCTTTCGTTTTACGGCCAGCTTTTTAACCAGCTATGAAAACTGTGAACTATTCCAAACAAATTGTTACTCATAAAGATAATCTGAACTATGCATGTAAGTGGCAACCATAATTATCAATTCACAAAGCCAGTTGTTGTGTGACACCCCTGATCGATGACGTCACGGCATAAAGGGAGCAAAAAGCTCAGTATTGAGTTGTTGCATTGATTTAATACTGAGATAAACATCGGCTGCTTTATAATGCGGCGCGAGTACAATGTGTATGTATGAAGTGTTTTGCACGTGGGCGAAAGGTCATAGCGAGTGGAGCCCACACGTTCTGTATACCTTGGGATATTTTTGTTTTTGTAAATAAGGTTTTATTATAGATATAATATCTTTATAGGGCAGACAGGTAGATGTAACTTTTTAATTAGCTTCAAAAAAGGAGATTATCAATTCGATACTTGTGTATGTTCTTCGAACTTACAACTACCAGCCGCAAAAAAGTTCAGAAAGTTATGATAAGTATTTTTAGTTAAATACATTAAAATGAATAAAAAATACTCCTTTTACAATATTATTTTCATTCTTGAGAATTGCTCGACAAACTGTTTAGAATGGTTAATGTGCAATGCAGTCTAGATAGTCTCCATGGTTGTAAGAAATCTCTAAACATTGGACGTAATTATCCCGACCTGATTGCACTCAAGATGAACTTTGGATTGACTGACTTGTCCTAATAAACGCATGAAAGATGGCAACCCTACACCACAGATACTCTGATAACGTGTGGAGTGCGCTTGTTACATTTCACTTCGTTATTAACAAAAGGAAGTCTCACTGTCTGCGCGCATTAATCTTACTGCAGTGTGGTTTGTTTATTGTAATTATTATTTACATGTTATTTATGAGCTGCTCGACAGTACACGATAGATAGTAAGGGACGAAATTTCGAAGCAGTTTGCGAGCACAATGTCATGGAATAAAAAGGGCTTAATTAAAAGGCTCTTTTAAAAGTATGCTTGATACATTTTTTGGGAATAAATAGGGGAATTAAGGAATAAAGTGACAAACATTCCAGTGGTGTGTAAAGAAGTTTAAGCTACAGTCTAGTGTAGATGCCATTTAAGACTAGTTATACGTTTAAGGAAAAAGGCTTTAAACTGCAGAAATTTGGATAGTGGCGACAATCCAGAACTAATCGTGGTTATGCAAACCATTGTATTGCATTAAATTGTACTTGTTACATATATGTTTAAAAAAAATGAATTTTTAAAAGATACTACATAAAAGAAGCATAATTGAAATTCGTCTAATAACTTCATGCAAGAAATACATACCTCTGTAATTTTATTTCTTCATATTCATCCTACATCCTACCACTATACTATTGTACATATTTCTCTCCAAAAGACGGCAAACCAGTCTCCTATCATCTATTTAATTTAAAAAACGAAGGCGGCAAGAAACACATTCCTTTGCCTCTAAAAATACCACTTCCCTCGACGCGTGCCGCTTGTGTTAAGTTACGGTTTAATACCGGAAACGGATACTTGTGGCACTAGTAGATTTAGGAACAAATTTGTGGCGCGCCCGGAATTGATCCCGCACTGATTGATTGATGGAGATGTTAAAAGTTTCATTTATATGCTGCGGTTGTATTGGTTACTCGTAGTACTTATGTATTTTTTGTGGTGGTATCAGTTAAAGGTTAATTATTCGAAATCAAGTATAGTATGCAATTTTGATTTTCGGCGTATTTGATGCTTGAATTCTATTTTATTTAAATCTGGTCGGGCCATGCCCTGTTTTCTGTTATCAGCAGAGCAGACTTTCTGTGAGTTTTTAATTTGAAAGAATAACTTTAATATTCCTACGGCATTGGGAGTTATCTATACTCAAATTGGGTTGTTAATTTTCGGGATTGATTTAAACGGTTTTTATTCTACATGGGGTTCATTCAACGGTAAATAACTATGTCTGAATATTCTAAACAGGTTTTTGCTACGAAAATATACGTTTTTCCATTTCGGCAACCATATGATTGAATCTTAAGCCCGAGATATCTTAAAACAAAGCGAATTCGCAAAATGTGTTGCATTTTAGGAATATGATTTGTATATATTTATGAATTATATTATTATTGTTAATTATTTTTATTTTTTTTATACTGTCCTCGCATAGTGGCGGCATTGCACCTGATGGAAAGTGCCAATGCCGCCCAGGCAGAGTATCCATTGGCATCGGACGGCAGTCCCATGCCAATGGAAACAATTATGCCGGCCTGCTAACCACCCACCGCGGCGGAAGGACCCAGGATTGTAGGAAGGAGGGAACACGTGCGCCGGCAAACAATTCCACAGCCTGACGGTGCGGCACAAAAACGAATTTGAGAACCGTTTGGTTCGCGCCGGGATGGTGTGGACCGTCAAACTATGGCTTCGCAAGCCAGCACGCGTGGTTCTGGTTAGGAATGGAGAGGAGGGGAGCAAGTTGAACAATTCTTCAGAGCACTCACCGTGATACAGGCGGTATTTGTATATATACACGAATTATGAATATGTTATGGTGTCATAACCCAGAATAACATTACATGACTCAATAGTGCTTATTATCTTACGATCATTTCAATTCACAAATGCAGTAATTGTTTTCTGCCACGTGCAAATTGTTATTAACTCCCACTTATGTATGTCGCCCTGGTACCATTATACCGATTTGTATTGTGCAAGTTTTGCTCATATATTGGCCTGAATATGTCCCGCTGTTGGGCAATGACTATTCCTATAATTGGGAAGATTGGTCGATTACGCATTGATAGACAAATGTACTTTATGATTTTTTTCTATATGAATTATATCATGAGGTCTTCTTTTAGGCATATAATTGGCGAATATTATAAAAGGATAACTACATAGAATATTTTGAAAAGGTAAACGTGTGTCTTGTCTTCGCATTTATGACATTAAGGCTCAATTGCACAAACTAACTTTGCCAATACCTTTGACCTTGAAACTGTCAATTCCATACATTCGTAAGGTCAAATACGTCTCTTGTATGGTGATGACATTTTCAAAGGCAAAGGTATTGGCAAAGTTAGTTTGTGCAATTCAGCCTAAACGGTTTTGGACCTAGACTATTAGGGATCTTAAAGCAAGACTCTAGATTGCAGCTAATTAACTAGATTTTGATAATTGGTAAATATATTTTTGACTTTTTTATTTTGCAGGATGATTTATTTGTCAAGAAATCTACTTACTTACTTACTAATGTTATTTAAAGAATACATGCATAAACTCACGCCTTTTCCCCAGAAGCGATAGACAGAGGTGCTGAAACACCTATATTTCGCCATGTATGTTCCATTCCACGACATAATAGGGGGTCAGCCTATCGCCATATCGGGCACAAATTCCTGACTGTGGGCTGATTATAATGAAAAAAATATTCAATATCTATTACCAGTCTCACCAAGATTTTACAAGCGGTACGTAGATGATACTTTCACAATTTTACCATCTAACCAAGTAACTGCAATTTTAAACCACCTTAACTCAATTAACAATAAAATTCAATTCACTATGGAGTTAGAAAATAAGAAATCTCTTGCCTTCTTAGATGTCTTAGTAATCCGTAATCCTGATCAGTCCTTAAGTCATACTGTGTATAGGAAAAAGACCCATACAGATAAATACTTGAACGGTGATTCTCACCACCATCCAAAACAGTTAGCTACCGTGGGTAAATCTTTGTTTCAGAGAGCACAAGGAATCTGTGACGAGAAACACCTGGTGACTGAGCTGCAACACGTCAAGCAAGTACTGCGAGACAACAAGCTCCAAATTCCACGCCGCCGTCACAGAAACCGAGTGAAACCTGCCACAGTTGAACGGGTCCCGGTTGTCTTGCCATACATAAAAGGTGTCACGGACAAGATTGGCTATATCCTGAAGCGTGCTTCTATCAAAACATACTTCAAGCCGCCCAAGAAGATTAGTCAATCTCTACCACCTGTCAAGTGCCACATACCTTTGCAAGAACCGGGTGTATATAAATAGACTGCGACTGTGGCCTCTCCTACATTGGTCAAACCAAAAGAAGCATAGGGACCCGCGTGAAAGAACATATAGCTGACCTCAAACATCGACGCTCAACGAAGTCTGCAGTTGCTGAGCACATAGAAGAAGGCTCCAAGCATTACCTTCGTTTTGACCAGCCCCAAGTCCTCGCGAAAGAACACCGTTTCCTGCCCAGGATGTTACGCGAAATTAAAAAACATCCAAATTTCAATAGGGAAGATGGCTTGAAGCTTGCACAAGCATGGGGTCCAATTCTACACTTAATTAAATCGGAACCCAAAGACCAACTGCCAGACCTCAAGACACAGTGAGCTCCTTCTGCGTGGATCGGAACGCAAAAACAGATTAGTTATTTAAATTAACTTTTTAATTTAATAATTCAAAATTAAGGGTAGTTAAATTGTTACAGTCACTGAGCGTATGACTAATACCTCAGTCCGCCCCGTGACCACGAAAGCTGTAAAGTAATCGAAACGTCGGGAATTCAAAAAATGTAAAAATTTAACCAAATCCGCGATAAAATCCGTAAATAATAGTTTTATTTCAATATTCAGTATCAGATTGCCCGACCCGGGATTTGAACCCGAGATCTCAGCTTTGTAGCCGTACTCTACAACAACTACGCCACCGAGGCAGTCAGAGATAATATATTTTTTTTGCAGGATAATTTACCTTCCAAGACGTTTACAATATTATTTACAAATAATACGTTTAAGAATGCTACCATTTTCACACTTGATGTAAGCCCGTCGGATCAGAACTCAGGGGCCCTACTCTGTAAATTTAAAACGAACTTCGGATCTTCAGACGATCGAAGTTTATGACTATACGAATGTACCTACTCTGTAAATGTTTGAATAAGTATAACGTACATCGTAACTACTGGGTATCTTAAGACTGCTACCGAAAATGAAGCCCGGTGGTAGTTTTAGTGACTACAAACACAATGCAACTAAAAATTTCTCAAAGAAACGCGACAATTATTTTTTATGATTTTTTAAATATCGTCATTTTTGGGTGGTAAATCCATAGTTTTTGCTAAAATAATAATTTAAACTCTTTTATACCTTAGAGTATTTATAAATAAAAGGGTATACACTAATAATTTAGGAAATAAATATTTACCACCCAAATATGGCCATAGGAAAAAAAATGACAAAAAAAATTGACGCTTTTTTTTGCAACTTTTTCTGTTGCATTGTGTCTGAAGTCACTTAAACTACCACCAGGCTCCGTTTGTTGCAAAAAAAAGCGACAATTTTTTTTTGTAATTTTTTTCCTATTGCCATATTTTGGTGGTAAATACATTTTTTCCTAAAATAATAGTGTATACCCTTTAATTTATAAATACTCTAAGATATAAGAGAGTTTAAATTATTATTTTAGCAAAATCTATGGATTTACCACCCAAAAATGACGATATTTAAAAAATCATAAAAATAATTGTCGCGTTTCTAAGCGAAATTTTTAATTGCATTGTGTTTGTAGCCACTAAAACTACCACCCGGCTTCGTTTTCGGTAGCAGTCTTGAGATACCCGGTATAAACTTCTATCGTCCGAAGATTAGAACTTCGTTTCGGATTTACAGAGTAGAGCCCCAGTTCATTGTTGTCGCAGTGCTAAATACGTCACTTCCTGAAATCCTACACAGTAGGCAAAGTACGTCAAGTGCTAATTTTGTTCTAGAGGAAATAGCTACTGTTGCTTGTATATATTAATACATAGCTAAGTTGGGTATGGTGTAAATACTGTGTATTCTTTTAAAAATGAAAATACTTAATAGTATATGTGAAATGTTACACATTTGAAAGAAAGAAATAAAGAAAAAACATTTATCCTTGCATAGTCAACACACAACAAGGACAGTGTCACATATAAGGTTAGTAATAATATGCCATTAAATGCGATGGCCAGACAATAATGACCTCCCATTTAATTATTTTATTTATTTAAGAAATACAAACAAATAAAATATGAATAAAAATTTACCAAAACACTTATTAAACATCATGCTGATGCATATGTCTGTTATATGTGAGTACAATATTTCCAAAGCGAGGGTAATATAGGTACACTAATGGAAAAACATAAACATAAAATAAAATCCAAACAAAAATAACATAAACTCTAGGTAAAAATTAAGAAAAGAGAAGTAGGTCAGAAATTATAAATTTACTTATTTTTTTTTTATTGCATTGAATGGCGAGACGAGCATGCCGTTTGCCTGATGGTAAGCGATGCGACCGCTCATGAAAAGTAGCAAACCAAACAACAGATTGATTTACAAAGCAATGCTTGGCATTCCACTGCGCTCGCCATCCTGAGACACAAGATGTTAAGTCTCAATATGTCCAGTAGTTACTCTGGCTACAATGTCCTTCAATCCGAAACACAACAGTGCATTTAAACTGCTGTTTGACGAGAGAAATAGACATTGCGGTGGTACCCACCCAGGCAGCCTCTCACATATGAGAGACCTACCACCAGTAATTTAAGATCAAAAGGATCAATGCTTATTATTATATCATTTAGATTCAGCTTCTTATTTCTCTACCATCCGGTTCACAAAGCAAGTAAGTTTTCGGTGGAGAAGAACAGACAAGAAACTCTAGCGATGCTCTTTCCAAAACCAGCTTAGACCTACCTTACCACCAACCTACACAGGAATCGCCACTTGATTTAATTTAATGCAATTCATAGTCTACCAAACAGTTTTAGGCTAATGTGGAGAGTTGAAATTCTTTACCTTGAAAAGGTGACCTCAAGTATATCATTGATTGTAAATCCAAATACTAATGTCTTAATTTCATGTAAGGTAGTCCAAGAACAAGAAATGAAATAATAAGAAGGCCTAACTTCATAATTAAATCTTAGATCTCAAAGATTATAAACAAATCCTTCTAGCACTAAACGCCAGGTGCAACTAAAATCATGCAGTGTATCACTCAGAAAATTGGCTAATTATAAAAATATTGATATCGGTACAAGAATCAAACCCTCAACCTCACTAATTTCCATCACATTTGGCAGAATACTTTATATATTTAATAGACATAATATTATAAACGATAGGAATTAGTTGAAATCGCTTTAAGACATAGTTAGCGCTTCACAAGAAGCGATGGAAACCGGAACAGCTTTTACAAGGAACAACATCTTCCCAGAAGCATGAGACAGGAAGTTCATTTCCTTGTACTACTAGTCTATACCATATTTGTAGAGTATTTTATTGGATGTCTGTTTGTATCAGCCAATAAACGTCCTATTGCAGGGCACGGGCCTCCTCTACAATCGAGATTATGATTGGGAGGGGAAGGTCATATAGTCCACCACACTGGCCCATGGGTTGGCGGACTTTACATACCATAGAAATTCTTATAAATTAATTTATATTGCTCTTATTGCACGTCAAGCCCTCAATCCTAGATTCATGTCTGGCCAAATGTTGCCGGGAAGAAATCGCTTGATGCGATATGGTCGTCAATTGAACCATATTTTGATTAGTTATATTTTATTGCAAGCATTGCTTTGTAACTAAAGGTGTTGTTTGGTTTTGCTACTGTTCATGAGCGGTCGTATCGCTTACCATCAGGCGAACAGCATGCTCGTCTCGCCATGCATTGCATTTTTTTTAATTATAAGCAAGATGTGCAATAAAGAGTATTAATAAAATAAATAAATTATAAATATGCAGGTTTCCTCACGATGTTTTCGTTCACCGTTCGTGACTGGTGGTTGGCTTACATTAGGTGGTCCCCAGACCTACAGTGAAATTTGTACAATATATTGAAAGGTGCTTTGAATCCAAAGGATTAATCATTACGCAATCTTAAATGAAAATGAAAATAATTTATTGAATCCATTAAAATGTTCAACATCATTTAGATGCAGTCATTTATATTCTTAAATTTAAATACTCTATACGATCAATGATATTGCACATTTCGTAATACCTATTGCGCGATATAATTGATCGTTTAGGGGCCACCCTTTCGATTCTTAACGAATATAAAAGATTGTTTCCGCAAAAGCATATATATAAAATTCATAAAGTACTACGTGGTCTGAATTCGAGAATATTTCGCCTGCATCGAACATAATTTATTTTTGAAAGTAATAAAATATATATATTTTTTTAATCTATTCAAACACGAAATGAAGAATGGTACACAATTAGTCGTCTGTTATTTTTGTTTAACAAGTTTTACGAACAAATTGTTTACTATAGTTAATCGTTGTTAACTGTCAGCGTGTTTGTTAGTTTTTTTATGAATAGATGTTATGTCTCACCAGTTATTAACAACGACTAATTCCACATGGTTTTACATAAATATGTATTTATATAGGTTTTGGATATATTTTGCAGCGTATTTATGAAAAACATAAAACGTATTTATGAACAGTATAAGACAAGTCATGATCCCTACGCAACAATAATATGAGTACAAGTATTGCGTCGTGGATATCAGAAGCTACGTCGTCTCCCCAATCTCAAAACAAACCCGTATTATTTATGGGTCATACAAACATACATACATTTACTCTCGATGTGTGGATTGAACTCATGGCCTTTTGTTTCATACTCGGTTTCTAACACAGCACTTAGGAATTATAATTTTTACTATGGCCTAACACCACTCAATCGACCTCTTTATTATTGGGGAGTCACCTGATTAGCACCGGACCATAACAGGCGAAATGGATTGTGCTATATCCAATACTAAAGTGTACACCATAAAATACTATCAATGTTATTATTTTCACAAAATCTATACCGTAAGATCATCAAAATTCCTCCAGCAAAAATTAATTTTGCAATTAAACATTGGAAAAACACACGAATACTTGTCCCACTTTCCATTAGTCTATATCATTGAACGCGCGCCAAAGTTAACAAAACGATATTAATCAAAGCGAAAATAAAATAAATCATATCACACCCCGTGCAATTACGTAACATTGCGTACGGTTACATTTCCCTCCATTTTCCAAGCATACCGCGTGAGAGAGACAGCGATAAAACAAAACGCGACCCACGCACATGCGGGAAAGAGAAAGCTAACTCACTGTTGAAGCGCCCGCGCACCACTGAAAGCTCAGGTCATTTTCTTTCTTCAGTCTCGCTTCGGATCTCGCGACGTGCGGGCGTGCCCACACATATGTCCGTTGAAAAAAAAAATCGATTTCGTTTTGAAAAACGAATTGTGACTGTGTTTTGTGGATGTGTTATTGAGTGACTAATACTATTGAAACTGTACGGTGTTGTGCGGATACCGCTCCTATTATTTCTCGGAAGGTAAGATATTTGTGTTATTTTAAGATGTAATTAAATATAGAACACGGGGCATTTATATGAAAACGTTTTGTAATTAGTTTAACATGAAGAATTCCGTGACTCACGTATTCTGAGTATTGTTTGTGATTAGATATATTTAGATGTAACGGTTGTTTGTGAATTTGGTAACGCGCAATATTTGTGTAAACAGTGTTACGCAGCTTTTATTCAGTCACTTTTTAATCATGTATAAAATATTTTCTTTATTTCTTTTTGTTCAAAAGATGAACTACAAATGAATATTTAATAATATGTGGGTATTTTTAATTATTCAAATATCTATCTCTCTAGAAAATATACAGGGTATATCAAGACTGCTACCGAAAACGAAGCCGGGTGGTAGTTAGAGCGACTTCAGACACAATGCAACAGAAAAAGTTGCAAAAAAAAAGCGACAATTTTTTTTTGTTATTTTTTTCCTTTGACCATCTTTGGGTGGTAAATACATTTTTTACTAAAATAATAGTGTATACCCTTTTATTTATAAAAAATCTAAGGTATAAAAGTGTTTAAATTATTATTTTAGCAAAAACTATGGATTTACCACCCAAAAATGACGATATTTAAAAAATCATAAAAAATCATTGTCGCGTTTCTTTGCGAAATTTTTAGTTGCATTGTGTTTGTAGTCACTAAAACTACCACCCAGCTTCGTTTTCGGTAGCAGTCTTGAGATACCCGGTATATCTTTCTTACATTCACCCGTTTATTGATTGTATCGTCTGTTTATAGATTATAGTTTATGTTCGCTACAGTATTGCGTCGAAAGCATTGCTTTTGCGCTTGTTTTATATACTTGTGATATTACACTTATATGCGAACTTTATGTGCAATATCTAGGATCCGAATACGGCTATTTCTATCTAACTACAGTATCGGATAATGAAGATTATCCAACTTCAACATGTAACTTCAGGTTGGGAAGGATGACGCTTATAAAACTGTAATTTTGCCTGAGTCTTATAAAATAGGATTTTCATTATTATTTACTTCGTATAATAGGTAATTTTCAAGAGATTTCTTTGATATAGCGGGGTGCGATAATGAGTACAATATTAATTTGTGTGGTATTGATACCCATTATTCTTCATGATATAGGGTTGATGAGAAATTAAACTGTGAGGATATCACAATTTTACTAACAAATCTCAAATGTAAAGGAATCACAATTTTTCCTGTGATTGTGTATGACTATCCGAATCGGGTTACTTAAGTGGGCAGTTTTCCGAAAGATAATAACAAGTCAGAACACCAAGCTTGAGATCAATTCAATGGTAGATATACGTATCTGCATTAGGCCGATAAATAATCATAACTAAGGCCTTATTGCAAGGGTGGATTCAGGAGGAGGTCATGGGGTCATAACCCATTAAAAAGATATAAGCACAATTATTTTTTGTGTGTCGATAAATAAAGTAAAAATGTGTGTATGTAGTGAGTTCACAAATCGCGGCTGTAACAAACTTTCAAAAATAATTATTACGAATTCGAGTATTGCAATCGGACCCAGTGTTCTGAATAGAACTATACGACCCCCCCCCCCTGGCGTAAAAGCTGGATCCGCCCTTGCCTTATTGGTGGATAGCAGTCACTATTGATAGAGATTCTGTACTGCGCTGACCAGCTCGCCTGTATGTCGTATAGCTAGAATAAAAGTATTACAATATAAGTGCTAGGAATATTTACATATTTTTTTTTTTATTGCATTGAATGGCGAGACGAGCATGCCGTTCGCCTGATGGTAAGCGATGCGACCGCTCATGAACAGTCGCAAAACCAAACACCTTGATTTACAAAGCAATGCTTGGCATTCCACTGCGCTCGCCATCCTGAGACACAAGATGTTAAGTCTCAATATGTCCAGTAGTTACTCTGGCTACAATGTCCTTCAATCCGAAACACAACAGTGCATTTAAACTGCTGTTTGACGGGAGAAATAGACATTGCATTTACATATGCAGTTTATTAAAAACAGCATATAAAATTAGGGCATAACAGACCAGTGCAGCGTGGTGGGCTAAACTAGACTTTCGCAATCGAAGGGTTTATTCTAGCTTTCCGTATTCACCAATGGGTGATAATGATTGAAAACATCATAGCCTTTTCTACGCCTTTTGTACTAAGCATGTGGATTACTGCTGGCAGGTCTCAGTGTGGCACCGCAATATTTATTTCTCCTGCCAAACAGCAATCTGAATGCACTTCTGTGTTTAAAGAATGTTATAGCCAGACCAACTACTAGACGTATACAGACTTAACATCTTATGTCTCTGAATCGCGAGCAGTGGAATGCCAAGCATTGTGTTGTTTGGTTTTGCTACTGTTTTTGAGCGGTAGTATCGCTCACCATTAGGCGAGTGGCAAGCTCGTCTCGCCATTCTTTGGAATAAAAAAATCATATCTTCCGTGCAGGCCTGAGCCCTGCAGTGGGACGTATATGGGCTGATACAGACAGAACGTTCGCTTGCATCGTTGAAATAGTACTACAATATTAGCGATAAAAATACGAACGGTTCTATTTTACGAATACATATAAATAAATAAGTAACACCCAACAGTCACATACATAGTCCTGACCCCACACTAAGATCAAGTCTTATGTCGCGGGTATCAGGAACTACGATAGACTTTTCGGTCTCACAAACACCTAGACCCGAAAGAAATATTTGAGGGCCGCACAAACATTTCTTTCGGTGCGGGGATCGAACCCGCGGCATTTCAATTCACATGTCTAACCATCTGTGCCACGGAGGCTGTCAGCATATAACTTACAAGTATTTCTGTAATACGACAAAAGATTAAAATGTGATACTATAAAAAACATTTAAAATAAACTTACAAGAGAGCGAAACAACAATACGAGCAATAAATAGAGCAATGTTAAAGTACGAGGATAATAAATACAAAATACTCAGGACAATAAAATAATCTCTGTATGGTGCCAAGGTCTGCTTGCTAGCGAGAACCGAACCCCGTCCCTTTAGCATTCAGTCTGCGTGCTAACGCGTAACACGTGGCTAACAATATGTTTTTGTTGCTAAGAGAATAAGGGCGGGTGTGGAGTCGCTATTATTATTTTGATTAAAAATATGAATGAAAAACCTTTTGAAATAATTTAGAAGTTAAGAGTATATTTTTAGAAATCATTAAATTGTACAAAATACAATAAAAAACTGCAAATTAATTAAGGTATTAAAATGAACACTACCTATAATTTTTATTTCACATACTTTTAAATTTTGAAATTCATTATGATATTGAATTTTTTAAACGAACCTTATTTTAAATAGTGAATTACGTCTGGCTACTTCCATTTCTATATGAAACTCAAAAATGACCAGGATATTTTTTCACATTAATTTTGAAAATAGTACTAGTATACCCATGCCTATAACATGTTTTTTGCAATAAAAAACAAGTTATGCATTAAAAACAACACCTTGCAATCATTAACTGAACCACGTTTCGCGATGTTATCATAAAAAACAAATTAATTAGTCTACAGTAAGAATCCATTTGCATTCCTTTATGTTAAGTCCAACACATTTGTATGTTAAACAACATTACCAATGTATTAAGCACTTGTTCATCGATAGAGGGAGCAAAGTGCGTGTTATCTTTAAGGAAAAGCGTTAATGAGTACTACAATTAATTAAACGATAAGATACTAGGTTAATAAGATGTTTTAAAGATAAGATAATCATGAAATTTAACCGTAAGACTATGGATTCGATTTTTGAACTGGTTATGCACATTGTGCTATTTTTGAAATTGTTACATGTCGGCAGAAGGTCAATCCTATAATTATGGCTTTGTTTTGATTTATTAAGATACTTGTTTGTTATATTGACCTTAAAAAATTGCGCGTTATAGGACTGGAAAACTATGCATGAAATTGTTAATAAGTATTATTCCTTCGTAGCCAACGCATTTCCACAGGATGTATACTACTTAATTAAGAGACTTGTATGGTTCTCCATTACTAGCAGTTTATTGGTCCAGATCCGATAAGCAAATTATAAATACCAAAGAACGCGTCATATCTTTACACTTAATTATGCATAATAAAATGGAATTTTTGCCCAATATAGCGATAGGCTTATTACATCGCACAAGATGAAGCGTGGGTGTCCTAGTAGCATGTCTGCCTATCTTTTTGATAAAATATAAAAAAAACAAGACGTGAGAGTTAGGACTAGAACAGTTACCCATTCGTAAGATAAAATGTTCGGTTCTTCAACAAAAGATTTGTAATATCTATTGTGTCGACTCCACAGCTGGATTCGAACGTTGTCCTTTCCGGTAACGCATAACGTGTGCGCAACACGTGGTTCCGAAGGTGTAGCAAAAACTTTTACACAAGATGAAGATGTATCTGTTTTGCTGTGCCAATAGGCCGATAGGTGGCGCTTAGAACCCGCAGAAGTGCTCGGTGGGTACAGTCTATGATATTAGCAGCAAATATTATGTTAAAAATTATTTGTACGAATTATGATCGCGAGAGTTGAATTATAAAAATTAAAAGAATTTCGCTATTACATTTTTGCAAAATGTTTCATTAATAAAAAATACTAAATGTAGATTATGCAACTACGGATACCTTATAAGAATTATTTGAATGAAACAGAAAAACATTATTTGCCCGTCTTTGTACAATTAGTTTTATCAATTTAAATTCTAAAGCTAGCATATTTATATCGTTTAAAGTAAAAAACGCGTAGACCCATCCAGATTGCCTGCTGTACAGCCAAATGGAATATTCATGAATGGAATTAAACAATTGACAAAACACTGCATTGAATCACACAAATGACAGTATTCGTTCTAGTTAATTTCATTAATCTGGACGCCAGTGGGTGTGGGTACAGTAAGGAGCGTAAAGTCTATACGTTACTCAATTAGTAATAAATATTAATAACTCAGTCTGAAGTGTTTCAGTGTTTATATTCTGTATACTGTATCCCCATAGCCCATATACGTCCCACTGCAGGGCACGGGCCTACTCTATAATCGTAAGTACGATTGAGTGTTTATATTCGCTTGATAAAATTTTTTAATCTATAAAAATTCTACCAACATTCAAAGGACGGTCCGAATGTGGTAGTTGCGAGTTAAAGAAGCTCTTTTCAGTTAGCATTTTATGACAAACTAATGTAGTTGGCTAACAATTAAATCGATTCAAACAAAATAAACAATTGAATTTAATTATTTATGTTTAAATTGTACGGGGTGATTTTTCAAGTTGACGCGTTTTTAGTACTTTTGAGCCTAGTACCGAGGTACCACCGCAATGTCTATTTCTACCGCTAAACAGCAGTGCACTGTTGTATTTGGTTTGAAGGACATTGAAGCCAGAGCAACTATTGGACATATTGAGACGAAACATTTTATGTCTCAGGATAGGGAGCACAGTGGAATGCCAAGCATTGCTTAGTAATTCAAGGCGTTGTAAGGTTTTTCTACAATTATCAGACCAACGGCAAGCTCGTCTCACTATTCATGGCAATCAAAAACAAAAGAATGACACTGAACTACGATTTTTGTTAAACCCATATACCTAGCGAGGAATCGAACCAAATGATTTTCGTGTCCAAATTATCTACCAACTAGCGGTCGGGCCCGGCTCCGCCCGGGTGCATACATGTTTTAAAATGGTGGTCAAAATGTTTAATTCTGACTATCAGTTTAGAATATCGACCAATCGGACCACGAAAAACGAAAAAAATAATCCTCGTATTTGATAGAAATATCACTACTGCTTTCCGCCTATAGGTCATAGCGATGGTGATATATAGCCTATAGCCTTCCTCGATAAATGGACTACCTAACACTGAAAGAATCATTCAAATCAGACCAGTAGTTCCAGAGATTAGCGCGTTCATACAAACAAACAAACAAACAAACTGCAGCTTTATAATATTAGTATAGATACGCGCACTGTCTTTGTTCCGATGTACCAGCTTCAAACCAAACATAACATAATCTTACACAGTAAAGTTTATGGCTTGTTTAAGCCTGAAAAAAACAATAAGTTCTGAATGTCGAATGTAAATCATTTTAATAATTTATGACGTTCCGTCCGACGTATGTTTTGCCTTTTGGTGACGGATTTTTGTTGACATATGTTTACAATATTATTATACATGGTATATCAAGATTGCTGCCAAAAATCGATCCGGATAATATTTTAGTGACTTAAGACACAATGCAAATATGAGAGAAGAATAGCTATTTTACTTTGAAACTTTGTATCGGTGTGATGATTTTTGTCCTTCGATGAAACCTACTTTTTGTGTAGGGAAAAATATATATTGTCAATAAATATAAACATAATTACGACTCAGGCCCAGAGGAATTCACTTGAAGACCAATAAAAACTATATTTTCGTCTTCGGCTCTGTGAACAAAATGTAGTGATGATAAAATTACTTTATTTTATAAAAATCTTTCGCTCGGGATAAAACAGGAAAATGTTTAAGTACAAACCACAAAAAAATATAAAGAATTTTAAGCAGCATCGGTATCGGGATCTACGATATTTCTTACGGCCGTTCTCTGTATCCTATCTATCCTTAACAAGAGGTTAAAATAGCTACCATTACTATGTCGGTACAATTGTACGCTTCATTAAACAAAGATAGAAATACATATTTATCTTACCTAGCTATAAATAAATATATGCATCATATCCTTACCTCTCTATCTTTGTTAACTGACACATAAAATGCGTTTAAATATCTAATGAAATCTCTTGTTAAAGATTGATAGATTATTGAGAACGGCTGTTAGAGATACTATGAATGGACATTCTTCTTTTTGCTGTTGTTTATATTATGAACGCAATTGTACGTAAATTAAACGTACAGCCAAAAAAATCAGCTGTGTATCTTATACTTGGTAATTGGTACAATTTGGTTATTGACCCGATTATTCTTTTGATCGTGGTTCGATATAATTTGTTTATATTATACTTCTTTAATCTACTTTCAGTTTTTACTTCACAAATTAAAGAAAATGGGTATTATGTAGGTCATATTTCATGAGAGCAAAATAATTTTTATAGAAATTATGTTTTTGTTGAGTTACAAATCATAATAACTGTTCAAATTACAAATATTGTTTGGTTCTTACTTATATTGGGTAGAAATGAGTAGAAAGTATGCACAGAAATTGCTTTCGGATAGCAGATTGACATACAGGCCACTTCCAATAGGACAATGTGAGGATCCTTAGTGGAGGCCTATATTCAGTAGGCTTCCTGTGGCTGAAGAGAGAGGAAGGAGAAGATTGCAAGGAACGATTTTTTTTACACGAAAACTTAATTTTTGTGTATTTTATAATACTTATTTTAACAACATATGAAGCGGTAATTTCTCTTTGCTTACTCTTAGCAAATTATTATAACATTGAAAATTAAACCTTTATGCTATAATTTTGTAATGCGTACCTAGTGAATAATTATTTCCTCAATTGCTACTGATTGGCGGATAAAAAGTAGTCCAACAGATGGACTCTTTTTATTTTTTTTAGAGTCAGCTGACACCTACTCAGGGCGTAAAAGATCTGTACAAATTCTAAGAATGCCGGGTATTTGTGTTGTATTGCTAATGTTTTATGTTCGAGATGAGTAATGATCTTAAAGGATCACGTGGCTTCGTGTCGACTGTCGGGGTAAATATACCATTATGGGGTCATATCATGTACTGAATTTATAACCTAAAAACATTTTAATATGGCGGGAAATGTGCCCCTTTATTTGATAATTGAATAAATTGATTGATTGAAATTTAATGTAATGTTCTCACTACCTATTGGCTACTGCAGTAAATATTACTGTGATTACAGATGTCTGTAAAAAAATAATTGAGTGTCTAATTATCTGGAATATTTAGACTAACCTATTTTATCTAATGAACATACCCTGTAAACGTCTCACCTTGAGACTGGGTGTAAACAAAAAAAAAAATGTAAAATTAATAAGCTTAATTAAACCTCCTTCGTTCCAAGATGTAATAAGTCATAACACAAAAAAATGGCGCGATTCCAAATTTTTAAATCATCTTAATGCAATTCTAGCGCACAAAACAAGTTTTATTGTATCATATACAACGTTTACTTTCAGACTTAATTAGTACTGGTCATAAAGATTTTATATTGCTTCAATTTTTAGTTGAATATGATTTTTTATTATATTTTCGCACGATGAGTTTTCTTAGAATCGCAAAGCTTCCGCGCATTCTATTTCCACACTGTGAAGGGATATGGAAAATATGATTTTTATTACTTGTTCAATATGAACATTTTATTAATATTTCGTAGAAGCACGTTGCATCAAAGCAAATTGTAAAAGTATTTCTCGCTATGAAATGTTCCATCAGTTTTGTAAAATGCAATCTAATATTTAGTACTTACTTTCAGGAAATATTTATTTTTCGAATTCATTCAATTTGACAGCCTCCGTGGCGCAGTTGGTTAGACGCCGCCTGTGAAACGAGAGGCCGCGGGTTCGATCCCCGCACCGAGAGAAATGTTTGTGCGGCCCACAAATATTTCTTCCGGGTCTGGGTGTTTGTGAGACCGAAAAGTCTCTCGTAGTTTCTGATACCCACGACACAAGACTTGATCTTAGTGTGGGGTCAGGACTATGTATGTGACTGTTGGGTGTTATTTATTTATTTATTCAATTTGTTACCATAATTTTTAATTTTATTTAAAATGCAGGTAGAGTATTTATGGATAATCAAGATACAAATTTTCTTTTTTCGGTATGAGTAGAATTTTTTGGTCTTTAATTATTTATAGCTCAAAGACTTGCACTCAACTCTAAGAAATGGTCAATTTGTAACATTTTTTGCGTTCCATTCTATGTCTTTGGCATTAGGAAAATGCAATAAAAATAAACTGAATTCCAAATTCAAACATCAATTTACTTCTCTTTTCATTGTCAGCATTCTATTTTCGTTTCTATGCGGCCAGTGTTCTGAATTCGTCGCTCTTTGCGCGTACTTGACAAAGTATAGTTTGCTTTCTCGAAACTAATGAAATTTAAATGTAGAACTTACTGCATTAGCATAAGTGAATAGGAATAATTTCAGAGGCAGTTGTGAGTTTGTTAATAAAGTAGTTCTTGGAGTATTCAAACTATTTCCGAACGAAACTATTTTGAATCTGTGGAATTGTTGATTTATTGACGTTTGAAAAAGGCGGGAGTTCGCTGCGACTACATTCATCATAATATTTTATTGAGCGCGCAATAAATAATGTTTCTGTTTCTTTTGTAAACAAATGATATTTTAGTTTTATCAATAAATATTTTTATACTACAATTTATCTAATATCTGACACGATAATGCACCGATAACATAAAATGCTTTTCCTTTAATTCGATAAGGAAATAACAGTTAATTTACCACAAAAGAATATCTAATAATCCATATAATTCGCACATTTCATTACAAAGTCTTTTAGATACATTAAAAATAACACGGGACCATAGACACGAACTCATCACGGGTTCATCGTATTTCCTTGAATTTTAATTATAAGTATCTGCCACATATTAGTTTTTATTCTGTCGATAGGCCACGCGGCGCGGGTTGCATAACTATAGGCATTTTAACATATTACATGGTGGTATGCTTGTGTCATACGAAATTATGGGCCTTCCTCATCGCGCCCCATTGATGTTCGCTCGACAGTTGTGACGTCATTTGTGTGTAGAGATTTGATTTAAAAATAGAATTGTGTGTCATTTTAGACAAATATTCCGGGAATAGCACGTTTCCAAGTTTGCGGATTGTAATTTTGCTAAGCGAAATAATTGTGGTCTTACTTAGTTTTCAGTTGTATTTCATAAAAAGGCTTCTCAATGCTTTTATTAAAGTCGAACAACCTAATAGATACAAAGAAATCTCTTAAATAAATCAGTATCAATTGACCCTTCCTACGACATAAAATCATAACATACATGTACCAACGTTGTCAGGGCAGGCTTCTGAATTATGTCGCATCCGATATTACCTCCTGTAGCTCTAAAATAATCATCAGGTTTTTCGATTAAGATATCCAAATCATCGATATCATTTATTTTTTACTCCCCAGCAATTCAAAATATACGTTACACAAACAGAATGACATCTTGCAATCCAACAAGTCAACTTATCGGACTGGTCATGCGACAGACTTTACTATCGCAATATCCGCCAATATATCATAGCTTCCTTGTAGATACGATGTGCGAATGATAAAGTGCAAGGAAATGATGGTCGGACGCGTCGCCTGTCCGCCTTTGATTGACGTATCGACCCTATGCGTAGGGCTGACATTTTAAGAGCATTAATGCCAAATGTAAAGACTGAACCTAGGTTTGACTTGAGGTAATGCCTCAGGCAATTAATTATCGAACCTGTGTGAATTTCATTTGGCGCCAGGACAATGTATGGGACATTTTCCTGGCGCCAAGTGAAATTGAAAGTGTGTTGTGTAGCGGGTTCTGCCTATACATATTTGATTTTCAGTAATCTTTCTCTAGATGCGTGGTTTCGTTTGTAAGCTTTTCGTTTATAAGGCATGGTTTCGTATTAGGAGTGAAAACTTTTCATGTTTATTCTTTTGATGGCTATTGAATATATTTTAATTTTGCTTTAAATATTATATGATTTACATTCAAGATTAGCCATTTTCTTGATTCATTGATAAACGTCCTAGCAACATCTGCCAACCCTAACTTTAAGGCGTACATATTTAATATTCAAAAGAGAGAAAGGTGTGTATGGTTATCTCTTTTTGCCTTACGTGATGAATACTCAAATGTTATTGTTGTCCCTTTTTCACACGTGACGTGACTACCTTTCATAACAGCAAGAGCGGCCACTGTTTGAAATGTCATTTTGACACAAGTGCTTGTTTTTTGCAACTGGCAGTTCGGAATTAATTAATGATCGATAGCTTTTGTTTACGATTTCAAATTATTGTGGAGAGGCGTGGATGTGGAGAGTACGAGATTATTGCCCAATATGTTTTTAAATAGGAATATTTGACGGGTATTTTACTTGAATGCAACGTTTTAAGGTGTTTCAATTTATTTTCAATCTTTTGTTTTCAAGTAGACAGAAGTACACAATCATAAATAACAGCGACCTTTTAATTATACATTTAAAGGTTATCTCATCTCTATTATCTTACTATTGTAAAAAATACAGATTAACCAAGCTTCACGTTTTGGCTTATCAATTCTCGCGTAGATATTTCTTTTAAAACGCCTAAGTTTATGTAAAGTACATTTAAGAATTTCTCTTCACAAAATTGTTTTTAGTTTTAAAGGAATGTTTATCTATTAAGGCGTGTACAAATGGTGCTGTAATGTGCTGACCACATGTCACTGTCGTGGCATGGTCACCATTGATACTGGGAAGGGACTCTAAATTACTGTAAGCTGTAGAGTTGTCAAATAGTAACAATTTGTTATAGATACAAGGATTTTTTAACAGGAATCTTTGAATTCGTGTTTAGTTCATATCACAGACAAAAATAAATTTGATATTGACGTCACTATGTTTTTTGGATTGCTAAGACTTGTTTTACACTGCATTATGCATTTGTAAAATTATCAACAAATGCTTCATTTAATTAATGTTATTTTGTTTTATTAAAAAGTAAATAATATATATTACTAAATTATTATTCTCTTGCTCACAATATCGACCCTAACCAAACCAAATTTGTTTATCCTAATTAATGACCCCGTGCGCCATTCCTCATTTTTTATAGGCACGCATTCGCCATAAATAACAAATAAATTAATTTAATAACAATTAGTAATGATTTTTCATTTAACCTACGGTCATGCGTTCCCCAAACTGACCACGTGACCTCGGAACGAATAATGAATGACCTTGTAACGTTTAATGGACTGTTTTTGAGTGCCATACCACCCTCGGGTATAGATTAAATCTTCTCGTCTTTTTGTTGAGAGAAAGTTAAATTGTTTCCGTTTGGGAATTTCGTGTTCATAACTGTTTGGTAGTTTTATGTATTAATTAATGTTTACACTTAATTATTATTTAATGTTTACACTTAAGCTCTTTTAAAAAGAAGACAAGATTTTTTTAAACCGAAAACATCGGGATAATTGTGAAATTAAATAATTATTTAGCCAAACCTTAAAATAATGTACCGTTAAAATTATCCTGTAAAAGTTATACATAATTAGTTAATTAAATAGCATACAACAAATACTACGAAATTATCACAATTTTTCTTGAATACACGTAATGACGTTTTTTTTTGCACTAGATAAAAATCTAGAATAGAACTACGCATAATTAGACTGCTAAACAGCATTTTTTTTTTACATTTCACATCTCAAATTAGAATATCTACGTACGAGCTTATAAATAGTTCAGTGGTGACAAGTTTTGATTTGTCATACTTTATACGCTGTGACGTCAAATCGCCAGCTGAGATTAATGCTGTGGATCCAATAGGACACGAGCGAACCTACCGGGTATCTCAAGACTGCTACCGAAAACGAAGCCGGGTGGTAGTTTTAGTGACTACAAACACAATGCAACTAAAAATTTCGCAAAGAAACGCGACAATGATTTATTACGATTTTTTAAATATTGTCATTTTTGGGTGGTAAATCCATAGCTTTTGCTAGAATAATAATTGAAACACTTTTATATCTTAGATTATTTATAAATAAACGGATATACACTTTTATCTTAGGAACAAATGTATTTACCACCCAAATATGGTCATAGGAAAAAAATAACAAAAAATAATGTAGCATTTTTTGCTACTTTTTCTGTTGCATTGTGTCTGAAGTCGCTTTAACTACCACCCGGCTTTGTTTTCGGGAGCAGTTTTGATATACCCTGTATAATATATTTTTGGATGATTTACTACCATAATTTTAATAGTACAACGAGTATTGTAAAAAAGTGAGATATGGAAAAGTAAGATCACAAAAGATAAAGGAAAATGTGCCTTATGCTATTGATCACCAAGTTTATTTTCAAAATGTCATAGGAGACTTTTGCATTGCCGGTTATAAATTCCTGTGCGGGACAGATAATAATCTGAGTTTAAAATTGAAGTATTAATGCATAATGAAATATCACTTTCAATCAAACGTTTGGCAAGACCTTTGGAATCAAATCCGCTGCCGCACGTTTCACAAACACAATTGCACGAAATCAGTTATACTGGGTAATCAAATTAAATAATTTTTTGGTAATAAAATACTTCATCAATTGATGTTAAATATATACGCCAACTTGATCAATGGCCTACTATGGGACCCAACATGGTTGCTACAAAAATGTACGTCTTCAATGGACGTTTAGCTTAAAACGTCATTTTTCAAAACATTTACTAGATAGGCGCAGGGTTGCTAGCTTTAGGAAACTCCCGAATCGTTGCGTATTTAATAATATAATTTAATTAAAAGTGAGGCCTTCTGTTATTATTCATAGTTATGTATTTATATATTAAGTGTGCGTATTTTGCATTTTATACTGCCCTCTTATACGTGTATTTTTTAATTTTTTTAAGTATTAGTTGTAAGAGTTTTAAATAATACACGTAGATTCATATATTTATTGTTCAACATACTACTACTTACAGGTTACACCCAACACAGTAGAATAGGACATATATATTACTTCTTCTTGTAGTGCCTCTCCAACTAGTGAAGGTTGGCAGTCAGCTCAGCATACTGTCCCTTGTCTCGTACGAGGCGAAATAGTTCTGCGGCGCTCGCAATCTCTGATGTTTCGTAGCCATGATTTTTTCCTCCGACCTACTTTCCTTTTGCCAGCTACTTTTCCCATCATTATAAGTTGAAGGAGCTCGTACTTATCATGTCTAAGCACGTGTCCTAAATATGCAACTTTTCTTTGTTTGATGGTTTTCAAAAGTTTGCGGTTTTGACCAACTCGTCGTAGGACTTCTTCATTAGTTACTTTCTGAGTCCAAGATATTAATAGAAGACGTCTATAGGTCCACATTTCAAATGCTTCCAAGCGTTTGCCTAGGTGTTCCTTGATGGTCCATGCCTCACATCCGTAAAGAACTATCGGCCAGATGTAATATTGAAGAAGTCTAGCGCGCAGTGATATCTTAAGATTGCGATTGCAGAGCACCCCTTTTATCTTTCTGAACGCACTTCGAGCAACTTCAATGCGAGCCTTAATTTCAGTGTCGCAATCCCACTCGTCTGTAAGCCAGGTACCCAGGTACTTGTATTTCTTAACCCTTTCGAGTCTTTGACCAGATACCGTTATATTTGGCTGTAGACCACAATCTTTTGAGATCACCATTATCTTGGTTTTCTGGACATTCATTCTAAGACCAGCTCTTTCACTACACTCATTTACTTTGTCTACGATCTTCTGTAGCTCCATTTCAGTAAAAGCTATGAGAACTGTATCGTCGGCATACCTCAAGTTGTTGATGAGGCGCCCGTTAACCTTTATGCCACAGTCCAGGTTGTCTAAAGCTTCCGCCATAATAGCTTCCGAGTATACATTAAATAGTGTGGGGGACAGAATACAGCCTTGCCGCACTCCTCTTCTAATCACAACCTCTTTGGATTCCACACCATCAATCGTGACTGTAGCTCTCTGGTTCCAGTACAAGTTTTGTATTATGCGAATATCTTTTCCGTCTAATCCTATGTTTCTGAGTAGTTCCATTAAGCGGTCGTGTTGCACTCTGTCGAATGCCTTTTCATAATCTATGAAACAAAGATAGACGTCTTGTTGCATATCTTTGCATTTCTGAATTAAAACGTGTACGGAGAACAAAGCTTCTCTTGTGCCTACTCCGGCTCGGAACCCAAACTGGCTGTCGCTGAGATGTTCGTCACATTTGTTTCTTATTCGGTCATGTATTACTGATAGAAAGAGTTTAAGGACTTGACTCATGAGGCTGATCGTATGGAATTCCTCACACTTCTTTGCGGTCTTCTTTTTTCTTCTATATATATTACTAAATCTCTTTATATATCACGTTCTTCATACCTATTAACGTAAAAATACACGAATTATATTAAACAAAATATTTTCTGTTGCCAAAGATTTTAACCCTTTTCCAATTCTGTAGTCCATATCCATTCGACCAAAGCGATTAACTCTGTAATATATGAGGGCCGGCACAAATATATTACAAAGAAAGCATTATTCGCGAGCGGTCTACATCAATTCCCTTGCTTTTACGTGGGAGGAACAAGGATCGTAGTGATTTAAGAGCATTTAAATCCTACCTTAACAAAATAAATACAAATAAATGTTTATTTGAACAAAATAAATTTACTGGTGATGGACTAGCAGTTAAGGAATTGTTTCTGATGCAGGCGACACACATTTTGAAGAAATAGAGAAAATGATAATTTAGATAATGATGATGCTGGTTATTGACCACCGTGAACAATTAGTCGGCTGCCAACAAATTGTGATAATCAGGACAAAATAAATACTTCATCATCATGGCGATTCATTTCTAGATTGCAAAGGAAACTTCCAGACTTGAAAACATTATTAGTGAAATAATTATCTTTATTGTATTCCTCTAGTCATTTATTTTCAGGACTAAGTGAGAAAATCATTTTTAGACAAGCAACAAGAAGTATTTTGGATAGTAAATAGGCAGGTTTTTATACAAACTTAATGTTCCACTGTGATCTTTTAGTGTAAATGGTTCTTTGAAAATTTTTGTGTGCAAAGCGTATAGACCAATTCATTTTGTACTTTCCTATTAAATTTTTGAACTGTATTATGGTTTTCACTTGGCGTTGTGGGTATTTTCAATGTTCAATACTTTCTATATATTTTTTGTCCTAAGAACGCTTCAACAGATCGACGGGTTTCAAGATTAATGCATATTATGACCACGAAAGTAATTGCACCTTTTTGACTGAACATGTGAATCGTAATAAAATTTAGCCTCCCGTAGAAGGATACAAGTAAGAATTACGGTGTGAGGTTGTTTAATGTAATATTATTGCAGACTTTTGGTGAGGAAGGAGGTTAGTTAATACGTCATTCTAATTCACCAAGAATGTGCCATACAAATTCTTACTCTTCATTGTAGAAAAATCTTATTATGCAGAGACTCCAAACTGAGACAAATTCTACTTTCAAAAACAAAAAAATCCAGGAACATTTGCATACCATATAAATATTAATCGACAAAATTCAAAAGTTTGCCTCGGTGGCGTAGTTGTACTACGGTTGGATAGCAAGGCTGAGGCAAAGTGATGTTGGTTTTTTCTGTTCATTATACAGGGTATATCAAGACTGCTACCGAAAACGAAGCTGTGTGGTAGTTTTAGTGACTTCAGACACTATACAACTAAATTTTGTGCAAAAATTGTGACGACTTTTTTTTATTTATTTTCTTCTATCGTCGTATTTGGGTGGTTAATACATAGTTATTTCTTAAATAATAGTGTACCTTTTATTTTTAAATACGCTATGGTACGCAAGGCTTTAAATTATTATTTTAGCAAAAACTATGGATTTACCACCCAAACTCGACGATATTTAAAAAATAATAAAAAAATTGTTTCGTTTCTTTGCAAATTTTTTAATTACATTGCCTTTGAAGTCACTAATACTACCACCCGGCTTCGTTTTCGGTAGCACTCTTGGTATATCCGGTATATCAGCCCGGAGTAGGGATTTTGTGCGTGTCGCGGGACGGAACACACAAGTCCAAAATGTCTGTCTGTAGCACCTCTGCCTACTCCTGGGAAAAAGGCGTGAGTTTACGGATATATAAAGGCGAAAAACAAAATACAAATACGACTGCGTGTCACAGGAGTGATTTAAATAAATGATTTGAAAGGAGCAACACGGCTTAGTAAATAAGTACAAAGTATTTCTTGGGATTGTGAGACGTGGAGTGAATCAGAAAATACTGATGACATAAGTGGCGCTAAACATTGTTATTTTAAATTATATGTGAATCGTATCGCTATTTTATTCAACGAGTGTTTATCCCGCATAAACATGGGATGTTATATTTTATTCAATAACTCCTTATGATACATCGGATGTTAGGTTATGATTTTAAAACTGATTGCGTGTTTAAAAAGAAAATTTTTAGGAGATAGGTTTATGGAAAAAATAAATTTCGTATTGAATATAAACAATGTGTCAGAATCATGACACATTATTTTCAATAAGGACGAGTTTCGCATGACAGTTACTGTTTTAGTATCAGGAAGTGCAAATATATTTAGAATTATCTTAATAGCTGCTGTTAATCATAATTGTGGAGCGCGTTGGAAGTTATCGTAATTTAGCATACTACATTACTTGGTGTTGCCAACCCTACGTAGAGTAGTAAACAATCAGTGTACGGCGATGTCCTTTATATTATATAACCTGATCTCAGCACCGGCCGTGATACAAACAGAATAATCTACCGGACTAATTCAATAAAACAAAAGAGCTCGACGATTGTCTCAAATCATATGCATTATCTTCGATTGTCCTACACAACGAATTGTCCACACCTTGTCAATATAAATCCAATCATAAATGTATAGAGATAAAGTATAAATTCCTACAGGAGTAGACGATTTAAGCATCATTTTATGGTTGGTTACGTACATGCCCCGCAATAAGTTTCAATTAATGTCATCTATGACATTTTTGTCGCAGTCGTGATTTGACCAGATGGTTATATTGTATGGTGGTTCTGGGAAACTCCATTCGACATGAAAATGTTTACATAAAACCTATATTTCATGAGTTTCTTTGAATATTCATGAATGGTAGATTCAGATCGGTTGAGTGATGAAACATGTGTTTTCTTGTGTTTATTCATAGTTCAATAAACATTCCGCTAGTCTGGGAATTAGTGAGATCGATGAAAAAAATTCAGTCATTTATTTCACTTTTGATACATAGGATGGTTGGTGCATACATACATAGATGGTCTGTAATCTGCCTAAATATTGGGATACAAGTGTTACTTTTATCAGAAATTTAAAAATAAATCGAAATAAATTAGGTTTGAATACAGAACAATGCATGTGATAGAAAAAGCTTTCTTCGTATCCTTTCATTTTAACAACATCAACATAATTTAATTTATGGTTATTCAGTCCCCACGGAAGTAACTCCGCATTATTCACTCATGCGTTTGCAAATGACGGACGGATGGCAATTTTTTCACTATCTACATGTAAATGTTATGGCGATTGATGTATACGGCCAGATATTTATGGTGAGTCGACGCCATTGTTGTGCAAAGCCTTTTTATCTTGGATAAATGCGAAAAAAATAGGATTTTATTGAGAAAAAAAGATCCTTCTGTGAGATATACGAGGCAGTTTGTGTTTAGCATTCGGTGTATGTGTATGGCATGTGAATTGAATGTATGGGATTATGTGTGAATGTATTTTTGACGTGTGGGTATTTTAGTATTTTTTTCAATAAAAGTGCTATTTCTAATACAATAATACAATTTTGTGGCGCGGGTATCGGAAACTACGATGTACTAGAAGTGATATTAAGAAGATCTAACAAATTTCCGGACTAGAATTACACAAGTACTTAGTTGTGGATCAGACAAAAAGAAAATCGGTGCAGGAATTGTACCCGCTGCTTGTCGTTCTCAACTAGTGTCTCAACCAACAAGTTAAGTTAACTATCAAATGATAACTACCTACATCCAATTTTGAATAATGAACAATATTATAAAACTGATTAGCAATATATAATTAATTATTTAGATACTATAAAAGGAAAATGTAATCAATTTGCGTCCTGTTTGTTAACAGGAAATGGCTTTAGCGCATGAATTTATCAGCTTAGATAAAATTGGGTTCGATGTCTGCAAGTATTATTGCACTTATTATAATAATAAATACACCCAACAGTCACATACATAGTCCAGACCCCACACTAAGATCGAGCCTTGTGTCGTAGGTATCAGGAACTACGAGAGACTTTTCGGTCTCACAAACACCCAGACCCGAAAGAAATATTTGTGAGCTGCACAAACGTTTCTCTTGATGCGGGGCTCGAACCCGCGGCCTCTCGTTTCACAGGCGGCGTCTAACCAACTGCGCCGCGGAGGCTGTCTTATAGTGATGAGTTTGTGCTTTGCAATCTCTCTCCTCTTGCACTACTGATTTAAGGAAACTCAAGCATTTCCATAGAAACTTATTGAAAGCAGCTTCCAACCACTAAACAGTATGATTTGACCTAAATAGGCATAAACAAATATTAGTTGATACGAACATTTGTCCAGCGAATATCGAACACGCTGTCCTTCGTATCTCTTCTACGTCACACAGCTTGTCACTTCCATTTATCTTTATCTAACTAGGAGACACGAACATATTAAGGTTGCTGGTTTGTCTGACACTAATCGCAATGTAAACTAGAAATGCTGCCAACATTTTGCTGTCATTCGATATTCGGTTACATTTAACTCAAGATTACTACATATGTTTGTTAATTGCATCAGCCCATATACGTGCTACTTCAGGGTACGTGCCTCCTTTACAATCGAGATTATATAGTCCACCACACTGATCGAGTGCGGATTGGCGGACTTTACATACCATAGAAATTCTTACAAATCGCTATGGTATGCTGGTTTCTTCACGATTTTTACGTTCACCGTGATAATGCGTGGTGATTGACTATCAATATACACATGACTCCGAAGAGACAGAGGTGTGCCTTTCAATTCGAACCGGGACCACCGTGAATATGTTGGCCGCCGCGTCTAGTCCGTTTACCAACAAACAACCTTCCATTTATAAGAAGTATATGGGCTGACAGTTCTTTCACCGAATATGTGTTAAGCCGAAAGCTTGTCCGAAGATTCGGTATTCGGGTACGCTCTTCGTGACTATCTTAATCTGTAATCTGCAAACGTCACGTCGAGAATAATTTCCTAAGTTAATTCGTGTTCTTAATATATTGTTACAGTACACGATTTGTTGGTAAAATATTTCGAATATCGTCCTTTTGTCTATTGACATTACGTACGGATTGTGAAATGTGAAGTCTCGGGTTCGATTCCGGTTCTACTGACTACCGAAAATCGTCAAAAAAAAATCAACAAAAGTCCTGAAATAATTGCACTCAAACGAATAGCGTTTCTGTCACACTAATATCGTATAAAACATAAATCTTGTACATAAAGTATTACAAACTATGCAATCCTCGTAACACCTATACCCAAAACAAATAGTGGATCTTAAATTTATCTGGTAACTTATGGACTCGCTAAATGCGCTCTAGTTTCAGCGCTAACTTTACTACAGAGGCTGTCAAAATAAACATCAATTGTCCAATAAAACGTCAAGACACGAACTGGTTAAAAATGGAGCTCAATCCGTATGATGAATTCCTAATAGCCCTTCGCATCCGCTATGTAATAATCAGAAGGAATGCCACGTGACTGATTTGGAACACCATTCTACAGGTGCGAGGCCAATCGTAGGCCAAAGGGAGGCCATAAAGGGACCTCACGCGACTTTGGACCATACAGAGTATTCTACTGCAAGGCCTATAGTAGACCATAATAGGAATCGATTTAAAGTTAGGCAAGGGTACAGTAACGTAATAATATTGAGGACGTCAAAAGAATTATAACCCAGTTCATAAATGTTGTATGGGAGGGCCGAAGGCGTCCTTACAATTAAAAGGGCTTAGGCCATATTACACTTTTTTTGCGAGGTTAATAGTGGATCTAACGTAAGGATTAATTTTAAGCACATCATCTTCAGTTTTTAATTGTATTTTAAAAAGCATTGTTTCCTTGATAGTTTTCAGTTCAACGCCACTTAAATTCAAAATAAACATACCCGTGTAACGTATTTTTTTATAGCTTTTTATGTTATTGTTGTCACTTTCTTTCTAGAATATACGAAAAGGACAATAGACCTTAATTTCTAAATAGCTGTATTTGGCATCTGCTATTGAAGTAGCTACGTTGTATCGTAGCATTTTTTTGGGGAGAGACCCTAATTACCATTACCGAAACTATTTTGTAAGCCCACAATTTTACCTCCAAAAGATTTCGACTAACATACTCTACCCAATAAAATCAATCACTGAAAAATAAATCTCTGGTATTTATTTTCAAACTCAATTAAAAAGGCCTCTCAATAACTCCGCGCTTACATAACCAAATAATTATCGACGTCCAACCGATTAATATTTCTATGCCATAAGGAATCATTCCCACTTCCTCGTACGTGGAGTGCATTTATTGGCCATCTGCCGTCTCTATCCCACACTCGCTACTTAGTATGAGTGTGAGAGAGACAGCTATGGATGTCTTATTGCAGTCAATCATCTATATTCGTGATGGTTAGTGGAATATTATCGAGACTTCCGGTTGATTTGAGTCAATGACTTGAAGAAAAGTTCAGATGATTCCGTGTCCATATTGTTTTAGTTGAGGGTTTTATTCTTGTGTAGATTGAAAGGTTTTAAGCATGTTTGTTAGTTTATTTCATACAGATTTTTAGAGTTACTTATATATTTAGTTGATTAGCCGAAAGCTTCGCTACCTGTTTTGTTTCAACCTGTGTTACTTTCCCGCCTTTTCTTTCTCATGAGTTCCTTCCCGAGCCTTTCGATTTAGACCTAAAGAGGCGGTAAAATAGAGCGGAATGATTTTAAAAAAGTGGGAGACTTTTCTGTTGCAGTTCGGTGGTCTGGACGACAAGGGTTTAGCATCAAAAGCGTGGTGTCTTTTTCTAGCGAATAAAAAAAGAGATTATGAGGAAATTTCCGTACCTGAAACACTGAGAATTCCGAACCAGAATTTCAATGTATATATATATTTTTTTCTTTTTTTTTATTGCCTAGTAGGCCGACGAGCTAGCGGCCCGCCTGATGGTAAGCGGCTACCGCTGCTTATGGACCTCCGTAGTGCCAGGGGACCAGAACAACAATGTCGCTGCCTACCTCAAGGATAGTACTCTCCTTAAACCTCGTTTGAAGAAGGACAGGTCATAGCGCTGAGGAAACATCGATGCAGGGAGTTCATTCCAGAGCTTGCACGTACGTGGTAGAAAAGAACGCTGGAAACGTACCGTTCGGGAGCGGTACGCCTCCAGGTGGTGGGAATGAACTCTACTGCGGAAACGTGTGGTGCGATGGTACATAGGCGACGGTGGTATCAACTCAAACAACTCTTCGGAGTACTCCCCATGGAACACACGATAGAACACACAGAGAGATCCGAAGTCTCTCCGCAGTCCTAACGGTTCCAATTTGTCCGTGAGATCGGGATCATTGACAATTCGACAAGCTCGTCGCTGCAAAGAGTCAAGTGGGTCGAGCTGGTATTTTGGGGCACCTGCTCAGAGGTGGGAGCAATACTCCACGTGGGGCCGGATTTGCGCTTTGTAAAGCGTCAATCTATGACCCGACGTAAAGTACCAAGTATAAGTAAGTAGTATATGATATAAATACTGTACTCTACATTAATGTATCTGTATTAGCCCATATACGTCCCACTGCAGGGCACGGGCCTCCTCTACAATCGAGAGTACGATTGAGAGTGGTTAGGCCATATAGTCCACCACGCTGGCCTAGTGCGGGTTGGCGGACTTACATACCATAGAAATTTTATAAATCGCTATGGTATGCAGGTTTCCTCACGATGTTTTCCTTCACCGTTTTAGTGCGTGGTGAATTGACTACCAATACACACATGACTCCGAAAAGTCAGAGGTGTGCCCTGGGATTCGAACCCGCGGCCACCGTGAACATGTTGGCAGTCGCGTCTAGTCCGTTTACCAACAGGCCACCACACACGTTATGATATAAATAAATTATTTTAACTGTTTTGTAATTAGAGAAAAAGTACTGTGTATTGACTTGTCATAAGAGCTGTTTAGTTGCCGACTTGACCAATAAATTAATTTCATTTTATTTCAGTATGTGAAGAATTAAATACTTTATTTAAGTGTGGTTTCTGACTTTTGTGAGACCGAAGAGTCCAGTTTTTTATAACTACCTAAAAAATATCTACGTTTAATAGCATTATGGATCGGGATCACTATTTAGTGTTACGTTTTATTGATAGAATGGAAAACTCTGGATTTTAATCCATTTCTAAAGCATCTAGACATTAGTATTGACCGGTGTTTATTTAGCTTTTCTCTAATCATTTTTGTATGCGCTAACATTAGACTGAAATCTTGTTTTTACTTCGCGTGAATCGGCAAAAGTTTTTATTTCGCAAAATTACATCTGTTTTTGTTCTCGAAATTTAATGTTTCAGTGTTCATAATATGTGTTGCATATCAATGCTTTGTACATGTAACTGTAAATGCCTGAATTTGTTAAATTATTCGATTTTTCAGAACGGAAAAGTATATTTTTATACAAAAGTATGTTTTATGTTTTTATAAATGGATATATATTAAAGCATGAATGAAAAGAACTACAAACGAAAAATGTATTATAACTAACAAAAAATCGTAAATAAGTTAATATCAATGGCAAAAATCTACATAAAAAAGACAATTACAAATTTCTCGTAAATTAAATTACAAATAACATGAAATAGTATTAAAATCTAAAATATTTAAAATCCAAACGACCTTAAACTAAGGACGAAGCAGGGGTTGAAAGCACCGCGCCACAAGTTTTTAACGGAAACATCCATACTGAATACTAAACAGAACATTTTGAGTACCATCGGATGCGCAACATTGCTTAGCTTCTGCGTAAATTTATTCAACTACTTCCTATATGGACAATGAATTATTCAAATTAAATCATTTGTTCCGAAGAGCGCGGTTATTAGTTTTGTTCTACGCTAGCGATTATGTTACAACGAAGTTTCTATATTGGACTAATTTTATCATAGAAATAATGTTTTTTCTCCTCTTGTTCCTACTATATAATCTAATTGAATAAAAATAATATGATTCGAGTGGACTAATAAAACTATGGTTTAATATAATCTGATAAACTAGCAGGCATATATGTATATGTAATGAACTAAATATTGGAAATAATACTCCTGACTCGGCAAGCCTGTACGGAGGGGTAAAGTTGTACTAGAGTAACAAAAGATTTTACTTCATAGCGGTGGCATTTAATAAAAGTAAAAAGTCGAGAGTACCCATAGAGTATATTATAAAGCTGAAATCAGCAAAATCTGTGTCTGTCTGGTCACAGTGTAAAAAACAAAGTCCAAACGAGGGTCCCTGTGGCCGATCGGACAATGGGGCCGCTTTATTGCTTGTATCTTTACATTTGGTACCCGGCTCCTTATTGAGACGGCAGGACAGAGAGTTGTGTGGAGTCGATTAAATTTATAATTTAAGTGGCGAATTTTGAATCGTCAGATAAGTTCTATTCAACGAACAACGTTGTATATTGATTTTTTCTCCGTGTATTGTTGATTTCAAACTTTATTTGTTTGAAAATCTGATGATTGACAAATTGGCCCAAAAAATAAATGTTGTTTATAATTTATAAGTAAACTGCAATAATTAATTAAACTTTTTACTGCAGATAAGATTTTAATCTATTTTTTTTTGTTTCAGGTAAACATAACTTTGGTTCATGGTTAAAATGCGTGCTTCAGAATTAGGTACGTAATTTATTTCCAAAGTTAAAACAAGGATGTGCATGGATGCTAGTTTATGGATCGGTCGCGGCTGGATCAGCGTTCGATAGATACATCTGTAAGTTATGAGTATCACTTCAAAGGACATATCGTGAAGTAACTCGCCTTGTATAAGTACAAATATTTACGTCATGAGTTTCGAAGAAGCACCGCGAGCTGGTAAATATTGAATATTGAAATATTTGTGGGCCGCACAAACATTTCTCTCGGTACGGGGATCGAACCTGCGGCCTTTCGTTTCACAGGCGGCTTCTAACCACCTGCGCCATGGAGTCTCTCAAACTTGTAAAGTTTACACTGACTTTACACTAAAATACTAAAAAATATATATTTAAATAGCTACTCGATGCCATTCTCTGTTGAACAGAAGACGTCCTCATCTCCCCCAGCCAAAATGCCAGACAAGTACCCACACATAAGTCAATGTTAGATACAATGATGGTAGTATTTATTAGATAACTGTCCCGACGTGCGTGATTCAGTTTCATTGTCTCATAAAACTTGTACAGTTAACTGTGTACTTACTTTTATGTACACTTTCTCTTCGAGTATATGGGTGATTTATTTGCTATTAACTTAGCTAATAAATTGAGTAATATGCACTAGTCCTGCGTCGAAGATCAACTGAGCTTAATTGATTTTTTTATATACAAAAATAAGAAAAGTTCCGGCAGAGGCATACAGGTCATCTGATCGTAATTTATTACTGCCGCCGCCCGCCCATGAACATCCAAGACGTTTAGGTCTTAGATTGGCCCTTCAAATCGGGAGGAAAAAGGATGTGAAAAAGAAAGCGGTATTGGGCATCCGGCAATCGAAATTAGTACCTCCCTGGATCAAAAAAAAGGATTTAAAGTGTAGTGCATTTTGCGATGCAATGCCTGTATAACATCACAGTATTCAAACAAAATCTAATTTATGTACCAACTGACCTATACAGAGCCCGTCCAAAACCGAACAGAAACCCATCATATATTTTTGATTAGCTGTCAACTGATACTTATAAGCATGGCCCATGACCATCGCGGTAATCTACGTGTTAATAATATTAATCATGTTGCCGCATGCCTGTACAATACGCCGTTAGAATACCGTTAAATTTAATTTAAATTACTGTTAATTTAATGCGTTAATTAAATATGCAATGATGGCGGGTGGAGCTGGGTGTGTCGCAATAACTTGGGGAATTTTCAGTAGAACCTTAGGGGAAGTGAAATTCATTCACTACGTAATTTACATGCATTTATCCTATAGGGGTAGGCAGAGACTGTAAAACGCCACTTTACTTTGCTGGATCCTGACTGATATTACTTTCGCATCATCATCTTTCTTCAACTTCTTATCAGTTCAGAGTAGTTTTGACATGATCCTTGTTTATGGCTCATTCATACATTATATAAATCTAAAATAAATAGTCAATTAATCTAGACCTTTAGTAAGATCTAATGTAACTTCATGTATCAGAAACTGCAAAAAACTTTTCGCTCTTACAAATACCCTAACCCGAGGCAAATACTTGTGGACATAAACACTTGCCTATTATTTCATAGCTGGCACTTCACCAACTGCGTCACGGAGGTTGTCAGTACAAAACAATATCTGCATTTTTAACTACAGATTTCAATACATCACTGATTCGATTAACCGACTGGTCCATTCATCTCGGTACGATTTTCTCTTCCTATCTAAACAGAGGTTCAGCGTATATATTCTAGACTGTCCATATACGAACTTGCCGTCCTTCATGGACGGGTTTTCCAAGCTTTTTCGCCATTCAATAAGGTGCTTAATAGCTTGTATCACACTTAATAAACTTTTATCAGGAAGACTTGTATGGTCTTATTGGGTTAGTGGCAAATGATGATTTCTGAGGGTTTGATATCTAGGAATAGTTCGATTAGTGTCAGTTTTTGGACTTGATTTTCGTTTTCCCAGATGAAATAAAGTTCATCGCTGCATGTAAAGATGAACTGGTAGAAACTGCCCCAGGCATTAACTCCTCTTTATAAGGACTATGCATATTAAGCTTATATAAAACATGGAACACAGATTTGCATACAGTTTCAAACAGGACACGCATACTTAGAATAAAATATTACAACATTTTTTACTCGCATTTTATCACCAAATACTAAAGTACTAAATCTTGTAGTACGCTGATTTCACAGTCGATATTCTGTAAGTCGTTCGACTTGTCATGTGACACATGTTCGACATGCTTCGGGATAACGTTGAGAATGCTAATGGCAGCTTGTAGCCAGAAATCCACAGTACGATACGTGTGTAGGAATTAGGACGATGTATTTGCATACGCGTGGTATGTGATAATGAAATTTGTTGTTTACCAAATTGTGTCAGTAAAGTAAACAGTTAATTGGGTTACTTAAATGTTGATACTAATTGGTCAATTTCTCGATAGTTTCTGTTTGGAAAGGGAATTCCTTTTCGAAGGTCATTGATCTAATAATTATCGCTTAAATATGTGTCACTTGTTATTAGGTAAATGTATAATTAACGTGCGGAATCTTGACATAATATTTAATTGTATTTTGACTGGCTATGAATACTTCATTAAATAAAGATTATTTTAATTTGGTTTCTATCGAACGAAAGCGAAGTAAAATTTATGCAAATATTTCTAAATTAATACGGCGTTTAAATACAGAACACGAATAAATTAAAAGCAGCTTAACACACGCGCGAATCTCATCCGATAATTTCGCGTAGGAGAGGTGTAAAGCAGCGCCCTCTATTGTGTTACGGTGAGATGCTATCTCGAACGATTGTAATTCGAACGACGCATGTTCGTGTCGCGCGATGTGAGATGAATCCAGAATAGCGGTCCTTTTCTTGGAACTTTTGCTTTTCTTGTTTTTGTACAAAAAATGTGTCGATGCAAAGTAGCTGCGGGATTCGAATGAGCTGATTGGTTCTTTGTGTGTGTGGACTGTGAGTTATGAGGGGGGCTCGGTTGCATGTTAATGTAGGGGTCGTTTAGACCTGAATTAATATTAATGTCACCGTCGACAAGCTCTAGGGGCATGAAGCTGGCTTTAAGTTGTTGGCTTTGTATAGAATCTCATAGTCAGTAAAGTCTGCCCTTTTAGTTTGTGATACCCATATTACACATTTTATTCGGAAGATATACCTTCGGGAACAGAAGGTTTGAATGACATTGTAGCCAGTGTAGCTACTGGATACATTGAGATTACATATCTTATGTCTCAGGATGGCGAGCGCAGTGGAATACCGAGCATTGCCTTGTAATTCGTGGTGTTGTTTGGGTTTGCTACTGTCCATGTCGTATTACTTATCATCAGTGGATTATTCGCAATAAAAAAGGTCTATATTCTTACAATTTTACGCAAAACTTTTGCCATCACATAATTCTCCGAAACACGTTTTTCAACAAAATTCCACCTATATTAAATTGCCGGATATTAAGATCATGACTAACTTCCCTTGTCCAAAAGCAGTGCGTTCCATATTTCCTTCCCGCCAACCTCGATACAAATCATTAGCGTTATGATTTATTAAAACAAACAAAAAGTTTCGATACATCATTCCCGTGTTCCGAATCTAGGTTCGGGTCAGTGGACTTTGAACATCGATCGAAGTAAGTACTAAGAACGATTAGCGATCTATGAAAGAAAGCTTTTATGAATCCTACCATATAAGGTATATGGTGGAACGAATTTTAAGAAGTCTCAGATTTTTTGTTATATTTGACATTAATTTGTTAAGAATTTAGTTGTAAAATTAGGTAATAAATTATATTTTAAAGATAATAATTGAAAAGAAAATTTTAAGTGATTGATGACGTTGATTGTAAATGATTTTCAATGATTTTATAGAAACTCTTAAGTTTTTTCATAATATATTATGACTTAAAAAACTGTTACTGATGCAAAGTGAGTGATTCTTTTTGAAATGACAAAAACTTTACCAAAAACATATCTCAGACCCAACATCTCAATATGATTAACCCGACGTAGTTCGCTGGTTCCAGCACATTGGCTCGCCCACATACAGTGCCTCTGTTGTTTAGCCAAGCGCTTGTATTACATGACCTATTTCTTAGATTTTTGCTTAGGAAGAAACCTTTGGTTTTTATATACATTTTGTAATTGGACTATCCTTTTTTGGTATGTCGGTGTGCCGTGATGCTATTTTTAGATCAATTCAGATTCTATTTTTGAATATGATTAGGTGGTAGAGTTTTTGTATTCGTTCTGATAAGAATATCGTACAATACTGGATATTCATCCTGTATACAAATAATTTGTTTCAATTAACATTATCGACCGGTGAGATTGAGACAACTCCTATGTACTGAAGTTGTAACGACCTGCAAAAAGGCTCTTTTCTATCTATCGCGGTATAGTGACTGCACTGCTCCTGATGATAAGCGAAAATGCCATCCAAACAGAGTATCGAATAGCATCAGACTACGGTCCCAATCCATTCGATACAATTATGCAGGCCAGCAAACGTACAGCATAAAAAAAAAAACTTTCCTATCACACAGAAAACTATAGTTACAGTTTGTATTGGCCCATACAGGTCCCGCTGCAGGGCACGAGCCTCCTCCACAATTAAGAGTACGATTGAGAATGGTTAGGTCATATAGTCCAGTTTAAATTATTGTATTGTATTTACAACTTCCATTTTCAATATTTATCAGTGGACTTCTCTGAAGTAATGAGTTGAATATGATTTAAAATATTGAATCAAAGTTTGACTGCAAGTTTTGTATTCACTACTCCAAATTTCAAGATTTACTGGACTTCTTTGAACTATCAATGGTTAAGATGATTAATTAAATCAAATCTAAATACACTCTTTTGAGAATAATCTTCAAAAGTACCAACGATTCAGATATTGAGCTGTGGTCTCATAAAACGGCTCTGTAGATACCTCTGAGTGTTGAGTTCGTGTGATGTCTATTTCCGATCAGTTTACGTTTAAAACGTGTCTATCATTGAAAAATGGTTTGTATCGATGTGTTTACGTTAGGAATAATTCGCGAGAACAGTTCATGTGCTAACAGATTGTAAAATCAAAGCTATGGTGGAAACGATAAGTAATATATTACTTTCATGTGGCTTTTGTTTTTTGGTTTAAGTATTTTCAAATTTATAAAATATAATGAGGGAGAGGAGGGAGACTTTTGCCCAGCATTGGCATGCAATAGGTTAAATAAAAAAATCAATATAATTTCTATGGACTATAAAATACTCTATAGGCAAAGAAAAATAATTTCATACCTTTGTCCGTTGTTTATTCAAACTCAAATTTAAATTGATTGAAGTCCTTTTTATGACTTTGAATCTTTAATTAAATCCACTACTGCTCTAAAACGTGCTGTAGATGTGAATAAGAAATGGAGTAAGATCAGTCCTCAGTAAGACTTTTTTCTTCTTCAACGCTAAACATGTCATTTACGACTGTAGGTTCAAGAAACAATTTCAGCAGCACTGTCTTTCTTTTTTATGTCGTCGAACAGAAATTTCATTAATTTATGTCGGTAGACATAATTTAAAGGTTTGCTTTTGGATTTCAGTTACCGAGCCCTCAACGCAAAGGTTATCTGTCAACATTGTCAAAAGGTTCCCATGAAGTTTTGCGTCAAACTCTCTCGTTGAAAGGCCAATCAGATATACATAAATGTTGAATTTCGCATCCATTGTTTGTTTTTAAATGTACTTTATTGAGGGTACAGTATATACGCTTCATTGTATTGTGAAGTTTTGATCCTATATGATTCCTTTGTGTTTGTGAATAAAGGGTGATATATTATTATAAACCCAATGTAAGATCGGTTGTTTTCATAATTCATTACTTTTTAAGAAGGTACAGACTAGAAGCTTTGAAAATCTTAAATTCGTAAGTTGATATAATGATTCATATTTTGAAAAGCTTTTCGTAGTTTTTTAGACTGTACATAATTTTGTTTCTACTACTATTGTGGATATAAACGATAATATTTACTGATGGTAGGTCTCTCATATGTGAGAGGCCGCCTGGGTAGGTACCACCGCAACGTTGTTACCCTCACTAAACAGCAATGTAAATGCGCTGTTGTGTTTCGGTTTGAAGGATATTGTAGCCAGAGTAACTACTGGACATATTGAGACTTAACATCTTATGTCTCAGGATGGCGAGCGCAGTGGAATGCTAAACATTGTTTGTCATTCATGGTGTTGTTTGGTTTTGCTACTGTTCATGAGCATTCGTATCGCTTATCATCAGGCGAATGGCACGCTTTTCTCGCCATACATGGCAATAAACAGAAGTGAAAACTTGATTATTAATGTTGAGCATGTTTGATATTTTGGAATGGTTAGGGAATAATTTTGCACCAATTGCTTTATCAGTATAAAAGTACTATCATTTATGTGGTAGAATACAATATTCATTTATTGCGCTATCGTACACAAACAATTTATATTACATTAAAAATTTAACACTTTAAAACTATTACAATTATTTTACATTAAAAAGTTTATCTCTCCGAAAAATCAACTTTCATCCATAATTTCAACGACTTTTTCACCATCATCATTACCAGAACTATCATCGCCAATCTCTAAACCTGATACGATAGGTTTATGGTAGCTGAAGTAAGAAACGAACAGTTTTGATTCGAACCTATTTAAATGTCTAATAAAGACCGCATCAATAGTAGTTTTGTATTTCGTTGTGCTAAGATTGCGATCATTCGACATAGTTAAACCAAATTCATTATTTAAAAATTCAATTAATAGTTGATTTTTATCGTCTGCGAAGTTTATGTTGAAATCTCCACTCAAAATCATTGGCAATTCATCAAAGCTTTATAAACTGACAGCTAACTGACAGCTGTCTACTCTCCATCCGTCTTACGCTTTTCGTCTTACGATCAGGTCACGTGTCCTGACGCGAGTTTAAGATTTTATACCCATTACAGAAAAAGTGCTCAACGCCGCTAAAGAAGTTTTCACTTCAAAAAACTGACTTATTCATTGCATTGTGTCACAAAACTGTAGCTAGTTAAGTATATATCTACTTACTCCCTCACAAATATATTGTTTTATTATGTTTCTAAAACTGTTTTAAGAAGTGTAGGTTTTTTATTTACAATGGCCTGGCATAGTTGCGGTATTGCACCTGATGGAAAGTGCCAATGCCGCCCAGGCAGAGTATCCATTGGCATCGGAACGGTAGTCCCATGCCAATGGAAACAATTATGCCGGCCTGCTAAGGTGCCTCTTCTCTTTGTAAAGTATATATTTAAACACAACTAAATACTAGTTTGTAATTACCAGTAAGTGAGTAAAACAGAAAAGTGTATTATGTATACAACGGTCCCGTTTGCCACAACATATTCCGCGTAGAAAAGGCTTAGTCATTTGTTAGAAATGAAATGTATTTTTTTTTTATTTTGTATGTAAGTATGTCTCATAGCGATTTTTATTTATATTAGACAAATAATAAAAATATCATATTTTTTTATTTTGCTCTTCAATAAAGGAAGTATTATTATGGGTTTTCCAATAACTATTAAAATCTATCAATATAAATATAAAAAAAACAACATAACTGATGAAAGTAACTAATATTGTCTGTGTTACTGGCACTGCTAAAATCCAGTAGAACCTCAACCCATGAGCCAATAACTTGTTTACCTATAAATGAAAAATAAAACACAAATTCATAATTTGTTCTATTTGCATGTTTAATCGTGGAAATGATAACAAGTAAACCTTACAATTGTGTAGCTCCTGCATTTTTAAAGTCTTTTCAAAACAATACATATGTAAAACGGAGTGAACTTTCTGTACAATAAATTGTTTGTGCTACATTCGCACAAACTTTGTTTGCTCTTCGCGGATTTCTATATATAAAGCTTACAACATTACGACTGGGCTGAGTTACGCGCGACCTTCGAATCTTATATGTAAGGTGAACTCCACCGAACAACGCTTTTTACATGTATTATTTACCAAGGATGCTTAAAAGCTTTAAGAGCTTTTACAAAACGGTGAGAGATAGCTATCCTGTCTTTTTATAAGTTGAAATATGATCAAGCTATGTATGTTATTGACGCCCGAATACTGGAACGTCATTCAAATAATAAGTTGATCTTAACAGTGCACGGCCCACTTAGCCAGTACATTTAAGCGAGATTAGCACAGTTAAGCGCACCTTATATTTAAGTTATTTTTTGTGTTTTTTTTTTGTTTATATAGTATGTATACACTTTGATCAACCGATCAACCGATGGATACTTTATTCACTCCGCTTCTAACCAGGTTTTTCTCGGACATTTCAACATGTACGTAAAAAAAGCTCTAAAAATTTTTTCACAAATATCAAGCTATACTTGGCATTCTTTGTATTTTTCTATAAACAAACTACCATTGATTACTAAGCATTGCGTCCGGCGCCGAATTGTAACAGGAAAACGATTGGCCGCGTTCTAAGAATGCTGATTAATTTCATTATGATTTCTTCATTACTTTATGTGTATTAGTCAAACTATAATAATAATCCAACCATATTCCCTGCAGGGCCTTCTCTATAATCGAAAGTATTGAGAATGGACAGGCTACAGTGTGCCACAAAATTGGTAAACCTATAATAATATACCAATATAGATAAAATAGTCGTATACTCGATTGTGGACGTTGCCCGTACCTTGAAGTATGTATATGGGCTAGATTATTATTATACAAAGCGTTTAGCGCGGAAATCTGATGGCCGATGGAGCAGATAAGTTCTCGAGTGGAGGCCAAGTACTGCAAGCATGGAACACACAAGGTGGACGGTCAATAAAATTTCTGGAAATTTATCGATACGGATCGTTTTAAATAGGTTGGTTTGGAGATTCTTTCGGTAGGTCTGTTTCAGTATTGAAGATAATGATCATAATTAAATTGAGATTTAGCCAGTGAACCATAGCTTAGTTGTGTGCAAATGGGAGTCTTATGAATAGATTCGAATATTCGGTTTTGATTTTTGCGCAGTTTATCATTAATTTTAACATGAAGAATGATATCGTAAGGATAGCTTTATTTCTAAGATTTCTTTATCACCATTTTAAAAGGTATTTAAACCAGCATAGGCCTGGTAGACTAGGTCTAAGGCCCAGCTGCGTACTAACTTTGACGATAACTTTAATTTTGAAAATTTCATCGTCATACACTAGAGACTTATTAGCCATTGCTAATGTATGGGAGTGACATTTTCAAAGTTATAGGCGAAATTACTTTGTACAATTGGGACTAAGATTGTAAGAGGCGTGAACGTGCAAGCTTTGAAATTAACTCTCTGCTTCTGCGTTTCCCAAGTGCCATAGCCATACTTGTCCTTCTTCAAACGAGGCTTAAAGAGAGCCTTTCCCTTATGGTAGGCTGGCTATGTTTGATCCCTGGTATTACGAAGGTACATGAGCAGCGGTGACTGCTTACCATCATGCTCGGCCGCATGCTCGCCTGCTTGTTAAAGGCCAATTATTAAATATAAACAGGCGCTGTCTCCATTATTTTTTTCTTCTTTCTTTCCTGTTTTGTTTATTTCTTTTGTCTTTCAGAAATTTTTGAAAGCTGACTTTATTTAATAGATCAATAGTAAAGTAACACCTACTTAATGTCCGCGGTCTTAGCGTCTAGATAGGTAATGAACTCATCGTCTATTTGTTTGTGCAGACATCCATTGTTATTCTACACGCATTCTAACACTCCTAGTTATTGTACTGTGTAATGTTTTGTTATTGTTTCATTAGTCTTATGGTCACAAGCTTGAAATCGTTTGCACTTGGGTTAGATTCCCATGTTATACAACTGATGTAATTTTTTTAAATCTCTATTTACTTTACTGGTCGAAGTCGCCTTGTCAATCAAGATAACTATCAAGAAGCCGAAGTTTCAAGTCATACACATATAGACACATCGATTAGAGTGGATAACTAAGGTTAGGTGAAGTGAGACAAAAAACATATTTTTGTTCGTGTCATCCCTCATAAAGTCTAAACTCTATACTAATGAAAGGAAGCGAGAGGAAAGCTAGTGTCATTGTATAGGAGTAACGTTTAGTTTTTAGTGTAAAGTTTAATACTCCCAACGCCAATACAATATTTTGCCATCTCAAAATCTGTGTATACACTCGCGGATTTCCTGACCTTGCCCGCACATCAGCTGCGAATGATTTACAATAGTAACAGACGTTCATCAACCGATTTGCATCACCCACAAAAATGAATATGACGCGAAATGTTTTTAAATCTGCTTTAGATAAAAGCTTTCAGTGAAATATTGTTATGGATATACTGAACGCTTTTTAATGCTATTTATTTTGCGTTTGTACCTTCTTTACTGGTAATTGAATTGTGTGTTCTTGAATTTGGTTGAGTGTGGATTGCAATGTTCATTTTTCTACGAAGTTTGGCTGAAATATGTTGCCGTGAATTATGTACATTTCTAAAAGTTTTTGTTCATTTATATCTTATTGATCGGTTTGCTTTTATTTAAATCTTGGAATTCCAGATAATTTATATATTTTCTAACGCCAACCTTATAATGTCTTTTTATAGTGATTAAGTATCTACTATCATTAATACCGGCTCAAAAAACATGGAATTAAGTATCCTGACAATTATACGTTTTAGTCAATGTTAATTGCTGACTCAATGCGGTTCTTTAAATTAAGTTCCAGTGTTCATTTTCAGAATGTTTTGCAACCATTCCAAAGTTATCAATGGGTTTACTTTCTTAAGGTTAAGAGGACTTTAAGACTTACAATCCAAATTCACTATCGTGTTTTTTTTTAAAATTCTGCATCGGAAAAGTAATTGCATGCATTGATAAATACTATTCCTTTATCAACTGTTTTATTGATTTGTTACCATTATACAACTGGACTGTTCAATTGCGCCTTATATCACAATAACTTCTGCATTACATCGTGCCCCTCAAGACGTCACGTAATCTAAGTCAATATATCACGGCACCAACGAAGACAAATCACCATATATTTATCGCCGCGCAGACAGAATAACACCCCAAATAAATACGTTAAACGTAATCATTTAGACGTAATGTTGCTATCACTGCTCAAGTGAGGAGAGATTTGCGAGAAATGCCGAGGAAATCGTGTGTTATGTCGAGTGTTGTTCAAATAGTACCCGAGTGACGTATGTATCCGTTTGTGATATTCCGGTACTTGGTATGTTTTGGCAATGGCTGGGGGTTACTCTATGAAACGATACGAACTTCGAATCGATGGAGTGATCGGAGTGAGATAAGTGTTTCATTTCTAAAAGTCAATACTATTCTCTATAAATACTTAACATTTTCTGCGAACTTAATCTATGGTTACGATGTGCGATCGAATATTGTAACATTTTCGTGAGTATCTAAGCACAACTAAGTTAAGTTTAAAGTTTGTGTCGTTTCACAGAGTAACGCCCCTGATTTGTTCGGTGAAATGAGGTATATAAATGTCCAGAGTTTAGAATGGAAACAATTACGGAACTTATTACAGGAAAATATTTCCCATGTTTCATATTTTTTTTATTGCATTGAATGGCGGGACGAGCAAGCCGTTCGCCTGATGGTAAGCGATGCGACCGCTCATAAACAGTAGCAACATTCCACTGCGCTCGCCATCCTGAGACATAAGATGTTAAGTCTCAATATGTCCAGTAGTTGCTCTGGCTACAATGCCCTTCAATCCGAAACACAACAGTGCATTTAAGCAATGTTGTTTCACGGGAGAAATAGACATTGCGGTGGTACCTACCCAGATGGCCTCTCACATATGAGAGACCTACCACCACTACAATCATCAATTTTGAATTGTCTTAAAAATATATAATTTGAAAGTAATGATCCATTTGAAGAAAGATAGTAATTGCCAAGACAAATATTTGTGGGATCCACAGATATTTGTTTCAGTTTGTGAGATAGAAAAGTCTCTCGTAGTTTCTGATACCCACGACATGACACAAGACTCAAACTTAGTGTGGAGTCAGGATTATTTACCTAACTGTTGGGTGTATTCATTATTTATTTAATTATTTTACTACAATAAAATTATGGGATAATTTCACATTTTAAAAATATACTTAGTTTAAACAGAAATACTGCACATTCTATCACAAAAAATATTCCACAAGATTCATGAATGAAAATGTAAATTTGGCATTTGAACATCGCAGTTGCCAGCGTTTTGCACTCGATCTCCCAATTCATTTGTTTATATGTATTTAAATAGATTAAATATATGCATTACCAAGGACAAACAGACATTCCGAGCTAATATTATCCGACCTGAATACTCGCGCTGTAAGATATATTTTTATTTATATTTTATTGATATCGGCCCGGTTGTTTGAATCTCTTGTGCGCAGGTGGGGCTTGAATTAAATTTATTGTTGCAGGTGTTATAGAATAATTTGAGATATTGTTCGAATTATGTAAAAGCCGGTGTGAGAAGTTAGGTCGATAATTTTTTTTTATGTACTTGTTCTTATCCCAGTTAAGTCCTTATAAAGATGTAATATAACGGATAACTTGAATTTTTGCGTAATGAAGAATTAATGTTTTCTAAATATAGCCTGAAGGATATTTTTAAAGGACGAAAGCTTAAATTTGCAGACCCAAGAATATTTATTGGTAATCCTAAATAAGGTTGACTACTGTACATGGGAGTTAAAACCAAAATACTACGGCTACTAATGAAAATAAATTACTTATCCCTACAATTTCATTACTGGGTGTTTCATAAACATGAGACTTGTAAAGTTTCTCATAGTATCAGATACCTACGATACAACAGTTGTATTTTGAATCAATAACCCACCCTTTACATACTACTCAATAGTCAATTATTCAAAATATAGTGACAAATAATTCAGACGAGACTAGTCCGTCAATACTTGACGTGTGTGGGCACTGGGCTAAAGTGTTTCCATAGATCTTAGCTTTCTCCTGTGGGCAGGACTACCGCGTTTATTATTTATTTAAGCTATATTTACATTTGAGACGTATAGATTTTATACAAGACAGCCTCCGTGGCACCGTAAGACGCCGGCTGTGAAACGGGAGGCCGCGGGTTCGATCCCCGCACCGAAACAAATATTTGTGTGAACCACAGGTATTTGTTTCGGGTCTGGGTGTTTATGAGACCGAAAAGTCTCGTAGTTCCTGATACCCACGACACAAGACTCGATCTTAGTGTGAGGTCAGGACTATGTATATGACTGTTGGGTGTATTATTTATTTTAAATTTTTAATACAAGGCTGGAATACAATTCATGAAAAAAAAAAACAACATATTACATACATACATAAACTCACGCCTTTTTACCAGAAGGGCAAGGCAGAGGTGCAACCACAGAGTACATTTTACATATTAAGGTGCAACCAAGACATCAACGTTTCGCCTTGTATTTTCCGTCCTACGATGTGATTTATATGTATATTTATGTGATGTTGTATTTATATATTCTCAATCAGCCATCAGTCAGAGCCATCAGAGTCAGGTATTTATGCCCGGTATAGGCTCGCCCTCTATCACATAGTGAGACGAAACAGACAAGGTGAAATGTGGATATCTTAGTAGCACACCTGCCCTTCCCTTCTGGGAAAAAGTCGTGAATGTATGTATCTACGGTATGTATGTACTAATCTATGGTTATATATACCTACTATACTTATGAGGCCAGTCGTACGCTAATTCGTGAACAGAATTTTATTATTAAAAATATTTCGCATTCTCTCACATCGGTTAATGTATGATATATTTTGCATATAGTTTTAACGAGTTTTCTACAAAATGTATTGTGATTCAGAGAGCGTTGAAGTCCAAATACATTGGTATTGTTCGAATGTCAAATTGCGCGCTTTAAAAGGTCCGTTTATATATAACGGATTAATGTAGATTTTAATCGCAGTCTTTTTTCTGGTTTATTTGGTCAAAAGTACCCTAAATTGACGAGAATGTATGAAGAGGTTGATGATTGTGTATGAAACGAAATTAATATGTCAGGATCGTGCAAAGTGGTGATCTATAGTCTCTTCCTACCCCAATGGGATTCAGGCGTGACTATTATATATGTCATTGTGTCAGTGATTTAAAAAGAATTGTGTGCTTAAACTATGTAAGTATAGTCTGGATATTATGGGATCAAAATAACATATCGGTATATTAGTTTAGGGCAAGTTATTTTTTGGTGTAAAAAATATCATATCTACGTTAAATTAATAAATATATAAAAATAACTAATGCATTTTAATTATATTTTTATTTAATTTACATATCATTTTCAAATTGTAGATAGGATTTTGAATAGTACTTCATTCATTTTATTCCATGAACAAAAGCATAATATGCCCCATTTTCCTCTCTACTTTACTGGAATATTTAACGTAAAAGTACTTACATACTTCACAGTCTAAGATGGTCTATTTCGATACTTGGTCACACCTTCCTAAACAGGTGTAATAATGCGGTTCGTAATAGCCACCTACGACTAGGGTTGTCATTCAATTAACTTCTATTAACCATTGTTACAAGACATGATGGCGCGATTAGTGCCATGAATATTGCTTAAAGGCATGTATAGTAAGTACTGAGATTTGCCGAGCGATACTAACAGTTGATAATAATAATAACAAATTATTACGATACGAGTTGAAATAAAATTATTTTCTTTGCTTTACAGAAATCCGTAATAATTAGTTTTATTTCAATGTGTGACATTCGCCTAAGAAAAAACCCATTATGATTTAAGTCTCAAAAGCATTAGAATTCAAGAGTTTAGCTTGAACTACCTTATAAAAAAACAAAAATAATTTTGATCAGCCTGATAAAAATACTCTGCATGGAATAAAAAAGTATCCCGACGGAAAACAATGTACAATTAAAATTAGCAGAAAAAAGGCCGAAGAAAATGTTTATGATTAAATTTGCCAACCCTAAATTAATCTAGAGATTATAAGCGGCTATTACTAATTCTCAGAGATGCTCCGATTTGATTATAATGTCACAAAGCAAGTCTAACGTAAATAATTACGTCTATTTAATATTTCATATTCACCGACCATGGATAATTAAGTTTGCTAGATAATTGTTGGATAAGATTTAACAATGTTACAATATATGTATTAATTTGAATTTTTGTCATATTATAAAAAAATATTACTAATAAATAAGATGTTTTCAAACGATTTTATTTAACTTGCCCTGTCTGTTTCTTTTTGTGACAACTTCAATTATCGAAGTAGGACTCCCGACAAACCTCTTTTGTTAGTCTTCAAACATGGTATTGCCTTTCCCTGCATGTGTATCATATTTTGTCACCTTTTGCAAGTCTCACACATTATTCTTTAATTGAATTACAAAAAAACTTTATTTATATACATTTTATTGCAAAAAAAACAAATCACAAAAAAAGTACATTTGGCTGTCTCATCGCAAAGGCAATGAAATGAAATGAAAAAAAATATTGAATCCATAAAATGTCATACACTATTTAGATTCAGTCACTTTTTATTTTAATAGATTTAATTCATTAACTATTACACTATTGCGTGGGGTGTGAAGTGGATGTGCGGTACGTAGCCGTCACGCTGCCGTTACGGCGTGTGTGTACACGCCCGATGCCATCGTCAATTGAATAACGATTTCGTTCGCCTGCGCAGCTTGAGTTAGTGACGCGCTGTGTAGTCGATAGATATACCGATGTATTTTTTCTCTTTGCGGATTATAAAAAAATAAAATAGTATTTTAATTATGCGTAGTGTTAAAATATGTATTATAGGCGTTAGTAACTGTGGCTATTAAAAAAAGATTATTGATATATTTTTTCAAAATAAAAATATAAAAATATCTCAAAAAAAGGTTTCTTAGTAAAGCATAATATTAAGTTCCGATTGTTATTTTTATTTATAAATACCTGATGAATATCTTAAATATCAATAAACTATATCATACATTTTTTGCACATGCACACTAAAAATAAGAACGGACAAAAACTAATTTTATAATTCAAAATTTTTTTTATAGTATTTAAACTTGTTTTTTACTCATGCAATTCACACTAAGTGCTAATTTTTTTTAAGTAAAATCACAAAATAATTAATAAAAATAAAATATCTATATCTTCAACATCACATCACTATTTGAATCTCGGTCTCCTTATTTGTGATTTATAAATTGTTAGACAAATGAACATAGGGGATCTGCTTGACCAAGGTTATTCAACATTAACTATTAACTAAACGGAAGCTTTACTATTTATGGGAATAAAACCACAATAGTCACCGTTTTGTGAAATATGAGGGCGTGGTAAATTTTTTTATTTACAAGTTTTTTGGTAAATCATTGTACTGAATTATTGATTTGACATCAAGGGTGTTTTTATGTTTATTACGTGGTTTGAATAGTGTAATTTTCTCTATTTTATTTACATATATTGTCATAAGCTTCCCAGGAAATTCGTGAGAATATTTATTCCAATTCGTTTTGGAATTCTGAGTTATTTTTGTATAAGACTCGAGTCATTAAAAACGTTTGAAACTTTAGAAATACATGACAAATAAAATATAATGAAAGAGGATTCAAATCGACCGCATAATACTGACTGCTCCATCTCTTTTAAACCGACTTCAAAAAAAGGAGGAGGTTCTCGATTCGACTGTATGTTGCTATTTGTATTAAACTACTGTCACTAGTTGGTCTATATTTTATTGCCAAGTAAAAGTCTTAATTACATGCCACAGAACATAACTCCGTCTATTTTATTTAATTAAGCACCTCACCGAGCATGACAATGTCCTATCTCATCAATCTCCAAACTAACAACTATCCTCAGATATTTTTCACAATAAATCACTAAATTCAATCCCAATAAACATCCATCGATCGCCAAACTTCACTGCCTCAATAACTTCGCCGATTCGAGCGAAACACGAAACAGAAATGTCTTGTTTACGTCGGGTTTAACGCCACGGAGTCCGGATGCGCTCGCCTTCCTGTTGTGAAAGAGCAGTGACAAATTCCAGAAGCATTTGCAACTTGGGATTTACTGGTGGATAGCGATGTTGCAATTTGGCTGGATTATAGGGCATGTTAAGACTGCGTGCGAAAATGAAGCCGGGTGGTAGTTTTAGTGAGTACAGATACAATACAATTTTTTTTTCCAAACAAAACGAGATTATTTTTGGAAAAAAAAAGACAAATGTTTGTGTGATTCACAGGTATGTGTTTCGGGTCTGGGTGTTTGTGTGACCGAAAAGTCTCTCGCAGTTTCTGATACCCACGACACAAGACCAGGGGCGTGCACTCCTTGTAGGCAGAAATGCAGTGCTTTACTTGCCATTCACAGATATTTTATTATAACGTTCGTACGTTTTAGATGACTTTAATTTATAGTAAATAAATGAATAAACAAAATATAATAACTTAAAAACGCCTAATATTTTATAAATAGCACCTATTTGCAATCACGCAAACATTATGGTTGCCACGCGAAAAGCAAGAGGCGCTGCAAAGCAAACTAATGTACCAAGTCATGCCGCCGCGTCCCGCATTACATTTGTTTGCATGTGTGTAGTAATTTTGGTGTCCGTGCACAGTCGCAAACGCACACACCCATGAATATTGAAAGCCGCGACTCCTGCGGCAGGCCTCGGGAGTTCGGCAGTTGTCGGGAGTAATCGTAAATGTTCGTTGCCTATAATCCGAGTAAAATTAATAGGCTGGATTCTAATAAATCACCTATGCACATTATGCATTTTTGGTTAGTAAGGTTTTATTTGTTTAAATAGAAATGTTTTGTGTTTCGCGGGGGCCATTTTGCTTTTTTCATGAGTTTTTGCATTGTTTACTATTTTATACTATTATGTTTGTAAAAAAAAAATAGATTTCTTAACGGATTTTTCATTTTAACATTTGAAAGTGTGTACATTTAACAGTTTATTACTAAGTTTCGATATTAATTGTAGTCATTTGCTTTTACTAGTGTGTTTGTTTATTTTTTTAAATTTTATTTGATTGCGAGGTTTGTGTTAAAAATGTATGTTTATCAAATGAATGAATGAGGTGGCCGAAATCTTGCGTTTATTTACATCGGGATAGGTATAGTAATCTCAACTAACCGGAACCTTGAATATGTGAAAATTGAAAGCTGACTAGGTGAGTTTTTTTTATTTTACTTATTAGAATTTCTTCCGCCGCGACGATCGATCGCTGTTTTGTCTGCGTTGCCGTAGAAGATGGACATGAATAGTAGTACATCTAAGACTTGTTATGTTGGCATGGTTTCCGACTTAGAGATCCGTCGTGTGGCTGTGGCTATGCTAAAAAACTATAAAAGAAAAAGTTTTTGTGACCGAGTACTCCGCCGCATACCCAGTGTCATAATCCTGTGCACGCCGCTGCACAAGACTCGGTATTAGTATGGTGTCAGAGATTATGTATTTGACTGTTGGGTGTATTTACTAATAGATTTATTTATTTTATAAATGCATTTGAAATTTTTGAACTACATTATATCCGGAGTTACACTTTTGCGGTATTATTTTGTGGGATAAATTTCGTCTCATAAATGCTACGCTTGGTGAAATTTTGGTTAATGAGTTCTTCTATTATCCACGTTTAACAAATGCTTGTGTTGGTAATTAATCCACAAATATTACTTTCTAATTTGAATTTAATGGAATTTCAAAGCTATTCCTTTCTGATAATAACACGATATGAACATTGATCAAGCCCACAGGGTTTAATCACAACTGATTAACATTTACAAGCCGCTCAAACTCAGTTCAATTACACATTTCAACGTTCATACTTTATCTAAAAACAGAAGTACCCCTCTGCTATAAATATCTCAAGTCATGAGAGTAAAAAAGTAAGTGGCTTAGTAAGTAGCACTTTATTTCAAGTGCAACCCTTTTGTTGGTTTGTGGTAAGACGGTGGACCTTTTAGTTTTCAAGGTCTTATGGCCATTGGTTATAAGTGGTATCCAGCTACCAGTGTTTATGAATCTACTAGATTATGTTGGAAAGGGATTTAATTTTTATTTATTTAAGGACATCTAATGGTAGTTACATTGTTTCTTATATCTAATACACTTACAATTTGGTAACATGTTAAATGCACTACCTGCAGGCGTCACAACATGCATTGAATATCAAATAACTGCAGGATAAAATAAGGACAAAGAATAAGGATTTGATAATATTTTTTTTTATTTATTAGTTATTAAGATCACATACCTAAAATATTCCAAACTTCCTCTGTCTCAAAAAATTCATGGTTCTTTCTGAGAAAGGCGTTATGTTGCTCGTTTGATTTATATCTATCGATAAAATATTTATTGTTATTGAGTAATTTTAGTTTTTAAAAACTGAACTGATCCATTGGTGCAAATACGAGTGGTAAGAAATAGATATTTCAGTTCGAGAAATGTATCTAAAAAATCCAAACCCGATTTGGTGCAATACAAAGAACTATATAATTTCAGACAGCCATTTGGTTACATCACATCTTTTTAAGAATGATCATCTATTTTCAAACCTTCTTGAAGCAAAGTAGTACAACTTTCGCTCTAATCGAACAAGCCAGGCCAACGATAAGAACCAAAACATAAGCTCGGTTCAAGGGCGGGTTACCTGGCGACTGTAATGGTTTCATCTATATATAGAAACACCCCAATACGGGATCGTGTTTAATGCACCGAGGAATATGACTTCAAGTTTTAAGACCACCATGGTTTATGGCGACGCGATGGGGTGATTTTTCTATTACTGAGGTGGCGCAGTTGTAATACGGTATGATTGAAATATGGTCTCGGGTTCGAATCCCTGGTCGGGTGATTTTGGATTTTTGTATTCATTATTAGCGTGGAGTTAGGAATTTGTGTCATTATAACGATAGGATTCTATCAAATCTTACGACAGTAAATACAAGGCGATACATGGGTGCCACATAAAGTTTTTGAAAATATTCTGTCGTCTATGTTCATCAATAATAATGTAGGAATGGAATCGTGAAATAATATTTCAAATCATATCTGTAGCTTAAGCGCCTATTCAATGCAAACAATCACATCTTTCCTCTTTACGACATTAGTTTAATTTTTGATTAAAACTTAACATTAGCAAAATTAAGCATACATAAGCATTTAATATATTTGCTAAAATAACATACATACATATATAAACTCACGCCTTTATCCCAGAAGGGGAAGGCAGAGGTGCCAGGGCACCCACATTTCGCCTTGTATATTCCGTCCCACGATGTGATAGGTGGCGAGCCTATCGCCATATCGGGCACAAATTCCTGACTCTGAGCTGATAATGAATAGAAAAATCCAATGTCACTTTGCCCAGGCGGGATTCGAACCCGAGACCTCAGCTTTGTAACCGTACCGAAGTACAACTACGCCACCGAGGCAGTTGCTAAAATAAATGTATCAATTTATCAGAATCCGTAAACTGCATGAATCAAATTTAATATGAGTAAGGCATAGGCATACACAAGCATTCATCTTCGCATAGATACATTTCATTGTAAAATTGACAGTCTCCTTTATCAGAATTTGAAAACTCTAAGAATCAAAGGACAATGGCAGATTTCCATACATGATTTTAGTTGATGTAAATTTAGAGCGTTTATTGGTCAAAAAAATATAAATGAATTCCGCTGCCGTTCCTAAACAATAATGTGTTGAGAAATACTGGTGAAAAAGTCTACATTACTTACTAAACGTTTTTAATTTATAGATTTTGAGGTTATGTTCTATTTGTCATTTTCAATTGAAATATTATTGTTTTCTGAAAAATGTTATTTGGTGAACTAGGGCTATGATATAAATATTTACCGCACTTGTTTTACCAAATAAAGCTATTTTTTATAACAGATTTTGCGAGATTCAATGAAAAATATTTTTTGTCGGCTTAAAAGACCTTACGCCATTGCTGAAAAAAAACTGACTCCCATACAAAATAGTCAATAAAGCTTTTTATTTTATTGTGAATCTTAAACATCGTTACACAACTATAATTAGTATGCTGAAAAGTCACGAAAAATAATAATATTATTATTAGCAAGTATGACATTTCTAAACGCGTTGTTCATGCAAATACGATTTCGCCATTGTCCTTTAATACGAGTAAGGCTACAAAATCACCAATAATACATTTTTCAGAATCCGAAAACTATAAGAATCAAATTTAATATGAGTAAGGCTACAAAAGCATCCAAACCTCCATATACCCAAAGCGAATTTGAAAACTGTAACAATCAAATTAATTATGAGTAACCCAAAGGTGATTTTGTACGCCTAAATCTCGATCCTAAAACTGTAAGCATCAAATTAAGGCTTAAGGCATAGGCATACAAAACCATCCAAAACGCCATATTCCCAAAGCGAACAATCCGAATGGGCATTGAACGCGCGCGGCTCGGCGCTAGCAACAAGGTGCGCCAGATCGCAGGAAGTTTACCGAGCACGTGCGCCGGCTTCCTCACACAGGATGTTTTAAAACCACGCAATAACTGCAATTAGATCCTGAATCAGTTTCAGTATTGTGAATAAGTTGAATAAAGCTGTGATAAGGTATTGTTAAAATATTCACTAAGTCGTCTGATGGGTTGTGTTTTTGTAAGATTGGAGCCTTTTAAATGTGATAAATTTTTATTGTAAAGCCAAGTCTATAGTCGTTGGCTACCCCTATGGGATACAAGCGTGACGATTATGTATGTTATGTATGTATATTTATTATAGTTAGATAGATAGATAGAGTTTCTTGCCCGTTCTTCTCTAGTGAAAACAGCTTTCCGAACCGGGTGGTAGATAAAAAAAAAATGACTGAATCTAAATGATGTTGAACATTTTAATGGATTGAATAAATTATTTTCATTTCATTTTCATTTCATTTCATTTCATGTAGAAAGTATTGATTCGTTCTAAGAAGCCTCAGGAATTTGTTCGAAGTTAGTCATAACTTACAAATGGTTAATTTTTTTGAAAACTAACACTTATTGTCGTTCTCCTTTCTTCTTGTGACAACACAAGAATTGTGAGTCCAAAGGCAGCATAATGGTTTTCCACAGTGTTAGTTTTTATGAATGAGGCTCTCTACAAAAGCATACCTTATTATATCCACGTTGAATGTGTTTTAAACCTTCAGTATTAATGACACTGTAAACACAGCTCATCTTTTGACAATCCCGTTAATATGCAAGCAGTTTGCGGTGTTTGCGGTTACCGTCAGATCATCGGCTTACCGTCTGCTAATTGCGCTGCCGTGATTATTTTGTTTTATTATTCATAATGGTGGTCTGTTTGACTGACTTGATGCTAAACGTCTTGTGTTGATAGGTATTATTGCTTTGTACTTGTAGATCCTTTTGTCTTGGAGATTTTATAGTTGATCAAAAACTTCAATGTCTTCGTTGCGAATAAAAGTGGATCTTTTGTTTTGCGTGTGAAGATGTAATGATCAATGTGGCAGTCAGTAAGTTACTATGACATCAGTGATCTTAAATGATAGTTACAATACGAATTTTCTTTAGACTTGATTTAAAGAAAGTCGTAATTAATTATAGGTAAGCTTAAAGCAGCAATGTAGAACTAATTATAGTCTATATTTGACGACATCGTAGGAAGGGGTCGTGCTGCCACGTATGATACAGCAAAGTACCTTTGTGTTTAGAATTGGACTATTTATTCCTCAACTGAACGAGATTAGAACTCGTGAGGTAAGGATTCCAAGTGTGGGAGGGTTGTGGGACTATCTACTTATTGATCAAGAGGTCAATTTACAATGGCCAGTTCCAGTAAGGTCCTGAATTAAATTTGTTCTGTGTATTATGCCAGTCTTTATTGAAATGTTATCCTGTATCATAGTAATCTAGGAAAGTTATTTGAAATTTATTTTCGTCTATGAAATTTCTTGCGCCAGACGTATCTCTATCTTTCCAATATTGTAAGTTACAAACAGTATTTTGTCTTGGGGGAATTTGTATACGACTTAAGAGCGTATACACCTTGCGCGCAAAGTCAACTATAGGTATTTCTTCGTTAATTTCACGCACACATAAGCGACCAAAGCTGTGTGCGTAGAGCTGCCGCGTCGGCTCGCTATACAATCGGCTCAAACAACTTTGATCCGTGCGCTTAAAATATTCAATTGAAATGTAACTGTAATATAATATCATAAAAATATTTTATTTGCATTATAAGTAGACAAATATTACTGTGCAAGCAAAGAATAATACAAATTTTGGATACTAATCATATTTTCGTTATTATTACATTGTTAAGTTGCATTCAAATCAGTGTTCAATCAGGATTACACTACGGACGTTTTATTAATCATTTCGTGTTCGAACACATAAATAGTGTTAGGGGCCTTACAACCCCTTACAATTACAAAATATATTTAATTTTATATTACAATACATAACATAATTTAGCCTCGGAATTACATCCCATTATATTACATGAAACATAATTTATACTCACTACAAAATCATTGTAGGTAATAAAAATAATTAAATATTTTACTACCAAAGTACTAAGATGTGGTAATCGCATTCCGCGCGTGGCTATTTTTACTACGCGCGGCATAATCGACTGCAGCCAGGCCGGAGCGACGAGCGATACGTCCTCCCTCTAGAAGGCCTTGCGGCGGTCTGATTTGATCCACGTCGGACAGCGTGTTTTATAGTGGTTTTTAAAATATTTGTAGAAAACATGAAAACTAATTTTGTTGAAATATAAAAATGGTAATTTATTAATAAGATGTTCTTCTATTGTAATATGCAATTGCTATAAAAAATTATGTACGATAAGTTGGTGAAAAAAAATATGTTCTTGACGAGAGTTTCTGAATAATTTCGCATTGTTTAAATTTTTATTTTTCAGGAACTAAACACAAAAAGATTATTTTTCTCAGCAAAATCCCTCCATAAGGGTCTTATTAGTCTGATGATATTTTTATTTTCATCTTATATTTAGTGGTTTCGGATATCTTAAGCTTCTAAATTGCCATTTAAAGCCTAAATAACGAAACTTGTGTTCAGTAATCCGTATAGTACTCACAAATTATCCATCAATCTATAATGTTTTTCACCAAAATCCCTAGATGACAACCTTTTCTAAAATTAGTAATAATTATTTTTCCTTTAAATTGTTTATTGGTGGCTATTAACTCATTTGAAAAGTCCTGTTTTTAAGCCAAAAAGCGCGTGCAGGGTATAAACGCTCTTAAAGAATAGTTTTTACTCAAATCTCTCCATTAAAAGTGTCTGAATAGAATACTTAGCTCCATCATCTATCCTTTGCCAATTACAAGTAATCGTTTCCTCTACTGGAACATCTATTATAGCTGCGAAGATATTCTCAAACACCCCGTAGATTGCCATAAAACTATGTTTACAAATATTAATAAAAAAAACCGCTGTGCGCGCGCCATCTGCGTGGCAGGACTGGCGTTATGTAATTAAAATTTAAACAAAACATTATGAAGACGCAAACGAGATGCGTTTTGTCATTATTTATGACAGTTTTTGTTCGGAAGGTAAGTGATTTTGATGATTATTATGAGTGACTTCGTGAAAGAAAAATCGAAAGACGCTTGTGCGTTTTTGAAGATAGTGTGGAAACTTGTATAAATATAAGATTTTTCATACTTAAAACAACGTAGGTTGTTATGGCTATAATTTTTAGTAAGTAAATTATACTTTTCGTTACAGTCTTAGTGTGATTGTTGCTGAAGAGGCGTTTTTCTGCTTTTAAACATCGGGAAAAACATCGACTCGAATCTTTTGTATAAGGTTTTAATTTCGACAATCAGCTTTTGACGGCATACTTTACCTACATACCGAGAAGTGTCCCCAATGAATATTAAAATCTTCGGCTTTTTTCAAAAATCATTTCAATAATATCTCAAATCAATTTAACATAGAAACTGGATACAAAAGAAAAATAGATGTTAATTTGTTTCCCCCATTTAAAACACATCCCAATCAATCACGGAAATCCTGTATCAATCCGCAAGTATTTTTAACCGTTCAACACCCCATATGATAAATTAACAAAAATGATACGGTGATAGTTCTATTTTAACCCTACAATAAAAATAATTTAACCCTGGGTTATATTTACCCAGGTCAACCCTTCCAACGCGGCACGTGTTAAGCGATGAAATCTACGAAGGTGGGTTAGAAGACTTTAATAGATCCCCTTTATATAGATATTTTTATGTGGCTCGTTAAATTTTAATTGTTTGTGGCGCTTTTGTATAATTCATTAATCCTGGTTGGAACAACTATTATTTTGAAATGAAATGAAAATATTTATTGAATCCATAAAATGTAATACACTATTTAGATTCAGTCATTTTTTTTTCCACTACCACCCAGTTCACAAGGCTGTTTTCGCCAGAGAAGAACGGGCAAGAAACTCTAGCGTTGCTCTTTTCAAAAATAAGTTTACAATACAGTGATCATACAGAAGTTGAAATTCAGAGCAGTTCATAAATTATTCATAATAATGATTATATTGTACGGCTGAGTTAAGTGTGGTCGCCCTGACCGCGGAACCGGTATACACTGTTCAGCAAAAGCAATGAAAGGCAATAAAAAAAAATATTAAAAAAATGAAAAAAAAAACAAAGTAATTAATATTATCATTGTAAGCAAATCGAGCAGACCAGTCTACACAAGCAGCACCCGTTCACGAGTATGACGCATGTGCCAGCCATCGGTCTCCTCAACCGTGTTAAAGGGAAGTGACCGACCCGGCACACGACGCCGCCGCAAGCACAGACATTTAAGCGAGCATGACGTACTCAAATTGCCTACAACTATGGTGACACAAGTGGGATAATTATTTTAATTATATTTAACAGAGTACACACACATCCGGTTCGGGGACTTATTTTAGTGGTATATCTGCTGATATAGGAAATGTAGTATTAAAACTACTAAAAGAAATGCTAGTAGACTGAACTAGTGCCTAAAGCATTGGAAGGATTATGAGTACGTGTGACCTTCGTCCCATATTTTCTCATCTCTAACTCCTATAATTCAGCTAAACTAATAGGTACTGTTTGACGTTTCACATTTTTTACATTTGTACAGGCGTAACTTACAAAATTTCAATAACATTTTAGGTAATTATAGTATTGCGGAATGTTATTGGATCAATATTGTGTAAGTTACGCCTGTACAATGTTGTTTAAACCTGAAAAGTATAAAACGTCAAACGATACCTATTAGTTTAGTTGGATAGTAGTGGTATGCTGAATGATTTTCGTATCCGCTAGAATAGGAAAAGGAAGAAAGTGCAAAGAGCCTTATTATTTGATATGGTATAATAGTAATCAACATATAAAATAATAATATCATCATCATGATGATTCATGTATAAAAGTAATCATCTTCTTTGAGTTACATTGCTAAGCGCAATGATATATTATACAAATACGACGTAGATATCGCACTAGCACTTCAAAAGTGAGGCGTTCAAATTCGGGCAATTGGTGTAATTTCATCTAGTCGCATAGCAACGGTGACAGAGGGAAGACCTCAGTGCTGTCAACATAATTTATTTCGAAAATATTGTCTAAATTGTCGAATTGTGTGTTTTAAAAGTGTTAAAACAATGGTGCAAAAATACGAAACTAAATGGGACCTACACACCATACGTAAGTATATAAAAACCACACAAAATTTAATTTTTATTTTAAATTAGTATACACCGCCTTCAATTGTGTAAGAAGGATCGCGTAATACAAAGATTGTGAAGTGCGATAGGGACAAAAAGCGTACGTCATAGATTAACAAGTCAGAAGCAAAACCGATCATACAGAAAATTGACGATGAAAGTTTGAATGGATTTGGATAGTTGTATATTTATTTCTAATTTAATCACATTTAAAACAATTAAGTTATTTGTTATGAATTATTTTCATAATCAATTCAAATAACTTAATCCAACCACGAACATTACAAAATACATTAGCAGCCTCATTATATATTTTGAATAACTATATTTACATATAACATTAATTAATGTTTCCAGATTTCCACGTGATGAGCTTTTAAGACGTTAATGGATATGCACTAAACACAGCTCGGACAAAAAGAGAGGTTCGTGACTGGATGCCTTTAAAACTGATTAATATTGGTTTAGCACATTTAATTATGAATAAAAATATACAACTACGAAAATATATATATATCCACCTAAAAAAACCTGCACCATCGGTTGTTTACTAGTGGCAGGTCGCTCATACGTTACCACCATGTGTAGGTACCATCGCAATGTCTATTTCCCCCGCCACACGGCAGTTTAAATGCCATGTTATGTTCCGATCCAAAGGACATTCCCGCCCGAGTAATCGCTGTACTTATACTTAAGATCTTATGTCTCGGAATGGCGAGCACAGTGAATGCCAAGCATTGCTTTGTAATTTAAGGTGTCTTGGTTTCGCTTATGTCCACGAGCGGTCGTATCACTTGTCATCATTACAACAAAAAAAAATATTAATAAGATATCGATTTTTCAGTGCATGCTAACCATAAACTTATATAAAAAACGGCAATCACTTATTTTTTTTATTTAATCAAAGTCATGTGCAAATAAAAATATATTTGTTTCAGGATGGCGTACCACAGGTGGACTCATGTAGCAACCTCAAAGTTAATATATTATATACTTATAAAACCAAATAGGTAGTTTTATTTATCGTCACCCTTCTGTTTCTATCGCTTCGATTCTATGTTTGGATAGCGCAATGCTATCTCTTTTCGTGTCGTACTTTCTGTATGATCTGTTTCATTCACTAAAATTGTCATAAAGTATTAACAAATGAGTATGTATATGCATAGAAGTACAGTTTTTAAACGTCACGCAGTATGAATATGCGTCATCTTTATTAAAACATCATTGGCTAAGCGTCGGTCTCTCCCAAGAACTTCAAGAACAACTACAGTACAAAATACATTAAATTAATAAAAACACCTATTCCCAATAATTCCTTCACAATTCACTTTCCTGACGCTGGCAGGGAACCGGAAAATTCCCGGTAAAGTGTCCGGGATACGTGACACCCAGATTATTTATACAGCGCATAAAAACTCACCCTTTCATTATTCTGAGTCGTTAAGCAGTGAATCAAAATCCGATATTATAATGTTTGTGTTATGTTTAATTTTACACGGTGCCAACGAACTTTGAAAGTATTAAAAATATTTTTGAGGTTAGGATTTTCCGGACGCTTCGGTGTGATTGCGGTCTTGTGCTAATTGTTTGGTAATTTGAAAAAGCTATCTTGGTAAAGGTTGAAATGCAACATGCACCGCATTCAACAGTTTGCTATGAAAATTATTGGGAGACGCCTTAGTTTAGCTGTGGATTTGACTAATAATTCAGTCAAATAATTTATTCACACGTCGGGAAGTAAAAAAATGCAAAAAAATAATAATATCCGTAAAAAAAAGTTTTATTTCAATTTGTGACATTCTCGTAAATTAAAAAATACATTGTTTACTTTCTTCGACTGCAGATAATTATGAAATGTCTTGCTATCCAGATAAAGAAGTAATTGGCAAGAAATGATTGTCTGAAATCAATTAGGCTGGTAAATTTAATCAGATTCATCTCAGTAAAATTTTAATCCCTTTGATTGTTTACCTAATTTTAAAAAAAATCCTTTATTCCTTGATGTTATTATAAATTAGACATAATCACGCGTATAATCATTTTACGCAGAATTGAAAATTGCGACAAACGTATAATTTGATCGAAGGACATACAAATGAAGTCATGATTCATTCAGTCACTCATAATTTGGTTTGTTTACTGGTCAATCGCAATTGAAAGCAACGGGACTAATTAGAACAACTGTTATTGACTAGCATTGTTAATTATTACTAACAAATATATTTGCGTATATGCTACAACCGTGTACCCATCAAGAATAGTAAGAAAAAATGATTGAATTATTAAACTTGGCACAAATATTAGTCCCTCCTTTAATATTTGCCAAAATTACTTTGATTTCGAGTATCAAAAATAAACTTGAAAATAATAAACACCATATTGAAACGCTGATTATGAACTCATAAATTATCAAATTGTGTAATTTTTACAGTTTAGAGATCAGATTCGAACTTTTTCCGAAAGTTTCCTCTGAAAATCTTTGGAAACGCACAGTCTAGCAGTAGACATCGTATGACTAGTGAACAGAATGTAGCCAATTAAATGAACTAAGATATAAAGTATAAACCCATGTTTAAACTCGGTTTGTACACCCACAAACCCAAGCATTATAATAACATTACCCCTGACAGTAAAGGTGCACCGGTCAACGTTCCATGACAAAAATAGCACCGTTTATATTTGTTTCTTAAATCTTTCACACCAGTACATTCTGTTTGTCAATCGTTAAATGAATTGACTAATGCGCCCTGACTTTTATTAACAGCTTTAACGATGGCAATTCGATTTGTAGTAATGTTTTATGGCATCTATGCTGATGAGTAAGATATTTTTTATAGCAATAAATGGCGAGACGAGCATTGCCATTCGCCTCATGATGAGCTATACGACCGCTCAGGGACAGTAGCAAAACCAAACAACACAATTACAAATCAATGCTAAGTATTCCACTGCACTCGCCATCTTGAAACATAAGATGTCAAGTCTCATTATACCCAATAGTTACTTTGGCTAGTATATCTTTAAAACCGGAACACAGCAGTGCATTTACGCTGTTGTTTGGCAGGAGAAATGATCATTGCGGTGGTGCGAACCTATTCAGGCGGTTTCTCATAGACGAAAGACCTACGATCAATATTTAATATCCTAAAGTATGTAAGTGCCTTGATGTGTCACTGGTGGTAGGTCTCTCATATGTGAAAGGTTGCCTGGGTGGGTACCACCGCAATGTCTATTTCTCCCGTCAAACAGCAGTTTAAATGCACTGTTGTATTTCGGATTGAAGGACATTGTAGCCAGAGTAACTACTGGACATATTGAGACTTAACATCTTATGTCTCAAGATGGCGAGCGCAGTGGAATGCCAAGCATTGCTTTGTAACTCAAGGTGTTGTTTGGTTATACTACTGTTCATGAGCGGTCGTATCGCTTAAGATCAGGCGAACGGCATGCTCGTCTCGCCATTCGCTGCAAAAAAAAAAAACGGATATAAATTAAAGTGACTACAAAGGTTAAAAAAGGGACGAGAAGGGAAGATTGTAGAGCAGAGAAGGATAAAGAGGCGGAAGGAGTTAAAGAGGTTGGCATAGTGAGGTCATTGGACATGTCTTTACCGTACGTAGTACTGCCATCTGAAATATACAAGTAAACAATTTCATAATTTTTGCGATAAATAAACCTTTATCCTATGACATCTTTATGGTGAAGCCAACGTTTGTAGACATCGGGTTGAATCTAAACAATCAATTATAAATTTTAATTAAATCAACAACGACTGTATGTCAGAGGTGAAAAGGGAAAGGTTAAATGGAAAGCCTGACCCTACGTCATGACAATGCCACTAGGAATATTAACAAAGTTCACGAGTTGATGATTTATTAAGTATATACTTTTATAAAATCACACCTTTTTACACAAAGGGTAGACAGAGTAGCAACTCAGGACTCTCACAGTTCCCCTTGGATGTTCCGTCTTACGATGTGATAGGGGGCGAGTCTATCGCCATATTGGGCACAAATTCCTGACTTCGGGCTTTGGGCGACCTCAGCTTTGGAACCATACCGTAATGCAAATACGCCACTGAGGTAGTTAAGTATGTGAATAATACATTCAGCGAGCTTAGTACATAATAAATCGTCAACTTCTGTAAGCGAGTGTTTATAATGCCACTTGCCCTTAAGCTTGGCCACCCTGGAATCTTTCATTGTATCTAAATACAAAAGAACTAAGAGAGTTTGAATGTAAAGACTAGGAAGTTCATAGAAAATTATAAACATTCCCATTTGCTGATATACACTGCTCTATACCGTTTCTGTGACTTCGCAAACATCGGCAGTACAGTAACTTTACGACCGCATAAGGAGATCTATTTATGGTTTCACAGATGTTACAGCCAATCTAACTTTGGATTTTTTTACCAATCGCGAAAGTTCAGCGGGAATTGACCGCCGTTTGATTTATTCAGTAAATTATTTTGGCACCAAATTTTTGTTAATTTTCTTATGATTATGTCTATTTGAATAAGTCTTTTATAAAATGCCATGTTCAGTATTTTTTCATGGATAACATGCTCTATGTGAACTAATTAAATAAGACAATATTATTTTCTTTAAATGAGAAGATAAAAAAGTCTTAATCACAGCGTTCGGGTCCTTTGGCCACCACAATTTTCGAATTCCATCCTAACATTGCACTAGAATACAAAATATAAATAGCTCGTTTTATTGTTTCAGAAACTAATGGATCCCAATAAGAGTTGAGATTCGTTCAGTAACATGAATCTCGCCGGCATTGCGTTTTGGCGCGAAATGCCAATCGCTGTCACGCTCTTTGTGTTGGCAACGGCGTGCGTCGCGGCTGCACGAGACATTGTCCTAGGTAAGTGAAGCATACAGCCTAAAAATAAATTTATAATTTTAAATCGCATAAAATCTTTTTGCGTGAATGTAGAAATATATAATGTATGATGAAAAAATAAAATATTAAGAAAGTGTTTTAAAAATACGGTTAATACTTCCTAAAATTAATTTATGATGGTTCTATTTTTATGTTATGAAAGTCTTATTCAGGATCTTTTGTTTTTCAAATGGACAGCGAAAAAGCTTGCATCAACAATGTTCAATTGCATTAAAAATAAATAAATCACGTTCCATATTTGAATATGATTATACCATATAAGTAACCCAATACGTAATTCACTAAAAACGTATCCAAAATAAAACCATTCACCAACAATACTGAATGGGACAAATTAAACTCCACTTGAATTTATATAATCTGTTTATTTCAAAAATGCAATTACGTATGCCCAAAACACACTTCGATATTAACGAAAATCTTTACGATAACTTCAATTTGAAATTTTAATACTGGCCGCGTACGGAATGTAAATGCAAAGGTACTTAGGGCTCCATTATTTTGGCAATCGGAAACGATTTCTTTTCATTGTTTATTATTCATTGCGCGTTTTAGGCGCCATGTCACGAGTTACATTCATACGTAGGGGGTTATGTAAAACATGTCGAAAGGATATAGTGCCGTTTGCCAACGTGTGGTCGGCAGCCAAAATTAACGTCATGACTGTCAAAAAATATGGATTGACAAGTTTTTTTTGAATGACATGTGTTGAATTAACAATAACTGTATTTTAGTTTTTCTCATTAGTTCTGATTTCACATACTTATACCATGTTTCATATTCAGTTAAATTTGTCATAGTCTGATAGCTATTCGATATTTTCGTGAATATTAAAAATATAAATTTTCTAGAAAAAGGTAGTATTTTAAGTAAGAAATGTACGTGTACATAATGTGTACTAGTATTTAAAAATATGAATGGTTTTATTTTATTGACATAGTCCTGTACTGAATTATATAAATAATGTAAATATTTTTCCACGATCAAAATACTATTCGCCAAAAATACCTGGCATACATTTTCTACATCACTTTACTAATAAAAACATTTTCATTTTTCGTTTTATTTCATAAATACGACAGGAAGTGCACTGAGCGTTCAGACGATTTTTTGCCTGTCTAGACATAGATTACCCAGTTTTCGACACGGTATATACAGACTTTTAACGTCAAACTGTGATTCATTCCATTTATTTTGGAGTTAGTATTTCAAAAAAAAAAACAAAGTTAACGATAGCTCTCTGTGAAATTGAGACTGTAGAAAGATAACTTATATAGAACATTAATATATTCGAAAATATTATAGTCCCTCTATTTTGAAAGGACTGCTTCTGTGATGTAGATGTACTAAGATACGATTACAACGCTGAGTCTCGAGTTCGAATCTCGGGTCAGGCAATGTGATATTGAGATTTTGCCATAGATTATCAGCTCGGAGCCATACCCGATATGGCTCGCCCCCTATTACATACAAGGTGAATTTTTAAGTTTCCTGGTAGCACCTCTGCCTACTCCTTCTGGAAAAAAATTTTCATGTTCATTTAAACATTCCAATACTTTCTTATCTCTTATATATAACCAGTCCAATGTCATCTCTGACTAACAAAAAAAGTCTTGAACAATTTTAAAATACTTTTTTACAACACACCAACGCCCTACTCATTTTATTATCCTTAATACCTTAATGTGCTTTTAAACACAATTATAATTTAACCGAAAATAATAAACGGAAAACGTTATTACTTCACGGGTACAAATCGATTGTCGCAACCCTCTCATTTGGTTCCAATTAAGACCGGATGCTTAATTATAATAACCGTCGTCCAACGTAGTCTTTTTGTCAGTCATTTTCAGTAGCTTAATGCGGTTGAATTGACTGGGAACTTGGTAAGATTGGCGCTCTGAAGTCTATTGGAGAACCCTTGCTGATTCTGTTTGGTTGGTAATTGAAAGAATTATTGATTTGATAGACAAAAACGAAGGCAGGCGTGCTAAGAATTTCTTTTCGTTTGTTCTTTACGACTGTAACAGGTTCTATAACTTCAATTGATATAGTTATTGCTGTAGAACTTGGAAATGGACTAAGAATTTCCTACCATTCAATCATCACATGAAGAAAATACAAAATAATCGTTGCTTTATTTTTGCCAAATTTTTAGTTGCATTGTATCTTAAGACGCTAAAACTACCACCAGGTTTCGTTTTGGACTATACAGTATCTTGATATATCCGGTATATTAAAAACCTATGACATTATACAGAAACGATACCAGTCATACAATCAATGTTCGCGTTAAATTAATAAGCTGAAGAAAGCTATTCAAACCAGATTTTCACTCTATCAATACTACTGACCTTTTATTTGTAAAATAAATACAGGTGAAGCATAAACAAAATCGCCAGACTCACGTAGATTTGCCGTGAAAGTTTTAAACTAACATTTTGCGAAGGTCGCTGAGGAAGGTCGATTTGTTACCTAATTGCTCTCATTCCTGTATACACTTCATGTTTATTGGATTGAGTCTACGAATTCTAATGTTTGCTCTTTACATATATTCAAGTACTTTGAAACTATATTACCAACCACTTGAAAAAGTATGTAGAATATTTAGGTTACATTAGTCACACAGTGTGTCTATTATTTGTGGTCTTTGTTGTCTGTAATTCATATATTCAATAAATAAATAATTTAAATAATTTATCTAAATAATTTAGCTCGTCTTTTCAGCAGTGGCGCTTGAAAGTAATCAGTTTATTACGAGTATCTATTTTGTTATTAATATCGTTGTAAACTTTATGTTCAACACGAAAAATAGAAATTCTCAACTCCTTGCATAGATGCTTATATTATCTTTCACCCCAAGAATTGGCGGATCAACAATGACGATAACGTGTTATACTTGAAGGAGTTCGAAGCAGAGGGGTTACTCTATCAAAACGATAAGAACGTCGAATGTTCGGATGTTCGTCGTCCGGAGTAAGATACAGGATTTCAACTTATAATTATAGTTTAAAAAACTAAAAAAACACGCTTTCATAAAGTACAAACTAAAAAGTAAAAAATAATTGATAATGAGTTTAAGATTAGAAAATGGAGTAAAATACACACATTTTATTGTTACAAAGCGTGGGTTGCTGTAGGATAAGTAATTGTTGTCAACACCCCACGCTTTGTAACAATAAAATGTATGTATTTTACTCCTTTTAGTTTTTTAAACTATAATTTAATTGCTTGCACTAAAAACATTATCTACGGCTGTTTTATCAAAGAAAGACAGCTGCGCGCAAATTACCAACTTTAAATAAAAAAAAAACTTTTTTTACGTTTCTGAATAAGATAATGTCATATACTTTTTAAATTATTGCGTTGTCATCGGTCCTGGATAAATATGCAAAGTTTGAATTAAATCTGATCGTTCTAAGTAGGGCAAAATCGAGCTCAAAGGAGTCGGTTACATACACACATACATACATCTATACTAATATTATAACGCTGAAGAGTTTGTTTGTTTGTTTGTTTGAACGCGCTAATCTCAGGAACCGCTGGTTTGATTTGAAAAATTATTTCAGTGTTGGATAGTACATTTATCGAGGAATGCTATAGGCTATATATCATCACGCTATGACCTATAGGTGGGAAGCAGTAGTGACATTTCTAGCAAATACGAGGAAATTTTATTCGTGGTCCGATTGGTCGATATTCTATATTGGTAGTCGGAATAGAACATTTTGACCGCCATTTTGAAACGTGTATCTGCACCCAGGCGGAGCCGGGCCGGACCGCTAGGACAAACATACAGGTGAAGCTAATAAAAGCGTGTTAAAAATCAATACTATTTGTTATACTCACTTAGTCCATGGTTGCAACGTATGATACAGGAATCCAACATTTTGTTGAGTATCTAGGCACATAAGTGAAGTTTTACGTACGGCGTCCGAACACTCGAAGTTCGTATCGTTTTTATAGAGTAACCCCCATGTATTGATGTGGTTCGGTAACACTACTTATTTTAGTTATCAAATCATCATATTCAACAGCTATGGTCGCAACTTGGGTGTCATCAAACAAGTGGGTGGATGCATTTACGTAGGTTTCCTCCATTCAATTGAAAATATTTCAATGTCTATCTTACTTAGCAATAAAGATCGTCATGTCCACGAATCTTTTATGTCCAAGCTTTCTTATCTCAGTCAATACGTATTGATGACATGTGTGGTCCGAATCCTAAACAAACACTCGTCCATTGAATGGAATCAATAAAAACTTATTTACGATCTTTCCCCGTACATATTTGATCTGGTTCGGTTTATTGAATATTCTGACGTAAAATATAGTTATCTTAGAGATATAAGTTGGCGCCAATTTCTAGATTGTAGTTTTGTATATCAAATTTTAGGTTTATTTTAACAGTTTTATTTTTAGGAATCATGACGGATAAATTAAAGTTTAAAGCGTTCTTCAATGAATTTCATATGTTCTTTTTAACCATTTTAAGCTTTTAGTTTTAGTTAGTGTCTTATGTTATTCTCGACTGTTAAATCATATTTTGTTTATTGTAAGATTGTAATTTGTACTAGCATCAAATGCAAATTCCTTCTGTTTATTACAAGCAAGCTAAGGTCAATCCTCTCCAACTATCCCATTATGCTTAGTATTTTAATAACCAATGTTTATGGTTTAGTAGGTGCTAATTAACTCACACGTAACTATGACTTCGTCGCCATAAAAGGCTTAACTTACTATTAATATAATAAATCCGAAAGTTAATTTCTTGAATAATTTAAGAACATCATTTAATTGATTGAATTTTGGACGATTAGTTCTTAATGAGTCCATTTTCGTAACATTTACACTTTCAAATTAGTATCTGCAATTAGCAACGTTCTGGACCCAAAAATTGGAGTAAAAATTAACCATGGCCTCACGCTACGAAGGTAGTATTGTATACAAATGGGGCGACGAGAATACTTCAAAACTTTCGATGATCACAATTCTTAAACAAGAATTAAACTAGAAGGATTAATACACACAATTCCAAATTCAACCCTCAAATAATTACTCCATGAATCAAGAACCGCGAAGCTCGGATATAAACAGCAGGAAGCGTGTTATAAAAAAACACAATTATAACCCTTTCTCGGATGCTACGTGACTCCCATTAGAATAAGCACCGTTGGATGTCACGATTAAACAGAAAATGATCAAGATTTTCCCAACGTATTGTAAATTCGCTGAGCGTTGTATTGAGAGGATGCAAGCTTGCGTCCGTTCATAGGCTTTCGCGAAGCCGACATCCTTGTTTTGTATTCAATACACGTCCGGCTTTACCTGGCGTATGGTTTTAAAGCCAATCTTATTGCTAAAAACGTGAGGCAGCACGCTTCGCTGAAGGAAGTGTTGTTGGGTTTGTCTTGGAGACAGCGATTGGGTGAGTGTCAATATTGTATTTAATTTGATTGAGCAGCTAGATCATTGAATTTCTATGTTCTGTCTTTTTTTGGTGAGTTTTGGTTTCAGTTAAAATATGTTTAATAAGTTATTTAGTTTTAAAAATATTTTTTATTATTTTTTATTTATTTATTATACACAATCGTAAAAATACATTTCAAGAAAAAATATTTCTGTGTTAATTCGCTCCAGTATTTCTGAATTCAGCTATATCGCTCATAATTAATTCAATTATAAAACTCTTACGCCCGAATACTGGAACGCCATTCAAATAATAAGTTGTTCTTAACAGCGCAAGGCCCACTTAGCCAGTACATTTAATCGGGATTAAACTAGTTAAGCGCCATTTATATTTAAGTTGCGTTCCAATATTTGGGCGTTAGTCACTACTAAAACCTCGATAATTCTCGAATCAAAACAAAATGCTGTATCTAGTCCCGCAATGAACTCCTGAAGTGGATATGATGCTTAAAATGTCGTAAATTTTTTATAGTTCCAATGAAAATAAATAGGTTTTCGCCGTGTTCCATTTAAGAGATATACAATAAAATCTTTACAACGCGTTGGAAATAGATTTGAGCGGTTTTTATACCTGTTGCTTCTGTTTCTACGTTGGTTTGCATAATTTTGGGCACTTTCATAAATCAGTTTGATGTACGGATTAGTTATGCTTCAGTGTATTTTTATTGGTCTTCCTTCCACGAAAGTAAAGATGCGTCTGCCTTTTATTCCCATTCCTGAAATGTAATTTACATTTCAAGATATATTTTTTTGCTATGGAATTTCAGAACAAAAAAATAATTGGATAGGATTTACAAATGACATACAATAGTCCGCCGACCCGCACTAGGCCAGCGTGGTGGACTATATAGCCTAAACACTCTCAATCGCACTATGGATTGAGAAGGAGGCCCGTGCCCCGCAGTGAGTCGTACATATACAGATTACAAAAGAAATTGCCACGCTGGTGTGGAGCTAATAAGTAACATATTTGATGCTTGGGAGAACTCACAGGATGCCTTAGGTGTATTCTGTGATCTATCCAAAGCGTTTGATTGTGTTCACCATGATATACTTATCAGGAAATTGAGCCACTACGGAATTAATGGTATTGCTCTTGAATTATGCAAATCATATTTGAGCAATAGGGTCCAAAGTGTTGATGTCAACGGAATAAGATCTCCTGGGTCTGCCGTTACTATGGGAGTTCCGCAGGGCTCGATTCTTGGACCCTTTCTCTTTTTAATTTATATTAATGACTTACCTTTTTTTATAAGGGACAACTGTGAGGTAGTGTTGTTTGCCGACGATACTTCATTAATATTTAAAGTAAATCGACGTAATCCTGATATTGACGACGTAAACAACACCCTCTCAAAAATAGTACATTGGTTTAGCATTAACAATTTGTTATTAAATAGCCAAAAAACGAAATGTATAAGGTTTGTGACACCTAATGTCAAGAAAGTTAATGCTAACATTAATTTGAATGGGGATGAGTTGAGCCTTGTGGATACAACTAAGTTTTTAGGAATTACATTAGATCCCAAACTTCAATGGGGTTCTCACATAGTCGCTCTAGCTAAAAAGCTGAGCGCCGCAGTCTTTGCGGTGGGTAAGATTCGCCAATTGACTGATGTTGATACAGCTCGATTGGTATATTTTGCCTACTTTCATAGTCTGATGAGTTATGGAATTTTACTGTGGGGTGGTGCTGCTGACATTAATACCATCTTTGTTCTCCAAAAGCGAGCTATAAGATCAATTTATTCGCTTGGGTCCAGATATTCTCTTAGAGAAAAGTTTAAAGAGATAAATATAATGACAGTAGCATCACAATACATTTTTGAAAATTTAATTTATGTTCATAGAAATAAAGAAAGTTTTCTTAAGATTAGCGATATTCATAACAAAAATACTAGGAATAAGAATAATCTAGCTACTCTTAAGACCAGACTCCACAAGATCAGCAAATCTTTTAAGGGTTACTGTATACACTTTTATAACAAAGTTCCCAGTCATATTAAAGCCTTATCTATTACAAAATTCAAAGCTACTATCAAGCAAAAATTATGCAATAAGGCATATTATAAAATTTCGGAATATTTAGACGATAACAAGGCTTGGGAATAGAATAAAATTAAATGAATGTGTAGTATCTCGGAGCGTAAGTTTTGGTGTGCTCTATAATTGTATTGTATCAGCCCATATACGTCCCACTGCAGGGCACGGGCCTACTCTACAATCGAAAGTACGATTGAGAGTGGTTAGGCCATATAGTCCACCACGCTGGCCTATATATCATTTAAATCAAGTAACTTGTCAAATTTGCCATTATTTTCCTGTGTAAGTGATTGGGTATGTCATGCTCGCTTAAAGGTCTGTGCTTGCGGTGGCGTCGTGTGCCAGGTCGGTCACTTCCCTGCAACATGGTTGAGGAGGCCGATGGCTGGCACATGCGTCATACTCGTGAACGGGTGCTGCTTGCGTAGACTGGTCTATCCGATTTGCTTACATTGTAATGGATTGATTGATGGATTACATAAGGCTTTCGCAATTATTCACTGCTTTGGCGAAAAAGAGTATACTGATTCTTCGTTCTGGGCGACTACACTCAGCCATAGTAATTATAATATAATAATATTCATATCAAAAATATTTATTGTAAAGCAACATATTATTATTAAACTGCTCTGATTTAAACCAACTTGTAAATTTTGTAAAAATTCACTACATTGTAAACTGGTTTTGAAAAGAGTAACACTAGAGTTTCTTGCCCGTTCTTCTCTAGTGAAAACAGCATTCCGAACCGGGTGGTAGATAAAAAAATGACTGAATCTAAATGATGTTGAACATTTTAATGGATTCAATAAATTATTTTCATTTCATTTTCATTTCATTTCACCGACCGGAAAGATTTCAGTTGAAAAAAGGTGTTACATATATTTTTATTGATAGCAACAACCAAATTACCATAAATTTTTGCAAGCTATGTAGTTAGCTATAATCAAAATTGTCTACAGCGCATGGCTGAACTGTTTTGCTTCTTTGCTTGAAGTTCGTGCAAATCAATTAAATTAAAGAACTCTAAATCATATTAATGTAGAACAAAATAATTGCAACTACAAGAATTACAGACGCCATTTCTAATCCAGCAATTATGTTCTCAAGTCGCAAATAACTTAATCATGCTCAAACAAAACGAGTCTAGCGAACGTTATCTCAAAATAATTATGTATTTTCACACCAAATAAGTAAAAGAGCTATCAGGGAGAAATTTGTCACATCTCGCATTAAATCTTCAATGAGGGTATGGCCATAAATAACCGTTATTTTCTCTCCAAATGAGATTAATTTAAATATCCGCTCAGGGGAATTTCACCCCTAAATCCTTTATGATAAAGGTGTTAATACTACTGCGGTGTGTCGCAAAATTAATGGTTATGACAATCTGCTTGGTTTAAGCGTGCCGTTTGTCAATTGTGCCTGTTTAAATTATGGGCGTTTTTTAAATTTCATTATTGCTGAGAAAATGAAAAGCACCAATGTTGCGACGCATAAATCAAGCGGTGCCGGGTTCGGAGGTCGGTTGGGTGCTGCGGTAATCATTTTTAATAATGTGTCTGTGAATATTTATTGCCGATGGAAAACTGAAGCTACGGCGCCCGCAATTGACTCAGGATTGTTAAAGTAATCATGAAATGTTTTCCTGAAATTTAATAAGATTCAAACAAACAACTAGTCTTAAAATAATTGAGAATAGGTAATAACCTAGGATTGAAATCATATTATGAAAGAAAATCGATAGTCAAATAATAATTAAATAATAGTTAAAAAAAAACTAAAATACACGCTTTAATAAGATATACAACTAAAAAAGTAAAAATAATTGATACTGAATTTAAGATAAGAAAATGGAGTAAAATATATATATTTTATTATTACAAAGCGTGGGGTGTTTACAACAATTACTTATCCTCCTGCACCCAAAATTTGAATGAAATCTGTCCGTTTAAAGTGGGTCAAAATCGCGTCTTAAGGAGTCGGATACAAACATACAAACATACAAACAAACATACAAGTGAAGCTAATATAAAGCGTGTAAAAAAAGACTACAATTGATATTATTAGATGCGAATGAGACTTAGACTACGATACATAAGACTAGTGTATTTATGTTGATTATAAGAGATCGCAATAATATGTGACAGTAAAACATAACATTATCATAAACAAGGAAAACAGTATTCATAATAAATTGAATAACATAAATTAACATAAAATAACCATATATCCAAGACCTGTCAACTGCAATTACATTTAAAAAATGTAAAACAATTCAACACATTTATTTATAAATGTAGTATTAATTCAGTAGAAGAACATGAATTCACATTTCAAATTACAAAAAACATATACGAGTAAAATTACGACTCAGATCAAAGGCTTGGAGATTATAAAAATGCTTAACAGCTCGCACCTTGCAATAAAATCTGTTGTTTCTAACTAGAAGGTAGAAATGGTTTGAAAACTGGCAACATAGTCTTTAATGTGTCCGGGGAAAAAATTGTGTCGATTACACCACGCTTTGATAGACAAATTGCCTTCATTTCCATTGCATTTGATGGAAGACAGAGCACAATTTACAATGATTATCTAGCGGATGACTGGTATATATAAAATAATAAAAAATACATAATAAAATTATTTTTCTTTTCGTATTTACCTTTTTGTATCACTTTTATTTAATAAGCATTGACCATAATTGGCACGAATTGCCTAAATATTAAAACTACTAGAGATCTGTGTAATAAAAATAATATGCATGTTTCAGATATTTTTTAAGTTAAGTACTTAACCCTAGTTATTCTCATTCCAATCAAAATCCTTCGCTGAGCCTAAAAAATTAGAGATATTTGAATTCAACAGCTGCTGTCAATAGCATAATAACCCTGAATTAAGCAATAGCTTGATTAATGGCATGAAAGCCAGCGTTCGCAACAAACCCCTACAACATCTTCAGCAATGCCTATATCTAATCCGTCGAAAATAACCCAACATTCACAGCTGTTCATTTCAATATACACGTGCCAATAATTCATCGTGCATTGCACACTCCATTTCATAATTTCATACGGTCACATCTTCATCTTTTATTTCCTCTCGATCTTGTTTCATCGCGTCATCAGCTGATATATTTGACGTTTGTCCGTTAAAATATACAACGTCTCGTCTAAACCCAGCACGGTAATAAATCTTCTCAATTTGACGTTCCGGCCGGGACATGATCTATCTCGCACTTTCTATTTTCGTGGTGTTTGGCCTCACAAAAATTATTAGCGTTTCCATTGAACGTGTTTATGTGCGCTTTGCGGTTCATTTTAGTTCGTGTTATCACGTTCAATAAATTATATCTCTGTTGCTTGAGCGCCGCTGTTGTAAAATGAAAGTTTCAGATATTTAGATTTGAAAATCAGTCATAAACTCTGCTCTTAATATAGCTAATACTGAAAATTTTGCATTTTTTTGCATTTAAATCATTGCTTTGTTTGACATTTTATTTAACACCACCCTCTATTTGGAAACACTAAATCATCAGAGTATATTAACTGCTATACATTTCGCTACCTGTATTTTTTATGGTGAATAAAAAAACACGTGTTTGCTAAACATATTCTCAGTTCCATGCGTGGATTGCCCTTTGTAAATATTTGCCATGCCGGTCATGGTATGGACTTCAGTTCGTTGCGCCGGGCTATTTGTGATCTGCAGGAACACAGCTCCTACGTGGGTTTCGCTAATGATTCGAAAGATCAACATTGTCGCTTTCTTATGGTAAATATTATTGCTATCAAAATACGTCTCGGCTGCTTGATTGTCTGTGTTTATTTTGTCATCTTTATTTATTTTGAAATGTATAATAGCAATGCGGTTAGAGAATTTTAGCCAATGATATTACACTTATTGATATTGAAGTAAAAATATTACATTTCTACAAAATTGGTAACGATACTCCATTCTTCAAATTTGTTAACATCAAAAGACACTAAAGCGGATGACGATTCTTTCCACTAAAGACCTAAAGCAGGCCAAAATGTACATTAGCAAGGCGAAACGCCATGTCAACGCCAAACGGAATAAATGACAAATTATTGTCTTACCGATACACGAACCAAATGACTACGGTAGTTTAAAAAATTTGGTTTTAAAACTCTTAAGACGAGGGAGTAAAGTTGAAATTACGTTGAGTAACATTTTGATATCTGTATTCCAACTTTGTTGGCGTTTTTGGATGCACATGGAGTCTCCTTATTCATTTTACAGTCTGCTGCTATTCTAGGAATAATATTCCGCCATATCTTCGTATATTTCGGTTGCAGGTGCCCAGATGTCGAACGTGTTTTGTAGTTCGTTTTCGCAAAATTTCGCCTGTGTAGCCAATTTGTCGTCTCCAACGGTTTCAATATGCGCTTTACTGGTCTCGTTTGGTATATTCTTAGTCTTTTTGCGTACGGAGTTAGATGAACTTGATACCAATTACGGGGCACTGACTAATTGCTAATTGTGTCGGTTGTGATTCTTTGTGTCACTGTGTTAAGATGACACACAGTCGCATTGTATTTGCCGATGTGCTACATGTTATTAATGTCGACGTTAAAGCATTCAATTGAGACGTAAATAATTTTAATGATTGTGATTCTAATTATAATCCAGTTCGCAACTTTAATATGAAGTATGTAAAAGGATAATTATTAAATGAAATACGTTGATATCTATTTTGGTTAAATTGAAATTGTTACGATCAGGAATTTAATATCCGAAATCGAGCAAGAATTTAGTTCCTAGTTCGTAAGTCAAACCAGTAATTTACAGCCTTTCTTAAAGAACTAGTTGCCATTTTCAAAGGAATGATAATTAAGAGCAACACTTTAGCATTCCAAATGAGATGTTTTTCTCGTAAGCAAAACTGCATTTAGTAGCCAGCTCCTAGTAAAAAAACATGAGTTTTTGCAACTCGCCGAGTTCCCTAGCGCAGCGGGCGGCGGTCGCACAAAGAAATGCAACGTTGCATGTTATCATTTAAATTTTTCTCACGAACACATGTGCGCGATGGAACTAGAAAGATGTGCAGCGGACTCTATCTAAAATATTTCGTATTTAACATATTAAAAAAATATAACTTAAAACATGTTTATTCTATCCAAATATGAATTGAATTTTCGTTGCTAATAAATGCAATTGATTGTTCTAAATGAATTCAGTAATTAAGAAACAGATTTACGTTCATGTCTAAGATTTTTCACCGTGATGAATTTGATACATTGAAACTTAATGAAACTAAAAAATGAATTAAATAATTAACAATAAGGTTAAGAGTGATGTCATTCAAGATTTACAAATCACCAGGAATATTTAACACCTTCATCCAAGGATTTCTAGCAAAGCTAAATTAAGTATGAATAAGGATAATATAATAGGATTAACAACAATATCAACAAAGATTTTCAAAACCCAAGTATTAAACACCTTCATTCAAAGATTTCTAACAAAGCACAAGTAATGATGCTGAACACCAGGGTCGCGGTAGATAAACTCTGTTTATGCAGACATAATTCATGGATAAGAGAGACTAATCACATAATCTTTGATGGCACATTGAAAAGCAGTAAAATACGAACCTGCATACAGGCCTGCGTAGTAATCCAATAGGTTTGTCGTAAAACTTCGCTTATAGTATTAATTATAGACAGGGAGTGAAGACGGGCTTCGATAGTACTTGAAGAGGGTAATTTTACAAGCAGATTTAGATAAGTTGACGATGTTGTATTAAGATAAAAGTTTAACCTTTAATATTAATAATGTAGCTACTTGGAAGACTATGCATTTAAGCTTAATATCAGTAAGCAGGAAAATGTGGGTATTTATTTATATCACACTTCTTTTTTGAATGGATGTAGTTTTTTGTTATAATACTTCCAAACTATTTTTGATAATTCATGTTATTCAAATGTTTTGACGTTCAGATCAGTTCTATACTTCTTTCATTAAGCATGGAAATTTTCTTATGAGTAATACAATATAAAGCTTTATGGCATTAGAAATTCCTCAGTATGTAACGTTAGAGATTTTGTAGGATTTTTATATTACCTCTAATTTATTACAAAGATATGAACATCTGACCCCTGTTAAATTAATATCTCCGATAAATCCAACTTATTGAGTTTCTTCTTACATTATGTTGATGACCACGTAACATAACTTTGTTTTTGTATTTTAAAGTCTATATTTTGATATAATGAAGCAATTATTGTTTAATTTACTAACATAAAACTGTCTCTAAATCAGGATAAACTTATTGAGAACAAGATAACAAAATCAGTTAAAAATCATTCACATTTTTAACGAAATCGTCTCCACTGTTTTTGTATTCACAATCCTAACCTCCAGATTTATTGGCATCCTGTTTTTTGTTTTATTTATTTGTTTTAAAAAAGACATCGTGTCACATTGCACAAAAAATGTCATAACAAGCGGACGAGTCGGGATCCTGCGCTGCACAATTAAATCAGTTCGTAATTTTTATGAGCATATCATAAAGATTTAATACCTCTTTGTAATCAAGTTCAGATGTTGTTTGGTTGTTCATTTTGTTTTAAGATTCACGCTTGTAATCGGTTGTTCTTGGAATCATGAATCTTCAAGATGTGATCTCCAAAATCAATAAGAATTGATGTTCAGGTTTTTGAATACATGGTGCAGTAAGTTGAAGTAAATGATCGTCTATTATAAAAGTATGATTGAATGATTTCTATTAGTATGATATTTTATCCAAGGATTTTAGGATAATCTGTGACCTCATAAATGGCTAAATACTTCTAGCAAACGTATTCATAACACTTGATTTCATTCGAAATTTAGGAGATCAAACAGGAGTTAACAGATAGTAGCGCACTTTTTAATATATATTGTATTCTTTGCATTTAATTGAATAGTGAAATTGAGTGTAAAGAATATGCCACTAATTATTAGTTCCAAATCCAGTTAATGTTAAAAGAAAAAACAAAGTATTTAGCCGCCATGAACATTTATTTTAAAATATCATGCAATCATTTGTCACAAAATTTAATTTTGTTCTTGGAGCCCAAATTTTGTATCAGGTTACGACACAGGTAGAATTACAAGATAAATATGCGTGGCGCGGCATTTATTTGCATTATGGGGACAAAACATTATTTTTAGTTTACTGATTTGCCTTCCTAAGTTATACAATTGGAATATATTATAAGGTTTTTGCAATGACCACTGATGATTCGATTGATAATATTCAAAACGTTGTGTCCGTTGTAGATACAAAATCTCAAATCTCGTATGGGGTAGTAATCAATTTTGTTGTGCTAATTTTGTAGTTTGATGAACGGCAGCTATCTTTAAAAACCTCATGGGTGGCCTGAGATATATTTATGTAGAACAAGTTCGACAATATAATACTATACAGTTAAAATATAGTTTCATTGGAAACTATTAAAGGCTTGAAAGCTTGCATTTCGCATTAACTTCTTGTAGCTATTAAATATGCTATAAAAAATAACTTCGTATTGAGCTCTGGACTTTCAGGTAGCAAAGCAAGAAAAACATCGTCGACATGTCTGTAATAATAGTAAAATTTATTTTATTGAAAAGTAGATTATGGCAGTAATAAAACCTATTTATGAGTTTAAATGATTATTGATAAGTGTTATGATCGCAACTGGCAATTAGATACTGTAAAAACTGGAATTGAATCAAGTAAATAGGACAGCCTATAATTATTTAATGGAAATAGTAAAGTTCAAAACAATTTTAATTTTAAATTAGTAAATTCTATAACTCAAAAAACAACAACTTTATTAGTAATGTTGAGTAACACAAATAAATTGAAATTACAAATGCAGTAAAGGCAATTCATTTTAAATAAATGTCCTTAAAATACAAGACGAAACACCACACCAGGGGTTTTCATTCGGTTTAATTTTACCATCCTGGAGCTGGCTACTAAATAAATATTTGTACGAAATCGGTCTGCCGTCGCGGCCTTGGCAGCAATGGGTTCGGGCAAGGGTGGGTAAACTCTGGAAATAACCGTGAACTCCGCTCAATAAAGGTAAGCTACATCGACCACGGCTTTGACGAACTTATTTTTGGGTTAACTGTCTCGTCTGTAAACGATCTTTGTAACTATTAAAACCATTGAAGCGGAGAATTTATCTGCATTCTCTGCAACGCTTTTGGTTCTATTTTGATTGCGTTCAGTTGTAATATCCATTGAATTTGAATTGATGCTTTTGATATGAACTTTGCCTTCATATTGAACGTATTCAATGGTTAGTCATTTGTATACATTGAACCACACCTGTGAGGCGTCAATTTATTCAAAGAAAACACTGAGATATTTCAATACACTCATTCCATATTGCGAGATTAATGTTCAGCGAATTTGTAACACCTTAGATTATTCTCGTAGATTGGTAGATAGGGTAAACCAGACTGTGATTGCCCACCGATAATGATTGCCCGCATTAAGCAAAACCTTGTCTGTTGTCGATTTTGTGTCATCCTAGTTGGATTAAAGATTATCAGATGGTGATTTAATCAATTTATGGTTAATACAAATTTTACAACTGGAAACATTAAAGAAAAAACATAGCAGTAATGACGGATTTTGTAAAGACCGGTGAAAGTGTTTCATAAACAGAAATAATTCAACAATTTTGTTATTTAAATGTTCATTTTTATTGTGTTTGTTTCATTTTTTGAGCGTTATTACCTACCTATAATGAAATTAATAGTATTTTCTTAGTTTTAAATGGATATGTTTGTTCAAAAATAGTTTTTAACCATTTTTTGGCTGTGGGCAATCACTGAACTGAAATCTGTGTACTTTTAGCGATTGCCATCACTAATTTTAGTGATTGCCATATGTCAATGTCCATAGTTATTGCCATATGTCAATGTCCATAGTTATTGCCATATGGCAATGACTGTCTATATTTTTCGGTTAAAAAGTTTCATCACCTGTACTTATAAGTTAATTGTTTATTATTTCCTAATTTGTATGTATAAACGATATTAATTGGTAATTATCGTTGTATTAACAGAATGCCGAAGGCAACTAAAGTCCAATATATTAAAGAAAATATGCAAAGTTGTACAAGATGTAAGCAACACCTTATCTACTAGGCAGATTGTTGAAAAATACGGCATTCCGAGTCTGGACAGTCTTATCCCATCAAAAACATCCTGTAAAAATATTCCAAGTCTCGCAGCTCAGGTTTTCTACCGCAAAAAGTTGTGAGATGCATGTAATACCAAGTTGATTAATTTATTTAGTCCTTAAGGGACCTTCTATATAAAGTTATTGCGTTAGTTATTACCATATCAATATTAAAATTCTTTACGTTTTAAATAAATGGATCGACTTGGCCATCGCATGAAAACATAATGTATCGTACAATTTGTACATAATGCTACTGGCCAAGTCGATCTATTTATTTAAAACGTAAAGAATTTTTAATATTGATATGGTAATAACTAACGTAATAACTTTATATAGAAGGTCCCTTAAGGACTAAATAAATTAATCGACTTGGTATTACATGCATCTCACAACTTTTTGCGGTAGAAAACCTGAACTGCGAGACTTGGAATTTTTTTATAGGATGTTTTTGATGGGATCTCACGTCTTTTTGTAGAGTCCTACTTTTTTCCTTTTCGGTACTTCTTACTTCTAGAATATCACTAACGATTTTTCTTAAAGCCTCTGTCTTATGGATTTTTCTTATTTTTGTAGGTATCAATTTATCACAAATATAGCGGATTTGCTTATTAATGTTCTTTCTTTCATTGTAATTGATATTTTCGAGTTATTTAATCTATTTATTTGCAAGTTTTTCTTCGTCATGTTTTTCTAGAGAAATGTTGTACAGTTTCATGGGCTGAATACACCATTTCCCTCTCTATATCCCCTCCTATTTTGCCTCATGTATATAGATATCTATCTACAACTATTATTCCACTATATACGGGTACAATGATTCATTAACTGCAAATGTAACTTTGTAATCCTATACATTTATATGGGATTACAAAGTTATTCACGCAGTTGGTCTATCTAGAAAACTAGACACAAATTATGAAATATTTGAATTTTCCCTTACTTTAGACACTAAACACTAATTATATTCTAAATTTGAAGGTTCTATGTCTGCTAGAAGTGCCTTAGACTTTTGATGATCGGTCAGTCAGTCAGCGAGTGACAAAATTACGAAAGTTTGACACATTATAATTCTTAAACTACTGGTTCAAATTGAATGAAATTTTAAATATACCGTGTTTACACAATGCCTACTTAGTAACTGAAAATTCAGGCTTCTTGCTTTAACCACAACGAAGTTATGGGGGGTTGAAAATGGTCTGAATTGCTTCGAGAAAAGGATGTTACGGCCTATAGCTCGACTTGGAGGGGGCTCGGCCGCGCCCCCAGATAAGAATTTCTATAGTATGGAAGTCCGCCAACCCGCACTAGACTAGCGTGGTGAACTATATGTATGCCGTAACCACTCTCAATAGTACTTTTGATTGTAGACGAGGCCCGTGCCCTGCAATGGGAAGTATATGGGCTGATACAGTTGTTTCAAAATTGATGATTTTGTTTCTGGTGATTCTGACTCTTCAGCATCAGCACAAAATATATTTGATGCTTTTAAGAAAGCTAAGCGAAATTTATTTTGATATTTTACTATTTTATTCGATTTAGGTTTAATTGTTTTGTTTTGAATATTTATTTGGGTTTATGTTTAATTTATAATTTCAAGAGACTGGGCAATTACTGTGCTGTGATGTTGGCAATTACTATAAACTGTGGGCAATTACTGTAGTTTTAAGACTATGTTTATTTAACTGCAATATTTAATAAGTAATGTTATTTATAGCTAAAAACTGTTAACACTCTACAAAAGAGTTTATTAGGTTATAATAAAATGGTATTAAAAAGTTGGTAGCTACAATACTTTTGGTGTTTTTAATGTCAATGTGTAACAAAAGTTAAGTGGGCAATAGCTATCTGGTTTCTGTATCAGCCCATATACGTCCCACTGCAGGGCACGGGCCTACTCTACAATCGAGAATACTATTGAGAGTGGTTAGGCCATATAGTCCACCACGCTGGCCTAGTGCGGGTTGGCGGACTTACATACCATAGAAATTCTTATGAATCCCTACGGTATGCAGGTTTCCTCACGATGTTTTCCTTCACCGTTTTAGTGCGTGGTGATTGACTATCAATACACACATGACTCCGAAAAGTCAGAGGTGTGCCCTGGGATTCGAACCCACGACCACCGTGAACATGTTGGCAGTCGCGTCTAGTCCGTTTACCAACAGGCCACCACGCACGAAAACATAAACCCCTACCAAATTTAAGAATTATTCTCTGATTTAAATTAAGAAATAAACCCATCATATAAAGTTAAAGAAGTGTGTGGTTTTTTGTCCCTTCCTGCCGGCTCGACTAAGCTTTATTGCGTTTCCGTCATTTCTATTATATTAATGTTTTTCCTTTGATCTATTTTCTATAATATCTCCGGTTTAACTGATATTAATTTCAGAAAATTTTAATTAAAATTCTCAACCTTCTTAACGGTTTTGTGGTAAATTGATTATGAAAATGGATAACTATAATAAGGTAAAAATATAAGTTGCAGCGATAGTAAAATTGTGCTAACGACGGTAAGATCAATGTAGTTCTTAAGAAGCTAAATAATAAAAATACCCAACAGTCACATAGTCTTGACCCCAAACTAATATCGCCTCTTGTGTCGTGAGTATCAGGAACTACGAGACACGTTTCGGTCTCACAAACACCCAGACCCGAAACAACCGTGGATCATACAAATATTTGTCTCGTTGAGATGTCAAACTAGTGGCCTCCTGTTTCACAGACGGCGTCTAACCAACTGCGCCACAAAAGGTGACATTAGATAGCTATATTGTGAAAAATCTTCCCAAATATTATACTTATAACACTCAATAATTCTTAACAATCATGTTAAACCGTGACAACCTTCACAATGGCTGCACAATGTGAAAAAACTGCAGTTAAATTCGGCTGTGGATTTTAATATGCCTTTTTAAGCGTCTAGTTTTTTGTTCGTCTGCAATTGCGTTATAAGGTCATCTTAGTGCATTTGTTTTTGTAGACTTGTCTACCATATTTGCATATTTCCTTCGTTTTTAAATATTACTTGGGTTCTTGATTACCTTTACTTTCATTTGTCATATATGAATAAATTTGATAGTATTTTGGTTTTGTTTTAAACATGCAGTTTCGTTTGATTAAATGATTATTATTTAATGTTCGTGACTGTCTCAGTGGCGTAGTTGTTCCACGGTACCATTACAAAGCTGAGGTGTCGGGTTCGCATCCCGGGTCGGGCCAAAGAATATGGGATTTTTCTATTAATTATCAGCCGGGAGTCAGAAATTTGTGCCCCATGTAGCTATAGGCTCGCCCTCTAGCACATCGTCGAATATACAAGGCAAAATGTGTTTATCCTGGCAGCACCCCTGTCTACCCTTGTTGAGAAAATGGCGTGAATTCATGTATATATGTGAGTTTAATGCTCGTTCTTTAATTTATACTAAGGTTCATTACTTCTGTTTTATTTTCTTCACGAGTGACAATATGGACAAACATAAGATACCTTTCATTTTTAATTTCGATCGGACTAATAATATTAATTTATTGATTTCTTCATCAAAATGCCGTGGGAGCGATTTCATATGAATGTGCCTGTAATAGTTCACTCTTTCTCTATAATTATCAATCTTATACTGAATTGTACCTAATTGAGCCAATTAAAGCATAGCTTTGACTTAGCTCCCAATAGGTATGGTGCAATTCATAAATCGAACATATACACATTTTTATGTTTAGTTCTCCATTTTGTCTGTGTGCAGACTGGTTGACTGTGTATCACTTAGGCTCAATTGCACAAACTAACTTTGCCAATACCTTTGCCCTTGAAAGTGTCAATTCCATACATTCGCAAGGTCAAATACATCTCAAATGTATGGCGATGACATTTTCATAGGCAAAGGTATTGGCAAAGTTACTTGGTGCAACTGAGCCTTAATTTTGAAAACCAGCGCTGCGGTATTATTCAGGCAATACCGCATATAAGTTGAAAGAGGAGCTCATTGTTGGCACAATAATAAGGCAAAAAAATATATTTAATGTTACATAAAAGTTGTGCCAATAATAAAACACAATTTCATTTAACTTTTTCATTTCGTTATTAAACTGAACATATAACTCTTTGTTTCTTACTCGTATTTTGTAAAACATCACACGGAATTTGTGACATCGAAGTGTTTTCGTTCCTGGTATCCACGACACAAGACTCGATCTTAACGTGGGGTCAGGACTATGTATGGGCGTACTTATATAATATAAATTATATAAATTAGAATAAAAGATGTCTACTGTTGAAAATAGTAAGGATGAATACACCTTGCTGGAAGCGTTTAACATTCTTCTCATTCTTGTCTATGAAATGTAACATGTGGAATCGCAGTGAAACTTAATTATCAGCGATCCCCAAGCTTACGTATAAGGAAACTCATGTAAAAACTAACAAGGTTCTATGTGACATGTGTTGGAATTACACATAGAATCTTGTCTCCTCAAATAACATGTATAGAAATTATCTCAGTAGTAACAAACTGTTAGTAAACAACTTAATGACACGTAATTAGTTAGCGAAAACGCAAGCTTTCAGCCACTTAATTGTACTTAAGTGAGCAAACATTCACTCCAAACAAATATTGACTTGCAACACGAGTAATAGCGTTTTAGTTATTGCAGTAGGTAAAATATAATCTCTGTATCAGCCCATATACGTCCCACTGCAGGGCACGGGCCTACTCTACAATCGAGAGTACGATTGAGAGTGGTTAGGCCATATAGTCCACCACGCTGGCCTAGTGCGGGTTGGCGCCTAGTGCGGGTTGGCGCAATATAATAATAATAATTAGTCGTTCTTGAGCGTAAGAGTAAATAATAAGTAATGGTATATAATTAGTTTTGGTAAATAATCGGAAGTTAAAATAGAAAAATTGAGCGGGCTAAAAATAGTTGTATATCAATCTATACATACAGGGTATATCAAGACTGCTACCGAAAACGAAGCCGGGTGGTAGTCTAAGCGACTTCAGACACATTGCAACAGAAAATGTTGAAAAAAAAAAGCGACGATTTTTTTTGTTATTTTTTTCCTATGGTCGTATTTGGATGGTAAATTCATTTTTTTCCTACAATAATAGTGTATGCCCTTTTATTTATAAGGACTCCAAGGTATAAAAGAGTTTAAATTATTATTTTAGCAAAATCTATGGATTTACCACACAAAAATTACGATATTTAAAAAATCATAAAAAAAAATTGTCGCGTTTTTTGCTAAAATTTTAGTTGCATTGTGTTTGTAGTCACTAAAACTACCACCCGGCTTCGTTTTCGGTAGCAGTCTTGATATACCCAGTATAATAAAATTGGAGTGTCTGTTTGTAATAATTAGTACAATGGTTTCTTAGATATACGCGATAGTTACAAATTGGAATAAAAGATTTTTTTACGGATTCAGATTATCGGTTCGCAAAAGCCAATTAAGAACTACTGATCTACAACACATGCTTTTGAACTGTTCACGATTGCACTATTATGTGGGTGAATTCTGTACAGGACTATATTAATATGGATATTTAGTATTACTTATACTTTTAAAATTTACTTTTTGTTAAACAAATTGGGTTAGTTAAATTATAACAGTCACTGAGGGGATGGCCTATACCTTAATCCAACCCGTGACCACGAAATCTGTACAGTTATTGAAACGTCAGGAAGTTAAAAATTGTAACTATTGAACCAAATCCGCGATAAGATATAATACGTATTATAATCTGATCATATTCTAATATTAGATAAGAATACAGAAGCATTTCCATAAATATTAATGGAGCCCATTAATATTTTTCAGTCATTATGCCATTTATGAAATCTTTTATTAATATATTGTATTAGAAGAATCATGTCCGTTTTATCATAAAGTAATTTACAGTGTAATATTTGAATACGAGTAATTAACTAACAAACTGTTACGGGTCACAAAATACAGATGGCGCTGATAACAATACGCATATCAAATGACTGTTTATCCACCCTCGTATGGGAAAGTATGGGAACAAAAGAAAAATATAAATCAAACGCAACTGATTGTAATTAGTATGCTAGGACTTCTGATATTCTATCTTGATTAAAATGAAATAGGAGTTTGTATGAGAATAGTTTGGTCGATTGATATATTTTTTAAATTTGCGAAGCGGGATTTGCAGGAAAATTGAGCACTTGCTAAGTTGGAAACAAGGGCATAATATGAATATGATAATAAAAATATGATGTTTAGACAATGACTATCAGTTGTGGAGTTATGACCATATACATTTTAAGTACTTGCGTATAAAACCAATTGGAATGAGTAAAGAACAAGATTTTAATGTATAAGTATTTTTTCGTTAAGTCATAAATTAAATGGTTAATGACATATAAAAGGAAACCATTTTTTTAGCAACAAAACTTTCATAGACTTCGCCTTAACATTTTTACAAATAGGCAAGGTTATGAACTCTCAGAACTATGGCGTAATATATTAAAGGGAAGCAGGTGTAACAATTTTTTATCAAGAATTAATTCTTGATAAACTACGAAAATTAATACTTATCTAGACGCAATCACAATTTACTAAAATATATATTCGCAGGTGCGCTTTTTCTTTGGATACCCTGTATTATAATAGGTCATGCAATAATAAATTATTATCATTGGCTATAATCGACACTAAGATCGAGTCTTGTATATCAGGGAACTACGAGATACATTCGATCTCTATAATTTTGTGGTCTTATTCATAGACGTTTTAAAATTTATTTTTCCCCGCGGCCGCCACCGTGGCGTAGTTGGTTAGACGCCGGCTGTGAAACGAGAGGCCGCGGGTTCGATCCCCGCACCGAAACAAATATTTGTGCGAGCCACAGGTATTTGTTTCGAGTCTGGGTGTTGGTTAGACCGAAACGTCTCTCGTAGTTCCTGATATCCTCGACTCAAGACGCGATCTTACTGTGGGGTCAGGACTATGTATGTGAATGTCGGGTATATATATTTATTTATTTTAATGACCGAATGTTTTGTCCCTTTCGAAACACTTTTGGATTTCAGTTTGAGGGAAGAAGACATAACATGATATTTAAAATTGATTTTAAAAAAGTGTATGGATGAGGTCGTATGTCTACTATCGGAATGTATGGCACGGGCACCGGAATTTTATAGACGATATCAACAAGATTTTAATATGCGCTTTGCAATAGAACATAAATAAAATGAGTATTAAAGTGCAATTAAATTTATGTATACTTAATACGACTTTCATTTATTAAATTATTGCAAATGTTTGCGAGAAATTAATGTTAATTGTAGTTATTTTCTTATACTGTGCAACGGGTGTTCCTTTGGGTACATCAATACTAGAAAGTACTTTATTTAAAAATATACCATTATATTACATTTTAGTACCTAATATTGTCTTAAATTAACTACAAATAATTTTACGAAGACGTGTAACAGTTTTAGGAATTGTATTTATTTATGCATAAACGTTTTACGTATCTAACAAGTAAACAAGCGGACATAATGCCTGAGGCATTCTCTCCTAGTCAACCTTTAAATAAATCACAAAAATTAAGTTAGAAAGGAATTTTGATATAAATCAACATCTGATTGCACACATGTACAGCCTTCAAAGTCGAATGCTGGTTAGAAAAAGAAGTAAAACTAGACACAATTCCAAAATTTATTCTGAAGTTAATGACCTTAAATATTACGAAATCTGCACAGAATTTTTTTGGCATACTTCAACAATACTAAACCCAGTCTTTTAGAGACCTAGTACCTAAAACTAAAGTCTAGACCGTCTATTGCTAAATGACCTTTACACGACGCGTGCACGTAGACCTCCTGACTCCATAATTGTGTTTATTTTACACTTCCAACACTAAACTACAGTTTAATAGTTTGTTTGTCCACTTTAAACTGTTTGCTAATGACAGTTTATGTAATTTCCTTGATTTACACAAATGATGTGTTTTTGTGTAATTTAAGAGGATTGTTATAAGTGGGATTTGTGTGGGAATATAAATTAAAATAAATAAACATTTATTTACTTCTTTTAAGGGCTTTATTGTTAAATACACAGTTCTCACTGACTTTGTCTTTTGGACACAGCAATCACGAAGATTTTTATGTTTCCGCAATAATTGAAGTAAAATTATTTAATTTAAGAATTAGGGTAATTATTAAACCTAACATAAGTTGTAAAAACATTATCTTTAAATTTTAAGGCAACCGCAGAAAAAAAATTCTTGGTCATACTCAAGCTTGCAGTTTTCATAACTAAAGTCTAAATACATACTAAATACGAGTAGGACATTGAACTAAATTGGTATAGTAAAAAGCGACAATTCGCACATATAAGTATATGAAGTAATAATTTAAAAATTATTTACTTATAATTAACATTCCTGACTCACCTACCATGTGGTATAAAACTTAGTGGGAGAACTTATTATCTTGCAATAACAAAAATCATGTTTTTCCACACAAATCAATATAAAATATACAAAAATAGCTCCATTAGCGGTTAATATCAAAGCGTTTGATTCTGAAAGTGTCGCCTGGAGATGACTAAGGGCAGGCGTCTCGGAGCCGTCTCGTCTCGAAGGCCGGGTGACTCATTAAGATATGTTCATTTGTACAAAGACTGGTTTGAAATAACTGGGCAAGATGACTATAACAGGTCATAAATGTCATATTGATATGTACTGCGTCTTTTAATTTTTCTAGTGTGATGAAGCTTTATAATCATCATCATCGTTAATCTGTATCAGCCCATATACGTCCCACTGCAGGGCACGGGCCTCCTCTACAAACGACAGTACGATTGAGAGTGGTTAGGCCATATAGTCCACCACGCTGGCCTAGTGCGGGTTGGCGGACTTACATATTTATTTATTTATTTAATTCTTTATTGTACACAATAATAAGGAATAACAGTTCAGAGATGATAAAAAACAACAAAGTACAAATGGCGGTCTTATCGCTCTTACATAATAAAGATTTTTTTATAAATCGCTATGGTATGCAGGTTTCCTCAAGATGTTTTCCTTCATCGTTTTAGTGCGTGGTGATTGACTATCAATAGTCAATACACACATGACTCCGAAACGTCAGAGGTGTGCCCTGGGATTCGAACCCGCGACCACCGTGAACATGTTGGCAGTCGCGTCTAGTCCGTTTACCAACAGGCCACCGCGCACTTCATCATCATCGTTAATATATCATATTAAAGATTGCCTCGTTGGCATAGTGTACGTATGATTACTAAGTTGAAGTCTCAGGTTCTAATCCCGGGTCAAGCAAAATGATACCTATTGATTTTTCTATTCATTATCACCTTATATGGCAATAGGCCCGCTACCTACCACATTGTGGAGCACTCAAGGCGACACTTGGGTGTCCTGGTAGTCGTTTGCCTACCCCTTCTGGGAAATACGCGTGAGTTTATGTATGTAGGTAATAAACCTTTCAGCATGAAAATTAAAAAAGAGATATGAACTTAGCAGCTTTAATCTCTGCCTCGGGAATCTAGCCAGACGGAGCTCGATACTCCTTAGTATTCTAATATCAAAATCCACTCCAACTATCTGGTCAAAATTGGCTACAATCAACATTCCTGTGTAATTCACACATGTGTCCATACAGGGAGAGCGGCGGAACAGGCTGGGTTTATTAAAAACATCGTGGCCCACACGTGCCTCGATAGGTTAATGCAAAGATTAGGAATTTCCGTTCTTAACTCGCGCCTCTGTGATATTATGACTCACACGCATACTTTGCAGTATTGGCTTTTCAGTTATAATGACATTATTAACGTAATTGTGTTTTAGTTATATAGTTTGGCGGTGGCGTAGTTGCACTACGGTACGTTTACAGAGGTCTCGGGATCGAATCCCAGAGCGGGCAAAGTGACATTGAATTATTCTATTCATTACCAGCCCGGAGTCAGAAATTTGTGCCCGATACATCGTGGGAATGAACATAGAAGACGAAATGTGAGTGTTTTGGTAGAACCTATACCTAACTCTTCTGGGAAAAAAGGCGTGAGTTTCTTTATGTATATCATTTGATAGTTTAACACTGACTGATTGCAGTCTGCTCAGTGCTTACGTTTCACAAAAAGTTAGAAGGCCCGAAAATAATATAGTTCAAATACGCTATGGCTGCGCTCTTTAATATTTAGTCCTATGTAAAATTGACATTATTTTCAGTAATAACTGTTCTTTTTGCAAATCCAAAGCCAAACATTTATCTTTTTAGATGCCCTTGCTGTTTTACTTACCCTTAAACTAATTAGTTATCTATCTTTTTGGTCCAAGAAGTCATACAAAATATCACCCGACTGAAACCGAATCCAGTCTCTAAATTGACACTTCACATTTCCAATGAATCGCTTGCAATAGTCCTTTGGTTATAGTTCTGCAATGCATCGGCGGCCATACTGGGCCCTATTACGTATGTTCAATGCATTATTAATATTTATGGCAGTAACAGTTAATGCTGGCTGATTGTTTCCGATTTGGACGTGGTGTCAATATCATATGACTGTTGCTTTAACAGTATTTAGATGTATAGGTTTATGTAGTCCTTTTTTTCACTATTTCTTTACCTGGAGACAATCCTCTCCCTTAAAGTTTACCTTGGAGTTGGTAAACGAGGGTAAGCTAAATTTCTGCCAGCTAAAAACCTCATGACCGCCTTCAGCACAAATAAGGTTAATATATTTTAGTATTTAAATATAAACAAAAGTGTTTTGTTAGGTGATTAAAGCTTTAACGATAGTCTCAATTGAAATGTCGCTAAACAGAATGTTAAAGCATCTGTTAATACTTGTTCTTGATATTCTACAAGGCATTGGTACCAACCCTGTCAAGTCAAGTCATTCATTCTATCATCAAGATGGGGTTCTACCATCTACACCTCTGGGTTGTCACATACGTAGAGTGATCGGCTTGCGTAAAGAGAATCGTGGGTATATAAAGTATGAATGTAAGAACAGTAGGTTGACGCATTCGCACCTTCTACAGCTGTTCCCGCTAACATGACCGATGTATAAATATAGTTTTCCTCTATCCCATTTTGTCTTGGTATCCTTATCTATAGCTGAAGAGTTTGTTAGTTTGTTACCTCTAATCTCGGCAACTACTAGTTTGAATTGAAAAAATATTTTTAATTTGGTTGGGTCATTTATCGAGGAATGGTATTGGTCGATATTCTAAATTGATAGTCGGAATTGAACACTTTGGCCGCCATTTTCAAAAGTGTGGATTCTATTGATTAGAATTGGACCATATATTCTACCACGCTGGCCTAGTGCGAAATAAGATGTATCAGCCCATATACGTCCCACTGCAGGGCACGGACCTCCTCTACAATCGAGAGTACGATTGAGATTCGTTAAGTCATATAGTCCACCACGCTGGCCTAGTGCGGGTTGGCAGACTTTACATACCACAGAAATAAGATGTTTATCTTTAATTCAGGAAGCAGTCTCGTTTCTAACATCGGAACAATATAATTACAGTTAATTTATGTTTTCGTGCGTGGTGGCCTGTTGGTAAACGGACTAGACGCGACTGCCAACATGGTCACGGTGGTCGCGGGTTCGAATCCCAGGGCACACCTCTGACTTTTCGGAGTCATGTGTGTATTGATAGTCAATCACCACGCATTAAAACGGTGAAGGAAAACATCGTGAGGAAACCTGCACACCATAGCGTTTGATAAAAATTTCTATGGTGTGTAAGTCCGCCAACCCGCACTAGGCCAGCGTGGTGGACTACATGGCCTAACCACTCTCAATCGTACTGTCGATTGTAGAGGTGGCCCGTGCCCTGCAGTGGGACGTATATGGGCTGATACAGAATACAGAATTTATGTTTTCTCAATCTCTGTTCGCCTACATCCGAGATTGAAACAATGTGCTTATTCGACCTGATTTAACGAATTAGAACATTATGATTAACTGCATAATATTAATAGATATTGTTTGGGTTGAAGGAACTTCCCGTTTGTGGAGCGTCTATGTTCCTCAGCACTTTATTTAGTTCGTACGAATTTTAATAGGGTCTTGACGTCATAACCTTAATTGAGTCTGGTAAATGAGATTTCGTTGATGGATGCACTTAATACCTTTTTGGAAATTACTGGTGCTTTGGTTTTAAGGATTTCAGATAAGAAATGGGGAGGAAATATATACCATACCAATATTGTTTCTACCAATAGCGTTGGTATTTTTGAGGATAGAATTACAAAAGAAATAATTGTAAATGATAAAGCATACAGAAATCCCGCTATTTAAAGTAAGAAAAATATTTTCTTTTACTAGAAATCTTTGGCTGGGTTTGACCTATCCATGCTTTATATGCGTAATAATTTACTGCTGCACCCTGTCTGAGGTCTTGGGTTGGATTCTCGGGTCGGTTAAAGTGATTGGTTTTTCTATTCATTATCAGCATGGAGTCAGGATAGTCGATGACTTGTTATCGATATGGCGATGAGTTTAAAAATCTAGTAGAAAATAAATGCATAAAAGTACGTATTTAATACAGCAAACGTTCAGTGCAGTACCTGTGTAGTTTCATACAGTGTAAATGTGTCAGTGAACTCGATGCGGAAATTGTGAGGAAAATTCCCGAAATAAAATGTAACGCGGCAATGTTTTGTGAAAATTGTGACGCGTTTGTATATGCTTATTTGTTTATATAATATTTAAGGGATGTTTATGGAGTGTAATTCATATTCTTGATAAATGTCTCAGTAATATGCAGATTAAAGGACATTGAAATTCGAATTATATGAACTTAGTATTACAATTAAAAATACAAATACAGTATTTCTTATGACTTAATATATCCTAATTGTAAAATGATATTAATTTATGTGAATTAAAATCAACATAAATCTACACTATTACTACAATATGAACGAACTACGCATAACCTATTTTCTGTATCAGCCCATATACGTCCCACTGCAGGGCACGGGCCTACTCTACAATCGTAAGTACGATTGAGAGTGGTTAGGCCATATAGTCCACCACGCTGGCCTAGTGCGGGTTGGCGGACTTACATACCATAGACATTTTTATAAATCGCTATGGTATGCAGGTTTCCTCGCGATGTTTTCCTTCACCGTTTTAGTGCGTGGTGATTGACTGTCAATACACACATGGCTTCGAAAAGTCAGAGGTGTGCCCTGGGATTCGAACCCGCGACCACCGTGAACATGTTGGCAGTCGCGTCTAGTCCGTTTACCAACATTTAACCTATTTTAGGGAGTATCATTCTTTCCATTCTTATTTTTTAATTTAATTGTTAATTTACCTACTACTGATATTCAAGATTTGCAAGGCGTCTCGGTGTCCCCCACAGCCCACTTTAAAAAAGTTAAAATGCCAGCTTAATTGGCCACTAGACTCGAGAAGTTAGCTGTTTAAGCCAGATTAAGTCAGAGACGAGTCGGGATGAAGCAGGAGAGCGGAATTAAACCCCGCCCACACTCAGGAAGTGACTTGTAATGTCACGCCATCGTTACACAGTGTATGGAAAGACAGATGGGTAAATTAGCTATTGTTTCATAATTTATTTTGCAATTAAATGTAATAATGATTTGATCCGTGGTGCTTTACAGCTGGCTTCTCCGGCTGTAAAAGTCTTTTTGCGAGGTTATTTATCTCTTCAGTTCAATGTTTTGTCACCCGCTTTGCACGGAGGGAAGTGGACAATAATTTATTTCCAAATCTTTTAACTTTCTGATTGATTTCGTTGCGGGTTAAAGACAAGTTAGACATTCCCGGAGACTCGCCAAGCTTCAATGCTCGGTGTCATTACATTGCGTGCCACTGTTGATCCTGGCTTACAGGAGTTGCAGTGGTGGGTGTGAGGGCGGGATATTCTCCAATTTATATTGCAGCATGGTATTTGCATGTTATAAAATACGTGTAATTCTATTCATGAAGCAAGAGATTTAATGAATGCGGTAAATTCGATATTTTCTAGTAACGTCTTATTGCAGACATACACTAAGATAAACTTCACACGTGTAAAAAATCGTAGAAGATATTCAATTAGTAAACTTAACACTTTAATTAATTTTGAAATTTGTTTGATGTTTGTAAAATAGGTATAAAGAAAAAGAAGACAGTTCGTGTTGCTGAGGAAGTTTCTTGCCATTTCTTCTTCACAGCTACAATACGTTCCGAGCGGTGGTAACAGAAATTAACGATTCGAAAGATCTTGTGAAAGACTATTTGAATAAAGAATATTTTGATTTGATTTGATATAGATAGAAAAAATATAGACTATTGTCATGTTTTTGGGGTATTCTCAAATTTATTTTGTATATACCGATTATTTGTTAAAAAGAAACAGTCGAATTGATTAGCTCCTCCTTTAAAGCCGGTCATAAAATATATTTCTCTACTTGAATTAAACCTAGCATATTTATAGAATTTCATTCATGATTCCAATATCCAATGAATCGATTAGAAATAGAGATTCTATGAGTAACAGAATTAATATCGAGCGTGTGTATTTTATGTTCAATGACTCACAAAGTGGCAACGTGTTAATCCATATTTCGCCAATATCTGCAATCGATGGCGTAGCAAATTATAGTATGGCTATTTTCGGGTCACCTGATCTTATCCTAGCTATATTTATATGTTGAAATACATATAGTGTTTATAAGTAATTATTATTGTGAGTACAATGAAAATTGATTTTGTGCATTAATATTGTTTGACAAATACTTTTTTTATATTTAAGTACAAGATTTGAATGACCTAACTCAAATCACAGTTCTTTAAAGTGTTTACCAACGAAAAAATAGACATTCTACTTTTTTATGAACTTGTTCAGCTGTATTTTCATTGTCTATATGCATTGATTTTTTGTGCCACGATTTGAGCAATTAATGCTTTTTTCTATTTTTATTATAACATTTGTACAAAAATATAATACCAAATAGTCTCACCGCTTTCCAAGAAATTAATCCAATCATTATTTCAAGGATGAGTTAACATATAAAATTACTTGCATTACTACTTCAATATGCACTGTACCGTCCATCTAGCGTGATTACGCGACGCGACCAATTACACGCGCCGTGGACGAATTTATAGAGTAGTGTTGCCATTAATTCACAGCTACTTTATGAAAACACGGGAAAACCATTTTCAACTAGTTTTCCGAATAATATTCCCGTTTTCTTTGTTTCTACGTTTTGCTCGAAACGTTTATTTTGGATATAAAAAGAAATAATAAGCAAACATAGAAAAGATTTCATTCAATATTAAATTATGCATTGAGGTATATTTTGGGATATTTAAGATTTTTCTGTGATATTCTGAGACCATATTGTGATCGAAATTTCTCGTATGGTTCAAATTAGAATTACTCATGCATCGTGGGTGCGTATACAAACATGTTCATGTGCACAAACATTTAGGATTCGACATCATCATCATCATCATATCAGCCACAGGAAGTCCACTGCTGAACATAGGCCTCCCCCAATGATCTCCACAATGACCTGTTGGAAGCGGCCTGCATCCAGCAACTTCCTGCGACCTTAGTCAGATCGTCCGTCCACCTTGTAGGCGGGCGTCCGACACTCGAGAACCTTTCGGCCCCAACGGCCATCGGTTCTACGAGCTATGTGCCCGGCCCACTGCCACTTCAACTTGCCAATCCTATGGGCTATGACGGTAACCTTGGTTCTCCTACGGATCTCCTCATTTCTGATTCGATGTCGTAGGGAAACACCGAGCATTCACAACATTTTTCAACACAGGATTCGACAACTAGATCGTAAAATATGGCCTACCGGTTGCGGCGCAGAAAGCCAAACTCCAGCTGCCGCGGTAACAGTCACGTATCGCAATTTTTAATATCTAGACTAAATGGCTATAATGGGATTAATATTAATTACAGGGTAGTCCTGATATTTTATCAAACTCCGAGGCTATCTCTTGCCGGTCGCTACAATTATGCTGACATGTCTACAATAATTTTACTTTATTCACTACGTTACTTTACTCACGGTTGTCTGGAAGAGATAGCATTAAAGATTTAGCGAAAAGACCGCCCTTTTTATGAGGTTTTTCCTGTTCAATCTTTTAAATTGTAATGAAGTGGTGTTTTAATTAAATAAAGAGTTCTTATTCGCCGTTAAATTGATGTGCACTATGAAAACCATTACAGCTCCGCAAATTCATAGCTATGCTTTGAGGTTCGAACCTTCAATCATATACTCAGCTTTCGTCTAGTGACTAGTCAATTTCCAAAAGACCGCCATATATCACATTTGTGCGCCATTACATTCAGCTATTATACCGATAATTTCCTATCCTAGTTAATGAAGCGGATTTTTCTCAAAACTACACCGTCCGCGATTCCTTCCGGTGCGTCTAATTTTGCTTCTAACCGAACATCACGGTGGAAGTCATTTGTCACACCAAACATTTCCTGGCCACGGACGCCACAAATCTACTAGTTCGATTGTAATATACGGTTCCTTTAATTATTTATTTAATTTAATGGAAAGATGGTTTCTGTTTTACGTAAATTTTTACATCCATAACTAGGTGTGCTATGTATTTGGTGTATTTTTTGTCGATAAAGTATATTTCGCCTAAAGATAATCAGGGCCGTGATTTGTTAGATCCAATTTATATTTTATTTAGTAAATGATTTCTTAAAAACCATTCTATATAGGTTTTTGAATATAAATGTTATGTAACTAGATCTTGTTTTGCCGTCTGATTATATATTTAAAAAATAAAATTAGAGATTTTGCAATATTCGTAATTTGTTTCAATAAGATTTCGCTGGCAAATATTTCTTTATTCTATATTTTAAAAGGGTGCAATATTCTTCATACATCGTCTTTATTACCTATGAACACGCATCAAAATTTCAAATATTTCACACCAAATTAAATTTCAACCACGAAACGTGACTCCCATAAAGTCGATTACGCACAAATCAAACTAATTGAAGTAAGGCGCGTGCGGACTATAAATAAACAAGATGGCCGCCAACCCTCCGACCACGTGTGCATGAAAAAATCACGTCACTAAAGTTTTTTCAATCAGCCATTAGTTGGAATTTGGGCGGAATGCTCCGTAGTTAGGAAATGCGGTGAAACACAAATGGATTTGTGCTGATGGGCAAAATTGTGATAATTATTAGTTTCATTGATGTTTAAGATTTTGGTGTGGTTAGGTTGGCCAATTTAGTAGTGTCAGTTTGTCATCTGTCAGTGTTTTGTACTAACTGAATTTCTTTGAATAAATTTGGCCTTTGTTCAGGCTTAGAATATCAATATGATTTCAAGATTTAATTACTATGAATATGCTCTTTTTGCCATTAGTTAAAATAATCGCTTTTACGTTACACTGATAAATGTGTGTAATGATAATGTTCTTTTCTATGATATACTACGAACATTTTATATATTTTAAATTATTATATTAACAATTTATTTCCCGATATAACTATCGAAGCGAATGTTTTCAGGATCAAGCAAAACGAATACCCTCTGCCCATTCTTTCTATATTATATAGACACGATTCTTACGTAAGCATCCACAGCAATACGCATACCAACTCATGTCAACACAGTAATATCCTTATTCTATTACCTGTCACATATTCCTTGACAGCAAGTACCAGAACATTCGAAATTCCAACGCCAATTAAATTATGTTGGAATTTTGCACTTGTCACACTGAAAGGAAACTATCGCATTTCGCCTAGTCCTTCCTTCTTCACTAAAGTTTAATTGGGCGAAAGGACTTAACAGGAAACGGATGTCGGTGCGTTTCATAATTCTATTTTATATGTTGTAAAAATATTTTTTCGTTTCATCTTTCTACAGATAGGTTAAGTCCCTTTGATGTTCACTCAACTTTGGACATAACTGGATAGTAAGGGCATGACAAAATATTGATATCATATTATTTCTTTTATATGTAAATCTCTAAATTATTGGGTTATATTTAATTTAGATAGTGAAATCAATTATGATTGTAATGTTTTTTTCTTAGAAACTTACTGTAAATAAACAAAATTTTGTTGTATCCATCTCTTATTTTCCAATAATGTAATGAAATCCGCGCAAAATATTACACGATTTAGGATTCATACGAATGAAAACAAAGTATTGACCGGCTGTCAGTCAAACGTAAATTCTTTCAAGATTATAAATTAATGTATTCCTTATTAATATTTAAGAAAACATTTATTGATATAACAGAATTAAACATAATTATACGATCCCTCAGGAAACTTCGCTTACCGCGTCACGCGTCGCCGTCTTATGACATCTGTCATTCGATATACTCCAAACACGGGGCTACCCTATTCCCACATCCAGCACTGTAATCACGACTTTATTTTTACAAATATAAAGTCAATTTTTCCTTAGTTCCCTATTGCAAATAGTGCTGGGTGGAAGTTGTATCGTTTTTAGAAATGACATCGATACTTGACGCGTTATTTCATGCGTTTTTTGTGTGTGTATTTTTGTTTATCACCTGATATGTTGGGACAGGGCAGAAAATGAGATTTGAAATGTGTCTAATTTTGTAATTGGTTTTGATGAATTTTGAGATGATTGTAGAATCTTTGTCTCATTGCTTTACTAGTCGCTTATTCGATTCTTTAGTCGAGTAATTTTCAAACACGGGTTTGAAAAAAATTAATAATTTAATTTCGCCCCACAGGTTATAATCTCCAGTTGCGTTATTAATTATACCTGAGCGTTTTGGTTAAAAAAAATATTTGAGTTTCTCGGGTCTCAATATGGCCTTTCATGTTTCAGACGGAAATAAGTTTTACGAAATAAGAATAGCATTAGCAGAAGTTGCAACCACTGAATAACCTTCCAGAGATACAGGCACGTGCCAATATATTATAAAGTTTCTGCTCTCATAAGGGAAATCTAATTTAACTCACTCATAAGTGTTGAAAAAATAATTCAGTAATTCTTTCAACGAATAGTTATTAAGTCCTTTATTGGGTGTTGCAGGAAGTCGTTAAAATACTGACCATCCAGGGGATCTCGTAAGAAATATGATTTTTATATTGTGTATTATTTATTGGAGGAAAGACCGGATTTTCCTGGGTGAAATATATACTTCGGTATATTTTATATTGTCTTGTGGTTTTTTAAAAGAATATTCATAAGAATTTTTAGGTATAGTAAGTATTGAGACGCAACTATAAAATATATTAATATTGAAAAATGAAATCCTACTTTTTTTGATAATAATTTGACGTTCACTCTACGCCCTTTTAAGGTAAAGATAAATTATTATTTTTATAAAATTAATTACTTTTCAATTACTGAAACCTAAAAATCCAATAGATTATTTCAATTGGCACCATTGCCATGGATCCAACCTGTACTAGTTAATTAATAGACCAAGATCTATCCAATCTAGTTACCAAACAAAACTCTACATTAGCAATCTGCGTCATACGTTATAAAAATTCAAGGAATCACCTCAAATTGATGCATACAAAAATATATGCCAAAATCATAAAACGTTGTGGATATTATGACATAGTGTGACACAAAAACGTGATACAAAAATATCGTATATTTTGTTAGTCGAGGAAGTGAAACCACCAGTGTTATGTCACATGTTTTAGTAGGATGTTATTTCATTCATACGCTGAATGAGAGGCATTCGATAGTGGGAATCGATTGCTAGTACAATCGAATATCAATTCCAGTCCTAGAATTAAACCATAGTGAACAATTGAATCGCATTTCATAATCGATATGACTAATCGATTCGTTGACTAGAGAGCTATTAAAATTGGTTGCATAAACATTAGCATGTTTTATGCTTTGTAATAAATAAATATTTATTAGAAATATATTAGTGGTCTGTTTGTCGTTTTATTAAACTGCAAAAATAATCTTGTGGTATGCAAACAAATTGAAGTATTTCTCGCTTCACAAAAAAGGTACTATCTCTATTTAAAAATTCTAAAACAAACCACTATTTCCTCAATTTGATATTCATAATCCAGGGCAACAATAGAGCTTATTAAGTGATTCCTTCACCATAAAATATGACGTCACAGTATGATTGATCATAAAAATAGTGTTTTTACGATGAAAATGATTCTGCAGTATGCACGCAATAGTGTGGGTGAAAAATCTTCAGTGCATTATCAAAACATTAAAATCAAAACGAATAATATCTGAAATCCATTTGGGAACTAATGCTGGCGATACGGTTCACCCACGCATGAAAAATCTCTTTGGCTCGACTCCAGGCAATCAAAAAGCCGTACAATGAGTGAACAAAAGCGTCGCTTTATTACTCGAGCAGTTTTTAGCCTGTATTATATTTATGTCTATCATATCATAAATATATATAGTACCATCATCTTTATAGCACCAGATATAATAACATATATCTTGTATCATAAGTATTAGAAAATACGAGACTTTGCTACCTCGTAAACACCCGAAATTGGTGGTATGTCTTTCATATGTGAAAGGGCGCCTGGGTAGGTAGGTACCACCGTAATGTCTATTTCCCCGCCAAACAGCAATATAAATGCACTGCTGTGTTTCGGTTTGAAGGATATTGTAGCCAGAGTAACTACTGGATATATTGAGACTAAACATCTTATGTCACAGGATGACGAGCGCAGTGGAACGCTAAGCATTGCATTGTCATTCAAGGTATAGTTTGGTCTTGCTACTGTCAATGAGCGGTCTTATCGCTTACCATCAGGCAAACGGCATCCTAGTCTCGGCATTCATTGCATTAAAAAAACAAGTATGGTCCAAACAAATTTTACGTGATCGGATTTGTAGCTAATATTTTTTCAAAGAGGCTACGTTTTGCCGCGTCAGTAGTCATCAGTGTGATCCCTTGCAAACTTTTGATTAAAACATAAAAAAACAACATACAGTCGAATTGAGAACCTCCTCATTTTTTGGAGTCGGTTAAAATGAGTATGCATAGTAAGGGTAAAGGAGACTGTCCCACCCTCACACCCACCACTGTAACTCCTGTGAGCCAGGATCAACAGTGGCACGCAATGTAATGACACCGAGCATTGGAGCTCGGCGAGTCTCCGGGAATGTCTAACTTGTCTTTAACCCGCAACGAAATTAATCAGAAAGTGAAATTAATAGGAGGAGTTGGAAATAAATAAAATAGTAAGGGTAGTCAGGTAATTTCGTATTGATACGGAAACCGCCTATGTTTTAGGAGAGTTTAAAAGACGACTGCGGTAAAAACATGGAAATTAAAACCATGGTTTTTTTTTACTTATTTGCGTCCATATTTGCGTTTCCAAGAAAGATTGTGTTCAATATACCGCGGATATTCGCGGATTTTGGTCACGGTGCAACCACAAATCCGGTGCTAATAAGGATTCAGAAAGCCTGCATTTGCATTTTTAAGAAGTAAGTCGTAGTATTTTAATAATTATTGGATATAATCATAACACAGTGAATGTTGGAGAAACATTCTACAACTGGGATAAGATCTCATTGATCTAATACGGTGGTAGGTATCTCATATGTGAGAGGCCGCCTGGGTAAGTACCACCGTAATGTCTATTTCTCCCGTCAAACAGCAGTGTAACTGCACTGCACTCAACATATTATATCTGTCTATCTCTTATAGGATGACGAGCGAAGTGGAATGCTAAGCATTGATTTGAAATTCATAGAGCTGTTTGGTTTTGATACTGTTACCATCAGGCGAATGTCATGGTCTTCTCGCCATTCATTGCTATAAAAAATGTAAGGTTTTGTATAAAAAGTGTCACTTAAGCTTTATCTGTCCCATTTCAACACATTTTTTGTACCACTTACCATTTCAAAAACCAGCGCAAGATGGCGCTCAAATAACCGTTATCCGTCAACGTTGCGCACAATCTTGTATCATTAAGATAAGTATTATTAACATTAAAACAATGGGGCTCCCATTATGGGACCCCAATCCGACTTACTCTTGCCCTTTTTTTGGACCTCAGTTGTGTCGTCTCAATTATGATTTGTCATGTTTTGTGTTTATGATTTATATCAAGGGATTATTTTTCATCATTGTCCATTGTATTTCTGAACTAGTAGTTTAGAAAGTCTTTGGGTTGTTCAGATGAGTCTAGATTTGCTATTAATCTAGGAAGTGTATAACTAGGTATATTAATTTACGCCTTTTTCCCAGAAGAGGTAGGCAGAGGACTACTAGGACACCCATGACTGACCTTGTGTGTTCCGTGCCAAACCCATCGCCATATCGGACACAAACTCCTGACTCAAGGCTGATAATGAATCTGTCTGTATCAGCCCATATGCGTCCCACTGCAGGGCACGGGCCTCCTCTACAATCGAAAGTATGATTGAGAGTGGTTAGGCCATATAGTCCACCACGCTGGCCTAGTGCGGGTTGGCATGATGTTGGTGATAATGAATACTTAAATCAAATATTACTCTGCTTAACCCGGGATTCGAACCCAAGGCTTTGATAATCGTACCGTAGTACTGCGTCACCGAGGCAGTATAACTACATGTAATATATCAATTGTATATATTTCCAAGTTGGTAGCAGTTTGTAGGACATTTCACGAAGAAATTATGATGAAAGTGTTCAAAAAGTTTTTGAGTGGAGGCCATGTGGAAACAAACGTTACAAAAGGCATCCATTGCGCTTAGTTTGGGGTACAATCTGTCAAATAAGTTATATTGTTAAATAATATTTGTTAATTGTTGTATTATGGCAACATTTATAAGGCAGTTTAAAATATATATATATTTATATATATTGTAAAGACAGTGGACCTGCACTAAGCCAGCGTGCCATAAACTCCCTTCTTAGGTCGCAACCGCATTTTTTCAAAATAACATCAATGTCCAGAGAAAATTAGAGAAAGGTTAGCACTCACCAGATTAATTAATATTATTTTGCTACTGAATTTTAGTATAACCAGTTTAATTTCATTTATTTTATTTTGCAACTTAGTTTTAGTAACAAAACACTCATGTTATTTTTGTCCAGTAAATCTCTGGTTTCCGTCTTCAAGCTCATTTGCAAGCGTTTCTCACGGACCTTATTCCGGTCATTGTTTTTAAAACACCAAAACCTTTTGTAATTGACGTTTTTTTTTTAATTTTGTGACCGAAAGGTCTTGCATCTGTTCGACATGTGCAACAGAATCGAAGTTTAAGGAGTTCGCAAAAAGAATAGTGATGCGCTTTGTCGATAAAACTGAAGATTTTCGGCTTTAGTTATTTGTAGGTGATATTTCTATAATTTATTAGAAGTATTATAGACTTTGAATGATCATAGTTAGTCATTATTCAATCATGGTGCCATAAACATAACGGTTGATATATCTCCTACATCTTCGTGCAAAACTATCAAGTATCTAAATTTCTCAGAGTTTCAGTCAATTTTAAAGTCAGCCTAAAATAGCGTTTTGTTTAACTACTAGCTAAGTTGTCCACATTTTTGAAGAGAGAGAGCAAGGAGAAGAGCAAGAGAGACTCATTATCCCTCATCACAATAAACTGACCTCACATTTCATACACGAAACACTCTCGTGACCCGTATAACTGTACAGAATTTCCTGTTCCCAATTTATTCGCTCAGATTCTTTTGAAGCAATTTGGTAATAGCTGTGCCTACGCGGTGCTTAAATTGTAAAGATTTACGCATAGAATAAAACGCTCTTTTCTGATGCCACTTTACAACCGTAAGTCTATTATCGGTGTGTTTTATGTTTACAAAGTGATTTATAATACATATATGTTGTAAATAACAAGATTTGGGTGCTAGAAAGTTGATGTCATGTGTTTATTTAATTTAGGACACATCCAGTGAAATCACGTTATTGTTAATATTTGAATGATAAGTATTCATTTATCTATATTTTTTGCACCATACAAATATTTAGTTATATTAAAAATAATAATATAATAAAGTACAAAATTATGTTCAGCAATAAACCTCTTTCAGCTAAAGATTATAATAATTATAATGCCTTGAGAAAACATTGAATTTTATGTTATGGTAAATTGAAAATACGATGAAAAATAATATACATAAGTAATATTTATTGTAAAGATAGCATTTTCTCTTATTGCAATAAGTTAGATAATATTGAACGAATAACAATTTCCTCGGCCTTTCAACAATACGAAACAAGTGACGACTGTTGCGCTTTTGATTACAATCACTAGATAAAAGACCCACAAAATCAAATTAGGCTCGATATAAAACCCACACAATACCAAAAAAAGATCAATGAAACCTGTCCACTTAAAAACACATTTCCAATTTGTAACCGAAAACAAAAGACATAAAATTGAATGTAAAACTGTCGATAGCGACACAGGGACAGCACTGTCTGAAGTCATAACTCACGAGCCACAAATCTGAGCGGTCGTTAAAATTTCAACTGGATTCCGCTTGCACACAAAACACTGACTTGTCCCGTTCTGTACTGTTGACGACTTATTCATCAATATCGATTTATGTATATAGTTGTGGCTTTAAAAATCGTGGAGTGCTAAATCTGAAGAACAGTATTCGTCGAGCATAAAAGCCTGTTACTCTGCAAACTATAAACCAAAAGAGGCTTGATTTTCTAAATTGAATCTAAACTTCGAAATAGAAATATTATTTCCGTCTGCCATTACGCACAAGAGAAATATAATATGATCAAAAAGAGAGATAAATCTGTATTAACATCATGAAGCCAAACAACGTTTGCTGTATCTACGAACATAATAAAACTCAAAATATTATCATGTGATAGACGTACAACCACTTATACGTACTTAGCAGCTTTTTTCATAACTTTTAATTTTTCTATATTATAAACAACAGTCACCTACATAAATATGCCCACAAATACATTATAATTTATTGTAACCCCACACTATACTAAGATCCCATTCCCATACATAGACATGACCCCACGTACATAAATCAAGTCTCGTATTGTAGGAGATTAAAATATTAGGAGAGAGTCTTTTTCATCTCACAAACACCCAGACCCGTGGATCACAACAAACGTCTGACTCGGTGTGGGATCGAACCTGCGGCTCGCGTTTCATAGCCGGCTAACCAACTCCGCCACGGAGGCTGTTATTTTCGTTAAATAAAGTTTTCATTAGTCTGCTTTTGACACAAACCTTCAACCTCTGTGCCATTACTCAATGAAGAATCAGTTCGTATTTTTGTCAAATATTAATCAGCTGTAAGATTATCCTACACCACAACATCTCACAACAATTCCTTTTTTTATCCTACATTGTATATTTATCACCAGTCTAAATATTTTTCCCGCAAAACTGCGCGTAGGATATTCCAAAAATATCCATTTGCAAGGCACCCTCGTTGAAACCCGTCAATGCGCATTATAATCACGTTTTGCACTATAAATAGAATTTTAAAATATTGCACTAGACACCTGGGTGCTATAAAATATGTTGAAGAGATATTTTTTTAACTGTTAAATCCCGAATTTTACTCTTATTTCTCTATGTGAGAAAATCCCAATATACAGCGGTGGTCATATTTTTGCCTTATATTATGAATTTGGTTCAATAGTTATTCACAATATAATGTAGTTTATGCTCCCATAGAGAAATGGCAGTATCCGAGAATGTTTTAGCTTGTTAGTTTTTTACAAAGACATGGAATATTTTGAGATTTGGGCTTCACCAATTATAGATCTTAGTTTTTTATTGTGACCTACATTAGACACTAGACAGTCTCTATATAAGTGCGTGGTGGCCTGTTGGTAAACGGACTAGACGCGGCTGCCCACATGTTCACGGTGGTCGCGGGTTCGAATCCCAGGGCACACCTCTGACTTTTCGGAGTCATGTGTGTATTGATAATCAATCACCACGCACTAAAACGGTGAAGGAAAACATCTTGAGGAAACCTGCATACCATAGCGATTTATAAGAATTCCTATGGTATGTAAGTCAAAATGTTTAATTCTGACTATCAGTTTAGAATATCGACCAATCGGACCACGAAAAACGAACAAAATTTCCTCGTATTTGCTAGAAATATCACTACTGCTTTCCTCCTATAGGTCATAGCGTGATAATATATAGCCTATAGCCTTCCTCGATAGATGGACTACCCAACACTGAAAGAATTATTCAAATCGGACCAGTAGTTCCAGAGATTAGCGCGTTCAAACAAACAAACAAACTTTGCAGCTTTATAATATTAAGTATAGATAATCTTACCAAAACCTTTTTCCAACTGGGTCTTATAAAACTCCTAAACCTATGGACTAGCATTTGTTTGCATTTCTGCAATATGAAAGCCTCTAAAACAGTGTAATCACGTGACCTGTGCATTTCATTTATTTGTACCCTTGTTTCGTGTTCAATTATTTCTATCGTAACTTGACCTATAACAATAAATTTGTTTCGTGTGTAGGAGTTTATTTATTACGCCCTCACAGATGTAAAACCATGTGAGGATATTCCAACGTAAGTAACGAATAAAACAGTATTTTTGAACGCCAGTCTTCTTTGCAAAATTGTATGTGAAAGTGAAATTATTTTAAATCAGAACTATTTTGTTGATGTTTTTTTTTTATTTGAAAGTCAAATAGTGCAATTACAGTTTTAATTAGTTAGTTTGCAATTACGCCGAAGTGTTTATGTACATTTTTCATGTTGAATCAAATAAATTAAGATAAAAAAAACTAGCTTCGGTTGCTTGAAAATCAATGTTTTTGGAGATTATGAAACACTTGTTGGATCACATCGAACTTTGGAACAAATACTTTAATTACGGAAAATCATACTTTTTACCCATATAGAATATCCCACTATATAAGTCATACAGCTATTTATAAGTTGGGGCACACGTCATTGCCATTAAAATCAGTTTTAAGTAGATAGAATTATTGCCAGTGTAAAAATAAATGTCAATTAATCTCTCGCTAAATCAGTCCATTCATTTGTCATACGTCTTGAACAAGTGTAGTGTTTTTTTAAGCACACGCAATGATTTATAACGCAAGTACAGACACGGGTACAGATGACCCGCTTTGGCGCCTTTTATTTTGCCAACAGCAATGGAGGGTTGGATTAATTTTTGTGTTGTTCGACATGTGTGAATTTTTGTTGTTCGACAAGGTTAGTGAAGTTACAGAGCTAATATGTGTCGTGTAGAGGATCGGTCAGTTAAATCGGCCTGTTGGATGTACAGGAACTACGAGAGACTTTTCGATATCATAAGTACCCCGAAACGAATACCTGTGACACAAGTATGCTGGAATTTCTACTAGAGTGGATCCTTATGGCTTTTCATCTGGCTATAGTCTAGCGGGCTTTATTTTGATTTAAAAGATTTCTTTTCCGTGCATATTTACATTTGTTTCAATTGTAAGAGTGTTCTTTCATAATATCCCTAACTGCTGACTCCAAGGAAAATTACTGTTTAATATTAGAATATTCAAAAATGTTACGCAGTTAATTTTCTACTTTGTCGAAGTTTCAGCTTAAATTAAAAAATCTATTATTTACTGTAAATATTTTATGGAACTATGTTCAACATAACGAACTGAATAACTTACAAAAATTATTAATAGTATTTTTTATTACAAATAATTGAAGATATCTTCAAGCCAAACACCCTGGCGCTAACGTGAATGTAAATACATATAATCGAATACAATTTCAGACTAAACAGCACAAATCATATCGATTAGTGCGATGAAATGTTATGAATCGATTGCGATTATGCGAGTTGCAGGCCTGCATCGTACAATATTTATTTATCTATAAAATGTGGGAATTTATGACATTGTTTGTGTAGATTTTACAATAATCATATTTCTTCCAATTAAATTACTGTTTTTACATTGGTTGTAAAAACATACTACCCTCAGTAAGGATGGTAATTTATTTTAGGTGTAAACATGAAATGAAAAATAACAAATGTGAGGGTATTAGCAAATTGGTGTATAAAATGATGATAATCAATACGAACCGCGATCTAACATAAACGCGTCATTAATTCTGGTATTACTTTTTATTAACGCAATATCAAATGCAGCTAGCTATAAAGCTAATTAGTACTTTCATTCGTTTTTTTTTGTAGGAGTGGTAGTATAAAGATTCATACATACAAATGTTTTTCGGCCGCCATATTTCTCAATTCACATGATCCATCTACCTTTAATCAAATTAAAAAGTTTCGTCTCCTTGTTTCAGATGATAACTACACAGTATTAGAAGCGTCTATAAACGAAAGGCTGCGGTTGGTATGCGGGTTGAAGCCCAGGAGTCAGTCTCAAGAAGTCACGTGGTTCAAAGATGGAGTATATCTGGATGGGCAGTCGAGGAGGGTAACTCAGCAGAGGCAATGGTGAGATATTTTTTTCAATTATTTTCTAGTTCAGGCATACTATAATATATATATATTATAGTATGCCTATATTATCTAGTATTTGACACATAGGTGTCAAATACTAGATAATATACAGAAAAGACGTATAAATAGCGGTCTCATTGTTGAATCATCAATAATGGGACGGATAATAAACTTAGTAAGAAACATTTATACCCCTTCGTTTTCCGTCGGGAATTAAAAAATATGGTGGACATGAGATGTAAAATTTCTTTTATACTTTAAATATAGTTTAACAATTTTCTGCCAAATTATAGTTCTCGTTTTATAATACGATTTTAATTTTATTTTACAAAATATAATACAATTTTTAGAGTTACAATATTATTTTTAGAGACTTCTAACGATTTCCTCCTAACGAAGCCAAATCTATCAACTACCCTATCAGTGGCGGCGTAAGATAGGTTGGCACCCGGGGCGGTTTTGTATTCAGCAACCCTACATAAAATTTATAACACCCAATACTAAAAGGGCCTACAAGGGCAATTTGGTGCACGTATGAAATCTGACATTTATCGGAGAAAAGCTATTATGCTCTTCTTTCGGTGCCCCGGAGGCGGCTGAAACTGTATGTTAGACTCACGCCTTCCAGCCTGGCATGTTACGCATGTTTTGGCCAAGCCGGGTCCCTCACAAAACCTACGCTAGCATACCGACTAAATTCCTTGGATGACCGTCAGATGCATTATGGGCGGCTCCAGACATCACAAGGCGAGAAGCGCATGATCGATGCCTGCCTCAGCGTCCTATACAAAATTATTCTTTTAAAGGGTGCGACTGTTTCAGGACGCCGCGCCGGTCAAAGATGTTTAGGTCGTCTACGTCAGGGATGAGGCCATACGCCCTGTCGCTCATATCCAAGTTGCTGTAGGTAAGGGCGCACCGCCCCCTGCACGGTATGCCCAGCCAGCGTAATGTCGCCTCTTATGACGGTTAGGAAATACCGTGGCGAAATTCTTATACTCTACGATAGGGTAGAGGCGCTGCAGCGGTTCAGCCATTTATTGCCCGGCAAACCTTTTGTGCAGGTGGCGGTGAGCGGGGTGTATCTCTCTCTAAGGCAGAGTTTCTTAAACTTTTTGCAGTCACGGAATTATAATTCTTTACTTTATAGTGGTTTTTTAGTTTTGAAGTTTTTTATTGTTATTTCAAATTTTAGTTATATTCTTCTTAATAATGATAGATATTTAAATGATAATTTTTTGATAACATTACATTAAAAGTTTACTGAGCTCCTGTGGACCTCTGGCATACATGTTACGGACCCCTAAAGGGTCTGTGGACCCCACTTTACGAAACCCTACTCTAAGGGCTGGTGGCTCCCCTTGACATGACGATTCCAGTCGCTAGTAATAAACCCACAACGAAAGGGCTTTGGCGTGTCTGCAATGTTATAAGGCGCAGGTTCGGCCCTACGTGGAACATTGGCACCCATCGTTGCGTAGGGGCACCCCAGTACCAACATTTCCCTTTCGACCGATTTCAACGTCGGGCAGGTCGATCATCGACGACCGAGTTCTTTCCGATGTTCGGAATTTTCTCTGCTGCTGAGTTCCGCCAACGTACAACGCGGCAAACCTCCAAATACCACTTTAGTAGCTTTGTCTCGACATTTTCTTCTACGTACAACAAATCCTGAGATCCAATTGCCAACAGCAGCATTTCCGGACAAATACGACTTGGCCACCTTCAAGAAAATAGCATATTCTCGCCTTAAAGGTCTCAACGCATTTCTATGCCACATGGTGTTACAAATGTTCACGGTCGGCGGTGATCACTTACCATAACGTAAGCCGTATGATCGTCTGCTACTTATGATATAAGTATAAAAAGACACCGTAAAAGGCCATCGATCGCACAGCTCCCGCGTACAGCCTCTGGTAAGGAGTGCCGGAATCTTCGAAGTTGAGTTGGTTAGACCAGCCGTGCGATTCTGTAACAACTCACGATCGAAATCACTTCAGGACTTCCCGAAGTTATTTTTACTGTTCACACATAGACAGACAATCACGGACCTTTATGAAATTATAGTTTTTTTACGATTCCATCAGACCAGCCCCTAATAAGAAAATAAAGACAAAAAGAACAGGTATATTTATTTAACTTTTGGTTAACTAATAATGGGAAGAATGTGCTTGCTTTTCTGAGCATAGCTTCCCAAAACGGGGCTCCAGTTTGGCTCACTCGACTCGATCGCCCCTGGGACAATGTTGCGACACCCCAGGGCGTCGTGACGCTTAGTTTGGGAAGCCCTAGGCTAGAGAATGCGTCTGCTGCCTTGACTAGTTTCGATCTCAGGCTTTTGAAATGGACATGAACTACTCCACCGACTAAACAAGACAACTCTAACATACTTCACCAGGAACTTATAGAGACCTCTACGCCATTAACTGTTATGTGTGGGCCCCTGCAAGTGGCTCTTAGACTCGTGCAAGCGGATAATCTCAAATTTATCCACTGCGAGGCCCAGCTACCGAATTTTAAAATTCATTCTTTTAGAGAATGAGACATTATATTTAATAATAAAAATATTTACAGTTGCGATAAACTTAAAAATATACCTACTATTAGTATACAAATAGCTAGATACAAGGATTGGTTTATAAACATCTTAGAGGATTGGTAGTTATTTCTGGATACAGGTACATTTTTTGTGCTTTCTGTGGGCGTCTTTGGCACCCCTTGGTGCTTGGTACCCGGGGCGGACCGCCCCCTCCGCCCCCCCTTTACGCCGCCAGTGTACCCTATCATCTCTTCTTTTATCATCTAATTATTCTATGTTTTTTTCTGTTCAAATTGAACGAAAATTAATAATTTGCAGGTAATAAAATTTTCTTCTTTTCTTCCAACGCAATAAAATTTCGATCGTAGAATTTGTAAGGTATGGTAGGTCAACATAGCGATCTCGAAAATAGAATGCCAAATAAACGTGTAAATGCTTCTGAATACGCCAGAACGGAATCTATTATTATGTGAATCGTTGAGGATAATCAACATTTCCAAGTTTATGAAACAGTACTGAAATAGAGCTGTGTTTCCATGAAAATATTGCCCACGCATCAATATTTACTCGCGATATTTCATACCGGCTGCAACTGGGCGTGAATTATTTGGTTCTATTCAAGGCGTCAAAACAAACCGACGTTCGAACAATCTATTAGATCAATCAACTTTATACTGGTCGGGAGTTTGGGAAAACCTGGAGTTTTTGTATATTATTTATGTTATAGAACGTTGGCCTGGAATCTCATTTTTAAAAGAATAATATTATACCTGCAGTAGAATCCTAGTTTTATGATAGATATTGATGCATAGATGTTATTCTGTGGAACATTAAAGTGATTCGTGAGTGGGCTTTTGGTATGTAATTAGCGTAAAAACCCAATGTAGCGATTGTTATGGCCAAAGATCGCTTTTCATTAGTCATTACTTATTTTGGAATGTATGAAATATAATTTAATAATTTATACTTTACAATTTTAATGTCGAATATAAAATGTTCTAGATGCATAATCTATGATAAAAAAAAATGTTAAAAATTCATTGATTTAATAAACAAGAATAGGCCCTTCAGAATATTTGGAGTTTCAAAAAGAAGATCGTGAAAATCGCGATAAAATTAATATTAAATCAACTTAATTTAATGGATTTCGTCTAAACGGCGATAAAAATATTATCTTCATTTTTATTATTTTTCTGTCACAATACAAGCAAGAATTTCCAAAATCGTTGCAAGCCACGACTAGAGATGTACTGGAGCACGCGCTCCACTTACGTCGGAACACTTTACGTTCTTTCTTCTCAGTCCATAATATATTATATTAATATCAATGGAAAAAAACATTATATTTTTCTATTACAGGTTAAGAATAAAAGGATTCAGAGCTAGAGACGCTGGCGTATACTCGTGTAAAAATGAGGAAGACAACGTGAAGGAAATGGCAATCACAATCAAACTAAAGCCGAACGAAGATCAAGAGAACATGGAAGGTGAGAGCGTATTCCAATTACGACGCAGCAGTACCGTGTCAACACAGTTTTACTGCGTGTACGAGCACAGTGTTGCTCTGTGCCTTTTGATGGAGGCGAAGTTATTTTCATATTATATTTTATTGAGCATCCAGATGTGTAAACAGAGATGCGAGCACCGGATTCCGGGGTTGCTTTGAATGCAACTGCATGCGAATGTGGAAATGCGTTTTAAAATGTAGCCGTACTCGTGTTTTTCGATGACACAGCACGGATGCACTTAAATTTCGAGATTCGATGTTTCCTGTGTAATGATCCAGAAATTCGTTTTGTTTTTCTTTACCAAACGATGTGAGGAAATGTGTTCATACTTTGGATGATCAAAAATATTGTGAGTTTGCGGAGAGTTTTCTGTTTAGTTTTATTAGCTGAAGATTGTGAGAAATATTTCTTTGTGATTGAATATTTAGATATAATAAGTGATAAGATAAATATATGTGCACTTGGTGCAAATACGTTGTTTAAAATTAATTGTCAGAAGGCCATGAAAATGTTATAAGTAAATAAAACTACAACATATCTTATAGGTAATACAATAAAATAAAGACACACTTAACAAATCAATACCAAACACAGAACAATTTGTGAATATAACTCTCAGTAAAACAATCAACGTTACAGAATATCAAGCAGATGTGGACGTGGAAAGGCCAATGCCAGAAATACTATCCCAACGTTCGGCATCACTCGTCGAAAACAGTACCGACGAAACTATGAAACGCGCAGCCAAGAACATTAAATTCAAGGAATATGATGTTAAAGACGAAGATCCTGATGATAAGAACGAGAAAGACCATCCGAACTACGGGCATGTGGACGACACTAAGAAGAAATTCCCTCCGCGGTTTAAGCATCCGACGAAAATGTTCGCAACGGATATGAAACCCGCAGGCAGTTCTATCAGATTGAAATGTGGTGCTGAAGGTATTTTCGTATTTATTTATATTTGTTTTTTATTGACGTCTATGGATAAGTTCTCGGTCTACTTAATATTTAATGGTAATTAAAAGTGTTGATTCATCTTAAATATGAATAATTCTGCAGGTGTTTACTTTATCTGGTATAACATTTCATGGTAAATAAATTTTATATTACTATTATGATTTCTTTCATATTACTTGTGAATTATGCATGGGGTTATGAGACTTATTAAGTAATCTTCACAAAATCGAATGTAATTTGCAAATAATTGAATTGTCCTTACAAGTACCCGAATTAAGAATTCATCATCCATTAAGACTGATATTAAAGTCATTTCTGTAATGCTCAGACAATGAATCAAGGTTTTTGGCGCTTGATTAAGAATGTTGCCGGATAATTTGAGCATCAAATATTTTGTTCAATACATTTTAGAATACTTAAATACCAAAATCAATTTGAACTGAATAATGTATGTGTGAAGTATATTTTAGAAACAGTAATGAGTATGAATTAATTTTCAGGAAATCCAACACCAAATATCACGTGGGTAAAAAATGGTAACACTCCTATACAGAGAACATATTTCCAACCAAGATACGGAAAATGGTCAATGACCCTTGACGAACTGACGAAAGCAGATAATGGCAATTATACCTGCGTAGTTTGCAATGAGCTGGACTGCATCAAACACAATGTCGAACTTAACATTCAAGGTAGGTACAGGGTTTTTTAAAGGTCTTTTAACTTTTTACAAACGGATACATTTTTGGTGTACTCTTCTGTTTCGATTCCTCTTTGTATTGTTTACATATAGTATGCAGCTATTAAAATAAAGCTGCAACGGTACGAACATGAACTTAGTTAAGAACTTCACGATTAAAACTTCAAGAGTAATTATACGATAAATCTCATAAGATAAAATGAGATTTTCGAAAACCAAATCCGTGACATCACATTTCCTTTCATAGAACGGTACCCATCGAAGCCATACATAAAGGAAGGCTATCCTGGAAACGTCACTGCGTTGGTGAACACAACAGTGAAACTGTCATGTCCTCCGCTATCCGATTTGGAGCCTTATTTGTACTGGATCAGGCCTTCAAATTACTCGTTGAAAGACGCTGAAGTGGGCCCCAGCGATATGCCCATACCACCCGGAGACACTATTGAGGTGTTCATTCATTTTAGGTGGTGGTCTTTGTTATTCTGGGTCATTACCTTGCAAAATTACAAAAAGCTTTCCTAGCTATCAAAGTACTACATTTCTATTGAATCTCTATAATAATTAGGAGTTTAATATTGTACATATTATATCTGTATAAAAGATGAATGTAGTATTTTCAGCGATGAACAAATTTTTTTCAGTATATTCTATTCAGTAATACTCTTCTAAATTATTTACATTATCTGGCATCTTAGTATTATCTTCAGCGCTAAATTCTAAACTTTCTAGACAAATGATGGCATCATTCAAGATACAGAGAATAATAAGATTTTTTTGAATCGAAATATCATCTTACCGATTGTATTGGGAAGGTCGCGCGTTACATTTTGGCAGCGCATTCCGTCAACACAGCCAATTTTTAGAATATTTGACATCTATTTATCTCAGTCCTAGATAATATGATAGCTGGATGAAATTGTAATTTTGCAAGACATTCTAATGGTTCACGGAAAATATTTTCTAACATGGTCATCACGGTTTTTGGTACATTCTGGTACTTCACATGTCACTTAGATCTAAGAGGATTGGTGAGGGACACTGGTGTTGGTTATAGTGTTAAATAACATTATGTTAAGTATAATGTAACCTAGTTTAATATTTTTTGCAAGGTCTAGGGAGTATAAGTAATAAAACATAGTGGAGATTGCTTGTTAATCGAGATATTTAACAAATCAACCGTCTTTGTCGCACAATTATTTTAATGGGTTTGGCAATTTCTTGACTGAAATCTACCACTGGAACCGATTACAATGTGTCAATACTGCCGAATCAAGAGATGTCATAACCCCAAAAGTTGCCATTTACCATAATAAATAAATAAATATGTATTATATGCTCAAACGTATTATATGCTCAAAAAGGCAAATTAGATCAGCTTAATGTACTGAGGCTGATACCTGAAGCCTCTTTGCAAATGAGGGTACAACATTCTAAAGAAACACTTTCACATTATAGAACGACTCTACGCAAAACCGGTGCTAACACGGGGACTGGTAAATCAAACTAAGATAGTTGGTGAGACAGCACAATTGTCCTGCGAGTTTCTAACAGACCTACATCCTTACGTGTTCTGGATGTTTTTCACTAAAGACGAGTACGTTTATAACGATACCGCCGATCCAAGCGATGCCTCCAGTCCAGAGGCTGTGGTCTATCGGGATGAAAACAAAATAATATCGGTGAGGGTTCTGTGGCTAACATGGTGTTGTGATTCTGATTGTTGCATGTTTGTGTGTATCAGCCCATATAAGCCCCACTGCAGGGCATGGGTCTCTTCTTCAATCGAGAATACGATTGAGAGTACGGTAATTGTTGCATGGAGCATGGAAATTGAATACCCCGAAATGTTGTATATCGTTTACATTGGGACGTTTTTCTCTATCAAGATTTAGAACAACTAGAGTTGCTCTTTTGAAAATCAGTTACAACAGTAATCATAACAAAAGTCTCAACTTGGTTTTAATCAATACAGCTCATAAATTATTTGCGTGATATTTTTATATTTTTCCTTTAAAACTTAAAATTTAATGTCCAATATATTGGTTATGTGATTTTATTCGACTGAGTGAAGTAAATTGGCTAATAACGTAGAATCAGTACTCTCTGTTTCACCAAAACGATGATTAATGCAACGTTTACCACGAAATTAACAAATATTTATTTCTGTTTTGTTTATTAATATAGGAATTTTGCTTATGCAAGTTCGACTATCTTAGTCATTGTTAAGATCAAATAATCTGATATGCTTAACTGGTTTACTCGTTAGCGAAATATTCGATTGTGTATTTAGAATATTGTAAGATGTTAGATATGCAGTTGACTCAGGATTAACAGATCTATTATTCAAATAATGTAATGAGTATTTTACTAAAAATATGCACAGCTTTGCGGATTGCAGCACACTATTTAATGCTTGACATAATTTAAGAGTTTTAGCCGTATTCATATTACATTTAAAAACTTATTGTAGTTATCGAATCTTCTTCGCTCAAACTGAATTCAAGTCTTTTGAAAGGGACAAATTATTCAATAACTGAAATAGGTTTAAATGTCTATGAATAGGGCCACTTGTGTACTGCTTAGCGTTTAAATATGCTTACTAATTAGTCTTTAAATTATTTTGTGGATAATTTCAGTCTATTGCCAAATGTAAAATTGATTTTAAAATTTGTTACTGTAAAGATTGCTTTTAGTGATGCAGTTGAGTCTCTTCTCTCAGCAACGATCTAGTCTATAGTATTTAAACTATATTTCTATTTGGTTATTTATTTGTGTGGGTATATTTGTATTTAATTGCATGCCACCGTCATAAATCCATAAGAACACTAACACCATTATGAATGTAAAATTACAGATGCATGTTGTCATAATTGTTTAAGAGTTAAAATTCTTTATTAATTAATAATCTAATGTTTTAGAGCGAAGATCCTCTCGACATGCCAGAACAAATGACGATCTACAACGTAACTAAAGAAGATGAAGGATGGTATATGTGCGTGGCTTTGAATTCTCTAGGCAACACTACGGCGAAAGGATACCTAACTGTTCTAGAATGTGAGTATTTTGTCACTTAATTTTGCTTGCAGATTGACGTTTTGAGATAAGATAACGATAATAAACGCGTAACTGCAACTGGGACTTCATCTGTAGATTAGATTGATCATCAAATATTGAAAGTTTTTGACGCAAAGACACGAGATAAATGCGATACCATACTAAGAGCCAATTTATATCACATCAAAATAGTTTATATTTTCCGTTTCTTTAGCTTTCTAGAAGTAAGTAATTTTTAATAATACAAATGCTTCCTTACGGCGATAGAATTGGCGTTTTTTTATATCATTGATAAATAAGTTTCGTGGACTGTGCCGCTTTTTTTGTAGGTAATTAAAATAAAATAAATATACGCTGAGATTTAAGCAACGAAATATTCGAGCGTTATTAAAAAAAACAGCCATCATCATTTATTAATCATGTACAAATTAATGTCTTACTTCGTTATTATATTCAATTCTAATATTGACTTCCCCGTCCTATTGTGCATTTAAGTCGAAGATACCTTATCTTTTGATAATTTATTGAAAGTTCGCGTATCTATCCAGGAACTTCCAAGGTCTATTAGAAAGATTAATGTCGACTATTACTTAAGGAGCAGTAATGTATATCCGAGATTCAATTGTAATGGCTCTTTAGATTAATTAAATCTTTACGATAATAATTTTAATGGCGACGATTCACTTCTACGTTCTGGGTGAAACGAAACTAAAGTATATTTGGAAAAGGATGTAATTGGTAATGTAGATAGGGTTGAAAACATCGCTTATAAGTAAGCTGATATTGGTTTATATTATATTAAGTTGGAGCTATCTTTGATGTATGTGTGAATGTCGAGGCACGCGTGGGTTACAAATATAATTCAAATATAACCTGATTAGATGACATTATGTTTTGACTACGACTACAGATCGATACCTATTAATAGAGAATCATTTGTATTAAGGTTCTCCTACGTTTAATTCATAAGAAACAAGTGTGTACTAAAGGATAGAGCTGATATTAAAGAGTAATAATTGGGAACCTACAAATAAACTAAAAAATTAAAAAAAAAAATTAACAACTCACTGCCATTAGCGCATAAAAATTCAAGCAACTAATCTACCAGCAAGCTAAACATTTTTCTTATATCACCACTAGTTCCTTAACCCCCTGTAGATATTATCTTCCAAAGCAATATAGAGAGCAAAACTTCAATTGGAATTTTACATATATATTCTCCGAAGCCTTTCTCAGACAATATAGAAAAGAATTATCTTTCCGTTGTTAAATGAAATATATTTTTTCGCAGCTCGCCCAGACTTAGAGCCTTTGGATCATGGGAAACACACTCTTCTAATAAACATACTAATGGCGGTCCTCGGAGCGATGTTCTTCGTGGCAGCCATCATAGTTGTGATGATCTTCAAGAAGCTCAAACGGGAGAAGTTGAAGAAGCAACTGGCGATCGAGACGGCCCGCGCTGTTATTGTCACTCACTGGACTAAGAAAGTGACTGTGGAGAAACCTCAGATCAATGGATCGCCTAATGCTACTGGCGAAGCATTGGTGAGTTAATTACACGCAGCAATCAAATAGTCCCGAACCTACAGTAAAGTACTTGTATTATCGGTATTAGTAATTATGGGAGACTTTTCGGTCTCATGAATACTCAGACGTGAAATCGAAACAGGAATCGAAACTGCGAGCTCACCTTTTACAACCGGTGCATAGCCAACAGCACTACAGTTTCAAATAACAATAATAATTTATCTAGAATAGAGTTAACTTTTTTGAAACGGTGTCAGCATCTTGTAGAAAATCTAGTAAATAAACTTCCAAAATAGGACAAATTAATAAAATAAAGATATAGAAATAATTATTCCCGCCTTATCTAAATTTATCTATGAACATAAATCTCAACAACAATACAATACATTTACGTATAGGTACTTAGATTAATAGTTTGCGAATAACCGACCAATGTGTCTTGCAAAACATTGGCTCACAATCAAACCTACTCTAATTTGATATTTCTCTTAAGTATCTATTGTTATAGGTCTACCAGAATCTCATGGCATTTTGGGAAATTTGAATTTACGCATTGCAACACGGGGGTAATTGGATGAACATAGTTTGATACTTTCAATAATTGTAATTAATTATTATTTCAAATTGACATTATTTTTTAGTACAACTTTGTAAATAAAGTACATAATGTTTAAAGTAAAAATATAAAGGTTATTTAAACATTAAAATTACTTCACAATTGTACTTTTAGATTAATAGAAAATTAAAATAGGCAAATAAGATTTTTTTCAGTTTTAAATTATAATATACATACGTGCCTTACGAGTATTTATAATATAGAGGGAGCGCTGGTACTTTCAAAACGTAGATAAAAATGGTGGTACCGAGCCACCAGTTTCGTGTTAATTCCCTCTTCTTATTAGTTCTCACTTAATCAAACAACTTTCAATTTCCAAATTGTAAGTAGTTTGATTATGAGTCGGTTTTATTTAAATAATTATTAGATTCGATAAATGTTATACGAAATATGCAAGATCGTAAAATAAAAACGTATAATTTTATTTTCAGTCTTCTTTATTTCATTAACACTTTAGTCAGAGCTTACTTCTAAAAAATACTCTTCCTGTACATCTTCTGATGAAGACGATGAAAATAAAGGAATAATAATAAACCGTTTCTTATCTAAAATCTGTGGAAACTCCTGTAAAGTAAATTTAATGCATTACTGTTTAGTTTCAAAAAATGATATCAAAGTATATACGATAAAACACATGCACATATCTAACACTAACAAAAAAAAATGAAGTATCAAAACTATTCACTCCGACTTACTTGTTAAAATAACGTCATTTTAAAATCGTCGATTTTGTTTAAATTTGACCAAATTATTCACGGATCTGGCGATAAACCTTGTAAACAGTGTGTCGCACTTGTGAATGTAGACCTAATTTGTACATTTTCGCTAAAAAAGGATAGAAATCTTAAAATATTCACATCGAATGACATAACTCAAGTTTTGAATCGGCTGTTGACCGATGGTATTGCCACATAAAAATCATTGTTTTTTTTTTAATTTCATGCCATGACATTCTGGTAGACCTATAATAAACAACCATTGATAGTTTTCTTTTACATAGTTCAGTATGATTTCTTTTACGTTTACACGAATGTTTCCCATTGAAATAAAAGTATTTTTATGATTTGGGTTTTATATTTTTACCTTGAATGAACGGATGATAACCTCAGCCCGCCCCGTAATTATAAAAATCAAGAATGTGTTGAAGATGTAGAGAAGTTTTAAAAAAATCAAAATTTGTTTTTATTGAACTATCAATATCTTCTTTAATATCATTATTTTGTATAAACTTCAATGGCTTGCAATGAAATTCTACAGGCTGATAATTAAAATGAATTATAATTAACACCCAACAGTCATTTACATAGACCTGACCCCACACTAACATCGAGTCTTACTAAAAAATATGGATAAATTTACAATCGGTCAGTTAAACCTTCATAACGATAGGGTAGCGACGTCAGAATTAGACACGTTAATTCATGATTATAAATTAAATATCGTTCTAGTTCAGGAGCAATACCAAAATGCGCGATTACGTAGTAAGGTAGTACAACTCGATAACAACTCACGAGCAGGTATTTTTGTGTCGGGTTCACATCTTACCATTACCTCAGTGCGTAATCTTATGACGTCACACTGTGCTGTCGCTGAGGTGTCTAGTCCGATTTGTAAGGTTTATGTTGTGAGCTGTTATTTTCAATACTCAGATCCTGTGGGTCCTCATCTGCATCACCTCCGCTATGTCTTGCGGTCCCTTGCAGGACATAAGATTATTATAGGTGCTGACGTTAATGCGTCATCTGTCCTTTGGTATGGCAAATATCGCTCCACTGATACCGAGCGACGTTGCGCTGTAGAAGATTTCATTGCAGAGATGAATCTCGAAATACACAACACCCCCGATGCACCACCTACTTACAGTAGCCCTACGGGCGAATCTTCTATTGACGTCACACTTTCTAGTGGAGACGTCCGTATTGATAGGTGGCGCGTCCTACCGGACGCGTCGTGTAGTGACCATCGCCTGATTGTGTACGAGTTCTTGCCTAGATTGACACAGGGTCCGGTACAGAATAATTTTAATTTTAGATATAAATCTAGAGGTGCTAACTGGGATTTATTTAGCTCGCTATTTGCTCGGCATGCTGGGGACTTCACTCGCAATGATCTATCAGCTGAAACCTGTGCCGAGATTATGTCGGACATTTTTACATATTGCGCAGACATTACCATCGGTCGAGGTTCCATCACTAACACTCGGAGGTGCGATTGGTGGAATGACTTATTGGTCCAACTACGTCGGACTTTTCGCAGAGCGCTGTAGGCGTTTCAACGGGCTTAAGAGACGTTGTGTCACAGGGGAAGCAATTACATCTGCTTTAAATAAACTGAGAGTTGCCAGATCACATTATAAAGCGGCCGTCCAAAAATCGAAAGGTAATTTGTTACGTAAAATTGTGGCCCGGTTAGATAGTGAGGGTCCGTGGTCTCCTTTATACCATGAATTCAAAGCGAATAGGTCAATCAATTTGGCTTATATTGAGAATTTAAAAATTGACAACAACTTCACAACTGGTATTGAGGAGACAACGGAGGCTCTGTTACAATCGTTAATTCCGGATGATAATATTGAAAATGATACAGAATACCATAAGCAGATTAGGATGTGGGCCTTGGAGGTACCGAACTCTTCCGATTCAAATCTCGCGTCGTTTGATGAATTTAGCGAAATTGTACGAGCTTTGCCCCTAAACAAGGCTTCTGGTGACGATAAAATAACTAATAAAATGATCAAAGAAGCGTGTAAATTGGCCGGCGATGCATTACTCACTGTTTATAACAGATGTATTGCTGAAGGGGTATTTCCACGGGTATGGCGTACCGGTTTCATTCGTATAATACCCAAGGGTGGCGATAAATCTCCACATGATCCTAAGTCGTATAGACCTATTACACTCTTACCGTCTCTAGGTAAACTTTTAGAACGTCTTATCGTCCCTCGATTGCTACCGGGTGGACCAAAGTTTCACGAAAAACAGTTCGGATTTACGACGGGTAAGTCAACTATCGACGCGGCAATATCGGTTAGAAGAGCTGTAAGTACATCGGCGCGCAAATATGTACTCGGTATTTTCCTGGACATATCCGGTGCTTTCGACAACGCTTGGTGGCCAATGCTGCTTCTTAAGTTGAAATTACGAGGTTGCTTTAAAAATATATATTCACTTATTTACTCGTATTTCTCGCACGGAACAACAAAACTTAAACTTGGACATTATGCTGTGTCGAAACCACTTACGATGGGCTGTCCACAAGGTTCGGTCTTAGGTCCTTATTTGTGGAACTTAGGGTTCGATGATTTTCTTGCAATTCCCTTGCCGTCAGGGTGTTCTTTGACCGGATATGCGGACGACGGCCTCTTGCTTATAGAGTCAAATAGTAGGTCGGGATTAGAAATTATGTCGGACGCGTGTTTAAAACTAATATGTGATTGGGGCCATCGAAATCGCTTAACCTTTGCACCACAAAAAACGTTCCAATTACTTCTGAAAGGAACTTTAAAATCACAGCCGCGAATTAAATTTAATAATATCAATGTTAAAAAAAAGGAATCGGTTTGTTATCTTGGTTTAACTTTAGAAAGGAATTTTTCCTTTCTTGAACATATTAAGAACGTCGGGGAAAAGTCGAAAAGGAACTTTTTTGCTTTGACAAGAGTATCAAAATCAACGTGGGGGCTATCTTTCAATACACTAAAAATCATCTATGGAGCAACTTACTTAGGATTTATCTGTTATGGATCTCCCGTATGGGCTGATAGGGCTACTATCGGTGCTGTGCGAAGAAAACTGCTCCAGAGCCAACGTTTGGCGTTGATATTCTTGTGCAAGGCATATAGAACCGTTAGTACCGAAGCTTTGCCTGTCCTAGCGGGTGTACTTCCAGTCGACCTGGAGGTGCAACGTCGCGCCGCGATGTATTACTCTAATAGAGAGAATATGGATAAAAGTTTTTTCACCGCACGTGTACTTTTAAAAGTTGACAGATTATTTAAACCGGTTTCAGTGGTATATAGCGAACTATTAGATGAATGGCAAAATAGATGGGAGGTATCTTTGAAGGGCCGGCATCTATACCAATTTTTTCCTTGCGTACGAGATCGTTTAACAAAGACATGGCTAGATGTCGATTATTGCGTATCACAATTTCTCACGGGCCATGGTAACTTTAAGTCTAAACTATACTCTTTTAAGCTTGTTGCGTCGCCTGCGTGTCCATGTTCAACACCTAATTGCGAGTATGAGCAGTCCGCGCATCATATACTTTGGGAGTGTAGTCTTTGGCATAATGAGCGTAAAACCATGCTAGATAGTATGCAAATATCATCTGGAGTTGTATACTACATGGACCTTGTAGAGACTAGAAAGAACTTCCGTGCTTTCCGGCGTTTTTGCCATACCTATTACTGGAATCAAGCATAACAGTTCACATAATAGGTCCCATTTAAATGTAATAATAATTTGATCCGTGGTGCTTTACAGCTGGCTTCTCCGGCTGTGAAAGTCTTTTTGCGAGGTTATTTACCTCTTCAGTTCAATGTTTTGTCACCCGCTTTGCACGGAGGGAAGTGGACAATAATTTATTTCCAACTCCTCCTAATAATTTAACTTTCTGATTAATTTCGTTGCGGGTTAAAGACAAGTTAGACATTCCCGGAGACTCGCCGAGCTTCAATGCTCGGTGTCATTACATTGCGTGCCACTGTTGATCCTGGCTCACAGGAGTTACAGTGGTGGGTGTGAGGGTGGGACAGTCTCCTAACATCGAGTCTTGTATCGTGGGTATCAGGAACTACGAGAGTCTTTCCGGTCTCACAAACACCCGAAATAAATATTTGTGGCCCCAAAAGCAATTATCTCGGTGAGATCGAACCCGCGGCCTGTCGTTTCGCAGGCGGTGTCTATATCAACTTCAATGGCTTGCAATTAAAGAAGCCTTATTTTAATAACGAACTTCTAAAGACTGATAATAATCATTGTTGCAGTTAATGCCAGTAGTGAAAATCGAGAAGCAGAAGCTGCAACAAGTCCAGAGCAACACCAGTGATTCAATGCTGATGTCTGAATATGAGCTGCCGATGGACATAGACTGGGAGATCCCTAGGGAGTCCCTCTGCCTGGGCAAGGTGTTGGGAGAAGGGGAGTTTGGGAAGGTGGTCAAGGCTGAGTGTGTTGGGATACTGAAGCCTGGGTTGCAGTCTGTTGTTGCTGTTAAGATGTTGAAAGGTTTGTTATTGATACTTTATTTAGCCTATAATATATATAATAGTACTTTTACTGGTAGTGGGTCTGTCATATGTGTGAGGCCACCTGGGTAGGTACTAGCACAATGTCTATTTCTCCCGCCAAACAGCAGTTTAAATGCATTGTGTTTCGGATTGAAGGACATTGTAGGCAGAGTAACTACTGGACATATTGAGACTTTACATCTTATGTCTCGGGATATCGAGCGCAGTGCAATGTCAAGTATTGCTTTGTAATTCCAGGTGATGTTTAGTAATGCTACTGTTCATGACCGGTCGTATCGTTTACCATCAGGCTCACGGAATGCTGGTCTCATCATTCATTAAATTAAAAATAAATAAATCTTATCCTCACATATCCTTACCTCCTTCTTATTCCAGAGGGCCACACAGACGCTGAAATGATGGCGCTGGTCTCCGAGATGGAAATGATGAAGATGATCGGCAAACACGTAAACATCATCAACTTGCTGGGCTGTTGCACGCAAGACGGACCACTGTACGTCATTGTTGAATACGCGCCTAATGGAAACCTTAGGGAGTTCTTGAGGAATCATCGACCTGGAAATAGGTGAGTCAATTACAAAGAATTTATATTTTCCTAGATTCGATGTGGTGGACTATATGGCCTAACCACTCTCAATCGTACTCTCGATTGTAGAAGACATGCTTCCCATGCTTCAGGAGGACGTATATGGGCTGATACAGATACAGAAGTAGTAAAATTGCTTAATTCAATCTTAATTTAATATCATCATCATTATCTCAGCCACATGAAGTCCACTGCTGAACATAGGCCTCCCCCAAGGAGATCCTTGAGGATTACTTATATCAAATGTGGAGATCCACATTTAATATAAGTAATAGAAAATATTCATTCCGCGTAAACATTTAAAAATAATCCAAGATGATAATGTAAATAAGAAATCCAAGATAATGGATGATTTCCCACGTCATTTTTCATGTTGGATTACTTTTGTTTAGAGATTTTATAACTTACAAATTATATTCTTCAGGTATGAATCACCAACAGAAGATTTAAAAGAAAAGAAGACGTTGACTCAAAAGGATTTGGTGTCCTTCTCTTACCAAGTCGCCAGAGGGATGGAGTACCTCGCTTCCAGGAGGGTAAGATTTGTTCTCTCTGTTTTTCTATAAATGCACTTTGTTTATAAAAAACATGAAACCTGAAAGGCATTTCTTTTGAAACAAGACGTTATAGAATTATAATTGGATTATTTTAATTCTGTGTTTTTATATAAATGACCTGTTCGAATGGGCACATAATAATATATTTCCGTCCTTTCGATAACCTATGTGTCGTAGAAACTTATTATTTCGTTTTATTTATTTATGTTGTAATGAGTGGCGAGACGAGCATGCCGTTTGCCTGATGGTAAGCAATACGATCGCTCATGAACATTGGCAAAACCAAACGACACCTTGTATTATAAAGTTTAAAAAAGCAAAGCAATGCATCCTGAGAAATAAGATGTTAAGACTCAATAATATGTCCAGTAGTTTGTCTATTGCGAAGATCACAATCATCTTAATTCACCATTCAACTAGGCAATCGTTGTCCCTAACAATCTACTATAGGATTTCAGTATTTAAACTTATGTTTCCTCCACAGTGCATCCACCGAGATTTAGCCGCTCGTAATGTTCTGGTGTCAGACGACTGTGTGTTGAAGATCGCCGACTTCGGCCTAGCTAAGGACGTCCACAGCAACGACTACTATAGGAAGAAGACTGAAGGAAGGTTGCCGGTGCGATGGATGGCACCGGAGTCGCTGTACCATAAAGTGTTCACCACACAGACTGATGTGTAAGTTCCATATTTATTTTAATAAAAAAAAATTACACCTAATTGTCACATACCTAGTCCTGACAACACACTAAGATTGAGTCTTTTGTCGTGGGTATCAGGAACTACGAGAGACTTTTCGTTTTCACAGTCACCAAGACCTGAAAGAAATATTTGTGGGCTGCACAAACATATCTCTCGGTGCGGGGATCGAACCCACGGCCTCTCGTTTCACAGAGCGTCCAACCGGGTACGCCACGGTGGCTGTCAAATTGAGCGTGCATTGGTATTTTTACTTTAGACATGAGTATACTCTAAGGTTGAAGGATTTTAGGTCTATGTCCACCGTTTCAATATGTATGGTGTAAATATGAGTATATTTTTATTGTTGAAATAAAACTATTATTTACGGATTTTGTCGCGAATTTAGTTTAATTTTTTTACATTTTACGGACTGTCCGCCCCGTGACCACGAAAGCTGTAAAGTGATCGAAACGTCGGGAAGTTAAAAATGTAAAAAAATAAACTAAATTCGCGATAAAATCCGTAAATAATAATTTTATTTCAATGTGTAACATTCGCGTAAATCTAAGAAACCATTTTGATTAATGATGTTTTATTTCAACGACTATGGATCTTTCATAACATAATTTTACTGGTGGTAGGTCTCTCATATGTGAGAGGCCATCTGGGTAGGTACCACCGCAATGTCTATTTCTCCCGTGAAACAACACTGCTTAAATGCACTGTTGTGTTTCGGATTGAAGGACATTGTAGCCAGAGCAACTACTGGACATATTGAGACTTAACATCTTATGTCTCAGGATGGCGAGCGCAGTGGAATATTGCTACTGTTCATGAGCGGTCGTATCGCTTACCATCAGGCGAACGGCTTGCTCGTCTCGCCATTCAATGCAATAAAAAAAAAAAATTGTCTGTCGATTACAGGTGGTCATTCGGAGTGCTCCTGTGGGAGATAATGACGCTGGGAGGCACCCCGTACCCGACGGTGCCAGGGCAATACATGTACCAGCATCTCAGCGCCGGACATCGGATGGAGAAGCCGCCTTGCTGTAGTCTTGAGATGTGAGTACTGTAACGCAAAGTTATGGGTGAACGTTGAAGAAAATGTTTTTAAGTGATGTTTAAAATAATTAATTATAAATTAAACTTAGAGATAAAGACCACCTAACACTTCGTGATTTTTAATTATACACATACTATTAAGTAAAATGTCTTTGAATGGGTACATAACAATATGGAATTTAAATATGATGTAATACATATTTTGATATGCTGTAAATTGTCAATTGAAGATAAGTTTATTTCTCCATTGTTTTTTTTTAGATAAACTTTTGATAGTTATTTAAATTGTTTTCTCAGTTTTAATTTTATATAATCTTTATTTGATATCAAATAAGTTCATTATTATTATTTTATTAATATTTTAATTCTGCTTTTGTTTTTACAGATACATGCTAATGCGAGAATGCTGGTCATTCTCACCCGGCGACCGGCCGTCCTTCACCGAACTTGTCGAGGATCTAGACAAGATCCTAACAGTCACAGCTAACCAGGAATATCTAGACCTAGGTCTTCCACAACTCGACACGCCTCCGTCAAGCTACGACGGATCCGGAGACGAAAGCGACAGTGAATTCCCGTTCATAAAATAAACACAAGTCAAAAAATGTACCTCGGTATGAAGAACTGTGCCTTAAATTGAAACTTTGTGCCTCAGTTTTGAACTAAGTGCCTTAATTGTGAATTTTGTGCCTTGTGTTTGAAGCGAGACGAAAGGACTGAAAGTTTATGACATTTTTAAAATTAGAACATGTCTTAAACTCGAAAGTTGACGATGTAAGTTCGAAAATGAATTTTACATGGTTTTACAAAATGAGATTTTTCCTAGAGAATATATTAATTGATGAGTAATCCCACCTTGGTATGAAAAGGACATTGTTCAATTTTGGCCTAAGAACCGAAGTGAATATAAATTATACTATAATTTTCATTTATTTTTATATTGTTTGAAACATATTTTAGTATTCCACGGACACTTCAAATAAATAAATTCCAAATAAAAAGTTGGGTCACAATTATTGATGCCGTTTAAAATGTTTTCCGTCAGCCAGTGCTGCCAGTTTCGGAAGTTTTCGCGATTTCGGTAAATACGGATCGAATTGAGAACCTCCTCCTTTTTGAAGTCGGTTATTAAAATTAGTTGATAACACTTTATTCATTTAAATACCTAAATTGACTAGCTAGAAAAAAACTAGTATTCTATATTTTTTTGAGCGAAATCGCGAATTTCTAGCTTGGCATTCGAGTATCATAGTTTTCGTAATTGGCAACACTGGTGTACTTCATACCATTCAATTTTTGATTGCTTTGCGACTACCGTTTCTTTTGTGATTTTCTATGCGTTTCATGGTTTTATTCTAACAACTTTGGCTTGATTACGAACTCCGATTAGATTGCGTACTTAGTAGACTCGGCTGTGTGTAAAGGACTGGATTTTCCTGGCATTTTCGGATATTGCTCTGTCTGTGATCGAATTTAGTTGTATCTATTAACTCTATCTATTAACAAAAATCGCACCCAAATCCGTTGCGTAGTTTTAAAGATCTAACCATTCATAGGGACAGACAGAAAATGCAACTTTGTAAAATGATAATTGTCAAAGAATTATCTTAAACTTGACTAGGTACTACCTCTTTTCCTAGTATCTAGTAGAGTAGTCCTTTCCTAGTTCTAGAAGAGAACATATATAGCTGTACATAGTATTGTTAATATTACTTTGATATTACTACTCTAATATTTCACGCAAGCTTGGTTATTTTTTATTTATAACCTCAAAATATTAACTTTTTTCGTAATTATTTTAGTTTCCTGAAGTGTCCGTTCGTGAAAACTTATTTCATAGGATTCCATATAATTTTATGAGTTTATATTAGTCACTTTCGATTCGAACGGTTCTTAGGCAGAACATGTATGGAGCCGGAACAATGTCCTTTTGTTGTCCGTTGTATTTCAATGTTGTGGTATATATAGATAGCAATGTCTTTAGAGAATGTTAGGCATAATATAAATATTGAATAATAATGGATGGTCTAGAACTTTCTATGCAGAGATTTTTTTGTGAAATAAGATATTTTACGTATTTTTATTCTAATGTATTTTTATTTGTCTAAGTATTTGTGACTATAGCATAAAGTCTGACTTTTAATAACCATAGAGTCGTGTATTATCTTTTGGCAGTCTATGGTTATTGTTTTTGTCTTGAGTCGTTTGTCTCAAATAAAGCAGTGTTAAAATAGTTTATATCACATTAGATAAGTTAGGTATTTATTTTTGTTCTATATAGACATGCAAAACAGAGTATTGCATAATATTTTATAAATGTAAATATATTTTTTCGATATTGTAAATAAGTATTTTAGTACCAAAGCTATATGTATCAACTTTTTTATATGTTCTTAGAAGTCATCCATGACAATTACCATAGACAACTTACGTCTAGTCTTTTGACATTTACACAGTTTTATTATCTGTGCTAGACTGTTTATACTTTCTATGCACAAATATTTTCAATGCATATAAGTTTGATGAATAAGTATAGAGAAATAAGAACAGATGTACCACCAAATCCTTTTTGTACTTAATTAGCATTATTTAAAATACGCAAGCATTTTAGCAATGAAAATTATTATGAGATTATTTTGTAAATACAGTATATTGAGCTTATGAACGTGTGAAGATGGATACAATATTGTATATTCAGTATTATTTGCAGTTAAAGTAAAATATCTGGAACGATATCTCTAAGAATGTAGTTCATAAGCGACGCACGCAACGATGCTTTATTTTTCAAACAACAATAAAGAAAGTGAAAAGAAAAAATGGCATAAGAAAGGTAGTACACGAATTTACGAAGTAAAAAATATTATGAACCAATATTTAAAGTTACATTTTCTCTTGATTATTTATTTAGCACAAGATAACTTTAATCTTGTGCTATTTTATTACTTTGCGCAATAAAATTTTGGTATAAGCGCATAGAGCATAATAAACAATGCACAAAATGATGTCACAAATCTCAAAATACCTATAATATGTTTAAAGTAAGAAGATCCGTTTTTTGTGCCAAATCTATTTCCTTAAAGCATTTTAGGTATATTTTGTTCCAATGAAAAGTAGACTGTCATTTTAAAATATTTCATGTATTACAACGCATTTAGACTGTCTTTCTGATTCTTTAATTTTTGGTTTTTAAGTATTAATTTAATGTAAAATGATTTTCGGTAGGTATTGAAATTGAAGTATTTAGCTCGTCCAAAGATGTTGAAAGTGGAGCTATCTGATGACTGTTAGATCTGGGCTATTTGTTTGTATATTTGATAATGGCTTGTGCATACGATGTGAAAATGTATGAATTGTGACGGGAATAAATGTATTACGAATGTATTTTGTTTTATTTTTGAAGAAAAACCTTTTCTACCTTAACTCCTTAACGCACGACCAAAGCAACTTGCACTAAATGCACCAACGAATAACATATAAAGGGACGATGGTCTACCAAAACAAATTTTGCGGCATTGAGTATTTGCAGGGTAGATCAATGAAGAAAAAAAGTTTATACAAAACAAGCACAAAATATCCCTAAATATGAATTCCAAGAAAACGTAGGTATTCAGAAATCAAAACAACAGTTGTAAAGCTGCTTTCAATTCAAATTACTCCGTGAGTGAAAGAGAAAGCACTATCTTGCATCTCACTCGATTTCCAAGTGCGTCACGAGACCTCCTCAGGTCTCATGTGCTCCTAGTACTTTTCGACATAACAAGTGAAATAAGGTGAAACGACGATATAATGCTACCTCTTCACCATTCATGTATTCCTGGTACAAATGTTTCAGATTGCCACCTACAATGACAAGTAACCAGCGACATCTATCTTTTGCTTCACTAACTATTTACAATATATGGATAATAAATATTCCGAATTCATGCCATCTAGTGTTATATTTTGGCACTACTTAGTTATTAATAAATTAGGCAACATGTTTTTGCGTATAGATGGCGCTAATTGTACTGTATTGTGTCGCCTCTATATGGATGGCGCTAAGGGTAGGGTAAATTATTGGTAAATAAAAGTCAGCATTTTCATAAATCTTATATTTAACATTTTTTGTCCATTAGGCTCCGCCTTATATTTAATACAAATTCAGTTACAAAAAATAGGCTAATAAGATAAGATACACTAGTTAGTTACAGCTAAATTGTCATACAATATTAATAATTATCACAATATTTAAGCTGTGGTTATTCCACTATGTATTACGTTTGCCGTGTGTTTAATTACGTCACATTTATCTTACTTATGACGTATCATTCTAGCTAAGTAGTACATAAACAGCTAAACACATAAAAAAGTAAATTTTAAGCTGCAGCTGTACATAAAAGAAACAAGTAACATACATAAAATATATGACATTTTAACCATTACTTACATAAATAAAAACACAGTTACATTACGCCATTTTAATCACAAACAAAACTTATAAACTAGTCTAGATTCATAGCTAATACTTTATTTCATTATTTGGTATCGTGCGCGCGAGTTGTATGAAACTTCATCTTTAGCCCGTATGAGAGCAGGAAGGCAATTTTAATTATTGATATTTTCATTCCAATAAGTAAAAAGTGGATTATACGGCCTAATCACTCTCAATCATAATTTCGATTGTAGAGGAGACTCGTGCCCTGCAGTGGGAAGTATATGGGCTGTTACAGTGAAGTTATAAATTTGTTTGATTGTTTGGATGTGGTTGTAGTTCTTAAAGTAACTACACATGAACTCAAATCAATATCTGTGCTAGAATAACACCGTAGTCCTTATTGAAAATGTTGGTAACATAAGTAATCGCCACAAAACACCATTAATACACCAAGCCTACAACCACGCCTTATTAAAACACCAAGTTGAACGAAGGATTAACTTTAGTCCAAGGCGTTATAATTCATCATCACCATATCAGCTACAGGAAGTCCACTGCTGAAAATAGGACTTCCTGCAACCTTAGCCAGGTTGTCCGTCCACTTTGTAGGCGGGCGTCCGACATTTCGCTTGCCTGTACCTGGCCTCCACTCAAGAACCATTCGGCCCAAAGACCGCAAAGGCTTTATAATTATAATTTTATTAAAGTTAATCCCTCGATCATCCCAGTTTATTATTTGGGTCAATAAGTTCCGTTTTTAGTCCAACCATTGAACATCTAGTGTGATATGCCATTGGTGGATTTCGAATTGAACTATAAAACTATTATACTTGTGACTTTGTATAGAAATTGAATTCCATATATTCCCGATATCAAATTATTTTATATACACAGTGTCCACAAAAAGGTAAATTACTTACTATTTACCACTCGGAAAAATTATTATAGGAAGATTTAAGTGGTAAGTTGTAATTAATAATTAGGTTTGCATTTTTACGTCTTATAACGTCTTGTAAATGTCATTTGTCATGGCGGAAATATACGTCAAATGTGAATCACATAAGAACCTAAATGGTACTGTTTACTCTCTATAAATGTCGAAAAAAATTAATGTATTAGTGAATGTGGTTATTATTTCGTTAAGTCGTTGTCTAATATCATAAAATGTTTAATTGTAATTATTAGTTAATCACAAAGTATCATAAAATAACTGTTGATGTATAAAAACATCATAAGTTTTGTTAAAAATAAAATTAGGCAAATTAGTCAGTTTTAGTAAGTTATTATATTCAAATTTATGTTAAATAATGAGCACAAAATAAATAAATTAGAACCAATATTTTCGGCAAAATATTGTTTTTTTGTTTTTGTGGATTATGTTTGGTATTGAATACTTCAATTACATATGTGTAAATTAATATTCACCTAATAAATGATGTATTTCTATATCTCATTAAATGGGCTAATCAACTGTCGATATTATTTTAACTTCTCCTATCTTTTATCTTTGCTCAGTCAAATAAGTTTCTCCTACACCCCTTATAAAAAGTCAAGTCCACGTCAGTGTTATAGTTAAGTCCAATAACAAAACCTGTCGTACCGACTGTACCTCAATGCACATCATGTTTTGATGAACATCCTTTCCTAATGAAAACAGTACCATTATTTTGCGTCTATTGTCTAAAGACAATAGTGTTGCTATGTTAAAACTTATTGCCATTTCCTTGAGTTCCATTGTATATTATGTATTACTATTGGCAATATTCAACGATCAACTTCTGTGTAGTGACTTTTAGAAGAGTAATATTTTTCATCATAATTTGGTTAAATATGAAACTAATAGCACAATTTACACTTAGCATGTGAATTCAATATTCACAGAAGCAGTTATATAAATTACTCTTAATATTAATCGTATTCACTTTATCGTCATTTCATTTGAACATACATTCAGGTAGGGACATCCATTACATTTTCGATACCCTTATATCTTTAGAAATCCTAACGGGTTTTGACTACGTTCCTATTTATAATAGCACAGCTTACCTCCCTTACTTTCCCGAAAGACGATTTCATAATATTATAATATGCTTGAATCAACCACAAATTATCTGGATTCAGATCACTAACTTGATCACAAAGCGCACGTTTAAAATCCAAAATTAAAGCTCAATACAAACGGATCCAAAGGAAGAATCACATATTCACACAGCGTAATTTCTTCTCCGGAATTCTCGATGCGAACTGGTTGCTTGGTGTCTTGACTTCCGCTTTCTCTTCTCTCCTATCTTGCGCTTCTCCCATCAGACTTCTCAAGCAAATCTTCATATCACCAGCGAATTTCCTAACTAACCTCTCTAAGGAGAATAAATGCTCGTCTAAAGCTTCAGGAATTTCATCTCTCATAAAATCGGCTAGCCTTAGGAGATATTCCGCGTTGGTACCAGTCGATCCACGGCATTCTAGAATTTGTTTAGCTATTTCTGGCAAAGGTGCAGCGCCCAGCCAATGTTTGTTTTCAGGAACGGCGATGTATAACAAAGCGTCCTTTTTGTCGGAACTGGTTGAAGGTTGGAACGGTTTTGGGTAGAAGTTTACTTTATATATTCTGTATCCTCCTAACTGGCACTCCCTGTTGCTGAGGTAGGGAAGGGCTGCGGTGTTTTCTGCTGCTACCAAGAAGGCCTTGCCCCAAGTGATGCCCTGAAATACAGAAAGATTGTATTAAATAAATGATGAGCGAATTTACATACACATGGCAAAATGTTATTTGAACACCTCGCTTCTTTGAAATCTCTTATTTTGTTATCATACCAATGTCTTTTGTTGGGAAATATTATTAAAAGCATACACATCATGAATTATATTATCATTGGTTTTCTTTAAAAGTCCCATATGATCATAATAAATTTACCGTTGTTTACCGGATCAATACACCCGACGTATTGATCCGGTATCTCTTATTTTGTTATCATACCAATGTCTTTTGTTGGGAAATATTATTAAAAGCATACACATCATGAATTATATTATCATTGGTTTTCTTTAAAAGTCCCATATGATCATAATAAATTTACTGTTGTTTACCGGATCAATACACCCGACGTATTGTATAATATTCAAAATGCCAGTCATTCTGTTTTCAATACAATGAACATAGTGTGACATTATCTCGCGGCCCGAGACTGATCTTGAGGATCTTTTTATCTTCCACTATAATATAATATTGACACATGTGGAGCGATCACAAGACCTGTGATAAGTCCTTAATTACTTAGGGTTATCACCGCCGCAAATACAGTAACCATACGCGTGCACAAATTCCTGATTCCGAGTTGATAATGAATAGGAAAACCAATATTACTGCCCGACCCGGGATTCGAACTCGAGACCTCAGCTGTGCAGGACCTAGGACTTCGAATATTCTGTTGTTTGACGTCCGGAGTTTAAGATTTTCACTTCTAGAAATATTCTCTATTATACTTGTCATTTTCACCGAAGTTAGTCTATGGTTGCGACGTACGATAAAGGAATCAAACATTTTGTGTAGTATCTAGGCACATTAGTTAAGTTTTAATAACGGCGCCTGAACATTCAAAGTTCGTATCGTTTTTATAGAGTCCCCCAGGACTTGAAATATCACTTTCATCGACATAGAATGAGAAATTAATAATCACATTTTTTAATGTACTAGAGCTCATGCTTATCATAAAGCGAGTTCAAATCTAATAAAGCTAATGGAGATTTGATAATGATGATGGCAATATAATTGATAAGTTTTATGCAGTAACGATTTCTTTACACATTTCTTCTAGTTCATTCTTTCTATTGACAAAATAATTCTAACATCAATATCGATATAGCAATTTTAACGTAAACTGATTAGGAACCTTAATGACCTTATAGATGATTTTATCAATTATGTCACCAACATTTATGCAAACTCATAAAAAATAAGTTTTGTTTTAAAGATAACACTTTGATCTCACTTATATATTTTTTTTCAATCACACACTCAACTAAATTTTTGTGCTACTTCTGTCAGCCAGGATTTGATCCTTTATTTATTTATGAATTAACACCGAGCTCTGTAGCTCGGCAAGTCTATCGAGAGCACTAGTCTTAGACATTCTGACTTTAAACAGTATCAAAATTAATCAGAAAAAAAAAACAAATAGGAAGAGTTGGAAACAAAGAATTGTCCCACTTCCCTCCGCAGCAAAGCGTGTGCTTTGTTGCAAATATACAACGGATATACAACTCAGAAGGAGTCAGGTGTTAAAAATATCACACTAATTATTTTGAGGCTTGCTGAATTTAGTTCGGTCAAAAATTATGATAAATAAATAAATAGCACCTAACAGTCACATTCATAGTCCTAATACCACAGTAAGATCGAGTCTGGTATCGTAAGTATCAGGAACTATGAGAGACTTTTCGGTCTCACAAACACCCAGACCCGGATGAAATATTTGTGGGCCGCACAAACATTTCTCTCGTTGCGGGGATCGAACCCGCGGCCACTCGTTTCACAGGCGGCGTCTAACCAACTGCGCCACGGAGGCTGTCAACTACTACTTTCATACATTGATTTTTTTAATTATTTGTTGTTTATTTCTTAAAATAAACTAATCGCTGACCATCATTTTTGGATTATCCGTGGCATTTACGTAACAAATAGGTCTCGTTTTAGAACATTTTTATTTCTAGCTATAAACCTTTAAAGGAATAATACTCCGACAACTCTACATCCTATCACACTTCTGCGTGCCCGATAGATAACGCATCAACAATCATCAAAGCATTTCTCTAGTTTTCATGTATGTATATTAACAACTTGTCCAAGTAACTTGGACACGAGGCTGATCTACGAGGTCGCGCGTCAAGTTACTATTAAAATATTGACTTTGGGTGTGAAAATATTTGTAGTAATATTACATCAGCTTTCTGTGTGATTACAAAACATTGTCGTCTAAAGAAGTAATGAATTAGTTGGCATGGGGATAGCCTGGCTACCTTTTATAACTTGTATAGTTCAGAGAACTGTGAGACTTCTGCCTACCTTTGCCAAGGCTCATTTTTGTGTATTTATTGACGAATTCTTACGGCCGATGCCAATAATCAATCGAAAAAATTAGATTGAAGTCAATCTGGATTGTTTTCTACTTTTCGATTTGTCATTTACCATGTTGCCATAGTTTTTTCACTACTGACATTGATTATTGGCAATATAGTATCAGAAAAAAGATTGAGCTGTCAATCTCAAACCGCAAATTTTGGATTGGGATTGTTTATTGGCAGCGGCTGTTAATCGATAACATGATACAAATGCCGTCATTTGTTATTATTCTCGGTTATAAATAAAAATTCTCACGGAAAAGTGGAAATGTGACCAATTACTTTAATTCATGTTATGGTGTTTTTATTCAACTTAGAGCAATTTGCGTCATAGGACTTGAGAATTAGATTATTCAGTTTTTTATCTGATTTTTCACTAAATATTATTCTCAGATAAAAAAGGGAGACACAATAGTTTTGTTTTGATCTTCCAATAAATATTCTCACACATTATCTCACTAACATGCCATTCTTTTGTTCGCTGGGACGTCATACAAAAAGTTGTTGGTCACATTTGAAATAGCAAAGCTGCAAGGTAACTGAAATAATAGTTTGTCTATCTGACAGTATTTAGAAATACTGAACATTATAATGAGAGTATGAAAGAAAGAAAGCATTTATTTGTTACAAGCAATGGTTTACAGCTATACTCATATTTAAATTAACTGGTGTAAGTATTTATTTTATTTTATTATTTATTTATTGTTTACTGCACACAAAAAAGAAAAAAATTGCCCAAAACATTTTACTATATAAAATTAAAGCATACAGTTGGCGGCGTTATCGCCCTAGGCGCTTTCTTACAGGCAACCTTTGGATGGATATAAGAAAAGGATAAGAAGAGAGGGCAGTATAGAATTAAAATAAAACATGCATATATCTGTAGAATCTAGTATTGCTTATCACAAAACGGCTCATGCTCAGCATATGTTGGTAATAAAACCAACGCTGGTCTTCTGTAAAGCCGAAGGCAGTACTGAATTATCATCACCGTTCAAACTTATAGGGCCTTTTAATAATTAGGGATTCATACTATCATTTAGGCTTTAGAATTATTTAGAATCCACTCGATTACTTTGTTAGTTCTTTTTATTTACTTATTTTTTACAGAAGTCACGTGACTGCCAAATCTCATTTCCATATATTTGTTCCATCAGAAAAGTGACATTTGTCTAGGGGCCCTGGACTATAATTTTAGGCCGAAGTACATTCGTTAATAATGTTGTGAATAACTCGCTATTCAAAATAATCCAGTCAATTGTAAAGCCTTGGTCTAAAGTTGATCCCGCGCTCATCCGGAGTTTATTAATAAATCCCATAGAGGGTTATAATGAATGAATTTGCAATCGAAATATCAACATGCAAATAACATAAGTATCAAATTCAGATCTCATTATAGACGATTAAGAACTATTTCATGTGACGATAAATTGTCTCAAAACCGAGGTATGGTCCAGGGAATTAATTACAATTATTTGATTATACTTATTAAATTTGCTGTATAGACTCCGGTTTCGGGCTTATCAGTCGCGATGGCCTTAAATCGGGTCACGGGCTCAATCATTTGAAACTTGCCAGTTGTGCTCATAATATCTACATTTGAATCTAATTTGTTACTTTGTTTCCCTACACATATTAAATTACTGATATTGTTAAAAATGATTTTTCAAATAACGTTCAATATTTATATACAAAAAAAAAGTTTCTGTTATGCGGACGTCTTTCACTCTTTTATACAAAAATAAATAAATTTTATAGTAATGAAATTAAAAAACCTTGCTGAAGGTATTGTATGGAACCATAACTTGTACACTAGGATAACAAATAATAATGTAACAATCGACTAGAGCGATAAGACCGCCATCTGTACCTTTTTATTTTTGTAGTTTCTTTAGTTTTTTTTTTCTTTTTGTGTGCAGTTAAGAATAAATAAATAAATTTCACATAGAGTACAAATTGGTAATAGGCAATTTATAATTTAAGTAATATGCAACTGTTCCATGCAATCTGGCGAAGCCGGGTTGGCCCAATTCTACCATCAAAAATTAAATACCCTACAAAAACACTACGGTTTGTACCAATGTTCATTGTTATTATTATAGTGATGGGTGAGGAAGTGTCCCAATATTGATAACACAAATAACACAGACGGTACAAATGCATTGTCAAATATTTATGTAGACTTAAGTGCGTGTTTAGATAAAGCATACACATAACATGGCGAAAAACGTGTGCGCAAATAGCAGATATAATTTGGTAAAGTAGGTTAATAGTATTTTTCCTTATCCGTTACTTACCACGCGGTTAATCCAGATCATTAGTCTTTTAAAACCAGCAATGGATAGAGAACTTACAATTTATCACGGGTTAAAGGATGTGTATGGAGGGCGTTGGTAATTTTTCTTAACTTCACATTGCTCTTTTTTTATTGCAGTGAATGGCGAGACGTGCATGCCGTTCGCCTGATGGTAAGCGATATGACCGCTCATGAACAGTAGCAAAACCAAACAACACCTTGGATGGCGAGCGCAGTGGAATGCCAAGCATTGCTTTGTAAATCAAGGTGTTGTTTGGTTTTGCTACTGTTCATGAGCGGTCACATAGCTTACCATCAGGCAAACGGCATGCTCGTCTCGCCATTCAATGCAATAAAAAAAAAATGTTCATTTTTTATAATCTACTTATAATGCATTGGCTTTTATTCATAGCAACTAATGCTAAGCGCATTGCAATTTATACAGACTATTGATATTTGATACAATTAGTCGACCTACTTACTTGCTTCTTATTTTATTTAAAGAACTCAGAACTATACTAATATTTGCTTCACTTGAACAATACTTTTTTTGGGTAGTTTCATTCCATGATAAGGAACAAGTTCAACAGTAAGTTAAAGCTGTGTTTGCACAATCATTAAGAGCTGACATACAAGCTATCGGATTAACATGTTATTAAAGCCCTCGAAATGATAATGGACTATTAGTGTTTATTATTAATGCAACCATGTTATCTAATATTTGTAATCTCTTTGTACATACAACATTCATTCATTCGTGGTTTGGAGTGAGTGGACCATTATGAGGAATTATGTTTTGTTTACATTTAATGTATGCTTAGCCAAATCTTGCTTGAAGATTTTTTTTTATTTTTTGCGACCCCGAGATATTAAGTCTTCTCTAGTGCCCAGTATTTTATGCGATCCTAGATATAAAGTTTAACTCTACTTGTGTCCGATAATCGATAGCTACATTTATGGCAACTGTAGGATATGTCGTAACAAAAAAAAGAAACATTTTCCAAATCGATTCAGGCGTCTTCGACAAATCTGTGAAACATACATAAACAAAAGATTCCGACGAATTGGGAACCTGCTCCTTTCTAAAGTCGGTTAACCTGCGAATTATTAGACATTCAAAAATATTCTGCAGGTTATTTAATCTAAACGTTTTCTTATTTTATTTCATTAATTTATTATTCTTACTGGTATAATCGAATGGAATGCTAAATACAAACACTTGAGTTTGATAAGGGAATAAGCGGAACGTTCAAGATAAAAACTTCAAGATTTTGTCATTGAACCACTGTTCAATGCACTTATTACGGTCAGTCTGGTTTATTGGTTTATCTTGGGATTGTTCGAATGAGATGAGAATCTCCTCCTTTTGTTGAAGGAGGTAAAAAATACGGCATATCAAATTACATACATACATCAACTCACGCTTGTATCCCTGAAGAGGTAGTCACATATCATTAGCATTACTGCCACCTGTTTTTAGCTAGGTTTAATTAAGTTACGAATTTTAGAGGAGACGAGCTTATAGTCTTGGGGAATCTAAATACAGTTCTAAGCTACTTCATATATTTCCAATTCCATAAATACACCCAAAACTAGCAACTCATAGCTATTAAAATTATCTAGAGAGATTTTTGTGTAAAAATCCAAATCTGGAACAAATATTTGTGAATGTCACAAACATTTGACTTACTACGAGACTCAAATCTACGGCTTCTCAGTTCACAGTATAACGCATTTCAATTATTTACGCAGACTGTATAAATATATACAGTCTATGGCCAATTCTAACCACCGAAATATTCCGAAGAAAGCACAACATTTTATTAACAAATTGCTTCCGTTTATAAAAACAATTCATCGCGCACAAAATAATGAGAAAATAATATTGCGATGTTATGAAAATATACAAAACACTTTATCGAATCTGCGAAGGCGTTGTTTGTTTTCGCGATACAATGGAGGTCTTTCAGATGTTTATGGTTATTGACTTGTGATAATTTTGGTGGAGACTTCTTGTTTTTAATTGAGTCAGATTTGATTTTTTAAAGATAACAACAAGTGCCTTATTAATAAACTCGGATGAGCGAGCGATTAAATTCTAGCCCAAAACTTTAAAATTGACTAATTTATTTTGACCGTCCTTTTTACTTTTAAAATCAGTGGATTGCCATAACAGGATTATCATGTTAGGCTGAAGAATATAGAATTTTTATTAATATAGTCATTACTATCTAGCTATTCATAATAATAGATTGAATTCTCTAGCCCAATGCCTAAAGTTAATCCTTCGGTCATCCGAGTTTATTAATGAGGCCCCAAGTGTTTTTGTTTTTTGTTACTTTTTTTGTGTTTACAATCAAGAATTTAGCATTGTAATGCTGATTTTTAAAGTAAACATGAGGAAAACTGTATATACCCGAGAGTTTTCAGGAATTGCAAGGACATGCTCATTTAGCCACACTGCGTTATAGTTTACTTCAACTTTATTTGGGATGGAATGATTCTCTCTCTCTCTTTCTTTCTCTCTAACAAGAGAAGCCCTCGTTCTCAACAGCAGGGGCTATACGGTTCAATGCATGCGAAGAGTAAAATCATAGTCCACCACGCTTCCTTAGTGCGAGTCGGCGGACTTCACATGCCGTAGAAACCTCAAGAAACCTTGTAAATCTATTAAGACTCCTATAATTCTTATAAATATCAATTGTCAAAGGATCCCATGACCGATTCAAGGAAAAGGGGCATGTACGGTCTCACGACGGCCGGAACAAAATCACTTCGCAAATCGCACCACAATGTGATCCTGAGAGTTTACGTCCGCCAATTTGCAATAATGACGGGTGGTGTGAGTCGAGACGTTAGGACTGGGGATTGCACCGTGTAGTGTCTACGAAGTAAGAATAAATAGGCGTAGTTGTACTGGGGTACGGTTACAAAGCTGAGGTCTCGGATTCGAAACCTGGGTTGGGCAAAGTGATACTGGATTGTTCTATTAATTATTAGCTCAGAGTCAGGAATTTGTACCCGATATGGCGATAGGTTCGCTACCTATCACATCGTGGGACGAAACATATAAGGCGAAATGTGGGTGTCCTGGCACCTCTGCCTTCCCCTTCTGGGAAAAAGGCGTGAGATTATGTAAGTATGTATGTACTGTTGATAGTAAGAAATCTAACAGATTTATGTATATTTAAATGTTCTAAATTTAAAATCAGTTCTAATGCGTATTTCCATTTATCCCTGTCTGTTTATATCCCGATTAATGACTTTTGTTTCCCGTTAAAGCCACCGGGGAATAAGAGAGTGCATAAGGAAAATCCTGCTGAAATTCCCCGAAATGCATTGAATGAATAATCAGTTACTTTGAAACCTAGTTAATCTTTGAGATGCGCAATTTCAGTGTTACAATAAGGACTTAAGGATTCTTACAAAATTAACTTATTTGGTTTGAAATTACTTTGTCCATGTTGGCTATTATAAAAACATGACCGCGCTTTTATGTCTCCGAACCAGTTTTATGTCTGCGAATTCGGTCGTCCGCATTGAGTTATATTACTACGTAGCTCATCTTTCATTTGATGGTCAAGGATTGAATAGTATATATGTACAAAATAGTATTATTAGTTACTGTTACTACTTGAAAACAGAGGAATTAAGGGGAAGTTATTGTATTTAAGACACTGCTTTTTTACTCCAAGTCCTCTTGAGTATCTACCAACGAAAAGGCATAGCTAATACTAAAAGATTTGTAGGCCAATAAGATCATTAGTCAATTTGACGACAAAAAATAGTTATTAAAAATTCGCGAATCACGCATCGGAAATATTCGCGATTACTCTTTTCAGGATCGTAACGTTTCGGGATTAACCTTCGCGGGTATTTTTAAAAAACATTGGCACGTATCCAAATTTAGCATTCTTTGTTTAACAGTGGACCACATAGTCACGCATTTCAGGCGTGATGCGTGTGTTATTGGGACAATTGATTTAAATGTCTAATTAAATTTTGTATGGCTATCAACTGCAGCTCAAAGGTAAAGCACTTTTGTGATTATCAAAGTAAAGTGGGTTCAAGGCTCGAGCGTGGAACGGTCATTGTCGGTTTTGTCATGATACACAATAGCATTCAGAATGCATTGACTTGGATATTTTGGCCATTGGTCTTTTGTTATTTGACTGTCGTCTTCAACATTGAATTTAAATTTGTCACATTATTTCGATTTTAGGGAAACCCGAGGGAAATGGTCTGAAGTTAGAAACACGCAATCTTAATGTTTGTGTTTCATCAAGCATATGAAACAGATTTGTAGCAAAGTGTTAAGGATTCCAACTATACTTTCTATAGTAACTTGTATAATTGATTTAATTATGCGGGTAAATAAAGACCCATTGACGTATTGGCATTAGTTACTAAACAAATACTCCCATTTGATTCTAAAATTATTTACTTTATTTTTGACGAGGTCAAGTTCACAAAATATTTGAAATTCTTGAAGCGAAACTACTGGTTATTAATATTAATAGACATTATAAATAATTAAGTGTCTTCCGAAACCATGAGAATCCGAGTATTTTTAACATTTTTGAGACAATACAGGACCATGTTGTTTCCACTCAGGAACATTTAACCCCCACTGGTTAAAAATGTTCCTCGCCATTCGACTTATAAATATCAGGTACTAAATTCAGGAGGTCATTAGATGCAAATAACTCCGGACTGATCGATTTTAAAATGTATTGGGGTCGTCTAAGTTCAGATACATAATACATGTGACTAATAATGTGCATATTTATTGAACACTTATTAATTTAAGAATAAAAAGAAATATATTTTATATTAAAAGCCATCACGGAGCACAGATGAATGAACCAAGAGTCGACGGTACAACGAACTTGTTTATAAACAAAGACAAATATTTATTCTATTGTAAAGAATATACGCGCAAACTAATAATAGAGTGGAAGCCAATAAAACAGCTGACATGTGTAGGAAAGCACGTGGTATCGTAATATGCGCAGTTAGACGTACGAAGAATGTTTAACGCGAAATTGTATCAGATTTAGCTTTCTACGCTAGTATAGATTATACGGATTGTCACGGTGGCACTGTAGTACTTCGGTATGATTGTAAAGCTGAGATTTTGGTTTCGAATCCCGGGTCGGGCAATCATATTAGATTTTGTTATTAATTATCAGTCCAGAGTCAGGAATTTGTTCCCAATATGGAGATAGGCTCGTCCCTATCACATCGTGGGACAGAATACAAGGCGATACTTGGGTGTCCTGTTAGGACCTCTGCCTACCCCTTCTGGGAGAAAGGCGTGAATTTATGTATGTTTGTATAGATTATACGTAATATGCACGGGTGAGCACGGGATCTTCGATAATCGAGTTGGTTATCTTAGGCCATAGTCCATCACGCTGGCCTATTGCGAGTTGGCAGACATCACTATGGAAATTTTTGCGATGACGTCAAAGGTAGGTCTCCTAAGATCTCTTTCACTGCTGTTGTGCGTGATGATTTTTTTATTATTATTATTATATAAATAATATTAAAATAGTATAACTACATACATGATTTTGGAAAGTAAGTATTGTGTTCTAACGACTACCGGCTTGGGAGATCGCATCTGGTTGGATATTTACCAACAAACTACCGCTTATACAATAATTATCATTCAAGAGGATCTATTTATGAACAAGGTTTAGGATTAGTATAATGTAATCCGACCGATTACGGCCATGGCGACCACTTCGACCCCTTATAGGGCTTGGCGCTGATGCGCCCGGAGATGGCTTATATAGCCGATTTTCGCAACAAACTCCCTTGCACAAAGTGGGCATGTGAGCTTACCGCTTTCATAATTGAAGTGAATAGCGGCGAGCGGACGGGCTTTAAGCTCATCGCGCTTGGCGTCGAGGTCAGCTAAACGCTGTTCCTCAAATACGCGAATTCGCTTCTTCACCATCTCGCGCCACTCCGGTCGTTGTGTTGCCAAACTCTCTATATTGCATCTTTTCATGTGACGTTTCTGAACATCCTTATATCTGAGGAGTTGTCCGCCATGCTTTCGCTTGCCCTCCTCTAGCTCAGAGTAAAAGATGCGCTTCGCCACTCTCTCCTCCGCCATCCGTGATACGTGACCGCACCACCGTAGTTGCCGACGCATCAAATATGCCTCAATGCCACCAACATTAGCGCGTCTAAAAACTTCGGTATTACGCACCCGATCGGACCATCTCATCTTCATGATGGAGCGCAGGCATTTTAGGTGGAATCGATCGAGAGTGCGTATATGGTGACGATACACACACCAGGTCTCGGAAGAATAGAGAAGGTTTGGCAGCACAATCGCCATGTAAACCGAGATCTTAGTAGCCAGCTTAAGGTCGTGCGAGCAAAAGACCTTAGAACACAGCTTTCCAAATGCTGCAGCTGCAGCACTTATTCTGCTGTTGATCTCAGTATCAAGGTCACACTTAGCTGTTATAGTGTTCCCCAGATAACGAAATTTATCGACCTGTTTCAGCACGTCCTCACCAAGCTTAATGGTCAGTGTCTCACGACCATGGATGTCTAGGGATATCACTTCCGTCTTTTTGACACTGATCTTTAGGCCAAATTTGCAGCATGCTTGGTGGAAAGTGGACATTAGCTGTTGCAGGCCGTCTGGGGATTCTGCCAAGAAACACAGGTCATCAGCATACATGATCTCTGTGATCAATGCATACGAGACTTTGGTGCGCGCCTTAAGCCTGGCCAAGTTGAAAAGACTGCCATCGGTGCGAAAGCGAATGCGAACCTCTTCAGAAACAGTTTGTAGGACGTCCTTGACTACTACTGCAAAGTATAGAACGAACAGTGTGGGTGCTAGTACGCATCCTTGCTTAACCCCCCAGGTAACGGGGAAAAAGTCGGACTGTTCGCCGTCTATGGAGACGCAGCACTGCATATCGTCATGCAGGAGTCGCAGAAGTCTCACAAACTTTTCTGTGCATCCTAGCTTTCTCAGTACCATCTAGAGGGCTTCGCGAGGCACACTGTCGAATGCTTTCTCCAAGTCAACAAAGCAGAGGTACAGCTGACGTCCCTGCCCTCTACTTTTCTCCTGAAGTTGACGCACCGAGAAAATAGCTTCACATGTGCCTCGGTTAGGTCGGAAGCCAAACTGGGTTTCAGGCAGGATCCTTTCTGATATTTCTTAGGCGGTTCAATAGAACTCTTGCAAAGACCTTTCCAGGAGCTGATAGAAGTGAAATACCGCGATATGAGTTACAGTCGGATCGGTCACCCCTGTTCTTGTAGAGAGCACTAATACGAGACAATTAGGATTAGTATAAATTATTCAAATGGGATAGACGTTTTGCAATTTGGTCTTACGATGAGCCAGTTGGTTACAATCAGTTTAATGCAATGACTGAAATACGCTCCAAATCCACGTAATCTTGAATTGAAACTATGCGATATTCTACAAATGCGCATTGAAGTTATGAAGAGAATTAAATTTATGTTAGTGCCTAATTGGCAAAGTACTTACGTTGCTATGACGACAATAACTGATAAAAATTTAACCTTTAAAAAACAAAAACATCAAACATCAAAGATTTCCACTCAATTAGCTTAGGTTGTGCATATATGACTGTAGAAGAAAATAAAAAAAGAATCATATTTGAACAACGCATTGAATAATTAAGCGCTTGAGGGGAAATTTCGCGTTAAGGCGAACGGTATATCCGATTCGTGAATCACAAATTATACAGAAATAACAGATTCACAACACATCACGCAATGACTGGCCTTTTAGAAGAACGTCACCACTACCTTGGAGTCAAATTTTCTAAGAAGCATCACACTATAAAAAAATTACGATAAATTATTACATAATTTATATCGTCATATGAAAGGGACACCCTTGTTGCATACGATTGGTAAATGAGGTGGCAGCCTGGAAAATCTTAGATCGGTTGCTAATCCTAACGAAGTAATATGCATCCCATTAAAAACATCCTGTAAAAAAAAATCCAAGTCTCGCAGCTCAGTTTTTCTACCGCAAAAAGTTGTGAGATCCATGTAATACCAAGTCGATTAATTTATTTAGTCCTTGCTTAAGAGACCTTCTGTATAAAGTTATTTCGTAAGTTATTATCATATCAATATTAACAATTCTTTACATTTTAAATAAATAGATCGACTTGGCCAGTAGCATTATGTATAAATTGTACGATACATTATGTTTTCATGCGATGGCCATCCAAACACTTCACCACTTCACGAAAACAGTAAGTACATTAACGCAATAAATAATAATTGGCATTAGAAATGAGAAATGGCAATGTTAAATAACCTTTTTTATGGTTTGTTTACATTTAGTTAAGTACCTCAACCAATGGAGTATAATTTTAAATATTGCCGAAAACGCGAACTAAGCAAACAAATAACAAAGTGAACGCATTTAAAATATTTTTTGTCTGAACTGTTGTTGATAAAGGCAACAAAGAACCTTTGTGAATGAAAATTAAATAGTAATCATTATAGTTACAATTCTGTGTAAGTCACGTACAATGAATTGGAACAATACACCTCATTGTAATTGTTCAAGAAAATAATAGTCAAATGTATCATACATTGCAATTTACAATGCATGCAAAAACATGAATACTTCATCTAAAGAGTATACTACCAAAAGTGATACTGATTGGCTTAATAGAGATGCAACAATATTTAAGAATTAAAAAAAAAAGTATCGTCTACGATATTTTGGCGTTCGAATGCGTTGTTGTTATGCTGTGGTCAAATATTAGGAACAGATTTTCTTTCTTTACATTTTATTTTATTGGTTAATATAAATACTCGTAAATTATTTTTCGTCATGTAGATGATGAGTATAAATGCTTATTGTTTATATTATGATAACATACCTCAAACATTGCGTTAATAAGAAATATTTTAATTTTTTTGTAGTTCCAAATTTCGCCACACGCCTATAGAAAATACATTACATTTGCGTGGGATTTTAATACTTTTATTAATGTTATAGTTTTCCTCTGACGCAATTGACACAACGTAGTGTTCAAATCATTCCCACACATTAACAAAAGATACATCAATTGTTATGAATTCACATGTGTCGGCTCATAACAAAAACATAGAGATATAAAAATATTTACTTATCGCTACAATAATAATGTGAGCAATGTTTATTAGCATCACTTAGGTGGGATAAGTGAACTCATTATGTTAAAAGATTAGGAGGATTTATTGCATAAAAATAGTGTTAATGATACTGTTAATCTATTTACAAGAACAGAATGATAAGCCGTAAGACAAATAAAACAATAAATAAATGTAATATTTTACAGTCACAAAGTCATGATCCTAGATTAACACCTAGGCTCGTGTTTTGGGTGTCAGACACTACGAGAGACATTTTGGCTCAACAACATCCAGACTCAGAACAAAAGAACATAACAATATTTCCCTTCAAAAATAACAAACAAAAAAAATTTGCAAACATTCCAATCATTAAATTGCAGAGAATAAATATGATACTAAATAATAATACACATAACGCATTTCTCTTAACAAATGATTGCATGTTGACATTTAAAATCTTGTATTGTATTGTATTGTATCAGCCCATATACGTCCCACTGCAGGGCACGGGCCTACTCTACAATCGTAAGTACGATTGAGAGTGGTTAGGCCATATAGTCCACCACGCTGGCGTAGTGCGGGTTGGCGGACTTACATACCATAAATGTGCGTGGTGATTGACTGTCAATACACACATGACTCCGAAAAGTCAAAAAGAGGAAAGAAAAAAAGAGGTGTGCCCTGGGATTTGAACCCGCGACCACCGTGAACATGTTGGCAGCCGCGTCTAGTCCGTTTACGAACAGGCCACCACGCACTTAAAATCAATGGTGATAATTTCATTGAATGAAAATTAGTACCAATAATTTCCATGCCCAGCCAGGTATAATAAACCAAATAGACATTACGAATCAACGTTAGTAAATGTTTTGCGAAACTGAAACAATGGTCGAAATTAACTCGATCAAAGCGAATAATCGGATGAAATTGCGAATCACTTTCGCAATTGCGTTTTGAGAGCTCATTTTCGAAATAATAGAATGACGAATAATCGTAAATCGAGAATTTTGTGCTGTGTTTTATATTGAAACGTAATACATAGCAATAAGTAGTGACGCATTTAATTTATAGTATAAGGTATTCCCAAGTGGATTGCATTGTGACGTAGTTGCTATAAACGTAGATTTTATATGAAGGGGGAAAATTAATTTCGCCGTAGCTGTAATATCTAGAAATACATGATGAGCCATAAGGTTTTTAGTTTATTTATTTATTACTAATCCTTGAACAGATAACTACGCAATTTTTCTATATCAAAGCAAGAACTTTTATAAATCCTACAATTATTGTTTTGGTGTGGACTTCTACCAAAAGAACCTCTCACTTAAAGTTCATTCTAACCTACTGTACCACAGAGGCTCCCAATACTACTACTGTACCAAGATTACGAAATCGGTCTATTAGGAATCGCAAGTATCTTCCGAGACTATAGTCACGGTTTCGAACCTCAGGACACGCCTTTTGACATGACGGAATCATTTGTGTAATAGTAGTCAATTACCCAGGTACATACAACATACTGCTGAAACTTACATAGGTACCCACAAAAATCCGCAGAGGTTTTGCCAGGACACCTACGTTTCGCCTTGTGTGTTACGTCCCACGATGTTATAAGGCTATCGCCACATGGGGCAGAAATCCCTGACGCCGGGTTGATAATGAATACAAAAATCTAATATCACTTTATCCGACCCGGGACTGGAATCGATACAGTAAATAAAATAAGAGCGTGGGATAAGCCAAAACCAAGGTATGGTGTGAATATCACACTATTGATTATAATTTACTAGCGGCCCGGCCCAGCTTCGCCCGGGTACAAATAGATTTCTGTACAATAATATGTACGTATTATACATATATATATCCGCGTATCGGAAAGCGCAGCGTAGGACGTCCACCCACACGATGGTCCGACGACCTGGTAAAGGTCGCGGGACGTCGCTGGATGCAGGCTGCCTCCAACAGGTCTCTGTGGAAATCATTGGGGGAGGCCTATGTTCAGCAGTGGACTTCCTTTGGCTGATGGATGGATGGATGGATGGATTATACATATAAACCTTCCACTTGAATCACTCTATCTATTAAAAATACCGCATCAAAATCCGTTGCGTAGTTTTAAAGATTTAAGCATACAAAGGGACATAGGGACAGAGAAAGCGACTTTGTTTTTTACTATGTAGTGATGTTTGGCATTTGTTATCATTTCCTTCACAACTGTCTCGTCTATCGTATTCGCCAGATAGATATTACCTTTGTTTTTAAAACACTCGGTCTCAAGTCATTCTGAAATGATAGTGTTATCACAATTTAATTAAATGTATACCAAATATGTTTATTTTACGTAATTGTCTAGTCATGATTCGATAAAATCTCTATTTGTTGGCTGACATTACTAAAGTCTTAATTTGTTGGTGGTAGCTGGCAGGATAGCCATATCTGTTCTTATAATAACCACCTTATACAGGGTGTACAACTATAGTGAGCCACACAAATGTGTCGTGGTTTGAGATCAGCCTGTGTATAGTTAGTTTCAAACAAGCCGGAATAATTGTCTCCAATGGAGACAGTTGTATTCGGTTTCGATTTTAACTTCTACACCTTAAGCCCCTATTTACAAGGGGAAAATTTCTGGCCTTGAAGATGCGGCAAGGATATAAAATAATCTATGGCGGTTATGTCATGCGATAGTTATAAGCGATTCTCGCCTCAAGAATCTCTCTCCATGTAAATGAGGATTTATAGGGTCGATTTTACGACTAAGAAATCTTATTTCTTTCTGAGAAATCTTATCTCACGGTTCACAACCCATACACGCTCCCTATTTTACCTATCAAATGGATTATCTAGGAAACTTTTTTTCAACATTCTTTTAATCTTGGCATCGATTGAGACTATGTTGAAATATCAACGTGTCCCATTTACTAAAACTGACCCCGATATCCAAATAAAATGTAGTTATTTAAAATATTCATTTATATCAATACAGTCGTCATGATTGCAGACGGCGTCATCTATTAGTTGGATTGCATACGAAAGAATGTATGCAATCCTAAACGGTTCCTGTTAGACAAGTTTTCTATTCTGGGTTCAGTTTTAAGACTCCCGGAAATTTCGATGAAGAGCGGATATGCGGATATTTTCAAACAGGTTGGAATCGTCAATGTTTCCGTGCTAGTTAGGAAGAATTAACTTTTATGTTAAATAGAGGATCGGTATTGTAATTTAGTGTAAGTGGCATAAAATGATCGACACAAATGTAGTCAACTGTGACAACCTTGGTACAGTGGTTAGACGCTGTCTGTGACCAAATGTTTGTGTGATCTACAGGCATTTGTTTCAGATCTCGGGTTGGTGTCTCTCGTAGTTACTTTTACCAACGACACATGATTCGATCTTAGTGCTAGGTCAGGACTATGTTTCAAACTGTTCGATATATTTCACTTATAGAAGTAAAATAAAAATTTGCAGTACTATTCGCTGATAGTATCATTGGATAAAAGTAGCCTAAAAATTATACTCAATAGCATACCGAATACTAGTCCAGGAATGGTTGAAAGCCTAATCAAGAGGAAAATAATGCAATGTAAATAAATCGAGAGCTACTCACTTCTTTGTCTTCAATGAGCGTAGCCACGCGTCCCGGCTGAAACAAAAAAAAACAGTTAATTATAATTACTAGCTGGATCAGGGGAACTTAGAGGGAATAATAATTATAGAATTGAAAGATTTATTTATTGAGCTGGTTATGTGTTCAAAAGTTTCTGCATGCCTTGATACAACAATGTGTTAAGCTATGCAAAAACAGAAATAAGGTTGCTAATTGTTTTTCACATATGAGATGCACTTCTGCACTATTGTGACAATGTATTAAGTAGATTTTATTTTATTTATTTTCATTTCTATGAATTGGTCAGTCAAGCATACCTGATGGTCAACAATACGGCCACTCATGAACAGTAGCAAAACCAAACAGCACCATGAATTAAAACCTATGTTTGGCATTCTACTGCACTGTTAAGTCTCAATATGTGCAGTAGTCAATCTGGATACAATGTCATTTAAACTGGGATACAATAGTGCATCTTCAGAACTTTTTGGCGGAAGAAATAGATCCGGTGATACCTACACAAGCAGCCTCTCACATAATATGAGACCTACCATAAAAAATATGGTCTTTCGTTTCTCATAGCACTCTGAGCGCAAACAAATAATGGATGTCTGCTTGTGGGCTTGTACTTCATAATTTCATGTTTTGCTGCAAGTTTTTTGCCTTCATTCAAGTAGGAGAAAGTTAAATAAATCATAAAATATATCAATAATTAATTATAATAAGATAAAAGTCACATACAAAACCACCATAATAAAACCAAAAAAAAATGAATAGAAGTTAGCCACTTCTAATTATTTCTTTACCTACAATTTTGTCCACAAAACAACCTACTACTTTCTTGTTCTCAAAACAGCATTTGAACTGTGGAATCAGTCATTCTTATAAATGTAATTTATGCATTATTGACCTTTTTTTGCAAAATATTTAAGGTGAGGTGATTTCAATGTATGAGAAATATAAAGTTGAACAATATAGGATATTGAATACTTTGAAACAATGACAAAAAATATTTGCAAAAGTACTATGAACTATGAAGGTCTTATTTAATTTACATGAAAATGAAATGAATTGATATGTTTTGAAGACAATATGATTGATAGTGTGGCTGTTTGAAGTAGGCAGAAAGACAACCATGAATATTTGTAATACTATAAAGGTGTACCGCTTTAGACAGATTTATGAAGTATCAGCTCATGTATGATTCAGTAGTGGTGGCCATATACAATGAACTAAATAATGTATGGAAAAAAATTAATTTCTTTTTTATGACTATTATTAAAGGCAATTTACATTTAATATAATCTAGTTGGCTTGAGCTAAACAAGAACTAAAAATACTCTCCTAACCAAAATAGTACCTAGATTTAAAAATAGCAGGTAAATTACAACCAGTCATTTTTAAAAAATAATCCTATTTTTTGTTTTATTTTATTATTACCAAGATAACTCAGCAATAAGTACCAAGGTTAATTAGAAAGTCTATTTAAGAATAATAATCAGCTGGCCCAATGTTCATATACCCTATGTCAATTGTGTGTACAAACTCTGTTTCTGATATTGATTTATATTCATATTTTACCACAAGCTAAAATTTCAATGCCCTTGTTGAAAATACCTTTATATAATGTTATAAGTGTGAATGCCAAAAATATATTTATAAGTCTTAAATTATACTCAATTCTTTAATTGTTACTTTGGTTTATTTTGGATGAATGAGCCCACCAAATTATTTATTATTATTTTAAAATTCATTGGAACCTAGTAGTAGTTCAACTAGTAGTACTTTTTAGTAATGAAATAAGATAGATCAATTAGTATATATTTTTCAAAATTTGAGCTGTCCTATGACTTTTATGAAAAATACTGACTGTTTGCTAACAATGATTTTGTAAACAATAAAAATGTTTGCATTAATTTATAAACGACAATCATATGATAGCAGTAGCATACTAAGATGATAAACGTCATTGCATCAGAACACCTGTTCATCACTACATAGTATAAAACAAAGTCGCTTTCTCTGTCCCTATGTCCCTTTGTATGCTAAATCTTTAAAACTACGCAACATATTATGATGCAGTTGTTTTAATAGATAGAGTGATTCAAGAGGAAGGTTTATGTGTATAATATGTGCATATTATTGTAGAGAAATTTATATGCACCCGGGCAAAGCTGGGCCGGGCCTCTAGTAATAAATAAACAGAAAAATAAAACACTCATTCTTTAGAGAGATTTGTTTTCTTTAGAGGTTTGTTAAACATAAACATTTAGATATATTAAAGAGAAAAAAAAACATTATGTATGAAATATTGTTTCCTATGAGTACTGCTTACTTATTTGTAGCAGTGGGTGGTGGAAAAAACCAATTACCTTCGTATCCGTACCGCGATGTGTCGTGTTCCCTTGCCAAAATCTTCTTGAAAATCCCTTCACGTATCCAGTAACAGCCTGTTTATATTCAAAACCTGGATTCCAGCACAGCGAACCATAGCCAAATATCCAGAACGCTTCCTTCTTAGTTTCAGTTCCCTCCATTTCACGCTTTTTATTTTCTTCTATGTTGTCCATTTCTCCTGTGCTCCAATAAAATCGTGTTCGATTTCCAAAAAATCACAGTCGCGCACCGCGGTATTCACAATTTCAAATTTCGATTAGAAAGTGATGAACGTGGACCGCGAATTTATGTGTTATCACAGATTATTTTCAATATATACTTAATAATTTATGTTTCATTGTTCATTAATTTAATATTGATATAACAAATTAACTAACGCTATGAATAAATAGGGTAAATTAAAATAAACACACTATCCATTGCAATGTTCTGAAACAGACTGACATTTACAAGATGAATTTGACAGTTTTACTATTTCCCTTGGCACTGGGCTCACGTAACGATCCGTTACACGCAGTAGTGGTGTCATCAATTTACAACTAAATAAAATATAACTCAACTTGTGCTCATCACATATAAATAATTACGTTGTTTTAAACATTAATACATATTTCAAAATATAGCGTAGTGAGTTTTATTTCAAACATCAAATAATTATTTATAGCTCTGTTAAAAAAACATCTGCGTGAAACAAGGTCATGTTTGCTTGCCACTGCAACAAGCTCTTTCATCGACCAATCACACGAGGTTTTAAATTTTATACGAATGCCATTGGCTACTCATTGCATGATGCAACATTTGAAATTCTTTACAGATGAACCCATTAAAATGTACCGCAATTTCGGACCTTTCTTTACTTTAAAGTCTACACCGATTATGCAAGGAATGATAATTTTGCTGCTCGTTTACATGATTTATATGGAAATATATGGCATTAGTGATATTTATCACGATTGTTTTTAATGTTTGAAGGTCAGCGTTGAAAATATGTTTCCGTCATCGATCCGCTATTTATGGAATGTATGGAGACGGGTAGCCGTAGATAGATATTTGGCCTTATTATTATTACAACATTTAGATACCTACGTATAAAAACCGATTCATAGTTTATTTGGAAACCTTCGTTTTATATTTCAACAAGTGTATGGCGGTAATAAGAAATGCCACGTTTAGGTAGCTAGAAAATCAACATTGCTCTTTGACATTTTTCCCGGTTATTTGGGATAGGAATGGCAGGATTCATAAATTACTTTAATCACAGTTAATTAAATTAAACCCAAGTGTTTTACTCAGATGTAAGTCTTTGTATCCGAGGCGTTTACCTACTTATTTAGTTCATATATTATGTTTTTTGCTTTATCGATACATATTGCCTGTGAAATGAGAGGCCGCGGGTTCGATCCCCACACTGAGGGAAATGTTGTGAGGCCCAAAAATATTTCTTTCGGGTCTGGGTGTTTTTTGAGACAGAAAAGTCTCTAGTAGTTTCTGATACCCACGACACAAGACTCGATCTGAGTGTGGGATGTGATAATAGTTAAGACTATGTATGTGACTGTTAGGTTTTATTTATTATTATACAGGGTATATCAAGAGTGCTACCGAAAACGAAGGTGAGTGGTAGGCGATACGACCGCTCATGGGCAGTAGCAAAACCAAACAACACCATGCATAAGAAATTAATGCTTGACATTTCACTGCGCTCGCCATCCTGATATATAATATGGAATAGACATTGCAGTGGTAACCACTACCTACCCAGGCAGCCTCCCACACATGATAGACCTATCTGATTATTTTTGGGCGTCAGTGGAAGATGTTATGACTATTTATGATGTTCACAACTGAGACAAAGCAAAGGACTCAATAGTCCATCTCGAGGCGAGGGCGCACCGCCATGAATTGGGAGGAGCGACCTCGATAGCCCCTTTAGGTCGCCTATTTTAAAGGGCAGGGGATTGAGCAGGAATTCTTGCGCCCCCGAACATAGGGTACGATAGACGATTTCGACTAGTGTTAAAAACATTGAAAATTTCTTAAAAATCTTTAGTGGTACTGCAACTAGAACCAAACCAATCAATATAATATACAGGGTATATCAAATCTGCGACCTAAAACCAAGCCATATGGTAGTTTGAGTGACTTCAGGCACAACTGTGGTGGTAGGTCTCTCATATGTGAGAGGCCATCTGGGTAGGTACCACCTCAATGTCTATTTCTCCCGTGAAACAACACTGCGTAAATGCACTGTTGTGTTTCGGATTGAAGGACATTGTAGCCAGAGTAACTACTGGACATATTGAGACTTAACATCTTATGTCTCAGGATGACGAGCGCAGTGGAATGTTGTTACTGTTTATGAGCGGTCGTATCGCTTACCATCAGGCGAATGGCTTGCTCGTCTCGTAATTCATTGCAATAAAAAAAAAAAAAAAAACAGCGCAACTAAAAAAAGTTGCTAAAATAGCGACGATTTTATTTGCAAAAATAAAACCTTGAATAGACATAATTTTGTTGCTCTATAAACTTAAACCTCAGCAGTGTACAAAGGTTATTCTGTTATAAAAAAATGACCCGATAATATTGTGGACAATGATTTAGCTTCCGCTATTTGAATTGCGGTTAAACCTACCTCAATTTTCTAGATACTGTTGATACAGTAAACTTTTGTGTAACAAGGAAATAAATACTGATAAGATGAATTCAAAGGATCGATTAACTTTTTATTTGATATTGGACAGAAGGGAAGTGTAGTTAGTACAAAAAATAGTAAATACTAATGTACGTGAGCGTCTTTTGTTTGTGCTTTAAGTACTTCGGCTTTTTATTTCGTAAAATATTCCATTAATTAGCAAAGTTATTACTAATATACTAATAAAGATCCGAGACTTTTGCATTTCTTAGCATCAATGTTTTCCGTTTACTTAATTTAGCCTTAAATCTTATTACATTTTTCTGCTTCTTTGTGTTATAATGATTGATTCTTTAGTTGCTTCGTTTTTAACATCGTTTTTTTGTACAATTGCTTGTCCAATAATTTTACCTTTCAATCTCTTTCTTATCCTTTCCTTCAATTTTTTATCCTGAGAAACCCGCAACGTGTATTATCTAAAGTTCTATATATTATAATATATTGTATGAGCTTATGGATATTGTTTATCATAATTATTATTTTCTATAAGGTTTGCCTGCTCTATTGCCATGCATATTATACTCTCAAAATATATTGAATTATTTTATGACTTAATTTTGTAATTATAAATTTTATTTTTTTATTTATATGCAGTTTTATTCAAATACCTAACGCCTAGTACTTACCTACCACTATGGTTTATGATTCAGCGATTAGTGGGGAAAAATAGTATTTACATTTGTAAGGTTCCCTAGGTTTTAGGTACATCAATTGTTGGTAGGTAGAGTCCCTATGGAGTAATGACTAAACATTCTACTCACATACGTTGAATAGGTACATGATTGTTTGTCACAAGTAATTTTCTAAAAACCCTAGGTTATGTTAGAGAAATATAGTAGCAACAGGTTGTACTAAAGGATGTTGTTATTCTTAGACGATGTATATTAATGTATACCGGGTATATCAAGATTGCTACCGAAAATGAAGCCGGGTGGTAGTTTAAGCGACTTCAGACACAATGCAATAGAAAATGTTGCAAAAAAAGTGCCATTTTTTTCTTTGCTCGTATTTTGGTGGTACATCCATTTGTTCTAAAATAATAGTGTGTACCCTTTTATTTATAAATACTCTAAGGGATAAACGAGTTCAAATTATTATTATAGCAAAAACTATGGATTTACCACCCAAAAATGATGATATTTAAAAAAAATCATTAAAAATGATTGTCGCGTTTCTCAGCAAAATGTTTAGTTTCATTGTGTTTGGAGACTGTCCCACCCTCACACCCACCACTGTAACTCCTGTGAGCCAGGATCAACAGTGGCACGCAATGTAATGACACCGAGCATTGAAGCTCGGCGAGTCTCCGGGAATGTCTAACTTGTCTTCAACCCGCAACGAAATTAATCAGAAAGTGAAATTAATAGGAGGAGTTGGAAATAAATTATTGTCCACTTCCCTCCGTGCAAAGCGGGCGACAAAACAATGAACTAAACAGGTAAATAACCTCGTAAAAAGACTTTACAGCCGGAGAAGCCAGCTGTAAAGCACCACGGATCACATCATCACTACATTTAAATGGGACCTATTATGTGAGCTTTTAGACTTGATTCCAATAATAAGTATGGCAAAAACGCCGGAAAGCACGGAAGTTCTTCCTAGTCTCTACAAGGTCCATGTAGTATACGACTCCAGATGATATCTGCATACTATCCAGCATAGTTTTACAGTCATTCTGCCAAAGACTACACTCCCAAAGTATATGATGCGCGGACTGCTCATACTCGCAATTAGGTGTTGAACATGGGCATGCAGGCGATTCAACAAGCTTAAAAGAGTAAAGTTTAGACCTAAAGTTACCATGGCCCGTGAGAAACTGTGATACGCAATAATCGACATCCAACCAAGTCTTTGTCAAACGGTCACGAACGCAAGGAAAATCTTGATATAGATGTCGTCCCTTCAAAGATACCTCCCATCTATTTGCCATTCATCTAATAGTTCGCTATATACCACTGAAAGCGGTTTAAATAATCTATCAATTTTTAAAAGTTCACGTGCGGTTAAAAATCTTTTTGATTGTGTTTGTAGCCACTAAAACTACCACCCGGCTTTCTAGTCGGTAGCAGTCTTGATTTACCCGGTATAACATTTTTGCTTCTGCAGTCAAAGTCGAAGAGTATTGGCAATAATGCCAATGAAAACCATAAGGTTTTCACCACGATAAAAAAATAACAGGTGACTCGTTTTTAAACTGGTAAATATAAAAGACATTATAATGCAAATAGAAACTTATTATCGACTAAATAAAAATCTCTCACTGGATGACATAAATATGTGAGTTTTGTTTTTCTGCTTAAAACTTTGATTTTAGGAATGGTAAACTTATAACTTACTTCGGATATCGAATGTACAAATATTTGAATTTCGAACTTCGTTTCGGATTATAAAGTAACCCCCTAGGACACATTTGGGTGTCCCCCTGATGAAAAGATTTCCACTGTTCTGTACAGCGATCTCTATTAGAAAAGCACTTATATACCTCCTATAACCTTTAAGTTTAGGAATGCCAATTTAGTTTCTATGTATATGGTATCTATGGAAATCCTTGGAAGAAGCCCACACCAGATTTTTTTCTATTCCTTGGAGAAGCGTATGTTCTGAAGTGGACTTCTTGTGACTGAAGACTTAGAGAGAGAACCTCACCTACCGAAACATAATTAATAATAAACCTATTATTGGCTATTTGGCTGATATTATACCAAAAATGTCTTGGTAAATACATAAGGTTGATTCACAAAAAAACTTATAGGTATTTCCATGATGTCATAAAATATTGATTTTGAATCAACCTCTATAATGTGCATCATCAGCACGTGTATAATTCTTAGCATTGTCAGCTAAATTGAGTCATAAGGGTTTATCCCTTCTTACGGTTTCCTATATTGTTTACGTCAATATAATTTAATTTCGTTAATTTTATGAAGGTCTGGGGATGTACAATGTTGATAAAAGACGTATAGAAATTTGTTGTGGCTAGTAACGTAGGCGTATATCTGTTTAATTGTGAAGTATTTGAAAGTTCCTTTATGGTCATAACTAAAGAACGAAAGGCGTAAATTCCGTAGTAGAATCAGCCCATATACGACCCACTGCACGGCACGAGCCAACTCTACAATCGTACCATAGAGAGTGGTTAGGCCATATAGTCCACAACCTGATCAAGCACGGGTTTGGGGTTTTACACACCATAGATATTTTTTAAACCTGCATACGTTTCCTCACGACGTTTTCCTTGACAATTATAGCTAAGTCCAGTAGTGAGCGTGCAAAACTGCAAATATGTCACAAATGGATGGGACTACGACCTACGTTTTTCTAATTGAACCATTGCGATGAGAGGAGACCCGTGAAATGCTGTGAGACGTTTAGTAACTGAATAATCTGGATATTATAAATCGTTAATTAGTTACTAATGTAAAACAGAATTCTTAAGGCCAGCGCCGATCGTGCCGAAATTGCAAGAGATTGATGACGAGACATTGAGAAATGTCTTTCGATGCCAGGACGTAAATTTAAAAGAATTGGGATTTATGTCTTATTCCCACAGGATAGGTTTGAATATCCTCTGATAAAAAGTGAATACCTTGCCGCTTTAGTTTGTCCTGACCCTTAGCCATGACAATCTGACAGTGCGCTCTAATTTCAGAAACTACTGCACTTATTATGATTTGATTTTTATCTTCACATAAAATGGATTCGCAGAACAGCTTAATCGACATGCCTATTGAGATAAATGTTGACTAGGTCTACCAAAGTGGACACTAATTGGTTTCCAACTTATCCTAATTATTTGTATTGGTGATCAAAGACAAGCAAAGACTACGACCAAGCACTGCTAATGCTTTTATTCGCCTCTCGTCAGCGCCTAGGTTATTCGCAATGGTTGGCGACAATACGAAATAGTCTATGGATTTGATAAATGCAATAAATACTCTTCAGCTACAATAATTAGGAAATACGTGTTAGTTGGTAAAGGACCCGACGTGAGTGTGCCAGAACGTTCATAGTGATCGCAGGCACAAAATCTTAGAGCACATCTCTGAATTTTAGGAGCCATGGTTGTATTGATAGTTACCAAGCAGTATAACTGTGAAGGACAACATCGTAAAATTAAAATAACAGTAAAAGTAATTTAAACTAAACATTTACACAAACTCACAAGGTGGTCAGACGACCTGGTAAAGGTTGCGGGCGTCGCTGGATGCAGGCTTCCTTCAACAGGTCACGGTGGAAATCATTGATGGCTTATGTTCAGCAGCGAACTTCCTTTGGCTGGTGGATTGGATTGGATTACCCAAACTCTGATTAATAGAGGCGATTTATAAAATATTTATTTATTTATTTAACACTTTATTGTACACCATATACATAAAAAACAAAACTAAATGAAATGAAATATATGCACAAGTGGCGGTCTTATTGCTTGAAGCAATCTCTGCCAGACAACCATGGGATGGATAAACGAAATAACGAAAGTTAGGGCTTCGGGTGTACGAGTATTACAATTTATAATATTGGTAATTTTATAAATAAACATACATAGATACATATATACATACATACATATATATGTTGAATAAACATACAAATACACAAAATACACATATAATATATACACCTATATATATATATATATATACATATATATATATATATATAACAACAAAGTAAAATGTGAACAACTCCAATATCCTCATAGAACCTGTAGGTAGTGTTCTTTAACCATATTTTTGAAGATGGTCAGAGTTTTAGCTCGTCTCACCGTTACTGGCAAAGCATTCCACAACCTGGCAGCTTGTACGGTGAAAGATCTGTCTGTGAAGGAAGTGGAATGCGCGGGGATTTTCAGCCTTAAGTTCTCCGATGACCTAAGAGACCTCGAATGTGAATCATGAAGAAATTCAAAGCGATTTTTAAGATATGAGGGAGTGAGGGGATTGAAAAGTATATTATAGAGAAGAAAAGAATGTGTGTATTCCGGCGAAGCCTTATTGGTAGCCACTTGAGCTTTGTACGAAAATCGGAAACATGATCATATTTGCGTAATCCAAATATAAATCTGATACAAAAGTTTTGAAGACGCTCAAGTTTATTAAGTTGCTCCTCGGTGATATTAAGATAACTGACATCCGCATAATCAAGGATGGGGAGAAGAAGGGATTGAGCAAGCGATATTTTCGTGGCAATTGGTAGAAAATTGCGTAATCTCCGCAAGGACCCAGCCGAGGCGAATAGCTTCCTACTCAACTCTCGGATCTGTGGACCCCAGGTGAAATTTTGATCAATGTAGATGCCAAGATTTTTGACGCTGTCACTGTAGGGAATACTTACTCCATTACAGATGACAGGTGAAATAAGCGACCAGTTAACTTTAGAAATCAACCTGGGGCTGCCGACTACAATGACCTGCGTTTTGGATGGATTTATCATAAGTCCATATTCTTTACTCCAGTCACTTATCAGTTCAATATCCTTATTAACTGCCGAGACAGCGTAATTTAACCGGCGAAGAGGAGCCTGAGAATAGATTTGGAGATCATCTGCATAAAGGTGGTAGAAAGATCGAAGTTTGTTTGTAATAGAGTTGATAAAAACTGCGAAGAGTAGGGGAGATAACACGCCGCCCTGTGGCACCCCAGCAGACATCGTGTGCCATGACGATACGTTATCGTCGACACAGATTCGCTGCCGGCGTCCAAACAGGTAACTACGAAACCAAACAAGCGCTGTTGGAAATATTTTAAACGAACCTAGTACGCTCAGTAGCACATCAAAATCGACCGTATTAAACGCATTGCTGAAGTCAAGAAGTGCTAAAACTGTCAGCTTGCCTCCTTCCAAGGCCGATCTGATGTCCTCCGTAATATGAACAAGGGTTGTAGTGGTGCTGTGACCAGGACGGAAACCGGATTGGATTGGGTTCAGGAGTTGGTTTTTATAAAGGAAATCAGCGATTTGGGCGTAGATTAGGCGCTCAAGGACTTTGGATAGGAATGGTAGGATAGAAATAGGGCGGAATTCGGAAAAGGTTGTAGGATTACTTTTTTTAGGAAGAGGAATTATGTGGGCCTCTTTCCAGAGTGCTGGAAAAGTCCCACTGGTAATGGAATAGTTGAGGATATGGGTGACGATGGGAAGGATTTCATCAAGGATAGGGATAATCATATTACATCCGAGGCAATCGCTGCCAACAGCATTGGAAGCGATCAGCGTAATGTTCTTTCTAACATCACAATCAGCGACCTGTTTAAAAACTAAAGGGGGACAATCGGGAGTTTTACATGAAGAAAGGTATTGTATTGTTTTACTTTTAGCAGTCCCATCTAAAATTGATGGAGAACAGAAGTGTTGGTTATGAGAGTTTAAATTAATATTATTAGAAATTGAATCATGGCGCGATTTTCCAACTCCCAGTGACTTGAGAAATTTCCAAACTTTCGCTGGATCTGCATCTGCAATAGAATTATGAATAAATCGGCGTTGAGCATCTCTACACACCTTATTGCAGTGATTCCGGATCGTCACATATTTTTCCCAGTTTAAATCGCTGGGACGTCGCTTAAACCTGGACTTCGCTGATGCTTTTTTTAAAAGCAGAGCTTTTATATCAGCAGTAAGCCAGGGTGAAGGTGGATGCTTAAGTTTGACCTTACGAACTGGCGCGTTATACTGAAATATATACTGAAATATTTATTTATTGTAACACTATTGCACACCAGATACATAAAAGCAGACATTAGTTATTTGAAAATAAAATGCACAAGTGGCGGTTTATTACTTAAGCATCGTCAGCCAGACAACCATGAATAAACGAGAAAGAACTAAAGTCGGTACACCTTCAGATGCCCGAATATTTATGTAATAAAATATATAGGTAGGCAAACATTTTTCTGAATGAATTAGACAGATAAACAAAAGTATCACCAGCAATCATAAATATTGTTATAACAACATGTCATGTAAAATTATTTAGGCATTAAAATTCTGCAATTTATCTAACCGGTTGTAATCGGCTACAAAAATACTTGCTGTTTCATAATGGCGTGATAAAGAGTAGACAAAACACCTGATGTAAGTACAGGGTAATCTAATTGGATCAAGAGCAGATTATTTCTTAGTCGGTCAACACAATTAGGCCAGTCTGCTTAACACTGATATCTTTCTGCATCATCTCTGCTGCGCTATCATAATGATGTTTCTCTATCGTGTTCGTTCCTGGATGGCATGGACCACGTTGTAAAGGCTACCCACTAAAACTGGATTTACACAGGTGAAACCCGAAATACGACATACTTACGTGTCACCGTAGAAATCTTATTGGCAATGTCTAACCCAGACGAATAACGTCGAATTCAAAGCATTGCTTTGTCATTCGTGGTGTTATTTGGTTTGCTTCTGTCCATGAGCGGTAGCATCGTTTACCATCGGCTAATGACATGCTCATATGGCCATTCATTAGATAAATAAAAAAGGTAAATTACTTTCTCCCGAAATAAAACTTCGACATTTCAATACAATGGTCCATATATTTTCATAAAGAATAAATCACAATGCATTAGTTTATATTACATATAACAGACACGGAGTATTTTACGGTGATTATTCCTATTATCATGAAACGTAAAATGCACGATGACTTAACATTTCAACACATTTATCTACTTTTTATTTGAAAGACTGACTTATTTTGTAACAGATAAAATTTAATTTATAGTGTTTGTGTGCAACCATAGACAAAGAGCATTGACATGAGCATAATAAAATAAACCACTTAGGAATAAAACAAAACGATTGTGCGGCTAATTATGTGAAGCAACTGGCCGTACAATCGTTTATCTCTGTCACACCTTTATACTCAATGTGTATGGGGTAATCAACTTTATTTACTTATTTATTTGGATTCGAAAACATATCAGAAGGAAAAATGAAAGATTTATTTCAAAATAATGTATTTTTAATCTAATTAAAAAGGATGTCAAGGAAATAATTGCATTCATAATATAAAATACTCAATACTCGGATATATTCTTGTACAATTTTACCTGTTACATTTGAAATCTTGTTCCTCGTAATTATATGGAATGTGGCATGTCTACGGATTTCTCTTAACACTTAGTAACACCGGATAATTTTAAAACTGGCCATTAAATACTATATGTGATGATTTGATGAATTGATTACATTTAAATATGACACACATTCACAGATTATCAACAAATATTGACTTTGAATGAATCATTTTGTGCATTGTGGAAAAAATACTTATACATGTATATTCATTGTGGAAGAGTGCGGTATATTCTATACATAATATCATATTTTATTGGCTATAAAAATATAATATTGAATGTATATAATAACTTCTAGTTTAGCGTCAATAAATATTGTCAATAAAATTTGACATTTAATCTGTGAATGTTGCCATGATTATTATTCGAGCTAATAATATTATTTAAAACTGCACCAACAATTTGTGATAATAGTAGGTAACTAACAATACTAAACTTTATTATTTGAGATTACAGAATCCATAGAATATCATTTGAATTATATTTACAAGCATATTATAATATCTTCATTTTGTGATATTTGGCTTCAAAACGTTTCTCTTACGAGAGGAATTATATTAATATAAACATTGTTTGGAGTGTTTTATAGAGCTGAAATATAAACTTAAAAAAGGAAACTCACAAATAATATAAATTTCCTACTTCAGTTCAGTTCAGTTCATATATGATTAAGGACAAAACTCTGAGTTATAATTGATTTTTAAATACATTTTGGATATTTTTTAATGCTCTACAAAAATATACCGATAAAAATGTCAATATTTTGGTTGTGAATTGATAATTTACAGAACTTTATGTGGATTTGTTTCAAAATTCCTTAGACAATATAAAACACTCCCCACAATTATTGTTAATAAGCTAAAACATTAAAATTGTGATGGTCATTAAGCTAAAACGACAGCTAACAAACTATTTACAATCAGACTTTTTACAACACAATCACATCCGATTACATTCATTTTTTTATCAAATTTCTTTCAATACATACCATTAAATATTGAATATGATAATAATTTAATACTATAGATTCCTGAACACAGGACAGGTACGGTTATTATGTGATTTTTAAATTTGAAAATTATTTATTTAATATGACTAGTGATATGTAATGATAACTTTACATAGGTTAATGGTAAAACTGAATTTTCAATAGCGTATTACGAGATTATTTGGAGTTAAATTCATGACGTTTTATTGAGTTTGGCAACATTTACTTTCCGGTGTTTTTGGTCAATAAAACTGACAATATGATTGACGAACGTAAAGATACAGTAGCTTATTTTTGAGGAAATAAATTAAAGTCAGTAATTATATAATAACAAACAATAACAAAAAAAAAAACTATGTCCTGAAATGGACGGATACATAGAAATGGATGATAATTTTTTTACTACTGTCATAAAGTCATAGAATTTAGGAATGGTTTTCAAATATATATTGCAGAAAATATCAATCCACAAATAGAAATTAAAAGAATGGAATGTACTATTGGCAACGTTTAAAAATTCAAATATTTCCCAATTTTTATGATGATTTTTTTATGATGCAATGAATAGGAACCAGAAAAAAATATGTTAAAACATCGAAGACTTCTGAAGAAGTACGCATCCCGATTCTATTAAACAATTGAAATTATCACCTCCATAGAGATTACTACTGTTGTGGAAAGTATGTAAATTGGAATTAAGATTAAAGCGTTAAATCATATTAGGATGCTGATGAATTTATTTATATGAAATTTTGTACCAAACTCAATAAAATGTCCAGCGCGATCGCAATTATTATTAATATTCGATATAATAATAGAATATCATTTAAAAATTTTATATACAACGCACCACAGGGGGAATTTTTTCTAGCTATACATATCTAAATATTCGAACGAGTCAGCCATTTTGGTAATTCCCATCGGGATAACTAGGATCAAAACGCACGTGTGGAGGTAGGTCGAAACAGATTCTACCCGGGCATACCTTATCAAAAGGTCACTAAGGTCAATTCTAATAAGTGACCTTTAGAGACTACTAATGGTATATTAACAGTCATCAACATAGCAGTACCTCAAGTATTCTTAAATCAATTTCTATAAATATTACCTACCCGGGTAGCTTCATCAACGTAAACTTTAAAATCTAATTTATTATGCACAATTCATGGGTATTGCAAACATCAATTACATAATGCATAAATAGAATATAACCTTAAAACTACCGTAATATCAGATCGGAATTAACTAACTACAATTTTGGTCACAAATTTCAATAAACATTTCAACATTTTCACAAACATCAAATTTATATAGATTCTCAACACTTCGTGGTTCAACTGTAACAATCACTTTTCGAACGTTCCTTTGTCCTTTCACCTTTCTGTTAGTATATACAGTGACATAGAACGTCTACTTAAGCGGATTGTGAAGCCGCTTAAGTGGAATGCTTGGATCATACATTCGATTCAGGTCCTTCTGTATTGTGCTTGAACGAAGCTCGGATTCTGGCCAGGTAGAGTGCACAGATGTGCCCGTAGCATTTGTTGTACCACTCTGGGGTACGGCCCCTGGGAATAAATAAAGGAAATATAAATAGATTAGCCAACGTTTTAGAAGCTGATTTACAGTTTACTTCGTATCTTTACGGGTACTCAATACTTCAGATCATTGTCAGCAACATTCCAGTCAATTTGCATTATCTATCAAACACTATTTATGTATGTAACTGTGGGGTGTTTTGATATATTTACACACCATTCACCAGAACGATTAAAACCCTCGAAGATATTGCTAAATTTAATTTAGGATGTGTTGCTTTTTCACCGTATCGAATACGCGAGTTGACCGTAGTTGACATCTAGCAATTTTCAACCTATTTACATTACTATTCGTATATGGTCTTTCCAGTTTCCTCAAAGAACTATCATTCATATTATACAATAGAGAACTATTCATTTCTTTTATTGAGGAAAATAGTTATACCAAAGTACTCACATAGTATCAACTCTAGCCAGATGTACCAGCCGGCTTCGTCCCTTCCCAGCCGGCTGCGCCAAGTACCGTGAAGCTAGCACCACACCTCGCGACCCATCTGTCGATGGAGTGCCGTGTGCCACTGAAGTTTCAGCTACAGCACACCAGCCGCCGCCGCCGCCACCTTGCTGCCAAGACCTGGGGACACCGATTTATAATAAATTACCTAATGTTACGACCTAATTAAAAGTCGTGATAAAAATTACGTAAAAGACTTGATTTAAAAAAATTTAAGATCTGTAACTTAAGGTTTCCGGTGTTTTTGCCGTACGTATTACTTGAATCAAGTATAACAATTAAAAAAAATATCCTAATAAATAATAAATAAATAACACCCAACAGTCACATACATAGTCCTGACCCCACACTAAGATCGAGTCTTGTGTCGTGGGTATCAGGAACTACGAGAGACTTTTCGGTCTCACAAACACCCAGACCCGGAAGAAATATTTGTGGGCCGCACAAACATTTCTCTCGGTGCGGGGATCGAACCCGCGGCCTCTCGTTTCACAGGCGGCGTCTAACCAACTGCGCCACGGAGGCTGTCAAATGTAATGCTATTTGATCCGTCGTACTTTACACCTTGCTACTCCGATTGTAAAACTCTTTTTGCGAGGTTATTTGCCTCTTTAGTTCACAATAATCTATTTATAACTCCTACTTTTCATTTAATTTTCTGATTAATTAAGTTGCGGGTTAATGACACGTTAGATATTTCCGGAGATTGGACGAGCTTCTATGCTCGGTGTCATGACAACGCGTGCCACTGTTGATTCTGGCTTACAGGTGTTACAGTTGTGGGTGTGAGGGCGGGACAGTCTCCAAAATACCCTTCGATATCCACGTCCATATTTTTTTTCATTTCTGTGATATTTTTCTTTAAGGCAGAGCGTCCTATTGTCGCACCTAGCTTCGTCTAGCTAGCCCGGTGATAAGATGGATGCCTTGATTTTTGTTTTAGACATCGAAGTATTACAGTTGACAGACTCACCGTAAAACGCAATATTCCCTGGGCGACAGATTGATGCAAGAAGCCGAGATGTACTGGAACACTTCAGCGTTAGTGCCCAGTTTTTTCAGCCACCCTCCATTTCACCAACGAATCATCCCATATATGCCGCTCACGGAGTATCCTGTAAAATAATATTTATTTGATCTTACCTATGATTTGTGTATTGTTGGAGAATACTCATAGTGGTGAGCAGATGTTCTATGGACATCTATGGACATGTTGGAAATTGTAGTACCTATGAATTTCAAAATTAAAATATTATATATCGTAATTACACGCACTAGGCCAGCGTGGTGGTAACCTAACCACTCTCAATCGTACTCTCGATTGTAGAGGAGGCCCGTGGGACATATATGGGCTGATACAGATATCGTAATAAGCGGTAGCTCGTAATTGGCTATCTTTTGTATATAATTTTCAATATAGCTATATAATGCAGTGAGCCACGTGAAAAAAATAAAATATAAAATCACGGAGTTTTATTATCATAATAATCCCTAACAAATAGAACATTAGTAACTCCAACCTTTGCATAACCTCCTGCGGCGGCGCCTCGACATCGGTCGTGGCTCTCCACAGTCTCAGCGGGTGTCCGTCACCGACCTTCTTGCAGCACAGCTCCACGTGCGGCGCCGCGCCTGACACCGACATCCAACCTCTTGTCCTGAAATTATCAGTCAAAATATCAGCATTGATTACGAATGCGAGAACATCACTACTGATGTTTAGAATTTATTTCTTACCACTGGTACCTTTTTTTCAATTAGATTGATGTCCGTTTTCAACATCAATAGGAGTTGTAATCATATTAATGATCGATTTAGGTGTTTAAAATGCTTTTGCTAAAGATATTTCATAATCTGATGCTAATATCTCAGCAAAATATGGTGTAAAATCATTCTCAATTATTATAGTATCAAGTGATTGAGATGTATCAAATAAGAAACTAAATAAATGAAAGTTATTAATTTGATTTTTACTAGCACTTGTTTATATTTTCAGGTTTCTCTTGATTGGTGATGAAAACGGTCACTAGTAAACTTTTTACTCGGCGTATTTTAGGAGTGCCTACATTTATTAATCAAGCATTGGTATCCGTTTATTTAACAGCCTTTTAATTAACAATGTTTATTCATATCCATATAACCTTATATTTAAGTTAAAAGAACAGTAATACACTAACACGAAACATCTAAGTGGCCACGAATCGACTACAATGAAAATGATGTGAGAATCATTCATGATGTTAGTAATTCTGTTCTTTTTTCTGAAACATTTCTGAAGTATTAAAGTAAAAATATATTACGTTAAGTATTTGAAGGTCCTAGGTGAAGACAAGAAGAAGGAAAAAAATAGAAAAATTCTTGATTGATTTTTGCTTTTTATAGAAGAAGATTCAAAGAACAGTATTACGCTGGTTAACATCAAATGATAGAAGGTTAATGATCAACGCTCTAACACCGATGTCTCACCTCTTTCCTGAACGGCCACAGACTCTAAAAAAGCATGAAACAGGTTAGACTATAAGAAACAGTAGATAACAGATGTATAGAAATCTACAATTAAACTTCGAGTAGTTAGTTGAGAGAGAGTATGAACAGTTTGTGAATGAACTTACTTTTCTTTGGCTTCTTTGAGCAATGCTTTTATACAGGCTTGTTGAAAACCTTTCCAGTCTTGGTTGAAATCTGCACCCAACTCTTCTAACGCTACCTGGGAACACAAAGAAATCACATGAGTATGGAAACTATAAAGTCCATTAATTTCTCAAATGGTTCTAAAGTAAGTGGAGGAATTCACGATCAATTTATTGGAAAATATTTCGAATTGATATATAATCCATATTTGTTAAAATTTAAAGTATTGGATTGTTGGATTAGAATATATACTATAACTACAGTCATGCCACAATTTCTTACGACTTCATAATTTAAAAGGGTTTAATCTGGCTCATATTGTTGGTTCGTTGCCGCTATTTCCTTTCAACCATCTGCTTTCACAGAACTCACTGAATAATCATTTTTATACTTACAGGTACACTTTCTTCAAAGTAGTTGAACTTGCATCTGGCCAACATATCAGCTGGCGCCAGGAACAAATGCTTGTGCTTCTGAATCAGCAATAATAGGCACGCATGCGCCGCGCGGCTTTCACTAATCTGCCTTTGGTCTGCCACGCTTTCTATTACCATCCTGGGGAAATGATCAAATGATAAGCTTATTCCATGGATAAAAATAGTTATTTTTTTATCCCATAAGGGTGGATGGTGGTTATCGGTATTCGATTTTCTCATGTTAACTTCGGATTGACACATTTTACCTATTTTTTCATTTTCATCAGTTTAAGATATTTCCAACCATTTACTTAGTCAGGATTACGATAATGTTATTTAAAATTTAGGAAATCGAAACAGTGATTTTGTACCCAAATATTACTGCACTTATTACCAAAGAATTTTATGGAAATTCTTCTATTTTCAAACACAAGGATAGTAGCCTAAATTACCTATTAGAGTTTCCTTCTTTGGTGCTGCCAGTCTGCGGCGGTGCATGATGAAGTCGCAGTAACGTGGGTGCTAAACACACCGCCAAGTTAGACGCCGTCATTTGATTCACTGCCGAATGCTCTGCGACCTACATTAATAATAAAAGCATTAAAACATAAGCAAATTTACTGAAATTTTAAAACATTGATTCTCGTATTAATTTATTTTATCGAACGAACGCACAAAGTCTCGAATCCTTACGAGTAAGTACTAAGGTGGTTTTCCTGACAAAACAAAAATTATACATAATAATTTAGATCCGGAATTGTTCTTTAGTTGATAACACAAATATTGCTTGAACATATTGTGTTACGGCTTGTTAATTCACCACAAAATAATAATAATGGAGACACAAATGTAACACAAATAATAAACAAAAATATTTTATCATTATCAAAGCAGAGTTCAACCAAAGCGTTGTAAGCTATTGAAAATATGAATCCAAGAAACAAAACAAACCTCAGCCAGAAATATAAGAAGGGAATGTAATGCCTCCAGATGTTCTTCGGGTAGAAGTAATAACGCGCACTGTACCGCGTCCGGTCTCAACGGTTCTGGGACATCTGAAACAAACGAAGGACATATTATTAAACTTCTTAGTGGCAAATTCTATTCAAAATTATACAAAACCGTATGAACATCTAGAAGCTAGATGTTTATAATACGACTTTGGAGTCACAATACAATTTGAATTGAAAAGACTATCACTGGTATCTATTTTTATTTTCCTATATGTTTATCACAAATTATTAAGATTAACAATTATTACAATTAGTTTAATGGATTCGAAAATTTTATCAGATTTATTTACTTTACTAAGCTATTGTTTCGATAGCTCACAAAATTATAATACTAAGTTATCAAAAGTTTTCTACTTACGTTGAAATATAGCAATGAAAGTTTCACTCAATTTATTGGTCAACAAAGCATCAGGCAGCTCTCTGAAATATTGTTTGACCATATCAGCAACGTCGTGTGCTTGCGCTCCATCGAAGTTCAGGCTAGATTGGTTAGGGTCTATAGTGTTCATATTTTCTATAGCAAAGGCAGCATTAGCAGCACCTGCTGACTCTACCAGTCCTCGGAGTTTGGCTATCCTTGATTTAACACCGGCTTTTCGAAATATACCCATCTGGAAATCAAGTTCTGAAGTTATTATAAGGAGGAGATTTATGTGTAAAGCATTGAAGCATTGATAATTTGAACGAGTTAATTTGGTTTATGATGAATTTGTGCAGGTTAAAGTATTTTATAAATTGTTTAACACTTGTGATATTACAAAATATACATCTTAGAATTATCAAAATTATCGACAATATCACCTGATCTAAAGCGTTGTTCTTTAACCAGTTGAGAGCACATTGTATTGGTTTCGGTAAAGCATGGCCAGTTCTTTGCAGTGATACTGTTAGTGGTACGCCAAACACGGTTTTATCTGGAATTAAAATATTGTCATTATTATTTCATCACACATTACAAAAGATTTCGTAATTGAAGCACTTCATTAAATAGTTAAGTATAAAATGATCCGAATGAAAACAAACAAAGGCACAGATCGGAACTTGATCGGTAGGTATTCACCTATTCATTTGACGACTCAAATAACAGTTTAGTCCGATTAACAACGTGCAGCACATGTGCAGTTTCGATTTTCATAATAAAAGAATACCATTTTGCACCAAAACGTAAACTTAATTGCAACCGCACCGCAACTTGATAGGCGCGTCAAGAAATTATGTGAATCGCCCTACAGGGCTCTTTTGTGATTGCATTGTTTACCTTTATAATCCGGAGTTTTAATCTTCCTAATTAGTTTTGGTAGTTCCCAGTTCCATCCAGATTTGTGCGAAGGGCAATATCTTTCCATGCAAGCAGTCAATCTAAGTAAAGCTAGTTTCCTTAGTATATGGAGCTGGCCGCAAGACAACGATGACATTGGTCGAGACACTGCAAAAAAAGCATATTTTTACTGAAAGATCTATGGGAATTCTTTCACTGGAGGAGGAGACGAAATCAACACGGCATGACGGTCTATAAAAAATCACAGAAAGCTGTAGAATAAAAAAAATATAACTGGTGACAGGCGGCTCTAGGAATTTTTAAGAGGAGGAAAGGTTTCCAAAATGCTAAGTGCCTTCTTACCCAAACCTCATAGTTTATACTAAATCTATAGAATATATCTAGGGCAATAGATATAGACAGATATATATTTTAATAAAACAGGATCATGTTGTATAATTTTAATTGCACGCACCAACAACAACACCAGACCCCCGAGTCTCAGCTTGGCTAATACAATCATAGCTTTTGTTAAATTAGAGACATAAAACTCGGCCGGACAGTTATTACGCTGATGGTAAAGTTGGTAATCTAGTTATAGCAGCGCTGAAGTGCGAGATGAAATTATTTGTTTTATACAGAGTGACCGCGTATTAGATTAACCTCATAGTACATTAGCATGTGGAGCGTTTTGCTCGGATTTAAATTGAAATTTTTCCTTCATGGGAACATCAATCATGAGTAATTACAAAAAGTTGTAAACAGCTATAAATAATTGTAAGAATTTTTCTCGATAAATTTTAGGAATTTAATGTGATTGGAGATGTAACACAAGTAACCAAAGATTTTTTTAATGATTTAATTATAAACTTATGAAAAAATAATGATGATTTCGAACTCTAGTTTCTTTGCATTCCAAATAAACTTACTTAAATTAAATCAAAATATGATAGCAATCAAAGTGAGTTAAAATTCAATTAGTAGTAAAATTGTTACAAATGATATTATAAGCGGAATTGAGCAAAAAAAAAGTTATAAAGAAAAATATTAGTCTGAAGTACTTACGATAAGAATCAGGATCCTTCTGATTAGGCGTCGGTTGCAAAGTGTTGTTGGCTTTGGGACCACCATTTAAGGCGTTTGTGCGGAATGAATACCATCTCTGAATGTTGTTTCTGTAAATAAATTAATAATTGTGATGCTTAGGGTTTCCTTGGATTTCTAAACGATATGGCTGATGCAAGAAAACCGGGTAAAAGACTACGAGATAAAAATGTAGTTGGTAGTAAGTAACAGAATGAATAAATCTGTCACTGTTTCACCCGATGCTGGTCCGACTAGTATTGAACATAAATTATTTTCTTAACGTAAGCTGAAAAATTCCTTACTTTTTGCTCTTCATGTCAATACTATCATCGTCGTCATCGTGATCTCCATCATGAGACCTGGACCCAGCGGAGTTTGGACTGCTATCGAGTTCTGAACTTCGAGACGCCGATTTGTCTCTTTTCAGGCTTCTGTCACGAAACCTTCAATACAATTTGTTTGATTAGTATCAAATTATTATCGGATCAAGCTTCATTCTTTCTTGGCTGGGACTAATTTATTTCATATTATGTGACGGTTTTTGCAGAAAGTACGTAAAAACGAATATACTCGTAGCTTTGCGAATAAATGTTACATTACAATTGTGTAGAAAGTTAATTATAAATAATTTAAACTATAATCCATTTTACAACGTATAACGTATTATAACGTAGCTACTACCTTGCTACTATATAAAGTCGACAGACCTCTCGATATAATTCACAAACAAAAGTCGACAAGAGCGGCCCTTTCTTTATTTCAATTCCAACTTTCAAGTAAATTTTCTCTTAAAATTCTATGAAAAAAATGATAACCTTCAGTTGTAATACCAAACCTATAATAATTAATCTCAAACCAGAGATGCTATAAAATTCCGATATAAATGAGATTCAACATAAATTTACAAACACTACATTCAAATATGACACTCGACATACGAATATAGCTCTATCACAACGAAATGTCAGTAATTAAATTGAATCGTGTCATCGGAAACCAATGGCATGCGGGGTTGAGTACTTGTCAACGGTGGAATTAATAATATTCTCAATGGAACCTCAACATTGCGAGGCCTATTGACCCCTGGCTTTGTGAGTTGTCATATTAAGTATCAGGTTATTTTTGGAATATTTAGTTATATTGCTCGGGTCACCATATTCTTCGGCTTTTGTAGTTGGTCATGTATAATCGTGATGATGGTTCATAAAACATCACCGTACTAGGTAAAAATATCATCAAAAGTCATCAAATCGCTATTTAATATTCAAGCTTTTACTCAAATTACACATCAGAATAATTGCTTTTAATGTAAATTATTTCTTTGGTTATAAAATGAATAATTAAATTCAATGGCGGAGTTACATTTACATCTAAGAATTTTAATATAATTGCCAAGTTTCATATTTTTAACTTACTTCTGCCCATCCTTTCCCAAGTTCAGAGAGCTGGTTCTAATAGCCTGCCGTCGATGCGGCGTATGGCCTGGAGATTTCTGCACCTCTCGGAGTATTTCTGGATCTGGCTTTAACTCCACTGGTGATGGAGGCTCTACGTAGACCTAGAATAATAAACAAAGAAAGATGGAAATGAAAATGAGTTTAACATAATATATCCAAAAGGTAGTTTAAGGGAAATAGATGCAAATTAAGAAATTACTGGAAGGTTAACATCGATGCAAGACTAAAATTGCTGACTGTTTATATAACAAAATAAGGATAAATAAGCAGAATATTTTATCTCTAATTAGCTAGATGCTTCAGTAATGTTAAACGCTTACGCAGGACTGTAGTACATAAAAAACATACTTTACGTCATCATTAAAACAGTTATTCCAACTACTACAAACTATTTAAAGTTAAAAAATCTAGCACATTTTTATTAAATTTTTCAATTACCTCAGTATTATGATGAGTATTATTATCTTTATAATAATTATGCCTCCAACTCGCCGGTTGACATTCTGAGTCGCTCAATGCACTCGAGTCCTCATTCTTGATCCCCCTGTGGAATATTCGTTTAGCCCGACCCAATTTGGACTTTGAGCTCTTATTACTAGAGCTCATACTCCCATCTGATGCGTAACTTGAACTGTCATCTCCAAAGGGGGGGTTTAAAACAAAAGACTGTTCTAAAGGTGCTATAGGAGAAGGTGGCATCACAGTCATTGGTGATGGTGGTTGGGTTCTGATAGCAGGGGCGTGTGCTGGCGAACTATGGAAATCTGGGAATGGAAATGCAGTTGGTGTGGTTGGGGTCATATCTATGTAGTTTAAATCTGGATATTTGTCTTGCTGGACGTCTAAGAAGTGCGGGGAGGAGACGATGACTTCTGTGCGGTTCTGCCGCTTCCTTCTTCGTGTTTTGAGGGACTCGACTCTTCGAAGTAAGGCTTTGGCTCCGTCGCGAAGGCGTTCGGAGCCCGTTCGACGGAACCGCGTCCCTGTTTCCTCTTCATCTTCTTTATCGCTTGGTAACTGTATTACTGGCTGGCCTGGCACTGTTAATCTGTAACAAGAGATTTTTCTATTCATTTTGATGCTTCATAAAAATAAAATAGCTTTTTGTGATTTTTTAATCTAACATTATTTTTAAATTTGTCTACAGTTTTTCCATTCCCCATGGCTAGTTGCCATGAATATTATACTCGTATTTACTTTTGAATTAAATTCATATACAAATTAGATTAATTGGTCTAATAATGAAGAGCTACAATTATCAATATTTGTTTCCCTTTCACAAGCCTGTCAATCAATATCAGATATTAAAAGGATTATAAATACCAATAAGAACAAAACAAGGTAAGCTAACCTAACCCTGAATAAGGAGTATAACTTTTGAAAATTCTTAAATGCTCTTTATTTGCATCTAGTTATTGAACTGAGATATGCAATCAAAAGTTACAAGGAGCTCTTTGAATCAGTTGCTCGCACTTTCCGATTTAACTTGGATTAAACTTGAAGATGATACGAAAGGAATAATATTAAGCATTTATGAAAAGCACTTTAGAAATGCCCATACATTTCTAAAGTGCTTTAACTTAAACCCATATTCGCTATACTTGCATATTGTATAAGTTAAATCAACGTATTGACATATTCTTTGGTTATTTGTTTACATAGTTGTGTCTTTATTTGACAGCCTCTATGGCGTAGGCGGTGTATAAACCGGCTTTGGATCAGAAAGTCTTCGGTTTAAGCTTAGTACCAATTCAAAATGTGCATGTGTGATCCACAATTAACAGATGTTTGCCGTCTTGGTACTAAGGGATCGCAAACCTCTTGCAGTTTCTTAAATCCATGAAACAAATTGTGTCTACTGTGTGATCATGTTAATTGATGTCCATGTTAACACATGTATTTTTTGGATGTATTTTGGTGGGTTTAAATTTTTTTCATTTCAATTCATCAGAGCTTTGAGAACATGCCCCAAGCCAGAGAATTTATGTTGGATATGGTTAGAAATAAAAGGATGTTTTTTTTTAATGTTTCTAACTAACCCAAAAAAATTAATTTGGATTTCGTAATCATGACTTAATAAATAATAACAAAATAACACACGTCAAAGCAAAAAACGAAGCATCTGCAATTTTCTGGACGTTCGAGTTCATTTATCCCACGGGAAATTGTTAGTTTTAATTAAAAGCTTTGGTTCCTTATAACTGCGACGCCATTGCGAAATGCCACTGCTAATCGACCGCAAACATAATCTTTTGAAATAGGAAGATTATCTCTAAAAAGTTTATTACAAATTATATTATTATTTATTATGCTTAATTTTATGGTGTGAATTAAGAAAAACAACATCATAATTGAAAATGTATCTGGAGCCTTTTAACCAAGATTGGAACGTACTCACAATAGAGATAAGTTTATTATAACCTAAGAAATAAAATAGATTTTTTTAAGTGAGTTTAATGAAAATGTAATAGGTTAGTATTTGCAACGTGTTTTTATTTTAACTATAAAAATATGTTTTGTTAAACATTAATATACCTTCAAATCGCAATACAAAGGAAAACCATTTTACAAAGAGCACAACCCTTTCTTAACATAAAAGTTATTTTATTTAATTTAAACGATTCCCTTTTTATTTTTCTTTCGTGACCTCCTAACTCGACTCTACCACTTTATTTTTTTGCTGAAGTATAGAATTGTTTTATTTAAACTTCTTTATTTTTTATAAAGGCATGGAGAGTTTTCTTACGAGGAAAAGAAAATGAAAATGTTAAACCGAAGTTATTTGAAATGTTTCTGCAAGTATCAAAATAAATGAAGATGATTTGTAAATATTGAACAGAATTATTGCGCTACGATTTAGATAAGGACTAATTTCAACAAGATTAATTCAGTCATATATTTTCGTTTAACGCACTAAAAACGGTGAAGAAAACATCTTGAGGAAACCTGCAAATCTTAGCGATTTATAAAAAAATCTATGGTATGTAACTGCCAACCCGCACTAGGCCAGCGTGGTGGCCTACATGGCCTAACCACTCTCAATCGTACGATTTAGATTTTTCGATTGTAGAGGAGGCCCGTGCCCGGCAATGGGATGTATATGGGCTGATACAGATTTTCGTTTAAGTTAAATAATTATTTGTATGCGAAGATGATTTTTCAGTACACCAATATGTCAGAACGCAATTAGTCTTGCATCAAAAGCTTTCCGCTCCAAAAACCTGACGCCTCTTGTTTGACTTATTGGGCCGAAGCGAAACAGATGGGTAAGGCGATGGTTTTAATGACTGCGGATACTAAATTTAACCACGACTAAGGACGTGGTGATTTTCATTTCATAAAAGTATTTGAACACAACATTTATGCATGTTTATTATTGAAAAGACTGCAGCGTTGTTTTAACATTAAATATAGAGGTAATCAATTATGTGGTAGCATTATAATTTGGATTGTAAACCAGACTCTCCACGTTGTAATTTTATTTGTGTAAGGTGCTTGAAAACAAAAGGGTAGAGCAGAGGGCTAGCGCACTATAAAAAATAAAACAAAAGTGTCGGTGAATTTAAAAAGAACCAGCTATTCCAGGCCCCTTTCCGTGTTAACATCAGATACAGGATAATATTTATATTAAAAGATATGTTTTTTGTTAGATATGTATAAAATTATAAAATCCAACCCATTGATCCCATTACTACTTACTTTTATTTCTATTACTAACGCTAACCGCTTTTAGCGTGACTGCGTGTTTTGTTTTAACCTATCATTATTGCCTACGGTTTGGCAATCCAAATGGAAACGTGATAAGTGAAGGGCTGAGTACTGGAGTAATGGAAAAAATGCCTGTGAACTTAATTATAAACATTGTGCCATGCATTCTCACGTACTTGGAATTTTAATGGGGAACAAAAATATTAAGCATTAGTAATATTTGGAGCAACATTCGTTTGGAGTGAAGAAGCTACTGACCGCTGTAATTGTTTCATTTTTATTAGTTCATACTATAAGTAGTTTGGTCACTTTCACGAGCATATCATATTATTATTCTTTATTAATAATAATAATCAAATTCGACCGTTAGAGATTGCCTCAGGCATTAAGCCCACCAAAACAATTTGTAATGAATGAAGTATAGATATATAAAAATATTTTTAGTGCACCCACAGCACCCAAGAAATACATTGCTGTTCTTAAAAAAAAGAGTACGAGGGTTAGTTTAGTTAATTAATAGTTTGGTTAATTAGTTAATAAAAAAATAACTCAAAAATATATGGGGGATATTGGCTCACCATTCAGCCTCTTAAGTACGGACCTGATGTGCGGTGTGAGTGTTGTAAAAAGGATTTGACGGTCATGTTTGTTAAGGGTTCGTTAGTTCGTACATTTGTGTCATGGAAGTTAACTGTTGTACCGTGCCTGGAGTTTAAAAGCGGTCAAATATTAAAGTTTAAACGACTGTCGTATTGTGTATGTACATTCTTGTGTGTTGTAATCAAGACAAAAGCTTATTTGTAAGGAATGCCAATGCATTAAAATATATTATTTTAACTAATTTCATAACGTGCTAATGAAATTCGTTCACTGACAATTTTGGAAGCTTATATATAAATTTATATATTTCTAACTTCAACAACAACAGTTATCCATAGTCTCTTATAATATATCTACTTATAAGGCATAACAATTTAAATTTTCTTTAACTATTCCTTACACTATCAATAGTCAGAATTACATCACGTTTCTCCACTCAATGGAATATTCATATATGTTTCAATTATCTTTAAAAACCAATTTTTCATAACCCACAATTACTCAGTGCTCCAATGAAATTATGAGGTCTTAATATACTGGTCGTTTCAACCACTTCTCAAGACCCGCTATCATATAACATTACAATACAATTAAGAGGTCTTCCAAGATTGTAAACTCAATTCGAATTGGAATCATATCAATCCACTTAACATACCAATCAATCAAGTTCAAATGTATTAAACAACGTGTAGTCTTAGCAACACGTGTTCGTCTCACTTTGCTTAAAGGGAATTGTAGGGTTACCATCGTATGGGTAAATAAAACTTACTGGTCGCAGGTCTCTCATATGTGAAAGGTCTGGGTAGGTACCACCGCAATGTCTATTTCTCCCGTCAAACTGCAGTGTAAATCCACTGTTGTGTTTCGGTTAGAAGGACATTGGAGACAGAGTAACTACTGGACATATTGAGACTTCACATCTAATGTCTCAGGAATGCGAACGCAGTGGAATGCCAAGCATTGCTTTGTAATTCAAGGTGTTTGGTTTTACTACTGTCCATGAACAGTCATATCGCTTACCATCAGGCGAATGGCATACTCGCAATTCGTAGAAAAAAAACAATCTATATCGATTGCTGGTTGCCCGGTTAGGATACTCCTGTCCGCTTCCTATCCTTTTTCTTTCCTATTCCCTCCTTAACTGATGGGCTGGCAACACGTCTAGGCCAGCATGGTGGGACTATTTGACTTAAGTATCTCAATTAGAATCTCAATTGTAAAAGAGATCCGTTTCCTGTAGTGGGACGTATATTGGCTGATACAGATACAATTTAAAAAGTACTTGTTCCATCAACTGGAAATGAAATCCAGCGTGTTGTTACATCTTCATTATTTAAATGTACCATCCCTGTTAGATTACTTAATACCAAACACTCTACGCTAATGACTACAATAAGACAGTCTGCCCACTTATCGTCGACCTTTCACACTTTTCCTACTGTGAAAAACAAAAAGGAAACAAAAGCGCCCGAGAGATCAATCTAAATCGGTCAGGCTTATCTGATCCTCTTTACGTTTTATTGACACGTTCAAGCCGTATTTGGTTTGTCTTTAAATACATTGTGTAGTAATTAACTGGTGTGATGTGGGGGTGACCAGTTAATAGATGGTTTACAATTTTGTTTCATTATGTTAAAGTATATGGCCTAACCACTCTCAGTCGTACTTTCTCGATTATAGAGTAGGCCGGTGCCCTGCAGTGGAACGTATATGGGCTGATACAACATACAACTATGTTAAAGTATATGTTATAGGAAGAAAAGCAAGAAGTGACGAATAGGGTTAGAACCTAATTGCCAAATCAGATGTCGCAAATTAATACCCAGGGTAGATGACGTGGATTTTTCGAAGATAATATATTATTAGATATACTACTTTTAGTGAATTGCTCCTCACGTTGGTGGTCAGGAAGGATTTTAAAATTGCAATTCTATTATATTATGTCAAGAATTGTGATTGAAGTCTATCAAACCGCATTAAGCCACAGTGGTGATTAAGTTATATGGTACATTGCAAAGGAGGTCTGACACTTCAGCTGTGGGATGTTTGGGGGACTGTTAAAGAAACAAAAAGCAAAGAGACAAGTTGAATTATTTATAACTGGCCTCCGCCAATGAACACAAACAAAATCATATATGTTGTGACTACTTCAATTTTAAAGGTGATAATTTACTTGTTTTATTATACTAGTAAACTTAAAAGAAAATCCTCGTTTCGAATAATTCATGGTAACACTACAGCTATCATTGGAAGGCGTTACAACAGTCTGCTTTTTGTTATATCAATTAATGCATGATGCTTTAATAATAGGGTGATTTTGACATAATACGTACTCATGCCTTGTTACAATCAATCTGTTAAGGCCCATCTATTCAATAAGACAGGCGATTAAAAAAACTGATTTAGATCAAAACACTCTATTTTAGATAGTCTTTTGTTCGTCTGGAAGCGGGGAACGGGAGTTGGTTGATAAAAAGCCGACACCAAAAAATAATTGTATCCGCCCATATACATCCCACAGCTGGGCATGGGCTTGAAAACAAAACCGGGTGGTAGTTTTAGTGATTACAAAGACAATGCAACTAAAAATTTCGCAAAGAAACACCATTTTTTTGTGATTTTTTAAAATTACTTTTTGATTGGGTAGTAAATCCAGATCAATAAAGCTATGTATTTACCACCAAAATACGAACTTAGGTAATTTTGAAAAAAAAATTGTAAACGTACCAACGGCTTTGTTTTCAATAGTTTTTTTTAATATAAATAAAAGGGTATTCACTATTATTTTAGGGAAAACTGTATTTACCACCCAAATATAACTATAGGAAAAAAATAACAAAAAAAAATACACTTTTTTTGCAACGTTTCTGTTGCTTTGCGTCTGAAGTCTCTAAAACTACCACCGGCTTTATTTTCGATAGCAGTCTTGATATAAACTGTGTATAGCTATGGACATTTAGTAACATACAGATTTAATTTTTTTTTATTTGTTTCACAAACTGAATGTTCCTTAAAAGATACATGCTAGATTATACATTAAAAATAAAAAACAAAACAAAATAAGGACACTCTAAACTAGTGAACACAACATGCACACAATATTACAATTGTGATTACAATCATAAGTGATTACAATCATAAGATCTATAGATTTAGATCAAATCCAACTAAAATGCGATAGAAATACAAAAACACATTCGTAAGTAGGTTCTCATGGAAATACTTGTGTTGTATAAAAGATTTTGCAGAGTGCCTGAACAATGGAGCGCAATGATGCGAAAACTCGAGTCGAGTGATCTTAAGTTTGCGCCTTTCCACCGTCGACAGTTCAAAGAGATCTTGTGTTATATTTACAAATCTTGTTTAGATGTGTAGACGAATGAAGATAGAAGGTAAAACTATTTGTATCTGTAACAGTTCATATATTCGACAATCTCCGTGGCGCAGTCGGTTAGACGCCGCCTGTACAACATGAGACCGACGATATTTCTTTCGGCTCTTGGTGTTTGTGAGACCGAAAAGTCTCTCGTAGTTTCTTATACCCACGACATAAGACTCGATCTATATTTTTCCTACTTCAGGCACGGGAGACTTCTACAATCGATATCTCGATATTTCAATATCTAGTTTTAAGCCAAATAGTGTAAGAAGACAATTGATCTGTTTTACCTTGGCAAGTCAAATACAGTATATTTTATAAGGAACTCTTGTTTTTTCAATTGATATATATTTTAATTTCCTCTACATTAAAATTTGATGGACTGCTGAATTCAAAACGCCATCATATCTCATAAATTACGTTTCGTATCATAAAGATTAAATACTGCAATATTATAGCCAGCAATAGCCACTTATTGGATTAACCGTTCAAAATAACACACGCTCATGCTACATCCAACGTAAATATACGGAAAACACGTAAAAGCTTTCCTGAAATCCTATAATAGAATAAAAATAGCACGCTATTATTTTAATGGCATTTTCTCCCTGGAGAGACCAAGCTGTGTTTCGGTAAAAAAATATTCATTGAATCGGTGTAGCATAAAATTGTTACGGTAGACTATTTTTGGTGAAACAAATGTAACTCTAATTTTGACTAGAAATACATAATTTAAAAATAAAGTACAACTTTGTTTTTAAAATTCTTATTATAAAATAAATACTTGAGGCTTGAGCTTAACCACTATCTCACAAAGACACACATGAAGCTTTTCTATTGCAACATGTGTAGGCGTATTGTTATAATAATATCTTTACTAATATTATTAATTGTGAAAGTTTGTGTGTATGGATTTTTGTTACTTTTTCATGCAAAAACAGCCACATCATTTTAAAATAGCTGACACCCGGATTAACTCATCGTTTTCTTTTAATCGCAAAAAAATAGTGTTCCCGTGGGATGACTCAGGAATTGACATATTGGAAATGTACATATTTGCTACTCTTTCAAATTCAAATGGAGAACAGGAACAGCAGAGGACAGGATTGCATACTTTTCGTCATGGTATAGAATGCGACGGAACCGAACGGGATATAACGTGATAGGACGAGTAAAGCAAAATAATCTACGGCGGTCACATTGAATTTAAATATAAAATAGTTAGTACGCCAAATAAAATGATATTATGATGACACGTCTCCTCATTCATAAAATCTCATTTCTGCATTACTAGCTACTGCAAAAGATTCCACAACGTCTATAACATACAGGGTATCTCAAGACTGCTGAAAACAAAGCCGGGTGGTAGTTTTAGTGACTACAAACATAATGCAACTAAAAATTTCGCATAGAAACGCGACAATTATTTTTTATGATTTTTTAAATATCGTCATTTTTGGGTGGTAAATCCATAGTTTTTGCTAAAATAATAATTATAACTCTTTTATACCGTAGATTATTCATAATATAAGGATATACACTATTATTTTAGGGAAAAAATGTATTTACCACCCAAATATGTTCATAGGAAAAAAAATAACAAAAAAATGTCGCTTTTTTTTGCAACTTTTTTTGTTGCATTGTGTCTGAAGTCGCTTAAACCACCACCCGGCTTCGTTTTCGTTAGCAGTCTTGATATACCCTGTATAAACTATATAAAATTACTCACAAATCAGGCTCGACGTCAGTGTAATGTCCATCTGCGTCGACCAGTCCCACCCTGATGGTGGGGAGTGTTTCATCTTCATCGTCTTCTACTTCTCCTCTTGCCTCCCGTGCTTCTCTCTCTGCTAATGCCCTCGCTGCTATCACCTGGGTAGAATTGTCATGTTATTTGTGTGGTGGACTAAATGGCCTAACCACTCTTGATTGTAGAGGGGGCTCGTGCCCTGCAGTGGGACTTACATGGGCTGATAAAGATTTGTGTGGTAATCATTGGAATTTTCTACTGGAGGTTGGTCTTTTCATATGTGAAAGGCCCCCTGGGTAGGTACCACCACAATGTCTTTTTCTCCTCCCAAACAGCGTGTAAATGTACTGGTGTATTTCGATTTAAAGAATATTGTACCTAGTCAGAGTAACTAATTAAAAAAAAAAATACAAAAAAAAAAACTTTATTACTTTTACAAACATTTCATCTTATTGTCTAGGTGTGGTAGTCTCCTTTTAGGCGTATAAATGCCTGTGTTAGGAGACTACGCTCTTCATAACTTAATACAAATATATAAAAGTAATCGCGCAAGGTATTGTGCAAACGCGCGAATGCTCTTGTGAGTGAGCGCGCGCGAATGTGTATGCGTGTGTGTATGTGTGGGTGTGTACTGTGTATATATGTATGTGTGCGTGTGCGTGTGCGTGTGTGTGAATTCATGTTATTAAATAAACTCATATTTTATAAGATGGACTCGGTCTCTTTATAATTTAATTGTTTTAGCCAAGTAGTTAAATCACATTTGCAGTCACGGTAAGTTTTAATATATAGATTTATCTCTTTGTTTATTTTATTATAAAGTTGCGCCGAACGTTTTTTAAACTGGATGTTCGCGAAAGCGGTTTTAGTTTTAGGGACAGGTACAACGTCCGGTTTCCTTCTTCTTTTTGAGGAGTCAACAGGACTGAAGGTAAGTGACTTATGAAGTTTCAGAATAGTTTGTAGTATGTATAGTTTTCGAACTGACTTTAGATCACTGATTTGATATAAGTTTTCCGTAGGATAAAGACGCTTCTTAAAGTACATGATTTTAAGCAAACCTCTTTGGGCCCGCTCAACTTCCAGGAATCGCGTTTTTAAGGCTCCCCCCCACACCGGTATACAATATATTATAACGGATTGGACTAATGCAATATATATCCTATTTAGGAGGGTATTTGGGCTAGATTTATTCTGCGGTACGACATGTCTAAGTGTAGAGAACATCCAATTGAAACTACTATATTGAGACTTAATATTTTTTCTCAGGATGGCGAGCGCAGTAGAATGCCAAGCATTGCTTTGTAATTCAAGGTGTTGTTTGGTTTGCTATTGTTAATGAGCAGTCGTAATATTTACCATTCACAGCAATAAAAAAAATATTTCGAACAAAGTGGTATTTTCGCATTTGCAACATAATGAACCTTTGCTGTAAATATATATAAAATTCAATGGCTTACATATACACACTTATTACAGATTATATCAAAACAGAAATATAAACATTATTCGAGAAATTATTCTTAATATCAAAGAATACGAAGCAATGATCCGAATAAAATAAATATTACAGAACTATATCATTACCTCTCCCCTCAATCAGAATATATATTGGAAATAGCAGAAAACTTATTTTTCGATATAATTAGCCAAAATAGGAGATGAAATCTCAGTTGAACGAAATAAATCATTTTCCATCAAGCGATCTGGCAAGTACACGAAGTTTATTATATATTCATTCATCTACATACCTGAAAAGTTTCTTTGTATGAAAGTGCTAACCTTGGAATTATAATAATCTAGGTTTGGGCAAGTAGTAAGTATAATAATAAAAATTATGGCCTATTTAGTTTTCCTTTTTAGATTTTGTTAAAATCTCATCTGGCATTGAAAATATTCAGTTTAATCCAGTAGCTTATTACGAACGATACTATCAAATTGTGCATTAATTTACAAGTTGTTTGTGACTCGTATTTCTATATTATTTATACAAGAATAAAATAAAAATATATCGCGTAAAAGTAAAAGGCGAACAGAACTCTTTGACGTCAGCAATTTTCTTGCAAATCGAACGCTATAACAGTTGCAAGTTTTATGTTTGAGTCGAATGAATGTCGACGTTCGTGCTCAGATTGAAAAGTACTTTGTACATCAGACTTTTGTTTTCGATTCTTTGAAATGGCTTTCATTTAATTTATATTCTTTTTGTATTTTATATTGAAGAATTTAACTTTAAAAAATCAGAAATGAACGGTCGTAACTTGGACTTTTATCTATAAGTTTTTGTACCTATAATAATACATGAATAATACCCAAGGATGTGTAATTCTCCAAATATTTTTTTATTTTCTTTACTAGATCACCACAATTACTACACTGGTATATAAAAGTAAATGATTACGTATAAACAATACTAAGCTAAGTGTACAATGTTTAACAGTAAACACTAGTTAAATGTGAATCAATTATGCTCTCTATGTATTGATATTATGCTACCGGTTGTAAAAAACATTATCTCTTTTACTATTATTATTGTGTTGTTTTTTTTTTTTACTGTATTTTTATTTTGTGCAAAAAAGGAATAAATAAATAAATTATCAAAACCCATAGTGTATCAATCATACATCATCAGTACATGTGTATCAAGATACCAGTCCGGTTAAATAAATAAGGGTTACATTACCTGCAGCCTGCGCTGAGCCTGCGGCGTGATCTCCACAACCCTGGACCATCGTCGAGACTTCCTTTCATACTGCCACTTGTCGCTCAGCGCGCATTGCTCATCGTCAGAGTCGTTCTGTGGACAAAACAACGATTTAATAACAATATCTATACTACCGACATTCTCTGAATCAAACCATATATGTCACTGCAGGTCCTCCTCTACAACCGAGAGTACGATTGAGAGTTAGGCCGTATAATCCACTTTGGCCTAATGCGGGTTATCATAGAAATTATTTCAAATAAATAAATAAAATAAATAAATAACACCAAACAGTCACATCCATAGTCCCGACCCCACACTAAGATTGAGTCTTGTGACGTAGGTATCAGGAACTACGAAAGACTTTTCGTTCTCACAAACACCCAGACCCCGAACCACCGACCAGGGGATCGAACCCGCGGCCTCTCGTTTCACAGGCAGCGTCTAACAAACTGCGCCACGGAGGCTGTCAAAATAAAAAAAAATAGCAATGGCATGCAGGTTTCCTAACGATGCTTAACTTTACCGTTAAAGTGTGTGGTAATTACTCGTATATCAAGACAATATAGGCTAGGCAGCCTCCGCAGTTAGTCACACGCCAGCTTTGAAGCGTGAGGCCGGGCTTTTGGTCCTATGAAGACGAATGTTTGTGTTAACCACAAATATTTGGTTCGGGTCTAGATTTCTATCGAATTCATTCCATTATTGAGGTTACACAAGACCCAATGATCATTATCCTTTATATTCCAATCATGTGTCTTCTCTATAGCATAAAGTCTTAATAGCTTTATTCTTGAACAGCTTGGAACCTATTTTAGCTACCGAATATTTTGACCTTTTCGTACGACTTTTAAATTCGGTTTTAGCGAAAAAGACAGAACATTCGGTAGTTCCAAATGGTCTATGAATCAGGCCGTAAATATTCTTACCTCAAACCAATCTAAATTCTAATATACAATTTGATCGCAGTAGCAAGTTACATTCACGTCACGCCGCATCTAATCCCCGGCATCTAAAACGTTTTTCAAACTGAATTCTGAGACGTTCAACTACAGAATCTTCGCTTCATAATCCGATCACTATTACGGCGGTATTCACAAGCAATCAGCGCTCTTCAACTAAGACTTGTCAAAATCGTACTTAATACAATTTAATTGGATTACATTGAGCGTGCGAGCGGAGGCGTGAAATCGTTTTGGGTTGTCCCAAATTATTTGGGTTTGAGTTAAGTTTGTTAGTGTTTGGGGTAACAAATTGAGGAATTATTTTGGAAATTCTGGAGGTGATGCAATATATGATGTGGAAATGTCGTAGGACGTCACAAAAGATTTATTGGAGACAGACTGATATCGACTTGTAGTTGGTTTTTAAAACCTTTCAGATAGTTGTTTGGAGCTCGGAGATTTTTAAGCTTAGTTTAGCAAATTCTTAAGTTTAGTTACAATTTATTTAACAGATAGACCAAAGAAGCGCTGGCTGGATGTCTTCAAAGAAGATATGAGGGTCAATAGCCTAATTGTTGAGGATGCCGAAGACCGGGTGAAATAGGGAAGAAATTGCTGGGAGGCGGACCCTGGCACCAGCCGAGATAGCGCCAGGGTGAAGAAGAAAATTGGTCATTACGAAAAAAATACCTATCTTTCAATGAATATAAAAGATAGCACCCCTTGTTTATTAATCTCATATCCGGTACCTCAAAAATTAAAATACAGTCTTGATAGCGTCTATATATTGATACTTATATAATCTCTATATATCTACGAGATTAATTGTATTGTACTACAGTACTGCAATTTAGTTCGATGACGCGAAGAAAGTTTGTATGGATATACTTTCTAAGCATTGGATATAATTATCTCTATTGAATTTAATTGAACTAACGAGATGGGGCTTAAATTGTAACAATAAGTTGGCATTTAATGAGGAATTATTGTGAGAAAAAATTAATAAAGCCTGCCTCAGTGGCGTAGTTGCACTACGGTACGGTTACAAAGCTTAGGTTTCGGGTTCGAATCCCGGGTCGGGCAAAGTGATATTGGAATATTCTAGATGCTGTGAGACGAAGACTCTTCTATTAATTAATAATTACTTCTAGTACTTTTTATAAATGAATTTTCTCATTGAAATCCAAAGGGAAAGTTGGTACGAGATTGTAGCCAGATATATTGATGGATTGAAGGACATTGTAGCCAGAGTAACTACTGGACATATTGAGACTTAACATCTTATGTCTCAGGATGGCGCAGTGGAATGCCAAGCATTGCTTTGTAATTCAAGGTGTTGTTTGGTTTTGCTACTGTTCATGAGCGGTCGCATCGCTTACCATCAGGCGAACGGCATGCTCGTCTCGTCATTCACAGAAATAAAAAAAAAGAGAGAAAGAACATGATTAGGCGTATTTCAAATCTAATTGATTTAGTGGGAAATTATTGCAGCAGGCAAACCCAGTTGGTGCTGCTAGTATAGAATATTCCGAGCAAAAAGAACTATACGAGTTCTATCAGAGCTATTACAGGATAGTGTTTGTTTAACAAAAGCTTAGATAATGCTAAAAGCTTGCACCGACGAAACGCGATAATCGCATTTTACACTCTTTAATTTACGCTAAGTACTTAGATTTCATAAGTTTTATGCAAAAAATAAAAACATCCGAGACGGTAGCAACCATTTTTATTTTCTTGAAAAAAGAAATCAGTAATAAAGAAAATTATGAAGTAAATCAGCATGCTATACTGGGGTAGGTATACAATTATTTCCTCTGTCACACGAAAACGTAATAAAAAAATAATCATTTAAAAATTCAAACACAAAAACCAGCCAGCAAAAATTACAATTCGAAATTCAAATAAAAAATCCAATTATCAATGACCCTTACACCATATATTTCTTTAGACAATTATAATTCACAATATGATCTCAACGCACAAGAAACCATTACCGCCAATTGAGAAGCTATTGTCTGAACGATACCATCTGATGGTATAATCAGCTGGTAATTTAATAAGACACGAACATCCAGCGATCCTCTATAATGTGACCTTTTTAAACAGCCACTCTTGCGTTAAGCAACACAATCGGAGATAAACACATCGTGATTGGGTCGTGTTATACGCGTTGATTGCTATGTTATGTGATGCTATGAAATATACATTATTAACCTATATACATTATACCTTTGAATGCTATGATTCTTATTTCAAATATATTGCATGTTTGTAGAAACTGCATATAAATTTTGTTGTACTATATCAATGTATGCAAAAAGGACAAATAAATAATATAATTTTAATAGCTTTTACGCAGAAAATGATAATGAAGTAGGTTTTGTACCTAGATAATCTGAGTTATTTGGTAGAATAGGAATAAAATTATATTGCCCCAGTGAGAGAGTACCAATGTCTCGAACAGATCATTCATATTTTCATAAAGGCGGTTTGCAGCGTGACTTACCATTCGATAGTTTAATATATAAATTTCATAAATTATTATTTTATCGAATACAGCACAGACTTCATATATGTTAAATGTTCCGATATAATAATTTCTCTAATCTCATAACAGCGCCATCTTGTAGCATACGCCCGAACCACTTCCAACCAGGAACTAATGATCAAATCAAATACTATTTCATGCCCACAATCTCACAATACGCCAGTGGTGATTACATAACACTTCGTCGCCGCTCATAACAAGATTATAATCGGGGAGTTTATCGCATGTCACATCGCGTACCGGCTAGTGGGACGTTGGCATATAAACCGACCAAATAGGTTATTACGCTTAGCGTGCTGTAAGATTCGATGAGAATAAACATCTAAAGACGTCGGGTTATACGCTTGATATGTGCCTACCAGCATCGTGTCTCCTGGTTATAGATAATCAGAAAAATCGAAACAATTTGCAAGTATACAGACGAGATAATTCTGTATCTTCAATGGGCCTAAATCCGTCTTAATCCGTCAGTATCCGTCAGAACCAGTAATGCTTTGGGGGTGTATATTTATTTATTTAAAGTAATGCTATAAATCATTGTCTTTTGATTATACAGTTACACAACATTTCATGATTGTTTATTTCGAATAGAATTTGAATAGTATTATTTAACGTCTACATTATTTAATCGTCATGTCTTTTAAAACTTTGCTGAAGTCGCAGCTGTTCTTTTCCTAGTCCTTTTTTGGCGTTTGAATTTTTTATGCCTAAATTGGGTTAGAAAAGTTTTCGTACCTTTCTCGTAGGCCCTGTTGCATCAAATAACTTTGACAATTTAACGCTATTACTTGGCATCTATACACTTTGACGGACTAGACGCGACTGCCAACATGTTCACGGTGGTCGCGGGTTCGAATCCCAGGGCACACCTCTGACTTTTCGGAGTCATGTGTGTATTGATAGTCAATCACCACGCACTAAAACGGTGAATGAAAACATCGTGAGGAAACCTGCATACCATAGCGATTTATAAAAAATTCTATAGTATGTAAGTCCGCCAACCCGCACTAGGCCAGCGTGGTGGACTATATGGCCTAACCACTCTCAATCGTACTCTCGATTATAGAGGAGGTCCATGCCCTGCAGTGGGACGTATATGGGCTGATACAGAATACACTTTGAAATAAAACTATTACTTACACTGTAACAGTCACAGAGCAGACGTCTAATACCTCAGTCCGCCCCGTGACCACGAAAGTTGTAAAGTAATCGAAACGTCGGGAACTCAAAAAATGTAAAAATTAAACCAAATCCGCGATAAAATCCGTAAATAATAGTTTTATTTCAATGTGTAACATTCGCGTAAATCTAAGAAACCATTATCATTACCACTTGGCATCTCAAACCAAAAACTATTATTAAATTAACCTTAAATTCAAATTACTTTACTTGGAAATTGAAGTCAGCTCCAAACGGATCACTCTCTAAATATTTAAAACAGTAATAGCAATATTTGTGTTTAAAGTTGTCGTATTATTGAACCCACTTAAATACGCCAAAAATTTTATATACGTATGCCTTTTTGACTTGTTTACTTAGTAACACAAAAACAGTGAAACAAAATGTCAAACCTGTTCAAATTATAACTAAAAAGCCACGTCAAATACGAAAGTAATGCCATTTTGTGTAAACAATTTTTTCATTTAGAAAATTTAATCTTGGAAAAGAAAATTTGAATAACTTGGGCCCAATATTTAGCGAAGCAAAATAATTTTTTTTTCAATATTCTTTCGGCAGTAAAGAATATTCAAATTTCATTAATAATATAAAATGGCCAAATTGTGTTAGCTGCGATTGCCGTCCATGTAGCTTAAATTATATTTTTGTAAGCCAGTATTGACATATTTTCCCTACCGTTCGATAATGTCATTCCTATTTAAAGTTAATTTTAAAAGACGTTTGAGAAGGACATGCCGTTCTATAACTAAAATAAGTTTTAAAACTAAGAATAAGGCCACGTTCTCAATACCATGTGGGTTTCTGTACGACATTTCCTTCACCGTTAACGCAGGTTTTTAGTAGAAAAAAAAAAGAAATTGCATTCACTTGATTTTAAACGATACCAATGTTCATGAATAGCAACACCTTGAATAGCAAAATGAAACAACACCTTGAATTACAAAGCGGTGCTTGGCACCCTACTGCGCTCGACATCTTGAGACATAAATAAATAAATAACACCCAACAGTCACATACATAGTCCTGACCCCACATTAAGATCGAGTCTTGTGTCGTGGGTATCAGGAACTACGAGAAACTTTTCGGTCTCACAAACACCCAGACCCGAGAGAAATATTTGTGGGCCGCTCAAACATTTCTCTCGGTGCGGGGATCGAACCCGCGGCGTCTCGTTTCACAGGCGGCGTCTAACCACCTGCGCCACGGAGGCTGTCATAAGACATAAGATGTTATGTCTCAATATGTCCAGTAGTTACTCTGGCTACAATATCTTTCAAACCGAAACACAACAGTGCATTTACACTGCTATTTGGCGGGAGAAATAGACATTGCGATGGTACGTGTGGTATGATAATCTATCACCACTTCCACCAAAATAAAAAAATATTGCTTCAAATTAGTTACAAAGGAAAAAGCAATTAAGAAAGATCCATAATGCAATAGAAAATGAATTGGTTTATACTGATCGGTAACTAAGTACCGAACAGCGCTGATTTTCAGCCACCCCTGTCTCCAGTGTTTTGCCGTATTTTATTATTATTTTACTTATCATATAATTAATTTTATTCTAGTATAGAAATAAAACTATATTTTACGGATTTTATCGCGTATTTGTTTTAATTTTGACATATTTAAAGTTTCTGACGTTTCGAGAGCTAAATACAAAATAAATACAAAATTTTGGATCTCCATAAAATAATCTATGGTACACATACTTCATAAGGCGATTACTCCATATTGTAAGAGCCCGGCGATGCTTGAAATTGGATGGTTATTATGTGGTAAATTCTACTACAGTGTGCTGGCCCACCGACTGCCTGTATTAATAAAGTATTAGTTATTGTTCCGATATATTGGGAGCGGTGGAATACTGGAATATGTAATTGAGTATTTTTAATGGCAAAGGATGAAAGAGTAATAGCATTGTGTAATTTTAACAGTCACATACATAGTCCTGACCCCACACTTAGATCGAGTATTGTGTCGTGGGTATCAGGAACAACGAGAAAATTTTCGGTCTCACAAACACCCAGACCCGAAAGAAATATTTTTGGGTGGCACAAACATTACTTCCGGTGCGGAGATCGAACCCGCGGTCTCTCGTTTCACAGCCAGCAACTAACCAACTGCTTTAACTCTAACCAATTACTAAAACGAACCCATCACATCTTAATTATCAACTAGCATACCAAACTGCTACACTCGAGTTAAAATCAGTTGTAACCGGTAAAGTTAAATTTGCCAATGAAACGCGGTTAACTAAACCGTCTGCGACTCGTTTGTGTTGCTGCACTGCGTTTGTGAGTTCCGAAGCAGTCAATCGAGGATTTAACTTGTTCATTACTAGTTAAGTTAACTGTAACTGTGATGGTTGAATTGTTTTATATGTAGCCAATTCAAAGTCTACCGTACTATGATATGCAATGAAATGAAACTCGTTTATTCTCATGTAGGCAATTCAATAGATCTTATGACAAGTCAATACACATAGTACTTAATCTGTATATAGAAAATATTTTTATGGAGTTATTTATATTATTATTTATTACTATTTTATATTAATATTAATTACAATTATATGGTAATTAATTAAAATGTAATTAAAAAAAAATAATACTCTGGTTGGCTGGCACGACAAATGGCGGCAGAGAATACCATAATTGTGATTGAAAATGGATTTTGTATCGCTATTACCTAGTATTTATATCAGCCCATATACGACTCACTGTAAGGCACGGGCCTATTTCACTATCAAGAGTACGATTAAGTGAGGTTAGGCCATATAGTGCACCAAGCTGGCTAGCCAGAAAAACCAACCCGCATCAATAAATAATTGTCCGGCCCAACAGTTTAATTTAATAAGTTTAACCACGGTTTTTCAAATAACATATTTTATATAGACTTTCCACGAAGGATTGATACAAAAAAATATAAAAATAACAAAACCATGGAAGATCATGTTATGAATATATTTTATACAAAAGTTTTCTCTTAACTTTATTTCAGACCGTAAGTTTTTTTTTTTTTTTTATAATGGCCTGGCATAGTGGCGGCATTGCACCCGATGTTAAGTGCCAATGCCACTCAGGCAGAGTATGAGCAATGAATGTTGCCAAGCAACAACATGTCATTGATATGCAGAATAAACAATGTGGGCGACAGCACCGAGCCCTGAGGAACTCCGGCATTTACCGACATGAGGGCCGAAGCGTGTCCGTCAACGACTACACGTATTATACGCCCATGCAGAAAGCCGGAAATCCACGAACATAGGTTGCCGGATAGACCGTATGCCGGAAGCTTGGACAGAAGACCACGGTGCCAGACCCTATCAAACGCCTTGGCAATGTCGAGGCTCACAGCAAGAGCCTCGCCACGCCGGTCAATCGCCTCACCCCAGCGATGCAGGACAAACGCTAGAAGATCACCCGTCGATCGATTATGACGGAATTCGTATTTTCGGTCACTGATCAATATTCTGGATGATTTAAAATCGAAACTTGAGGTAGGTAGGCAAAAAACAATTTTCCATAATCGCATCAGTCCAAAATTTAATTTGTTGCTGCAGACATTATTCTTATTTGCTTAAATAGCGATCAAGAAGGGGTAGGCAGAGATGCTATTCGCTTCCACGATGTTATAGGGAGCGAGCCTATCGCCATATCGAGCGTAAGCTCCTGTCTACAGGCTGATGATGAATAGAAAAATCTAATCCATCCATTGGGCAGATTAGTCGTACTGTAGTAAACGGCGCGACCGAGGCAATCCGTGTTTCTTTTTCAGCCGGTTTCATGCAGTACTTAAAACATTATCTTAGCCCATCGTCTCATTTCGATACGTCATATTATATTTCCTCGACTGTACATTACCATCAACGAATTTATAGTGTGTCATGTCAAAATCATGTCCTATAATTTAGACTTTTTATGTATTTATTTATTCTTTACTGCACACAAAAGAACATATAACATACAATATTATACGAATAAAATTAAAGATTTCAGTTGGCGGTCTTATCGCCCTAGGCGATTTCTTATAGACAACCTTTGGATTTTTATCACAATACTGCTTTAAATGCCAATAAAGATACTAATTTTGTAATCAAGCTTGATGTAATTAGCGTTTCAATTAAAAAGAAATCTATATGTTATCTGTCTACGTAATATATGAAAATCCTCTTTCACCGTTATTGGACGCCCGAGGCGGTCTCTCGCCATTATTTAATTAAACATTCTGAGTTTAATTTTTAAAAGATTTTTACAACATCACGCTGTTAGGAATTTTATGCTAATATTATATCTAATTTTGGGATTATAAAACTTTTTAATTATATAACGATGTAAAAAGCTATGGAGCAAGCTGGTTTTATGTCTTTTTAATTGCCATGCAGCTTTCTCTTAGCGCAAAAAATATTTTGTTTTAAAAAAATGTTATTGTGTTCTAATTTTATTATTGTCTTTATCTTTTGAATACAATTTATTTTATTGCAATAATTAAATCGTTAATTTCTAGCAAGTTTTTTTATATGTGAGAGGCCGCCTGGGTAGTAACCACCGGAATATCTATATAGCAGTGTAAATGCACTGTTGTATTTCGGTTCGAAGAACACTGTATACAGAGTAACTACTGGACATATTGAAATTTAACTTCTTATATTTCAGTATGGCGAGCGCCGTGGAATGTTAAGCATTCGTTTTGTAATTACTAGTGCTGTTTGGTTTTGCGACCATCATGTCAAAGGCAGCTGTATGGTTTTACTGTCTGTGTTACTACTGTCCATGAGCAGTCGCATCGCTATCAGGCGATTGGCATGCTCGTGTCATCATTCATTGCAATGAAAAAAAGCCAAAGAGTTCACTCACCGATCTCTTCTGATGATGATGATGTTCGAGCTTCATGTTGGCACATCTGTTGAGCGCGGTTGAGACGACGGAACAGGGACTGAAGTGAGTCTGCATCCAGGAATGGGTGGTCGTTCTGGACTCCTGATACGTCTATGGGGAATTGGAGATCTGAACAAGAGAGAGCGTGTTTATGTTAACAGTAGTCGATATGAGACCTGTTGGTAACTATTAGGGGAATTATTAAACCAATAAGAGTTTGTGGTAGCCTGTTGGTAAACGTGCCAGACGCAGCTGCCAACATGTTTACGGTGGTAGCAGGTTCGAACCCCACTATTCGGACTCATGTGTATTGATAAGTAATCACCACGCACTTTAACGGTGAAGAGAAATTTCTTGATGAAACCTGTATATCAAAGCGTTTTGAAAGAATTCCAATGGTAGATAAAGTCCGCCAACTTGCACTAGGTAAGGCCTAAGTATTCTAAGTCGTACCCTCGATTATAGAGACGGCTTCCAGTCTTCAGTGGGACGTAAATGAACTGATAAAGTGCAGTGCAGTACAGTAGATAGGTGAAGTGTATGTGGGTTTATTTTGATGGTCAAAGAACAATAATAATGTATAAGCGTTATGGAATGGAGATTATCGTCAATTTTAGGCAATGATATTTATCATCTTTAATTCAAGAATGATACAAGAAAATAAGCATTTTCAGTTGTGACATGTAAATTATTTGGCTGGTCACTCAAGTATAAAATATCAAACGAAAGGGTATGCAACGTTTGGTGAAATATGTCTTGAAGATTCAAGATACTCAAGCTTTTGTTTTGGTGATAAAAATATTTTTTATTGGTATTCAACATAAGTAGTCTAATTTAGAAAGCAAAACTATTGAACACGCTCCACTAGTCTAGTCACTAGTCCAAAATAAGCGACAAAATCTTTTCAAACAGGTCTTGACATAAAACTTACAAAATAGCTTTAAATAAGTCTAATTTGCACACTAAGGAAGCCTTTACAGCAAGAAGCATATAATTGTCAGCAGTCGTACAAAACTCGGCGTATTATGAGCATCGCTTTGACACAAAGCGGCGTGAACAAAGCCGTATCATACAAAGCAGTTTCCTCAAATAACCGCAGCCCACTGCTTGCAAGGGAAACGTCAATCCAGACGTGACGTCAGAGTTGTGACGTCAGCGTTGTGACGTTATTGTGTTAGGGTTGACAAACGCATTGTGAAGATTCGATTGTTGAATTTCTTGTGCGTTTAGGGAAGTAGGGCTGTGGGTTTTGTCGATAATGGGTTTGTGTCAATAAGGGAACTGCTGTTTCTGTCAAGTTATAAAAGTATGTCACAGATATAAATATCTTCTTGTCTCATTTGTATAATATATATTAGACAATCACGGATATTTCATATGGCAGGATTCGTTTTATTTCATAAATAATTCTCGGCTTAAATGATTTGACAGTTATGCATCTTAGAGATATTTAGCTTGTAATTTTAGTTATCTACAAGCTGACAATTGTATTATACAAATCTTACACAGCATTGTCTTAACTGTGAATCCAACTAATATGCGACGATATGGATGCCGACAGCATTGACTGGAGTCCACTGTTCCTTACAGATAGCATTGACGCTAAAGTTGAGTTTTTAATGGTCAATTAACCTCACTGTTTGATAGACATGCACCGTTAAAGCTATTAAGGTGAAACACCTACCAACCCCTTGGCTTACGGCTGAAATTAGGAGTTGCTTGCCAAAAAAGCGGCCGCTAAGTCCAGGTTTAACCGACGCCCAAATGAAGCTAATTGGCTGAAATATGTAGCCGTACGGAATCACTGCACAAATGTATGTAGGATCGCCCAATGCCGACATATCCATAACTCTGTAGAAAACGGAGACCCAGCTAAAGTGTGGAAATTTCTTAAGTCTTTGGGAGTGGGTAAATCGCAATAAGGCTCTATTCCCAAATCTATAGATTTAAATTCTCTTAACCATCATTTCTCCTCTCCGTCTTGTTTTTCCCAGGACGATCAAAGATAACACTTTAAAGCATCTTTCTACCCTTAAGGCTCCCGATTGTTCTAGTTTCGTTTTCAAACAATTGCTATCTGTGATGTTAGGAGAACTATTTCGCTTATCTCATCGAATGCAATGGGAAGTGACCATGTCAGCCGTAATATGATTCTTCCTATCCTCGACGAAATCCTTCCTATCATTACCCATATCCTAAACCATTCCATCTCCTCAGGGACCTTTCCGATCGCTTGGAAAGAAGCCCACATCATTCCTATTCCTAAAAAACCTAATGCTTCCCTACTCTCCGAATTTCGTCCTATTTCCATCCTACCATTTCTGTCTAAAGTCCTTGAGCGCCTAATCCATAGCCAATTCAATAGTTTCCTCTCTAAGAATAATATTTTAAATCCTCTCCAATCCGGATTTCGTCCCGGACATAGTACAACCACTACTCTGACTCATATTACGGATGGCATCAGGTCAGGTATGGAGGAGGGCAAGCTGACAGTCTTAGCGTTGCTGGACTTCAGTAATGCTTTCAACACCGTGATTTCGATGTATTACTTGGCATTCTGAGTTCTCTTAACATATCTCCAATGGCAATTGATTGGTTTCGAAGTTACCTGTATGGACGTCGGCAACGTATCTGTGTTGAGGAAAGTTTTTCCTCATGGTGCTCTGTGAATGCTGGCGTCCCTCAGGGCGGCGTGCTATCTCCTTTACTCTTCGCTGTTTTTATCAACTCTATAACTAATCATCTTCGCTCATCCTACCACCTTTATGCAGATGATCTCCAAATCTACACTCGGGCGCCCCTGAATAGGCTAGCTGATGCAATTTCGGAAATTAATGTTGACATCCAAAGCATCTGTAACTGGAGCAAAGCTAATGGGTTGCAGGTTAACCCTGCCAAAACTCAGGTCATTGTTGTCGGCAGCCCCAGGATGATTTCAAAACTAGACTGGGATCTTGTACCGTCTATATACTGTGATGGTATCATTATTCCTTACAGTGATACTGTAAAAAACTTAGGTTTGTATTTAGATAAATCCCTCACCTGGGGCCCGCAGCTTCGTGAGCTAAGTAGAAAGTTGTTTGCTTCAGCTCGCTCTTTGCGAAGGTTACACAATTTCCTACCCGTCGCCACGAAAATTTCACTTGCGCAAACACTTCTTCTCCCCATCCTTGATTATGCCGATGTCAGCTATCTTGATCTTACCGAGGACCAACTTAATAAATTTGAGCGTCTCCAAAATTTTTGCATACGGTTCATATTTGGCCTTCGCAAATATGACCATGTTTCCGAGTTTCGTGTTAAGCTCAAGTGGTTACCCATACGACTTCGTCGGAATACTCATATTCTTTTTTCTTCTCTACAACATCTTGTTTAATCCCTTAACTCCCTCTTATCTTAAAGATCGTTTTATGTTCCTTCATGATTCACATACAAAATCCTTGAGATCGTCGGAGAACCTGAGGTTGAGAATGCCCGTGCACTCTACGACTTTCATGGACAAGTCTTTCACTGTACAAGCTGTCCGATTATGGAATTCACTTCCTGATGCAGTGAGACGGGCACGAACATTGGTGTCCTTTAAGAAAATGGTTAAAGAACACTACCTGTCCCTTTAACTACTACATTACTCAAGTGATTGATTGTTTGTATATTATGTATGTATTTGTATATATTATTATGATATCTGTCCACTTGTATATGTATATACATGTATTTATATATTTATTTATGTATCTAGTATATGTTATGTTTGTTAATTTTTAATTATATTCGTATGTCACGTTTTTTGCATATATGATTTTATTTAATTTCTTTTTTCTTTAGTCAATCTTTATCTTACTTGGTACACTATTGACTGCCCTCTCTTTTTTTCCATCTCTTACTGTCCATCCCAAGGTAGTCGATAAGAGATTGCCTCGAGCGATACGACCGCCTTTTGTACCACTATGTAATATAATGTTCTGTAATTAAGTTAACTTAGTGTACAATAAAACATTTAAATAAATAAATAAATAAATATGCGAAAAGGCGAATGTACCAAATGAAACGTTTATAGTAGCTGAAGTTCTTGATACGATAGTTAGAAACGTAATTACTGACAATACTGAAAGAGAGCAGAATACAAGCGAATGCTTTCAACTTGAAGCAACACTTAGTGCCTCTTATTGATCTGGAAAATGCGCTTAATGGATTTCACTGTTTATTCTCTTAATCCTTATTGAGTATACAAGCGAGGTAAATTATATGGTTTGCTTTATTGGTGTAGTGGTAATTATATGTACTGCGAATTGTAAGCTCCTAGGTTCGATTGGAAATACCGAATCCACTTTGTATGGAATTTTTATTTAAAAAGTTATGATTCTCTGCGATAACCACATTTCGGAAAATAATATTGGTAGACAGGTCTCTCATATGTGACTGGCTTCCTGCTAAATAACAACGTGCTACGACCGCTGTTATGAAAACTATATACATATATACATATATCAAACCATTCAGTTCTTAGCCTCCACTGTTTCATTGCAGGGCAAAGGCCTCTATACCCTCCTTCCATTCATCCCGGTTCAGGGCTCGAACACGCTAATCTCTCTCCCACCTCTTAACTCATCACTCTATAATTTTCAGAGTTTTATATGTTTCCATTGTGTAATTATTTTTGCCCACAGTTCATTGGACATGCAGCATAGAACTTATTTAGAAAACCAACGAGACATAATTAATTAGGTCATCTATTCTACACCTCGGGAGCATAAAAACTCCCAAGCACACTTGAATACCGTGCTCGAATTGCAACATAATTTTTCTCTCATAATTAGCCTGGTATATACGGATTATATATCCGGAGCGTCACCGGATAACCGTTTCCAATTAGTCATGCGAAACCCGGATAAATCTCCACGGATATAATACTGATTAATGCTAGATTCTACAATGTAGGGATATGGAGTTGGAACTATTATTTTGCTTAATTAGAGTGGGGATATTGAGAGTGAATTGAGTCGGTACTATTTTTGGTGAATGATTGATTTATTCCTGATAGCTTTATTAAAAGACTAGCGGCCCGGCCCGGTTTCACCCGAGTGCTGATACACTTTTGGAAATATTCTATCGCCTATTTTCATCAAGGATAATATAGGATTCTAATGACGAAATAATTTTCAAATCGGTCCAGTAGTTTTACGAGCCTATTCAATGTAAAGTATAAAATCTTTTCTCTTCATAATATTAGAATAGGAATTGACATAAGTGATGTACTAGAGGCCACGAGTTTCTGTTTAAAACTATTGACCAAATTAACTGTAAATCTAAATCTTGTCGAATCTAAGCGACGAGGAATTAAAAGTTTCTCATAGTTTTCTTAAGATTACAAAACACTTACCTTACGGCAGAATTGGTATTACGTGTTGTTTAATGTATTTATTTATACGTTGCCATATAAAGTCCGAAAGTCGCGCCCACATCACAAGTTATTTCCTGATTATGATTAACAGATTGTAAACGTTAAGTAACGATGACGTAAGAAAGACAAGGAAATTAAAGCTAGGAACACCCAGTCACGAAAGATTTAAGCACATCACTTTTTTAATAATTATAATTATAATCATGTTCTTGACACAATACTTAAAGTATATTGTAATACACTTCATATACTTTCTTAGCTTATCTGCCCAAAGTCAGGATATTGTGCCCGAAATGGCGATAGGCTCGCCACCTATCAGATCGTGGGACGGAACATACAAGGCGAAATATGGGTGCCCTAGCTCCTCTGCCTAAACGTTCTGGGAAAACGCGTGAATTTATGTATGTATGTACTTCATATACTTACGACCGTATCCATAGACAATTTAAAAACCTATTAGTTATCGCATGTTTTGTACCTTTCGGACCACTATAAAATTCAGTTTGACAAGACAAAACATTCGATAGCATATAATAGATATAATAGGTATTATAACTGACTATGGATAAGGCCGTAAATGGTAAGTTAATTATTATTAGCTACTTTCCATTACTGTACGATAGTTTTCAAAAGCTTAGTACCGCACTAATTAAATCAATTACACTTTAGTCAAAATTAACCGTAGCTTTACCTCTTATATATTTTCCTGTATCAGTATGATACCGGAATGTATCAATTCATATCAAATGATCCGATGATCCACTGAAATCATTGAATCATTCACTTACTGCAGCGTCACTTAATCTAATGTTATATTAAACTAGCGGACGGGCCCGGCTCCGCGCGGGTGCAGATACACGTTTCAAAACGGCGGTCAAAATGTTGAATTCCGACTATCAATTTAGAATATTGACCAATCGGACCACGAATATAATTTCCTCGTATTTGCTAGAAATGTCACTACTGCTTCCCTCCTATAAGTCATAGCGTGATAATATATAGCTTATAGCATTCCTCGATAAATTTACTATCCAACACTGAAAGAATTTTTCAAATCGGACCAGCGGTTCCTGGGATTAGCGCGTTCAAACAAACAAACTGTTCAGCTTTATAATATTAAGTATAGATTAACTTTTAATCAGCATGTTATTACTTCATGTTTTTGAAATACGATGTTACTATTATTATTATTATTATTTATTATACACAGTAAAAACGAATAACAGTTTTCGAGACAAAACAAACAATAAAGAACAAATGGCGATTTTATTGCCCTAAGACAATTTCTGCATGACAACCATGGGATGGATATATGAGTAGGAAAATTAAAAGGCAATGTAAAATAAAGTCAATGAAATGTCGGAGATCACAATGTTAGAATACCTCTTAAAATTTAATTTCCTTGTACCTGAACTACAAAGCTGTGATGTATAAAGTAATAATCCAGAACAGACGATCCGTTGAAATGATGAATCAGTAACTCACTGCACTAACTAGGTTAGTCGCGTAGGTGTGTGTCGTCGCGCTGTCATTCAGTATTGTATGAAACTTTGTGACGTCAACTTATAACGAGTTAACTTTTAATTATATAAAGGAAAAAGAGAGATAGTTGTTAGTTTGTCTGAAACATTATAATTTTGAATTTTAAAGGGTAAATATTTTTAGATTGTACCCTATTTTGGGAAGATGGCGACATATCAATATAGCAAACGCCGAAAAAAACAATACTTGGACCAAGCTTGCTTTACGATATTATGTTGAAAAATAGAAATTTCTTCCTGGAAGTACATTATATGCTATATTAAAATATTATTAAATATTACAGCCGCAGGGAGTCCACTGCTGAAAATAGGCCTCCCCTATTTATAATGATAGAACTAGGAGACAAGTAATTTAAGATTTTTCCATCCCATGAATCGTTTCTTCGTCATATAGAGAAAAAGGCTGCAGACAACCAGTGCCATCAGATATTTACAAGTACCCATAAAATATTAATGAGTTTTAACTGCCAATCTCAAATTATCAGTTATTCATTCAATAAACATCTAAAACAGTTTCATAAAGCGATCTGTCGGAAGAGCATCGGAATGAATCAATTACAAACCCAACGCAAACGATTGAATCAGAGTGATATTCAACACTAACTAGGTTACCCAGCTTTGAGCTACCTAGTACCTAGTACCATTCCTACTCGATTTTGTACAATACGCTTTGTAGTTTCGCACTAATTGTTTGGTAAGGAAGCTTTTGGAAGTGTGACTCGTTTGGTAAAAGATATTAAAATTACTAATTTACCCTGTGAATACCGCTAATATTTGTTTTTTTTTTAAATTTATTTGGGAAAACAAACAGTAACACATTGTTAATAGATAAAAAAAAAACTTAATTTTATATACAATTAAATGTGCAACCAACTCCGTTATCCACAGATGCTTAAATGTATTTATGAATCAAAGTAAAAAAAAAACATGATATATATTTATTAACACAATATTCGTGACGTCATGTTAAACATTGAAAGGCTATTTAAACAATATGATGTTACTCAATTTCCAAAGTTTCAATAACTTTAATTAAAGAGAGTTTGAATTTACTGGGTGATGATGCAAATATATCTATGTTTGGAAAAAGCATATTATAGTTATTCATTAAGCGGCGCAAAGGTGCGCGCACTCCTGCATTGGTACGGCAAGATGAGACTGCAAATATTGGCCGTGTACGCACATCGCGTGCCATTACGTTTCTAGGAACAAAATAACAAATACTATTTATTATATCTAAACAATCATATCTGTTGTTACACAAATCAAAAAGAAATTTTGCTTCAAGATAAATGCGTCTAGACTTTAGGCTCATAAATTTATATTTTTTGGTTAGTGTAATATGGGTAACATATTTATGATAACATCGGTAATGCAGTGATCTGAGAAATTTGCGTTGGACATTTACAATAAAATCATCGTACTTCTTGTAGAGGGGATACCACACCAATACCGCGTATTCCAGCTGAGACCTCACTAAAGATGTATATAAATGAATATAGGTGTCGGGCCGACAAAAATCCACCGCCGATCTCATGACGAAACCGAACATTCTGTACGCTTTGTTTACGATATTATCGATGTGTTTATCAAGATGGAGTTTATCGTCTAGTAAAATACCGAGGTCCCGGACCGAAGATACTTTTTGTAAAGTAATGAGATTTATCACATAATTATGGGGTATGACATTTTTATTTTTTGTAAAGGTTATTGATAAGCATTTAGTCGTGTTAAGGTGTATTTTATTTATATTACAATAATGAGAGAATCTATCCAGGTCTTCCTGAAATAAGCCACAATGAACATTGTTTTTAATCATTTTATGTACTTTAAGGTCATCGGCATAAAGCAAAAATTTAGAGTGTTTGAAACAATAAGAGATATCATTAATAAAAATGATAAATAATAAAGGTCCCAATATAGATCCCTGTGGGACACCAGACGAAACCGCAACAGATTTTGAATAAACACCTTTCATTAAAACACTCTGAGTCCTATTAGTCACATAGGATGTGAACCATCGCAGTAAATCGCCCCTTATACCATTGAATGCGATTTTGTTGAGCAAAATTTCATGATCGACTTTATCGAAAGCCTTCCGGAAATCCGTGTACACTGAATCTACTTGGGCTTTTTGGTCTATGCTGTTAAATAAATAATCGGTATAGAGAAGTAAGTTGGTCACCGTGGACCTTCTTTTCACAAATCCGTGTTGTTCTTTAATTATTATATTATGCAGAATAGGATAAATCTTATCGTGAACAAGTCTTTCGAAAAGTTTCGACAAAGTTGATAAAATAGATATTGGGCGGTAATTCTCAATATTTTGTTTGCAACCTGCCTTGTGTATGGGTATGATATTTGCTTTTTTTCCATATTTCAGTAAACGTACCTTCAGCAATACATTTATTATATATAATGCACAACGGTAAACATATGTGGTCAGCAGTATTTTTAAGAAACAATGCAGGTAAACCGTCCGGTTCTACGCCTTTAGTGCTGTCCAGCGCCATTATCGCTTTTAACACCACTTCAGTTGTAAAAGATAGTGTGTTAATTACAGTACAGCTATCGACAAAGTTTACCAGGGGTTTCCAACTACTACAATTCAATGTGGAAGGTTCATATACTGACTCAAAAAAGTTACTAAATAAATTACAAATTACGGTAGGGTTGTCAAAACTGTGGTTTTTAAAAAACATAGAAGATGGTATATAAGACTTAGTTTTACGATTAGAAATGTAGGTCCATAGGTATTTAACGTTTTTCTTTATATTATCTTCCACTGTGTTTATATATGCCTTATAGTTATCTTTGCATTCCATTAAAAATCTGTTTCGAAGGAATGAGAATTGTTCGTAATCACATGTATTGCCGTACTTTTTCCATTTTATCCAAGCTTTATTTTTATTTTTAAAGATGTGTATAAGTGAATGAGAGAACCAACATGGGAATTTAGCAGGTTTATTTCGTAAAAGCGGAGAATATTTCTTTATTAAATAAAAAATAGTATCGTAAAAGAATGTTACACAATTTTCTGCAGATAACTCGTCCATTATTTCGTTCCATTTTATCTTAATTAATTGTTTATTAATGGTCTCATAATTTGCCCTATGAAAGTTAAATTTTAATAAATTCGAACGTGGTATAGCCTGAAAACAAGTTTTAAAATAAAATGTTGTACAGAAAGGTGGGTGATAATCATCAATAGGTAGTAATGGAGAATAAGGGATAGAAACATTACATGACTTACTGCTAATCAATAAGTCCAAAATATGTCCCTTGTGATTTTATTATAATTGAGTTGAAAACAGTCAAATAGTGACATAAAGGATCGCATATGTTTACACACAAAAGAATTACCGTTGCATGTTAATTTATAGTTGTCGCAAGCACATAACCATTCTACATCCGGCAAGTTGTTATATACAGTGCCCTCCAAAAGTTAGTTGAAATTAATTCACCTTTACAATGATGTCACGTAATTTCTAAAATACGCAGTTTCAATAAAAGAACTGTTTACTATTTATGTTCGGATACTCTATTCTAATACATACAGTATCGAATTTCTCGAAATTCCATTTGCTTTCTTTCTTAATCAATGTTTATATACTCAGTACTTGAATTGTGTGCGTCAAAAGTCAGTTGAAATGGAAAACTTTTAACGATTTCCGATAATCTCGTGGTTTTAAACTCATTTACCAATATTGTTAGGGCAGTTTGGGTAGTTTATATTTATTAATAAGATATTGTGAGGTGATATGACTGTTTTAGAATAAATAATGGCTCCAAAGTGAAAATAACACGTAGAAGATAGAACAAAGATGATTGGTAAATAGAAAATAAATAAAAAAATTAGTGCTGAGGGAAAAATATTCAAAGTTAGTGAAGAAGATAAGCGAATAATAATGCCGAAGAGTTTGGAATGTCCTAGTCTTGCAGATAGGCCACGGTAGAGGCGTCCTAGGTCTACTAATTCTGTTGATGATCGACAAATTGTGCGGCAGTGTAAAATTAATCCCAAGATTGTGATACGAGTGATCAAAAAATAGTAATAGAAAGCAGGAACCATGGTTTCTATAACTACTACCAGGCGATGTCTGCATGATGCTAATTTACGAAGTCACGTTGCCAGATAAAAACCTCATAGCATCGATCCATAAAAAAGACGGTTGGAGTTCGCCCGCAATTATTTAGATAAACTAATAGACTTTTGGAATAAAGTATTTTTTCGCGATGAATCAAACTTCTAACCGTTTGGAAAAAGAGGTTGGCAAACTGTATGTCGTAGGAGCAATGATAACTCTTACGACGACAAGCACTTGCAGCCGACTGTAAAACACGGCGTTGACAGTATGATGGTTTGGGGGTCTTTTTCTTGGAATGGTGTGGAACTGACTGCAAATAATTGAAGGCAGATGACATCACAGATCTATTGTAATATTTTCCATGACAATTTATAATAATCTGTTGAACATATGTGGTAAAGTAAATTTTTTAAGTTCCAACAAGACAACAATCTGTAGCATACAGCAAGGATAACTGAATAATATTTTGAAGATAACGAAGTAGACTTACTGGGATGGCCTTCAATATTACTCGACCTTAACTCTATTTAACATTTGTGGGATTAATTGACCCGAGAATCCCTGTTTCCATAAAAGGCAACAGGAATTTGTTGAAAAATAGAATTCATGAAACATGGTCGACTATACCGGTCAAAACTTTACAAAATCTTGTAGAATCAACACCTGGACGATTTAAAGCAATTCTACAGAATAATGGCGGCCATACAAAATATTAAAAGTTAAGACAGTGGCAAATATAACAATCCCTAAAATATTTTTTCATCAATTTCAACTAACTTTTGCCACCGCAATTTTACTGTTTCTGTACATAAATTATTATTAATAACGTTATTATGCACCTTTTATTGATAGACATATTCAAAATTGATTAAATTTTAATAAACAGTTTAAAAAACAATGATTTGAATTGGTTTTATCATAATTTCCTCACATTTATTACATTTTTGATCATTTCAACTAACTTTTGGAGGGCACTGTATCTGGACGTTGTTGAACCATAAAATGTCCTAAGATTTTCCTATTAAATACCTACGACACATGATCTTGAATTTCAGGTTAATGTAATTTTGGCCATTGGGTGTGTATTATTAGATTCTGTATGATTTGTAGTATTTTAAAGCAATCAAAACGAAATAAACCTCCCATACATTGAATAGCTAAATCAGTTTCACAAATTGCAATCTATCGGAAGCGCATCGGAACGAATCAATTACAAAACCGACTGGAACGATTGAATCAGAGTGATACGGGACACTAACTAGTTTACCTACCCAGCTTTGAGCCTTCATACCATTCCTCGATAGATCCTTTTTCCTCGATCGATTTTAACACTAATTGTTTGGTAAGGAAGCTTTTGAGGTGTGACTCGATGGGTGAAAGATATTTGAATTACTAATTTACTCTGTAATTACCTACCTGCTCAGCGTAGTCTTCCTACCATTTTTGATAGATGTTGTGCAATGCGCTTTGTATTTTCGCACTCGCTTAAATCGGCAGCTTTGGAATTATGGTGATATTTGAGTTGTTATTACGGAGGTTATAGGACTATAAAGTCTCTTAAAGTTTCTTAAATCTCCGACATAAGATATATTATCGAGATTTGGCTGAATTTCTATGCCATGTAAAGCCTGCCAACTCGCACAAGGCCAACTTGGTGGACTATATGCCTTACCACTCTCAATTCTACTCTCGATTGTAGAGAAGGCCCGTGCTCTGTAGTAAACCGTATATGGGATGATACAGGTACTGGACAAGGCATTATCTTATTGTGAGTGTCACGACCGTGTGTGTAATTTGGGTGCATGTAATCTTGGGTTAGCTGGTAATATTGTTTATCATATCTTTTCTTACGAGCATGTTGCATTGAATTTATTTGGTTGTGGGCTAAGGAAACACGAAAAGAGTGAATAGAAAAAAAAAAGAATTTTATGTTAAAAAAGTGCGTTATGTTAAAATAGTGCATGGTGGCCTGTTGGTTAACGGACTAGACGCGGCTGCCTACATGTTCACGGTGGTCGCGGGTTCGAATCCCAGGAACACCTCTAACTTTTCGGAGTCATGTGTGTATTGATAATCAATCACCACGCACTAAAACGGTGAAGGAAAACATCGTGAGGAAACCTGCATACCATAGCGATTTATAAAAAATTCTATGGTGTGTAAGTCCGTTAACCCGCACTAGGCCAGCGTGGTGGACTATATGGCCTAACCACTCTCAATCGTATTCTCGATTGTAGAGTAGGCCCGTGCCCTGCAGTGGGATGTATATGGGCTGATATATGTTAAAAAAAGAATTAAATGTTATAATTTAGGAATGTTAAAGATATTTTGCTTTTATAGGAATTCATGAATTCCCTCTCCTTTAACCACGCCTTGTTTAATTTATCCAGAACTTATTTGATTTTCCGTATCAAAACTCTACGTCTTTAAACCAAAAAGCAATTGTGAATTTTCAAAAAAATCCCTCATGTAATGAGGTCCCAAAAGGCAGTGCCTCTTCATTTTCACATAGCATTGTATTTTGCATTTTTTCAATAAAAAATCCTTGCTGAAACAGAAAGGTTTATCATGAAAGTAGGTTGGCTGTCATCGTATCGGCTACGTCCGATGCGGAGGCAGAAGGGGGGTTACGAGGGTAGGGGAGGGGGGAGGTACCCAGGGTGGGTAGCGGAAACTCCTGTTGCATTCTCTCACTGACGCTCGAGAAGTAGGTCGTGTTATTCGATATTATGAGTTGTATTGCGTTATTATTACTTTTGAAGAAGGCATTTCGAAATGGTAGTAGGAATGGCATTTAAAGTTATAACCAGTATTCGATTTGCAGGTCTCAGGTTTAGAGTATTACGTCAGCACTTTTCTTCAAAAAGTATAAATTATATACACATTTTTTTATCGGATCGATTAAGTGTTATTATTACAGTATTTTGAATAAAAATATTGAATTAATCTGGCTTGGCATAATATTGCACTTAAATTTTCAAGTTTGTCGTTATATCTCCATCCCTGTAATTTACTTTCCCACCATGTTTTATATTTTATGTTGTATTGTAAAAATATTTCTATTTGTTGAACACCTGTTGCTTTCATAAATCTGAGAGATTTAGCAACTTTAAATGCAGAGATATTTTTCATATCGATGATTTTAGTGGCAAGGGTCTTTAGACTTATTCGCAACTTGATACTGTGTAGGAGTTAAAATTCTTCAAGGCTTTATGGTCTAGGTTTTTCATACAAGATTAAGGGCAGTATTACTGTCTAACAGGAAAATAATCTGAAGTGACGACTTTACATACATACATAAACGTCATGCCTGTATCCAACAGGTGTAGGCGGAGACTATGGATCACTAATTTGTTTGATCCTGACATAACAATTTCGCTGGTTGCTGTTTTTTGGTATGCAAGATCCTTTGATGCCCAAAATCCCTTCTTGAGAAGCCGGTAAGATTCCAGTTTTGCGTAGGTATGATAAACTACAAGATTTTTTTCGCGGTACCATATATCCAACCCGTAAATTTTTACAGGTATTTACCTGATATAAAATAAATATCTGTCCGGAAACCGAACTCACGACATTTTTACAGCCAGCATCTAACCAACTGCGCCACAGGGGTGCGCATCTACAATACAATCTTGTTACTGAATACCTCTGAAAACTCGCTGTTTTGTTTCTTTCGAGCAATTTAAGATCTAATCAATCTAAAACTTCTGCAAGAGAAACTGAAGTGAACGAAGTCAATTTCTCAGACGTTGAAATGTTTTTCTGCTCTCCAGAAATCCTTTAAGTGCTTGTATAAAAGAAAATATTACTTTTTCCCAATAATGTCTTGTATAAACAAATATTACTTTTTCTGAATGAAGTTATTGTTGGGAGTAAATCGGACGCGAATTGTGGATACGGTCGGTGACCGTGGCTTCGAATTGGACAAAGCCAAAAATATTAACTTGTAATTTATAAGTACAAGTAAGCAATTGCCGCGCTCTTTAAGGGTAAATGAATACTTCGTGAGGAAACCCTGTACATCATAAAGATCTTTATAATTCATTATTATTCTAAGGTTTGTGAAGTTCGCCAGCCCGCAATACGCGTCGTTCTATTGCCTAAGCGCTTCTAAATGAATCCTGTAAAAGATTATGCTAATGCATATACAATTAATTTTTAAAAATGATCATTTTCAACCGTATCTATTCGTCCATTGTTTAAACAAACAATATGAAAATCATTATCTAAAATGAAGTAAAACGATTGTAAAAATAATTGGTCTATAATTTTATATGAATAGAATTCTCGGAAAACCTTTTTATTACTGTTTGACCTTTCATGAATAACAAATGAAAACTGATTTATTTTATTGCATATTTTCTTTACTCAATTTGTATAAGTTATTATTTGTTTAGGACCCGTTCATAATTTTCATTTCATTCGACGGCTGATTAGAAATACATATAAGCATTATTAAAAATATTCAATTATGAACACTTACGGCCATTAAAATAGTGTATCCGATATTTTCATTGGATTATTAATTTATCTAAAGAAGCTTATAGTAAACTATGTAGAAAAAAAAACTTGAATGCTGTGACGCAAGTTTCAAGGGTACTTACTGTCGATGAAAATCGTTGAAAAAAGTTTGTGTCTCTTATACAGGTGCTTTCATTCTAATGATTAATTACTATTAGGCGAGGAACTTGTTTATTCAATATTTAAGACCAAGTAACAATTGTAAAACGAAAAAACATAACATCATATTTTTAAATTGAGCAAAATTCGCTCTATTGACGTTATAACCCAGTCTTAAGATCGTAAGACAAGGATTCTTAGACAGCTTTAAAGCCCATTATAGTTATTAAATATATGTCCTTTGCAAACGAATTTAGATCCAATTTGGGTAAAAAAGAGACAAAACATTCGTTAGCTAAAATATACTTATGAATAAAATTGTCAATGTCTTCACCACTCATCAAATAATTGTAATCCCTACACTTAAAACCAGACAGATTGACCCTATGGCCACGACTGTACATTTCCAAACTGTAGGCAATTATGGTGAAATTAGCGCCCTGTAGTAGTTCCACCGGCCGGCAGTGTAAACAGTTGAGGGCCGTTAAAATTAGCTCGAGCCCGCCCAGCTGTGAAATTCACGCTCCAATGGTCACGCCTTTTATCCTAAATCACTGGCAACGTACAGCTTTATTTTATTAAAAAAACGTTTTCGTGTCTATTGTTCCAATTTTATTGACACTTTTTATTGTTAAGGATTAAAGGCTGCGTGGCTTTTGAGCCGATGTTCTATTTTTAAAATGATAAAACATTTTGTTGTTGTAGGGTCTGAAATATGACAAAGACAAAAAAAAAATGATGACACAAAAAAAAATCAGCTTTCTTTCAGAATAATAATTATAGTGCAAACAGTATCAATTTAGAAAACAAAACGAAAGACCAACAAAGAGTTCAATTAAAAGGAAAAACCGATGTTATTTAGTCTCTAGACATAGATTAAGAAAAAACGAAATTAGTGAGTCTAGGCACGCGCGACCTCCGCCCTACAGACGCGACGAATTGCAATTAACTCCTTAACTAAGATGTAACCCCATCTGGGTTTAATCTAAGGGCTTATAGCTTGAAGTGCCAGATAATGTGCAAATAGAATTATTTTAGAACCAATGAGAATCATAAAGGTGAAATGGATATTGATGAGAAATGCGCATCTTCGTATGGACTTGAATAATTAGAAAATTAGTGTGTTCCACATGTATGGAAATAACAATCAACTTATTAATGATATCGTATTCAGCTCGAAACACAATTAGAGCCTCTGTATAAAATTATAAATAAAATGAAAGTCAAGATATCGCTTTGTTTCAAACCATACAAAATCATAAGTTATATTATTTTTTCGGTACATATTAGGATGTTATGGCTTGAATTGTATATAAAACTAATCCTAACTATAATTCGAAATATTTGCAACTAAGCTAACTAACTAGAATTCGGAATATTTGCAAATAAACTTCTGCTAGAGAATTCAAAACCACATCACTCCTCTGTTCTACATATAAAAGTCAATTACCAACACAAACTCTTTTAAAATTGTTTAATTAAGATTTGTTGGATTCTTTTCTTTTAAAAGGTAGAGCCGCCAGTCCGTGTACAATTTGTTTTTAATTAAAATTTAACTCGCTTCGGTGTCCCCGTTTTCGTTTGTTAAAAAGAATGTCGGGCGGACGGTTTTTGCGCTGCGTATAGCTTGACAGATGAGCTGTTATCTTTTAAAAGGGGTTTTAAAAGATTGCCCTTTTGAAAGTATTTTAGTTGGCGAATTTTTGTACTAAAAGATATGTTAATCTTATAATGCCTAGCACTTTACCTTTTTAATAAACACTCTTCAAGAACGCTGTCATTTGATGTTATGATATACAGGGTATATCAAGACTGCTACCGAAAACGAAGCCGGGTGGTAGTCTAAGCGACTTCAGACACAATGCAACAGAAAAAGTTGCAAAAAAAAGCGACAATTTCTTTTTTGTTATTTTTTTCCTATGGCCATATTTGGGTGGTAAATACATTTTTTCCTAAAATAATAGTGTATACCCTTTTACTTATAAATACTCTAAGGTATAAAAGAGTTTAAATTATTATTTTAGCAAAAACTATGGATTTACCACCGAAAAATGACGATATTTAAAAAATCATAAAAAATAATTGTCACGTTTCTTAGCAAAATTTTTAGTTGCATTGTGTTTGTAGTCATTAAAACTACCACCCGGCTTCGTTTTCGGTAGCAGTCTTGAGATACCCGGTATATTAATATGATAGATTTGCTATTGAGTATATGTAAGTATATTTTTATTTTAGTATCCTATTTTACAAAATAATTATATTAAATTACAATTTTGAGTCTTACAATTCTTACAATCCTCATCTTATTACTCCGTCTCTATATATTTCGTAATTTTCGTTATGCGTTCATTTTATTATTATTATATTCATTTGCTAACCAACAGACCATTGCAAAATTGGCAATTACGCGGATAAGTTTGCTTTATAAAGCGCCATCTGTTATTTAATACACGAAACACAACATAAAGTCGTCACAAAAGAGTCTTGCATAAATTATTACATTCACCGACAATAGTAAATATAATACGGGTCGTGTGTAAACAATGCTGGCTCACTGAACAATTATACGACTACTGTTGGAATGGAGATAAGCATAGTAAAATATTTCTTTTGATTATCACCATTTTGGCGCTGGTATATTTTTGTATTGTGATGCATGCGGCTAGACTAGAATGCCATCCGTCTGATGGTTCGTCTGACCACTCGTGGACAGAAAACCAAACAATACCGGGAATTCCAAAGCACTGCTGGACATCCCACTGCGCTCGTCATCCTTAGGCATTATATGTGTATGTTAATTGAAATAAAACTATTATTTACGGATTTTATCGCGGATTTGGTTTAATTTTTACATTTTTTGAGTTCCCGACGTTTCGATTACTTTACAGCTTTCGTGGTCACGGGGCGGGGCAGTCCGCCCGTAAATAATAAAAAATCCGTAATCCGTAAATAATAGTTTTATTTCAATGTGTAACATTCGCGTAAATCTAAGAAACCATTATGTGTATGTTAAGTTTCAATATGTTCAGTAGTTACTCTGACTGCAATTTCCTTAAAACAAGAATACAACAATGTGTTTACTGTTACTGTTACTGTATTATTTGGTGAGAGAAATAGACATTCCGGAGTACCTACCCAAAGCGGCCTCTCACTTAAGAGACCTACCACGAGTGAACGACATCTGCTACATACACGGTCGCCAGGCCCTTTTTATTACTCAGATAAGTTAAAAAAAAAATGTGCAGATTTTAAAAATGAATCTGTTTAGAGACTTCCCCGCACACACGCCCTTCACTGCAAGTACTGAAAGAATCAACTGAATCCAATGATTAGCACCAAGCATTGAATCGCGACGAGTCTTCGAGCCACTGACTTTTCTATAACTTTAGAGTCTATTTATACAGGGTATATCAAGACTGCTACCGAAAACGAAGCCGGGTGGTAGTTTAAGCGACTTCAGACACAATGCAACAGAAAAAGTTGCAAAAAAAAAGCGACAATTTTTTTTTTAATTTTTTTCCTATTGCGATATTTTGGTGGTAAATACATTTTTTCCTAAAATAATAGTGTATACCCTTTAATTTATAAATACTCTAAGATATAAGAGAGTTTAAATTATTATTTTAGCAAAATCTATGGATTTACCACCCAAAAATGACGATATTTAAAAAATCATAAAAAATAATTGTCGCGTTTCTAAGCGAAATTTTTAATTGCATTGTGTTTGTAGCCACTAAAACTACCACCCGGCTTCGTTTTCGGTAGCAGTCTTGAGATACCCGGTATTATAGAGGGAGCGCTGATACTTCAAAAAGGTAAATAAAAATGGTGGTACCGGGCCATCTTTTTCTGTCCACTTATTGCCTGATATTTGACAGGTTGTCCAACATGCACGAATTGCTTGTGATTGAAAAATAGAATAGTTCAGGGCAAGTTATTTCCACTTAAACTCGTTTTAAAAGGATTATAGCTAACTATACTTTCGGGTATCAAAGGAAATACCTTCGATATTATGAATACTGTAAATGAATAAGTAAGTGTAAGTGTTTAATATAGAAACTAATCAGAAAAGAAGTCTATTGAATCAGAGGTTAGTGTTATGGCTCAACAGCCTTAAATACAATCCAGACTCAAATTAACAATACAAAGGTGTGCTCAGCGGGCCGTGGATTCTATTAGCACTACAATCGGAATCGGGTCGGAAACCGCATTTTATGAATCAACAGGTTGCGAACATAAACGGTTCGTTTTCAAATTGATTTTGTTTGTTTTGTGTAAATCAATTTTGTTGTGGGATGTATAATTACAGTACTTTTAATGCCCAAGGCGTTGGGATAGACAGCCATTGTAATTTAGAGTTATTGATTTTTTTAGACAAAATTGTAGTGTTGCGTTTCTGGTAGCGTGATATTTTTGCCCGGAGGAGTGAAGCTATAAATTTGTTTTGAGCTATATTTACATTGATTTATTTGATTTTTATAGATGTAAACATTGAGATAAGTGCTCTATATTAAATATCATTCGATGAGTTAAGTTTGAAATAAACCGTAACTTTTTTTTCCTGCACTGTTATTTTATTAACGGGCTTATTCATAGACTCTATTAAACTTATTTTAGATATCAAATGTTTGTTAAACATTCGATAACTATACTATATTATTGAATAAATTCTTAAAAAGTTAAAGATAAAATATGCCACGTATCTCATCAGTTCAGCGTATTTCAATATTTCACAACACAAACGTCGGAAGATTTCCAATAACCACCATTGTTTGACGGCTAAGAATTGCGTCCAAGGTTCGTATCTTTATCCGCTTTCCCATAATGGAATTTATTTTATTCCGAGATAGGAACCTGGTCACAATAGAGCCTTATCTAAGTCGACTAAGCCGCTGATAACAAGACAATCGGCTTAGAATATTCGCCTAATGTATAATTGTGATTATTAAGTTACTATAGATTGCTCGGTACTAATGTCTTTTGGGAATTCCGATAGTTCTGATGCTAAACAAAAATTCTTAATAAGTAAATAAATAGAACAATAAAGTTAATTTACAAAAAGTCCGTAAGTTTCATTGCATAATAGTACAAATCAATTGATTGTTAATTCAATTTCCTCTTAATAGCTATAGGTAAAACAAAGTCACTCAAGATAAAGGACTTAAGCACTTTGAACCAAAACATATTTTTTTTAATGCACACTACTGCTTGCATTGTATGAAGTAGTTCATGTGTCTATTGCCCCGAATAGCTGTTGCAAAATCCCTGAACATGCTAAAGTCTTAACCTACATCCAAAGCAAATATTTGTCAATTGCACTACATGCCAGGATTGTATCTACTGCCTAGTAGTTTATCTCCTCTCTTAAAACTAAAGCCAAACCTCCAAATGCCCCGAACATGTGACCTAGGCATACAAAAGGCCTAAATGCTAATTCGTGATACACGCTTTGATTAAGCTCAAAGTGCAGTGTCAACCGCAACCCGTTCACGCCTCACCGCCTAATTTGATTTGATGAACCCTCATCTACGGTTAATCAAATTTCGATAGTGCTATATAATTGCCTCGGTGGCGCAATTGTTCTACGGTATGATAACAACGTCGAGGTCTAGGGTTCAAATCCGGGTCGGACAAAATTTTATTATTTAACACTTTATTGTACACCATATACATAACAATGACAATACAAAATAAAATTAAATGTATTCACAAGTGGCGGTCTTATTGCTTGAAGCAATCTCTGCCAGACAACCATGGGATGGATAAACGAAAAGAACGAAAGTTGGGGCTTCGGGTGTACGAATATTACAATTTATAATATTATTAAGTTTATAAATAAACATACATACATACACATATACATACATACATAATAATGTTATAGGATTTTTCAAGTCATTCATAGTCAGGAATTTGTGCCTGATAATATGTCGATAGCCTCGCACTACCTATCACAGCGTATGACGGAATTCAAGTCGAAACCTGGGTGTCCTGGGGGAACCTATGCCTACCCCTTCTGAGAAAAAGACGTGAGTTTATATTAATTATGATTATGTTTATTTAATATTAAACTTTATATTGAAAGAAGAGAGACAGTAAAGCTATCTTGATTATCAGTACATGATAGTTAATAATTACCTTTATAGAATGTATTTTTTGAGTTCTTAAGAGCGAGAGAGAAAGTTTATAATCGAATCGTGATTTAAAAGATATTTAGAAGAAAAATAAAATATTTTTTATGGAATTCTTCTTTAGGAACAGTAAGTCCTGAACATACATAGATCTCCTTCAAAAACTTCCACATTTACTTGCTCGAATCAAATTCATGTTAAAATTTTCTATTTATTTCTGTTATAAAATAACGATCAAAATAATGTTTGCTATAACCGATGAAATAGGAATAAAACACCAAGTACATCGGGTCATGCAAATTAATAATGTGGCAGTGATTTTGAAAAAAACTATATAAATCTTCAGCAAATTATGATCCATTAATAAATGGACGTATTTAATGTTTAAATAGCTATTATACTTTGTTTGCACATTCGAAAACCCTTTATAATAACCATTAACCAATAACCATTAGTGGACAGCCCATTAGCAAATATGTGTGAAATATTTCTGATATTTATCCAAGAAATTGTTCCGCCAAAGAATGTCTGGGCTGAATATTTGGAGGATATTCAAACAACAATTTCGGGATTATGCCGATACAATTTAAGTACAAAAATAGTGAAAGTTGATGCTAATATAGGCATAGCAGTAAAAGGAATGACACTTAAATAATTAGAAACGATATTTAATGAAAATTATATAACACTATGTACTGGGAATTTAATCAGCACATCACAATACTCTTGATCAATATTAATCTTGATCGAAAACACGAGATGTAAAAGAACAGGCAAAACGCTAAGAAAAACTAATGATTGAGTTTATACTCATCAAAGCACGTAGCGTTCCATAATTTCTACGCAAAAACAATGATTTTTCTTCGTTCTTGAAAATTGGTAATTTTTGGCACCCTAAAACAATAATATCCAGACGATCAGACGAGCTTAATTTCATGTTTAATATTGATATAGCAATCCAAATACACCGAAGCAAAATTGTATAATCCAATCGTGTTTCGATTCCGGCGACATCAAAAGGGAATCACGCCAGTGGAAACCAATGCTCGCTGAATGTCATTCGTTAGGCTGTGCACCGAGCCTTAATTATACAGTTTAACTGGAACCGTGGGCTTTTCATCTATAAATAATCTATTTATATCAATTATGAGTGTTGTCGTACATTATTAGAAATAAATAAAATTGAGATTTTACAGACTTTTCATCCACCACTGCAATTCCTGTCAGCCAGGATCAATGTCTGTTTTCCTGCCGAATAGTAGTGTAAATGTTCCGTTGTGTTCCGGCTTGAAGGACATTGTAGCCTGACTAACTACTGGACATATTGAGACTTTACATCTTATGTCTCAGGATGACGAGTGCAGTGAAATGCTATGTTGCTTGTTTTTGCTACTGTTCATAAGCAGTCGTATCGCTTACCATCAGGCGACCGGCATGCTCTTTCACCATTCATTGCTATAAAAAAAATTGAAGTCTGACAAACTACGATGAACTAATTTTAATATTATTATTATGCCACAGCACAGTGACTTCATTGCACCTGGTGGTAAGTGCAAATGCCGTTCATCCATGTCGAATGGCATCAGATGGCAGTCTCATGCCTTTCGATACAATGATCCCGACCCGCTTTGTGGTCTATAGCATGATCGACACCCTATTAATCAAACTTTCAATAATTGAATATTTTCTTCCCCAGCTGTGGGCTGTTATGGGCTGATATAATAAATATTTTTAGTATTTTGTTTTATAATTTGAGGATATGAAATAGTATTTTAGAGCGTCAAGTTTAGGGTGATGAATTTCTTTTGCTAAGGAATCAGATATCACGCATTTAAATTTGTTATTTTTCTACAGTTTTAGTAAACGGCAATAGCAAAACTCTACCAGATTTAACACATATTTATGATTCCATTACTGCACCGCATGTGTATGAAAAATTTAATACTTAATAAAGATAAAAGCATGATATAATTTTGCTAGCTAGGTATATCATACTTTTGTATGAGAATGTAAGTTAAAATTTATTACCGGACTATAGCTAAGCCAACGGAAAGTTACGTATTTTAGCGCAAGTGGCATAAAATATTTATTTTTGTAAAGTCATAATCTAAACTATGCATTGAATTTTGTCTAATAATCTGTGAATTCCCAGATACTATAAATATGATTTTTTATATAGACTTGTATGACCGATCCCGTGGTGTTATAACTAATCTAGAAGCTTCTATGGTGTCACAGGCGAAGAATTTGTGTTGAATAAAGATCATAAACTAAAACGGTGAAAGAAAACATCGTGAGGAAACCTGCATACCGTAGCGATTTATAATAATTTCTATGGTATGTGTAAGTCTGCCAATCCGCACTAGGCCAGCGTGGTGCACTATATGGCAGCGGCGTGCACAGGATTATGACACTGGGTATGCGGCGGAGTACTCGGTCACAAAAACTTTTTCTTTTATAGTTTTTTAGCACAGCCATAGCCACGCGACGGATCTCTAAGTCGGAAACCATGCCAACATAACAAGTCTTAGATGTACTACTATTCATGTCCATCTTCTACGGCAACGCAGACAAAACAGCGATCGATCGTCGCGGCGGAAGAAATTCTAATAAGTAAAATAAAAAAAACTCACCTAGTCAGCTTTCAATTTTCACATATTCAAGGTTCCGTTTTAGTTTAGATTACGTATTAGTTGAGATTACTATACCTATCCCCATGTAAATAAACGCAAGATTTCGGCCACCTCATTCATTCATTTGATAAACATACATTTATAACACAAACCTCGCAATCAAATAACATTTAAAAAAATAAACAAACACACTAGTAAAAGCAAATGACTACAATTAATATCGAAACTTAGTAATAAACTGTTAAATGTACACACTTTCAAATGTTAAAATGAAAAATCCGTTAAGTAATCTATTTTTTTTTACAAACATACTAGTATTTTTTTTTTTTATTGCATTGTATGGCGAGACGAGCAAGCCGTTCGCCTGATGGTAAGCGATACGACCGCTCATGAACAGTAGCAATATTCCACTGCGCTCGCCATCCTGAGACATAAGATGTTAAGTCTCAATATGTCCAGTAGTTGCTCTGGCTACAATGTCCTTCAATCCGAAACACAACAGTGCATTTAAGCAGTGTTGTTTCACGGGAGAAATAGACATTGCGGTGGTACCTACCCAGATGGCTTCTCACATATGAGAGACCTACCACCAGTAAAAGTATAAAATAGTAAACAATGCAAAAACTCATAAAAAAGCAAAATGGCCCCCGCGAAACACAAAACATTTCTATTTAAACAAATAAAACCTTACTAACCAAAAATGCATAATGTTCATAGGTGATTTATTAAATTCCAGCCTATTAATTTTACTTGGATTATAGGCAACGAACATTTACGATTACTCCCGACAACTGCCGAACTCCCGAGGCCTGCCGCAGGAGTCGCGGCTTTCAATATTCATGGGTGTGTGCGTTTGCGACTGTGCACGGACACCAAAATTACTACACACATGCAAACAAATGTAATGCGGGACGCGGCGGCATGACTTGGTTGATTAGGTACATTAATTTGCTTTGCAGCGCCTCTTGCTTTTCGCGTGGCAAACATAATGTTTGCGTGATTGCAAATAGGTGGTATTTATAAAATATTAGGCGTTTTTAAGTTATTATATTTTGTTTATTCATTTATTTACTATAAATTAAAGTCATCTAAAACGTACGAACGTTATAATAAAATATCTGTGAATGGCAAGTAAAGCACTGCATTTCTGCCTACAAGGAGTGCACGCCCCTGCTATATGGCCTAACCACACTCAATCGTATTTACGATTGAAGAGGAGGGCCGTGCCCTGCAGTGGGACGTACATATATGGGCTGATACAGAAAGACTACAATATGGTTTTAAAGGATTTCTTTAAATTTTAATTGAAAAAATTATGTCTACTTTAAGGTCCATAATTAGTGTGTCTATTGCAATGAATATTTCAAGCCGTAATGCTTGCAAAAATGTATTGCCTTATGGCTTGCAGGTAAAGAACTAGGCAAACAAATCAGTAACTTTTGTTTTTATAAAGTATGCATATCAAAAGCAAATAAATGTGTTATTTAACCAACTTTATAAATAACTGTTAATGATTCTAAGCAACTTTGTTCCAGTTTATCTCATAACTTCTTTAGATCAATAGGAATATTTGAAAATGCATCCTTTTACCCGGAGTGAAATAATTTCGTTCCGTATAAAATTCATCAAAATCTGCTCAGTAGTTTTGAACTCTACTCAAAATCGAGTAAACATGAAACCCATAAAAAATCTCGTAAAAACATCAACAACGTAAACAAATTAGACGAACTGGCATGCAACAAAAAAATAAACAGATTTAAACAATTCCGTGAAGTAATTTCAAACACCCACCTGACCGCCTCTGTTACACTCAAATCATGTTTGTTTTCTTAATAACACTATTTCACAGATCCTGTTAACCAAAGGACTGCCCACAGCCACACATAAACGAATACTGACGACTTACCTGAACTAATCAAACAAAAAAATTTTTTGACGGACATTCTGTCAAGGAAACCCTCTTCAGCCCTTAAAATGCAAACCATTCTTTCTCTTGCCAAAACAATAATTGATCCTTAACGCGCAATTAATAAAGCTTATTTTCGCATGACATCACTACTAGAGAATACGAAAATAAAATTGCAGCACAATGCACGTTGGAGAAAATACTCCAATGTCTTCGGTTAAGATTGATTTTCGCATGCACAGGAGTTTAATGAGTTATTTACTCGTTTTAAAAGAAATATTTACCTAACTCGAGATAAGACTAATCGGTTAATTTTTGTTTGGCCGCAGAATGACGTAAACGAGCGATAGTTTCAAGAAACGCGCACTTTTGCTGATAACTTTGTAAGTTCTTTTACAAAAAAGTGGATTATGTCATTAGAATTTTCGGTGGGAATGTTTGATGCACAATAGTTTTTGATGCCGTTATGTCTTAATACAATGTTTTGTTTTAAATAGAGACTACAGAAGTATATTGGTTTACAAAGGCTAATGAACCGTGAGAAATCAGCTTCGAGCTTTGGACGATTTATTTAATTTCTAGGAGATAATTTTGCAGAGAAACAGTCGGTCGTGGGATTATGACCTATTTTGTTGTTGTTGGGAAATGCATAAAATCGAATGCGACGACCCCACGTAAGAGCAGGATAAGAGCTAAAAGATTACAAAGGAGTATTTGGATTGAAGACAAATTACTTAGCTTGGCGAAGGCACAAAAGTATCATGTCAGTTGTTCATAAACTAAATATGATTGTAGGCATTATGTTTTACTAGATAGATAATATCTATAGGGCCCAATAAAAAGTTTGTATTAAAAATATTGGTTTTAGAATTTAGATTTGATATTCGTCAAGCATTCTGTTGTTTTCCTGTTTGAAGTATATTGTAGCCATAGTATTTACTGGTAAGACTTAAAATTATGTCTCAGGAAGGCGAGCGCAGTGGAAGCTTTATAGTTCATGGTGTTGTTAGGTTTTCATACTATCCATGCAATTTGTAACAATTTCGATGGTGTGTAAAGTCTTCTAACCCAGGCCAGGGCGGTGGACTATGTATACCTAATCCTTCTCAATCGTACTCTCGGTTGTAGAGAAGGCCCGTGTCCTGCAGGGAACGTGGGCTTTTAATGTTATAAAAGGATCCAAATATTCGAAACCAGTCATTCCTTCACTATCACTATCGATAGTAATTTTTTGTCTCCTATTGTGTTTCGGAATGCATTGTGATTTGTCAGTTTTATGGATTTTATAGGTGCCATAAAGAATTATAATTTTGGGAGCATTCTTTGGGTGGTGTCTGTCATATTTTAGTTTTACAAATTGACTTACTGTTTTTTGCTGTTGTTTTTGAATTCTAAATTTTTATGGCTTTGTGCTTAAGATGGTAAGGTTTGCCAATATTTTATTACCTGCAGCTTAAATAAAATGAGAAATGCTTATTAGTATTAAAATTAAATGTCATGTATTAGAATGAATGTTATGTTATGTTTTTTTTTTTTATTGCATTGATTGGCGAGACGAGCATACCGTTTGCCTGATGGTAAGCGATGCGACCGCTCATGAACAGTAGCAAAACCAAACAACACCTTGATTTACAAAGCAATGCTTGGCATTCCACTGCGCTCGCCATCCTGAGACACAAGATGTTAAGTCTCAATATGTCCAGTAGTTACTCTGGCTACAATGTCCTTCAATCCGAAACACAACAGTGCATTTAAACTGCTGTTTGACGGGAGAAATAGACATTGCGGTGGTACCCACCCAGGCAGCCTCTCACATATGAGAGACCTACCACCAGTAAAAATGAATGAAATGAAACCAACCCGCACTAGGCCAGCGTGGTGGACTATATGGCCTAACCACTCTCAATCGTATTCTCGATTGTAGAGTAGGCCCGTGCCCTGCAGTGGGACGCATATGGGCTGATACGATTAGAATGAATGTTAGGTGAATAGAAATACAAAATCATATAAAAGTTGGTATTGAGCTAATAATTTTGATAACATAATATAAAAATAACCTTGATGTTCTCTATGAATAAGGAAAAAAGTTGGAAATTCTTAAAGGAGACATAAGTCTCAATCAATACTGACTGCTCGTGGAAACCAAAATTACGCTACCTTTTGTACCAGAATACAGCAATAGAGCTCTGCCTAAATTATCATTTAATTCCCAGCAAATAAATTATTTTTGTTTCCAAAACGGTTGCTGTTTTTTCTGGTTTTATGGTTCAATGTTGTGATTGTCCAAGCCCTCCTGTGGAGAGTTTTGATTGATGTTATTAATTATTTTCGTATTTGAAAATATGACCAGTGCTTATTATATATATACCACCACATTCTTGTGATTTAAATGTTACAAATATACCAAAAATAGATATCATGGTTGTAAAAATATTGTATGTACTTTCGAGCAATTATGTACTCTGATTTTTGTAGTAGTGTACATTTTGTTTGTAAAGTAAAAAAAACAGCACCGGAGTTTTAGGTGAATCTGGAGAATAGGACTTTAACGTGTTAAACTGTGCAACAATTTTATAAATAGTATGATTAATGTGAAAATAACACCTAACAGTCACATACATAGTGCTAACCGCACACTAAGATCGAGAATTTTATCATGGGATTATACCAGCTATCATTGAAATTTCCTAATTTAGCAGACTTATTTAACCGTGTATACTCAATAATATAGTATTAAATATCAATATTTTATTCACACACCGTTTTGTTTTCCTTTTTTAAATACAAAGTGAATATTTTTACAAGTATGTGTGATCGGCATACGCTTTATGGTGATTGTGTACCTATTAACATAAATTAATTATCATACATTAAACGGTTAATTTCACCTAAAATACATATTCAGATGCCTTCCATATCTGAAGATTTTCCTCAATAACATTTTATGCACTGTAAATGTCAGGTGTTGCTAACTTTATTGGGTCCAATAAAGCGCCTTTAAGCAACAAGTTACATTTCAAAGCATAAAAGGATTACTTTATGTTTCCAATAAATTAATTGTTAATCGTTTCCTCGCAACAATTATGAGTAAATATGGTGTGAGGATATTTTGACAACTTTTTACCACGAATTCGTATAAAGCGAAGTAAAAGTTTTATCCTTGGATTATACCTAAAGAATGTTTTTATTCAACGTATTGTAGAAAAAGTATACGTCATTGTAAGTATATTGTTATATATTCTCTCTTGTGTCCTGTATAATGTTACATTTTATTTTATTAAATATTATTAGCGTTTTTCAATGTTCGATGACGGATCCGGATCACAGCTTATTTACAAATCTGTGTGGTTTTTTAAATCCTAGGCTATATATTTTACTTTCCGGGGTATTCATATTTAATAATCACGCACTTTGACGGTAAACGAAAAATGCATGTGTCCATCCATGCATTTTTCTTTACAAGAATTCTAATTAAATGAAAGACATTTACCCACGTGGTAATATTCTCTCTCTTTATTCTCTTTCTCTCCCTCCAAGTCCACAGATGTCTGTCCACTGCTGAACATAGGCCTCCCCCAAGGATCCCTACATTAACCTGTTGGAAGTGGTCTGCATGTACTTATTTCTTGCAGCCAGGTCATCCATCCACCTTGTAGGCGTGCTTAATCAGCGTCATCTGCCTCTCGTCAAGCGTGCGAGGAACGGCAAATACCCCAATGACGACTATTGTATAAGCCCTAGCAATAATATTTTTTATACGGTTGGCTTGAGCGATTATAGCCAATCTGTATCAGCCCATATATGTCCCACAGCAGGGCACGGGCCTCTTCCACAATCGACAGAACGATTGAGAGTGGTTAGGCCATATAGTCACCACGCTGGCCTAGTGCGGGTAGGCGAACTATAGCTAATACACTATGCTTATTCATGAATGGAATAATGAATGTTCAAAAACGTCATATTGGTCATAATTTCAGGTTTTCATTGAATATTCGCATACGATTAACGTCACGAGCGACCTTTAAGTCGACTGACGTAAAACATAATTGCAATAAGGAAAGTTCTTGTCGTATTATCCATCTAGATTGTGGAGGTGTCATTATTTATTCACTTTAATTAGCCTAGTATTCTTATATGACGTATATAGGTTTTGTTGAGGTCCTAGTTTCGATTTCCAAGTCATTTTACTCAAATTATTTTTTTGCTTGGCCAATGTTATTATTTTTCGGGATTTATAATAATATTAGAAAAATAGTAGAAATAGACATTGCGGTGGTACATAACCTACCCAGGCAATCCCTCACATATTTGAGACCCCAGTAATATACAGGGTATATCAAGACTGCTACCGAAAACGAAGCCGGGTGGTAGTTTAAGCGACTTCAGACACAATGCAACAGAAAAAGTTGCAATAAAAAGCGACAATTTTTTTTTTGTTTTTTTTTTTTTTCTATGGCCATATTTGGGTGGTAAATACGTTTTTTCCTAAAATAATAGTGTATACCCTTTTATTTATAAATACTCTAAGGTATAAAAGAGTTTAAATTATTATTTTAGCAAAAACTAAGGATTTACCACCCAAAAATGACGATATTTAAAAAATCATAAAAAATAATTGTCGCGTTCTATGCGAAATTTTTAATTGCATTGTGTTTGTAGCCACTAAAACTACCACCCAGCTTCGTTTTCGGTAGCAGTCTTGAGATACCCGGTATATATATGTATGTAAAAAAGCCTTAGTATATGTTAATGACAGCCAAAGTATACTCTGGCTAAGTACATAAATAAATATTTGGTACTAAATTGTTTATTTAATACATCCAACAAAAATATATAGAACGAGCTGCTATATAGAACGAACTTCATTTCCAGTATTAAGCACATCAAATCGCAGGAAATTACAGAAATTATTCCTACATTCCACGAGGATTGCATGCAACAGTTATCAAGGAAAGAACCACTTATCCTAAGCCCTTCAAATTGTATCAACAAATCTGTTGAACGTATGTTCCACACTTTACATATGCACTGATAACTTATCGATTATTGATATTGGTAAAAATCCGAGAAACGTTATCGCGTTTTAAAATACTTTTAGAATATCCGCATTTGATACACTTGAAATTGTAATGTAATTTGTATAGAATATGCATGAAAACATTTTAAGAAATTCTATTCATATGGCTTGTTTTACTACATATTATATGATGTTTACATTATTTGAACTAAACTTTTAACCGAATTCAAAAAAGGAGGAGGTTCTCAATTCGACTCAATTTTTTTTTAATTACAAATAAAATGATAAAACTGGTCAGGTCTTTAAGATTACAATTTTTCTAAGTATTATAAGAGTTGAACAAAGTTTTGCAAAAAATTGCAACCAATAGAGCCTTTATAGCTTGGAAAATGTTTAGTTATCGAAAATAAACAAATAAACAAACTAGTTTACAAATAAATCGAGTAAGTTCGAGATGTTTGAATATTTTTTTAAGAATTGCTCATCAGCCAGGACGAAAAAAGTTTTTATATTATTAATTATCCATAAAATGTATAGCTTATTTAATGTATATTAAACTCCTATGAAGATAAACTTTTATTGTCTTTGTGTTTTGTCTATTGTTATAAATAAACTTTTAATTAATAGACTTGTTATTATGAACTTAAGATGCAAGAAATAAAGAGGCTTTATTATTATTTATTTATTTATTAAACTTCTACAAAACTTGTATACTAATACAGACAATACGATATGTATGTATAGATAAATGAACGCATTTATTCGTTTTATTAAACAGTAATTCACTTCATATTGTCATCGATTCATTGTATACATTAGGTTAGTATGGATATGCGGATTATGCAGTTATTGTTTTAAAATGACTCAGCTAAATAAAAACTTATCTTCCATCGCACAGATACTATATGATATACACAAGCTGAGCTTAAAATGGGAGACATTCGCATGGGTCAATATATGAGAAATTTTGCACAATTGGGTACGGTGGTCATGAGCCATCCGTCAGCCAAAGTAAGTCCACTGGTGAACTTAGGCCTCCGTCAATGATTTCTACAGAGACCTGTTGGAGGCAACCTGCATCCAGCGACATCCCGCGACCTATACTAGGTCGTCTGACCACCTTGTGGTAATAAACTCACCATCACGTTGAGGTAAATATGAATACAAAGGACATTGTTCAATTTTGGCCTAAGAACCGAAGTGAATATAAATTATACTATAATTTTCATTTATTTTTATATTGTTTGAAACATATTTTAGTATTCCACGGACACTTCAAATAAATAAATTCCAAATAAAAAGTTGGGTCACAATAGGGTATTTGACTATGATGAAAATATGAAACATTTTGTTACTAGACTAACTGTAAATATTTTTTTAAACCAAATTAACTAATAAAGTATTAAAAACAATGTTGGATTGTCCTAAGAAATCATTTTCAAATTAAAATAATAGACCGCGGGTTCGATTCCCGCCTTATGGCATGTAGATAGCTAGGTAACTGTCTAAAATAAAAGTAATGACAATCATTTAAATAAATAATTTTCTATCGAAATAATATCGATATTTTATGAATTGTGGTGAATTTCTTGTGTTTTATCACAAATCCAAAGTGGATTCACTATATTTTAAGAAACGTAACGTTGAAAGCAAAGCGTTTAGGTAGTTGTTTTACATAAAAAATCTAAGCATTTATGAAAACTAGCCACATGCCCCGTCTTCGCACGGTGGCAATGTAAAACCTTGGTGTAAACCTTCCTCTTGACCTACTTTATCTATTAACAAAAATCGCACCCAAATCCGTTGCGTAGTTTTAAAGGTCTAAGCATTCATAGGGACAGACAGAAAATGCAACTTTGTAAAATGATAATTGTCAAAGAATTATATTAAACTTGACTAGGTACTATCTCTTTTCCTAGTATCTAGTAGAGTAGTCCTTTCCTAGTTCTAGAAGAGAACATATATAGCTGTATTGTTAATATTACTTTGATATTACTACTCTAATATTTCACGCAAGCTTGGTTATTTTTTATTTATAACCTCAAAATATTAACTTTTTTCGTAATTATTTTAGTTTCCTGAAGTGTCCGTTCGTGAAAACTTATTTCATAGGATTCCATATAATTTTAGGAGTTTATATTAGTCACTTTCGATTCGAACGGTTCTTAGGCAGAACATGTATGGAGCCGGAACAATGTCCTTTTGTATTTAAATGTTTCCATCTCCCAATATTTGTTTTCCTAAGTAAATAGTATCAAGGAATTTCTGTGTAGATATTTCATCAATTCATTTAAATTTGTTGCTTTATGTTAATCTGTTAAAATGATATCTATGTAATCCCTTATTGGAAACCTGAAGCGATCACTTTCAGTGCTTGAATAATATTTGTTGTTATTTATAGACTGGTGTTGATAATACAGACAGTTATCGAAAGGTGCACATGATAGCGTGATTAATGATGTTTGATTTAAATATTTTTATAATATTAATAGACAGAATATATCTCAATTCCTTTGAAATTCTTACGAAGTAGTTTAGATTTATACATATATACCAATTTCCACATGGTGGCAGGCGCCAATCATGTCAGAAAGCATTTGTTACTTCATTAACTTAGTAGTCTGATCCTCATGTAACTAGCCGTTAATTAATATTATTAATTTTTTGTATCTGCCCACATACGTCCCACTGCAGGGCACGGGCCTCCTCTCCAATCGACTCTATCTATTATTTTTAATAATACATAATACAAATTTAAAACAAGCCATAACAAAGTCATTTCAGAGTCGCGGCGTGTCCATAACATGGATTACAAATGAATCCAAGAATAGCGTTCAATTGAAAGGGATTTGGGCTCGTCTCATCGGCTCAGCTGCGGTACAGACCTTGTAAAGGGTGTTTTATGATCGTTTGTTGTGTGAATATGTTCAAATAATTGATATTTTCTAGTATTTTGTGATGTATACGATTATGATTTAATTTTATCTATTGAGATTTGATTTTCTTATAAAACATTTCATATAATTTTAAATTTTTAGAATATTTATGCTTTTTATCTATAATAATTTCGCTTTACCGTCTTTCGCCTGCCTATCTATCTGATTCAAAACATATTTTAAATATTATTATGTTTTAATCCATTAAGCTGCTATAACCTTAATTAATATATTCCATACTCTTTTTAATATATTGAAACGTTTATTTTACCCAAGTTTCATCAGAAAAAAATATGGAAACTACTTTTATACCGGGAAAATTAGCCACACAACACAGTAATAATGCCACAATACAATAATGCATAAAAGAAGTATATAATATACATAAAAAAGCATCAATATTTAACAGTCAGCATGAAGAAGTAAAGAACGCAATACAATAATTATTGCCTAATACAGGCATTCCATTACAGCACTAACAAGATAATACATCAAATTGCGCAACACCCCATAAGCTCAATATGGGACGCAGCGTATGATTAATCATGTTGGGACAGGTCGGGACAGTTCATTCCGGGTTCGTCCTTATAGGGAGTGCTTCCTTCTAACCAAGAGCGGATCTAGCTTTTACACCAGGGGGTCATATAGTTCTTGTCAGATCACTGGGTTTGATTTCAATACTCAAATTCGTAAGAATTTTTTAAAGGTTGTTACAGCCGTGATTTCTAAACACACTCTGTTTTACTTTATTTATCGACATACAAAGAACTAATTGTATCAATAAGATAATAAATACATTCTGTCAATCTGGAGCTAGCCCGGGGGTTATGATCCCCATGACCTCCCCTGGATGCGGCCTTGCTTCTAACCCGGTCCTCGGCTTTCGAGAGAAATTCTAGCTTTGACGTAAAAGGCTGTGGTCGCGAACGGATGTGTTGTCAATAATGATAAGTTATGGGACACGTACGTGACCAATGTGGTTTATGGCGTTTGAGGATTGCTATGGTATTTTTCAATTTTAGCACATGGTATGAGGATAGTTTGTTGGTATTGGTTAACGGCCAGTTTCTATGATCTAGGATACAATTCTACTACCGACATAGTTACCTCTTCATCTTTGTTAACTGAAACATACAATGCATCGAAATATCTAAAGGAATCTCTTGTAAAAGATAGATAGATTATATAGAACTGCTGTTAATTGTTAAAGGCTTTTATGGAACAAATCTTGGATTTTTTCCCGAGGGTATTTCTATTTTAATTAATTTATAGGATGTGTGTAGAATTTGGATGGGTGAAATTATTCAACCTACTTTCCTGGCTTATCGTCATTAATATCTTGATTTTATTAATATTAAAAGAAAGACATTTTCCGTGTTATTTAGCTCCTAAATGCTGTAGTTTGATGATAGCTAACCAATAATCTTCAAGAAATTAGTTGTCTGTCTATCAAATATCCGATAAGTATTTTCAGAAAATGAAACGTCCAAACAAACTTATTCACTATAGTATAGATCAAATCACTCAAGAAACTGACACGCACATAGGCATACTCAAAGCAAAAGCCTGGAGGCCGTAAGTAAGAGATCACATTATCATCATTACGAAAATAGTTCTAAATGACTTAACTACGAGCAACTTTGTATAGCATCGTTAATGTCGTCATGAGATTATTACTGGCAGTTGCATAATATCCTCCGATTTATTCTAGCTTCCAAGACCGCATGTATCTTAGAGATTACACATACAGTAATGATCTAAGGTAATCGGACACTCACAGGAAGCCGATATGAAGTAACAGCTACGGTGTTGCGTGTTCTTCGAACACCAAGAATAGGTGTTTTGTATGGAGTAATTTTATTGTCGAGTTTCGTGCCAATGGGATTGCTAATAGCTCTATAACCTTCTTTCTCATTCGGATAAATTCAGTCTTTTAACGCCATGAGAAGCAGCAGTACCTTCGATTTTACAGGCGTCGTTGATAATTAGTGTTGATAGGTATTTAAGACCATAACTACTCTGTACTACTTAGCGATTTAAGTAGTTTCAGAGTCCTTAAAGGCTATAAGAAAATTCTTCGATATTTAACTTCAACTAATTACTAACACGATTATCCAGCATAACTGTATCTCTATTGTTATGAAACTTTATAATAATAGACGGTTAAGAAGATAAAGAATATAGTTTCAATACGTCGTGATTATTGGGTCTTTTTTCTTACCTTCGTACATCTGCGCATATTGAGGGAAGCCGGCAGCTCGCAGCCATTTGCAAGCCTCCGCCGCTTCGATCTCTGTAACAAACAAAATAACAATTAAAATCGAAATTTTAACGATGACAGTACAGGTCTATGGAGGTTTAAAATAAATAGGTATCCCACGAGATTCCCCGTGTTTCGGTTTCTTTTTGCTACTCTCAATGTGTGCTTACTGACGATCTTAATTCATAGAAATTGCGTAAGTCAGTTAGTATCGTTGTGGTTTAAAAATCCTAAATTAGTAGTGTAAGGCCATATAGGCTACGAAATAAAGTCTTGTTAATTTTTCTGGTTGCTTGTCAGTTGTTGAAATCAAGAACAACAAGTTTCTGCCATCATCATCAGTTATAAACATTGAAATGAAAGAGGAAAAAATATAACGTGTCCATAACATTACAAGATATGTCAATTTATTAAAAAAAATGTAATTGACAGGACTAGCAGGAACGGTATCAGCATTAAAATATTCTCCTATCCTACAGTAGACTCGTGATAGGTTTTGTTTACGTAAGAAATTAAATAATCAATTATTATACATCGTTTGCACAAGCAGAAAATTACTTGTCAAAGGTCGAGCGTTAATCGGTAACATTAATTAAATGAGATACAAGATTAATGTTGCGCTTGCAACAAATTTGCAAGATGTTGCGTTGATACCACCTTTAGCTATTTTGTTAGGGTTTTTTGTCTTTATGTCTCACCTATCCATCATGTTAAAATCATTGAGCAGATAACAAGCTTACTGAATTGTAAAAATGGCTTGTCATAATGGTTTCTTAGATTTACACTGGCTGGATGACTGGTCATTTTGATCCTTGTGATGGAAACGTACTTGAATTTGAGTCATTCAAAATGATCGAATCAATGGCACCTAGTTAATTGTTACAATTCACTATTGTGGCTGATATAGTTAATGCCTGATCTACAGTTAGTTTTTTGTTTGTAACTTCGGAATTATAACACATATGCATTAAATAAATAATAAAATAAATAAATAACACCCAACAGTCACATACATAGTCCTGACCCCACACTAAGATCGAGTCTTGTGTCGTGGGTATCAGGAACTACGAGAGACTTTTCGGTTTCACAAACACCCAGACCCGGAAGAAATATTTGTGGGCCGCACAAACATTTCTTTCGGTGCGGGGATCGAACCCGCGGCCTCTCGTTTCACAGGCGGCGTCAAACCAACTGCGCCACGGAGGCTGTCCACGGAGGTGTTAAGAATTATACCCATGGAAAGTAATAAAAAGTGCGTTTGTTGCTTTCATATGGGTCTTTCGCCTCCACCCGTGCTCTATTCAAAACAATTTCATCCAAATAAAGTCATGGGTGTCATAAAAACGGAGCAAAATAAACACGATATTGTAACACTGAGTCAAAATACCTTGCAAACAATAGACTCATATAAAAGCTTTCTCCTAATAAATATTAATGAATGTCCAACATAATTGATCCCTGGGAGCAAACGGGGCCCGGCCTGAGTGTTCTAAATGTAACGCTTATTCGAGCTCTGACGATAATGGTCGTGTTAGAGGTCTTATCCGTAGCGAATGTTGGGAGAAACGGTAGGGCATGTGATGTTTAGATATTTTTCATTTTCATTTACAAAAATATGAGTCTAAAGCAGTTAATTAGATACTAATATTATGAAATATAGTATTGTAAATTATTTTTTTATTATTCTCTTTATTAAAAAAAATCTACATTTTTATATATAATGTAAAACAAAATACATATATAATATAAAAAATAATAATTAATCATTATTAATTTTTTATCATTATTTCCTTATTCTGAAATTAAACTGAAAGTAGGTGTATTTTTATTCATATCGGACACCAAAATAACTACGCAAATCCATACTTAATAAAAGTAAAATCAGAAGCTACAAAATATGAAGTTCCCATACTGTATTTTACTTACTCGAGCGCGCCTACGTTGTGGGCCAAAGGGCCAATCAGTACTATTGTGGACTGGACGTCAACAAATGTCTAAATAATGGAGAGGAAAGCAGATACTAATGCGGCTCGCGCATCTACTAAGCCATTGGGGATTGGATGCGTTTGTTTATTACTTGGTACTGTGGTAATATGAATGAATTCTCCTGCATACAAGTAGCTATATACGGCTGCCAACACGTTCATGGTGGTTGTGGGCTCAAATCCCATGGCGTACATTTGACTTTTCGGATTCATGTGTGTATTGATAGTCAATTACCAGGTAATACAACAGTGAAGGAAAATATCGTGAGGAAACCTGCATTCCATAACTATTTGTAAGAATTTATATGGTATATAAAGTCCCCCAAAACCTACTAGGCCAACGTGGTGGACTATATGGCCTAACTATTCTCAATCGTATTCTTGATAGTAGATAAGGCCTGTGCCCTGCAGCGGGGCGTATATTGGCTGATACAGAAATGCCAAATTAATTTATTTTCAAAACATAAACACACAAGTAAACCACATTTTATCACACGAGTAATGAATTCTCAAAAGTCACAAAACACCGTTAATTACACTCGGTACTTCACCAATTACTTTGTGAGTCAATATTTGTAGTGATTTGTAAAGTAATTATGTCTGGAGTATATTTTGTTATAAAGTTGTCTTTAGCAGTAAATGTAAGCATATTTTTTAAATTACAGACCGTCGATGTTCTTTTAGCGTGCAAATGAGTGGTTTTCATGCTATTGTCGAAGTTTATCTCTTTTCAAATTAAAATATTTAATATGTTCAAAGTAATAGATTATGAGTTTAAATGCTGTTGTATTAAGAAAATAAATATCAAACAATGCGTAAAATAGAGAAAAACAGAAATGTAAAAATCATGAATAGTGCACAAAATTCGAGTGATTTTTATTGGGGAAATATCTAAAGCAGTAATTACTTGTTTTAGCCATAATAATGGCTACTATGAAGAAGGAATAGTAATATTGAAAATTCACAATTTTTCAGTAACATTATTGCTAATAATATCAATTGTTTGTGTGAACCGCAGAAATTTGTTTTCCGTTCTGGGTGTTTCTGATGCAGAAAGTGTCATACCATACAAGACCGATACAAGACCCTGTCTTAGTGGGGAGTCAGGTATGTGACCGTTGGGTGTGTGTATTATTACTTATTATATTAATGCCACATCGATTTTGTTACAATTTCTCGAATGTTAAAGCCCGGGTCATGCCAACCGCGTCTGTGCTAACTATGTCGGATATATTTTTCATTCAATGTTTTAAACAACATTGTACAAGTTCATTGAGGGTTAGTCTATTGCAAGATACTGTAATTTTCTCTTTAATGTCTTTATAAAGTAGAAGATTTTATTTCCTTCTTTAAAAGGCCATATTATTTCCGCCAACCCGCACTAGACCAGTGTGGTGGACTCTATGGCCTAACTCCTCTCAATCGTACTTGCAATTGAAGATGAGGGTTATTGGTGCTGAAATAAATATTATGTAAGTATTTTATACCGATTTGGCTGTGTTAGTTTATCAAATATTCGATTATTGTATTATATAATGAAAATAAATAGACAGCAGTCTCAAAAAAAAAACGTTTTAAAAATGAAACACATGGCTCTTTTAAAAGGCAAGATACGATACTGATACATCCCTTTATTACGCATTTTATAAATAGAATAACAAGTTAAACAATCTATAAAAAAACATTAATAGAATACCGTTAATCTAGTTTTGTAGTAAGTCTTTTAATTTCTTTATATACTTATATGTAAAATTTTGGCCGAAACATGACCTGGTTGTTTAGGCAATATGTGTCAGTTTACGAGCCACAATCGGGGCCTCTCGTAAGCAGTTAACTAAATGGGTAAACAATGCAAATGGACTTCACTGTACTTACAGCGTTGCAGACGGGCGTTTTAATATTGAACTAAATAAATATATCTAACCAAATAAAATATGTTAGTTGTTTAATACATGACATATTTGTATGCATATAGATAGAAATATGTTTTTACTTGAAATTTCCAGCTTATTGGTCTACCACTATATACGTTTGTTGGCCTGCAGGTTTTCTCACGCTGTTTTCCTTCACCGTTATAGTGCGTTGCGACTGACTATCAATAGAGGGGTGCCCTGGGATTTGAACCCGCGACCACCGTATATTTTTTCCGTATCCTGAGACATAATAAATGAACTGCAAAAATATACAAATTAACAAAATAAATACTATTTTAACTAGTTGCATTCTGTCATATACCAATATGATGTTGATTTTGAAGCGGGTAGTGTGCCTTCCTAATGCTAGTTTGGTACACACTATAATCACGTCGTGATTAAAAACGCCCGTCTGCATTCCCACAGAGTGCGTCTAACGGTTTACAAATTTTCTTTGTTCGTAGAAGCCGTAATTACTTTCGACAATTAGTTGGACAGGTTACAAATGCACCATTTGAGTCTCACACCTTAATTGACCAGTGAAACTCGAGTGAAAATGAATTTGAATTGTCCGTGTATGGGCATGAATGGAGGTTGTTTATTATTTCTTTACCTGTTGATTCATTGATATTTTATTGTTCTATACTGAGACAGCGGAGTGAATATATGCACCTAATTTAAGCGTAGTGTAGTTATTATACTCTCACAAGCCGAAATAATTAAGTTTTTTTTATTGCTACGAATGGTGAGACGAGCATGCAATTTGACTGATTGTAAGCGATATGATCGCTCATGGACAGTACCTATGCTTGGCATTCCATTGAGATATAAGATGTTAAGTCTCAATATGTCCAGTTATTACTCTGGCTACAATATCCTTCAAAACAGAACATTACAGTGCGTTTACACTGCTGTTTGGCGGGAGATAGACATTGTTGGTACCAGAACCCAGGCTACCTCTCACATATGAGCGACCTTTTTTTTATTGCCATGTAGGCAGACAAGCTAGCGGCCCGCCTGATGGTAAGCGACTACCGCTGCTCATGGACCTCCGTAGTGCTAGGGGACCAGCACAACAAAGTCGCTGCCTATCTCGAGGAGAGTACTCTCTTTAAACCTCGTTTGAAGAAGGACAGGTCATAGCGCCGAGGAAACACCGATGCAGGGAGTTCATTCCAGAGCTTTCACGTGCGTGGTAAGAAAAAAACGCTGGAAACGTACCGTTCGGAAGCGGTACGCCTACCTACCAGTAAAGTGGTCAGATTGTACGCGGATAGCTTTTTTAACCGACTTCAAAAAAATTGTTGCCTGTAAAGTCGGTTTTACGGGCGAAGATTTTACGTGACAACGTCTTTTTCTCGGTAGAATATTTATTGATATGAATATAATTAAATTGCACAATAGGAACAAGGAATTGAATGAAAATAAGAATTGCACAAATTTTAACTATAGAAATATATTTTGTTTACTAAAACATTGTACATGTAATGACGAATCTAAGCACTCCATATTTTCACTACAGACACAGCTGACGATACTTTAACCACACGTGTGAACTTGTATTGTGACGCTTTCTTGTTTTTCCAACGCCAAGAACGTTCGAGAAAGACAAAGACAGAGACACAAGCATGCGCCGATTCAATGCGCCTAATTCTCTAGTGCTGCGCGCGCGGCAGACCGATCATAGTTGAGTGGGAGAGAGACGCAAGGCATTCGGCGGGCCTCTCTCTCGTTCGGTGACTCATCGTAACGTTACCGGGCGTTACACTTTTTCATAAGTGACTCCCAGCCGCAACCTAATTTAAGACGTTGTCACGTCAATAAATTTTTTGGAGGTAAAATATTTTTTTTTGGGGGGGTAATTTTTTGCGTAATTTGGGATTTCTGGCGGGGTCAATTTGTAGCCCTCACCAAGACGGTTCCGAGGATACCAAACTCGGTGGGTCTACGACCTATGTTGGCCGAGATAGGATTGGGGGGGGTGAGGTAAATTTTCGGGGTGGGGGTAGGGGAGGGGGGGGTAGGTTTCGTGGGGAGGCTAATAGGCACTATTTCGGAATAAGGGTGGGGGAAGGCAGGGGGGGGGCTATGGGACAATTTTGGAAAAAGTGGGTGAAACTGAAAAATAATTCTCTAGTGCTGCGCGCGCACCGTTACGTTACCGGGCGTTACACTTTTTCATAAGTGACTCCCAGCCGCAACCTAATTTAAGACGTTGTCACGTCAAAAAGGAGGAGGTTCTCAATTCGACTGTATGTTGCTTTTTTTTTTTTATGTTTGTTACCTCGTTTCTCTGTACTGTGTGAACCGATTTCGACCATTCTTTCTTTGATTGAAAGCTGATGCTTGTCATTTGGTCCCATAAAAATATGGTGAAAATCTGAGCAATATCTTCGGACCTGGAGAGGGGAACTCCTTAAAATTAGGTAGGATTCCAATGGTTCTTTTTGCATTAGGTTCATTATAAAAGTTAATTTACAGAGAGAGAGGAAAAAAGGGGTGGGGGTGAGGGGGGGTAGGTGATAAAATTAAAATACACGTAAATTCTAATATCTTCGGCAGGATTTAACCGATTTTAGTGATTTCTTTTTCATTGGAAAGAATGTATTGACAGGTTGATCTCAGGAACACAACATGGAGATCTGATGATCATTTTCGGACCTGGAGTGTAGAACTCTTCAAACTTTAGTAGGATTCCAATGGTTCTTTTTGCATTGGGTTCAGTATAAAAGCTAAGCTACAGTGGTGGTGGGAAAAGGGGGTAGGGGCAAAGGGAGGGGGGGGGGGAGAAAAAATAATAAACATATGAATACTCCAATATCTTTGGCAGCTTTTAGCCGATTTTAGCGATTTCATTATCATCGGAAAGAACATATTCCTTGTGGGGACCAAATCTTCTTCATTTTGATTCCTATCAACACTAAAAAGATAAAAATAACCAACATTTTTAATAAAAAAATAAAAACCGACTTCAAAACAAAAAACCGCTAAAAACCAAAAAATAACTAAATAATAAGTACCACTGCATATAGATATAGATATTTAAATTAATATAAGGCACAGGTCCTACATGTTTGGTACTGGGCGGCCCGCCTTCAATATGTTATGCATATATTTTGATTTGTTGGCTAGTCAAGTCATTAAGCAAATTAATCAACAAGCGCAAGTTCCATGAAACAAATATGATTTTTTTGCTTTGCAGTGGTACTTATTATTTAGTTATTTTTTGGTTTTTAGCGGTTTTTTGTTTTGAAGTCGGTTTTTATTTTTTTCTATTGCAATGAATGGCTATAAGCTGATACAGACAATAGTTTAAAAGAACTCATAACAATTGAATAGGTCGCCATGTGTTGTCACTATAGGCTTGAACGTAGACTAACATGAAATAGGTCGGATGTTCCATTCAGCTGCCTCTTTCGTTCAAATACCGGAACATTCCGAGTAGCGTTCAATTATTGCGGCACTCTAATAGCGAATGTCACGTATATTTCATTTCTAAAATTTTAAAAGTTGTAGGTTTTTTTTTTTTTTTTTTTTTATTTCATTGAATGGCGAGACGAGCAAGCCGTTCGCCTGATGGTAAGCGATACGACCGCTCATGAACAGTAGCAATATTCCACTGCGCTCGCCATCCTGAGACATAAGATGTTAAGTCTCAATATGTCCAGTAGTTGCTCTGGCTACAATGTCCTTCAATCCGAAACACAACAGTGCATTTAAGCAGTGTTGTTTCACGGGAGAAATAGATATTGCGGTGGTACCTACCCAGATGGCCTCTCACATATGATATGGTATATTGTATATGGTGTATTTATTTTGAAGTTTGTACACCTCTGTTATTGAAAATGAAAATGATAATAATGTATTGAATCCATTAAAATTATCAACATAATTTTGATTCAGTCATTTTTGATCTACCATCCGGTTCAGAAAGCGGTTTTCACTTGAGAAGAATGAGCAAGAAACTCTAGTGTGGCTCTTTTCAAAATCAGTTTACAATGTAGTAATTATTACAAAATTTACAAATTAGTTTAAATCAGAGCAGTTCATTAATAGTTTGGTTTCTGTAACTCGTATTTTTTTAGTAAACTTATTATTATTATATCATAAAAAAGTTATAACACTGCCTCGGTAGCGTAGTTGTACTAGGGTACGGTTACAAAGCTGAGGTCTCGGGTTCGAATCCCGAGTTGGGCAAAGTAATATTGGATTTCTCTATTCATTATTAGCCCAGAGTCAGGAATTCGTGTCCGATATGGCGATAGGCTCGCCACCTATCACATCGTGGGACGAAACATACAAGGCGAAATGTGGGTGTCCTGGCACCTCTACCTACCCCTTCTGGGAAAAAGGCGTGAGTTTATGTATGTATGTAAAAAAGTTATTACAGTGAGTGCAAAACAGATAAAGACAGTTAATTAATTTATGGGGGAAAAGTATATAAAACAAGACACGTTTCGTTGAATTCAACATTCGTTTGCATCCAGAATCCTTGCGCTTCAAGCATTTCATTTCTTCTTTTCTTCTTTTCGATTCTTTGTCTTATTAATTACGTTGATTACAAATAAGCCAGTATCCATAAGATATTTGCTTCAGGATCCGGCGTGAATTATTTGCTGCCACTGTTAATCTTAGTACACGATGGCCTGTTGGTAAACGGACCAGACGCGGCTGCCAACATGTTCACGATGTACGCTGGTTAAAATTCCATCATACGGCATACATTTGTCTTTCTGGAGCCATATGAGTACTGACGGTCATAGCTAACGCTCATAATTGATTACCTACAACGATTCAGTCATAGCCAACAGTCATACCTAAACACAAAGATTTAGCAAAACATTGTGAGGAAACCTGCTTTCCATAGCAATTTGTGAGAATTCCTATGATATGTAAAGTCCGCCAATCCACGTTAGGCCAGCATGGTGGACTATTAGGTTAACCTCTCTCAATCGTAGTTTCGTTTGTAGATGAGGCTCGTGCCCTGCAGTGGGACGTATATGGGCTGATACTGTGCAGTAAATTCTGGATTACAGAAGTGTCAGGCCGCAATGGCCTTTAAGCTGATTCATAATTTATTTGCCGAAAATTGACGACAACAGGTCTGGAAATTGATATTGAAACATTTACGCTTATCATAAATTTTGATAAATAAATTATGAAAACAGTTGCTTAACGTAATTTAAATAGTGGTATAAGGAAATGAAGAATCCACAACATTGTGTGACTCATCGGTGGATACTAGAATTGTTTTGAAATTTTCGATAATGATATCAAATTATGCTAATGCAATACTTATTCCGTGAATTTGGATGTTTCATAGTATGAATAAGGCTTATTGCTATGTAAGGGAAACTCTCCGTTACGAAATATATATGTGCTATGTGTATAATGTTTTTTTTTTAATTGCCATGAATGCCATTTGCATAAGCTATACGACCGCTCATAGATAGAAGTGAAACCAAACAATACCATGAATTACAAAGCAATGCCTGGCATTCCACTGAGTTCGCCTGAAAATAAGATGTTAAGTCTTAATAGTGCATTTATACTGATGTTTGGTGGACAGCTGTTTATTAAAAAAATGCGATTAAATCAGCCCTTAAAGGTACGGATCTTTTTACCACTCAGGTAAGTTCTCGATCAGAATATAGGTTGAGCTAAGGTCTAAGCGGTAAAAATGTTATGTGTAAGGGGTGCCAAAAATTTGAAATATAATATCACGATATTTGGTAAATTAAATACTATAATTTGTCTATATCCTCGAGTATATATACGTACATATATCACTCCAAGTAACTAGCAACATTACATAAGAGTGTATGGGGGCACATTCTCTACTCAAAACCTTTTAAAGGATGCCTAGATAAATACTCCTGAATGCTTTTAGGGTATATTATCAGAAGAATTCCGAAATACACGTCATACGTCGTGCTCAAGTGTGTCTATATTGCTTGTCTTACTGTGAGGTCCTAAGTTTCTTTTCCGGGTAGGGTATATCAACTATTTAAAATGCAAAGATAGTTAACACCGTAAGTTACTCGAAAGAGATGATTACCATTTGACGATCATTAAAATTATTTCGGCTTATTAGAAATCAGTTGTACACATTTGCACTGGTTGTAGGTCTCTCATATGTGAGAGGCCACCCGGGTAGGCACCACTGTAATTTCTGTTTCTTCAGCTAAACAGCAGTTTAAATGCACTGTTCTGTTCCGGTTTGAAGGACATTGTAGTTAGAGTACCTATTGCTCATATTGAGAGTTAACATCGTATGTCTCAGGATGGCGAGCGCAATAGAATGCCAAGCATTGATTTGCAATTAATGGTGTTGTTTGGTTTTGTTACTGTCAATGAGTATTCCTATCGCTTACCATCAGGCGCAAGCTCTTTTCGCCAATTCATAGCAATAAAAAAAGTAAGAGTTGATCCTAGAATCAAACCATATACATTTTTCAGAGTATTCAAAAAAAAAAAACTTATATGTTGTTGTCTTGTTAGCAGAAATAAATAAAACGTAGCAGAAATAGCACATGTTAATTACATAGCTGATGCAATAACTACTATAACCAAATATAACGTTATAACAGTTTCGGTATAGACGTTTACATTAATCATGTTGTACCGACGTAAAATGAGATGATGCTAGCCATACGCTGTGCAGTTATTACATCCACTTGGTAGGTAGCTTGAAAAATAATCAAGAGTGATTCATTTGTTCCAGCAAACGCGAAATAGCACATGTTTAAATAGCCAGTTGCTATATTGGTTTACTTATGCGTAGTATTTTTATGAAAATAGATTTTGAATTCCCAAGGCGTGTGCTTTGAATTTGAGAAATTTAAGAATTTCACTAAAAAACGTTTCGCAAATTGTTTTTGGTATCAAAATTTATTTTTTTCCACAAACACGCACTAGATTAGCCTGATAGACTATGACCTAATTGTTATTATAGTACAACGTAAACAGTATTACATATTATAATTAATTAAAAGATGTTTTTTTTATTGCAGTGAATGGCGAGACGAGCAAGCCGTTCTCCTGATGGTAAGTGATACGACCGCTCATAAACAGTAGAAACATTCCACTGCGCTCGCCATCCTGAGACATAAGATGTTAAGTCTCAATATGTCCAGTAGTTGCTCTGGCTACAATGTCCTTCAATCCGAAACACAACAGTGCATTTAAGCAGTGTTGTTTCACGGGAGAAATAGACATTGCGGTGGTACCTACCCAGATGGCCTCGCACATATGAGAGACCTACCACCAGTAAAATAATTAATAATGTTGTCTAAAAATCATATTCATTAATAAAATGTAGCTAACAGCCTCCGTGGCGTAATTGGCAAGACGCTGGCTGCGTAACAAGAGGCCGCGGGTTCGATCCCACCAAAACAAATGTTGACCACACGAAAATATTTGGTAATGGTCTCGGTGTTTGTGTGACCGAAAAATCTCTCGTTCCTGATACCCACGACACAAAACTCTATCTTAGTGTGAGGTATGGACTATTTATGTGACAGTTGGATTTATTAACATTATTAACAATAAAGACTCATTACTTTAAGTAAGCACATTATCTTCATTTTATATAGAGCACAAGAAACATAATAAATAATATACAATTTAAATCAATTATTATTCCACTCAACTCAATCCATTATTTATATTCAATGCGCACGAGCATTACGACAAACTTATTGATAATACGATATGTATGCGTCGAACTAAAGTTATGCTTTTTGCACCAAGACAAAGCAGTATTAGGTCACAGTAGGTCAAGGCAAATAGCATTATCTCACCTGTTATTTGATCAGCACTTAAATTAGGCACACTCATTGTATATAGCAAGCACTAAACACTAAATGGGAACAGAACACACTGGTACACCGCTGCGCATCATTACACACACTGAATCACTAACTTTCATATCGAAAATCGATCACCTATTAACGGCTATTTGCTATAAATTAGCGCTTTTAACATATTTTTGTTATGAAATAAAAATTGTAATAGAAAATTTACTCGCGCAACCTCACTAGAAACGAAATTGCAGTCAGTGAGACCAGCCGCACAATCTATCTGTCTCACTTTAGTTATTGCCAGTAATTTCAAAAATTCAAAGATATATAACACTGGCCATTCAATAAAAAAATAAGTAATCAATTAACAACTCGCTGTAATTTTTAAACACTGGCCACTTCACACAAAATTTAAAAAAGATAATTCGTATTCTTTTTTCGAATATCGAACGTCGACCGCGGATGTAAGAAACAAACAAGTGAACACCAAAGGAGCTGGCCAATAATGAGATTAGTTATCAGCGCTTATCGCGGACGGTCGTTACTTACCTCCTTTAATCACTGGACGCGTCACCGATAGTGGCCTATTTGTGATGTTTGAAACTGTCACATATAGACAGGGCATTTAAATCAGGGTGGTTTTAGAAACGAATCAGTGTAAAGTAGGGCTCATAATTGGAGTAAATGTAAGTCCGTCTATGCGGTTTAAAGTGTCTCTAAAAAAATATATGATCAGTTGAAACTTTACTTAATCTGGTATTGCCAAATCCAAAGACATGGCAGTTACCATTTGCCGCGCCCTTTGTACAGTTAAATAGTAAAAATAAATCAACAGGCTGTCATAACAATTACATAAAAAATCTAAATACAGTACAATCACATTACGATAAAAATAAAATTATCAATGTTTTTTCTCGGTTTTATCCTTCCTTATTGGAAATGCATTCACTATTTGAATTTTAAATGTATTGTCCTCAAATTTCCTTATCCAAAGCTAGACGAAACTCATAACTCTATGGCACACGTAACGAATGACTTTAAAAATTAAGGAAAATATTTAGAACTGTCTTTATCTGTTGCTGTCATTCAAACTTGTTATAAATATAATACCAAATGTACTGTGTACTTACATAATTAACTTCAATTTAAAAATAACCTAACATTAAGATACTTTCAAATGATATTCAACATTTTCCCTATACTCGTAAGGTTGAGTTTTGATTTGTATGTACGTCTATGAAATTAGTACTATGCTAAAGCACTGAATGATAGTGAGATAAGGATTTGTAAACAAAATTAGAGTGACGTGTTTGCAAGATGTACATGAATAAGTTTTTAAACATCTGGAATACAAATAAATAAAGCAGTAAGATCAGTCGCCATATACTACATAGGCGCAACCTCGTTTAAGTAGAGTTGACATACATGCATAAGTTTACGTATACATGCTTGATGGGATAAGCAGAGACGGCTATAAGTGCAGTCCACAGTTTGTCCAGCTTATTCAAAATCGCGAACTAGCCTTTAGCCATATCGAGTACATAAATATACATAGATAAACTCACGCCTTTTTTGCAGAAGAGGTAAGTAGAGGTGCCAGGACACCTATATTTTGCCTTGTATGTTCCGTCCCACGATGTGAAAGGTGGCGAGCCTATCGCCATATCACGCACAAATTCCTGACCCAGAGTAGATAATGAATTGAAAAATCCAATATCACTCCTTCCAACCCGGGATTCGAATCCGAGACCTCAGCTTTGTAGTCCGTGTTACGACTACACCACAGAGACGCCCGGTCAGCTTTGTCGCTTATATAAAGCGCAGGTCAGGCCGGGCATGGAGTACTGCTCGCACCTCTGGGATGGATCCGCCCAGTACCTGCTCGATGCCTTGGATGGATTGCAGCGGCGGGCCATCCGCATAGTGAATGATGCAGACGTTACGAGCAACTTAGAGTCGCTACAACTCCGGAGGGATGTCGTCTCTCTAAGCGTGTTCTACCGCCTGTATCACGGTGAGTGCTCTGAAGAATTGTTCAACTTGATCCCCTCCTCTCCATTCCTTACCAGAATCACGCGTGCTGGCTTGCGGAGCCATGGCTTGACGGTCCACACCATCCCGGCGCGAACCAAACGGTTCTCAAATTCTTTTTTATGCCGCACCGTCAGGCTGTGGAATTGTTTGCCTTCTCACGTGTTCCCTCCTTCCTACAATCCTGGCATGGGATTGCCATCCGATGCCAATGGATACTCTGCCTGGGTGGCATTAGCGCTTACTATCAGGTGCAATGGCGCCATTATGCCGGACCATTATACAAAAAAAGAGAGTCCAATTGGTAAAAATCCATCACAATATATGAGATGCCCGAACAGGTGTCGAACTGTGTACCTACTCACCGTTGGCAGGTTATACACATTACAACTAGATAAATAAGCAAATATTGAGTTGAATCCCTCGATATACCAATTTCGTTGCTCCAGACAGATTATAAGACTTAATTATCCCCTAGGGACATTTATCTTCAATAAAATTGTTTAAAAATTCATTTTCAAGAATATAATAACTTTAGGTTATATTAACGAGTGCTCTTGTTATAGGGACCATGACAATTAATTTTTTGGTACAGTCCTATTTATTGTCAGCTCAATAGTTGAAAATTTAACAAATATTAGAAGAAAAATTTTATAATCCACATTACAATACTTAGATACCTTATAGACTAACAACGTTAGACATAATGTTAAATTTAATGTTTTGTGTTAAATTTAATCTTTTTAAGATTAAGAACTGTGTGAATTGAATTGTCACAATAGCTATTAAATTGCCCAGATAATCAATAAACCAATTGCGTTTCATTTTATGAATCTGAAATGAAGTGAAATAAAATTAGTTTATATGAAATGTACCTCTTTTATAAAGTCAATTTCTGATGAAGTAAAAACCTTGAAGAATCAAATGCGTATTTTTTTCTGTACCTATGCAACATAATTGTGTATTATCTAAAATTCCAAGTACCCAATGACTGTGACGGTAAATCGTAAACCGTTTTCTATTGTATCAATACCGTCAGACACTTGACTCTGAAATCTTTCTTATCACAAGCATAAGATCTATTATGCGTTTTCTGACGCACGTTGTTACTCATCGCTTGTGTTAAATAGATTGACAGATCGGACATCCGCTATGCGGTTTTCCGATGAGTAATCGCTTAGTTTCTAATGTATTTTACAGGGTATTTTATCAAAACTGCTACCGAAAACAAAGCCCGGTGGTAGTTTAAGCGACTTCAGACACAATGCAACAGAAAAAGTTGCAAAAAAAAAGCGATTTCTTTTTTGTTATTTTTTTCTTTGATAAGTGGGTGGTAAATGCATTTTTTCCTAAAATAATAGTGTATAACCTTTTATTTATAAATAATCTAAGGTATAAAAGAGTATATATGATTATTTTAGCAATAACTATGGATTTACCACCCAAAAATGACGATATTTAAAAAATCATAATACATAATTGTCACGTTTCTTTGCGAAATTTTTAGTTGCATTGTGTTTGTAGTCACTAAAACTACCACCCGGCTTCGTTTTCAGTAGCAGTCTTGAGATACCCAGTATCTATAAGTTATCTTTAGACATATTTTTTTGGTTCTATTATTAGCCTTATAGTTGAGGTACTATGGCAAGAAAGATAATATTTATGTATATCCTTTATTGTACACTAAATAAACGTAATTATAGAATGTTAAGTTGCCTAGTAGTACAAAAGGCAGTCGTATCGCTCGAAGTAATCTCTTACCGACTACCTAGCGATGGACACTAACAGCCGTCTGTTAATAAAAAAATAGATATTTAGTAAACATTTCATGTTGAATTTCAAGGGTTTACCGATAGCTGTCAGATTGAACTGGCTCATTCATATTAAAGACTGTGTTATTCAAAGACAAGTAGTATGTATTAATTTGTCATTACAAAGTTAATTATAACGTAATCAATATTAATGTTTAGTTAGTTGATGCTAGTTTATAATTTATTTCTATACTCCTAAATTCTTTCTTTAGTTCTGAAGTTAATCTTTGGCTGTAAGACAGACTTTGGTCTACAAATTGTATCATTTCTTATTTTACCTCTTGTTTATTAAAATAAAATATCTTTTAAATATAAACACCTAAGCTGCAGTCTTGCCAAATTCCAGGAATAATCATTAAAACGGCGGGAATATCCCGTGATCGTCAGTATCATGGCCACCTGAGCGCATAAATCTTCTTTACGCCGATACCGCGGTCGCGTCGGCGATAAAGTCCTAAGCTTTCCCGAAGTGTGGTTGCACGAGGTGCACGCCAGATGGTTACTGAAATAGATATGTAGGTTACGGACTTTGGATGTGTGTCATTGAGTTTTGTGGGTGTAGAAAATTCGAAGAGGAGTCATCGTTTTTCAAAATTATTTTCGAAATAAAAATAAAAAAAGTTTTAAGGATTAGATATTAGTTGTATATAAGAATTTTCTTTGGATCCTTAAATCACAATGATTATATTATCTGATCGACATAAAATCAATATTGTGATTTAAGGTTCAAACTCCTTTATGAAAATAAAGCTATAGGGTTTTGAATCTGAGAGTTGTAAAAATGATTCAGATGTTTTTTGTCAATTAAAAAAAATATACTACATTATTAAACATGGTATCTTTTTGAGTTTGAAATCAAAAGGAAATTATATAGTCTAGAAAATTTAACGCTATATCCCTATGTTGTATTTTTTCCTGCCACCACATAATTGTCTCTTAAAAGGATATTCTGTTCAATTATGTTATCTTCCCCAAGATCGTATACAAGACAAACCTTGCTAAAATAGTAATTAAGCCTGCTTGGTCGCGTATCTCCTTAAATATCAAAACGCAAGCTAATTAAGCTATTATAAGATAATCTGCAATTCAACATCTGGCATTGACATTATTAGGAGCCCATAAAACGTTGGCCTTTGATGTAAAATCATGTACAGAGTAGAGAATGCAACATTAAATTACAATAACATTACTATAAGTTAATTAAAATACAGTAAAAATATTACCAACCAAATTTGATGAAAAAATTCTCTAGTAAATACCTTTGAAATACAATAATTATGGATGATTCGGTAATCTTATATTATATTTATATTATAATTTAAATCTAGCTGCTTTGGTGGCGCAGTTGTACTACGGTACGGTTACAAAGGTGTGGTCTCGGGTTCGAATCCCGCGTGGGGTAAAGTGATATTAGATTTTTTTATTCACCATCGGCCCGGAGTCAGGAATTTGTGCCCGATATGGCGATAGGCTCGTCCCCTATCACATCGTGGGAAGGAAAATACACGGCGAAATGAGCATACCCTGATTGTACCTCTACCTATCCCTTATAGGAAAATGTGTGTGTGTGTACGCATGTATGTTTAAAATACATATCATGTTATTAGTAATCTGTCCTAGCTGCGCGCAAATAATTTTTCATCTCAGCTTTTAAGTTTTATCCTGTCCACTCTTGATACACCCTTCAACATCTTTAATCATAGGAAGTCTATTGCCTCACATTAGTCTTTCCTAAGATGAAACCACAATAAAATCAGCACAAGGATTTTAAAAAATATTCAAATAATACTATTTATAATTATAACATAAGCTTTCAATCTTTTTTCATCATCACGCAAATCTTTTACTCGGACCCAATTAAAAAGAATTAAAAACAACTGCAATTAATGCACTCAATAAAACTCATAAGGAAAAAAGTCAATTATTGATAACGGCTAAGTGAATTAAATAATGCGCAATGCCAGTGTGTGGTCAGCAAGATGTCTCCATTTCACAAACTGACCGCGTGAATATCCGAATTACATTGAACGAGGCATTAAGCGTTTATAACATAATCCTGTATTTAAGCATCGTGACGTAATCAGTGATTAATGGGTGGTCTGAGTGAGGAGCGGTAGCGGGTATATTTTTGTCGGTTTATTTACTAACTTAGATCTCTTTCTTTGTTAGCAAATTTAACGTAAAGATAGGTTAAGGTAACGTTTATTGTTTCTAATTAAGGCAATAAAACTTTTTCGGGTTCTAATTTTAAAATACTAAATTCAATGAAAATTAAGTTTGTCAAATTACAAAAAATTAGGATTATAAGCTGGATTGCCTGACTTGAGAATCAAATCTATAATTATACAGAATATATCAAGACTGCTACCGAAAAAGCTGGGTGGTAGTTTAAGCGAGTTTAGACACAATGCAATAGAAAATGTTGCAAAAATAGGCGATTTTTTTTTGTAATGATATTCCTATGGTTGTATTTGGGTGGTAAATCCATTTTTTCCTAAAATAACAGTGTGTACTCTTTTATTTATAAATATTCTAAGGTATAAAAGAGTTTAAATTATTATTATAGCAAAAACTATGGATTTACCACCCAAAAATTATGATATTTATAAAATCATTAAAAATTATTGTCGCGTTCCTTAGCAAAATTTTTAGTTGCATTGTATTTGTAGCCACCAAAACTACCACCCGGCTTCGTTTTCGGTAGCAGTCTTGATATACCCGGTAATGTCTACAGTTCTTATACAACGTACTAAATTGTCCATTTATTAAGTAACAACATTATTACGAACATTGTGAATCACGTTTCATAATTTACGATATTATCATAAGTACCTATAACTGTGTTTTAATTTATGCGCATAAAATACAATATTATTTGGCTATTACAACATGTATTGGCCTGTCAGAATATGTAATTGTGAATTATTTTTTTATTCTGATCATGATATTTTAAACAATATGTGAATTAAGTTGTACTGGATTCGTTGTCTGAATAGAGTATTCTATTTAAAATTATTTTACTAAACATAGAGAAATAAATACAAGTTTTAAAGAAATTACTTTAAAAAGAGAACCATCAATTCGACTTCATACAGTTGTCGATGATAAAAAATTTTGATAATGTTTCATTATTGAACCTTTTTAAAGTGATTTTTGCTACTCTTTTCTACATTTAATATAATCAAATATAATATACAAACGGTTTAAAATAAAAAAATCTTATTTAAACGGTTTGTTTCAGTCATATATTACATCAAAATACATCATTACAAAATTACATCAGTACAAAAAATCATGAATCTAACTCAATTGCCCATGACCAATGTACGTAGTTATTATGAAAATAAAAAAGCTTCATAAAATTACCTATTACAAAGTTACGTTCCACCTAACCACTCGCTCAAGCACTAAACCCCAGTCCACATCGGTAAGTCGAGCTATTCGCACGCCGGGTGGGCCGGAAGCGACTAAACCCGCGTGCATACTGGACAATACCAGGCACAGATGACCTCTTTGCAGTAGCCATTGCTACAGATTTAACCTGCGCGGTGGGTTAGATGGTTCAAGTACTGGCTGTCTTTGAGACGGGTTGTCCAGAATTAGTCTATGGCTGTCTTTGAATTTTTTAAGGTTTTTTAGTGGAAAGAATATATTTAATGGTATTTGTAGTCAAAGGAAAATATTGTAGGGAAATTAATAATTGGGGGTATACGTAGCGGATCAGTTTGCAAGAGATGAGGATTGTGAAATGGGGGATGAACTCGGGCAGCTACTAAAAATATTTAAAGGTTTTACCTGATTTTAACAAATTAACATTCAAAAGTATGTATTAATATGAAGTTATAATACATAATATAACTTTCTTTATTACTTTAATCTTGATTTAAAACTAAAGACAAAATTCAGCATTCAATTAATTGTAACTGGCCAGTAATTTTTTACGATTTTTTTGTGCCAACACAAATATAAAATCTTTTTACAAGCTGCCAACCATATAGTACTAAAAAGTAGTTCCATCTTTAAACGAATCAGAATGGCAATTTGAAATTCAATTTGAAGACGTAAAGTGCACGAACGGACGCATTGAGCGCAACGATAATGATCTATTCAGACTGGAGCTAGTAACTCGCGCCAGTTGTTTGAAAACTATAAAATTTACTTGACTGGATTATAGTTTAGTTAAAGTTGCTGTTACTTTTATGTATCCTTTGGGATTAAGCGTTGTTATATGTTTTAGTGAGCAATTGTGTAGGTTACTGTGCACTATTGCTAGCGTATTACTTTTCTAGGTTTAGTAGGTAGTACTATTAAAAATCTTAAACTAAATTCGATAGTGAAGAAATAATTGGATACATATTTTAATAAAAAAAAAAGAATTTCCTGTGCATGATATGAAATTTTATTTAAAAAACAACTCTATTCAATTAAAAAGTGCTAAAACAAACTAAGTTGTGTAAAAAGTTATAAGTAGAATAAAAAAAGGAAAACCAATCGATAATTTACAATATTTTTGTATTTGTTTATTATTGTTTCACCAAACATCCCAAGGAATCTGGATAAAATAAAATAGTCCAAGCCCATTTATACACTCTAAGAATCTGGCCAAGAAACGCTTCATACAAATGCATGGGAGCTTATGGGGGTTGCGCCGTAAACCATAGACAAACGACATTTTTACGACAGCAGCCGACTGTCCACGCTATGCGAGGGCCAGCATTTTATGCCGTGTTTAAAATTCCTATATTTACTGGCCGACGTGTTTAATGGAAGTAGTGAGTTAGTGACAGTGTGAATGCGATACAGCGCTCCTTCAGTTTTATGTAGACAAATTATTTGAAAATGGAATGTTTTGTTTTTTGTTTTATTTGCATGTTTATTGGCTTATTAGTGGTCAGTTTTTTAAGAGTAATTAGAGGTTTGATTTTTTTAAAGACTATAACAGTGGCAGTTGTTGGCGTTGATTCACAAAAATAATAACTTTGTACATTCAATGCGGCATATAAAAATAATCGAATAGTTTTGGAGAATTTCATTACCATATCTTACACCTCTTATATGTCACCTAAATTAAAAAAAAAAAACAAATACTATTACTAACAAATATGATAGACCTAATTCGTATTGTATCTTCATAATTCATTGTAAAACGAGCGTGGAAAGCGATTGGTGAAAGAGACGGTGTTTATGACCAATTGCAAGATGGTCACCTGTTTATGGTGAATTTTAACGAGTGACGTGCGCGCCGTCACGTTCTTATGTTGGCTTTGGGTATTGGTGTTAGAGGCCAATGTTTGCACCAATGTTGGAAACAGGTTAGTGGATTGTGTCACTTATGAATACGTAATTGGATGAGTTATTCATTTAGGGATTATACGGGTGTGTGTTGTTAAGTGTTTAAATCCCTTCATAGATGATGTTTGGGGATCGCAGATGCGTAACTGTATAATTAAAATGAAAGTAAGGAATAAAGAGGGGAACACTATACATCTATGGTTGTCTGGAAAAAATTGACTTACAACGATAATACCGCCATTTGTACTTTATTGGCTTTTTACTGTTTTTAAAACTGTTATTAATTTTTTACTGTTTATAATAAAGAATTAACTAAATGAAAATAAAATGGATGTAAAGATCGGTAAGTGCCATCTTTTACATATATCTTATGCATAACCTTGAATTCTCGTTTTGACACCAATATGTAAAACACCTTATTTTCAAATCTAAAATGTGACATCTCGTTTCAATGTTTTTAGGACCCTTAAACTATATACGTAATAGGTCTTCAAGTACTTACAAAGAAAAACATTTTATTCATGTAAATGAATGCCTCAAGAAACGTTAAAATTGAGATTAACCAATACCCATATAAGCGTTCACTCTCGTACAAATACGTCAATTTTGATAAATTAAAAGCTCATTAAAGCGAATAATTAACCGAAGCGGCGAAACAAAAACATTGGCCACATTAGTATTTGCCGTATTTGGTTTGATTGGAGCCATGTGGGCCAACATGGTCACAGGCCACGAGAGACGCTTTCGATTCTCGGAAAATATGGCTTTTACATTTTAATTTGTCATCATCGGGAAATTTCACACTAGTTTTTGTGGAGATTAAATTTATGATGCGCCTTTGCAAGTGTGACGTGAGTTGAACAAATATTTGCACGTCTTTTTCAATATGATAGTGGTTTTATTTAAAAGTAGTCCTCGTGTGAATAAAAAGAGAGAGTGGTGTTATAATTAAAATATTCTTCATTACAGAAAATGATAGTCTCAAATCTCAAACTAACATAATATTTAACATTAGAGAACAAATGGCGGCCGTATCGCTCGAGGCAATCTCTTACCAACTACCATAGGATGGACATAAAGAAGAAAAATAAATAGAGGGCAGTCTAAAGTGTTCTTTAGGATAAACTGGGATAATAAAAATAGGAAATCATTAAAATATTTACCTTTATAATAAGTTCGTTGTAAAACTGAAATGCGTGGAATATTTTGCTCCTGTGTCATTGCAATGGTTTTACTAATTCTCCACTTTTACCAGCATGTCCTACTACATACCAAGTGTAATATTGTTATTAATATCTCTTACTGTCGATAATTCAATAGATTATTTGTCGAAAATTTACGTTAAATATGAATCATTCCCATCTATCATCTATTTTATAGTCCTTGCCTGTCATTGTGCATCTTACAGTTGGATATAGGGCTTATTTATGATAGATTTTAGTGATTTAGTTATTGTTATGAGGGTTTTAGGTATTATCTCGTCATGGAATAAAACTAAACAAATATAACATGAGCAATGATGATAGTGCGTGGTGGCCTGTTGGTAAACGGACTAGACGCGACTGCCCACATGGTCACGGTGGTCGCGGGTTCGAATCCCAGGGCACACCTCTGACTTTTCGGAGTCATGTGTGTATTGATAGTCAATCACCACGCACTAAGACGGTGAAGGAAAACATCGTGAGGAAACCTGCATACCATAGCGATTTATAAAAAAATCTATGGTATGTAAGTCCGCCAACCCGCACTAGGCCAGCGTGGTAGACTATATGGCCTAACTAACTAATAGTCACGAAACTCCCTCCTAATATACTGATTCAAGCCCGAAAGAGGTTCTAAAATCGTTTTATTTTTTATTGTTGTAGGATTGAAAATTAAGTTCCAATTTATTGTATTTAAGACACCTATTGTATTTAAGCTCCTGTATTATTGAAATTTATTGCGATCCTTCTAAGGTCGCTACGTACAGTACGCTTTCTAAGGTCTGATGCCGAAAAAACACCAATGCAGGTAATGAAAATGTGGGTGTGTTGAATGTCGATCTAACTTAACCCCAATTGGTTTATTTTTGGAATAGATCCATAGAAATAAAATATTTTCTTTTAATTTCGTCTATTTGAGTAGTATTTGAGTTATTTGAGTAGTAGTGTGTGACGTGTGCTCAATTTGTTTTCCTTTTTCTAACTAGATGGCGTTAGCATCAAAAACATATAATAAAAAAAAAAACATAGTATTATAATTAGATTTAGTATTGCTTTGCATGGCGAGATGAGTATGCCATTCGCCTGTTGGTAAACGATACGATCGCTCATTGCCAGTAGTAAAACCAAACAACACCATGAATTAGAAAACAATGCTTGGCATTACATTTCACTCCCCATCCTGAGACATAAGATGTGTAATCCTCATATGTCCAGTAGTTAATCTGGCTACAATGTCCTTCAAATGAAAAAATGCATTTACACTGCTGTTAAGCGGAATAAATAGACATTGCGGTGGTACCTACTCAGGCGGCCTCCCACATATGAGAGACGTACCACCTGTATATGATACTAGTGTGTAACTATTTGCATTGTCATATTAAGTTATAAGTAGTTAAATATATTATTCCTTATAATTATATTATTATTCGAAATCATACCCACCCTGAACCACTCACTCACCATATTACCAATAGTTTATTGCAAAACGTTTCCGATTGTAAAACTATGACACAAACTCATACAAATTAGACCTGCCCACGCGCGCATCAACTAACACGTTGGCACTGCAAGCCTGATATGACGTTTATTACTGTTTATTTATTGGTGGCGGTAATAAATTGTGCTTCTCGGTATCTTTGAAGGAATACGTCCTCTCTTTATTAAGTTTGACTGATTTGAGATTTCTAGATACTTAGAATGAATTTTGAGACAAGCATGCCGTTCGCCTGATGGTGGCAGTCGCAAAACCAAACAGCACCTTGAAATACAAAGAAATGCTTGGCATTCCACTACGCTCACCATCCTGGGACATAAGAGTCTCAATATGTCCAGTAGTCACTCCGGCTACAATATTCTTCACACCGAAACACAAAGTGCATTTACACTGCTGTTTGGCGGAAGAAATATATATTGCGGTGGTACCTACCCAGGCAGCCTTTCACATTTTTTTTTATTGCAGTGAATGGCGAGACGAGCATGCCGTTCGCCCTGATGGTAAGCGATGCGACCGCTCATGAACAGTAGCAAAACCACACAATACCTTGAATTACAAAGCAATGCTTGGCACTCCAATGCGCCCGCCATCCTGAGACATAAGATGTTACGAGAAATCTACCACCAGTATAATTTTGATACTGTTATTACTATAAATATGTTATATTTTATTTGGATTGCACTGGACTTGCTAGAAGATGAACTGAAGTTATTTTGCGCTGCTGGTGTTAGAAAGCGTGGGACTCGAACCCAGGACCCCGCAGTTCAGTTTATGAACGATGTTATTATACAAATAAGGCAATAGCTAAGTGATTATACTTAGTTATTATTATCTAATATTGAACGGCAATTAACTCAGAAATAATGTACAGCAATTTAAATAAACGTACAAAATAAATCATATTTCTCAAGATAAATAATATTAGAAATAGATTAAAGAAAATCCTAAACGACATTTTCATAATTAAAAAAGTTAATTATCGAAAAACCTTTAAAAGGGAAATAGATTAATCAAAACATGATATCAATCTATTTAATCGAATTTCATCTAAAACATGCCAACTTAAAATCGACTCTACCCTCCAATTATAGAGTCAGAATTCCTTTGTCCTTATCTAATTAATTATGAAAAGAGACCACACATAGAATAATGGTCTTTAAGCTCATAGTAATAAAGTCGGGTATTGGTTGTTTAGTCGGCATCATTAAACATCGTTGGTGGCTAGTTAGAGAAATTAGTACGACTAATTTGGACTACTCGGCTACCATTAAGGTAAAGTGGAAAGGGGGAATAAATTTCAATTGTATGCTGTCTGAATATATTAATAAGGTATTTGTCGTGAAATCTAAATTGTTTTAAGCGGTTAGTAAATGCCTTTTAATAATAGCCTTCCGGGTATTTGGTCTTCTGTATCAGCCCATATATGTCCCACTGCAGGGCACGGGCCTACTCTACAATCGTAAGTACGATTGAGAGTGGTTAGGCCATATAGTCCACCACGCTGGCCTAGTGCGGGTTGGCACTAGGCCAGCGTTTTGGTCTTGATGGGGGCAATTGAGGTTGATTTGAAGGTATGAAGCTTAGGTATAATAAGTAGCTTTGATAGATGATGAGCGGTTAAGAAAATAGCTGTTTGTACTGAATGAATTTAGACTGGGATTTAATTCAGAATTTTTATATGTATTTAATAAAAAAAAAAACCTTCCGAAATGTAGGAAAAATTGGAATCATAGTATTTTATTGTAAGTAATTTGGTGTAATAGAAAAGCGAAAAGAATAAATAAAAATATCATGGGGTTTTTACTTTCAAACCATATTTTTTTCATATATTTACATAACAAGCATCAATACCCAAACTGTCTTATTAATGCCTCCTATAATTTGTTGCCTAAAATAATTCAAACTCCTTACAAAAAAGCACATCCCGCCCTATATAGGTCAACATAAGCGATAAGCGACGAGCGTGTAACCTTACGTAACATCGTATCTTATCCGAACATTTCGTAACTCCCACACCGGCCCATAAATGTGTTGAGTTTTTAATTCCTTTTAACAAACATCAAATCTTAAGCAAACACTTAAAATCCCGAGATGAGTGACATCATCTGGCGCGCAATGGGACTGTGTGTTTAAGATATGAGCAGGCAGCGATTAATATATATTTTTATAAGGATAGAGCTAAGTATTTGTACTGATATAAAAATCAGTGATATTTAAAAATAATTTCCAATAGTCTTGATTGTCAATTACTACGCACTATAACGGTGAAGGAAAATATCGTGAATATACCTGCATACCATAACGATTTTGGTAAGAATTTCTATGGAATGCAAAGTCCGATAGCCCGAACTAGGTATTTATGGTATTATCAAAAACGTAGAAAATACCTACTAAAAATATTTGTTTTTATTGTACCTCTTAGTGCATTATTTTTTTCCTTTAAAACTCATAAAGCTTCCTCAATTCATAGTCGGTAACGTTATACGTAAAGAAAATACCAATAACGACCTCAAAACTCATCTATGACTACAACAAAGGCACATAAACTCGTAAAGACAAATACAGAGATAAACAAGTCATTTAATTCTAAAGGCTATAAAAACTTCTCCAACTCACTATCCGTTGAGATAATACTAGGGACGCCGTTAAAACGGGTGCACAGCTGGTTCTGTCTCTATTACTCTTACGCGATTACACTATCTCTTTTCCTGCTCTTTGGCATCCGTTTCTGCATACTTCCTCTGCAGTGCACAACTTTCCAAATTGTGAAAATTTTGTAATTTCTTCGCGATGTCCACTCCATCACTTATAAAGCTGAACGTTTTGTTTGTTTCAACGTATTTATTTCAGAAACTACTTGTTCGAATTGAAAAATCTTTTACTGCTGGATATTTCATTTATAAAGTGCACTGTAAATCGCGACAAACATTTTAACTATCAATCCTAGTATAATAGATAAATACCGCTATCTCTTCCGCCTGTGACTTGGATACTATAAACGCAAATATGGTAGTTACGTGTTTTGTTTGCGGCCGACGCAATCACACTTATGAAACTCAGGCGAATCTTGCTTTGTTTGTATTCTGCATTCTTCGCTACGGTGTGAATTAGATGATTTATATGTTCTATACTTTATTGTGGGAACAATTGTTGATAATTTTATTTGAGCCTGTAATCAATTAGGCTATTGTTCTGCAATTATTTCTATAAATGATCAATTTTCAATTCGATTTTTTCGATGAAAACGCAATTTTTAAATAGGTGGATTTAAAATGTGAATAGGCTCAATAGGCCTCCACATCACATCGGACGGATCAGGACAGATCACAAGGCGTCTTGTGGGCGTGGCGTGGTTGTCTTGGCAGCACAACCCCTTCTGGGAGAAAGGCGTGAGTTTATGTATGTATGAAATTAAAATTATAACTGATTTTTTTTTCAAAATGATACATATTAGGTATCCAGAAATAATTTAATTCACAAATTCTTCACAATTTGGAAAGGCAATGAGTTTCTAACGCAATTACACAAAGTAGTCCGTGATCTAATTTGTTTCCAGACGCTATAATTGATGAGTTCATTGCTGACTCGGTGAGAAATTCAAAATTTGTATTAAAAACTTACAAATGCATTTACATGTAATTTAATCTGAAGGTGCATTTGAAGAGGCTAATATTCTACTACCAGAAACTGATTATAATCATGATGTCATTTTTAGTTTACCATTGCTTCTTTGTTTAGGAAGTGTATACAACCGTACTATTTCAAAGCAGCGATGCATTGCTACAAATAATTCAAGTGCTTGAAATTGTACAATTGCTAGGTTGTTTACTAAATGGTCTAAATTATTTCACATGCCCTATACGGATCCATCAATCCCTTTTATTCCTCGTTCAAAATAATAAACTTAAGAATCCGATATAAGACAAAAACCCGTTGACAAATGAACAACGATGGTTGTTTGTCATCGCGCGGGTGATTTGTCAAATTTTGTCAGATAAATGCGTCTGCTTGGCCACCGGTGTTGAGATGCAGATGATACACTCCAAACAATGGAGCAAGTTCTGATATTTTGAGTCTATATTTTAGTAAGGTATTTTGTTTTGATTCGCATTTTAATTGGTATGAAGTATTGCTATAAACTATAAATTAGTTCTTATAAGTAATACTTCCCGACACGACCAACAACCCAAATTAGCAAAAACAACGTTAAGCGCCGCTCGCTTAACGTTGTTTTTTTGTTTTGTCACGAGGCATATATAGTAGTTTATAAATAGTTTTAACATATACGAGAAGATAGCAACTAGAGATAAAAATATAATTTAATGCTGTTTTTTTTTCAGCAATTTCACAATGTACCATACATTTATAGTATTTACGATGCTTTCAAAAGTGCTCCACATAAAACGCTCTGGCACAACCGACGAACCAATTGAAAAATATTTCATACGAATCGCTGGAAAATATAAAAAAAATGTATTCAAATTGGACCAAGGACGGATATATCTGTGTAATAAAGTCTTTATTTATGTGTATATATGAAATAGTGTATTTTGAAATTTTAAATTTATAGCATTAAACGCGATTAAGATTTATTAATGTTGTTTACAAAATCTCGAATTATTTACATTCATGTTTTTTAAATATATTTTTTTATAGCTTTGGTCTAGCAAATTAACAAACAGGTCATCATGGTAAGTGATCACTGCCAGCCATGAACATCAAATCAGGAGGTGGAAGGGAGGAAGGAAAAATTATGGGAAGAGGCAAGGGATATTGGGCATCAGGCAATCTCACTCAACGAACGGAAAGCGACAACCAAGCTGTCACACGTTGATTTTCTGTAAGACAGTTGTACCGCCCCGGACAAGCCTTCCCTTTCATGCTGAGTCATGAGTGTCAAGAGCATGGTTCTACTATAAAAATACATGTTTTAAAAAACATTCATATGAGGTAATAACTTTATAGTGTACAAATATATACTTAACTATACCACTTTGTTTTTTTTGTCAAACATCTTGGGCACTTCGCCTACCCCTTTGGAAATAGTAAATACAATTAATGACTATGTGGGTGCCAAAAGTAAATGTAAATATTGTAACTGTAGTTACAAATTCAAAAAGAATTGGCAAAAGGAATTGACGAAAAAGTCTCTATCTTTATTTTATTTTTGGCGGCCTATTTTCCTCTTACAGCAGTTCTCTATAACCTATCCTATCTATAAAGATAGATATCTTTAACTAGAGATTTCAATAGATATTATAATGCATTTTATGGTTCATTGAACAAAGATAGAGAGGTATAGATATGGTGCATGTATTTATAAATAGCTAGGCATGATCAATATATATGTTTATCTTTGTTTAATAAAGAGTAGAATTCAACTGACATAGTAATGGGAGCCATTTTAACCTCTAGTTAAAGATAGATTAGATATAGAGAACGGCCGTTAATGAACAACATCTGGCGTAGATAACTTTATGTTTCTTATTTATATTTCAACCTAAAACGTAACGTCTTCACACAATAGGACATTAAGAAACATTAGTACCGTCTTCGATCAAATATACACTAGATTATAAGTTAGAGCCTAAAAACGGCAAGAGAATTAAGAGCACAAATAAACATGTGATCTTATTTGATTTTAGTATGGTCCATAAACATAAGAAATCTGAATTAAAAGGAATAAGGTTTATTGTCAACTGAAGTTGATTATAATTTAAGACTTTTTGCTACATCTCGTAGTTCGAAATTCAAATGTATAAATATAAGCAACCTCGGCCACCTTTGGCGTGTGATTTTGTTCCGAACCCTGTATCTAGTATATATTTGATCGAAGAGTATTGTGTTAAGAATGCTGGTTATTGCGACTATCACGAGAGGAGCGGATCGCTTGCCTCATGGTGTCACTCCTTTCCATAAATAAGACTAACATAATTCAGAAGTTGTAATAAGGACTATATGATTCGCTGGTCACCCTGGTGGACAGCTGAGATATGAGGTGATAATTCTATCAGTGTCGAATATCGGAAAGTATAGACTAATCTTTGTGTGTTATGTTTTAGGCCCTTACCAGGATACCGCTTTGGAAATATTTGCGAAAGCCTTGAGAAAGCCTTTGTTTGGCAGTAGACTTCGTATGGCTGAAATGTTTATTACTGTTTTTGGATATTCCATGATGTATGTACTTCCTACATGAGAAGAGTTACCTAGTACCTATCTATTCTTGAAACTTCAGATATTAAAACATCCAAACTAAGTCAGATATAAAGCTAACATACATAAACAACTTTCTAACATAATTACAAAACTAGAGAAAGGCAAAAAATGGCCTAACTTAAATTGTTTCTAGGAAAAGGTGCGAATCACCCACGCCCTAATCCAAGTTGCATAAAAATATTGAAATCAATACTGACATCTTTTATTCATAGCGAATATGGCTTATTGTATTCAAATTTTACTTTCGCCAATTACAATGTCAGTGCTTTCGCGAGCACATCCTGGGTACGGTGGGTGTGCTTTAGAAACGACAGGCAGGTCGTGTTAGAAAATTTAATTTGTGTCTTTGAATGGTGTATTAGTCATGGTAATCGTTTTGACAGTCAATAATAGGCGTAGTATTGTGTTAAATATCAGTAAAATAAATACGCCCAACATTAAGATCAATTAAGTATTATGTCTAACTTATAAAAATTTCTATGGTATGTAAGTCCGCCAACCCGCACTAGGCCAGCGTGGTGGACTATATGGCCTAACCACTCTCAATCGTACTGTCGATTGTAGAGGAGGCCCGTGCCCTGCAGTGGGACGTATATGGGCTGATACAGAAGTATTATGTCGTGGGTATCACAAACTATGAGATACTTTTTTGGTCTCACAAACACCCAGGCCCGACACAAATACTTGTGGACCTGACAAACATTTGCCTTGGTGTGGGAATCGAATCCACGGCCTCTTGTTTAAATCAGAATCTTAAACCAGAGTAACTACTGGACATATTGAGACTTAACATCTTATGTCTCAGGATGGCGAGCGCAGTGGAATGCCAAGCGTTGCTTTTTAATTCAAGGTGTTGTTTGGTTTTGCTACTGTTCGTGAGCGGTCGCATCGCTTACCATCAGGCGAACGGCATGCTCGTCATTCACTGCAATAATAATAAAAAAACACCTGATGGTTAATTATAGAAGACTCGATTTTAGTGTGTTTATGACTGTTGTGTGTTATTTATTTATTTATTATGTCCCCTTATTTTAACAGTCTTATCCTAAAATCATGCTTTTTGTCGTCAGTTTTTTTTAGTACAAACCAGAGAAACAAACAAACACAATTTAAATACATAAAGTAAGGAGTTCAAACAATGAATGTTATTAAAGAGAGTGTACAAAGACATACTTTCGCAAATTGCGAAGTTGCCTTTGCTTTGGTGAGGGTATTTGACTCCATTTTTTTTATTGTACTTATCAAAACGTTTCCACAGCTATGGTCTAACAAACAAAGACATTTATAAATCCATTCAGAATTAAACAAGTTAGAAACGTTTTAAATCTTGTAGTGGGGGTAACAGAAAAGAAATTCAAAACCAAGATAGTGACGTCACTAGGGTTATTATACATTACAGTGTGTGGGTGTGAAAGAGACAGAAAGATGTCCCCACTACACCCCCACTCTTTTATTTTAAATGTTAATATTTGCCTTATGTTACAAGCTACTTTAATACTTTTGACAGCAAGGCTTTATTTTTAACGAATTTGTGTTTGTAAGCGAAATAATACCAAAAATCGATAATAGTCAAATACCCTATTATTCAACATTACATACGTTAAGCTCACGCTTTTGCCTACAGAGGGTAGGCACCGATGCTAATAGGACCAATTATAGTTTAGTGAGCTAATTTCTGATCCAGAATATAGTTAGGGGACAGCCTATTTCCATGACGGAATACATTACGGTTCCGAGTAAATAAAAGAAGATTTATCAAACTGTTTTATGAAGTGCATTGGATCTGAGCCTCAAAACATTACCATTGGATCAATAGTTTGCTGGTAGCATATTTACGTTCAACCTACACGATGGGAAAACCCGTAATACTGACGCTTTAGGATTTACTTGTGCATTTCTGGTTTTGAACAGCCTGGCACAACTTTTTGTAGTAGACCAAATTATGAATCTAAATGTGCGTGGTGGCCTGTTGGTAAACAGACCAGATGCGGCTTCCAACATGTTCACGATAGTCGCGGGTTCGAATTCCAGGACACACCTCTGACATTTCAGAGTCATATGTGTATTGGTAGTCAATCACCACGCACTATAACGTTGAAGGAGAACCTCGCGTGGAAACTTACATACCATAACGATTTATAAGAATTTCTATGGCATGTAAGTCCGCCAAACCGCACTAGGCCAGCGTGGTGGACTATATGACCTAACCACTCTCAATCGTACTCTCGATTGTAGAGGAGGCCCGTGCCCTGCAGTGGGACGTATATGGGCTGATACATACATACGTGATGGGAAGTTTAAAATACGGCATTAACGTTGAGTTTAAATATTTGAATTAAGTATCACGCTAAATAGTTCCTATGTTTCTAAAGTGGACTGATGTGTGGACTGAAAAAGTATCAGCACTCGAGTGAAGTCGGGCCGGACCGCTAGTATTAAAATAAGGCGCCAATTGATATTGCAGTTTCCACCATTACATATCCCATTAAATCCATTACGCAAATAATTCCTATTCATACCACGTGTTTGGTTTTCCCAACATTTTCCGTGGCCCTAACGCGTACGTCCTTAAGGTTCTGAAAACTAATTACCATGTTCGTGATTAGGTGTTCAAATGCGGCTTATGTTCAACCACGTTTTTCAAAATGTGATTTGAATTTACAATGTTTACGCCAGTCAAGGGTTTTTGTATATATAGGTAGTTAAAAAGATTGCGAAGGATTTATTTAAATTTAGAACTTTTAAAGTAATTTGACTTACAATTTTGTTGCAAAATTACTTTCCCTTTCTAATAGCATACATTAGCTCATCCATGTAATCGATAGACTCCAACAATTCAACAGTTAAATTGTAACAGTCACTAAACGGATGACTAATACCTCAGTCCGCCCCGTGACTACGAAAGCTGAAAAGTAATCGAGACGTGGGGAATTTAAAAAGATGAATTAATTCAACCAAGTCCATGATAAAATCCGTTAATAATAGTTTATTTCAATGTGTAACATTCGCGTAAATCTAATCCCATCAAAAACATCCTGTAAAAAAAATCCAAGTCTCGCCTCTCAGGTTTTCTACCGCAAAAAGTTGTGAGATCCATGTAATAACCGTTAGCGGTAATCGGGTTTCACGCGTCAAAAAAAAAAAAGAGTATATATTGTACGATACATTATGTTTTCATGCGATGGCCAAGTCAATCTATTTATTTAAAACGTAAAGAATTTTTAATATTGATATGATAATAACTAACATAATAACTTTATAAAGAAGGTCCCTTAAGCAAGGACTAAATATCTAAATAAATCGACTTGATATTACATGCATCTCACAACTTTTTGCGGTAGAAAACCTGAGCAGCGAGACTTGGATTTTTTTACAGGATGTTTTTGATGGGATCTCACGTCTTTTTGTAGAGTCCTACTTTTTTCCTTTTCGGAACATTTTACTTCTAGAATATCACTAACGATTTTTCTTAAAGCCTCTGCCTTTTATCACAAATATAGCGGATTTGATTATTAATGTTCTTTCTTTCATGGTAATTGATATTTTCGAGCTATTTAATCTATTTATTTGCAAATTTTTCTTCGTCATGTTTTCTAGAGGAATGTTGTACAGTTTAATGGGCTGAAGGGCCTTTCCCCCTCTATACCCCCCTCCTGTTATGCCTGATATATATAGCTACCTATCTACAACTATAATTCCATTATATACGGGTACATTGATTCATTAACTGCAAATGTTACTTTGTAATCCTATACATGGGATTACAAATTATTCATGCAGTTGGTGCATCTAGAAAAATAGACAGAAATTATGAAATTTAAGAATTCAAAACTGTACAATATACATACAAGCGTGATGCTTGTATTTCGCCAAGAAGGTATGGCAGAATTGTCTATAGTGTTCTCCACAATTTACACTTTTTTCTTTCAAACATTATGTGTAAGCAGGGCTGTATATAAATATGTCGGGAAAAATTTCAAATTAAAACACGTAGCCTTTTTTAATTTCTATTGGAATAAAATATAACATTTCCATATAAAGCTTTTCACTACGCAATATTTTCAAATTCAGATAAAGACAAAATATATTCAAAAATGAAAGCACGTGGCAATATTTGATTACAGAAATTCTGAAATTTTCACATCTGCACGTCCAACAAATAAAGCAACGGCAATCTCATCAAAATTCACAATTTACGGCGCAGTGAAAAATGAATATTGAAATTACGGACTCAGGGTGGCTCTTTCAACAAAATATTGAGTAAGCGTACACTATACTTATATTTGTTTATATTAGAAAATTTCGCTGGATGCAGGCCGTTTCCAACAGGTCAATGTGGAGATCCTTAGGGGCGGCCTATGTTCAGCAGTGGTTTTCCTATGGCTGAGATGATGATGATGATGATGATTACAAAAGCAGGTGCCAATAGTCATACCCACAGGTTTTTCATCCCAACAATACGCAATAGGGGCGAGCATTTAGCCACACCAGGCGCAAATTCCATTTACTTGAATTATATGATCTAAATTATACTTAGAACCTCTTGGTCCTCAGTAACGCAAATATAAGGCTAATGAGACGACATTATATTATTAGAAAAGTGAACTGGTAAAGCTATGATATTGTCAGTAATCACACAACATTGACGTTTAGGCTCCTCCGGGGCAGTACAGTGATACTGAAACGATCTCCTGTGAGACCACTGTCTGTCAGATCGACGTGGAGCGATAGCTTTACTGTTGCGTTTCGTTCGGTAAGTGAGATTGCCGGATGCCATGGATGTTTATTGGCTGCAGTTATCATTTACCTAGGCAATCAAAAAAAAAAAAAAAAAAATTACTGACGATAAATCGTCATAATACTCGCTTTGTCCTGGCCGTAAGTATTTATAAATATAAAAATAAAGTAACAATAGCCCTTTTCCATCACATTTATCCTCAATTTCCGAAACCTGTTATCTCACAACTCCCATTGTTTTAAAACGAACATTACTATAGCCACAAAAAATACCGCGTATAAATATTTCGTTCAGAAATGCACTTAATTACTGCAATAAAGTATTAAACGTCTCATAAGGACAATTAGCGTGTGTTAAATAGGGTTTAAATGTTCTCAGACCCCTCTTTTAATTGTGTAGCAAAAACTTTAAACCGGTCGGCGAGTCAAAATGTTAGCTGTCAATGGATGTTGGTTATTTTTTGTTTCTACGAATCGCATTGCAGTTGCTGAGTTGCTGTTGGTAAAAAAGGTATTTTTGTGGTACAAGACATGAGAGGTGTGCAAACAACGTTCTTGTGAAGTGGGGTTTGTAAAAAAATAGTATAAAGAATACATTGTGGAATACATTAAAATTTTTAGGAAAGTGATATTTGCTGTTGTATACAAATTATCAATGACTTGAGCAAAATTATCTATTAAACAAAATATTGATTACGTCTATTTCAAGTTTAGTCAATAATTAATTACTAAAATGTTTTCCTAGTCATAGTAAGTTATTAGAAATCACGTATGCCTGTTGATCCAACAATAGTTATTTTAAGTTTATGTGCCAAGACAATAAATAGTCTTGTAATGATATGTGAACGTGTCTTCGCATTAAAGTACTATGATTTTAAATTACGGTTCATTGTTCATATTGTCTTGGCTATAATATTCGTTGTGACTTCAATGTTTTTCTGTTCTTCGTATTTTCTAGGAGCATTGCACTTCGTATAATGTTCGAAGATTATCATGACAAGCAATTTATTTTCAATGATGAAATTTCTTCCGCCGCCCTGATGTTTTTACCCAATAATTGTTATTAGGAATTAACTTTATTTTATCACTTCAATCTATTTTATTATTTTATATTATTAGAATTGTTAGTAGTAGTACTATTTAGTTTGTATATATATTTTTGTGTATTTCCAGTTTTTCCTAAATATTTTTATGTGAAATCTATGATCAAATAATATAATAAAATCATAGGTTGATTAATTTCTAGACTAAAATTCTTGAAGGAAAAATATTACGGAAGAAATAAATAAAACTTACTTGCGTTTTAATTTGTTAGGCTTTTTCAGTCCACTACTGCGAGTACACGGGACATTTAAATAAAGGTAAGAAATATTATAAAGCAAATTTATTAACATTGAGACCTAATTATTGAGAAAAACCTGCTTTAAACAAGACAAAACTAGTACAACCACCTACAATTAAGCAATAAACTAAATACATAAATTCTAATTTACCGATACCCACACTCCATATTTATTTCCACAATCAACAAAACCGAGATACGATCGACTTTTATCACACAATCGTAAATCAATGTCGGTAACTGAACACCTTATATAATCTCGCTTTCCACCGATGAAAAGCATACAGAATCGAATACCATTGCAATGAAAATTGATACCATCCGTCATGTAACTGTGCCATAGCAGTTATAAATGACAATGCCAAATGTTATCAAAATAATAGATTTCGTGAAAATTTTGCTTCTGTTTTTGATTTTTGCTGTGGCGTTCGATAGGTTTAATGATAAAGTTTTCAACATAAAATTAATGTAGATCAGTGGTGAACAGTGATTTTATGAAAGGGAAGCCTAAATATAAACTTAAATAAATTCACGCATTCTCAGAAAAGGTAGGCAGAGGTGCAACCAGGACACCTATATTTCGTCTTGTGTTATAGGGGATAAAGTATAAAACCAAATATATGATTTACGTGAAAATATGGTGGAACCATATTTAAGAATTTAAAAAAATAAATTAAAAATCCTTCGTTCTTCTCTTTACAAAAAGTTTTTTCGCTTTCAGTTAATGACTTCCATCCTTGAAAATTGTACCGAATGTAATGCAATGAAAGCCGATACCATCTATCACGTGATGTCCACGTGAAATTATTTTCAGTGTTTAATATGATATTTTGTTGCTTATTTTACTGACTAAATCCTAACATTATATAGAAACGATTGGATAAATACATTCCATATACAAAAATCTAAACTCAAACTAGTAAAGGAACTAGAGAATTTGTACGAAAATAGCTGTTCGCTTCTATATGGACGGTACAAGCATCCAACTTCACAATTACCGAATAGTCGTCTGGAAAAATGGAGTCAACTTGATGCAAGGACGTACAAATGACCCGCCGTTTATTTTACGGTTAATTAAACTCGGGATAAGCAGTATAAATTGCGTTTAAAAATGTTTCGCCATATTTGCAAGTAGACTCGTAGTAAATAAGCGAGGGATAAATTTCTTGAAGGACTTTAAAAAATGTAAGTTAAAATAATTAAATGTAAAGTACAATTTGTACCTTTAACTCCATTAAACACTTTATAAAAATAAATTTATGTTTTTATAAAAAGTGACGTTTGTCTACATTAAAATTTTGGGAAGAAATAAATATTGTTTTGACTGCCCCCGTGGCGCACTTGGTTAGACACCGGCAGTGGAACAAATATTTGTCTGAAACACAGTTGTTTGTTTTGGGTCTGGGTGTTTGTGAGACCAAAAGTCTCTCGTAGTTCCTGATCTGTATCTGTATCAGCCCATATACGTCCCACTGCAGGGCACGGGCCTCCTCTACAATCAACAGTACGATTGAGAGTGGTTAGGCCATATAGTCATACAGTCCACCACGCTGGCCTAGTGCGGGTTGGCACCCACGACTGTAGTTCAAGATACCCACGACACAAGACTCGATCCTAGTGTTGGATCAGGACTATATATGTAACTGTTGGGTGTATTTTTTTTTAATTAAAAGACTTAAAAGTTCCCCAAAATGTCCATTTACATTAAATAAACATTATAATATATTTCCTTTACAATATAAAATAAATGCTTACTGTCTTTATTTCACTGGGTGTAACATTAAAAACAATGTATTGATTGCCTTTTCGTGAAAATAAAATATCTTAAAGAAGTCTTTATGGTATTGCAATTGATATAACAATAAATACCCGACCAAATTAAGCTGAAACAATAAACGAACCTGTCATGAATCAATACCCCAGTCATTGTCGTTAATTTCCCAAAAAGCAACTTCACAATGCACGTATAAATCAAGAGAACAGATCTGCCGAAAACTCCACGGAAGTGTGCAAACGGTATACATATATTTTTAGGGTTCCATACAGGAACATGAAAAGCGAGACTCCTGCAGCGTCTGCGTCAGCGTCCTGACCAGCTATGTCATTAAAATCTATATGATACTCTGCCTGAGTGAAATTTGGCAAGAAATAACGCTTCATAGTGTAGACTTGTGGAAATAAATAATATATAAAACGTATAATATAGGAGAAAATGCGCTTATTAGCCAACCATATACCTACCATACCATACCATAGACCTACCACCAGTATAACCATACTGGTGGTAGGTCTCTCATATGTGAGAGGCTGCCTGGGTAGGCACCACCGCAATGTCTATTTCTCCCGTCAAACAGCAGTTTAAATGCACTGTTGTGTTTCGGATTGAAGGACATTGTAGCCAGAGTAACTACTGGACATATTGAGACTTAACATCTTATGTCTCAGGATGGCGAGCGCAGTGGAATGCCAAGCATTGCTTTATACTTCAAGATGTTGTTTGGTTTTGCTACTGTTCATGAGCGGTCGCATCGCTTACCATCAGGCGAACGGCAAGCTCGTCTCGCCATTCACTGCAATAAAAAAAAAAAAAAAAACATTCTTTTGCGATTTAAAACTTGCATTAATTGCAGTTATATGATACGGAACCGTAAGCTCACGAGTCCGACTCACACTTGACCGGTTTTTTGTTTTGTCAATCGATACGTTATAAGTTGTCGAAACGCATTGAATTGTATGCGAGGTGATTTAATGGTGTCCACGATTGCGCAAAAAAAGTCAGGGGCCCTACTCTGAAAAATCCGAAAAGAAGTTCGAATCTTCGGACGATCGAAGTTTATGACGATACGAATGTACCTACATAGACTTATGGTCGTAACCATAGACCTACATATGGTTACCATAGACTTATGATTACGATGTACGTTATACGAATCCGAACACTTACAGAGTAGGTACATTCGTATCGTCACAAACTTCGATCTTCCGAAGATTCGAACTTCGTTTCGGATTTTCAGAGTAGAGCCTCTGTTACGCGCGTTTTTCCCGCGGTAACTGTTCCTTATTTTATGTAATGTTGATAATTGTGACACTGCCTTATGTGTGACTGTACGTAATGATTTTGATTGAGGCATTGCCTTATTGGTCTAGTGAGTTGTATCAGTGCTTGATAGCAGTCGAGTAACCTAGTTTTTTTTTCGTTATCATCATTACCTTCTTATTTGACAGACTTCGTGGTGCAGTTGGGTAGACGAGAGTGAATTGAGAGGCTGCGGGTTTGATCCCCGCACTGAGACAAATGTTTGTGAGGAACACATTTGTCTCGAGTCTGGGTGTATACTGTACTGTATCAGCCCATATACGTCCCACTGCAGGGCAAGGGCCTAGTCTATAGTCGAGAATTCGATTGAGATACCAAAGAAATTTTGCAAATCGCTATGGCATGCAGGTTTCCTCACGATATTTTCCTTCACCGTTATGGTGCGTGGTGATAGGCTATCAATACACACGTGACGCCGAAATGTCAGAACTGTGCCCTGGGATTTGAATTTGCAACAACCGTGAACATATTGGCAGCCGCGTCTTGTCCATTACCGACAGCCCACTATGCTCTTAGTCGTTTCTGGGTGTTTGTGAGACCGAAAAATCTCTCGTAACTTCTGATAACCACTACACAAGAATTAATTAATTTTAATGTAAGGTCAGGATTATGTATGTGACTGTTGGGTGCATTTACTAATTTATTCTTATTTATATTAATCCACCATTGAACAAGAGTCTCTACTAGAATCAAGATGCTCGATTGACAGGATTAAGTCTACCACTCTGGTCCACTGCAAATGGATGGAATTTACATACCATAGAAAATCGTTTCAGAATTTCTGTAGTATTCAGATTTCCTCACATTTTCCATCAACGTTAGAATGGTAGGTAATTTACCAACAGCAAGTGACATCGAAGGGTCAAAGATCTGAAAGATAATATCAAACTTCATAAAGTTCAACATAGTATTTCAAAAATACGTTTCATTTCAACATATATGGATACGGATATTTTACAATACAGTCACACATACATACACACAGTCAGAGTAAAAGTTCACCATCTTTACAGCATACCATACAGCCATTGTTAACACGTACCAACGTATCTTTCATGTGTTGAAGAAAATGTAGCGTTATTTTCGTCTGGTCGGTATGATGTTTTCTTATTTTCCTTTACTTCAGTGGAAAAATGTTTGCAGAAATATATGGATGAGACATTGAGTAACGTAGTTCTGACGTTAAATATATATTGCTTTTTACCTTGGATGCTAAATATTCAAATGCAAATATTACGAGAAATATGAAAGCGTTTGTTCATTTTAAGTAAAAACTGTGTATAAAACTACTATCTTTTATAAAGTAAAACATTGTTACGTCATTAATGAAATATAATTAATTTATTTGACAGCCTTTGGGGCAGTGGATGAAATGATGGCTGTGAAATGAGCACTGAGGGATCGACCCTCGGATCAAAGCAAATATTTGTGTGATCCTCACGTAAGTATTTGTTTCGGGTCTGGATTTTATGGGATCGAAATGACACCTAATAGCCACAGCGCGAGACATGTATCTGATTTTTTTTATTGTAATAAATGGCGAGATGAGCAACCTGTTCGCCTGATGGTATGAGCGATACGACCGCTGATAAACAGTGGCAAAACCAAACAACATCTTGAATTATAAGATGTTAAGTCTCAATATGTCCAGTATTTACTCTGATTAGAATATCCTTTAATCCAAACACAACAGTGCATTTACACTGCTGTTTGACGGGAGAAATAGAAATTCCGGTGGTACCTATCCAGATGGCCTGTCACATATAAGAGACCTACCACCAGTAAATATAGTTTGGTTATTGGATGTTTAATGTATTTATAATTTAAAAATATAATACGTCTCACTAATCTTTTCTGCAATATTTTTATTTTATTTTTATTTTTTTTATTTTATTTATTTGAGGTACACCAGCAGCTTACACACTAAAACTTACAACATAATAACAGAAAAAATATAATTTTACAAATATGCAAGCCAATTACAGGTATACACAGCATGCATCAAAATAAGTAAAAGACACTAGAGACTACCGAGATTGTTAATTACATTAATACCAATAAAGAAGTTAGTAAGCATAAGAAAAAACAACAATTAATACAACAATTATGCAATATCATGTGAAAATATGTAAAATACTAAATAAATAACAAGATGAAGAATGAATGCAAACAAAATAATACATTCCAAGGTTTTTGTTGCACAACGGGACCCCAAAGCGCAATTCACAGCTTGAATGGGAGACCAAAAACTCAAGCCAATTTTCCCGTCCGACAACTCCTTAAGTATGTGAATGAAAAATAAACGTTTTCGTTTTGGAACACAAATGTGCATGCGCCTTTAGGTTCAGTTTTTACAGACTTTACTTATATGGTATACGAATACTTTGTCCTTATGTTTTTGTTGTTTAAGACTAGGTCAAATAATGGGCTGATAATACATTTATAGAAGGGGTATTATAAATTCCATTGTTTTTGTGTGTTTGTAAGGCGAAATTATCGAATTATTATGGATTATTCTTGTATGCATGACATTTAGGAATATGCAAGGAGCTGTGCACTTTATTTTTGTTCCACCAATAATAGCTGTTTTAAAATAGAGGCATTATTCTCTTTATAATCTTAATAGTTTCTTCTTACAACTGACTTTAAGTTGCACTAACAAAAAGTCGATAAAACTGAACTTTTTGCAGTATTATTGGTCATATTATTTCACGCCAGACTGCTTCTATTATGCATATAATAAATCATGGATATCCTCTTAAATAGGCTTCTAGGTCTACCATAATATCATTTATTTCGGATGCTAACCTTCACATTCCTTCGAAATTTCAACAACTTTCAAGGACATTTCATGATGTTTTTCTTCAACTTAACCGATCATTAACTTAAAATGTAAAGTAACTTTAAAAACCCAGTATTTCCTTACAATAGTTTCTTAAAACAAAATTCCCCAACCTTTTTTCATCATTTAACATTTTAAAACAGCAATTGAATTTCATCGGAGACGCAGCGGTTAATGCATTATGTAGAGGGACGAGAAAAACTCAGCATTACAATAACGGTGGTGTCCATTCATTTTGCAAGTTTTATTCTTTATACAGATACGTGTTTGCGAATTAAACAATGTGACTTCTGAATGAATACGAGTTTTTGTCGAGGGCTAGAATGAATGTGGAACTATAAAGGGGATTAAAAACTTTAAATTCAATTAATTTTGCTGTTTGGTTGCCTGGTTTGTCATGGTGAATGAAGGCCAATGGTTTCCAAGTTAAGATTGATAACATCAGGAGAATTAAAATTTGTCAAAAAAATATCATGACACCATATAAATTAATGCTAGGTAGAAGGAAAATGTGAATTTAACTCTGAGTAACTATTTTATAAATGTGGTATTTTAAAATAAGATCCAACAACTTTTTTTTCTTATACCGGGTATCTCAAGACTGCTTCCGAAAACGAAGCCGGGTGGAAGTTTTAGTGACTACAAACACATTGCAACTAAAAATTTCGCAAAGAAACGCGACAACTATTTTTATGATTTTTTAAATATCGTCATTTTTGGGTGGTAAATCCATAACTTTTGCTAAAATAATAATTTAAACACTTTTATACCTTAGATTATTTATAAATAAAAGGGTATACACTATTATTTTAAGAAAAAATGTATTTACCACCCAATTATGGTCATAGGAAAAAAATAACAAAAAAAATTGACTCTTTTTTTTGCAACTTTTTCTGTTGCATTGTGTCTGAAGTCGCTTAACTACCACCGGGCTTCGTTTTCGATAGCAGTCTTGATAATATATCCTGTATGTATGTGATTATTACATGTATTTTAAAGAAACCCGTTAAATCTAAGTAACACTTATCGTGTCCATGTTCAAACACCTAATTGCGAGTATGAGCAGTACGCGCATCATATACTTTGGGAGTGTAGTCTTTGGCATAATGAGCGTAAAACCATGCTAGATAGTATGCAAATATCATCTGGAGTTGTATACTACATGGACCTTGTAGAGACTAGAAAGAATTTCCGTGCTTTCCGGCGTTTTTGCCATACCTATTACTGGAATCAAGCATAACAGTTCACATAATAGGTCCCATTTAAATGTAATAATAATTTGATAATTTGATCCGTGGTGCTTTACAGCTGGCTTCTCCGGCTGTGAGTCTTTTTGCGAGGTTATTTACCTCTTCAGTTCAATGTTTTGTCACCCGCTTTGCACGGAGGGAAGTGGACAATAATTTATTTCCAATTCCTCCTAATAATTTAACTTTCTGATTAATTTCGTTGCGGGTTAAAGACAAGTTAGACATTCCCGGAGACTCGCCAAGCTTCAATGCTCGGTGTCATTACATTGCGTGCCACTGTTGATCCTGGCTCACAGGAGTTACAGTGGTGGGTGTGAGGGTGGGACAGTCTCCTTATAAATAACTAGTGCGATTAAATAAAATATTACAATGTTTTAAAAATGCATCAATTAATAAATCACAGAACGTATCACGGCTTTAATCCGTATTACTATTGGAATAAACTTGCGACTATACCTAACGTGACCATACGTCCCGCTTTGGGCGGGACAGTCCCGCTTTCAGAAATTGTGTCCCGGTGTCCCCGGTGTGTCCAAGGCCGACATTGTCCCGCTCTTGCAAACAGACCAATTAATAATTTAAAATATATTTCTCGCTCAAAATGCTTTACCGAACTACTACTGAAAACCGTGGGGTTGTATTATACCAACACTTTCGTAAAAACATCTTGACTTAATAACTTTTCGACAATTATTATTGAGTACGTTATGTATCTGTCTGAAAGTAACGCACCTATCGAAAGAGTTTTCGTCTCACATTATCAAAATATGGACAAGTTATAAAACACAGGTGCATGTAGCAGTAATGAAATTTATTTTTATTACGAATATAAATATAAATAAATTATGTACTGAGTTTCACACCCCTAAAAACTAAACTCGATGGTTTGAAACAATTTGTTCAGCCGACAAATACAAAAATACGATTTTGATTATTATTTTATGTTATTCAGTCTTCTATGATAAAACTTGTAAAGCACTAAAAACTTTATTATTATTATTTAATTCCACTGACGTCCCGCTCTGGCACAAAAAATAAATGGTCACGTTAACTATACCTCACATTTGAACATTTCATATTTATTACAATAATTCGCTTATACCGCGAACACGATGTTTGTGTTTTATTTCACATCTGTTACTATAGGATGATGTGAATTGTTACATTCTAAAATTAAAATATTTATTATTGTAGTTGTAGTTTGTGTAAATGGCGACAGATGGCGTATGAAATGTGCCCACGGTTATAAAGCAATGAATCTTTATAATTAAATTATGGACATGGAAATTTTGAACAAAATGCTTTGATATCATATTGCCTTTTATTTTTATCAGTATTGAGAAGTGGTGAAAGTTATTTTTCAAAAAACGAAATCTTTTTCTACAAATCTGAATGCTAGAATTTTAAAAGGTTTTTATTTTGCTATATAAATTCAGCTTTATTTACGAGAAATTTCAACGTCAATTTTAGCTATAAATCAGCTGTTTAATTAACCCAAAAACCGCCCGCAAATCTAACTATACAACCTATTTTGACATAATCATGAATGGGCTTCAGATAACGCAATCAAACTTCGCATATTTGACACAAATGTATGAAGTGGCTCCTTAGCTACTGTTAGCACGTATCAGAAATTGAATGAAGTGGACTGCTCGACCCATATCAGACCCTTGTCACTCTTGGCATGCAAACATGTTGTAGACAATTTATGTCACCAAATTGTATTCAATTTTAAATAGCAATTTTGAGATGTGCTGGATTTTGTAGTTAGGGAATTGAATTTGTGAAATTTTCAATTTGAGAGATATGAATCGCTTGATGCTAAAATCTAGACACTTCTTGAAAAGATTGACAGAGATGGGAATGGGTGTTTTTTGCAACATCTAAACACGTTGTAAGTGTATTCAGATGAATGGCAGATAGAATATGACAGATACAATAGAAGTATTTATTTTTGTTTTTATGTATATTTATGTATTTGAAGTAGTCTTGCATAATCAGATTTAGAGCTAGGATATAGTCATCTTTAGATATTCAATTCTCTATTTGAATAGCACAATGTAATGGTAACGCAAAACATAACATATTTCCAAGAAATTCTATAGCTTGTAAAGTCCAACCACAATAGGCTAGTGTTGTGAACTATTACCTAAATCCACTCAATTACATTCTAGTTATTATAGAGAAGTTTTTTGCTTACCAGTAAGGGCTCTATAAGCTAATAAAGTTACTTTATGTCGTGGCGCATCGGTGAAAATATATTCTATAAACGAAAAACATCTCAAACATAAATATCTAAATTTAAACCCGCTGTATAAAACCTTAAAATAGTCCAACAGCAATTTTTTACGCCGCTTAAAATATTTCCGACAGTTCAATATCTGGTAGTGAGTTTATAAAAGACATTTGCCCTCAGGTAAAGGGTCTATTGTTAGCTTTTAAGATGCTATTTTTAAAATATTTTAATCGTGTAACAGCAATCGGATTTCGGGATTACTTTAAGGGTATTTTGGTATGATTTAAGTTGCGGTTGATAGAAGTCGGTCCTTTAATGTGAGATTGTCATAACGGTGAGGCTTTTAGTATTAATTTCGTATTGGAGCAAGATGTATAACGATCCTTTTGAGACTTTTAAGACACAACAGAAGTACGATTTAAAGATTATGGAGGATATATAAGCATCTATGTTGCGTATTGAATGTGAAGATGAAGAATTAAGTAAATTATGAATATAATTAATTGAAGTATGGGCATAAATATTGGCATTGGAATAGGACGATTAGTTGAAATTTTAATTATAAAATTTTTGTTAAGAAATGCTTACCCGGGTTCGATAGCGATAAAATAATATTAATCTGGCCATAATAATTAATTGATAAGGAAAATTTATTATTAATTTTGTAATACAAAATTAAATCGTTTACAAAGTGTATAACAGAAATATATTGATACAACAAAATTGAAACACGCTAATAGACAAATTAAAAACAAACATGTTCCCACATACCACAAGCTTGTAATTTAATTATTCAAAACATATTCTAACGTATGAAGTTTACATATTTCGCGTAGGCGGGGAACCCGATCAGTAATAACACTAAAACGTTATAAGAGAGTGTATTTAAATAAACACGACAATTTAAACGTATAAAACTATAAAAATAGCCATAAGACAAGGTCAAAATGTCTCAGCACTTAATTAAAATATTCCAAATATTTCGAATGATGTAGCGAGCAGAGGTTATGTCTGTGAAATGCTTAATATTTTACAAATATAGACTTGTTCAGTTATTACAGCTCACGCTTTGACTATTTGGGAAAATGAACTGCCGTTTTAGATTTTTATTGTTTGTACAGATCATCAGAAATCTATAGGTACATATGTGGCGGAATTTGTAACTATAAATAAAAATAAAAATATATGTCCTTTGTTTCAGATATGTTTTTTATAAAAGTATTTATTATACTTATCATCTTATAGTATTAACATGTCCAACTTTATAAAGTTTGAAGAGAGAAAAACTCTTTTTATTATTTTGACATAAGCACTTTTGGCGACTTATGATTACGTACGACCTGTACGCTGATAATAGTATAAATTATTAATCATAAATATTAAGAGCATTGGATGCTCCATGCAATAATGTCGACATTTCAGTATGTTTCATAACTAGGACCAAAAATGTTTACTGCCTAGTAAAAAAAATAATGAAATTCGTCTACCTTTGCACCTTCATATTAGATGTTTAATATTGCATGCTGAAACTAAAGCCAAAAAACTCACCTTTAACTTGTCCTACGGAGCTTTTAAGGTATTCTTTCAATATCGTGTGAATCTCTTAAAATATTATTTAAGTAAAAATATCACATTCTGTCTATTACTATCACTTGTATTGGAAACATTAATTCTCTTTATGAGCCCGTCAATGGATTCTCATTTGAAAGAAAAATGGAATTTCTTTGCTGTCTTTCATTGCTTTTACGTGTTTTCTTTACGTTTCGCAATATTACTAAAAGGGATTTAATTAGCCTTTATAAGTGTATGTCATTTTTTAAACAATTGAAGACTAGTATTACCAAAACCAAATTGGTCCCTTACCCTTTGATCTGGCTTGAAGGACCAAAAACAATATAAGTAATTCATTGATTTAATAAAATAGCCTCTTATAAAGCGATGCTTTTTGATAGTAAACATTAAACTCAACTCGAGCTTAATCAAGTATCTTAAATAGCAAACCATTGAATTTTCTTTTCCACGATGCATCTGGATGTCATGGGTCTTACCTGTAACAAAAATAATTTAAATGTTCAGAAAGAACAGCTTAGGTTCAAGATCTGGTTTTTAGTTATATATTGACAGCTTGACCACCGTGAACATGTTGGCCGCGTCTGGTCTGTTTACCAAATAACCCTGATAGAGATCATAAAAAAATCAGAAGATACTTCGTATATTTTTCCGGTTAAACTATAGTTTTTTTCTGAAAACATCACTCATTAGTAGTTTTGTAATAACTTGAATTAAAAATATTTCCATATATAATAAAAAAGTATTTATCATAACTGCATTAAATTCTAAGAAACTACTAAAGCAACAAAACATATAAACCTCTTTACTACCGGTCGAAAGTACCGACATAAGCACCAGTAAAAATACTCGTAAAATATCCTTTGATAACGCCCATAAATCAACCCTTAAAACATAAATCCATCACCGTATTTAAACTAGAGTTGTTTAGGGTTCCATACTTATAACGGAAATTACTTCGTTGTCTATCGAGAAAAAGAGCATATCTTACATTACTTACTTATAGAACATGATATGTGACAAGAATAAATAATAATAATAAATAAATAACACCCAACAGTCACATACAAGTGCTGACCCCACACTAAGATCGAGTCTTGTGTCGTGGGTATCAGGAACTACGAGAGACTTTTCGGTCTCACAAACACCCAGACCCGGAAGAAATATTTGTGGGCCGCACAAACATTTCTCTCGGTGCGGGAGATCGAACCCGCGGCCTCGCGTTTCACAGGCGGCGTCTAACCAACTGCGCCACGGAGGCTGTCAAAGAAGGGTTGGTATATTTGACAATAGTAAAAAATCATCATCAAATAAAGACATTGTAAAAAATTCTATTAAAATGTAAATAATTTATTGAATACTAGCGGCCCGACCCAGCTTCGCCTGGGTGCATATATTTTTTGATTCCACTCCACACCAAATACATGTTATTTTTCGTATTAATCTCTTGTATACCTAAACTTGACATAGCTATCCTACTGTCTGGCTCAATCCCGTCTCATCCGTCTGTTCAGTCTCTTCCCGATCCGTCCCGTCCTTTCTCTTTTATTATCCATCCCGTCTTATAACGTGCATTTACATTTCGTCCTATCAAATCTGTCAGCTATCCCAGCCCTCTCGCGTACCTTCCACTCTATTATATCCCGTCTCTCCATATACATGTACATATAAAGATTGCCTTATGAAATTTTGACATTAAAAACTTTAGCGTTTTTTATTGTCCATCCAATATTCCGTCCCTTATTTCAGCACCAAAATGCTGTTTTTCCTAATAATATTGCACGCCATTACTTTTTGTTAGTAATAAAGTAATAATAACCATTTAAAAAAAAGAATTGGCCAAATTGGTCCAGGCGTTGTTGAAGTTATGCGCTTACCAACACTTTTTGCGATTCATTTATAGAAGAAGATATTATAGTCCACCCTGCTTGCTTAGTGCGAGTTGGCGGATTTTATTTCACGTAGAAATTAATCCGAAAAGTCAGAGGTGTGCCCTGGGATTTGAACCCGTGACCATCGTTAACTTGTTGGCAGTCGCGTCTAGTACGTTACCATATACAAATTAATAAAACCTTCATACTGCCTTACCAGGTGACGTAAGTAATAGAACAAATATTTAAAAATATAAAACTGCATATCGTTTCATTATAATGTCTAGATACGGCATCAACGTACCAATATTTTTTTTATTCTTGAGTCTGAAAACAATACTAATGCGAAATTTAAATATGTCCCCCAGCGCATCTAAAAGTATAAATTCGAAAAACAATGTCGTTTATGAAAACGAAAAATTATAATTAGATATATTTTGGTATACTCCGGCAAAACGCTTCGATAGAGTATACCTTGTTTAAAACTGTTGCAATAATCTCAAAAAAGCAATGGGCGATTTTGGTAGATATGGACATGATTTCAATTTACATTTCACAAAATTATGCGCAAGACGCCGTATCTAGATGATATTATATACACGATATACACATTTTTTGAATTTTGTTCTATTTCGTCAGCCGTCAATGAAAGACAATGGAAAGATAGATCATTTTACGTTGGATGGTAGTTGAAGCTGGACCGTCTTTTACGTCTCCCGTCAAATAAACAAAGATCATCCTATATTGGCTGGACGCATCACGCTTAAACGATACCCAAAAAAAAGGTTTTTAGTATCTTCCTCAGAAATTTTCCTATTTTTCTCACCCCTAAAACCTTCCCAGGACTTCCACAAATATTTCAAGACCAAAATCAGCCAAATTGGTCCAGGCGTTGTTGAATTATGCGGTTACCAACACATTTTGCGATTCATTTTTATATATAAGATATAAAGATGTTCTACATCATTTAGATTCAGTTTTTTAATCTACTACCCGATTCGGAAAGCGGTTTTCACTAGAGAAGAACGTGTATGTAAAGTCTAAAGTAACTATGGTATGTAAAGTCTGCCAACCAGCACTAAGCCATCGTGGTGGACTATGTGGTCTATCTCAATCGTGCTATCAATTGTAGAAGGCCCTAATTAATCTCAATCGTGCTATCAATTGTAGAAGAGGTCCGTGATTGCAGTGGAATGTATATAGGCTGATGCAGATAAAAATACAGATTAAAATCTTGCATTTCTCTTGTATGTAGCAGCATAGTACGCTACGGAACACGAAATACGGAAGCATAACTCAAACTTCACCCTTTTTTTACTTCCCGCGCCCCACAAAGCGTTCGTTTAATCATAATTATGCTATCCAGTTACAGAGATAGTATCTTGCTAAAGGAATAATACAAATAAGGGCTTTGTTTGTTTGGTAAGGTAACACCAGTCGGTGGGATACGAAAGTTGTGGAGAGGGTGGTGTGGTTGAGTATTATTTTCTTTGTAGAATACACGAATTCAGTTTAAGAATTATTTTTTAAGTATTCTTAAGTGGGATTTTTTTTAACATACCGGGTATATCAAGACTGCTATCGAAAACGAAGCCGGATGGTAGTTTTAGTGACTACATGCAACAATATCGCAAAGAAACGCGACAATTATTTTTAATGATTTTTTAAATATTATCATTTTTGGGTGGTAAATCCGTAATTTTTGCTAAAATTATAATTTAAACTCTTTTATACCTTAGAATATTTATAAATAAAAGGGTATACGCTATTATTTTAGGAAAAATGTATTTACCACAAGAATACGACGCAAGGAAAAAATTACAAAAAAAAATTGTCGCTTTTTTTTGCAACTTTTCCTGTTGCATTGTGCCTGGAGTCGCTTAAACTACCACCCGGCTTCGTTTTCGGTAGCAGTCTTGATATACCCTGTATAGGGTATACCCTCTATAGGGTATTTCAAGATACCCTTTTATTTATAAATAATCTAAGGTATAAAAGAGTTTAAATTGTTATTTTAGCAAAAACTATGGTTTTACCACCCAAAAATGACGATATTCAAAAATCATAAAAAATAATTGTTGCGTTTCTTTGCGAAATTTTTGGTTGTATTGTGTTTGTAGTCACTAAAACTACCACCCGGCTTCGTTTTCGGTGGCAGTCTTGAGGTACCCGGTATAATGGTAGAAACTATGGAGGGGAATATTTTATTAGGTTAAATATACCTAATTTCTGGAGATACAAAATTAAATGTAGTTTTTTTAGCGAAATAGATTTTTTTTGACCCGCAAATTGGATTTTAAAATGAAGAGTTAAAGAGAAAATTATTTGTTTCTTGAAAGGAATCTACAAGTAATAAATAATATTATTATTCGATTTAATAAAACACTACATATTTCGCAACTTGCACTAGATATGAATTCAAATAACTTACTTAAATTCAAAACTTAAGCATTATGATAAACTAACTACGTTTGCTGTAAACGTATCCACAATTTTATAACTCCGCTTCAATAGCCAATTCTATCCTCTCTGCGATTGAATTGAATTAGAAAACAACATAAAAACACCCTAGTAAACATTATCCATTAATGGCGTATTGTGTGACGAACAGACAGACCACCTTGTATCTGTACAATATATCAACACTCACATCCCTTATTTAATTTATCTACACAATGCTTCAACCCTTTTCAATTTATTTTTTATATGAGTACTTAAGTCTACTTTCAAAATGACTTTTTATGTTGTACGACAGGAAATAAGGAGCATGGATAATGGAATTTTATCAGTTGATCCTAAATGTACTGTATTAGCCCATATACATACGTACCACTGCAGGGCACGAGCCTCCTCTACAATCGAAAGTACGATTGTAATGAAATGAAATGAAATTGGTTTATTGATCATGTAGGCAATTAAATAGGTCTCATGACAAGTCAATACAAAGTAAATGTTCTATACTTATTTAGAAAGTAATTGATCATATTAAATTTATTTAGTTTTTTGGTAGTCGTCTTTTTATTATTTATAAATATTTATGATGATTTCTTAGGCTATATAATCTACCACATTAGCTTAGTGCGGGTTGGCCGACTTTACATACCATAGACATTCTTACAAATTGATATGGTATCCAGGTTTCCTCACGATGTTTTCCTTCACCGTTATCGTGCGTGGTAATTGACTATCAATACACACATGACTCCGAAAAGTCAGAGGTGTGCCCTGGGATTCGAACCCGCGACCACCGTGATTAGTTGGCAGCTGTGTCTTGTACGTTTATTAACTGACTCTGGTAGAGATCATAAAAAAACAGAGGATATTTCGCATATTTTTCGGTTCAAGTATAGTTTTTTTATGAAATCATCACTCATTAGTAGTTTTATAACATCTTCAATTAAAAACATTCCAAATCTTGTAGAAAAAAAATTAAAGTTATTTTTATACATTAATGAGGCATTCACACGCGCCTAACGAGAAGTGAAATTCTCTTGAACGAGCGATAAAATCGAAAATTTCATTACCAATGCAAAACTTGATAATAAACGTTTGATTTATGTACAAATCAATAACAGCTAGATTGGTCAATTAATGTTTAAAATTAATTAAAACTGAATCAAAAATGCCGCGGAAACAAACTGCGCGTGAAGAACAAAGTTCAAACATTGTTAGAATTTCAAACACAGAGCAGTCGTTAATTACTGAGTTTGCGAATTAACTTGAGAAGACAGCTGGAATTCAAATAGGATATAAGTTATCTTGCAGTAAGAATGAGGTTTTTGGAATTAGCAGTGGAGTTGAAAGATAAACTTGTGAATGCAATTCGACCTACAAATGATGTGAGAGGATTAAGTTCTCAAGAGGCCGATATAGTCTTAAAACATGATGCCCCCATCTCCCCCATATTGAATATCTTAGAAGGGAAAGAGAAAACATAAGACTTGTGCCCGATATTGCGATAGGTTCGTCCCCCATCACATCGTAGGACGAAACATATAATGCGTAATGTGGGTGTCCTGGCACCTCTGCCTACCTTTCTGCGAAAAAGGCGTAGGTTATGGTAGGTACATGTATTTACGTTCTCTAACATCGCAAACCCATGCATTTCTCATGAAATCTAGGCGCATTAACATAGACGTCTTTCCAAATAAATAAATAACACCCAACAGTCACACACATAGTCCCGACCCCACACTGAGATCGAGTCTTGTGTCGTGGGTCTTGGACTACGAGAGAACTTTCAGAGAGAAATAGATCAAAGTCGCTGAAGTACTTAAAATATCATAACAATTAAAACGAAATAATACTTTTCTAAAATGTCCAAACACGCCCTTGTTGATACAATCTTGTAATATAAAGATTAGCGTTTTAAATTTCCCTTCACCAAAGTTGTATGTTATCACAAATCCGATAGGTGATAATTGTATATTAAATATTAGACATTGCTTTCTAAATAATCATCGCGGCGCGTTAAATCTGAGATCTCATTAAGATTTTGGCTTTTCGTCTTATTTATGTTTTAAACGTGACCCTTTAGTTTCTTTCCGTGTCAAACTTTTACTTAGTTACGGCATAAGTTTTTGATACACACTGCTTTTCTGTTTGGATAATGTTTTAGTTGCTGTATTTAAGTGACTTGGCTACTAATATACTGATAGCGTCTTTTTAAAGGAGTTGTATCAAATAAAAAATGAATTCACTTAATTTTGAAAGCTGCATAACTCGAAAGAAAAATGTAAGACTTACAGGATCACATTGTTGTCTGTCTTTGTTCACTGCACACAGAGAAGAAATTGCTTTTAATAATTAAGAATATTGAAAGAAACTTTCTAGGCATTTACTAATTGTGTTGAAAATGTGTTTTGAAAATAAGTTAATCTCTCATGTAACAGAATATAGCATTGCCATCAACAAATAGTCGATGTATCACTATTAGCGGAACGTCCACACCGTATGTCACCCCATATTCCTACCGTCCCATAAAATTTCGATATTGGGGTCAATCGAGATAACACCGCGGCATAAAAGTTTACCGACAAATTAATGTTTGATATGTGAACGAGATGGTGAAGCTCCGAGTGCTTTATTTAGTGCTTTCGATTGAGATAAATCAATGATTTATTTGTAATTCTTGGATGTAATTAACACTGTGGGAATCATGTTGAGGATACATTGTTTCATTATTAAATATATATATATATATATATATATATATATATACATATTTTATTGCAATGAATGACAAGCATGCCTTTCACCTGATGGTAAGCGGTACGACTGCTCATGAACAGTAGCAAAACCAAACAACACCTTGAACAACAATGCAATGCTTTGCATTCCACTGCACTCGCCATCCTGAGACATAAGATGTTAAGTCTCAGTATGTCCAGTATACTATAATGAAATATGTATATGTAATTATACGATTCCTAGAGCGTTTTGAATTTGTATTTTTTTGTAATCCAAAAACAACCTAGGTTCTGTAACCTCTGTAGACAGGTGGTAGGTATTTTATATGTGAGAGTGTCCTCTCATGGGTAGGTACCGCAATGTCTATTTCTCTCGCTAAACAACAGTTTAATGCACTGTTGTGTTCCATTTTGAAGGAATTTGTAGCCAGACTAACTACATGACATATTGAGACTTAACTTATTTCTCATCATCAGGCAAATTGTATGCCCGTTTCGCTATTCCACAAATCACAAAAAAACCTCAATTTAATACTGTTATTTTAAATCAAATAGTATATTTGTTTAACACACAGCGTTACTCTATTATAAAGAAAGTTAAATATAAATTCGATCCTCAGGTTTGAGTCCTAGACGGCTCTCCCCGAAATTGGTGCGTAAACATTTTGCATACTAATTGAAAATTAATTTGATCGAAATCTTGAATGAGTTCAGACATGCTTTGATCCAAATGGTGTCAGTAAAATTGATATTTTATAAGGCACAAAACGAAATTTTAAAAGACAATAAAGAATATAAGAACGGTTTATAATATCAAAATATAAAATAAAATATATTTGAAAGGTTTTTGTAGTTTGAAAGCGATTTTGCAAAATGACTTATATCCACAAAGTAAAAATGTCATATAACCAACAGTGTTGCCACTTCATAATTCTATTTCCCATAAACAGATTTCCCCGAGGTCACTTCGAAGGGTTGTGTGGGCAGGTCCTAATTTTGTCGCAGCGCACTTTGATCGAGATCCTTTGATGTGGCCGATAAAGGGCAGCGCAGCTTAATACGATCGCTTCCGTTAGGTCGCCGCAATTTATTGCCTTAGCCGATATAAAGTTACCACGAGATAAAAATAAAAATATCTCTCGCAACATACCGATTGTTGGGATAGTCGAACCAAAAATTAATTTTGTTTGTGAGTAAATTGCGCGTTATGCTGGAAATTCCTTTATTTCGAAATGTAATAGTTTTTGCTAGTTATAAAAGCTATGTGTCAATGTTAAATAAGATGATGCTATTTAAAAAAACATCAACGTTCTTATTCGTAGACAAGGACGCTATAAGGGTATTTCTTTTTATAAAATCGAGCGAAACAAACTCACTGGAACGGTATTAAGCATAAAGTTCTACTGTAAAATTTATGAAATTTAAAAATAAAACTGCATCCTTGTAGCTTTTTCAATTTATGTTATTATTTGTTTTATGATTTGGATAAGTCCAAGACTGGTTGACAGAAAATTTATTGCAACAATCATAATAATTTCAGCCACACCCATAGAATTACAAACAGAACATTCCCACTTTTGCAACAAGCTATAATTTATTTCCAATACCAAAAATACAAATAGCATACGAAACCGATACATCAAGTTTTGAGCTTGCAACACCGCTGTCACTACATTCCTAATAAAGAGATTAACGCATAATGAGCAGCGGTTATTAATGCCTATTGAGGAGTGATCTATCATTCGCAGGTGTTAAGGTTGGGCTTAGTTGTGTTACATCATTTAGTATTTAGGTTAATAACATCGGGGATTATGTACCTACAGTTGAATAAGGGAACTTGTTAGCCGGAGATTATGTGTGTTGAAATTTCATGCGCATGCGTATTAGTATGGGTGCAGGGGTCGATGTGAAAGAGAGTTCGATATCGTGGAAACTGAATTTGCATGATCAACAAGTTGGTAGACGTACGGATTTGTCCGAATGATGTGTGAGTGTGTGGTGGGTATAACTACGAAGATGAATAGGTACTTGTACGTAGGTATTTTTTAAATTATATATTTATGTAAATCTTGACTTATTTGTATGTATTAATATAAATGTGTGTATGTTATATATATGTATATTTATATATATTTTTCTCTTATCTATTTAGTACACCTCAAGATGCCCCATATTCTCGTCTTCTCCTATCCATCCTTTGGTTGTCTAGCAGAGATCGCTTTGAGTATTAAGATGCCGACTATGAAACGAGAAGCCGTGGGTTCGATCCTCGCACTGAGACAAATGTTTGTGTGGCCTACAAGTATTTGTCTCGGGTCTGCGTGTTTGAGAGATCGAAAAGTCTCTTCCAGTTCCTGATGCCCACGACACAAGGAAAGATCTTAGTGTGCTGTCAAAACTATGTATTATTGACTATTTAGAAGACATTGCAAGTACAGTCTTTACTATATCATAAACGAAATAACATCGCTTAATTTCAACGACCAATTAAGCACCTGTGTTCACATTTAGCTTACAACAGCAGAAACCCCAACACATTAGAATAATCGAGTCAACTAAGTCGACGCAGGAAAAAATATTTTTTGTAGCGTAATTTTTCGATGATAAATTATCATATTTGGACAATCCCGGGGACAATAGCTGACCCGGGCGCTGACTCGGCATAATCCATTCAATGTAAATAGACCTCGCTTGATGGATGGCTGTATCCGCAGTAATTACTGATGCGTCTTCCGGCTCATGAAGTTGTGGCTTTTATGAGTTGGAGTTGGAATGAGTGATCTTTAGGAATGTGAAGTGTCTAAAATTACCTTATAAATAAGGTTTGGACTTATTGAGATTTAACGTCTTATGTCTCAGAATGGCGAACACAGTAGACTAAAACACATTGCTTTGGAATTCATGGTCTTTTGGATTTGTTTTACAACTTTACTTTTGGGCTTTGGTTTTGCTACTGTTCATGAGCGGTCGTATCGCTTACCATCAGGCGAACGGCGTGCTCGTCTTGCCATTAATTGCAATAAAAAATATTCAAATATTAGTATTCCCTGAATTGTCTACTGGTGGTAGGTCTCTCATATGTGAGAGGCCATCTGGGTAGGTACCACCGCAATGTCTATTTCTCCCGTGAAACAACACTGCTTAAATGCACTGTTGTGTTTCGGATTGAAGGACATTGTAGCCAGAGCAACTACTGGACATATTGAGACTTAACATCTTATGTCTCAGGATGGCGAGCGCAGTGGAATGTTGCTACTGTATGAGCGGTCGTATCGCTTACCATCAGGCGAACGGCTTGCTCGTCCCGCCATTCATTGCAATAAAAAAAAAAAGAAAAGATTTATTTTATTAGGTACAGTAAATAATGCGAAATCTAATCTTGGCTACTTATGTATATATGCTGTCAAATTTAAACTTATTTGGCTACTTAAGTATACTGACAAGCTTAGAAAGTCCAGTAGTCAAGAATGTTTGAATTAAAAAAAAAAACATTAATAAAAATTCATACGCAAAATATATTATTATAGTTAAGAAAACGATTCGGAAAGTATACTACCTAACAGAAGCCTGCAACTGAATTAAAATAAATACTAATCTATTTCATGACAAGTGTTATTTTATCCATCATGGGAACTCAATGAAGGATGCCTACGAGAATACTATCTAGTATATTTTTATCTGCCACCAAAACTTAAAAATTCCTAAACAGAAATACTAAAATTAACCTCATTATAATTTAATTTCCTACGAGAAATTCCGCCAGTTTAAAGTCGTGGGAATGAATCTTGAAACTTATTTGCCAACAAATTTCTTAGTCTTATAAATCGCTGTTGAACTTACCAGAATTGATAAAGTTTCCTGTTTGTAAATAACGTGTCGACGTTGTGAGGTGTTATAATGAACGTGATATTCTAACTTCGGTTAAACTTTGAAAGAAGTGTTTAATTGACTTTTGCGTTGTATCGTAATGGAAATTGTGTTTTACCGTCTTCATAAAAGGGGTTCTGTATTCGACCATAGGCGTTTATGGCCGTGATTTGATAAAAAAATACTATTGATAGGATTTTAGATTTGGATCGACTTTTTTATTAACATCTCATCTCCATACATACATTGTAGACAATAGTCACATAATTGTTTTTTTTATTATTTATAGGTCTAACTGTAAAGCTTCAGTATCCAAGATACACGATACTGAAAATTAGCTAACGTATATTTTTCTTCAAGTTTTATCCAGAAACACAGCTCCTTATTTAAATTGTACAATGCTCTACTGAAGACGTTTAATCACTTTGTGTACCATAAAATACCGACGGCCTGTTGGCGTAGTTGTACTACGTTACGGTTGCAAACCTGAGGTCTCAGGATCGAATCCCAGGTCGGGCAAAGTGATATTGGAATTTTCTATTCATTATCAGCCCGAAGTCAGGAATGTGCCCGGCTCACATCAGATATCACATCGTGGGACGGATCATACATGCCGGAATTAGGATGTCCTGGAACCTCTGCCTACCCCTTCTTGGAAAAACTCGTGAATGTATGTATATGTATATAAACAGACATGCATTTTATTACTGTCCAAGTTGCTTTTAGATCTTTAAGTTAAAAAATATTGTATTTCAATTGCAAAATACCGAGTGTATTTTGAAAGAATTCTTTTAATACGACACTCGGCCTATATTCAAAGACAGCGCGGCGTCGATAAAGAAACTGGTTTGTTTTGTTTCTATTCGAGAATACTCGTAGATAAGGGCTTTTGTAACTACGTTTAATATTTTTAGTTAAAATATTGCTGTTTGTATTAAAATGTTTGATCATACTGAGTTAACTATTTCTTAAGCATATGAATAACTTTTATAAGAAACCTTTACACTTCTGCTTTCCCACAAGGAGTTCAAAATGTAAGTCTATACCTAGATTGACATTTGAACGTCTCCGTGGCGCAGTTAGATGCCCCTGTGATAACAGAGGCCGTATGTTCGATCCCCGGACCGAAACAAATGTTTGTGTGATCCACAGGTTTTTTTTTATGATCTGGATGTTTGTGAGATCGAAATTCTCTCGTAGTTTCTAATACCTTCAATACAAGACTCGATGTTAGAATATATAAATTCTTATCGTAGTGGGTTCAGGTTTATGTATGTGACTGTTGGGTGTATTTATTTATTTATTACATAAATCTTGATTTCCAACACATAGTTATGTCTTCTTCATATTTTTGTATATAACTATGTAGTGTACATGCTTAATTTTATAAAACACATCAAATTCCACACTCCAGTCCAATATAAATTGCCCTAAAACTCCAACATCAACCAAAATAACAATCACGAGTAACGGTGTAGTCAGTACAACAAGTCTTGGTTGCGCAAGAGCGCGTGAGTTGCGGTGTGAACCGCGGCTACCGACGCTACTGGGCCGCTCGTAACAACTGTTATTGTTATTGTTACTTCACATACTGGTTTATTACTACCATTACTTCGTTTATTAGGTCCATTCGTATTGGATTTTGGGATAATTAAAATTCTGTCAGTTGTAATCTGATGTATTTTGGTTGTACCTAATATTTGTTCCTATAGATTGATTTCTTTAAAAAAGAATTCGTTTGAACTTTATTTGTATTATAATATTTATCAGTCTGTTAAGTGTTTCTTAGAATATGTGACAAGAGATTCATTCATCATATAATTTGGACGCCATATAATATGCGTCATAAAATTTAAAATCATGTATAACCTAAGCCGTAATTTATCCCCTAGTCGTAGCCTAAATCTAATGTTAGCATACTTCAAAATATCTATAGCCTTGCATTGAAAGTTATTGTTAAACAATACAATTTTAACCAAGACAAAAATGAACGAAATGAAATTTCTGAAACAAAACAGACCTCAATTAAAAAAGAAAAAGACAACCTAACATACCTGATTAAGCCACAAACTGCCACTGCTAACGGAGACCCAATTGAGAAATAACAATTCAATTTATATGCACCATTAGGCTAATCTAAAAGCAATAATTTAAAAGTTAATACCGAATCTCGTTAATAAACTTATGGTGCATTAAGACAATGATGTGTGGGCGTAGATGTTTGATGGGTCACGATCCGAAGTGCACGGAATTCGTTTGTTAAGAGCGTTTACACCTTGCGCGCAAGGCAACTATAGGTATTTCTTCGTTAATTTCACGCACACATAAGCGACCAAAGCTGTGTGCGTAGAGCTGCCGCGTCGGCTCGCTATACAGTCAGCTCAACCAACTTTGAACCGTGCGCTCCAAAATTCTAAATGTAACTTATGATTTATATGTGTATATTGGTAATATAATATCATAAAAATATTTTATTTGCATTATAAGTAGACAAATATTACTGTGCAAGCAATGAACAATATAAATTTAGATACTAATCATATTTTCCTTATTATTACATTGTTAAGTTGCATTCAAATCAGTAGACACTAAGGACGTTTTATTAATCATTTCGTGTTCGAACACATGAATAGAGTTAGGGGCCTTACAACCCCTTACAACTTCGAAATATATTTAATTTTATATCACAATACATAACATAATTTAGCCTCGGAATGACATCCCATTATTTTATCTGAAACATAATTTATACTAACTACAAAATCATTGTAGGTAACAAAAAAAAAAAATTACTACCAAAGTACTAAGATGTGGCAATCGCAGTCCGCGCGTGGCTATTTTTACTACGCACGGCAAAAATCGACTGCAGCCAAATATTTGTAGAGAAAATGAAAACTAATTTTGTTGAAATATAAAAATGGTAATTTATTGATAAGATGTTCTTCTATTATAATATGCAATTGCTATAAAAAATATGTACGACAAGTTGGTGATAAAAAAATATGTTCTTGACGAGAGTTTCTGAATAATTTCGCATTGTTAAAATTTTTATTTTTCAGGAGCTAAACACAAAAAGATTATTTTTCTCAGCAAAATCCCTCCATAAGGGTCTTATTAATCTGATAATATTTTTATTTTCGTCTTATATTTAGTGATTTCGGATATCTTAAGCTTCTAAATTGCTATTTAAAGCCTAAATAACGAAACTTGTGTTCAGTAATCCTTATAGTACTCACAAATTATCCATCAATCTATAATGTTTTCCACCAAAATCTCTAGAAGACAACCTTTTCTAAAATTAGTACTAATTATTTTTCCTTTAAATTGTTTATTGGTGGCTATTAACTCGTTTGAAAAGTCCTGTTTTTAAGCCAAAAAGCGCGCGGAAGGTATAAACGCTCTTAATTTTGATTTATCATACTGCGCTTTGGTGGAAATATTTAATACAATGATATTTGTATTCATTAGGATTTTGATTTGGTCGCACGGTATTAAGATATTCAAATTGAAGGTGTATTTATGTTATTAGTTAGTTTTGTAATATGTTAGTTTATTTAAGGCCTCTATTTTGTGTTCTTATCTCTGTCCATAGCTAACAAATTCATCCCAAGTTGATAAAAATAATAATATAATATTTGTTATTTTGATATTTGCGAGGTATAATTAACTGGTTGAAAAAAGCAATGCAGGTACTTGGTAATAAAATCTAGATGGTGTTGTTTTAGGCGTCGCTTGATGAAATCTACGCTCCGACCTACTCGCGCCCATATCCAAAACCCCGAGAGCTTTCAACTCGAGCTGACAAATCGCTTTGATTGTCTAGGAGAAAACCTTGCAGTGGACGAGCTAAACAGCGGTTTGGTAGAAGCTGTCCATACGGTGGGATCTAAGTATTTTAGACCTCGCCGTAGAGATAGACCACAAAAACTCACGATCCACACTCTTGACCTCATGGCCGAACGTCGATCTTTAGCGCTGCAGTCTTCCGTTGACGCCGAAGCATATCGGCGGCTCAATAGACAGATCTGGAAGTCCTTGCGACACGATGTCCGTGCTCACAATACTGTGAGCATTAAGGAGACAATTGAGCGGAACGGAGGCTCCAAAGTGTTTGCAAGAGACTTGTCTATTGGGCAAAGCCAGTTGTCTAGGCTGAAGACGGAAGACGGCCGCGTAGTATCGACGAGGGCAGAGGTATTAAGGGAGATCGAGAGGTTCTACGGACAGCTTTACACCTCGGTTGCCAAACCTGCTGTTAGCTCGGCCGAAGACCCGAGAGCCGAGTTGATCCGACACTTTAGCGATGATATCCCGGACATCAGCCTGTGTGAGATTGAGATGGCCCTGAAGCAACTTAAAAACAACAAGGCGCCGGGCGAGGACGGAATAACTTCAGAGCTTCTGAAAGCGGGCGGAACGCCGATACTGAAAGTCCTTCAGAGGCTCTTCAATTCCGTTCTCCTCGAGGGCTCAACGCCAGAGGCATGGAGCAGGAGCGTGGTGGTACTGTTCTTCAAAAAAGGTGATAACACTTTGCTGAAGAATTACAGGCCCATCTCGCTCCTGAGCCATGTCTATAAGTTGTTTTCGAGGGTCATCACAAATCGTCTCGAACGCAGGTTTGATGACTTCCAGCCTCCCGAACAAGCCGGTTTCCGAAAAGGCTTTAGTACCATAGACCACATCCATACGCTTCGGCAAGTTATACAAAAAACCGAGGAATATAACTTGCCGCTTTGTTTAGCGTTTGTGGACTATGAGAAAGCCTTTGATTCGATCGAGACTTGGGCTGTGCTACAGTCTCTCCAGCGGTGCCATATCGACTATCGGTACATCGAAGTGTTGAAGTGTATATACAACAACGCCACCATGTCGGTCCGAGTACAAGATCAGAGTACGAAGGCTATTCCACTACAGAGAGGCGTGAGACAGGGAGATGTCATATCTCCGAAACTGTTCACTGCCGCGCTGGAAAATGCCTTCAAGCTCTTGCAGTGGAAAGGATTCGGCATCAACATCAACGGCGAGTATATCACTCACCTTCGGTTTGCCGACGATATTGTAGTCTTGGCTGAATCGCTGGAAGACCTTAGCACTATGCTCGAAGACCTCAATCGAGTCTCCCAACAGGTGGGTCTTAAAATGAACATGGACAAAACGAAGATCATGTCGAATGTCCATGTTGTGCCCACCCCCATCGGTGTTGGGGGCTCGACTCTTGAAGTTGTTGACGAATATGTCTATTTAGGACAAGTGGTCCGGTTAGGCAGGTCGAACTTCGAGAGAGAGGTCAATCGTCGAATCCAACTCGGTTGGGCAGCGTTCGGGAAACTACGCGACGTCTTCTCGTCCAAAATACCTCAGTGCCTTAAATCGAAAGTCTTCGATAGTTGTGTGTTGCCAGTGATGACTTACGGCACCGAGACGTGGCCTCTCACTATGGGCCTTATTAGGAAGCTCAAAGTCACTCAACGAGCTATGGAGAGGGCTATGCTCGGGGTTTCCCTACGAGATCGAATCAGAAATGAGGAGATCCGTAGGGGAACTAAAATAACCGACATAGCCCACCGGATTAGCAAGTTGAAGTGGCAATGGGCCGGGCACATAGCGCGGAGATCTGATGACCGATGGGGTCGGAAAGTACTCGAATGGAGGCCGCGTAGCGGAAAGCGCAGCGTAGGACGTCCACCAACAAGATGGTCCGACGACCTGGTAAAGGTCGCGGGACGTCGCTGGACACAGGCTGCCTCCAACAGGTCTCTGTGGAAATCATTGGGGGAGGCCTATGTTCAGCAGTGGACTTCCTTTGGCTGATGGATGGATGGATGATGGTGTTGTTTTTGTTTATAAACAGCCGTGCCGTTTATAATCACTACTGAATCAATCAATTTGTTCACCTCCTTAAATAAAACAATATTTAACACAATTGCTACCGATAGGCGTTTGACTCATCCAGCTAAAGTTATTTATTTTCCACCCGCTAAAAGTCGCTAATGGCAAATGCGAAAACATTTCCATAAAATCACGTACCTACAATATATGCTGAAAGCGAAAACTCATTTAGGAAAAAATCATTTCACCACCCTAATCCCACGCTTTTGGACGTGACCGTCGCGTGTCGGGGAAAATGAGTAAATATACTACTATTTGTTTTAGATATCAACTCGTTTTTGGGGATTTTTGGCCAGTATTTTATTGAAGCGTAGTTTTGATTCAATGATGTATAATAACGATTGATGAATGCAGGGGCACAACATGCAACGCGAATTTATTATATGAATCTCTAAAAGATCTTTTAAAATAATTGGTAACATCCAATATAAGTAAATATTTCATTGCAAATCGTTAAAAAATAGGTTTGTGACATTATATACACGAAAAAAATACACTTTATTTACCTAAAATAAACCTTCAAAGCTCTCCAATAATATTAGCTCAATTACATTTTTGTTAAGATTTTTAAAATATTCCAAACACGATTTTAAATATTTGTAAGAGACAATCGAGTTTCAATCGAGAAGTTACTCCTAAATTGTGATAAATGCAACAAAAGTAGCGATTCCATCTAGTCCTCACATCCAGCACATCAAAGACAAATAAATGAAATACACCAGAGTACATCCAGGAGTTTTCATGAAAGGAGGAAATGTGTTATATTATTATATTTTATTTTTCTTTATCAACCTCTAATATAGGAGCAATCGTGCAGAACACTGCTTATGAAAAATTGAATGTAAGAGGATTTCTGAGGCGATCCTCAGAAATTCAACTTTGAGGATATAAAATGAAAAAATATAGATTTTTTGAATGAATATTTTGGTCTAAAGTTCAAATTTCGGATTTATTAGTTAGATTTATACTGTGGTTACGCTTGAGTTAGGCTTGACAGCGGTGGTTTCACTGTATCACAGAAAAAAATGGGATTCGAACCCGCGACTACCGTGAACATGTCGGCGATCTCATCGATAAACCGATAGCTTATTTTCTGAACCAAAGCGTGAATTCTTGATGACGATTTTAAAATGTTTCTAATGAGAAATCCCATACATATGTGAGTACAATAAGAAATTTCTAACCCGCCGTCACAGTTTCACAACACAAGTAGAAATGATCAAGATACGGGCAATAGGCATGTTAGTCGAATTAGACCTTAAAATGAATTATTCAGGTAGAAAGTAGCGGGATGTGCTGTGGAAAACGTCAAACTGAGGAAATATTACGTTTCTAATGTGGAAAGACGGTATTGAATTACGAACGCACGGCACGCGCCTACTGCTCACTTTTATAGTGTTTTTTTTTTTAAGTTATATTTCCTCTGGAACGTTTCGAAAAAGGCCCAGTTGCATAAACCAACTTTGACAATGTCGTCGCCATACATTTGTGACGTATTTGACAATCCTAATATCCCATACATTACGTGACATTTTCAAAGTCAAAGTAATGAGCAAAGTTAGTTAGTGCAACTGGCCCTAAAAGTTATTTTTTCGATGCGCATGCACATCGACATTCAATAATATATGAATTTGGCAGATATATTTTCGTTCAAAGCACTTTGTTATTTTTTTAATTTTAAAATGTATTCTTTGATACTGACATGGTTATAGGACTACAGAAGCATTTATTGATGGTCTTTTGTTGGTAGACACAATTTCACTGGCCAGATTGTACTCTCGACACAGGTGAATGGGAATGTTTAATTCTCACAAAGTAATTCTGGTCATTATATTGTTTTTTTTTGAGCAGTTAGTTAAATTGAATTTCTAAGGAAGGAAGTAAAGGAATTAGATTCGCATGGTAAATTAAAAGATCTACTCTTCAAAGGCTTAATCTCAAAAATTATATAAATAGTATTTTGGCAACGCAGCTAAAAAGGTTTTGTTACAATTGTGAGTGATTTATTTAACGTCTACCATATCAAATATTATAAAAATATGATTTAAAGCACGTAGTTCTACTTAAAAAATCATCAAAATATCCACAGTAAACTTCAAGATACGAGTACGGGCAAGCGCATCGCATGCATTACGCATGAGATAGGAAACGGATGGACGTACAATCGTACATTATATGTAGATACTTATCAATCAGGTGTCAACGCATGCGTCTGCGATCGGAATGTGAGCACGTACTTATCCTTCATCCTTTTATGGATTATATTTGTAAAGCTACTTTTAAGGCTCGAACTTTCAACAGAAGACAATAAGATTCTTGGAGGAAGCCGATATTCAACTGTACTCTTCTAGGCTACAGAGAGAAAAGAAACTACGAATTATGACAAATGTTAGGTTATCTGAAGAATTGAAGTATGTATTGTAATCATAGGAAACATATTCATGATTTTTTATACCTATGAATGGAGGACAAGCATGTCATTCGCATGATGGTAAGCGCTACGACCGCATGAACAGTGGCAAAAACAGCACCATGAATTACAAAGCAATAATTGGATACCTGTGCACATGCCAACCTGAGACATTAGATGTTAAGTTTCAATATACCGAGCTATTTGGCTTCAATATCCTTCAAACCGCAACACAATAGTCTATTAACACTGCTATTTGGCAGGAGAAATAGACATTGCGGTGGTACCTATCCAGGCGGCCTCTCACACATAAAAGACCTTTGCAGTATTGGATTGACTCATGGGCCTATTCATCTAACCTACTTTTTTATAATGACAATATTTAACTTCAGTTTCCTTAATGGTTCAGATATTAACGCATCCAAGTTGTTTAGAATTACCGTTGTTGAAGTACATATATCGAATTGAAAACATAAACATTACTGGTGGTAGGTCTCTCATATGTGAGATGCCATCTGGGTAGGTACCACCGCAATGTCTATTTCTCCCGTGAAACAACACTGCTTAAATGCACTGTTGTGTTTCGGATTGAAGGACATTGTAGCCAGAGCAACTACTGGACATATTGAGACTTAACATCTTATGTCTCAGGATGGCGAGCGCAGTGGAATGTTGCTACTGTTTATGAGCGGTCGTATCGCTTACCATCAGGCGAACGGCTTGCTCGTCTCGCCATTCACTGCAATAAAAAAATAAAATAAAATAAAATAAAACAAAATGCAATTTTTTAACTCAATGTAATGAAATAATAATAACATACATATTAGATTCGACAAAGCAATCATTTACTCATTAACGACTATCATTATTAGGAGCGGTACATAAAATCATATAACTATTAAACATTATTTATATTTAACACATGATAACCCGACCTGTCACACCCACATGTTCATTAGCGTGAACATATTAAAATATTCGCGTGTTGGTGTGTTCCCATTAGTAGAATGTTTTATGTAATGTTATGATGTGTTTATAGCAATAAAACCGAAAGTCCATTTATTTACAAATGTAAACCCACGCTAAGGCTACCGAAGGGTGGGCAGAGGCGCCACTTTCGCTAATCCGAGTTTTTCGAACCTGTTTTCGTCAAATATGATAAGGAATTTTCAATTTCAAAAATCCAGTCCTTAGCAATCACATTATTTTTATTGGTATCCCAATGATTCCAACTTGGGAATCGAACACATAACCTCATTTTTCACCTCATACGCGCTATCATAAGAGCAGTAAAGCAACAATTCAAAATGTACTAAAGTCTAAACTTACGAGAAACTTTATTACGTAAAAACATACCAATAAACAACAAAACGCTTCTCGTAAAATCCAGGAAACTTCGCGCGTTTATCGACCAATGGTTATTAAGTTAAATACATCGCGTTTCATTGCAAACGTTAAAACAGCCAATCACAGTCGATAATCGTAAATTAGTGAGTTGTTAATGGCCAATAGCACGTGGGTCGCGGTAAGTTAAGTACCAATGAGATTAGCTTTCATTTTTACGACTTTGCATAAAAGTATATTGAATTTTCGCAAAATTATCTTCCGGTAAGTGATTTGTGGTAAAATTAAGACGTGTACTTTGGAATTTTGATAACCTTGTTTGATGGTTTTAATAATTGTAGAACAATGCTTGGTGAAATGGGCGAGGAATATTATATAATACGATAGTCATTATATTTCTGAATTGAGCTTACTATGAGGAAACCAGTAGGTACTATGAAGAGACCTCTGAAACTTTTAGTAAGTAGATGTTTGATAGTTTAGTGAGCAACAATAATTTCTGAAGATTCTTTACATCACACCCTAAAATCAAAATGGCACTGAATTGAGTTTCTTGAAAAGCTCCTCTTCTTGATATTCTTCGAATATATGGGTCTCTTGATCTCTCACGATTTTTTTTATTTTATTTTTAAAATTTTGTCATTATTTTCCATACAATTGACTCCTCTGACGTCATAGCTCACGAAGTATAAGTGCTAAGTGCCCACTGCACTGTTGACTGAGGTTGGTATGCACCCCGCGCGTCCCGTTGCATTTATTAGAGCTGCCATTGGCCTTGCGAGCGCCTTAATCGACTTTTACGACATCCGCGGAAGGAAATGCAACAGTATTCATGAGGGTACGGGCGATGCATTGATTAAAAGTTCCACGAAGTGTTTAAATATGTTTTTTTTTAAATTTCAAATTATGCGGATTTTTTTTGAAGTGAAAACTTCTTTAGCGGCGTTGAGCACTTTTTCTGTAATGGGTATAAAATCTTAAACTCGCGTCAGGACACGTGACCTGATCGTAAGACGAAAAGCGTAAGACGGATGGAGAGTAGACAGCTGTCAGTTAGCTGTCAGTTTATAAAGCTTTGATGAATTGCCAATGATTTTGAGTGGAGATTTCAACATAAACTTCGCAGACGATAAAAATCAACTATTAATTGAATTTTTAAATAATGAATTTGGTTTAACTATGTCGAATGATCGCAATCTTAGCACAACGAAATACAAAACTACTATTGATGCGGCCTTTATTAGACATTTAAATAGGTTCGAATCAAAATTGTTCGTTTCTTACTTCAGCTACCATAAACCTATCGTATCAGTTTTAGAGATTGGCGATGATAGTTCTGGTAATGATGATGGTGAAAAAGTCGTTGAAATTATGGATGAAAGTTGATTTTTCGGAGAGATAAACTTTTTAATGTAAAATAATTGGAAAAGTTTTAAAGTGTTAAATTTTTAATGTAATATAAATTGTCATGTTTGTGTACGATAGCGCAATAAATGAATATTGTATTCTACCACATAAATGATAGTACTTTTATACTGATAAAGCAATTGGTGCAAAATTATTCCCTAACCATTCCAAAATATCAAACATGCTCAACGTTATTTAGTTAGAGCGTTTTAATGTGGAAATAATTTTCTTTTGGTTTATTTTGTAGCGGAAGAAATATTTTCGTAGTTACTTCAGCGTTTGTTTGTTTACAAAGATATAAAATATAATTTTTATTTAGGTACTTAGATAATTTAAAAAAAAATACATCCAACAGATAAATGACAGAATAATAATGTATGATAGAATAACTTTAGTTTTCTATGTTTGCAAAAATATTTTTCTAGTGCATTTTTTTTTATATAACGAAATTCCTCTTGATGTACTAATTCCGCAACTCTGATAAAAGAGCCACATCTATTATAACTCATAACTTGTTAACAAAACTTTATTCTCGTGGTATTTAGTTGGCCCCCTCCACGGAGCTATCCAAACTTCGCCGGCCGAAGTTTCGGTAACCGTCATTTGTACCCGAAAGTTTTGTTGCAACTTGTTTGTGCATGTTATTAGATAAGCAAAACTGGAAACTTCTACTTTGATGGACAGAAGAAGCATATTTTAATTTTAGGTGAATCCAATGCCTGTCTATGCCAGCGTGGTGGACTATATGGCCTTACCACTCAACTGTAGAGGAGGACCCTGCAGGGACCTATGTATATGGGCTGATACAGTACAGAAAAAAAATATAGCTCATTGAATTCAAAAGGGTAATTATAATTTGAGTGTGTTGAAGTTTAGAAAGTCATTTTATCTTGTTGTTGTTTTCTTTTATTTTCTTAATGTGAAGTGTTATATATCATCCAAGGCGTATTTAAAATCGTTATTTTCCCTTATTAAAACATGTCCCGAAACTTTCACTCAACAACGTACAAAGTCAATAAATCCCTTTTGATCTTAAGAAAAAAGAATTTTATGTAAGTTTATTTAATAAAAGCAACAAATTACACGAAAAATAATTTTATTACAAGGTTCACGTCGCAATTTTATTATTGTTTCAAATTCGCTCAGCTAATATTTAAGCATCCATATACGGCAAACAATACAGTTTCAAACAGCCTAACTAATAAAGTTGAATACAAAGACTTGTGTACTCGCACATTTGACTTGCAGTAGGCACGTGTGTAACGGAACGCAGATTATTGACATGGCTGTCTGTACGATTAATTTTATCTACGATACATTGGATATAGACAAATTGTGAAGCCAGTAGCTGTATCAAAATGTGTATTGCAATGTTCATTTATAAGATATTTTAAGTTGATCATTGATTACTTTAGTGACATAAAAAAAATGCTACAATCAGACTTTTTAGAGCTTTTAACTGTTGGTAGGTTTCTCACATATAAGTGGTCGCCTGGGTAAGTACTACCGGAAGGTCTATTTCTCCCGCCAAACAGCAGTGTAAATGTTCTGTTGTGTTCCATTTTTAAGGACACTTAGGATGGGGAGCGCATTGGAATGCTAAGCATTGCTTTGTGTTTCATAGTGTTTGGTTAAGTTATTGGCAATAAGCTATCGTAGCACTTTCCATCAGATGGACAGGGTGCGTGTCTCGCCATTCATTGCAATAAATAAAATCTGCAAGACTAACCATTTAACCCAACTACCAGTCAAACGCCTTTAAATTAATAATAAATCAAATATTTCTATTATTATACTTCAATTACCACTAAAGCCAATCGCTACCAAAATAAATTCGTGTTTAATATATTTTTCGAAGCCCAATCACTTCAGCGAAGTTAAATGAGTGCAGACAGAAACTAATCACGGCCCATTTGCTTCCTGTTGGGGGCGGCGCACACGAGCGCGATTAGGGCTTATGCACATGAGTGCGCTTTACAGTGAGTTTGAATGATTTTATGTGCGCTTAGCTTAATTTGAATTTTAGTGTAGAGAACGGAATATTGAGTTAAGAGCCTACCTCGAAAAATATTCGCAGCATTTTGGGGCGTGGTTAACGAAAGTTGCCGCATCACGCCGTGGCACTGCGCTACTGGCGCACATTCCCCGATTAAATATTATCTACTGGTATTATTAACATTAGTAATAACAAATTAATGTAGACCTATGTATATTTATAATCCGTATGATTCTGACAATATGCCTATATATTGTTTATCATACTTTTGTATTGATAAAAAAATCTATTATAATCTAAGTGGTAAAACACGAACTTTAAACTATTACTTTACGAAAACCTCAAAAACATTTACAATAATATCTGTATAAACACAAGATAGGTATCAATTGTTTTGCCGGTCACTCACTCTACTAGTGTGAAGCGCTAATCGCCTAGGCGCCCTTTGATAAATGCCGCCAAAGGCATTGCGCCTAGCGATGATTTATTTGTTTCTACTTCATTTGACCTGTGATTTGACCACTGACTTTCGCCTATAAAATAATGTCATTCTTAGTTCTGCTGTTTTGTGATTTTTGACTTACGATACAACTGTAAATTTAACAAAAATGTGTGAAATAAATTTGAATTTTGTAATAACAACCAAACTAAACTGACTAGGTATTCCTGAAGTATATACACAGAGCGGAAACGATAAGTAATTACATTAGATTATTGTTTAAATTCCACATAAAATAATTATTATTGATTTTCGAACTGTGCGGTCACACCGGCGCTCACGCTCTTATTATTACTGCTATGCGCTTGGCGCGAGAATGACGGCGATCACACCCGCCCGTTCCAGTTTGAACCTTCTTTACAACCAAATAGGGATAATTTTTGTTTAACAATGTTTCTTTTATTTACGCTAGACAAATTTTTCGGCGAAATTATTTGATATCAATTACAATTATTTTGCTTTTGTTTTATGAAAAGCATTGTAAATATTAATTTTATAGTAATACTAGCGATCGGGCCAGGGTCCGCCCGGGTGCATACACGTTTAAAAATGGCGGTCAAAATGTTTAATTCTGACTATCAGTTTAGAATATTGACCAATCGGACCAAGAAAAACGAACAAAATATCCTCGTATTTGCTAGAAATATCACTACTACTTTCCTCCTATAGGTCATAGCGTGATGATATATAGCCTATAGCCTTCCTCGATAAATGAACTACCCAAAACTGAAAGAATCATTCAAATCGGACCAGTAGTTCCCGAGAGTAGCGCGTTCAAACAAACAAACAAACAAACAAACAAACAAACTCTGCAGCTTTATAATATTAGTATAGATATAGACTTTCAGTGACATATAAAATAGATTCGTATAAAAAATATTCTAAATCTGGGGGCACGGCAATGCCCCCACCAAGTCGAGCTAAAAAGTGGCACAGTCGTACCATCCTTTTCTAGAAGCAATTCAGATCATTTTAAACCCCCCATAACTTCGTTGTGGTTAAACGAAGCAAGAAACCTGAATTTTCAGTTACTAAGCAGGCATTGTGTAAACACGGTATGTTTAAAATTTCATTCAATTTGAACCACTAGTTTAAGAATTGTAACTAGTCAAACTTTCTTAATTTTGTCACTCACTAACTGACTGACCGATCATCAAAAGTCTAAGGCACTTCTAGCAGACATAGAACCTTTAAATTTAGAATATAACTAGCTGTGCCCGCGACTTCGTCCGCGTGGAATTTAACAAAAACTTTATTTTTCTAAAATAAAAGAACTTTTTTATAATACATGTAGCCTAAGTTACTCCTTATTATATCAGCTACCTGACAAAAAAAGTCCCGTCAAAATCGGTCCAGCCATTTCAGAGATTAGCCGGAACAAACAGACAGAAAATAACTTTTCTAAAATAAATGTAGCCTAAGTTACTCCTTCTTATATCAGCTACCTGAAAAAAAAAGTCCCGTCAAAATCGGTCCAGCCATTTCAGAGATTAGCCGGAACAAACAGACAGACAGACAAAAAAATTTTAAATATCATTTTCGGCACAGGTATCGTGTATATAACGATATGTAGTAGGACATTTTTTTTATTTTCACTCTTAAAACAGACACTTCAATTTTATTTATACAGGGTATATCAAGACTGCTACCGAAAACGAAGCCGGGTGGTAGTTTAAGCGACTTCAGACACAATGCAATAGAAAAAGTTGCAAAAGAAAGCGACAATTTTATTTTAAATATTTTTTTCCTATGACCATATTTGGGTGGTAAATACATTTTTCCCTAAAATAATAGTGTGTACCCTTTTATTTTTAAATAATCTAAGGTATAAAAGAGTTTAAATTATTATTTTAGCAAAAGCTATGGATTTACCACCCAAAAATGACGATATTTAAAAAATCATAAAACATAATTGTCGCATTTCTTTGCGAAATTTTTAGTTGCATTGTGTTTGTACTCACTAAAACTACCACCCGACTTTGTTTTCGGTAGCAGTCTTGAGATACCTAGTATATAAAAGGCATAACAGGAGAGGGTATTGAGAAGGAAAGGGTGTATTCAGCCCATGAAACTGTACAAAATTCCTCTAGAAAGACATAACGAAGAAAAACTTGCAAATAAATAGACTAAATAGCTCCAAAATATCAATTACCATGAAAGAAAGAATATTAATAATCAAATCCGTGATATTTGTGATAAATTGACACCTACAAAAATAAGAAAAAACTATAAGACAGAGGCTTTATGAAAAATTGTTGGTGATATTCTAGAAGTAAAAAGTACCGAAAAGAAAAAAAAGTAGGACTCTAAAAAAAATAAAAACCGACTTCAAAACAAAAAACCGCTAAAAACCAAAAAATAACTAAATAATAAGTACCACTGCAAAGCAAAAAAATAATATTTGTTTCATGGAACTTGCGCTTGTTGATTAATTTGCTTAATGACTTGACTAGCCAACAAATCAAAATATATGCATAACATATCGAAGGCGGGCCGCCAAGTACCAAACATGTAGGACCTGTGCCTTATATTAATTTAAATATCTATATGTTTGGTACTGGGCGACCCGCCTTCAATATGTTATGCATATATTTTGATTTGTTGGGTAGTCAAGTCATTAAGCAAATTAATCAACAAGCGCAAGTTCCATGAAACAAATATTATTTTTTTGCTTTGCAGTGGTACTTATTATTTAGTTATTTTTTGGTTTTTAGCGGTTTTTTGTTTTGAAGTCGGTTTTTATTTTTTTATTAAAAATTTTGGTTATTTTTATCTTTTTAGTGTTGATAGGAATCAAAATGAAGAAGATTTGGTCCCCACAAGGAATATGTTCTTTCCGATGATAATGAAATCGCTAAAATCGGCTAAAAGCTGCCAAAGATATCGGCATATATTCATATGTTTATTATTTTTTCTCCCCCCCCTCCCTTTGCCCCTGCCCCTTTTCCCACCACCACTGTAGCTTAGCTTTTATACTGAACCCAATGCAAAAAGAACCATTGGAATCCTACTAAAGTTTGAAGAGTTCTACACTCCAGGTCCGAAAATGATCATCAGATCTCCATGTTGTGTTCCTGAGATCAACCTGTCAATACATTCTTTCCAATGAAAAAGAAATCACTAAAATCGGTTAAATCCTGCCGAAGATATTAGAATTTACGTGTATTTTAATTTTATCACCTACCCCCCTCACCCCCACCCCTTTTTTCCTCTCTCTCTGTAAATTAACTTTTATAATGAACCTAATGCAAAAAGAACCATTGGAATCCTACTTAATTTTAAGGAGTTCCCCTCTCCAGGTCCGAAGATATTGCTCAGATTTTCACCATATTTTTATGGGACCAAATGACAAGCATCAGCTTTCAATCAAAGAAAGAATGGTCGAAATCGGTTCACACAGTACAGAGAAACGAGGTAACAAACATAAAAAAAAAAGCAACATACAGTCGAATTGAGAACCTCCTCCTTTTTTTGAAGTCGGTTAAAAAGACGTGAGATCCCATCAAAAACATCCTGTAAAAAATTCAGCCATCCAGCAGCATTATGTATGAATTGTACGATACATTATGGTTTCATGCGATGGCCAAGGCGATCCATTTATTTATAACGTAAAGAATTTTTAATATGTATATGATAATAGCTTACGTAATAACTTTATACAGAAGGTCCCTTACGCAAGGACTAAATAAATTAATCGACTTGGTATCGGTATATGCATGTAGCATCTCACAATTTTTTTAGGTAGAAACCCTGAGCTGTGAGACTTGGAATTTTTTTACAGGATGTTTTTGGTGGGATTGTCTTCATCTGTCTATTGATAGAGGTGCTCCCGAAAGGTACTATTTTTCTAATGGTATTATACTGGATGGTTTTGAAAAATATCACAAATTATTATGATGGCCAGTTCATGACCAGACACAAAACAGTTCAAAATGGCGGCCTCAACTATCAATTCTGCTTACTCATTCAAATGAAGGAACCATTAGATATCGACTTAGATATCAATCGAATCAAAAGCAAAAAAGTTCAAAATGGCGACCATAATTTTCAATTCTGACTTTGAATTTAGTGAAACGGAATAATATGGTAAAAAGGTTTTTCTATTTAATTCACTATTAATATATTTATTGGGCAAAACCCGATTAAAAGTTATGAGTAAATTCAATTGATAATAAAAGTTGGTGCGTCCTTGGTGGGAATATCGCGTAGCCTTCATATTATAGGAGCTAGCAACAAGAAATATTGTGATATCAGATGAAAAATAATGATAATATATACTGAAAGAACAATACAACGAGAAATAAATTTATTTTAACCGAATTAATTCGATGACAATGATCGCAATGTCCATATCATAGGGATTACGTTGGATCCCTTATTTTCATATTTCTCGTATGTCGTGGATCTACATACATACATACATAAACTCACGCCTTTTTCCCAGAAGGGGTAGGCAGAGGTGCCAAGACCCACATTTCGCCATGTATGTTCCGTCCCACGATGTGATAGGTGGCGAGCCTATCGCCATATCGGGCACAAATTCCTGACTCTGGGCTGATAATGAATAGAAAAATCCAATATCACTTTGCCCTACCCGGGATTCGAACCCGAGGCCTCACCTTTGTAACCGTACCTTAGTACAACTACGCCACTGAGGCAGTCTACAAGTCGTGGATCTACAAGCTCAGGTAATAGTTGAAAGTTGAAATTAATCGGCCAATTGTCAATTCAAGTGCGTGGTGGCCTAACTACTCTCAATTGTACTCTCGATTGTAGAGGAGGCCCGTGCCCTGCAGTGGGACATATATGGGCTGACACAGAATTACCAATTCTGACCTTGAATTTAGTTTATGGAAATGAAGAGTCTCTCAGATATCGAATTAGAAACCAATCAGAACAATAACAAAAAAATCAATAAAAATGCTGACCACATTTTTTCTCTGAGAATATTTTCATGTTTTCGGAACGAAGGTTCTTTCAAATATCGATTTGGAATCATTCGGATAAATAACAAAAAAACAAAAATTAAAATGACCCGGACTTGAACCCGAGACTTCAGCGTCGTAATTATATTATGAGGCAAAAATGTATAAAATTTCACGGGAATAATAACAAAAAAATCAATGAAAATGCGGATCACATATTCCTTTTTCTGAGAATATTTACATTTTTTCGGAACGATGGTTCTTTCATATATCGATTAGGAACATTTCGGATAAATAACAAAAAACAAAAATTAAAATGACCGGGACTCGAACCCGAGACTTCAGCGTCGTAATCATATTATGAGGCAAAATGAATAAAATTTCACGCGAACAATAACAAAAAAATCAATCAAAATGCGGACCACATGTTTTTTTTCTGAGAATATTTTAATTTTTTCGGAACGATGGTTCTTTCAAATATCGATTTAGAACCATTCGGATAAATAAAAAAAAAACAAAAAGTAAAATGACCCGGTTTCGAACCCGAGACTTCAGCGTCGTAATTATATTACGAGGCAAAAATGTATAAAATGTTACGCTCCCTTCGACTAATTTCGTTGAGCGCTTATACGTAAGTCAATGACCTTTCTCTTTTATTTTGGTAACTTAGCTAGTTAAAAATGAACTTAAAAATTAATATATACTGCTATTTATTTTTTTTATATATGTAAAAAAATTAAAATGTACAAACAAAAAAGAGTACCACCTAAAATAATAAGAATTACGTAAATTTGAAATTACGTAAAAAAATAATCGGCGGGCTAGAATTTCGAAACGTCGAGCGCAGATCCGTCGTCCACCAAGGCCCGCGGCCGTCTGCCGGGAACGCCCCCAATGAGATAGCTTATATGGCCGTAACGTACAAGAATGGGATAGGATGGCCCATGCGCTTCTCAAAATAAAACAACATAAGCGCCAAACCATATTTTATTTTATTGTCATCGTACTATTTACTTTTTTCTTGTTTTTTTCTCGCGAAAAAATAATATTTAAAAATATGTTTATGTCAAATTAATCTTGAGTGTCTACACGGGGTAAGTTAGGAGTTCTGAGTTCTTAAAAAACTTAACAGCTGCTACTTTGGACTGTATTTTTGTTAAGGCAAAGTGGCGTAATCATGTATTTTGATTCATAAAATTGTTAATTATATCATCAATTAAAACATATCTGAAAATGGACTACCTAATCTTAGTAATTTATGATATGTAGGCTTTTAAAAAATCCAAATTTTTCGAGGTATCCCCTTAAGATTTGACTTGCCATATTTTTTTGTGTAGATATAGGATTATTAGAGTCATGTGGTGATTATGGCATAGATTAAGCACAGGGATGGATGTAAAAAGGGATAGGTATAAAATATTGAATTGCCCGTAACCTTTTTGTTTATTAGTTTTATTTTCAATGCTCGATAAATTAAACAAACACATTTTGTAGTGACAACTATTTAATTATCTTGTTTACTATACATCCATATATCCATTGTATCCATATGTGCCCTATGCCATGTCCAAAAATGTATTTTTAGCATGATAATTACTGTCTTTATGTTCAAATATTTTTAATGCGATTATCTACGTCTTACAATAACGTCAATTAGTTTTATCTCCAAGTGTGTTTTGGCACAAAAATAAAATGCCACTTGCGTTTAAAAAAATATATTACAGCCAGCCCTGGCATCTATATCAACAGCCGAAAACAGTTAGCCAGGTGTGCCAAACGCAACATGTTACCCTAAGTGCCAGTAAAGCGTATAATTATAGCCGGCCGCGCGGAACCCGCGAACAATGCTCGACTGTAATTGTCGCGGAACCGCTCGTGTGTGCCCTGCCTTAGTCGCATTGTTTTTGAGAAATGTTGTGTACCTGGGTTTATAGTAAATAGGCCGTGATGTGAGGTATTGTGAACGCGGGTTTAGATGTGTCTCGGAGAAGAGATAGCAAGTTAAATGAGCTAAAACTTGTAATAGAACGACTTATTGATGACATGAAGATAAGAAAGAAAAGAAGGTTAAAATTATGATTAAAATATATCCGAAAATCAAAATTTATATATGTACAACTAATAAATTGAAAATACATATTATTAATTTAAGTAAATACATTAATTTTTTAATTTAATAATTAATCATCAAATTATAGACGAATCCAGTAATAGTCGTTCTGTATCAGCCCATATGCGTCCCACTGCAGGGCACGGGCCTCCTCTACAATCGAAAGTACGATTGAGAGTGGTTAGGCCATATAGTCTACCACGCTGGCCTAGTGCGGGTTGGCGGACTTACATACCATAGAATTTTTATAAATCGCTATGGTATGCAGGTTTCCTCACGATGTTTTCCTTCACCGTTTTAGTGCGTGGTTATCGACTATCAATACACACATGACTCCGAAAAGTCAGAGGTGTGCCCTGGGATTCGAACCCGCAACCACCGTGAACATGTTGGCAGTCGCGTCTAGTCCGTTTACCAACAGGCCACCACGCACTTAATAATACGCAGTAATAGTCGTTAATTATAAAAATATATTTTCCTTCAAAATGCGTTATTACACTCTGTATATAATCAAATATATGATTTAATGTAATAGCTGAGTATTTAAATAATTTTACGCTTACAAAATGCGTACGATGGTGTCTTTCATTTATCGATCAGAGCATTAAAAGTATTATTTATGTAATGTATTAAGCATTTGATTTGGAAATTTGGACTTTATTGACATTTAATACGATATTAATGTGTTCAATTTGTCAGGTGTTTTGATAAATAGCAAATAGTTTCGTAAATTATGATTATACGCAGCCGTTGCCTTCAGAAGCTGTCAATGATTGATTTATTTTTAGATCAATGACCATCAGTTCTCTGGGCTATTTACTTCACCTATTGCTACTTTAACTTATTTATTTATTTAAAATAGGTACATCAACAGCAAACACATAATAGCATTACAGATTTATAAGACAAGGTAAACAAAATCACAGATATTTATGCCAATTAAAGACGTACATAACATGAATTAACAATTCAACACTATATTTATTTATTTATTTCAATATTTATAACAACACAAAAGGATACTCTAAAATACAAAAGTACAAAAGGCGGTCTTATCGCTCTGAGCGATCTAAGGGAATATATAAGGGAAGGAGAAAGAGAGGGCAGTGTAAGAATAAAGAATAAATGCTCAAAACAAAAAAAAAGAAAAGAAAATAATAATAATAAACGAATTAATATACAAATAATACTATTAATACATATTCGTAACATAATACACATACGCTATATATATATCTAAATACATACATGTATATACGTAAAATACAAATAAAATACATACAATATATATATAATAATAATAATAAATAAATTAAAAACACATCAATATAATCTGTTCATAGAGAAAAGTAATGTTCTTTCATCAGCTTTTTGAAAGACGGCAAAGTTTGAGCCTGTCTTACTATATCTAATTATTACCAAATAAAACCAGTAATAAGAGTTGTTAATCTACTGGGCTATGAACTGGTTTTTACAGATCTACTTAATTCTGATTCTAAGTAAGTCTTCTTATGATATTCACAGTGAAAATATTTTGAGACAAAAATGTTTGTGCTGTATCAGCCCATATTCGTCCCACTGCAGTGCACGAGCCACTTCTACAATCGAAAGTACGATTGAGAGGAGTTAGGCCGCCACCCATGCTGGCTTAACACAATTTCGAGTTGGTACCACCTCTAGCCAATTGATTTTGCTAGACCTTTCATCAAATTATTCAAACACCCTAAAATTGTATTCTCAATCATCACCTTTCGACTATCCAGAATCAAATCAAATATCAAATTGAAAATAATCAATGTCTGTCGGAGCAGATTAGAAAATGCTATTTGTTTAACTAATAGATAAAAGACCATACAATGGGACATTTATTAAATTAAATAGAGAGCGGTGGACAAATGTGTGTAATCACAGTTGAATCTGATCTGATGCTATCTGAAATTGTTCACACGAATTCAATTATTTTTATTTGCATAACTGATGAGTGGATGATTGATATACTTTTTTATATGTATGTTTTGCTTCTGTTTTGCTATTTATTTATTTAAAATGTTTGCTCTTAGAAAGTACAAAGAGGAATCACAAGCTTATAAAGGTCTTATCGATCAAATGCAATGTCTTAAAGCCAACTATGGAATGGATTTAGGAAAATAATAAACAGAGGGCAGTTAGATAGTTTGGAGCAGTTTATAAACCCACTTTTCTTTAAGATTATCCAAACAAGCCTTGTTTAATTTGTACCAAGACGAAACAATTCCCATATTAATACCTCTATTATTTACATTAAAATCAGTGTCTCTTAAACAAATTCAGTACTCATACTTCCAATTTCATCAAAATTACCAATTCAGCAACCATTACCAATATATTTTACTTTCTATTTGTTCAATTACGTCGATATGCGATCAGCGACATATAATTCCAAATTATACAGCCCACGCGGTATCGATGGCTGGATTTCAAATTCGCATTGTTCTATGATTGGCATGTAGGATGGTTACGGTTTTGCAATACTTAATGATGATCAAAACAATAGAAGCGATGAGGAGGATTTGACTCATCGAAATGAAAAGTGTTGCGACAGGAGAAACTTGGGCCCATCTGTTTTATTGTGATGAAATTGATGAATGGCAATTTCGAGACCTTAGGTTAGAGTATCAAATAATATATGTAAAAGGTTTTTTGTTAAATTTTACATTTGAAGTACGTTGTTTGCCTAGTGTATATGTTCAGAAAATTGATACGTCGGACAGATCGTCGCTGTCTTCTACGCTGAAACGGATTTTTTTTATTGCCCTGTAGGCAGACGAGCTAGCGGCCCGTCTGATGGTAAGCGGCTACTGCTGCTCATGGACCTCCGTAGTGCCAGGGGACCAGCACAAAAAAAGTCGCTGCCTACCTCGAGGAGAGTACTCTCTTTAAACCTCGTTTGAAGAAGGACAGGTCATAGCGCTGAGGAAACACCGATGCAGGGAGTTTATTCCAGAGCTTGCACGTACGTGGTAGGAAGGAACGCCGAAAACGTACCGTTATTCAAAAGTATTTCGAAAAGGACAAAACATTCGACAACTTAAATAGGTTTTAAATTATCTATGAATAAGGAAAATGAGGAAACCTGCATACCATAGCGAATTTCTATGGTATGTAAGTCCGCCAACCCGCACTAGGCCAGCGTGGTTGACTATATGGCCTAACCACTCTCAATTGTATTCTCGATTGTAGAGTAGGCTCTGACCTGCAGTGGGACGTATGTATATGGGCTGATACTGATACTGATGAATAAGGCGATAATTGTATAAATAAGTGAAGGATTGTTATTAGTTATATTTAAATTACGAATATTCTCTCATAATTTTGAATATTGTCATATTTCTTAAATTTAAGGTATATTGAGTGATTTAATATATGCTACTGCAAGTAAATGCATTTAACACGAGCATTTGTCACCGTAAAACCCGTAAGTCCCTAATCTAAATGACGAAACAAATCCTTCACATCAATAACATTACACTATATTCATAGACTACCACGAACGCCCAATTTCCTACCAATTCATCCCGGTCAGGTGCTTTACCGAGAAACTCCGCAATTAGCAACTGGCTGATATATCCGGAATCGGTGAAAGAGGGTCAATCGGAGATTCATCGACCGTCGGAATTTCCGCAACCTCGAACGATGCATGTGCAAGTTGGAGTGATGATTTAGTCTTTGTTTTTGAGGTTATAGTGGGTAGTGTTAATTGAAGAGATGTATTTATGTTATTAAGATGATTAGCGGTGGATTTTGGATCATTTGTTAAGTTAAAGATTATTATTTATTTGTATTTGAAATAAGGTAAGTTTCTACGGGTTGGCGTTGCGTTGCGTATTATAATTTTACTGTTCATTGATTGTTGACTTTAGGCATAAAAGGCATTTTAAATTCATGATAGGATTTTATTCTTACAATTTCTGTTAGTAGAATATCTACTAAATCCACTCTTTCTTCTACTTCTGCTGCTTACATACATACGTCATACACAATATGCACTGTATGAAATAGAATTCATGATAATACTAAACTCACAACTCCAGTTCACCACTCGCCCAACAGACAACTCTAGAAGGTCGCCAACAGAGCAACTCTCGTTTTCAATACAATTAAATTATTAGACACCATCGAAACCAGCTTTAAAGTATCAGAAATAAAATAAAAAATCATTTGTAAAGGATCGCACAAAGAAGACACATAAATCATTCATAAAAAGAGGTGCGCAGGTCCACTCTTACTTTCTATAGCGGGGGCATGCGATTGGGCTGGGCGTCGTAAATTTTATCACTGGTAATACGCTTTATCGGGAAATCTTTACACATCGTCTAAGGATCGATGGGGAATTTTAATTTAATTTCAATGGTTTATTTACACTTGGGATCCCTACTAATCGTTTTTTTTTGGTATGATTAATACCTTAGTCACGTGATTGGAAGTTATCGTCGCTAATTAATACCTAAAATTCTACTTAATACAGTCGAAAATCATAACGGCTTTATTCCTAGAATATTTTAAAACTATTTTAGTTACTGAATGTTCAGTCGCTTCTGAACGACTTTTGAATTTGTTAGAGAAAAGATAAACATTCGATAACTGAATTAGATATTATTTAAAATGATCTGTAAATAAAGCTATATAATCTATTTATTGTATTAAGTGGTGGTACTTAGGCACGTGTATGGAATCATGGATCATTAACATAACTAATATTATTATCTGTATCACTAATTTATACGAATATTTCATGTTTCTAAACTCTTTCCTAATCTAAAATCTTATATCTGTAACATGACTACTGACAAATTATTCAAATATCTTTAGCTTCTACGTTTTAAATCTACACTAATGGTTCACGCCATGAGATATTTCAAAATTAAGTACCTACTCTTAATACTTTGATTAAGTTCAATCATTTATATTTCTTTAAATTTGATAATCATGGAATTGCTTGGAGTGAGCAATTTCGTAATATGATAATGGTTATTGCGTGTGAGTTAGGAACGCATAGTTGAGAGCGCAATGCACCGTTGATAAGAATCTTGAACAATTAAGTCGAAGTCAAACTACAGATGTTGAAGTTATATCAGAATTCATAGTTTAAAAGTATTCAAAAAATTCAAATATACGTAATGATAGCCAATTCATACAAGACCAGTTTGACAGAGTATTGCCACTCAAAAGCTAATAATGATTTGTAACTCACCCAATGATTGGTGTTGAGATAAATCACGCTCTATTAATACACACTGTCGTGTTTTTTTTTTTATTTTTTTATAGGAATTTGTGCCCCATATGGCGATCGACTCGCCCCCGATCATCGTGGTAAGGAACATACAAGGCGAAACTTGGGTAGCATCCTGGTAGTATCTGCTATCCTTCTGGGAACAAGTCGTGAGTTTATGTATGCATGACTGTTCATGAGCAGTCGTATCGCTTACCATCATTAAACGGCAAGCTTGTCTCGCCATTCAGTGCAATAAAAAAATAAAAGATATATCCGGTCGAGTCTCCCTGTGTATCAAATCTGAGAGTACCTAAGTCACAGTGTAACTACAACTTTTAATTTTCATTCCTAGTTATTCCCACGTGAATGCGCGATAATTCCAGATAATACCGATATACAAACAATATTGAAGCTAGAACACGTCGTGATTCCGCTATCTATGAAGTTGAGTTCACACGACTCCGTTCATAATGTGCGGTGCAATAATTATTTCAGCGTATTATCTGGTCGCTCCATTATTTTATTTATAGGTCGACGGTGGACGTTCCCAGTGTGCGGAACGGTGCGGAGGGCGCCTGTGTAGTGATGGGGCATTATCGATACTTTTAGAAAAGTAAATCCCATCAAAAACATCCTGTAAAAAATTCCAAGTCTCGCAGCTCAGTTTATCTACCGCAAAAAGTTGTGAGATCCATGTAATACCAAGTCGATTAATTTATTTAGTCCTTGATTAAGGGACGTTCTGTATAAAGTTATTACGTAAGTTATTATCATATCAATATTAAACATTTTTTACGTTGTAAATAAATAGATCGACTTGGCCATCGCATGAAAACATAATGTATCGTACAATTTATGTATAATGCTACTGGCCAAGTCGATCTATTTATTTAAAACGTACCAAACAAAATAAAGTACCGCCAGATTTTGGTTAAATTCATATGTCGTGGGATTCATAACTACCATAATGATAATAAAATATTAAGAAAGGAAGAAAATATAATAGTTAGTTCATTGTTCTATCGGCGGCGAGTTGAAATCGTAAAACATATCTTCAAAGGATGATTAGTTGGCGTATTTTTATAAACGATTTTTAGTTTGTAAAATTTCATGAAATTTGTGCGATATTAAAACTAGCTAGCAATGCGACGCTTACTTGGTGAGACGAATCACACCTAGTTTAGTGAATTGTTAGTAGCCTTTTTAACCCCTTTGCTCCGGGGTATATACATAATAATATACATGTTTTTTTTCCGGTATTGATTCGAATATAGCCTTAAAAAAACATATTACACGTATCTACACTAGACAAAATTATTTCACGTACTCGACATACATGCCATAAAATGCAACGCGTCTGGCATATTAAAATCAATTATCGATATAATCGCAACACTAATCAATATGCGGGCTCGTGTGCGGCCGTCTATTTATATACTCCCGCGTTGAGCACATCACTATGCTTCTGTTTAGTTACCAAGTTGCATGTTTCCTATATTAATTAAGTATTTAATAGATATTATTTGGTTCCATCATATTTGTTAGTGGTTTTGCGGGAAATCTTATAATTAACTAACCTACATTACAATATTTTTTATAATATAAATATAATAATGACGTGCTTGGTGGCCTGTTAGTAACGAACCAGACGTGGCAGCCAACATATTTGCGGTGGTCGGGGGCTCAAATCCCAGGGCACACCCTATGACTTTTCGGGGAAATTTATGTAAGTCAATCACCATTCACTATAAGTATGTAAGAAAACATAGTGATGAACCGGCACTAGGCTAGCGATTTTATGGCCTATCCCCTTTCAGTTAAACTCTTGTTTGTAGAAGAGACCTATACCTTGCAGTTTGACGACTAATGGAAAACTTATAACTTACTGCATTCGCGTCCGTTTATAAGAGTTTCGTTTCGGCTCACAGAGTAATCATCTGGACCGTCACAAAGGATATAGCAATTCATGATAAGTTTAAAACTACACCAGCACCCTTCACATCAGCTCCATTATAAAACATAATTAAAATTAATGAAAGCGCGAGCCCACATACAAATGACCATTTCCTAATTTAACGCTCACTTCCTGCTCACCCTTCAATTGTGAAATAGTTCAAGATAATTGCTTTTGGTTATATTTAGTTCGTTGACTTGTGTATTGATTATTTTGGGTAACATTCTCGTAGGTTTAATATTGTTGTATTGTCTTTAAATTGTTCTTCATTTTTATGTATACTATGAAGAATTAAATTATAATTTTGACAGCCCTCGTGGCGTTAGTCTCAGGCAATGGAACGAGAGGCCGCGGATTCGATACCCGCGCATCGTTTTTTTTTTCGAAAAGTATCTCGCAGTTCCTAATATTACTATACTATACTCACGACACAAGGCTCGATCTTAGTGTTGGGTCATAGCTATGTATGTGACTGTTGGGTGTATTTAATTATTTATTTTTCAAACAGGGATTAAGTACTACCCATATGTATTAATTGGGGATAAGAGCGTAAATTAAAAAAAAAGTCTACATAACAAAAAAAAAATCATTCTAAGGATTTCAAAACATTCAGCAGATGTTTGATGCAGTAAACCAAAGCCCTTACACATGGATATGCGCATAATCCCGTTACCAATTATACCATACTAGGAGAATTACTTTCAAATTGTTAACAAGTTGAATTGTCAAAAGCACACCATTGGCAAATCAATCGGATTGAATAATCTGCGATCACATGTAACAAATTAACATATAAAGTTTGTATTCAGTTTGAAAATGTTTAGTGATTGGAATATGCGAGTTGCAACTTTGTTTTGATTAATACATCTAATAGTTGGACGAAGTCTTGACTACAAATTGAGATATAACTCTTGCGTCATTGGTATAGAAACCTGCAAAAGATTTTTGGATTCACAAAAATCCAGACAGAAATGTTTGTGGGCCCATAAATATTTTTTTATTTCTGGCTATTTATGAGACCGAAAAATCTCTCTTAGTTTCTGATAACTACGAAACAAGACTTAATTGATCTTAATGTGTGGTCAGAATAATGAATTTTACTGTTAGGTGTATTCATTCCCTTACTATAGAAACAAATAAACATCGCTTTTGACAGTTGTTAAGACATGAAGAAATTGCAATGGTACAAGTCTTGCAGATTGCAAAATACGTAAAGCGCTAAGACGGTAAATCAAGATTCATTTGTTAACATCTTCTCGAGAGGATATGAGCTAAGTTTCGTCGACCTACTCCGCAATCTGCACATCTATCTAGCTCTTATTAACTGAGACGTTATGATATTACAACTTTGTAGGTTATTTTAAAGATCTTTAGCAAGAATGAGATAAGCAGGTTGTTCGCGTAATGATTGCATCAAGTTTAGCTATAAACAGGAGTAAGACCAGACATGAAGATGGAATTTAGTTGTCGCCATGAGACGTTAAGGAAATATTGGAGAGACCTGAATTTAGCAAAGTATTTTGAAGAGATAGAAAAGAGAGAGATGACATGCATTTGACGATATAAGGATAAGTGTTTAATGTTGGACAAATTTTATACAATATTGTTCTTGATCGAGACCTGTATTTTTGACGACTCTCAATCAAGCAATTAATTTAATTCTAATAGGTAAATAAATAATTATGCGCACACATCACTTTTAAGTATATAAGTGCGAGGTGGCCTGTTTGTAAAACTGACCAGATTGGCCACGAACATGTTCACGGTGTCGCAGGTTCGAATCTCAGGTTACACCTCTCACTTTTCGAAATCATGTGTGTATTGATAGTCAATCACCACGTACTTTAACGCTAAAGGAAAACATCGTGAGGAACTTTTATACCATGGCCATTTGTAAGAATTTCTAGTGTATGTAAGGTCCGCCAGCACGAGCCTAACCACTCTCAATCATACTCTCGATTGTAGAGGAGGCTCGTACCCTGCATTAGGACGTACATACATACATAGGCTGATATAAATTACTTTAAAAATCTCAGAAGTATCTACTTGGTTCAGATCAATTTCCATCTTAAGTGATCATCCCAGCCACCGACTTGAATCCAACTCCAAATCAAAACTCCTCAAACCAGTTTATCCCCCCTCATAACCAGATGATCATTCCATAAAGCATGTCGATAATAATCGTCGGTTCCCACAATTGCGCGTGAAATCGTTCGAAACACCAGCAGAATGCCGTCCGGAACACTTTCTTACCATTGATGGCGATGTAACTACAGCCAATTGTACTACACCTTTCTCAGTTCAATCATTTTCACCGTAAACATTTGCGAAATGACCTCGTCTATCGAGTTAACTTGGTAGGGACGTCAGTACTGATATTATTTTTACTGGGACGATAGATCAGGTTCAACAATTTACGTGGTGGGAAAATATACGACCAGATAGAAGTATTCACAGATGGAATTTGGCTATCATATGATCAATTAAATTATAAATAGCTAATTTTATCTTAATGCTGCTACTTCTTTCAAAGGTCTTTTTTTTATTTTATCCGTCAGCCTCCGTTGTGCAAACCGTTGCATTTTCTTCTCCACGATGCATCTGGATTTCGTAGGTCTTACCTGTAACAAAAATAATTCAACTGTAAAAAAGAATAGGTTGGTTCAAGATGTGGTTTTATGTCATATATTGACAACTTCCGTGGCGCAGTTGGTTAGACGCCGGCTGTGAAATGAGAGGCCGCGGGTACGACCTCTCCGCTTTCTTCTTTTGATTTTTTGGTTTGATTATTTTGTTAGTGTGTACAATAAAGAATTAAATAAATAAATAAACGTCATGTATTCATTTATTTAGAATTAAGAGATTGAAAAATACATCTTGTATTTTTAATTAAAATGCAATAACTATAGACTATGCAGGTGATTGGTATGTATACATATTTACTTTTGAATTGTTGAATGTCGCCACCATACTGTGTTTTATTATTGCTAACATAATACTTTGTATGAGAGCTGCTCAAGACTGAAATAATTGGTGTTTTATTAGAGAGTCTTACGTCCTGCAGTGGATGGCGACTAGGCTGAATAAACATAATACTGTAAAGATTTATGTCTAAACATATTAAAAAAATAATTTAATCAGATTATTGTAAGTTGGCAACCCTACAACATCATATTGCCGGAAGCCAAATCGATTGACAATCATTTAGTTAGCTTCTGTTTATCAACTAAACTCGTTTGCGCCAATTGCCTCAACACTAGATTCATTCGTCGTGATTGTTATCGTTACGATAACCATCGATTGTTAAGCTTTCTGCATATCGATACTATCGATACGGCTTGGTTGGAATTTGCTTTGATTCAATTTTGATGTAGGATTTAAATGAGGAGATTTGAATCACATTCCTAAGTAGTAAGATTTTAATATTATTACTATAAAATTTGACATATGTATATGCTGAAATTAAATATCGTAAAACACATTACATACTGTTCTTGGCTGATTTTATCACACACTCATTTGATAAAATTTCAATGTACCCTAAAACGAGTGTTACAGAATGATTGACCCTCAAATTTTATGATTTAGTACAAACTAAACAAAAACTCAATATTGATAAAATCATTTTTTTTAATGAAAATATCTAATAAATACTTCAAAGGTAGTATATAAAATCATCACCGGTAACATAAATAAGACCTTACCTCCAATGAAGAGATATTTTACATTCCCTATCCAATTTCTCAAGCGCAGTGCAGTTATCAGCAGTTAGTGGCGATATTGATACGTTTGCGCGACAAACGACCGAGCGATGAATGGGAGCGACGGGCTGAATCTAATATATTGGGATAGATAGTACCGAAGGTGTTCAATATTAAAAAAAATATATTAAGATATTTTTGTTCGGATACGTACAATATTATTTATACGTATTATAAATAAATTAATGCACAACTCAGGCTTTAAGTGCACAAGTCATGTTATAATTTTACTGGTAGTAGAACCGCCCAGATAGGTATCACTGCAATGTCTATTTGACCCACCAAACAGCGGTATAAATACATTATAGTGTGCCGCTTTAAAGGACATTGTAGCCAGAGTGACTGCTAAATATATTGAACCTATATCACCTAAATTACTAGATATATTGAGCCTATATACGTCCCACTGGCAGGGAACGGACTTCCTCTACAGTCGTTAGTACGATTGAGAATGGTTAGGCCATATAGTTCACGTATCTATCCACTCAAGTATGGAATTAGAAAATTAATATTAATACCAATTTCATTTTCATAATCACTATTAAGAGGCACAGATAGTTTAAAATCTTCATCCAATTTCACCGCCGCGGTACTTTTATCAACTACGATATAGAAACATTAGCGCGACAAACAGACACGATCTGTAATCTTCGATCGTATCGTCCGGTATTCCAATCAGAACGATTGGAACTCCTTTGAATTGATTAACTTGTATCGATACTTTTGACGCGCCGCTGCAAAATCGAATAAACTATTCGAATTACGTTTCAGTTTAATCATTGACAGTTCTATTTACATAAAATAAGATTGGCGATGTTTATTTAAATATGTATCAGTTGGTTTAATGATAGTAATGGAATATATACGCGATATTTGGTTTAAAGTTCGATGTCTAGCAATATCATATAAATCAGTTATTATAGTGGTGAATCTACGCCATTGTCAGTCTTGACTTAGCATGAATGTGCGAGCTCGTCCGGGGCGGTACCACTATCTCTCATGAAATCGAAGTGAAGCGACAGCTCTTATTTCATTTCCATTTCGTATCATTTCTCCTTTCTGTTCTCCTCCCTATATCGGCCGGCAACATACCCATGATCCAAGCGTGGATGCTCCTCGGCGGCAGTGATTACTTACCATCTATTTATTTATTTATGTGACCTGTTTGCTCTTTTCTAAACCCATACAATAAAAAATCCAAATACGCTCACTGTTGGGCAAACAATTCTTCTACAACCTAGATTCAAAGAGCAGAGCCAGCATGCCTTTACGCTGGTCTAAACAAACATCAAAGTCTTTTGTATAATATTATAGATTCACATTGTACACATAACCATCAAAAGTCAACGATAGATAATCCTTCGGCGAGCGATGGTTTTTGGGCCAATACGAATATACCACTACCAAAGTACGATGTTTAGACAAACATCTTGGTTCAAACATTCCAAGATGCACTCATAATGAGCAAAATCCTTTGCGGTGAGGCGGCGCGTTTGCCTCATTTAGCCAGACGTTTAGACGCCATTGTAAATTTCTAGCTAATAATTTAGGTCACGACTGGGACGCACGGCGACAGCCGAAGATAATTGACGACGAACCACCCCACAACCTCATAATTTTACACTTCACCTAGTCGGTTTTCGAATTTGTGTTTGGTGGAAGATAAAGGAGATTCGTCACTCCCTCACACCTGCCACTGCGCCTCTTGCATTCAAACATTCGACACAGAACATTGTAACGTAGCGAATTTACCATCTGATGCCATTCGATATTCTGCCTAGATGCCATTTGCGCTTACCATCAGGTGCAGTAGTCATTATGCCGGGACATTGGAAAAAAAGAATCTCGGTGAATTTTATAATGCACAATGAAATTATAAAAAAAAGGTAGAAAAAAAGAGTCGTAATTAATAAATGATCCCCCTTTTTTATTAGATGGTATACCCTTCATTTCGAGCTGTGTTCAACCCTGCACGCTTTAAAACTTGAGACCAGATTAGACTTTACAATTCTACGCCTATATACCTGCTAAGACAGCCACCGCGATCATAATAGTTTGCAAGTTCAATTTTTTTTTTCAACTTATTGTTATAAAACTATTTTGACAGATTTGATCGCGAATTTTTTAACCGCCTGACATAACCGAATAATTATTTCAATGTGTAACAGTCGCGTAAATCTAAGAAACCATTATGTTGTTTTGACTAATACGAATGCATCCTTCAAGATGAGCTGCTGAGCACTGCGCTATTAAATAATTCATCTAGTATTTAGAGGAGAAATGCGGACGTGATATCCAATTTAGAACACTATGTATCGATTTTTAAGACATTAAACATATTGTAAACATTTAATCACGCAGACAGAGTTGCGGGTAAAAGCTAGCATAAAAATAAATTAAATGTTAACAATATCGCTGTCGCTACAATGAAAATAATATTAATAAGATTGATCGACTAGACCAAATTCTAAAAAAATAAAACTCAAACTATTGTTTTTAGATATTTTAACATGCCGTTTCAGTACAAATTTCGCGTTCATTATTACTGGTATTTTGCATACGTATTTAAAAACATCGTTTCTGATCGCTGTCGCTTGTGTTTCACACCACACCCACAACAAAGGCCTGTCGCTGCCCACGTTTGTTCGCGATGGGCCGCTCTCACGAACGCGAGCTATCTGCGCATCGTTAGACGCTATCGCTGATCGCTATCGCCCCCGCTGATGATTTGTGGCGCTGTGCGCTTGCCGCGGCTATTGTTCACTTACACGTAAATACTTTGCGGATTTTTGTTAGTGTTTGGGTAAGAATGGCAGTGCATAATTGGAGGGCCATTAAAATACATTTTAAAATAAAAATACGTTTTAAAATTGTGTTATTATTACTGCGATGATTGATGGACGAAATTATTGTATTGTTACTAGTCAATCATAAGTTTAATATTTACATGTTACCAACATTTTGATTGGCTTCTTATGCGGCTATACGCCTCCGGTACCATAATTTTCTGCTTTGTGCTCCCTTACAAATGATTATATAATATTTTGCTTTATATTTTACATAGCTATATTACTGAAAAATAACAACACTGCAACTAATGTCAACCGCTGTCATGTGTACTCAGACTATTTGATAACACAAAATATTATGATATCAACGTCAATTCCAATGATTAATTTTGACGAACATAAAAACGAACTCGAGTAAATAATTTTAAATCCACACATAGTATTAATAATGTATGGTATCGCAATCCAAGCGGTCGGCACGAGATGAACAAATAACGCACATTACAAATTCATGTACGGATTGTACTTCATTTCCTGTAACACGCTATGAAAACTGTGAATAGTGATGTTTGTTTATCGATACATTTGGGTATCGAGTGACCTGTGACCTTTTGAAGATGATTCTTAGTTATCATTCGTTTTAATAAAGCAAACAAACATTTCGAAGATATGTGAAGTCTATCAAAATGGTTATTCAAATAAAGTAGGACTTGATATATTGACCAATAAAAGTAAAAAAAAAGTGTGATTATAATAATTGTTTTGCCGTGTATGGACTTTTAGAACAAGATAATTGAAAATATTATCGGATATACACATATAAACCTATACCTATTGAGGCAAAAGTCGAAATAGTCACTACACAACTCTGACTAATCGACTAGAATTATTCCAACGCAATTTCGAATTTTCTAGCTATTAATTTCCTGTTAGACCAACATTAAGGAAAATGAAATACGATTTCTTCTCGATAAACCTCGTGTTAGATTTTTTAAAGGTTTCGTTCTAGATATCATAGCGAGCGATTTACAGAATGTTGCTAATGAAATGATTACGGTGTATAAGAGGCATTAAAGTCGCAGATGTCAAGCTTCAACTAGTGCCAATTAAACTTAATGTATACTTTATACGCTGCTCAATGTAATTATGACATTTTTGATGGATAAATACGTCGAGGAATCACGAGTAGATTTATGAGACTACATGATCTATACTATCGATGACAGACGCGTTTTTGTAAGGAAAAATTATATTTATATTTTTTATATCCATGAATAGAGAGACGAACATGCCATTAGGCTGATTCACTCATGGATAGTAGCAGAACCAAGAATTGTACAGTAATGTCATTCATCTTGAGACATAAGATGTTAATTTTCACTATGGCCAGCATTTACTCAGGCCACAATGTCCTTCAAAAAGGAACACAATAGGGCATTTATACAAATGTTTGATGGGAGAAAAAGAGTTTGAGGTGGTACCTATCCAGGCGAGCTCTCGCATATTATGAGAAACCTACCAGCAGTAAGAAATGATAATATTATTCGTTCAACTTAAATGAGCATTGAAGATTATGGAGCATATTTATGTATATTATATATCAATTTTATACTAATTTTATAGCATTGAATATCAATTACAATGAAAATAATATTAATAAGATTGATCGACTAGACCAAATACTAAAAAAATAAAACTCAAACTATTGTTTTTAGATATTTTAACATGCCGTTTCAGTACAAATTTCGCGTTCATTATTACTGGTATTTTGCATACGTATTTAAAAACATCGTTTCTGAACAATTTCACAATTCCAGAATATTGATTTCTGGATATTTCAACTTCCAAAGGATTTACTCCAATAACAAAGGATTATACAATCTCTGTAATATTACCTTTAGCAATATTCTGTCTATTTGTAAAGACTAAGCTAAGATCATAGTAAATGTCGTTTGATCAAAGGGTGAAGGATAATATCACAAATATTTGCTATTTATTAATAATTTTGGAACAGGGATGAAATGTATCTTTTGCTTATAAAAGTTCAGTAAAGTAGTTGAACACATCGTATTGAAGTAACTTTTAAAAAATAAATCTATACAGGGTATATCAAGACTGCTACCGAAAACGAAGCCGGGTGGTAGTTTAAGCGACTTCAGACACAATGCAACAGAAAAAGTTGCAAAAATAAAACGACAATTTTTTTTTGTAATTTTTTTCCTATTGCCATATTTTGGTGGTAAATACATTTTTTCCTAAAATAATAGTGTATATCCTTTAATTTATAAATACTCTAAGATATAAGAGAGTTTAAATTATTATTTTAGCAAAAACTATGGATTTACCACCCAAAAATGACGATATTTAAAAAATCATAAAAAATAATTGTCGCGTTTCTATGCGAAATTTTTAATTGCATTGTGTTTGTAGCCACTAAAACTACCACCCGGCTTCGTTTTCGGTAGCAGTCTTGAGATACCCGGTATATATTTGTGCCATGATTTACTGCATCAGCCCATATACTTCCCGCTTCAACAATTGAGAGTCGTTAGGCCCTATATAAATACCTTTCTTATATATAATAACATAGTCAGTAAACACATCTTACTAACATGCTATGGATTCACTGAATTTGAAATAAATAATATTTTATTTTCATTTTTTATAGTCCACCACGCCGCGCTGGTCTAGTGCGGGTTGGCTGACTTTACATACAATAGAAATTCTTAGCAATCGCTATGATCTGCAGGTTCCCTCACGATGTTTTATTTCACCGTTATAGTGCGTGATGATTGACTATCAATACACACAAGATTCTGAAAATTCTGAGGTGTGTTCTGGGGTTCAAGCCCGCGACCACCGTGAACATGTTGGCAGCCGTGACTGATTCAATTCGTTAAATAAAGTCAGTTATAGTAGGTCTATCGAAATAAGGGTCCAGCAATGTCTTGACTAATATTACGCATTCATAGTAGAAAAGCTTTGAGGATCCAACTTATGTGTTATTGATGAAGGACACTTGGCAATAAGCCATGGGCTGACATCGTATTTATTTTTAACCTTTGACTCAGCGGGGAGGATTCTATTAATTAATAATTTAATAAAAGTTATATTTTATTTGAACCATTTGGTATTGTTTTATGTGGTATTCTTAATTGCCTTGAGTATAAGTGCGCATAGTGAAACTGAAGCCCCGTAGCAGCAATTGAGATTTTCGACAAAATTTTATAAACATTTTATAGAAAAGCTACATGACACATGGTTAAGACATTGATTTTAATTTAGAAAGCCAGAGATTCGATTTCAGCAGCGACAAATAATTTTGTGATTCACAATATCTTAAGCCTGAATATGAAACCGAAATGTTTATTTCCATTACAACTTTGAAAAAAAAAATAACCTCATTAATTTTAAAAGACGGTAGCTTATAATATTGTAAAGAAAGAAACAATCCTAGGTATATTATTACAGAAACGTCACAACACGAAAATCATGACCACCTAAAACAACTGCGTCCAAGCACAAAGACGGCAAACAATAAATACAATAGTCCCGTATTTCTAATAAAGGCCGCGGGTAAATAAAGACATTTCCTTTCGCGTTATTCTTCCGCAAACATTTTTATTATGAACAATAAAATAAAGGAGCCACCCTAATGTAGTCAAAACACGAAACCCTGCGAGACCCGACTGATCTGTCGATAGAATACGAATATCTTACTCGATAATCGATACAATCACCACGTTGGAATGCGAAACGGCGATGTCGATTATCGATAACATTGTGGAGAAATATAATGTTTCTGGTGATTGATGTAGGGACACTGCTATGGAATATATTATAATATTATATTCGATTATTAATTTGATATTACGAAAACTTAACAAATATCATGTAACTTTTACATATTCTACTTCAATTTTGTCCAGATTAAATTAAGATACTTAAGCAGGTTCTCAATACAGTGTAATCGATTTAGTGTCAATTATTATTGCTTTAAAAAAAACAACAATCGATTTAAAATGTTGCAAAGATAAACCAGTGACTATTGCCATTGCCTTATCTCTTTGCGTAATTTTAAATGATTAATTCATGTTCATGACAAATTGGAGTTATAAAAGATTCATAATTTTATTACATTCGGAAGTGCAATTCGGTTGTTTCAATTACGTGTACATCAAACTTGAATAGGTGAAATCGCTTTTACTAAAGTCGGTTTAATTACGTTTAGTACCAATTTCCGGGCCCAATTGCCGTACAAATTCTCTAATTAGAGATATGTTCTATGTCTATCAAATTATGTGAAGTTAACAGGTATTTTATTTCAATGATATAGTTGGGAACGCATAATTGTGTTGTGGGCAATTTGTTTCTCTTAATTATATACAAAAACGTGTCGATATAATGAGATTTGGAGCTAGGTTGTTGTCAAGTAGGTCGCCCAAATTGCTTTTTGGTGATAAGTGTTTTAATTCCGGCAGTAATTACGGGTTTAGAGGTCCCTGTCTTAAAAACGTTAAAGGTATTTAAAGCTTTTTTCTTAACTTGTAACTTAAATTGTTGGTAAATTAGTTATTTGTTTCCAAAAAAAAAACATTTTATCTTCCATCCCATAATGGAAATGAAGTGATTAAGTGGGACATATGCATGATACATTTTAATGAATATGTATGTTATGACTCAATTAAATAGATTAAGTATTTTTATGGTTATTTTGATAATAATAGTGAATTGTTTTATTTATATTCACTAAATGAACCTAAGTTGTACACTGAAACGGACATTTCCTTATTACGCAACATAAATTAAAACCGCACGTCAACGCAACGTGTCGCGCCACCGCAAACAAATAGAATCGAGATAGTATCGATACATCGAAACAATTTCATATTCCCAGTTCCGCGGTTCGATCGCCTCCCTGTCGATTACAGATAGCGCTTCTATCGATATTCGCATTGATAAGTTGACAACACTACGCGTCGCAGTGAAACAGATGGCACGATAAATTCTAGTGCGGTGCGGACATGTTTATTTATACTGAACGTGGACCGTTTGACAATGGAATGAGAAGAGTTGCATATTGTATCATTGTTTGAAAAGAAAAAAGAATTAATGGAAGTATTACTTTTATTGAGTTTAGAAATAGTCGAAGAACAATAATAGATTAATGAACAGTTGCGAGTAACTGATGACGAGTTTGCATTGATTATGTCTTATCCCAATGTTGTGAATGTGACATCTAAGGAACTACTACCAACCAAAGGGATTAACGAATAAAAATGACCAGTGAGTTCCAAAAGTAAGTACTTGTAAGTCCGCCAACCCGCAATAGGCCAGCGTGGTGGACTATATGGCCTAACCAATCTCAATCGTACTCTCGATTGTAAAGGAAGCCCGTACCCTGCAGTGGGACGTATGTGGGCTGATACAGAGTTCCAAAAACTCATAGGAAGTCGTAGATGACTTATCGATATTGGACAATGAAGAATGGAAGGGATGGAGATGACCACATAATTATTATTGAAAATGGGTGAAAGAAGTTCTAGTGCGTTCCGCATTTTTATTTACATATACCAGACATGGACTGTTTGTCAATGGAATAAGATGAGTTGCATATTGCAGCAAATTACTTAGAGATAAAAAATATGTGTTTCAAAATTAAGTTTTGTAATCAACGTATGAAAGTAGATCAATGAAGATCTTTGCGTGACTACCAGACAACTCATGAACGAACATTTATTTGTGGTGTTCTTTATTTTGAGAGCTTCAAGCAAGTAAGCGAAATAGCTTAGACACGAAAGATCGTCATTAAAATCTGTAAGCTGTCTGTATGTGAAGTAAAATATAAAAATAAATACTATTTTATAAAAATCAGTCTACAGTTAGGAATCAAAATTAACTCACCAACCGACAAATGATATCCATAACTTAACAATTGTAATTCCATGCACCCTGCCATCAAATCTTTTAACTATCACCCAAATAATCCCTCGTCAAGCAATCAGAATATTTACATTTTGTCAATCTACATCAAAGATCTCATAATGAAAGGTTGAATGTAAACAAAGAGAGGTATACAAGGGTAGATGAGGTTACAAGGGATGGTTTGTATTCAAATGAAGCTGCGTGTATTGAAATTTGAGGTGTTTGTTTATTTAATTTTGCTTGCTCTTCGTTGAAATTTGATCTGGTAACATTGTTAGAACATTGTTGATACTTCGCTCATGATTCGATATTTTAGGTTTGAAGAGGATTAAATTTATTAAAATAGAAATCTTGACTTGATATGCCTTGGAGAGCATGTGAAAATATGGATTTTATAGATAACTGATTGATTTTTTACAGTTTTTTTAGACTCGTAAGAAACCTTACTTATAGATTTGAAATTATGGTCTCATAACTTAATAGCTGGAAGTCCTAAGTCAAATCAAATAATGTGGAGTACGACCTATTAATACTAGGGCAGCTGAATAGCCCCGAATCAAAGGATACAATGTCTAATTACTGGATAAGTTTATATTTCAAATGTCAGCTACCTGAAATGATGAATGATATTAAAATGAGCGAAAAGAAAGTATCGCGAGCTATTGTCACGACAACAAAAGGCACGTAGATGCCTTCAGTCACGTATTTCAACAAAAACTCGCAGAAAGTACTAACTGATTCCGTTGAAAATAAAAAATTGCACCCAATACGGAACGTGACTTACGCCGGAATCTCTTAGAAGTTTATTTGTTACGAGAAAAGTTTGTGATATTCCGTTGATTTTTATTATAGTTTATAATATGTTTGGTAATATGATTTCAGTGGCTTATTGCGTTGCCTATTTATCTAGAAGCTGCAGGTCAGCTGTTTAGGAACATTTTAAATGGTGGTAGATTTTATGAAGGCCTCTGTCCAAGTAAAATTAGTCTCATATCTTATGTTAGTAATAGATTACTGGTTGTTCTAAGTGGGATTTTATTGTATGGATGATTTATAATAAAAATATATATATATATATATATATATTTCATTATTATTATAGCAATAGGCGACAAACCGCTAGCTAAACAAGATGCTGCAGATTTTACTATAGAATCGAAATACATTATTGACATGCTTTCAGAACAAGCTGTATTAAACTTTAATTAATTAACTGTACTTAACTTGAGCTGTATATTTAACTTTGTAATTTGTATTGTTCGTCAGACATTTTTTTATTTATCTTAGTTTGACATAAGAATGTAACCTCATTATTGCTTTATTTAGAGCAGGTCAATATCGGGTCGGCAATACCTCCAGTGTGATAAGAGAAAAAATAACAGTTAAAATGTTTGGAATATTATCGATAGTTGATCAAATACACAGGAATACTTTTAGCATCACTACACAATAATAGAGTTGTTGATATAATAGAGTCCTTCGTGATTCAATTTAACGTAGTAAAATCGATAAGTGAGCAATAAAATCGAAAATTTTTTTTAGTCTCATATTTGGATTTCCCGTTTCTTCGATATAGAAGAGTGGAGGACATGTTAGATATGTTATTTTATGACTTTTAAAAATTCTGTTTATGTTCTCCAGGACAGGAATTTGTACCCGAAATGTATCTGAGTGTTTTTTAGTACCACTGACTATCATTTTAGGAATGTGTGAGCTTATGTATACTTTTTCATCTAATGAAGATTGGCTGTGTATCAAGAGGCTGCGGGTTTGATTCCCGAACCGAGATAAATATTTATAAAGCTAAAAATAGTCTCTCATAGTTCCTGATACTCACAACACAATACTCGATATTAACGTGGGGGTTAACTATGTATGTGACAGTTGTTTGTATTTATTTATTCAATTTATTTATTTTCCGTGACTCCAGTTGCAACAGCAATATTACACAAAACAGCAACGAAAGCTTCAGTTGTATACACTTATTTATTTCCTAATCATATCTTATATACGTGGCATATAATAAGTTTCCATACACTCATACATAGTCTACACATCTACGCCAGCTAATTTGCGGTCCGCATTCACACCGTAAAGCTATCGCAAATATTCAGGAGCCTTAAGCAAACGCGTTTGAGTCCCGCAAATTGCTATTGGTGCCTTAGGATCGCTCGTAAACAACGCTCGGGCTAATTACAAGCCGACTCCTGCGCAAGGATAAGGCTGGGCACGCAATGAGGAAAGTTATCAATAAATTGATGACTTTTTAAAATCTAACGCCCGAATACTGGAACGCAACTTAAATACGTAAATCCCGCTTAATGTACTGCCTAAGTGGGCCGTGCGCTGTTAAGAGCAACTTATCATTTGAATGGCGTTGTCGTTAAATGATTTATTTTGATTAGGTTATGTCAAATAATTAATAAATCGTAATTCGTATCCCATATTTGTCAGTTAGAATTTGTGTCTGATAGACTCGCCACCATTGTGGGATGGAACATACAAAGCGAAACGCGCATGTCTTGGAAGGTACCTCTGCCTACCCCTTCTGGAAAAAAGGTGTGACTTTATAAACGTATGTATGTATAACTTTAACAGTGCAAGCTAACATAATAATACACCAGTAAATATTACATATATATAAATATTACTAGAAAATCAAACCCTATTTTTAAATATCCACATCACACATTAAAGCGATAAAAACAATATATTTAATTACTGTCAATAAGAATAATGTGCGCGTACCTTTCTAATGGGTTTCTGGTTAAAGTGATAGATTACCGACATTCCTAGGCTTATTGGAGTGACCTTGATTGCTACCTAGCTTCCTTTATTGCCGTTTACGGCAGTCGCTTTCTATTAACATATTAAAGGTTTAATTAATATATACGTTTAAAGCCTATTTGTCTTGTTAGTGTTGGTAATTTTCGGTGAGATTATGTGTGAGGAGGAGAATTTGAAGTTTTCATATATTTTGTGTGAACTATGGTTTTACTGTTAGTAGTTTTCTCATATATGAAAGACCGCCTGGGTAGGTACTACCGCAATGTCTGTTTCTCCCGCCAAACAGCAATGTAAATGCAGTGTTGCGTTTCGGATTGAAGGACATTGTAGCCAGAGTAACTACTGGGCATATTGAGACAATATTACTTATATGACATAATGCTTTTGTTAAGAATTAATAGTTATTTTGTAGATATGAATGAGTTTTATTGTGTATAATTATTTTTATTATATATTTATTAACCAATTTGTATTGGCCCTTATGGTATTGTAAATTCCGAGCCCGTAGAAATAATATAGGGGATAATGGTTTCTTAGATTTACGCGAATGTTACACATTGAAATAAAACTATTATTTACGGATTTTATCGCGAATTTAGTTTAATTTTTTACATTTTTAACTTCCCGACGTTTCGATTACTTTACAGCTTTCGTGGTCACGGGCGCGGAAACGTCGGGAAGTTAAAAATGTAAAAAATTAAACTAAATTCGCGATAAAATCCGTAAATAATAGTTTTATTTCAATAATATAGGGGAACCTGTACCAAGCATTGGGTCTAATATTATTATTATAGATTAAAAATATCTCTCTCTCTCTCTATCTCTCTTTAGCAACAGAAAGTCCACTGCTGAAAACAACCTTTCCTTACGCATAAATAATTACAGTTCTGTATTTTACAATACTTGTGAAATCAATTGACAAATAGTAACCAAGTTAGCCAATAATAAACAAATAAATAATATTTGAATAAAATTAGTGCTTATCTGTAGCCATTAAAATGATAATTATAATTACACTATTTTGATCTGCCGCCTGTCGGTTGGAGAGTAGGTAAACGACGACAGATGTCAATGAAGGGCATGATTGGCTGGAAAAAAGAACAAGGAGAATCGGCGGTCTTATCATAACACATTACAAACAATAAGAATTAGTAATCTAACAGTATTACATGTATACAATGTAAATGAGAAGACAGAAAAACTATTATTTTTATTACTTAATAAAATAATTATATAAAAAGTCAATTACTTATCAAATCGACTAACGTAACAATGCATTTAGTTTATGCATTTTTTTACTTTTTACGCCCATAGTTTAACAAAGTCATTTATCAAAAAATGCATTTACTATATATTGCCTACAACCTGTAGCCTAAATCCTCTTTAATAGTAATATGCACATATTATCACCACATAATAAATTATCATCTACCATCTCATTCATTCCACGCCATTCCTTATCATTTACACGTATAATTAACTACGCGAGTAATAAATACATAAATCGCAAGTCTAGACCAGTGTTAGGTACGTAAACAAACACTAAACCTAATCGGCGAGTGCGGACGGATGTGGAAAAACTTTAAAAGCTTGCTTATACCGTTTTATTTGCTGTACGACCTCGGAGCGTCAACATTTCTAAGGGGATTTAGTGATGTTCTTGCATAGTTTGTGTCGATGTTTTTTTATCGATAAGTGGGCCGTGGCTTTATTTTTTATGTTCATGCTAGTTCACCTACCCATAAAATGAATCGAGGAGTGTCTTTTTGTGAATTAAATGTTAGGTTACAAAAAGAGGCTATTTGAATCTAAATATATTGCGTAAATTCTCGCAAAGTGTAGACTATATTCATACAAATACACATCTTAAATGTGAAGATATGAAAATTTTAAATAAATAAAGTTTGTTTCAAAACAAACCGGAAATGTTTCCACTCTCCAAACTTTATCCTCAAACAAAAAGAAACGTATATCATTCGACAAAGAAAGTTTGATACGTTGCAGACAACTTTATTAAATCTTAATAAACACATCCAAATCATTTAATAACTTTACGTAACAAGAAATTCAATTCATATCACCTGAAGGAGCTTTAGAAAGTTCTCGCCAATTAATGAATACTTAAAATAATTAAAACGCCATGACAGTGCACAAACACCCATTTCATTCCGATCATTGACAAAAGTACAAGTAAAAGTTTTAATAACCAAACTATTACGCTACTATAAACACTAAATCAATTTAAATATCTGAACATAATGCGCCTTGTCAGCTCAAGTGACGTGTGATATATTGCGAAATTGCATTTTGACAAACTTACATTTGCGTTTAACGAAATTCAAATTTGGAAGCACACAGTACACTAATTCATTCATTGATAGAGCGTTGAAATTTCAGAACAGCACGTAGAACTTTGTCGTGACTTCCTAAGATTCACAGTGACCTCATCACTCAACCGAGAGCTCTTGAGCTAAAAAAAAAACTGTTTAATGAACATTGATTACTGCTAGAAAAAATAACCGGAGCACACGCTCATTGAAGTCTTGTTTATCGATTTAGAACCGTTGACACATATCGAGTCGATAACCTATGACACAGCACTACGGCTTATCTTTTACGATGAGTATTTTACAAGACATGGCGAGATTGTTGGCAGGAATTCACATAAATATTTTAGGAGAGTGATGTCTGACTGCTGAATTCGTTTACTTTGTGCCACAGCCGACTATGTAGTGGCTTATTTATTTAGCTGAAATGGCTGCTGTTTATTGCTTTTATGTTGAGGGTTATCACTTTCTACCTCCGAAGCTACAATGTTAAGACACCCTGTTGCAATATTACTTAAAATATATTAGAGTTTTGTGCTGTTCCATTATTTAATTATTTGAAATTGTAAATTAATAGCCAAGTATAATAATATATCAATATGTTTGATGTTATTTTATGATATATTTTTTTAAACTAAGGCTCATAAATATATTTTGATTTTACAAAAATAATGTACAAATGGGAATTGAATTTCGTAATCAAAGTAACATTTCTCAAAGACCACGATATTTAAACAGAGTAACAAAGCACTTGGGCTGTCTTTGATCAATTTAATCCCCGAGATTTTCTGTAGACGTTCCACTGGAGTTACCACGCCTTCGTTAGCGGAACGTTTAATTTGCTTCGACGCGACGTTTACATTTTCCGTCAATGACGAGAAAAAGTACTACTAAAATTTGTATTGAAAACATTTATAGATTGTATAATTTTCAATCGCTTACTTTATTTTATGTTTAAACAATAATATTAATGTTAAATTTTATTTTGCAATATCAAATATCTGATTGAAACGAATAGCTATGTTGTGATACTTTACGACTTAGAATCCAGTTTAAGGACGTCTTATGAAATCTACAATTTTATTTTGCCGAGGTAAAGTCAAGCCTTCCAAAAAATATTCAGGATACCAATTAGTCCTCGTAACACGGAACGCAAGCTATTTACTCCTAAAAATACAAAACACTCAAATTATGGTATGCTAATTAGACATCAGCATTCATCGATATCGATAGCAAAATTTCCACCACTAAATTATTTACCTTCGTCCGGTTGCAAAAACCACATGATCTACGCGTCATGCAGTCTGAGTCGGGTCAACCGCGTTTGCAATAACAGCAAAAAAATACGACTAACTTATAAATACAGCTGAAAAACACTCATATGTCATACCTCGTCTACCTTAAATTGGCGCGTGGCCAAATTCGGAACTACAATTAAATTAACGAATATATGTTTAACGAGTTTGAGATATGCTTTCATAATACATAAAACTTAATAAATTCAATTTATATAATAATGTAATCAAATATTTTGTAAACATAGAATAAGTACTATGTATTGATTTGTAAAAGTGCGTGGTGGTCTGTTGGTAAACGGACTAGACGCGACTGCCAACATGTTCACGGTGGTCGCGGGTTCGAATCCCAGGGCACACCTCTGACTTTTCGGAGTCATGTGTGTATTGATAATCAATCACCACGCACTAAAACGGTGAAGGAAAACATCGTGAGGTGATTTATAAGAATTTCTATGGTATGTAAGTCCGCCAACCCGCACTAGGCCAGCGTGGTGAACTATATGGCCTAACCACTCTCAATCGTACTGTCGATTGTAGAGGAGGCCCGTGCCCTGCAGTAGGACGTATATGGGCTGATACAGACAAATTGATTTGTCATAAGAGCTATTTAATTGCCTAAATCATCAATAAACCAATTCAATTAATTTCATTTGATTCATATAATCAACAAGCATTGATACTCCTAATCTAATGCCGTGTATTAACATTTCCAATATAAGAAAACGCGAAGATAAAACATCTATTCTTATTACTTTGTACAAAAGCGATGTTGACGACAGAAAATCTTAGATGGTCTTTAGACAACTGAATAATTCGGCCGCAAATGAAATATGTCTTTTCAATCGGTTCGACAAACTTTTGTTGCGGTTGACGAATGTACTAAAAATGTGAAAAAATTGAATGGATGAAAGGTAATTTGAATGTTATGTATATTCTTAATCAAAAATGACGGGCCTGGATAGACATGTTTGGATTTGCATTTATATTAATTTGTGGATTCAAAAACCAGATAGAAAATTATGTTTTGGTTTTGAACAATTTGGCTTTGATATTCGCATTAGTCTAAAATAATTTGATAATTTACTATTGACACCCATAAAGTAACCCTTTTTTTCCATAAAGGCTAGTTTAGAGGCGCTACAAGGTCACCTAAGTTTCGATATTAGAAATGCCTCTGGCAAAGTCTGCCTATATAATGTTTTGGTTTATGAAGCAATCAATAATTACATGAAAAAAAAATCGTTCATAGAGACACTAGTTTTTACTTACATTTCATTACCATTTCACTCGACTCATAAAAAGCCCATCAAACAGCAATTCAGACAGATAAAAATTTAATTTCGTTCCGTTCGTTTAAATTAATAAACAACCACTTAGGGGCTGCCGTCGCATTATTAAATTACACTCAAAAGGTGAAAATTAAACACGGCAAATGGATAATGAATTGTGAGGGAATTTGTCTGAAACCCAGTGAATTTAAGTTTGCAAATCGAGTTACGGATCCCAAATAAACTTGGAGTTTCGAAGTCTACTTCGGTCACCGCTCGCCTGTGACGTCTTTGAAGACTTAAGGCTAGCACAGACGGAATGGCAAGGAATTTAATTGTCTGCTATAGGATATTCAGCCTTATCGCATTGAGAAATGTCTCGATGTCACGGCTTTTTAAAACGTTGAAATTGATGTCGTATTCCGACTAGATAAGTTTGAATATCTTTTGGTAAAAAATTAAATCTCTTGCAATGTCGTTTCGGTGTGCGCTGGCCCTTATACGTTCACCTTTGTATGTCCTGTGTTTCTGTACTAAATAGGACTGTAGGACTGCCGCAATTTTACTTATTTATTTATTTTATATATTTACACTTTATTGCACAAAAAGAAAACCTAATACAAAGAGGAATTACATACATAAAAAGTACAATTGGTGGTCTTATCGCTGAAAGGCAATTTTATTACTACTAGGGAAACATACTCTATGCTATCATGAATTCGACATATCAAGCCTTATCAGGGAAAAAATAGATGAGACTATGGAGTCCAGTAGCCACTCTGGCTTCAATGTCAACTATGAGTTGACATTGAAGCCAGAGTGGCTACTGGACATATTGCGACTTTACATCTTATGTCTCTGTGGTCTACCAAGCATGGCTCTGTAATTCAAGGTGTTGTTTGGTTTTGCTACTGTTTGGAACCGGTCGTATCGCTTACCATCAGGCGAATGAAATGCTCGTTTTGCCATTCATTGCTATAAAAAAATAAAAATTATAATACTTCCAAATTGATGTACTAAACTTTAAAACAATAATAATTTTCTAGTTAAGACACACTTACACACTAATGATCAAGAGTGAGGTATTATTTATGTGCAACACTCTGCAAAACAACTCTTTGAGTAATTCATAAAGGCTGTTTTATTCGGTCACGGTTAGAGTTGTGACGTCACGGTATTGTACTCAATGTTATATTATTATGAAATAGGGTATGTTTTATAATAAATCCAGTTTTTTCGTTTTTTTTATAGCAGTGGAAGGCGAGACGCCATCCAATTGATGCTAGGTGATATGACCGCTCATGAAAAGTACCAAAACAAGCAACACCATGAATTATAAAGCAATGCTTGGCATTCACTTCGCTTGCCATCCTGAGACATAAAATGTTAGTTCTCAAAATGTCCAGTAGTTACTTTGGCCACAATGTCCTTCAAATCGAAACACAACAGTGCATTTAGACTGTTGTTTAACGGGATAAATACACATTGCGGTCGTACCCCCAGGCGGCTCCTCACATTTGAAAGACCTACCACCAAACCTTGTTGTCTTTTACTGAATACAGAAAAAAAAATTGTAACGGTTTACTCTTAGTACATTTTTTTTATTTTCTATTATTGTCGTGGTCACAAGACATAAGAGCACATGAATAAAATTTTCTAGTATGGTGAGCATTTCAAGAGTATTTTCGTAGTTAGTTATCGATATAACACATATATTTACTTACTACGTTATTTATAGGTAGATCTTTTATAAAATGTGATCTAGTCAATTGTTTTTAAAGTCTATATTACCTTTTACCGCTATCTTTTCATAATAAATCATGTAATGACTTAAATGTTCTTGTAATTTGTTTAATGGATATCCTGTGTGGTGCAGTTGGTTAGACGCCGGCTATGAAACGCGAGGCTACGGGTTCAATTTCCGCATGGAGACAAATATTTGTGTAATCCACAGGATTTTTTTTCGTGTCTGGGTATTTGCAAGACCGAAATGTCTCTCGTAGTTTATGATATCCACGACACAAGACTCGATGTTAGTGTGGCGTCAGGACTATGTATGTGACTGTTGAGTGTATTTATGTATTCATTTTTAATTTTTTTATTTTCATTTTCATTCATTGATTCATTGGCCTTACAATGAAAGTATCACAATATTTTAAAATTAATATTACGCATCAGTAAAGTTAAATTTGAAATCTTAATATAGTCATCGTATGAGCTAGTCAATTAATCATTATCTTGATGGGGCATCCGAAGTTGGCAAATCGAGTTTCAAATATTTAAATTATTAATTCCATCCAGTCAAATGTTCTGATTATTTTCCGCATAATTTAATAAATCATGAAATATTTCATTTTATTTATATTCATTTTTAATCAGTCTACAAAAAGTACATCCGTGGAACTATAATTTACTTCTCATCAGAAAAATCGTAAAACCTTGCAATTTTATGTTTTGTAAGGATTATCAGAAAAATGTGTACAAATTTAATTTGAATTTAGAACATCAACATTAGGATTGAAAATCTCATATTATTCACTATTAAACGATATTTGACATATATTCCTAAATATACATATTTTTCTGACAATCCTTACAAAACATAAATTTGCAAGGGGTCTAATTTTTTCTGATTAGAAGTATACATATTATATTGCAAATTTAAATAATACATGTTTATTCCCGTGATAGGTCTCCAGTATGACCTTATTTATAAAATGAGCTTCCAAAATCATACAAATTTAATTCTAAAAAAAAAAGAAATACAAAAAAAAAACGTCGTGAAAACCGAACCTAGAACCTCATAACCCTCAACCCAGTGCCTAGGCAATGGGTTACAAATCATTATAATCATAAAACATGATATTTATCGTTTTGTTATTGCAATTAATGTGATTAGCACTGACCCTTATATTAATATTGTTCAAGACTATTTTCATATCTTGATGTAGAGGAAGTGAAAATCAAATCCAATTACAGAACTTCGTTATTCATTTTCAAATATATATAAGCCAAATGGTGTTTTTATTTGAACTTTTACTTAAGAAAACATATTTTGTGATCACAATTTTTTTAAATCTAATATCTTGACGTATGTTTATATGCGTATATGTTTTATATCTTGTATCCTTTTAAGAAACTTATGTTATTTATAAAACTGATAAATAGCCACGAGTGATGTTAGAAAAAAAGACGTTTCTCTTTACCCAACTTGTGTAGCGATTACCTCGTAAAAGTGAATTTTAAAAGAAGTCATTACCTGAAACAAAATAAGTTCTAAATTAGTATTGAATTTAAGATTCGCTTCATAAAAAATAAACAAAATATCGGTATCAGCAAATTATTACGTGATAGTATGTTTTATACACTATGATACATAACTCTCAATTTATTCCTAAACACTGCACAATACTATAATTATGGCATTTTACAGTGCTCGTCACTCTTCCACATAAAGTCTTTTTATATCCAGTAGTGACTGAATATAATATTTTTAGCACTAGGCCAGCGTGGTGGACTATATAGACTAACTCCTGTCAATCGTACTCTTGATTGTAGAGGAGCTCTGCTCGTGAACTGCAGTGGGACGTATGACTGATACAGATAAATACTATCAACCATTAAATGTATCTAATACAATATTTTTTTTATTTTTTATTGCAGTGAATGTCGGGACGAGCATGCCGTTCGCCTGATGGTAAGCGATGCGACCGCTCATATACAGTAACAAATCCAAACAACACCTTGATTACAAAGCAATGCTTGGCATTCCACTGCGCCCGCCATCCTGAGACATAAGATGTTAGGTCTCAATATGTCCAGTAATTACTCTGGCTACAATGTCCTTCAATCCGAAACACAACAGTGCATTTAAACTGTGCATTAAGACATTGCGGTGGTACCCAGCCAGGCAGCCTCTCACATATGAAAGATCTACCACCAGTACCAACCATAATTGGTTTTAGTCGAATACCGTTCACAACAGTGAGCAAATATATGCAATATACCAACCCCAGATTTCTCAAAATAAATATTTTTAATCGCAAAAGTTTATCACGCCGACCTTCTTATCAGTTTTACGACATGCGTAAACGGCATGTTTGCGCTAACCTAAGATGTTTTCATTCATACTCGATATCTTTTTGTAAATAAACTTCATTACAAATTCATAACAAATGGGTAACATCATCATTTGCTACAGGATGTCCTCTGAACTTATACATCTTCTCCAATAAAATCATACTTTATGATATAACTGTTTGTGAAATAAAAAGCATTTAATTACTTTTTTTTAGGATAGAATACGAATTATCTTCGACAATATCGTTGCCAGTATGAAATTTAGTATTCAATATAAAACACTACATAAATAAAAAATCTATCTGTAAGAAGCAATAAATAAAAAACCCGTGAAAGTTGAGATGACACTTTTACAGGGACGGACGAAGCAAAATATAATCAGAAATAATTTTATCCTGCAACACCCCATAGCTTTTATTAGGCCATCTTTATAAGAGATCTTACAGATGAAGTCTGAAAAAAACATCTATATCAAAATACGAGTACTAAAATAAAAGCTACTTCTTAATTCAGCGTTCTAAATCCGATTTACTGAGCTAAAATCCTCGAGAAAGGTCGTCAAATAAAACCTCCTTTAATTGTTAAAAAGTCAAATAAACCTCTTTAGACTTACCCCGAGGACACATATAATATGTTATACAGACGCATTTACAAGCCGGCTAATGTACCGCAGAGGTTACTTATTCAAATGAGCAGGTAATGTAGTAGAAATAGCGTAGGATCACAGTAGTAATGAAAATAGTTCTCCGATGTGCTGTTAGATGTCGTTATAGTGAAGTTGGGCTCAGTGGTCCATTCTTTATTTATAAGATAGGTAGTTGCGAGTACAAAAAAAATGTAATAATTTTTATCTTCATGTGATATTGAGGAAAAATCTTGCGCTTTTTACGTAATTGTGATTTAGGTAAAGTCCCAATATCGCGAAAATTTCTTATGCATTGAATTGTCAATAAGTGTTCACCCAGTTGGATCTGATCCATGAATACTATAACTTTTAGAACATAATATAAAGGTTTAAAAAATTACATTTGTAAAATGTAGGTGTAACGTAGTTGTTAAAGCTTAACTAACACCTACATTAATTAGTGGGACAGCCGAAATTTTGATGAAGCTCACAAAGGCACCCTTCTGAGAATCACTGTATTATATTTCGGATCTCATAATTATCTTAGGTAAATCGATATCCTGGTGGAATGCTGTCGTCAGACAACAAGGTTACAAGCGTCCTAGCTAAAAAATAATCACTTCACATAGCATTTTTATATCATGCTCAAAAGTTATTGTGCTTAGGTTTTGAGGGTCACCTTTTTTGAGAATTCCATTCAACAGTAAATCTTCCTTAATTATGTTTACGTGTGACTAAACCGCATATAAGCATTTTGGGAATTCCAAATGCTCGGAATTTTTGACATTCAAAATTATTTTAGTTATTCTGCATTATGCAAAATCGTCTTGTTTTGAATATGTTAATTTTATGTTTAAAATGCAGATGCAGTTATTTTTCTTTGTATGTTATTTTATCATACTATTATACAAAGCGGCGATCGTTGGTTTGTATTTGTTTCGACCAAAAATAGTTTAGTTCTGTACCACTCTTGCTTCCTCCTCTTTCCTAAGTTTGGCATACCTGACAGGGTCCACAATTTACAATGTACATTATAATATTATTGTAACATCTTAAACATCATTTCAATATTCACTTCACCAACAGGTTCATAAGTTCACGAAGATTTTTTTCTTGCGATGAAATACAAAGCAAAGCCTGACATTTCACTGCGCTCGTCATCGTAAGACATAAGACCTAAAGTGTCAATATGTCTAGTAATTATTCTGGCTACAACGTCCTTCAAACCAAAACAAATAGTGCATTTACACTGCTGTTTGGCGGGAGAAATAAACATTGCGGTGGTACCTACTCGAGCGGACTCACATACGAGAGACCTACCAGTAAATATGATATGAAAATTGGTTCATACAACCTCTGGTTTTAATACCATAACATCCTTGCACTCGATTTCTTTGACAATTTACGGGAGCTCTAGTGGATCAAGGTTCAAAGGACGCGCAAATCAGCTTAGTGCTGCGAAACGCTTAACTCACTTCGGATCTAGGTTAACCTAATTCAAACTGCTTTTAGATAGTGTACGTAACAAGTTATTTTGTTTACTGGTAGGAGACGGTTTAGAAATTGCAGCATCATTTTTGTTAGTGTGTTATGAAGAACTCTATTGGTGGTAGGTCTCTCATATGCCTGGGTACTGTGGTGTCAGGACTTTGTAGGCTGTTGGGTGTATTTATTTATAAATTTTATTCCCAAGCCTTATTATCCATACAGATGATTTACAAATCTACACCCAGGCACCTTTAGAACATATATCTACGGCCATACACACCACTAACAGTGATTTGCGAAAAATTACGAACTGGAGCAACTCTTTTGGTTTGCGGGTGAACCCGGAGAAAACGCAAACCATTGTTATCGGTGGCTCGAGGATGATCTCAAGAATCGATTGGCTTCATCTCCCGCAGGTAATGTTTGACGGAACATGCATTGAGATCAGCAAAACGGTCAAAAATCTTGGGATTATTCTTGACCGCAATATGTCATGGACGCCGCATCTTGCAGAGTTGAGTCGTAAGCTGTATGCATCTGCTTTTAGTTTAAAAAGATTGCGGAACTTTTTGCCTACCGCCACCAAGGTTGCGCTTGCACAAGCTCTTTTATTTCCCATTTTAGATTATGCTGACGCCTCATATCTAGATTTAACCGAAGAACAGCTCAATAGACTCGAACGCCTACAAAATTTTTGTATCAGATTCATTTATGGACTACGTAAGTTTGATCACGTGTCCGAATATCGTAAGAAGCTGAATTGGTTACCTATCCGATTTCGCCGGAATGCTCATATCCTTTCGCTCTTGTATAATATCCTTTTCAATCCTAGCACTCCTCAATACCTTAAAAATTGCTTTTAATTTTTACATCATACCCATTCCCGACACCTGCATTCTTCTGAAACTTTGCTACTTAAAACACCTTCCTATTCTTCCCAGCACTTTCATAATTCTTTTACTATAAAAGCTGTTCGCCTTTGGAATGCATTGCCGTTGAAAATCAAACGTGCAAATACCATACAAACTTTTAAAGTTCAAGTACGGAACCACTATCTAAACTACCAGTAAACCTACTTACATTTGTATTGTATGTTTAGATGACACAATTTAATATGTATTAGTCTATTTATATTATTAGTATATAAGTATTCGTATTTTATAAGTTAGGAACTTTATTTGTGTTCTCTTTATTGTGGACCGCCGTCTACCACTATTCCCGATACTATCCATCCCACGGTTGTCTGGCAGATATCGCTTTAAGCGATAAGACCGTCCATTGTAACACTAGTGTTTTTTATTTTATTTCTTATTTGTTGTATTTCCTTGTTTTGGTTACAATAAAGAGTTCTTGTATTGTATTGTATTGTATCCCCTAGGTATAGGCAATTAGCAATTGTAGAAGTATAGAGCATGCTAAGGCTTCAAATAATAAGGTGGTGATGTTAAAGTCCGCGAACTCGCATTAGGCCAGCATGGTAGACTATATGGACTAACCACTCTCAACCGTACTCTCCATTGTAGAGGAGACCCGTGCCCTGCAGTGGGACGTATATGGGCTGAGACATATGTTAATTTCAAATAGCAATAATTCTCATTACTACTGGTTAGTTACTACCATAATGTATATTTTTCCGGCCAAACAGCAGTGTAAACGTAGTGTTGTATCCAGTTTGAAGGAAGTTCATTCATGTCAATACTTTTGTATGTATTTTTTTGTTTATATAATTATTATAAGGCCGTTTTTTGTAAATGTGAAATATGTTATTTTTTTTATTGCTGTTGATTGTTTGTATGATGTAATAAAGAAGATTCGTAAAAATTAAATGAATAAGTTTTAGTAAGTAAAACCTTTTATAAATAAAACTTGATAAATAGGTCTAAGTTATAAATATTAGGTACGTATGTATGAATATGTAGTTAAGCAAAGGGTAGAGTGACTCTACTCCCAGGAGAGTATTTAAACTAATCCGCTAAGTAAATTACACGCGTCTGTGAATTTGGTTATGAGTAATAACTTGAAGTGAGCTTATTCAGAGGCATGAAATGAAAATATATACAGCATCTAGAAGAAAAGGGCTTTATATTATATTTTTGCATAAATTAAATATCATATAATCATTTTGACTTGATTCATTAAGACATTTTGAAAGGTAAAAAAAGAGCTTTAGTTTTCAAAAAAGGATTTTCATATTATTAAGTTGATAATTTGTTATGGTAGGCTCGGCAAAATTAGAGCTAAGATATTTCACCTCTTATACAATGCTTAGAATCATAAATTAATAGACACATCTCCATCAAATTTCAAAATCACTGAACAAAGCCACATTTCACAAAACATCACGTGCAAAATGTAGCTCGATTAAATCTGGCTAGCACTACTGGTTATTAAACTGGTAAGCTCTGGCAGCTTCATAATGGGGACTGACACCCAATATTCGCATGACATGTGGACTGACGCAGCATTGTTTGAAATTTCCACTAACAGAGCAATTAGCGTGTAGCGTGCTCTACCTGTCTCCACCTGTTGTAATTAGTGTTCATTGGTTATTGTTTTGCAAATATTGATTTCGATACTGAGAGTGAAATTTACTTTAAGCTTATATTTTGTAGTGTTTAAGTTCCTACAAAATAATGGGTTTCTACTTTTTACTAATAGTACGTTACTTGTAAATTCTGCTTGTTTGTAATAACTTATAGTTATTACTTTATGGATTGTAAGGCGATACTGATGTTTTGTCAAAACCGTTGTATAAGAATACTGTATTTTGCGAGGGAAGACACATTCGTCTCCAAAGCTATGAATAGTAAAGTTCTAGTTAGATATTTTGTTATTAAATCTGGAAGTCTTTTTAAAGGATGGAATAACATTATGAATGCCTTTTTTACCGTCATCTAAATAAAATTCAATTAAATACGACAACTTTTTATCCGATCCTACTCTTCCCCTTCCCCTTTTTCCGTTGTCTCTAACAGTACAGTTTGATAAAGTATACCTTTCTTCCGAAAATCTTTCAGCTATTATTCTGTATCTTGCATTTTGTTCTATTGTAAAAATCACAAACAAATGCCACTCGCACTGAAATCACATTTCGGTTATCTTAAAGCAAAGCGAAATGAGCATCAAAGGTTTATCTGCGCGTCTAGACAGGACAATGTGGGAGATATGGTTGCACACAGACTTGAATATAAAAAGATGCCACAAGGACATTAAACGAGTCCAAAATAAATTCAAAATATTTCATTATAAACGATATTTACCTCCTCTACAATCGAGAGTATGATTGAGATGGGTTAGGCCATAGCTTATCACTCTGGCCTAGTACGTGTTGACGGACTTTATATATCACAGAAATTCTAACAAATCGCTACGGTTGCATACCGGTTCCCTCATGATGTTGTCCTTCAGCCATTACACAGCCATTACTCGTCTAATTCTGGGTAGCCACTACTGCCGATAGTTCGATTAAGTGAACTTAAGGCATAGTCTTCATATTAGGGTCATATGGTGGGAAGACTTGAAACATCATTCGACTGTAATACGATTATGTTCTTCAAAACATAACTAGCTAATTTTTTAATCGGTTTAGAATAAACACATAATTTTATCACAAAACTATTGTTGATGTTTCAGTAGATTTAAAAAGCCACGCTTAGTTTCTATTGGAAATTTTGCATCATCTATTTAGATTTAAGTCTACGGCGCATAATTATTTGCGCCCGAGGCCATCCCGCGCTGGCGTGGGGTAGACAGATGAATGTGGTTTATACAACACCTTACTAGGCATGTGACTGACGAATTGAAAGAATTATTGTTGGAATAGTCGTGCTTCGTTTGGTTCCTTAGTGCCCTCAGGATGGATTATGAGCTGTGAACTGTTGGGGAAGTCAAGATTTCCCCTGATGCTAAGTTTGGTGATAGTAAAATAGAGCAACGCAAGATCGTACAACACCTTACTAGGTATGTGACTGACGAATTGAAAGAATTATTGTTGAAAGAGTCGTGCTTCGTTTGGTTCTTTGATGCCCTTAGGATGGATTATGAGCTGTGACCTGTTGATTTTCCCTGATGCTAATTTTGGTGATCGTAAAATAGATCAATACAAGAGGATATTAACATTGATTACAGAATATATTTGGATAAAATACAATAGTATTTTTTTTAATTATTCTAATTGATTAAGATGCTAGTAGGCTTATATATATATAGACATTAATGTTTAGATTGAGTATCCAACGAAGAGATATAACTATCATTCGTCGATGGATAAAATTATGCTGGGTTGCTGGAAGTAAGAGTACTTTCGTGAATTCATGTGAAAAAATTTCCGCAATATTCACTGTAAATACCAATTAAGATTAAGTCCAACTCGATAGTGTATTTCAAGTTATTAGACGTCATGCGAGTTAAGAATATTTCAATTTTTTCAGTTGTAAGTTTCCTATCATTACCCACTCTTCTCTTTCATTTTATTCAAATGAATGACGAGACGAGTATGCCATCTGCCTGATGGTAAGAGATACGACCGCTTATGAACAGTAGCAATACCAAACACAATGCAATGGTTGACATTCCACGGCGCTCGCTATTATGAGACATTAAATGTTAAGTCTCAATATGTCTAGTAGTTACTCCGTTTACTCTCTTCTACTACTTTCATCCTAAATTCTCAGTACACCGTTCCTATACTCTAAAAAACCAACATCTAATAACAATTACAATTTTCATTAATAGATCAACCTCGCCACAATTGATTGGATATAATTAAATATATTTCCGTAGTAGAACGGTACAGCCTTGCTGCATGTCAAATTGTTTTCAAATTCACCTTTCACTTTCCGCACATTGTATTGCCTAATCATTATCTTGTTTTAATCTTTGATCTAGATGAAGGATACTGAGGTACTATTGGTTCTAGATTTGTTCTCGAATGTATTAAGTAATTAAACCGAGCAATGTCTATTGTAATGGATTAAATTATTTGAGATTTTATACTAATTTAATTGATGTGCGAATATTTTTGTACGGAATATTTTCTCTTAAATAATGTCGTGTTTTGACTATCCAAAGAAATTCAGTCGATATTTCCATATAATATTTTAAATTAGGTACTTAGTATTAAAAATAATAAGGCTTAAATAATATCCCCATACATTATTAATAATATTATCTTGTTATTTCGATAATTCAATAATATTAAATTAGTATGACGTTCATGACGTGACAGGATGTGCCTGCTGCCATAAAAATAATATATGCAAAATGAATTAGAAAACTTTGAAGAGAAGAGTTCTCACCTAATTAAATTAATTTAACATACAGTAATTAAGTAAATTAAACACCAAAACGATATGGGAAACCAAATAAAAAACATTATAATTGCATGTAAAGTAAAACAATAGCGAAAGACCATACTTTTCTCGTACTTTAAAAAGTAATAAAAAACTTGTAATTACAGACGCCAGCCCATTAAACATAATTTAATTTTCTTAATCACGTGTAATACATCTGAAAACTGAATGCAAGTTCGCGAAACTCACACGATTATCGCTCCAAGTCGAGCGTGGAACTAATGAGATTTCTTAGTAGGGGCTGATAAAGATCTTCCGCGCTCAATGATACATTAATTTATTTATGTTTTTGACATAAATGTTGTTTTTGACTGTATTTTCGAGTAACAGGGCTTTTAACACCTATTGATATCAAATATTTGACGATTATCGGTGTCATTGGATATTCGGAATGCTAAGTTTATCTTATTTATTAGAGCTAACTTTATTAGTTGACCAGCGTTGTGGCCTGTAGGCAATGAATTCAGAGCGGGTTTGTTTTTAAGAAGTGAAGTTATTTTTTTTTAAATTTCTGTAACGTGGCAATCTGTGCTTGCACAATGAGCCATTCAGATAGGGTTGATGTTTATTTTTTGTTTTTTGTAGAATGAGTTCCCTCTGTAGCCTCTCATTCTCATTATTTCTACCTAGCCACTATAGTAGGAACGCTATTTCACTTCAGTCTGGTGTATGTTACACTTCCAGTGCCTACTATTTTTAAAGCCAATTGATTGATGTGGTTCGCTATTCTCGACTGATGGTGGATTCGCTATAACTAACAATCTCTTGCTTGACAGTTTTAATTTTTAAGTGATGTTATTAACAGTAATATTATGATTTTTTAAATTATATAATAGGGTTGGCAATGCCTAAGCCCCGCCTTTATACAACTCTGAATGAGAAGTATTAAATTAATAAATAAATGAACAGGGGGCAAACTCGTACGGTTCATCTAATGGTAAGTGATCACCTCCGCCCATGAACATCTGCAACACCATAGGGCATGAAAATGCCTTGCCGGCCTTTCAGTTGGGAACATGCTTATTTATTGATGGTCGCTAAGTCATGTTTGTATTTATACTTATTTGAATAGAAGCAAAATATGAAAAAGCAAGCTGTGGAGAGATTTTTGCTAGGATTTCTGTGATATGTGAATTTTGCCAACCAGGAATAGAGCAGTGAGATAGAATATCCCTGAATAAATAAATAAATAAAATAAAAAACACCCAACAGTCACATACATAGTCCTGACCCCACACTAAGATCGAGTCTTGTGTTGTGGGTATCAGGAACTACGAGAGACTTTTCGGTCTCACAAACACCCAGACCCGGAAGAAATATATTTGTGGGACGCACAAACATTTCTCTCGGTGCGGGGATCGAACCCGCGGCCTCTCGTTTCACAGGCGGCGTCTAACCAACTGCGCCACGGAGGCTGTCAAAATATATATATGAATATACTTCTTCTACAGTAGAGTTCGATCGAGGGTACTTATAATCCATTACGCTGGCCTATTGCGGGTTGGCGTATTTCCTCTACCATAGAAATTAAATTACGGTACGCAGCCTTCCTAAATCAAATCATTAGCCAATAAATCCCGTTGATTTATTAACAAATGATTTTTATTCGAGTCTCTTTGTCAAATTAATATAAATAGCCGCACAATTACACAATCAAACGTCTTAATAGATCATAAGGTTTATTGGTCAGTGGTAATAAACATTGAAATGTATGTTCAAATATTTGCCACTTACTAAAGCAAACATAAATTAAAGATAACAAGATAATTTTAAGTGCAAAATTAAATAACTAACTGGACCGCACGCCGTATTACTTTGAATGGTTAAATAATTTGCACTGCTATCTGATTCGTGTAGGCAAAAATTTGTACAATATATTTTCTTTTGTCTAACGTTTCTCGGCTGATTCTCGAAGTTGCTTACCCACTCTTTATTTGCCGTGGAGCCTAGACTTTGATATCCTCAATTGTAAGGTAGATAATTGCTTTTTTGATGCTATACCGGGTATCTCAAGACTGCTACCGAAAACGAAGCCGGGTGGTAGTTTTAGTGACTACAAATACAATGCAACTAAAAATTTCGCAAAGAAACGCGACAATGATTTTTTATGATTTTTTAAATATCGTCATTTTTGGATTGTAAATCCATAGTTTTTGCTAAAATAATAATTTAAACACTTTTATACCTTAGATTATTTATAAATAAAAGGGTATACACTATTATTTTAGTAAAAAAATGTATTTACCACCCAAATATGGTCATAGGTAAAAATAACAAAAAAAAATTGTCGCTTTTTTTTGCAACTTTTTCTGTTGCATTGTGTCTGAAGTCGCTTTAACTACCACCCGGCTTCGTTTTCGGTAGCAGTCTTGATATACCCTGTATATAGTACACTTGTTATCACCTCTACACGATAACATATTATGTTCTTTAACGAATTCAATCAGTGCTGTTTAAAATAACGTAATGAATAAAACATACTGTATGTCAGGAAATTGAACACACTACTTTTAATTTGGTTTTATTTTTGGAGATCTGTTTCCACGTTTAAAATTCTTTGGAAGGTTTATAGTCCGGAAGAAATAATTTACGATATAATATTATATCAGTGTTGGCTATTTTATTACTAGTTTGTAACATGAAATTATTCAAAAAAAAAAAAAAAAACAATTTTGTGGTTAATAGTGTGTAAATGTGCCATTACGATTCCATATGGTTCCAGAAAACATTTAATTTTTAAGACTCAAGTTATTTTTAATAATTTTCATATATATTCCTAAATAAAGTATGGATTGTACTGTGAAATAGTTTGAACAAAACATTGTGAACTGCAATAAACTAGGGGCGACTATGAAGTATTGTTTTATAACAATTGTTGCAAATTGAATGAATTGCAATCAAATTGTATCTCAATAGAATTAATGTATTCAACCTTAGAGTGGCCTATTAAGTATAGTTTAAATTAAAATAACTGAACTAAATTAAGTGTTTTAACAACATAAGGACCATTTGTTTCTTAATCATTATATTAAATGCTGTTTTTTTTCAATGTTGTGCTTGGGTATTCGTAATAAAAAAACGAATTATAATAGGTTTGTATTCAGATATATAAAAAAAAACTAAAAGATAAAATAAACTTTGTTCGGAAATTAGTTCTAGAAGATTTGGAATAGAAAAACAATAAAGTTTAATTCGTTTAGGCAGCCAGTTGTATTATATTTAAACAAACCTACAACTTTCAATAAAACCTTATTGTACCGACTCTTTTCAAATTTGGAATAAGAGTTGGAAGAGAAACATTCTTTTTTTTACTTGACCAGCCAGTGTTAAATGGTAAATATTCGAACTTGACATGTTGGGTAAAACAGGACCGTCTGTAATGGAAGGTGACCGGTTGACCCAACTTCGCATCTAGCAAAAAGTAGTTCAAGCATGTCCCGCAAGATGACGTTATATTACGGTATATACACAGATGTGGCATTCTTACTTTGCTTATATAAAGATTTTTAGACTGGACTTTGAAAATTATTGTTAAGTCATTTAAAAATCTAGATTTTTTTCTCAATACTAGCATTCATATTGTGTTTCATAATAATATTATTTAACGTAAAGTCGATCTCCAACGATATTGCATCGAAGTTATGAGATTTTGAATCCGAGGTAAATAACAAACGTTAATGGCAAAATTCTAAAGTCCTTTTGTGCTTGGATGAAATGAACCGTATATCTCAGTAGCAGCTATTTTAGAATTCGATCGTCTCAAAGATATAGAGTGGGTTGGGTATACTGATTTTAAATGGAACACTATTTTGATATTGCAGTAGTTTATTTCACACTTGGGTTAATGGTTCGGGGCTATCGTTTAAAATATATGAGATCAAAATCGTTAATAATTTTAAACGAAAATTCAAAACAGAAATAGGTCACAATAAAATGTATAAATGAACTAATAATTTATAAATGATTTAAAATCTTAAAATAGAACAACCACAAGAAGGTAATGAAAAATTCATTACATTTGGCGATTCCAGTACACATAAAAACATTTAATTTATTGTCATTGTACAGAACCAAGCAATTTACACACCTTACTGAGTGCGTGAGCGACGCAATTTTTTCGAACACTGGAACTGGTTGTTTTATGAAATTATAAAAGGCTGTGAAATAATTTATATGAGATCGGACAATGTTGCGGTTCGCACGATGTTTTTGTGTGTAATCGACTGGAATTTCATGTGAACTGAGGGACAATGTATAGGCTGCTGTGTTAATGGATCTGATGATTGTGATGGGAGAGATCGTAGATGCCTTGATGAGTTCAGTCTTTCTATTGTTGTCAAGATTGGTATTTACAGATGTATCTTTTGTATGTCGTGCTAATCGTTGTTTAAGTACGTGGGAAGTAGTTGTTAGTACGTTGTAGACGTTTAAGACTTAGATGACTTAAATATTAATGGATATGCGATGCCAATCTTGGGCATTGAGCTGTTAAAATGATAACATTTAAATATCGATTTGAATTCCAAAAACATTCCTTTATAAACGGTTTGAGTGTATTTGTTCACAAAATATAAATACATTAGATCCTATTGAGTTTACGAGTAATTACACATACAAACAGAAATAAATATCCTCATTTTTTATATCTGCTAATGTTTTTCATAACATATTTATTCCTAACATTTTCTAGGTTACATTAGTCACTTGGCTCTCAGATTGCTTTTGCGACCGCCCACGCAAGTTTAGAATCACTGACACTATTTTCATTACCAATATATAACTTCACAATGATATTGATACTATCAACAAGGACCATCGTAACAATACTGTTAATTTAACCCATCAAAACCATTGACATTTTTGTACTCACTAGAAATGTCGTTTTAATAGTGAAGATATCGCTACTTAGCATTTGCAATGAAACTTCTATTCGTATGTCAATCAATTGTGTTTGATCCCGTCGTGTGGGCTTCTTGACATTATTGTGTATCATAACCTGTTTTAGATTTCGCGAATTGTGGATCGCATAAACATCTTGTGACGTTTGTATCGTCTTCAAAAGGATCTTGTGGTTAGAGATCAAAATTTTTTAGTCAATTGGTATCTGGTTCTAAATACTAGTTATTGCTATTCAATTAATTTCTAAATCGAAAAAGTGGTATAAACATCTTTATTTTTTAAATTATTGACTCATTTTTAACTATTCGAGACATAATTTTTAAATCGTAACTTTTGGTTTATTTCTTCTGTTAATATAATGAGGTATTATTGTTATTAAAAACATGCGAAGTATTGTTTTGCATTCATGTTTGTTGCTACTATCTCTTGCAAATAGCATGCTCGTCTCGCCATGCTATGAAAAAAGCTCTGAGTATGTGTTCATAAATCTTGCATCTACCAAAGAAGCTGTTTATATCATGCAAATACTTACAATTTTGACAATGACGTCATGAAAGCGATTGTCATGTATGCCTTGAGGCTACTTAATTTTTTGTTTGTCTCAAAGTGGGTTTCGCATGCACACTGCAATGATTCTTCATCATGATTACCGTTATAATCTACGTCATTATTATTATTGTTATTGCCGTTATCAACCCATTTCAATTTATAACTGCACGTAGTTTGTAGAACATTATAGCTTTGTATGATTGCTGTTGCGTAAGTTGTATATTTAGCGTAAATTGTAATAACTACTTCACTTATTATTTATACTACTTGATGTTTATGGTACATACTTCGAAATATTTTGAAAGCCGTGCGTTAGGCGTCGGTTGTGAAACCAGAGGCTTCGAGTTCCCCGCATCGAGAAAACTGTAAGTGCGAATCCGCGGCCTCCCGTTTCACAGTTAGCACTTAACCAACTGTGTTGCGGAGACTGTCAATCTTTTCGCAAGTTCTAATAAAAGTGCATCATTAGTTAATACACATTTTCACAGGCGACGTCTAATCAACTGTGACAACCTCCGGGGCGCAGTTGGCTAGACGCCGCCTGTGAAACGAGAGGCCGCTGGTTCGATCCCCGTACCGAGATAAATGATATAACCCACAAATATTTCTTCCGGGTCTGGGTGTTTGTGAGACCGAAAGTCTCTCCTAGTTTCTGATACCCACGACACAAAGCTCAATATTAGTGTTGAAAAAACAGAAAGAAGAAAGATATTTTAAATTTATCTATTTATGAGCTCATTGATATGAGTTAACAAACAAAACACCATTTGTTCAATAGCCGTCGTGGGACAAAGAGATGCATCGATATAGTTTCCGCAAACTCAGCATACTGGCCACACAAGCGAGATGGGTCATCCATCTTGTATGCGTGACACACATATTTATTTATTTATTTAAATGCTTTATATACAAAGTATAAAGGCGGACTTAATGCCTGAGGCATTCTCTCCCAGTCAACCTTTGGGTGGTGCAGAGAAATCAAAGTAGGCGCATCTCTAAATAATAATAAAATAAAAATTCCGGTGTAAACTAATATCAGAAGAATATATTATATATACATAAATGAATATGATTATAGTCTGTATATTATATAAATAAATAAAAATACATACATAAATATACAAAATTACATATCTAGGATAGCTTGGAGCTATCTGAAAATATAAGCACGTATAGGCTTTTAAAATAGGTAAGAGCGGACCAGGTTAGATACCTAAGCCATAGGCACAAAATTGTGACTTCCTTGAGTTACGAATATGTGTTGATTCGGAATTTAAGCTCGCTTCAATGTTGAAGGAGAATGTTGTAAGAAATATTAGACCTGAGAGAACTATGAAAGAATTGTAAAAGTGTAACAAGTGTACTAAATGACATTCTTCGTTCGTGTTAATGATATAAAGACACTGTTATTCAAGCCTTTGCAGTATTTCGGTCCAGTAGGTTGCTACATTATTGACAGCGTCTGTTGCCTTGATGATATCCCTTCTTGTAATGGTGGTAGGATATCCTCCATCATAGAATAAAATAGATAGGAGCTTGAAACCAACAGTAGGGCTTTATGGATGGATATTGATAAAGGTTTATCTAATTTATAGTCTACTTTGAATTCATCAAATTCCGATTGATTAATCTTATCTCATTTCACAAAATCAATACAGGACTTCAAAAACCTTTTATTACAAACACCGTCTCCAAAGCGGTAACAATTATCTCTAATTTGCCTTTGAATTACCCAGTTGTCAGTAAATACCAAATTTCCTTTGGTCAAATAAATTTCAACAAACATTTGAAACAAACCCATTAAAATCAGTTACAAAAGTGTAAACAAATCAACTGAGTACACAAGTTTTTAACTCGAAACAAATCGTATAAACAAACAACTCGATATAAAATCTATTTGGAATCGATTTTCAGATCAAAAGAGCCGTATCGATTATCGTGGATTTATGTCCGATTTAAATATAGATCAAACGATGTTCGGGGTGCAATCGGCGCTCTATTTTGGTGGGTCTATTACGATGGCTTAATTCGTGTCTAAGGTATTTTTACTGGATAAGTTTATGGTGGTTGCGTTTAAAATTACTTTTTAATTAAATGGTCGTAAACTGTGATCCATTTTTTGGAAGTATTACTTAAAATCATTTGTGAATTTAGAAGTAGAAATATTTTATTATTCAATCATTATTATCAAATCCCCACGACAGTCAATCACCACGCACTAAAACGGCGAAGGAAAACATCGTGAGGAAACCTACATACCATAGCGATTAATAAAAAAATGTATGGTATGTAAGTCCGCCAACCTGCCCTAGGCCAGCGTGGTGGACTATATGGCCTAACCACTCTCAATCATACTGTCGATTGTAGAGTAGGCCCGTGCCCTGCAGTGGGACGTATTTGGGCTGATACAGACAACAATTATTTATTTTATTTTATTTGGGTGGCTCACAGCTATCAATAGCAATGTAACATACATATATTATACAAATGATGTACAAAACATAGCCTTACGAGCTACCGCAGACAGGTATCATAATTCATTATCTAGTATATTTGCTATGTTACTTAAAGTCCTGATTTTGAGCAGAGGAAATTCAGAAGAAATTTAGCTTCTCTGTAAATTAAACCAAGACAAATAATACCTATATTTAAACTATTAAAATTCGCGAAACATTTATATAAAAATATGAACCACTTCATATTCCCCTTTCACATTCGCGATTTCCATAATCAAAGAACGTCTAGCGTCTACAATAAAAATCTTGTTATTACAAAGCATGATAGCATAGAATCATGTTAAAATGTTATTCGATTTAGCTTATTGGTCGTTAGTGTCACAATGATATATGAACGGATTCAGCTGCATTTTTGTGGATATCACATTTAATAGTAAATTATAGCTGTTATGAAAATATGGTTTTAAAATAGACCTTTTAGGTCGACTATGGATGCTAATTTCATCAAGTAATAAATTCACCGACTTCCTGCAACTTTTAACATCCATCGCAATGTATTAATTTAAATCAACGCATTCAGAACCATGCACATTAGAATACAACGGTTCTATAACAATGCCAAAGAATGGTCATACTAAATCAATTTGCCCATTAAAAAGTCGAACATAAAAGTTATGTTTCAAATTACAAATGTCAAAATCGTCATTAACGGAAGCCGCAGCAATAAAATATGATATATTGGAGTTAGACTGGTTGTGATGGGAATTGGTAGATGAAAGTGAAATTTTTGAATTGGTGAGAGTTTCCGCAACGTAATGGTTAATGTATAATCATGAGTACTTCGGTTGTCTTACATTTGTAAACAAGCGGGAAGCCTGATGGAAAGTGATCAGACATTCATGATACCTGAGTCTTTGCGTTGTTTTGATTTCCTTTTAAAACCTTACTCCTGGCATCAGAAAGGAACATTCCAAGTAAAATGACTAATGAAATTCCGGCCACTTCTAGCAATATTCCTTTCGATAGAATTTGTGAACGTTGGTTTCCTAAATTGATCCTACCCGTAATTTCAAATTCACGAATATTTGATTAAAAATTAGCGATTGCTGTACAACTCTGAATTTTTATAGCGAAGTTCTTGAGTCTTTATTTAATCTTTTTCTTAGCTCGCAATGTATACGTGCTTTAAAAGCTATATTAATCACTTCAGCGTAATGGTGTCTAGAAAATCATGCACCACAAGCTTTTTAATACTTCAGTACAGTTATTTTATATTGGAATGTGGTGCTGAAGACTCTGGTCTGGGAAAGTCGAATACGTTCCTACAGCCGTAAAATTGTTTAGAAATGTCGTAAGAATTGTGAATGGTCTATTTAAAAGGCTATAAAGTTGTGGTTTTGCATTGTTTTCTTCTTATTGTTGTTTATTGCGGTCTGAGTGAAACGTAACGTAATGGATTTCGAAACGACTCCACAAGCAACGTTTCGTTGACAGAATGGACAGGAATTGTGATGATTTAGAAAAGACAATAGAAATTTTATGACCATTTTACGACCTGGTAAGGGAGAAATTGGTTGTTTTTTCTGTATTTCATGACGTCATATTGATTCTAAATGTTTTGATGTGATCGAAACCTCGTAAATTGGTTTTAATATTGTTAAGCTGTAGATATAATATGTGATCTATTGTATATTTTAAATAGCTTGCTCATACACTATAGTTTAAGCTTATCTCTAGCTTAGCATTAAGTAATTCCATATTTCGCCATCAGAGATGCTGGCAAAATGTCTATAAATAAAATCTCCGATATAATATGATTACAATTTCAATCCATCACAAGAATAGATAATAAAAAAATGAACTTATTAAATTCCTTTTTTAACCTACATGAACAAACAGAAATTGATCCAATCATAATATGTGCTTAAGCTAGGCAACAAGTGTAATGAACTATAGCCCTATACAGGGTATATCAAGACTGCTACCGAAAACGAAGCCGGGTGGTAGTTTAAGTGGCTTCAGACACAATGCAATTGAAAAAGTTGCAAAAAAAAAGCTACAATTTTTTTTTGTTATTTTTTCCTATGACCATATTTGGGTGGTAAATCCATTTTGTCCTAAAATAATGGTGTATATCCTTTTATTTATAAATAATCTAAGGTATAAAAGTGTTTAAATTACTATTTTAGCAAAAACTACGGATTTAACACCCAAAAATGACGATATTTAAAAAATCATAAAAAATAATTGTCGCGTTTCTTTGCGAAATTTTTAGATGCAATGTGTTTGTACTCACTAAAACTACCACCCGGTTTCGTTTTCGGTAGCAGTCTTGAGATACCCGGTATACTATAAGCACCAGTTTTATTTTTATATTGGTGACATTTATTCATCTGATGCATCTTTATAAATCTTGAAAACAAAACAGTATAATATGTTACATGTATCAACAAAAAAAACGATGTGTGCACTAAATTATCTTATCAATAGACATTGATAAAATTCAAAAACTATATTGTAAGGCATAAAACACAGCCATAGTTTATTGATACTGAGAATTATTGTGGAATAGGAAGTGTTGAGAGTAATACTAGAAGCGACATCAATACTCGTGAGTCAGGGTTTGATCGCGAACGTAATGTAAACTTATGGCGGGAGGTTTTAGTATTTTCTGTAAGCAGACGAGTGACGACTATAATTTATCGATTAGATGTGATTGGACACTCAGATACATAAAGTTGACTTTTTTTGCAATGAATGGCGGGAGAGCATGCCGTTCACCTGATGGCAAGCGATACGATCGCTCAAGAACAGTAGCAAAACCAAATACCACTTTAAATTACAAAGCAACACTTGACATTCCACCTTGTTCAGACAAGGATAAACATAGGTGCAGCCAGGACATACGAGTTTCGCCTTGTGCGTTCCGCACCACGATATGATAGGGTCGAACCTATCGCCATATCGGGTATTAATTCTTGACTCTGAGCTGATAATGAATAGAGTGCTAGATGCTAGAGTTTCTTGCCCGTTCTTCTCTAGTGAAAACCGCTTTCCGAACCGGGTGGTAGATAAAAAAATCACTGAATCTAAATTATGTTGAACATTTTAATGGATTCAATAAATTATTTTCATTTCATTTCAATAGTTTTTCTTTCTAGTTTTTAATATCCATAGCAAATCCAATCATAATACACCACAGGAAGCTAATTTAGACCTCTAAGTATTTCAATCAGTCAGTATTGTAAAAGTATTAATTACAGATACAAAATAAAATGTCAGTCTCAATAGCTCCCCTTCTTTGTTTACGGCAAAATGGAAAACTTTATCAAAGTTGAATCTCTAAGATATTATTTCCTCAATTTCTTATCAATAATTATCTACCAATCGAAAACTTGTTAATTAACAAAAGTATGAGTTGTAAATTGAAATATAACATCGATATTTTTAATAAAGCTGTGGGAAAGTTTACCGATTCAGACATGCCTTTCTTATAAATTTTTGTGTTTTAATTAAAAGAAAGAAGGGCGAAAATGTTTTTATTATGCCTAAAACGTAATGAAACATTCAAATAAATTAGTATAATTCTGAAAAAAAAATGTATTTTTATAGCACAATGAATGGAAAGATCATGGCAGCAAAACCAAATAATACCATAGATTATAAAGTAATGCTCGCCATTCCACTACGCTTGCGATCCTGAGACATAAGATGTTAAGTCTCAATATCCTATTATCCTGCTTCCAATATCCTAAATATACATTAAAATAAAATATTTTATAATAGGATAATAGGATATTGAGACTATACCTTAATTGTAAGTTTATTATTATTTTGACAGTCACTATGTCGTAGCAATGAAATAAATTTATAACATTACCTAAATTCCGCCTGGTAAATTTCATTCATTGAAACCTGCTACATGACTAAACTCATTAATCTACCATCTAATAAACACAATTCGCAGGGATTAGTTTATAAACATTGATTAACACTTGTCTCACACCTCTTTCCTTAACTTTACGCAAAATTGATCTATAGTCCAGATATAGGCAATATCTTATCATTTATTTTTAACCGACTTCAAAAAAAGGAGGAGGTTCTCAATTCGACTGTATGTTGCTTTTTTATCTTATTTAATTTGATATCATTAAAATTTAGAAAGATATATTGATGACAAAAAATATGCAAATTAAAATTACAGAAGATTTTTTATGAATAAATATATATTCGACACATGTTGTAGAAAAAAGTATCTAGCACCAGGCACTACATTTTTATTATATTAAGCAAAATTGTCTTCATAATATACATAACATATAAAAAAAAAGAAAAATAAAAGAAGACAGTTCGTGTTGCTGAGGGAGTTTCTTGCCATTTCTTCTTCACAGCTGCAACACGTTCCGAAGCGGTGGTAGCAGAAATTAACGATTCAAAAGACCTTGAGAAAGACTATTTGAATTAAGTATATTTTGATGTTGATTTATACAAATATTTGAAGATGAAACCAACTCTTAGTTCAATCCACGAGGAAGACCCGACACCATTATAAAGAATATTTTGATTTATAAAAATATTTGAAGATGACAAAATAAGGAAGACCCGACGCCATTAACACGTTCGTTTTATATGCTTTCTGGTGTTGTATTACTATGAGACGTGCTTCAGTTCCCAAATTGGATGATAAATAATAGAGGTTTTTGTTCTATGACAAATGGTTCTGTACTATGTCTGTTGTTACTTACTAGTCTATTTTATGCCCGAACATAGAAAAAAATATATCAGTGGACTGTATTAACATAATAGAAACGAATACAATATTACTACAAACGTGTGTTAAGGCAGATACACACTATGAAATCGAAATGCTACAAATGTCCTTAGTCCCAAACACCCAATATTATGACCTTCAATACATAGCTTTCATATATCTATTTCTAACTTTTTAATTTAATGAGTAGTCCTTATTTAGTTCTTATTTATTACTTTTCTTAAACATAAATTATTTCACAATCATTCTAGTGATTTAATATAGCAGGGTGAATATTAATTTCAAAACCAAGTGCCATAGCTTCAAATATTTTGTCTCAGCCGTCCGTTCGTTCGAGGCTAAATTCCTTTAAATCTAAGATATTCCTAATAACGCCATTCTCTCGTGCCTTAGATTCCAGGTCTAGAAGTTTATTTATGTGCGTACCTTTACAATAGTCCGATATCACAATAGAAATGCCATCAGTTTTACTATTCCATGTATTTTTCAAAGTCACAACTCGGAGTATTGTTGCTTATGCAATATAAATTTAAGATATTGTACCGTTTACTATCTTTTATTATACTGAAATTGGTAGATTAAGATAGTGCTCGGGAAAATTGGTGTGCATAGCTCTTTAAGATTGGCTTGTATTAGGTGTTTGTATGGGAATTGGTTATAGCAATAAATATTTCCATCCTCTGTTAATTAAATTTCACTAATTCTTAGCTACGTGTTGTTCATTGTCATTCATTGATTTTTATGGAGTTCTTCTTCTTAAGTTCTTATTACTCCATTTTTCCCGACTTTAGTATTTTCAACTATCTAATGAAGTGGCTTTAGTTTCTAGATTATATAAGGTCTCAATTTTTATTCGCAAGCTCAAAGATTTTTTTTCTAAATTAGGCATCTTGGATATTTTTATTTATTAAATTGTGTATTACAAGATGTATACTTAACATCAAAGTGTTTCAGGATATTCCTAGCAACACACTTTATGATAGTTTCTATGTTATCTGGACCATTGCGTAACATTCTTCCAGACGATGCCACTAACAAAATGCACCCGAATTGAAATTTCGATCAAATATTAATTGCAGTATAATTTCCAATAAAACTCATCGATCCCAATAGCCGTGCAATCGCCATACAGTCACGTATTCGAGTATTTGTTTACCGACTATCAGCTTGATCTACGGACGTGAAAATGTTTTCGTAACGATCGCCGGAGAGATTATATTGTGTTGCACACAATGGGCAAGTTCACGAACATCTGTCGGGGTCTAGTTCATCGCCTCGTATATTGGATTCTTATTTTTGATTTGACAGATGTCTTTGGAGTTATGAGTAAGGTAATAAGGTGTGACGTTGTTGGTTTGTTGGTATGTAGAGCTATGACGGGCACGAATCCAGAGAAGCAGCTCTAAATTTCGAAGTTAAGCGTTAAGTTAAGATTTAACAGTATCCTAGAAATCGCAGAGGATACGGTGTTTTCTCTAGGAAGGCCGACTTTGGTACAGTCTAGAACATTGGAAAAAAAGACTGAATCAAGGATCCAGCTTAGGTATAGATAATTATTTACCGCTAGATTTAGCGTATAAGAAAAAATCATAAGAAAATTTGCATACCAGATAATTCTCTATATGAATTTAAAAGACTTGTAGATCTACTAATTCGCCTTTTACCAGCTGGGTGATCTAAAAATATGGAATAAAAGAATAATCTAACTATGTAATCGATTCAAATCTAAAATAATAATATTTTCTATCACCAGGAATACGAAGGATTTCCAAAGTCACCTGTTGGAAGCGGCCCACAGCTCCTCGGTTAGTAGGAATTAAGGGCAAGTAAAACCTCGCTTTCCAAAGCAAACAGGTAATACACATTCACAATACAAACAAACGTGTGAATCACTAAAAAGTGCAACTGACATGTGACGTATTAAGGACGGAGACACCACGAGTGACATCATTCACCTGTTAAACGGTCGTAAACACCAAAAGAAATTTAATTTCTTCGTCATCCCTATCTGCTGATAATACTTTCTCTCTTTAATTGGCAGTGGGACGAATCGCAAGCAATCCCGTCCACCTTGTGTGGTCCCAAGAATTAAGTCATTAGCCGATGCAAAAATGGTAATTTTGCAAGCGCAAGAAATTGTGTTTGCAATGATGTTTTTTGTTTTAATAATAATATTGTTGGGCGATCATGTGGTGTCATGCATCGGTCTGAGGTGGTGAGTTTTGTTTCATTCTCACGTTAAAGAAATGGCAAGTGATAAAATTGTGATTAGATAAAATTTAAAAAAGGTCGTTTTGATTTATTATTCTATTACATCATCTTCATGGTCATCTTTAGATGATAGAAGTCTAAAATCAAATAAAGGCTTCCTTCAAGTTTATCTCCGGGGTTCTGTTAAAATATAATCTTAACTCACAAAGAATATCAATCATAAGATTCGATATATCACACAGAACTAAGAATCACTAGCGACAATTTCGATAACAGCCAAAATGGGATGTATTTTGGCTGACTGACTGCAGGGCAAGGCCTCCTCTGCAATCGAAGGTATGATTTAGATGATCTATGTTATCAACCACGCTGACCTAGTATGTATCTGTATTTGTATCAGCCCATATACGTCCCACTGCAGGGCACGGGCTTACTCTACAATTGAGAGTACGATTGAGAGTGGTTAGGCCTAGTATGGATTGACGCATTTTAAATACCATAGTAATCCTCGCAACTCGCTATGGTAAGCTGCATACCTCCTCATTATGTTTTCCTTTACCGATGTTTTAGTGATAATTGTATTTGTCCTGATCATATTTTCATTTGTAGATTTCTTCTCGATGTGTTTCTTCACGATGTATTTCTTCAGCGATGTTTTAGTTATAATATATTATTTCCTTTTGTACGAGACACCACATCGATATAGCTTTAAAGAACAAGCGTGGACTAACATCTTCTTAATCTTTTCTCAACAGTAACGAATAGTTCGGACATAGTAGCGATCTAAGATTGTTTGTCTTTATACTCAGTTGTAAGCGCCCGGCTACTCCGCGGGTCACGTTTTACCTTCTACTACATTAACACTAGTAAGTTTTTAACACATTGCATGTTAATACTTGAGGAAATGTTTAAAGATCTTCATTTGGAGGGATAGTTTAGGTTCTTTTGTTGTTAAAAATAAAGGTTTAATATTAGGCTTCAGAAATGTGAATAAGGTGTGACAGCAACAATTTTCAGTAATACCTAGATACTATTTAAGACATGAGTCTTAAATAGTCTTCAATTAATGTAACGTAACTCTATTATTTGAAAATAGTACAGTCCCTCATGGACCATTATTTAAACGATAAACTTTTACGTCTAAAAAAATACATATTATACTCACGTCTTTTTCCGAAAGGGTAAGGCAGATTTTCCAGGACACACTCGTTTTGCTTTGCATTTTCCATCCTACGATGTGACGAGAAGCGAGCGTCGTGTTAAAAATAAAACAATACTTTATTATAATTCTGGTTTTCTTTGTCTTTCTCTCTAAGCTTATTTCAACATTTCGTCATAACTCGCTTTTCTACCAAACTTTTGTTATCTCTAGACGATTTTGCAAAAGTCTCAATTTACCCTAAGCCCTTACACTATTGCCAAACCGCGTTACTTCAGAACCGCACAACCCATAGTCAATTGGCGGTGCCCATTAAAAAACTAGACCGGCTGTTGGCTAATCTCATTCATTCAACAGACTTGCGTTAGAATTAATAGGCCACAGTACGAGTAAAATGGCGGGCAAAATAACTGACCACATGCAACGCTTTGATAATTGCATACGGCCACATGAAAGGGAATGTATTGCGGTAGTATTATTTATTGAAGTTAATAAGGATAATAAGCGGTTTAAGTACATTAATATTAGTGCAATAGATAGGTATATACTTCAGTGGGCAAGAAGCAGGAAAATAGAAGTTGCAAGTTAGGCGGTGTATTGAGACAAATTTTGGTGATTAAAGGTTTGTTTCAGGTACGGCGAGATCTCAAATTCTGATGTAGTTACAAATACTTGCGATAAAAGATAGAAATATTATCTTGCCGTGGGCAGATATAGATTTTTGGGTGTATTGCTATATTTTTTGTGTCTTATGTTGATTTATTTTTATGTCTCCATGCACAAAATATATTTTATCAGTTTTCAATTACAATTTTTCAATGAATTAAACACTATCAAACTAACTAATTTTTTCAGGTTTGTTTATCTATTATATGAAAATAAATTCTACATTATGACCCTAAGAAAAAAATGAATTATCAATTAAATTTTAATTAATGCGATTGTTTTTGTGAAAAGCCCTTGACACGAGAGAAGAACAGATGTAAACATTACAAAACTCGACCCACATCGCATTATTTATATAGATTTTAAGCCAAACCGGTTCATCGAACGAGATTTTAAAGGTTAGGCAACTTACATTTCGATATCACGCCACTGACAACATAGAAAAGATGCTGTTAATATACGACTAATAGCAATCCACATAACTCGATAAAAATGCAATCGATAATTGCATATCGTAATTGAATAATCGATTTTATTTTTTCAAATATTAATTTCGAACGCTATGATTTACTGCCAATAAACTCGAATGTTCTTGTTGACTGCGTATTGAACTATTAATATGCGAATGAATAATTTATGGTCTACAATAAAATTGCAATTGAGACCTTTTAAATAAACGCTAACGAGTTGCCGATTGTTTCTGCTTTTTCATTTGCAAGTTTTATTTTAAATCGTTATGATTTATTATTCATCCGCCAATAAAAATACAGCAAAGCAGACTTCATAGATTGGATTTGCAAGCTTTGAAAAATTAATATTTTTTTATAGGTTGCAAAAGCAATGATTCACTCAGCCAATGGGAAGGAAGACACTGGCCACACACAATAAAGATTGAACAATTAATATTCGAATAATAACCGCAATCGAGATCTTACGAGAACGTTAACGAATCGACGATTCATTAAATCGGAATTGATGGTCCCGCCGATTCGCGAATTTGAATTCCGAATATCGTTGAGACAGCGAGAGAAGAAATAAAATAAATTGTCGGTACATTGCAGTATCACACATAATTACATGTTTTAAATGCTGTAAAAACGGCCAGTGTTTTGTTATTGCAAAAAAATCGACATGTGTTTTTTAAGAGTAAGGAACCGGCACAAATAACTGCAGGTTCTTTAATGTTTATTGTGGGTAGAAATCGTTTCGCAGTTGTGATTTTTAATTATTTTTGCAGCATATTTAGTACGATTAATAAACAAAAGTATCTACTGATAGTAAGTGGTCACCACTGATTTACCTAAAATACTCGGGAACTTTCTACAGTTTTTCGTTTTTTTTTTAAATAGCGTAATGAAAGAAAGATAAGAAAAAGGATGAAAAGAAAGTGGTTGAGGTACGAGTAAATTGCCTATCTGATAATTTTCAAAGGAAATAATATCAAGAACTGCATGAATCATAAATAAATACACTTAAAAACTAGCAGCCTTGTGAATATTTAATTGAGATATGATAGTTACACTATAATCAATCAGTTTGTCGCGTAATGGACGAAGTTGGTTGAGTAATGGCCACACGAAGTTGACTAAATGCATCTGTAACACTAATAGTTTTCACATATTTTACCATAGCCTGACAAATTGAATAAGATTGAATATGGCGAATTTATGAACAAAGACTAGATTATTTGGTTCAATTGATCATTTATTAGTAAAATTATCCCTTTCTACATTCATCCCACAATAGCAAGCTTGCACAAATAAAAATTTTATAAAACTATTTTTTAAAATTTTTTCGCTGATTTAGTTTAATTTTTATAACATCCCGAGTTTACGATTACTTTACAGTTTTCGTCGTTAAAGGGCCGACCAAACAGAATCTTTCAAAATACTTTTATTTTGAATGTTTAACATTCGCGAAAATCTAAGAAACCATTATAAAAATAAGTTTTTCCGCGTTTTAATTTTGTGTATAGGCCTATGTGGGGCAATCCGAATACAAAGTTAAATGGCATTTATGTGAGTCTGTTTAGTACAGCTACTGATATGAAAAATCTTTACTAAAATTAACAATTTTACATAATATGAAGAATATTGCATAGGTTCTCAAAATAGGCGTTGTTCTTAATCAGTTAATATAATTTTAATACCTACATTATAATGTATTTATAATGTGGCTTATAAGCCACTTCGAACTACCATTGGTATACCTTGGTATTCTTTATACCTTGATACGTTGGTATTCATACCACCAATTTTGTAAAACACTTCTAAGATTGAAATCACATTTTCCCGTTCAAGTACCGTATTACAAATGATAGCTCACACCATATTTGTTAACGCACGAAGCATCGACAATTTCGTTTATTGTCTCAGGTACAAAAGTATTCAGATAATTACAAGTCAAGGCACGCCGCCTCCAGTACTTTCGCTTGACGCTATAATTTTTGTGATTTAGTATTGTTTGGTTTGTGAAAATATTGGGCCGAGGTGCCATAAACATGTGCTTGATTGACTGATCGCGAAATCGTATTCGTCGGGCGATGGCATGGATTTTTAAATTTATTATCGATGGGCAATGAGATTACAGTGCTGGTACAGGATTGCCAGAACCCAGTGAAAAATAAGAATTATGTATTAATTAATATTTGTAAGTATAGACTGAATATTTAAATAGATTATATGATTCTTATTTATTTATTTACATAGTTTGTGATACACAACACAAGACTCGAGCTTAGTGTGGGCTCAGGACTATGTACCTATGTGACTGTTTGGTGTATTTATTTATTTAATCTATGAAGTGGAAAAGTGACTATTCAGTGTAGTTTTTTTTATTTATTAATCATGATTTCAAGAAATAAAGGTACAGAATCAGTAGGTATTTTAGCATTTATAAACCACAGAGGTTTGTCCTTAATGCTATTTATCTACAACAAGTCGATGCAAGGCGTTTGTTTAGTCTATGAAGTGAAAAAAAGCAAATAAAGTTATGCCTATAAGATAATGAATAGCTTAAAAACACGACATAGTAAACCAGGAAATTAAGCCGTTAATCTCTTTACACGCTTTCTCTAATTCCCCACATGCAGTCCAATTGAAACAATTAATACGGATAAATATAGGACAGCCACAAAGTAACTTCCACGAACTTATTACTCAATTTATTAGTATTTTAAAGTATATTTTTGTAACAGATGTGAGATAAGGTGAGGGCAGTAAATCATTTAAAACTTTATTAGTCTGGAAATTGTAAATACAGTTAAATTCAAGTACTATAATGTATCTGCAGTGCATAGTGTTTGTTTGTTGACTTACTTATAAGTATAACCATTTATTATTACTTGTGGTAGGTCTCTCATATAGGCCGTCAGAGTAGGTACCACCATAATGTCTATTTCTCCCGTCAAACCATTGTATAAATGAAATGTTGTATGTGTATTCCTGTTTGAAGAACATTATAGCTAGAGTAACTACTGGACTGAGATTTTACATCTTATGTTTCATGTTGGCGAGCACAATGGGATTTCAAGCATCACTTTGTAATTCAAGGTGTTGGTTGGTTTTTCTTCTGTCCACGAGCGGTCGAATCGCACCATCACAGTAACAAAAGTAGTTTACGCAAAGTAACTAGTCATTTAGATACGATACCAATCAGATACGTTGATTGCCTAACATATCTCGCTTCACTAATCACTATATAGTATAAAACAAAGTCGCTTTCTCTGTCCCTATGTCCCTTTGTATTCTTTAAAACTACGCAATGGATTTTGATGCGTCTTTTTTTATAGATAGAGTGATTCAAGAGGAAGGTTTATATGTAAAACACGTACATATTATTGTACAGAAATCAATTTGTACCCGGGCGAAGCTGAGCCGGGCCGCTAGTGATATATAAATGCCAAAATGCAGTTTAATTAACAGCGTTATAAGTTTATGTTTTTCACATTTAATGTAGGTCCCTCCTAGGTGAAGTTTTTATGCCTAATTTAGATATATATACATAGCGATTAAATACAAAGAGAATAGGAATTTGTTCATAAACTGAAGTATGTGACAATTTGGATTTTAGAATTTGTAATTTTGACAGGCTTTACATGTATCAATTTACATTACGAATATACTAAGAAAATACGGATCAAAATAATATGTAGAACTACTGATTTATAATTTATAAAAATAGTTTCTACATTTGCTTTATAGATGACTCTGCTATTAGAAGATGTTTTATTACAGCCATTAATTCTATCAGTTTCGTAAAAATGTAAATATATTAGTCAAAATACTATCTTTAGTTGATATTGAGCAACAAATAATGGAACTTTTAACATAATAATTCACCAAACAATATTGAGTAAGAATGAATATAAATGTCTCAATAATTAAACTTAACAAAATATTGGAACGACATCAAAATTTAAGCTGATTGTGTTGACATAACTCGAGTAAAATAACATTTACCGCCTTATTACAAAACGTGGTTTATCTAAAAACTTTAGTTTAAATCGCAATAAACTATGGTTTATATGAAATTCATATTACAAAAGTGGTTTAAACGATAAACCATGGCCTTTTTTATGGTTTATCGTTAAACCTGACCGCCCCCTAGTTTAACGGTGGTCTAAATCGTAAACTTTCAACTATTTTTCTTGGATTTACTGTCTATTTCATCGTATTATGTTACTTTTACTCTAAAATTGATATTAATATGATGAATTTGTTCGTTATTAAGGATTTTGAAGCCTTTGAGCGATTAAAAACGTCATGTCGGCCCAACAAAATACGTCTACGCGTCAAACCCTGTTTTAATTTTTTCCGATAAAAATATACGCATAAGGATAGGTTTACCAAACATTTTGCAATGTAACCATCCATATAATAATGTTCGTTTACTCACTTTTTTCTCACTACTCAAATTCATAGACCATTTTTCATTTTGTAGGTCCACCACAACACGATATTATTAAATTAGATTACTATGTAATTACCTAAGCGACAATTATTTTATATCACTTCACTTCACATACTTCGTTGACTAAATAGTAAATGCATTCCAATGCTAAATGAACTTATTTTAACTCGCGATAGTTTTGTTTATTGTTATGGTTTCTTGTAACGCGCCAGAATGTTACGTTCCATCACACGTGTTTGGATGTGTGACTAGCTAATATAACATGAACCAAATGAAAAAAAAAAATTATAATCGATATACCAACCAATATTGACATTCTAGCAAAATGTCCAACCCTCAATAGGTTCAATACGCCTAAACATTATTTAATCATTAAAATTTTATTAAAACGTATTCTTTTCTGTGGATATGGAACGTTGCGATGGAATGATATCATGTTGAAGAGTCGATTTATCAATCGCCGAATAAAAAATAATCCACTGATCAAAAACAAAATAAACAAATCACGACAGATGTTTTAATTTGATTTAATTGTGTTACTTAATTATTCGATCGTAACTTATACTATCGATAAAATATATGATAATTGCAAAATTTGCATGTAGTAATTTATTGAAAACCTAAGGATATGCCCTTTAGTGCATTTAGAGTTTCAAAAAGATGACCGTGATTTTCGCGCTAAAATAAACATGACATTAGCTAAATAGATTTCGTCTAAATGGTGATAAATAATAATAGAATTATTTTTATTAAACTTTCTGTCCTATTACAAGTAAGAACTTTTCCAAAAAAGTTGCGAACGACGACAAATTTCAGTAACGCTTTATGTACTGGAGCGCGCGCACCACTTATATCGGAATTCTTCACGCGCTTTCCGCCCTGTCCATATATACATATATAAATTTTATAATATAATTAATTAAATTATTCCTACACCTAAAGCGGCCCCAGCTTTCGTTCGTTCTCGTTCATTGATCCCCTGGTTGTCTAGCACAAATTTCTTCAAGCAATAAGACCGCCACTGGTGCCTTTTTGTTTCATTTCATGTAATTAATTCTACTTTTATGTATCTGTTATACAATACACTTTTAAACAAACAAATCGCCATCTCCGATACCGAATTATGAAACAGTATTACCAGTTGCGATATAATCTTTATTCGACGCACGTGAAACGGACTCGTAGTAACACCTACGCATTATCATATTCTAAACTCGTCATTCATTAGCGGCTAGAGCGTATTTGACTGCGTGTCAAGGCGAACAACATTCGGCAAACGTTTGTTGTTCGCTTGGTGACAATGATTGACCAATGATCCAAAAGCCAAATGCTTTAAATATTTTGTTTGCTTAGTCCTGTTTAGTATTTATTGTTTGTATTATTTGTCTCTCGTTCTCTTTTCAGTCGCAAATGGCCTCAACTACATGGTTGGCTTTATAAGTATACAATAATAATATTTACACCCAACAGTCACATTCATAGTCCTGACACGATATAAATATCAATTAAGTCTTGTAACGTGGGTATCACAAGCTACGGGAGTCTTTTCAGCTTCATCCACGACCCGAAACAAATATTTGTGAGCCTCAAAATCATTTGTCTCGAGAGCCGATGCGGGGTTTAAACCCGCAGTATCTCATTTCTCAGCCGGCGTCATACCAACTGCGCCCAATAGGCTGTGAAAGCCGTTTTTTTTTTATTGCCTTGTAGGCAGACGAGCCAGCGGCCCGCCTGATGGTAAGCGGCTACCGCTGCTCATGGGCCTCCGTAGTGCCAGGGGACCAGCACAACAAAGTCGCTGCCTACCTCGAGGAGAGTACTCTCATTAAACCTCGTTTGAAGAAAGACAGGTCATAGCGCCGAAGAAACACCGATGCAGGGAGTTCATTCCATTCGGCTGTGTTGTAAATATGTATTGTATAGTAAAAATACATATATTTGGATGCATCAGTCACTCGGTAATGTACTCCTTCTAAATATATCCCCGTTTCCATACCCAAACTTTCCAAGAACCACCTTCCAAAATACTCTTAACAATTTCAATTTTAAGTGTTCCACGGCACCTTTAATTGTACTCTTTACTTACGGAAACAATACTCTTTTATCTCTAACTTCATGCTTAATACTTGAAACTCCAATTAAAATTCTACTTGAGTGAGGGTATAAGCAACAAATCCTCGAGTAACAAGAATTCATGCAACGCAAATGGATTGCATTTGCAAGAGGTAAGGGAATTATGAGTTTACCCTTTGATGTATCCCGCTTGAATAGTAATTTGAACTTTAATCCTTCGGAACGGGATGTTAGGGTCAGAGGATGTTATGTAATATGTTCTAAATAACCAGGTTTTGATCATGATTGAAACTGGAAACTATATGGGGATGCCTAGTCATTTATTCTTTGATAAGATCTTGATGAGACACATTTTAAGAATGAAATTAGTGTAATTTTGCGGTAATAATATCAGCTTCATGTTTGCTTAAATTAAGATTGACAACTGAGATGTTACCTAGTCATATGATGATCTTATGTCGAATCTATTCAATGGAGATATTTTGTGACTTTTCGAAATATTTTAAATGTTATCAATAATTGATGTTTTGCAACTTGAACTGGACAATGACCATGACGTGATATTTTTTGTAGACGAATACGGTGCATGGTTTTGCAACCAGCTAGCTGACAACTATTTTTATTTCTTTCATCTGTTTTTTTTTATTGCTATGAATAGCGAGACTAACATATTGGTTGCTTGTTGGTAAATGGTACGACCGCTCAAGGATATTAGCAATGCTTGGCATTCGACTAGGCTCGCCATCCTGAGACATAAGATGTTAAGTCTCAATATGTCCAGTAGTTACTCTGGCTACAATATTCTTTAAACCAGAACACAACAGTGCATTTACACTGCTGTTTGGCGGGGGTATTAGATCATCAAAAATAAATCAGTCCACTATTTCTATTTATTTTTCTGCCAAAATCTTGATCACATATTCATATCACAGTTAACTCTCCGCGTTGTTTTACTATCAATGAGATTCTTTGATTACCAAAGGTATTTGACCTTGTAATGTAACAAGATGGACGGCTAATTACATACATCACTTGCAACATCAAAGCCGTTGATTTTATCACTATTTCACACGTTGATTCACGACTTTTCCGCGAACCGTGTATCCGCCATTAATATTTATAGGCATTAGACCTTTTATGTATCGTGTCGAATTTCTTATGTAGGAAACAATGATAACATTGATATAAATGTATAATGGCGAAGGGTACATACATGTTCTCTGTAGCTTTTACTTTTAAAAACCTTCATCTTGACTTTACTGAGCATTAAATTGTCTGCTAGGATAACGGGCACCCTATTCAAGACGTAACGTCGATACGTTATCATCAATTTTAGCCGCAACGTCCATTGCTATATAGGTTTAAAAATTACCATTGTAGTACACGCAAAAAGGATTCTAGATTCGAGGATGATCTATATAATGCTAAGTATCTAGAGATAAGCAAATCTAGACAGCCAATATTAAAACAGTAGTAGATACTGTCCTTATCATCAGACAGGGTAGTAAAAATTTCGAACGATTGTGTAACATTTATTTAATTTTGTCTTGGCGTCTTCCTTAATTCCTTGTTGAATATTAATTATATTCTCAAGAATCACAAACAAAATAGTACAAATCACATCATCCTGACAATCAACAAACAGATCTACAACAATTTAGATTCGAACAATGACAAAATGTCCATTAAAATTTTTACCATGTCCAATGTACTGTTGTTTACAGAACTCAATGGCAGCACATTGGTTTCTCATTAGCTGAATCCTTGAACGTCGATGTTTAAATTGCATTACGTGATTGAATGAAGCCTCATCAATATTTATACCTTCGTAGGAACAACGTATTTCGATTCATATTGATCTATTTGAGTCGAACGTTTCAATGGATCATCAAATGGTTTTCAACTTGTTGGTACAGTTTTGACTCTGTTTGGTTTTCATCGTGAAGATGTTTTTCAATCGACGTTTTTTTTTGACGAACTTTGTTGTTTTCGACCTATGGGATTTGAATTTTAATCTTAGTTTGCTTGTGATTTTACATCTAACTTATTTAAGTTAGTTTGTGTTTAAAGTCCAACTGAATGAAGGGTTTGTTATTAAATCCTATTGACGTAGACAATTAATTAGGACACGCTGTGTTTGACAGAATTCTTTGCAATTCATTGATAACATTAGTATTTTCTCATTTTATGTATTTTAAGTACATCTGCGTCTTGTCCTTTTTTACATTTGATACATGCAGTAAATGTAGACATTTTCATTTTAAAAAAATAGTTTTGTTTTGTCCCTGTTAATTCTACAGTAATTTAATCAGTGATAACTTCTTAATTAAAATTATATTATTATGATAGGTCTTCTTAGATTTAAAATCTTTTGATTTATCATTCAAGGTTTTAATAACCACAAACAACATACGAGTATATGTTTGCCTCGTTTTAAATTTAATTTTAGATCCAAAATTGATTCGTCAGTTGAATAAGAATTGATATCAACAATGGGCCATTTTAGCTTCCGTTGGAGATTGGCTCAAGTTAGTACATTCAGCGATTATACAATTTATAAAAAAATACATATTTTTACATGTCTGCATCTATAAACTTTTCCATGATATTCCGTTTGATCAAAAGCAATCTTGTTATTTTTTATATAATTTACTCCCAAATGCTCCCTTGACTAATTATTTCTTTGGAATGAAACAAATACCAACCAAATTGGATGGGCTTCTAAGAATCCGGTGAAGATTGTATGATTTATGGTGCCTATGTATTCGATTGATATTTTAGCATTGATGATATAAGCTTTCAGTGTTGTTCGTATTATATATATTTTTTATTTATCCTGTAAAATGACACAAGATGGCATAAGCATGCAATTACTCTAGTTTACAGAATATTTGCGGATAACTTTTATGTACGTATAATGACGTGTATTTAATTTAATTTTATATGTATTTTGGAAACCCGTAGAACAATAAAATATGTAAGCACAATACAATTAGTAAACCATGATCTAGTGAAATTTTCACTTTTAATTATACTTAAATAAAGCAATTGTTAAAAACAAAATTAAAATTCTAACAAAACAAGTTTCCCCTTTGCCATAAGTAAGCGAATCTATGAAATAATAAAGAAATGTATAATCTAAATAATTTCAGTTATAGGAAACGCCGTACTTGAAATTGTTATCGAAATAATTCTAACATTAAAAACTCGGCTCTAAGATATATCATGTTTCTACCCCAATATATTTTATTGAAGTTTCCATTTTTAGTTTTCAAACCGTCATAATCCTTCGTAGCATTTCTGGACATAAATCTTCATCAGATGTCGGTCTTCAGCCAGGGATATGTGAGCTCCTCATTCCTAGCTTCCTTTAGTCTTCATTAGGTCCATTCTTAAAGAAATATTGTCAATATTCAAAATCTCTCATCTCTTTGCTCTTGGCCCAAATAATGGTGACCACAACCACTCCATCAGTCCGCATCCATTATAATAGGCCGGTGTAATAACTTCCCCGATGAATTCACAGCAAGACGTGTGGCGGCAATTATAGTCGCTTCTATTGTCGACCAGCTTATGATTAGAAGTTTATATTTAGATTGATTAGCTTACAATACTGTATGAAGTTTGAGATATGGTAAAAAATTGGATGGGAATTGATTGATTAAGAGCAGTGATGCATATTATCCTATAAAATGGACTAGATGCAGATAGAAGGATGTAGCGGGATGCATGCTGCTTCAAGCAAATCATTGCTATAAAAAACGTGCAGGAGTTTGTTTCCTAGGTGAGGTATTTAGCTTCCTATGGCTTATTGGTTAATTTTACTGGTGGTAGGTCTCTCATATGTGAGCGGCCGCCTGGGTAGGTACCACCGCATTGTCTATTTCTCCCGTCAAACAGCAGTGTAAATGCACTGTTGCATATCGGATTGAAGGACATTGTAGCCAGAGTAACTACTGGACATATTGAGACTTAACATCTTACGTCTCAGGATGGCGTGCGTAGCGCGCTTTGTAATTCAAGGTGTTGTTTGGTTCTGCTACTGTTTATGAGCAGTCGTATCGCTTACCATCAGGCGAACGGCTTGCTAGTCTCGCTATTGATAGCAATAAAAAAAAATAAAAAAACTATTTATTTCAGGCGAAAAAAGTCACTGGATACAGGCAGCTTCCAATGTATTGCTGCGAAGTTATTTATAGGAGGCCAATGTTAACTGTCTAGTTACTTGTGATAGGTAAGACAAAAAATAGAGCTGATGTTTGAAAACTGTTTACGATAGTAGATCAATACTGTAATAATAATATTTTATATCTTTTACGTCTCAAATGACGAAAAAGATCAACACATCCTCATAAATTGAGGTAATACGGTCGTAAAACGCCATTACCTATAACCTTTCCCTTATCGTCTTTCGAAGTGCCAATTCTTCTTAACTTGTGTACATAATATGTATTTATTCAACATCAAACACTCTAAATTAGTTAGTGTGGGCTCAGGATTATATAATATGTAACTGCTGGGTCTATTTGTGTATTATAATAACTAGTATCAAAAGTGGTATGCAAAGAATTGACACCGAGCGCTAAAGCTCGGCGAGTCTTTTAATTATACCAAATTGTCTTAAATCAACAGAATAAATCAAAAAGAACAAAGTAGGGACAAATTGGGAGTACATTTCTCCGCTCAAACATAAAAAATATCATAGGTGCGCCAATTCCTCCCGATACTTCACTTAACCCTCCAATAATTAACTATTGACAAATAATCGCGCGTTAAACACTCGAACACGAAAACTACAAATAAATAATTAAACAAAGACCCAACTCATCAGTCAATCAACAATTCAATTAATTCCATTAATGGACATATTAAATATCAATAGACTGTACAGTCCATCGATGGACGTTTCATAGCCCCAGCCTATTGTGTAAATATACACGACCTAATTAACGCCGTATAAGCTATGCGGAACCCCGATCGATTCTGGGAATATTCTGATTATAATGAACACTGTTGCACTGAGATCAGAATATTGAGATTATTAAAATATTATGAAACTGGAAGGAATGCCGCTTTTGAGGTATTTTAAATGTGACGGTATTTTCGATGAATGTTAGTTATGCCCATGTCTTTACCGCCTTGGGTTTTTTAGAGATATAACTGTCGGAATTTAGATATGTATAAACTCTGGTTATTTAATCATATTCTCTGTATTCAATATCGATATAGATAGGTATATTGTTCTGCTATCCTATATCTTGTATACCTATTGTGACCTCATAATATATATGAAAAATCAACCATATTCTTCAAAAAAGTCTAAAATTTTCCATAAGTGTATCACGAAGCGCGATTTCAAAATATTCCCATCCTTTGCTTATCTATCATATAATGGTGGATAATAAGATCATAAACATCGGAGTCATACATTCTGAGTATAATATAATTCATAAGTACAAAGGGAACTGAAGCTCTAATCAAAGGTAATAATGAGTCTGTAATCCCATTTTTTTAGTTTATTTATTTCAGGTAACCAACGACCCATAGCAAAAATAACATTTACATTAACACATAAACATCTACAAGAAAATACAATTATTAATTTATTTTATTTTATTGCCTCTATCAGGCATCCTATGTGACACGTTTGTCACAATAGTGCCGCATATAAAAACAATACGACTTATTGGCTATCATTTTCAAATGACATGACATTTAAAAACTATAAACTTAACGCTTAAAAAAGTACAGAACTTTATTTTCTTCAACCATCTTCATCCCACAATGACGTAGGGAATTCACGATATAATGTATATGCGCATAGCAGAAATGTTTTCTTTACTAGCCAGCGTAACGGGGCAACCACATATGTACCTGACGCCAGCTCTCAGGGGAAATATGCCGAGCAAATCAAGTTATCCGAATCATAAAATTACATATTTGGAAGTCTATCTGGAAATATTACAGCCTATACATACCAATAAGCTAATAACATCACCAACATTTCCACGGTATGAAATATATTCTATCTAAAATATGTACTATTGTATAGCCTGAAGAGTTTGTTTGTTTGTACGCGTTAAACTGAAGAACTAATGGTTCGAATTGAAAAAAATATTTAGTTTTGGATAGTCCATTTATCCAGGAAGACTATAAAGAAGTTTTTATCCCGACAAAATTTAGAGCGGGACTCAAATCCCAGAAAAACTAATCCATGCGGGCAAAGTCGCAAGTGATACTAGTCCATTATGAACAAACAGTTTAAATCAAAACAAAGGCGGGTTGAAGCGACAGCGACGGCAATGAGGCGGTCCTGGCCGTAACACTTCTGGCCGAGATGGTCTTTATGGCCCATAAAGTATCGCTTGTCGCCAGCCTTATGAGCTGGGCTTAGTACCTGTCGGTTTGAGGTTCAAACAATGAGGTGAGTGCAACGTGTTGAAGGGTTAATTGCATATGGGAATAGTGTTGTTTTAAGCTGTTTACGGTGATGATTTTTTAAGGATGATTTGTTGTTAGAGGATAAAAATCTTCAACAAGGATATTTTTGTGTGAAACTGAGTGACATTAATACAGAAAATCAATTAATAACACCTAAACACCTTTGATACTAGAATCCCTGTTTTAAATTTTTGTAAAAAAATTTAAATTCAGCATAATATAAATTTTTATTTAAAATACATAATATAAATTCACCACCTTATTCCACGATCATTTTGAAAATAATAATATCAAGAAGCTTATATTAAGATTGCAATGTCATTCAACAGCCAAAAGATAAAAAAGACGTCACTGCCAAAAGGATCCATCTCCATAATAATTAATCACAATTTATTGTTTACACAAAAACATTCGCTAAAATACAAAATATCAATTCATTTCGGAGAATAAAAACGAACAAAGCAGTTAATCATTGGCAAGAATGAAGACAAATGACTTAAGACCCAAACAGCAAATAATTAAGGAACATTGTATTAATCATTGTGATAATACTGACCCTAATCAATGTAAACAAACGACGGTCTTTGAGGTATTAGGAACATCAACAAGAAGGGTTAAATTTATGATAGCACTTAACAAAGTAATTGGTTCATTGTCTACAGAAGTTTATTTTCTTACATTGTGAAGGATTCACTTTATGCCTTCTTTTTATAAGACAAGGAAGAAGGGAATGCCCTTGTACAGGTTATTCAGTACAGGTAAATAAACTTCATTAAATATATACATGACATTCTAATATGCTGATTGATAAGGACGGTATACCTCAGCAAACGAGAGTCTTATTAAAATAGCTTTGCTTATAGTCCACCACACTGGTCTATTGCAGGTTGGAGGAATTTGAATCTCATAGAAATTGCAAATATATCTAATCCAAGAATCATTAAGTTTTGAAATCCTTCAGTCGATGAAGAAATATATTATGATCTACTTCAATTATTTAATTCAAATATACGATAAGAATACGAACTACACTATAGTGGTTAAGGTCAGCTTTGTGGCCTAGCTAAAAGAATACACAACTTGGAAAAGGGGCAGGTAAAATAATTCCTAAAATTTACAAATACATTTGATCCAGCCCTAACCCCATCCCACACGTAACGCTTTACATTAGTGTTGATATGTTGAACATCTTGATGCGAGCATTGTCAGCGGACACGCCTTTGTAATCCTTTAACAGACCAGCAACAATGGGATATTCAAATTATAATCTCTATAAAGTGCTACGTAATTTGAGTACACAGTCGCATCAAGGGTTTAAAATTTTAGAAAATAATTTTGTTGTGGCTAGTGAGAAAACAAAAACAGACAACATGAATTATTTGTGATAAAGAATTGTTAGTTCATTAGCAACATTTTAAGCGATAGAAAGTCCACACCTAAATGTTGATTTCACCAAGGATTATTTTTAGGAAGTGATGCCAATATAGGCTACAGTTAAATTGATTTCGCGAGCGCAAAAAATATCACATAAGTGTTTAAATTATAGGCATTCACAGACAAGATCTGATTAGAGCGTCAAGCATTCATTGGATGTAGGCTGCTTCCACCAAAAATTTTGGAATGGATTGCCTCCCCAAAATATTTGATGCTGTACATAAATTCAGAGGATATATTGTGTTATTTTTTTGTTAATAGTCTATAATGTGTCCCACTGCTGGCCAAAGCTGTTACTCCATTTGATCCTATCCTCGGCTAGCTCTTGCCATTTTGGCCCTTATGATCTAACTCGTCTTTCCATCGCATCTTCGGTCTTCCACGTTTTGTCCGGCCAATCGTGAGAATATAGGTCTTAGCCAGTCTGACCCAACGGTTTGGATGCATTCGAGTCACATGTGGTAAAAAATATTATTGTTTGTTTCAATTTTATATATCATTCGAAACCTTACCTCTAATAAAATGCAATGTTAATATCACTAATCTTTAAATAATATACTCATGTTCCAAGCTAGAAGAAATATGTAATATCACTTCGAGTATTAACTAGTAAATAATATTTAAAACAGAGCTTTGAAGGGATTTGTCGGGACCAACGTCCTTTTAAATTGAGGCTTACGTGGGGTAAAGAGGTCTTATAGTCTATATTAATATCACACAAATCCTCAAATTATGCTTGTTATACTTATTTTAGTTAAACACAATTTTATAAGGATAAGATGTGGATGCTGTATAATGATTAGATTATATAAAAAGAACGAGAAATATCCTATATCTTCTCAGGTACCCTTATTAAATAATAATGTAGGAGACGTAACAGGATCAATGCGATTTAATGGAAAACACATTACATTCAATAATTTGCTTATAAACAAAATATAACACTGGGAAGTGTGATTTTGTCGTGCCAAATCCGTAATTTCAATAATTGCAAGCATTTAGAATCGCAATAAAATTAATAATGTACATACATACTTTATCAATAATATTAGTATTGTAAGCGTCTGTAGAAAAAATATATAACTTAATTTAAATAAAACCTATACACAAGCCATATCTACATAAACAACTGAAGTACATAAATACGATCAGAATTACCAACCCCTATCATATAATTAATACAAATGATTACAGTAAGTGCGTGCGATACAGCAGATGTCACGACAGCTGACGGTACACATTGCGAATTAAAAAAACATCTGCACAATACCCTTAGAAAAAATATTCTATCTCAACGGACATTCCTATAAAATCGAAAAGAAATAAGGGTACTAATTTATCGTGTTTAGGAGAGGGTTCTTTGCGTTTGGGAGATACCTATTGGATGAAGTAGGTTGTAGAAATGTATTTGTAAAGACTTTTGTTAACTGTATTTGAGTGCGTGGTGCCCTGTTGGTAAACGGACTAGACGCGACTGCTAACATGTTCACGGTGGTCGCGGGTTCGAATCCCAGGGCACACCTCTGACTTTTCGGAGTCAAGTGTGCATTGATAGATAGTCAATCTTCTGTATCAGCCCATATACGTCCCACTGCAAGGCACGGGTCTCCTCTACAATCGAGAGTACGATTGAGAGTGGTTACGCCATATAGTCCACCACGCTGGCCTAGTGCGGGTTGACGGACTTACATACCATAGAAATTCTTATAAATCGCTAGGGCTGATAACTGAGATAATAAGGTTAATGATGAGTGAATTCTGGAGTAGAGCCACATAGGGCAAGCGCAGTGTTGAACACCAGCCTACAAGGTGGACGGACGATCTAGTTAAGGTTGCAGGAAGTGATTGATTTAGTGATTGAGGTATAAAATGTCTCAAAATTACGATTTACAAAATAAAACCTTTTTCTCAACTAAGAGCTAAAGTTCTTTAAATATTCTATTCGGAGTGATACTCAATCTCCGTAAAAAACATCTTGATGAAACATGCATACGATTAGCGATTTGTAAGAATTTCTATGGTATGTAAAGTCCGCCAACCGGCACTAAATTAGTGTGATGGACTACATGACCTAACCACTCTCAATCGTACTCTCGAAAGTAGAGGAGGTCCGTGTCCTACAGTGGGATATATATGGGCTGATACAGTAAAGAAAATAAATAAATGCTAAATGATTCCACATCTACCAATTCAATTCTCACGCGGCATCCTAATACAGTTATAACAAAAAACGCATCGCGTGCCACCGTATAAGTGTTACCCTAATTGGAAGGCAGATGGTCCTTTATGCGCGTGCTTAGAATCACAAACTAAGCCAGGTAGAGCAGGCCAACAAGTTTTGATTCAGACGGTCGAAACCTGATTAAATTTAGAAGATATTGGTGTTCCAATGGAATGTTGTTCCTGTTAAATGTCTTATAGTTGGATGGATTTTTTACTGTTTAAATAGTAGTTGTAATAGGTAATATTAATACTTAATATGTTATTATTAAACTACTTATTGGTCAGCGTGCTGAACTAAACATGTTTTTAACTTAATTTCCCACCAATCGTTACCCACCAATTGATAAAAATGACGCCATGTAGTCTGAAATCTTATCAATGACCGTTGTCACACCGTTTTTGTGATTTACTACGTTCAAACATTGCCCTAATACCCCAAAAGGAAGCGTGACTCCAAACACGTTTGCCAAACTATCAACGTAAATAAATCCAATCAAATCCCATATCTTGACACTATCACTGATAACGTACTTTGATTCCGTGTAGTTTTCGATTATGCTATTCAGGTTGAGGTGTGGGTCTTCTGAACGTATTTACTTATCGATTTCAAAATTTCACACATCGATTTCTAAAACATCTTATAACGCCCCATCTGTCATTGCAATATCACCTTTCAACGGATGTTTTAAAGTGTAGTTCAGCTTGCATTATCCCGCCAAAACCGCGGGAAGATGGTGTGATCAGACGGTGGTCTCGTACACATTTTAGAGGACGCTTGGATGCATAAAGGTCCGTTTTATAGGTCAATGGGCCCCGACCTTGGCAGTTGGAATCACAAAAAATTGGTTCATTGCCCGGTGTGCGATCGGGATCTTACCTGGAAAAGAAAAAGGCATATTAGAATTTGCAGCTGTGGAATCTGCTGTTTAACGGTCAGTGGGTCGAATTACCGATTATTGACATTGGTGACAAAAGATGATATGTGATATACGATAGTAATCGATATCATTTGGGTTCGATAATATTTGTATGTGATCACTAACACTAACGAAACAAAAGAAATTAAAAAGATTAGTACATAATGAATTTTCAAATTTCTGTTCTCATCACTATCCATAATTCCATGTAATAAAGTATGAAGTAGTCAAATCTAGCTAGTTATTATTGTATTGGCTTTCAAAAGTGACAATGCTACGTACAGTTAGAACTATCTTATAATACGGTCAAACGACATCTCAGATTTCAGGGTCTACTGTCTACAGCCATTAAAATCTCAACAACCATAATCTTCTTTAAATTACCCAAAAAGTAATAACACGTCTCAATACTTTAAGCATTTACCTTTTACGAGGAATCTTACATCCAAGAAACGAGCGAGATAGGTATACAAATTTGATATGATAGAAGGAGATGAAAATATTTCGTGAGCTTAAGTGATTTGAGAGGAAGATAATTTGTCAGGAGTAACAGTGTCAACAAATCGTGGCTTGCCGATGGAAGGGGAGTAATTAATGGGGAATGATGGGTCCTTTTACCACTTCATTCCTGGATTCAATTAGCATTTTATCTTTATTTAACGTTCTTTGAATCAGATCGTTTCTGAAATTAAATTCTTAAATTAGAATGTTTTATTCGTGTTACTGAATTTGGGGTGTAGACGAAAGGTAAAAGGAATTTTAAGATGGTTTTGCATTTAGAGATTTTGGATGTTACTTATCTTAATACTATGGTAATTGGTCACCATAGTAATATGCCAGAAAACTCATCAAGATCTTCAATATAACATCTGTCAGAACTAGGTACCTAGGCAAAATCCAGGAATGCATGAGATTGACAAAATTTGTTAAATTTATTATTTCAAAGGGCAAAGAGGAACTAAAGTCATTCTTTTCATAGATAGTCAACTTCAATAGCACGACTGAGATGCTGGCTGTAAAATCAGAAGACGCGAATTCACTCTCTACGTCAAGGCAATTCGTGGGAAATTGATGAATATTTTCTTCGAATCCTTGTTAGACCCAAAAAGTAAGTTCCCATACTCATGACATAAGACTTTCTATATTTGTTTGTCCTCATACGAAGTTCAAACGAATATGAATCTCTATCAGTTAATTCTCATGCCGATATGAATCCAGCGCAATGGCCACAAAAATTCATTCCACCAGTCTCATTTACCGATACCTGATATATGAAATATTAATGCCAAATAATAGACATAAATTCTCTCATACATTACCGGCTTACGTTTCTTTATACCGAACGCAATAAATACGACATTTGATACATAGTTTCACGTGATTAATGTTTATTTTATAGGGTTATAGAACCGTGACCGATCACTGTAATATGAACTATCAAAAACGGTGATTTAAAAATGATTTATCTTGTTCAAACTGGTTTTGGTGGCAATTTCTTTTGCATAATATTAATGGTAGTTTAATTTATAGTTTGGTTGCACCATACTTGTTTAGATACACCAAGATTGCTATGCTGGTGCTTTAAATATTAGAAGAAGAATACATATTTCTTCAATCCTAAATTCAAATATAAATAAAGCTTTCAAGGTTCAAAATAAACACCATGGGTGGCTATAAAAATATGTCGACCCTTCATTTAGCGACAACTAAAAAATATGGTTATTCATTGTAAAGTCTTACATATGATCAAAGATGTAATTACAGTGCAGATTTACATATTTATTACCAAATTAAAAGCATCGAGGGTATGCTTTAATCGTTATAAAAAGTACATATACCTGAACAAGACAAATGGAACATGCCATGATAGGGATTGGCTGCTTGTTCGAATACCAAATACAGAAATCCGACGAAGAACAAGGGTTATAGATGTGGGAGAACGCATGACCAAGTTGAAGTGAGTTGGGAAGGACATCTGTCTTGGCGGCAGGTGGACTAAGATATTCATGGAGTGGTGGCCAAGAGAGGCACGGCGGCTATGCAGCAGATCACCTGCCAGATCGTCGGAAGACATCGTCAGAGTCGCAGGAAACCAGTGGATTCGCTTGGCACATGACTTAACATGCGGCGTGCAAATGAGGAGGTCTATACCCAGCAGTGGGTTGACCTGGGCTGATATAGATGTAGAAAAATACCTACAACATTAAAAATATAATAAATAAAATGTATTTTTAGTGTATCTGGCCACTGGCATATATTGAATACCAAACGGTGTACTGTTTAGACAAGTCTGTCGTTAATATATTGTCATGGTGATAACTAATGTCTTTATTTTACTGTATACATTTATTAACATATTAAAGGATTATTTCTGAATTAAAAAGACTTATTCGTCTATCATAAATATTAAGCAACAATATAATCTTATTTTAACTTGATGTATCTTACAGTTAAAGAAATATGAGACACAACAAAGCGAACTTAATACGTTTTCAGTGTCTGAAATAAGTTAGTATTTGACAGACACGGATCGTAAACAGAAGTCTAGACATAGCTATTAGTTTGAGACAGAATAGACTGAATGGACGTGGTTATAGATGTACTAAGTGCTTAGGTATATTATTAACTTCAGACGTTGATTGTATGAAGATGTGATAGGAGGAAAGCCTGGCGCCATGCCAGGCACAAATTCAATTCAGTGCAACTCATATTTTTTTAATAGAATGCTTACCCCGGAATCAAACCCAGGACCAGGCTTACACTACTAGCTACACTTTAACTAGTGGACAATAAACCTACACACGACGAAAGTTCGATCCGAATTCCAAACTAATTAACGTTTGCTAAAATTTACTTTTTTTGTGAAGATTGGTATGTCGGTTTCCTATTCCATTGACGACAATCTAATGGAAACTCATCGATAATAGTTTATATTTATGGCTTTATTATTATGGAAGTAACAATACCTAATAAAATAAAGTGAAAAATTGCTTAATCCCAACAAATACTATACATGTACAGTCAGCAACATAAGTCGCTACATAGTCACAAGTTTGGAATTGTCTTATCATCCAAAATAATAATTATTTTCTACTGGGTATATCAAGACTGCTACCGAAAACGAAGCCGGGTGGTAGTTTTAGTGAGTACAAACACAATGCAAATAAAATTTTTGCAAAAAAACGCGACAATTTTTTTTTTTTGATTTTTTAAATATCGTAATTTTTGGGTGGTAAATCCGTAGATTTTGCTAAAATAATAATTTAAACTCTTTTATACCTTAGAGTCCTTATAAATAAAAGGGTATACACTAATATTTTAGGAAAATAATGAATTTACCATCCAAATATGACCATAGGAAAAAAATAACAAAAAAAATATCTTCGCTTTTTTTTTCAACATTTTCTGTTGCAATGTGTCTGAAGTCACTAAAACTACCACCCGGCTTCGTTTTCGGTAGCAGTCTTGAGATACCCTGTATATCGTATTGCACTTCTCGGCTTAGATGACTTTATTTGGTTATATTTTACGACTACAGAGTACTACGTACAAATTTTAATTCATAAAAAGGTTATAAAACAATGTGAAGTGTTCAGCGACTTATGTTGCTGACTGTACCTATACATTTCACCTCAATATATGTATGTCATACATGGTTACGAGTTAATATAATGTCCTCATATTAAATACGTTATGAATATGAAAGTACATTGTCGGACACGGAATGGCTATTATAAATCCATTATAAGCAATGCAGTGAACACAATTTGAATGGTATTCCCTTAAATGACATAATTACGGCATGCCGTCCATAGAACGCTATATTGTTGAAGCCACAATTACTTCGAGATTTATACTCGTATTTTTTTCTTAGGAAACACTGCTATACACTTGTCAGTGCTATGCAATCAAAATAATAGGGCAAATATGTTTATTATCTGATTAAAACTGGATATACATAGGCTGAAGCCAAAATACGATATTTTTTTTTTTTATTGCAATGAATGGCGAGACGAGTATGCCGTTTGGCTGATATTAGCGTACGACCGCTCATGAAGAGTAGCAAAACCAAACCACACTACGAGACAAGTACTAATTCCAGACAAGAATGAAACAACGGACGAATTATAATTATTTTTACAAATATAGTTCATATATCCAAAAGTAATCAAGGCTCCTTTTCACCTCTAAATTCCCAGACTCAGACCATGGGCTACAGCTTTTTATAAATCAAAATATCATACACTCAAAACTTTCTGAATATCTTTATATCATTTCACTGGACGCCGCGCCGATAATAGAGAAAAATAATAAATGATTTTTATTTATATCAAGTCGTTAAGAACTTGTCTCCTGGCAGCCTCTCAAGAAATAAATACAATTTATAAATACAATAAATAATTTATAAATATGCTTGTAATATTCGTAATCTTGCTTATTATTTGTAATTTTATTGCAAATATAACACATAATAAATGCATTGGATAACAAGCGTGCTTGGAGTAATCAGTATTAATTGAATAATAGGTGTGTTTTAAATGATTTTATAAAAGTTGTAAGCTGCTGGGAGCTGCTTTAACAAATCGCTGTCTTGATCCCTAAGGATAACACAAGCAGGCTAAAAGGTCTTTGGGAGTAATCTGTTAATAGCAGTGGATTTATTTGGTTGAAGATAATTTGAGTAGCTACATACATAATTTCACGAGTAACCACAAAAATATGGACAAAGTTTCATTTGTGTCAAAAATAATACGCTAAACTGATTTCCTTTGGAGATGAGTGAGGGGGCCAGCCTATAGCTATTTCGTGCACAAACAATAGCAAGAAAACCATAACACAATTTTCAAACCGAAAATATCACTCTAATGACTACCCAACGTGGCTCTAAAACTCAGGAGCTTATATAACTACAAGCCAGTATTTGACCTACAAGGTGAAATTCTACATTTTAATAAAAGAAAAACTTTTACATTGCGTATCTATCTTCCTTTAATAACAAGGCTCCTTTACATCCAGTAAGACCTCATAATAATTTTATTAATCACAGCGAATAGTTTTATGAAGTTGAAATTAATAAAATCTAAAGAGTATTGTGACGTTAGAAATGTATACGCTTTAATGCAATGGAGTGTGACACAGGATCTTTAAGAATGAACAGTAAAATACAATAATAAAGCCTGTCAGACAATAATATAATTCGAATCTAATATGTATGTGTTTTGTGTCGTGCCTATTTGATTTTTGGCTTACAAAAAATGGACTTGAGAATAATAAGCGTAAGCAGTGTTGAAATAAAATGTTGTTTTGAATTCCTTAGTAAGCCCCGTAGTAGTAATCTCTCTAGTAATCGCTCTATCTGGATGAGGAGTATTCATAAAACTAGAAAAAAAACACGTAATTTTTATAAGGTTGAAAAAAAGTTTGAGTTCAATTTCTGATCCTGATATGGTTGGACACAAATGTATATAAAACGGGCTAAGGTTATATCCCAAAATAGGCAAAACATCCAATTTATTGATAAATATTTATGGAATTATTGACAGCCTCCGTGGCGCAGTTGGTTAGACGCCGCCTGTGGAATGCCAGGCCACGGGGTCAACCCCAACCGAGAGAATGAATGTTTGTGCGGCACACAAATATTTCGGTTCGTGAGACCTAAAAGTCTCTCACAGTTCTTAATATCCACTACACAAGACTCGATCTTTGTGTGGGGTCAGGACTATTAATGACTGTTGGGTGTCATTTATTGTTTACTCCTTAATAAGAGGTATATTTATACTCGTCAAAACAAAATAAGCGCCACATTTTTTTGCAGTTTGAGACAGATTTTTGGTACCCCGTGTTTTCGAATGAGATTTTTTATGGTGCTTGAGTTAACGACGACGGTCAGTTATAGCCGATGTTGTTGTCAAGTGTGCAGTTAAAACGCTTTTTTAACAATATATTCTTAAGTGGTTAGTTTCAAAAAAAAACTTTGGAGATTGACGTTAGTTCAGTTTAGCCTCAGTCTATTGACTGCTGCGGTTGTTTTTGATAGGTTTGCGTATAGTTCTTTTATTTTTCTGTAAAATGCCACGATTTTGTTGCCATATGGACTATAATACTGCTTCTAGAGCCGTAACGATGATCTCAGCTGGTAATTCTCAGCGTTCCGTGGCTTTAAAGCTGGGATATCCACGTAGAGCTGTCCAAAACCTTTGAAATTGGTATCAAAAGAAGGGCAGTGTATCACGGCGTCGTGGCTCAGGAAGAGTTCGTACTACCAGTGCCCAAGAAGACCGTTATGTGCGACTTTGTGCACGTCGAAATCGGAATATTACAGCTCGCCTTCTACAAAATCGCTTACACCGGACTGCGGGTACCATTGTCAGCGACCAAACAATAAGAAATCGTTTACACGAAGACCACCAATTTGCAAAAAGGCCAGCAGCGCGGGCTAAACTGACCTAAGCCCACCGTGTAAGCCGTTTAGATTTGCACGTCAACATTTGAAATTTGGTAAAGCTAATGGCGTAACGTGCTCTTCATGGATGAGTGTAAAGTGAAGTTTTTTAAGGATGATAGACAGAGACGAGTATGGAGAAGAATTGGAGATCGTTTTTTAGATATTTTTACTCATGAATGTGATAGATTTGGTGGACCCAATGTTATGGTCTGGGCCGGTATTAGCTTACAAGGTAAACCTGACCTTGTTTTTCTAAACCAGGGTACTGTGACAACACAAAGTTACGTCGATCGAGTAGTCAGACTTCATATTATTCCATTTTCACAATCAGCCTCTGGAGGTTTCATCCTGATGCAGTACAATGCTCGATCGCACACAGCATGAGCAACTTTGGCGATCCTAGACGAAGCGAATATCCAGGTTTTGGCGTGGCCTGCCAACAGTCCTGACCTGAACCCAATTGAAGAACTCTGGGATCAATTCAAACGATGGGTTAAGGCAGCTCAAGAAGATGTGCATAGTCACCAGCAGCTAATAAACTTATTAAAAAGTTGTTGGAAAGAAATATCTGATAACAGAGTCAAAAATCTTGTGGAGACATTGCTTTCAAGGCTTCAAGAATGCATTTCAAAAAGAGGGAGACTTACCCGATATGAGAATGTAAAAAAAACTGCTTTTTATATACCTATTAGTTAAAATTTTAATATTAATGTTAGGCATAAATTTCAAAAATGTTCTATAAAATATAAAATGTTACAAATACAATTAGTTTTTAATTAAATTGAATTTAAAATAATTTTATGACATAAATAATAGTTTGTTTTATTAGGTATATATAGACAATTTCTAACCTTGAATCCTGATCAAAATGAATTAATGTCGAAAAATAGTGGTGGCCCTTATTTTGTTTTGACGAATTTAATTGACGTCGTCATAATGTTGCTACCCGTTCTTCCTTACACTGTGTCTCTTACATGACGTGTGTATGAACCCCCACAGCGTCCCATAATAGTCGGGCCACGGTAAGCCCGTATTTTACAGCGGTCATTAGAACCACCGCGCACTTGGCGGCTAATTTAACAAGACCAGTAAAATGTCAAATTCTAAGTGCTTTACTGTGTATTTTTATAAATTAAAGTGTCTACTTCAGTTGGTAGGTTTAATTAATTTTAGTAACTAAGAGTAGCGTGGATTTATTGGTAAAATTTAAAATGTATTTTAAGCAATCTCGATAGATTTAAATATAACTAGCGGCCCGACCCAGCTTCGCCTGGAGGCAGATATTTTTTTATTCCACTTCACACCAAATACGTGCTATTGTTTTATATAAGCTCTTGTATACCTAAACTTGACGTATTCTACGGTCCTGTTAATCCCGTCCCACCGCGCTTGTTCAGTCACTTCCCGATCCATCCCGTCCTTTGTCTTCATTTTCCATCCCGTCTTATACCGTATAATTTACATTTCGTCCTATCAAATCTGTCAGCTATCCCAGTCCTCTCCCGTATCTCGTATTCTATTATATCCCATCTCTCCATATCCGAAAAGTATGCCTTGTACATTTTTGTCATTAAACACTTTAGCGATTTTGATTATCCATGAAATATTCCATCCTTTATTTCACCCCCACAATGCTGTTTTCCCAATAATATTGCACGCCATTACGTTTTGTTAGTAATAAAGAGTTGAAATATAAGTTTTCATAGAAATAACTTCAGTGGTTTCGATTTTCTTCGTCATAACATTTCAACCCTTTTTGACCCCCCTTTAGGTAAAATAAAGCCTACCTCACTCAGAGACGATATACATTTCTATCAGTGAATTGTAGCGAAGGAAAGGCCAGTGTAAGAATTCCTGATAAAAGTAACATTCGATCCATGTTCGATCTTGAATAGAAGTATTAATAACTGAACATTATTGAATTTTTAATAATATTCAATATTGCCATAATTGTTTTTCGTTAATGCCAATTGTCACCGCATCGTACTCTTTTTTGCAAGTTATAACTGTCCAATATTTATGTAGCTTAATATATACTCCTTTGTTTACATAAAATAAATTTTTGAACGCATGCATAAATATTTGACAACCAATTTAAATGTCAACCACTTTTCATTACTGTCATTAATTTACATATTTAAAATCTAAAATACGCCATTAATCGAATACTGTGGATATATGTTGTCGATTCGAAACCTTTATTTAAATACGTTATTTAATTTGAGGGAAGAGTTTACCGTATCGACGGTATGAAAATTAAATGTTTGACAGTTACAAACCCATGAACATTTTGTATGGCAAAATGTTTTTTCCTTTATTTTATACTTTCGTCAATTTAATCGAGATAAAAACTATCTCACCCTGTAAGTTGGAACAAATAACACATATCTACAAAATTTCATTATAATCAGTTGAGTGGTTTAGGAGCCCATTGAGGACAAACAACGTGACACGTGAATTATACCGGGTATCTCAAGACTGCTACCGAAAACGAAGCCGGGTGGTAGTTTTAGTGGCTACAAACACAATACAATTAAAAATTTCGCCTAGAAACGCGACAATTATTTTTTATGATTTTTTAAATATCGTCATTTTTGGGTGGTAAATCCATAGTTTTTGCTAAAATAATAATTAAAACTCTTTTATACCTTAGAGTATTTATAAATCAATATATACTATTATTTTAGGAAAAAATGTATTTACCACCCAAATATGGCCATAGGAAAAAAATAACAAAAAAAAATTGTCGCTTTTTTTTTGCAACTTTTTCTGTTGCATTGTGTCTGAAGTCGCTTAAACTACCACCCAGCTTCGTTTTCGGTAGCAGTCTTGATATACCCTGTATATATTAAGATAATTATACACTCAACAGTCAAATACGTAGACCTCAACACACACTAAGATCGCGTCTTATTTCGTGGGTATCAAGAGTTACAAGACACTTTGTGGATCTCATATGTGGATCACACAAATATTTTTCTTGGTGCGGGGATCGAACCCGCGGCTTCTCGTTTCACAGCCACTGTTTAACCAACTGCGCCACGGCTATCACATAGAGATTGGATGAGGAGATAATTATGTCATTCAAGAAGATAACTCCTAATTAGAAACAGAAAATAATGACATTTTAAAAAAATTTATAGAGATTATGCATAAGATTTCTACAGTCGAAAGAATATTTACATTACCTATCAATATCTACTTAACATTATGAAAAGGATATTACTATTACACGAACATTATCAAATATGAATAATTAAAATGGATGCCACGGACACTGATATTGTGTCAATAATGTTAATAATTAGACCCGACATTTTAGATATAATGATTACCACGGCGAATGTAAAATGCAGGCAAATTGTTTTGGCATAAATCGAAATTCTAAATCATAATAATAACGCTAGCAATCGCACTTAAAACCCCCAGTTTTAAAATAAAACGCAACTTTAACGCTGTTTGACAGATGTCATCTTTGACACTGACATCTGTCATGGATCATACGATATAAATAAATACACTTGTTATATATTTTATGTAGTTTCAGATATGCTTGCAACAAGTAACTTGAACGAAAACTTTACAAATTGGGATCCCAAATATATTTGTTTGCATAAATCTTTATTGTACACAAATATAAACATAATAACTACAAAGAGGCAATCGTTCTACGGCAATGTCTTACAGACAACCCTAAAATTGATTTAAAAGTAGATTCAGAAGGCGGTGTAAAAATAAAGAATTACGAGTAAAGCTTAATGTATGACATTACTATGGTACGTAAAGTCCGCCAGCCCGCATTAAGTCAGCGAGGAGGACTATATGGCCTAACCACTCTCAATCGTACTCTCGATTGTAGAGGAAGCCCATGCCCTGCAGTGGGACGTATGTGTGTTGATACAAATTGAACATTATCGTGGTTAAAGTTAGCGTACGTTGATTCAACTGACCCTCAAAGTGGAATTGTATAATGTAGTCAGTCACTAGACTAATGAAGCGATAATATCCACGCTACACTTCACATGACGGTTCATTGCGGGATTTATGCGTATTGTTGGTTTGATGTCACACACTAAGCCATTAATACAAATGATCATGCAAATTGATGTCGAATTGCACGTAATAAAGTCTGACGCAAAATTAGAAATGACCGTAACATAAGTGTCTGTAGCTCATTAAATTGCTACATTGTGTTCTTAAAAAGTAATAAAGTCTAGATTCTAGATAGATTTTGTGGTATATTTTGATAAGTAAACATGTTTCGTGACAAAGATCCTGTTTTTCGTTCTTCAAAAACCTAAATAACTTATATGGCAATAGTGACGGTGCCTAAAATAAAGGGAAAATTACATTTTACAGCTGTAAGGACGCATGTGACACGTAATTTATCTGATGGGGAGCAATCATCATCGACTATAAATATCAAAAGCTTAGGAAAAATGATGAACTTATGCACGTTCGAAGTAATTAACTTTCACATCTATAGCATTACACACATAAACGAATTTCTTATAAATCCGCTATGGTATGCAGGTTTCCTCACGATGTTTTCCTTCGTCGTTTTAGTGCGTGGTGATTGACTATAAATACACACATTAGTCCGAAGAGTCAGAGGTGTGCCATTGGTTTCGAACCCGCGACCACCGTGAACATGTTGATAGCCGCGTCTGGTCCGTTACCAACAGGCCACTACGTACTTTTTTAACTATCGAATGTTTATCCTTTCGAACGACTTTTGATTTAGTATGAGCGAAGAAGATTCTGGACTGACAGTCAGTCAGTGGACTACATGGTCTAACCACTCTCGATCGTATTCTCGATTGTAGAGAAAGCTCGTGCCCTGCAGTGCGACGTATATGAGCTGATACAGATACAGTGTAAATGCACTGTTGTGTTTCGGATTGAAGGACATTATAGCCACAGTAACTACTGGACATATTGAGACTTAACATCTTATGTCTGAGGATAGCGAGCGCAGTGGAATGCCACGCATTGCTTTGTTATTCAAGGTTTTGTTTTGCTACTGTTTATGAGCAGTCGCATCACTAACCATCAGGCGAACGGCTTGTTCATCTCGTCATTCATAGCAATACAAAAAATATTCAATAGGTAAAATTAGTTTTAAAAGTGTCTATGCATAATCGATATAATAACCAATATTTAACCCAACTACAAAAACATATTTGGTAAAGCAACCATATTTATAAACGGTCGACCACACGCGCGGCGACATTAGTTCCCTGTCATCGCATATTGTTTACATTATGAACAGCACCGATTTATTCAAATAAATATAGAAGTGCTATTTGTAATAGTAAGTGAAATAAATACGGGTATGAATGAGCTATTTCGGTACTTTGTTTGAGTTGCTTAGTTGTGGAATATTTCTTGGTAATGCTACTTTTGTATAATTAATGATTTTGTGTGTACTTAGCTATCGCATTCTTTAACAACTCGATTCTAATCCAGGGTCGATCCTCGCACCAAAAAAAATATTGGTATGAACCACAGGTATTTCTTTCGGGTCTGGATTTTTGCGAGACCGAAAAGTCTCTCGTTCCTGATACCCACGACACAAGACTTGATCTTAGTGTGGGGTCAGGACTATGTATGTGACTGTTGGGTGTGTTTAAGGTTAGTGTAGTGGATAATGGCCAACACCTATTCAATCAGATTCTCAATTGTAGTGGAATATTTTAGTCGGCAATGGTTAAGGGCCGATACAAACAGACAAACAAATGGCGGTGGAAAATTTTGTGGATAAACCTACGTAATATCTGAAAGTTTACCTACATTACTAGCACATACTTTGTAAAATCTCTGCATCACCCAAGAGTTGAGTGGTAGAAAATGCGTTTAAGTCCGCATTTATACAACATACTGTATAGAAAGATTTAAATAAACAAACATTTTTTTAAGGCACGTAATTTTTTTTTTCAGAGAACAAATAGAATCTATTAACTAAATTAACAGCCTAATCGGTCCTGGTACTTCACTGGCCACAAACTACCAAAATGCAACAACACAACAATTATATAAAATTCCTATATTTTTTTAAGGCACTCTCATTTTTTTTTTCAGAAAAGAAATAGAATCGAGTAACTAAATTCACAGCCTAATCGGTCCTAGTACATCACTGGTCACAAACTCCCAAGAGGCAACAACACAACAATTAAATAAAATTTCTATGCATTCCCGCAACAGCGCACCACGAAATAATTTAATACCAACTGTGCAAGCACAGAAGCAACAATACATGGATGTCTTTACGACGTACCTACACAGTAAATTGGTAACCCTGCCAAGTATAAACATCAAAAATTATATGTACAATACTGGTTGTTTTTATATCTTACTAGTAATATGAAAGTTTTTGAACATGTTTGGATGTAGACATGCATTAACTAAATTAATTTAGATATTTATCACACTGCTAGATCATGATATCAAATAGAATGAATTTTTCATTTTTGTGGGTTTGGCTGTTGATAATAGGATTAAAAGGAAATATATTTTAATAGATATACTGCCATCAAATCAAACTAGAGCTTGGTGTCTTGCTTAGTCAGTGCAAATAGGTACAGTCGACTCTCGTTAATTCGAAACTCGAGGGACTCTTAAAATACTACGAATTATCGAGTGTTCGAAATATCAAAAGGTTCAAAATTTGTGAGAGAAAGTAAATACAACTGAATTATTAAGTATTGATCAATTATTATTTATTAACTGCTATTCAATAACAATGACAAAACTTTAGAGGTACATTCGTGTACATACATGTAGGTATTCATAATTTGAATTAATTAATATTTCTAAAGAACTATGTTATACTGGTTTTCCTCTTTCTCTCTAAAACTTTGAATTGCCGAGTGTTGGAAGCCGTTGAGTTCGAATTAACGCGTCGTTTTGTTATATAGCAAAGGTTTTTTTCATTCGAATTACCAAGTGCATAAAAATGTATTGCTTTAGTTCGAAATATAAAGAGATTTTGTAGGGAACCCATGATAACTTTGAATTATAGAGAGGTTCGAATTATCGCAGGTTTGAATTAACGAGAGTCGACTGTATTTCATTTTAGTCAAGTCTAGATTCCATCACGCTCTCTTTCTCTCTTCTCAGCCACAGGAATTCCACTGCTAAATATTGGCTTCCCTCAAGTATTTTCATATCAGTTTGTTGAAAGCGGCCTGCATCAGACCCTGGATTACTCAGGAATTATTTAGTATGTTTTTTTATTGTATTGAATGGCGAGACGAGCAAGCCGTTCGCCTGATGGTAAGCGATACGACCGCTCATAAACAGTAGCAAAATTCCACTGCCCTCGCCATCCTGAGACATAAGATGTTAAGTCGCAATATGTCCAGTAGTTACTCTGGCTACAATGTCCTTCAATCCGAAATACAACAGTGCATTTACACTGCCGTTTCACGGGAGACATTGCGGTGGTACCTACCCAGATGGCCTCGCACATATGAGAGACCTACCACCAGTAAAAGTAAGTATGTAAATGTATACCTTTATAGATACTAATCATAGTACTGATTGTACTAGATTTGGCAATGAATAACGAGACGAGTATGTCATTTGCTTGATGTTAAGCAATACGACCGCTCATGAACAGTAGCAAAACCAAACAACACCTTGAATTACAAAGCAATACTTGGCATTCCACTGCGCTCGCCATCCTGAGACATAAGATAATATGTCCAGTAGTTACTTATTTATTTATTTTTATTTTATTTACACAAAACAGGTTACAATCTTAAAGCTGCTAAATAGTTACAATAATGTTTTTTATCTTGAATATAACCCAAAACTTGTGTTTCACGAACAATATTATACTACGAGGCGAATATACTGCTATATAACTATATACTGGACATACAATAATAAAAAAAAAAGAAGAAAGAAATTACATTACAAAAACCATGATAAAATAAAATAAAATACGGTACAAAAAATATATAGTTCCAATTCATTGTTGATTTTTCGATTGACATGATTAATTCATTGTGTTTGAAAATAATGTTTGATGTGAGTTTAAATATAATAGAATGAATTAAGTACAGCAGAAAATCCCCTACAAATTAAAATCCAGATCATAGAGGAATTTTCGTATTAAGTTCTTATAGCTTGATAGATTGCCGCTAAATAGGTCTATAGAGGTTTTTTTGCTAACAAGCTCGTTATACTACTCTGGCTACAATGTCCTTCAAACAGAAACACAACAGTGCATTTACACTATTGCATGGTGGGAACAATAGTCTCACTTATGAGAGACCTACCACCAGTGTCATTTCAGTTTCAATAAAAAAAATTGAAATCAACAAAGTATCGTATAAATATACAAAATAAGATGCATGGTATACCGCATGTTAATATTCAATATCTAATAAACAATATGGGGTCATAAGGTATCTTAATGGGAGAAATTATTGTACGTGTTTTTCTTTACTTGGTTAGCTGTGGTATTTCGTTTCATTAAAAATAAATATAGTATTCGATGTCTTACATTAATTTTGTTTATGAATTTCTTTGTAATTTGATCAGGTTTTTATTGAAGCAGAGGTGGAAACAATATGTTTTTTTTGCATTTAATCATCAATATTTTTTTACGGTTTTATTTTATGACGCGTTTCAGGTTAGCTTGAAACCAAATAATACTTATCCCAGGAAATAACAATAATTATAAAACATATATTAACAATAAAACACTAACAATAATTTACAAATTGAACCCAGTACCATACATTCACAATCCATACAGCCACCACTATACAATTAAAACAAAAGCAAGCCAATGCTTTTTAACAATTCAAATATCCCCAAAAAGCATTGCCATGTCGGTCATTCTAAAACTATTGTGAAGACCCCACAGGATTTAAAAATATGCGCATATATTTGTTACATTAACATGTATTGCGTAACAAAAGGGTCAAAATGTAACAAAGTTGACAAACAGCATTAAAGGGACCTTTACGCAGACAATTACGTAGTTGTGGTCTATTAGGGCCCTCGGGAAACGTTTCTTCACAGGCTTTATTAAAAGGAATGTGTTTAGTAGGCCAGTGTCATGTATTTTTATTATTATTTTTATCACAAATTACGTTATGCATAATCCGGTATTTTTTTTAATCCTAATAATAATCAGCAAGTTACAAATATATAAAAGGTGGTGGTAGGAGTAATAGAAAAGGATGCAAAATGCACATCGTCACGTCATCTTCCTTTAGGTGCATGTGTGCGAAAGAGAAAACGAGTGTTCCCACCGCAGTATTAAAAATATTAATATCTCTTTCTTCCAAGTAACACGTGGTTCCCACTGTGCCGCAATTCAGTTGTATCCGCAAATGACACAGGACATTAAAGAAATTGCAGCATTAGATTATGAAAAATAAACAACATTTTTAACTGCCAGTATGTATCACTTTTCAAAAAAGGAATGTAGGCTGTATAGACCAGGGTATAAAATCGAGAAAAACCGTTTTTACCCTTTAAAACTCACCCCCATCCCCTTCCCGACCTCAGATCGCCCGTAAATTATTTTTCCATGCATTATTATATTGCATTGAATGGCGAGACGAGCAAGCCGTTCGCCTGATGGTAAGCGATACGACCGCTCATAAACAGTAGCAATATTCCACTGCGCTCGCCATCCTGAGACATAAGATGTTAAGTCTCAATATGTCCAGTAGTTGCTCTGGCTACAATGTCCTTCAATCCGAAACACAACAGTGCATTTAAGCAGTGTTGTTTCACGGGAGAAATAGACATTGCGGTGGTACCTACCCAGATGGCTTCTCACATATGAGAGACCTACCACCAGTAGATTCCTTTCATTTTTATAATATTCTCCTCCTTTTCTAATGTGTTGCATCCTACTATTATTATTTTTTGGTTTTAAAAATTATCGACACTGGTGTAGTAAAACTTTGCTTCCTTTGTAAAATTGAATAGGGGAAACGTGTGGGGAGAATCGGGACAGGAGCGCTCAACGTGTGCTTTATGGTGTCAAGTTGTAAAAGTAGAATTAAAGTTAATATTAAGGCGATAAAGGTAATTGATTTCCTAATTAATATTTCTTACAGGAATTATATTTGAAAAATATTGACTATAATACGTATTAAACTTTCAGTATCAAGTACTGTCGTTAGTATCACATTAGAGGCGCCGTTTTGTCCAAGTAGCACGCAGTAATGTCCCACTGCGCCGCGAGTCACTCGCGTCCGCGGGGATTCCGATGTAATGCGCTTACTGTATTAGATACACCAATATACGACTTGTATAAAAGTGTAGAACAGTAATGGGTTTTAATGTTTTGGTGTTTTGTAGGTTTAATAGAAAAATATTAAATGCATTACATGCCAGGAATTTTTACAAATAATTTAAAGCACACGTCAAAAGGGTATTATAAAACAATCGTTAGCAATGTCCTGTAGTGATTGTAGTTGTAAGTTTATTCCAAGAATTAAATATTGTCATATCACAAAACAATAACCGATGTGAAATTTGCAAAATGATTTCATTTTATTGAAACATTATCGAAGCGTATACATCCAATTTTCAAATTATTCTGGAATAAATTGTTCTTAATGGTCTTGAATTTGAAGCATTTATGCGGATGATAAAAAAAAAAGATTTTATAAAGGATACTTTTACCTATATCCATAAATCCAAAATAGATTTTAACACAAATCCTATAGTTTAATTGTGGTCTTTATACGGCAAACTCGGTTCTCATTTGCAGTGGCGTGGGCGAGACAATAAGACGGTTGTAGTTCAAGCGAGGTCAGCCGTTTGTATTGCAATACACGTGTAATGGCGGATTTACTGTTTCGGTTGTATTGCTTTACAACTACTTACAACCTTATGTGTTTAGAGCTGAAATCTTTCGGATCTGGCTCGAAGGATCAAAAATTTTATGGTTGTTTCATTTCATTACATTTGTTGATGTGTTTGTTATTTGACGTTTTACAAATTATTTGGCACAAACTTTATTATACAGGGTATATCAAGACTGCTACCGAAAGCGAAGCCGGGTGGTAGTCTAACCGACTTCAGACACAATGCAACAGAAAAAGTTGCAAAAAAAAGCGACAATTTTTTTTTTGTTATTTTTTTCCTATGACCCTATTTGGGTGGTAAATACATTTTTTCCTAAAATAATAGTGTATACCCTTTTATTTATAAATAATCTAAGGAATAAAAGAGTTTAAATTATTACTTTAGCAAAAACTATGGATTTACCACCCAAAATGACGATATTTAAAAAAAACATAAAAAATTATTGTCGCGTTTCTTTGCAAAATTTTTAGTTGCATTGTGTTTGTAGTCACTAAAGCTACCACCCGGCTTCGTTTTCGGTAGCAGTCTTGAGATACCCAGTATGCTTTATTTTCCGTGTTTATGTGCCTATGTTTATATTTTTAATTAGATATTAATTGTGGTTGATTATTATTATTTCATTTACGCCTTAGCTTGTCCTTTCTTTCTCCTATTTGTATATTCATCTCATGTTTGACTGAAAGAAATTACCTAGTGTGACATGGCCGCCACTTGTACTTTTATTTTATTGTATAATTTCTAAATAGTATCTCTGTACAGCGTACAGGCGTGGTTCCTTACCTGGGGGTAATTACCCCCGCGGGGGTAAAACCTGTATTTTGCAGGGGTAACAATGAGTTGGTTGTTGTCTTAAGGGAAACAAAACCTAATATTATAAACTTGTAAAAGCTAAGCAGTACCTTGTGGTACTGCGGTGGTATGAAAATTTTAAACTAATAGAAATTTCAAAAGTATAATTATTTGTTATGTGCAATTGTTTTAAGTTAACAAAGTCTACGTATAAGGTATTAACACGTGTTGTTTGAGATCATCCTTGGGAGGAGGGGTAAAATCAGTCACCCTAGAGGGGAGGGAGGGGTAAAATCAGTCACCCTTAGATCTTAGGGGTAATTGACCTAAAAAGGTTGGGAACCACTGCTGTACAGTGTAAAAATGATTAAATAAATAAATAAACACTAAACCCAGGAAAATTAAAATGGCCTTTGTTATCGCTGTATTAAAAGATAGAACTTCAATTAAACAAGTATTGATTGTGGCATGAATGGCTGCTCCGAACGGAATCATACTATTGTCTCAGGGAATACCCGGCGGGAAGTAACAGCTTTGTTGTTTCATTCGTTCAATGAGAAGTTTCTATTATTTCTGTCATTCCGTTCTTTTCCATCATCTATCTTCAAAGGGCGGCAACACACATATTATAACAAAGTTTTATAATTATTTCTTTTCATAAACCTATCCTATCATCAGAAATAAAATGGGTTAGTGCGATAAACCACTCTTAATTATTCTTGTATACTTTTTTGTGTTATTTTAACGGTGTACAAAAATGTAAAAAATATTTACTCATTTATTCATAATCTTTATTGAGCATCAGTAACAAATAGAAAAAAAACATTAAAGAGAAAAAATTACAAGTGGCGGTCTTATCATTCAATTCAATTAGTTAATTAATCTCATTCCAATAAATGACCCATCCGCTTTTTCACAGCTAATAAAAAAATGTTCAAAATGAATTCAATCAATACACTACAAAGCAACAGTAAGCACCCACAAGCGCATTATTAAATTCCCGCCAATACAGCGCAACTGATTTTCCAACCAGATACATGAAATGTGGGAGTTTTCAATTCAAATAGTTTGTATCTGATGCGCTCCGCTTGCAATGTTTATCAACGAGGTCTAAACATAGGAGGTTACTGTTAGTAGTGGCAAAAAACTCTTGCGCAATCTGAAGGGAGATGCCGTTAGCTTGGGATTCTGGCGATTGGGCAAAGGCGTTTGAATATCGAACATTCTTATCGCGTGTAATAAGGTTAGTGTAGTTAAAACTTACAATATTGTTCTTTATTTTTAAATATCGAATGTCTGTGTTGCGGCCACAAAACGGTTTGAAATTAAAGGTAATATTTTGAATCGAGCTTTTAATGAGTACTGTAATAATAAGTATTAAAGCTATTTTAAATCAAAATTCCCTGTTAATCCGTAAAATAGTTTCATTTCAATACTAATAAGTTATCCGCGTCATCACTCTAGAGTCTAGCCTACGTGTGCTCTGCTTCTTGCTATTAAAATATGTTGATTTCTTAAATTTACGCAATAGTTACAAAGAAACAATATTAATATTTGCGGATTTTACTTTAACTTCTAAACATCGGGAATTTAAAATATGGAACCAAATCCGTATTGTATTGGATTTCCTGGGACTCTAATTTGTACCACACTTGCTGAATGGCGACACATTCCCGGAATCCAATTTCGATCGAACTAAAACCGCGACTAACTGTAGATAGCATTTGTGGTGGGTACTAATCCTTTGTGACCACGTCTTTATTAAAATACGTTAATATTTATATGTAAACATTACTGCTCAGAATCATAATTTAATTATAATTTAAAGACAAAGAATCTACTTTTTCTTTGTGCCCCAAATAATATGTTAAAAATTGTAGACAATATTTTCTTAAAGCGTGGGTTTTATTGGACATTATTTTTTGAGCTAAAAGGTTAAACGTCGGCTTATGTTAAATCCTAAGCATTTCACGGAGAAAACGAATATTTTATTTGTTTGTAACTTGTTGTATTTGAATATATTTTGCTTAAGCTGTCTGGGCTTTGGTTCTATTGACAGAAAGGTCAATGGTAACTTAATGCGACTATTTTAGAGAATGTCATAAATTGTATAACATTTACTGTTTATTATTATAGTTTTTTTATAAGTTCTGCATATTTGTAATGATTTAAAAATTAATAGATCAACGCTCTGTATCATTGTCGAGATTTGACTTTTGAGGCTGTATCTTTTGCCTAGAAAAAGGTATAATTTTTTTTAGTTCGTCATGATTTACATTTGATTTTGCTGACGCCATGGTTTTTAACTGTTAGTAGGTCTTATAGGCAGTCAGGTACTTCCAAAATGTCAATTCCTCCCAGCAAACAGCAGTGTGAATTCACTGTTGTGAAAGACATTTTAGCAAGAGTAACCGCGATACATATTGAGACTTAACATTTTATGTCTCAGGATAGCCAGCCAATGGGATGCCAAATATCGTTATCTAATCCATGGTATTACCACTGTCCATGAGCGGTCGTATCGGTTACCTTGAGACGAATAGTTTGCTCGGCTCGACATTCATCGCAATAAATAAATAACACCCAACAGTCACATACATAGTCCTGACCCCACACTAAGATCGAGTCTTGTGTCGTGGGTATCAGGAACTACGAGAGACTTTTCGGTCTCACAAACATTTCTCTCGGTGCGGGGATCGAACCCGCGGCCTCTCGTTTCACAGGCGGCGTCTAACCAACTGCGCCACGGAGGCTGTCAATAAAGTCATGTTGTGCCTGTGTATTTAATATCATCTAGTTATGTATACCTACCAACTGTTCTCAGTCAGCTTAGTAGACTTAAAACTGTAATACCGAAAGTGATAATGTCAGGCAACCGATTTTTATTCTCCATAACGACTGATGAAACATATTCACACGAACTCAAAGATTTGATATAAGGACAAGCAGGGGCCCTACTATATTCATCCGAAACGAAGTTCGAAACTTCGGACGATCGAAGTTTTTTATACGATACGAATGTATCTACTCTGTAAAAGTTCGAATTTGTACAACGTACACGGTGTACGTTGTACTTATGGTCGTTATTATACTTATGGTCGTTATTGACTTATGGTCGTAACCACACGTCTATGGTTACGACCATAAGTCAATAACGACCATAAGTATAATATGATGATACATTCGTATCGTATATAAACTTCGATCATCCGAAGTTTCGAATTTCGTTTCGGATGAATATAGTATGGCCCCAGTCTTGAACAAGTTTTTACATACGTATATAAAGACACACCTTTTTTCCAGAAGGTGTAGGCAGAGGTGTTACTAAGACACTTTGTGATAGGGGGCGAGTTTATCGCCATATTGGGTACAAATTCCTGGCTGATAATGAATAGAAAAATAGAATATCACCTTACTCCACCCGGAATTACCGTATCGTAGTACAACACTACCAAGGCAGTCAAGCTTTAGAAAATGTGAAATAATACTGACAAAACGCGGAAAATACATTTAACAACTGCTCAAACAAAATTTAATTACTTAGCACTTAAGACTATGACGCAAGTATCGGATTCCAAATCAAGTCAAACATTTGCACAATTCGCAAACATTGACTCCAACTGTGGGACGATTGCTCGATCAATAGCGCAAGTATTCAGCAATATCAGTGTGATTAAATTTGTTTTAGTTATGTTGGCGGAGAATTGTCGATGGATGACGTCAGTTTAAGAACGGGAAACAACAAAAAATCATCTTCTGCCTCCATCTTATCTATGTATCTTAATTAGGATTTTTCTTTTAAAAGACCTGATAATGTGATTTATAATTCACCAAGCGAGTATATGTTAATATAGTACGCTATTATATTTGCAGTCGCATAAAATAATTTTTACTTTAATTTCTTTAAATGAAAGTCTTGCGATAGCGCCAACCTATTTTTACATTGCTAAAAAGCTTATAAAAACCGAATTAGAAATTGCGGACACCATGGTATTGTACAATATACTATAGGAATTAACCACTCTCAATCGTACTCTCGATTGTACCGGAGGCCCGGGGAGGCAGTGGGATGTGTATCAGTTGATAAAATACAACACAGAATTATTATTCGAGCAAAGACGTGTCTTAATGAGGCGGTATGAATTCAAAGATTTATTCCAACTTTCATTCATATTACAATACTCGCATTCACGGTTTTCGTAAGGCAACTGAACCTCTCACTCACTGTCAAATCACTACAAAATTATTGACAGCACACTTGAAGAAAACAAATGACACTCCATATTATGTACCTGAGTAACGACACTAAATTTCACCGTTAAAATCTCATGTCTACTAATCGCAGTATTTTTGAACCGTTTGTGTACAGAATGGCCGATGGGTTAAGACTGGCCTGAAGTTTTCGCACGGAGTTTTAAGGCAAAGTGATATTGGATTTTTCTATTCATTATCAGCCCAGGGTCAGGAATTAGTGCCCGATATGGCGATAGGTGGAACGGAACATACAAGGCGAAATGCTTCCTGGCACCTCTGCCTACTCTTTCTGGGAAAAAGGCGTGAGTTTATGTATGTTTATATTTATTTATGTACGAATAAATACATCGAACAGTCACTTACATTGTTTTGACAATAAGACCAATTAAGTCTTGTACCACGGATATCAGAAATTAAAAGAGTTTTGTGGGTCTCTTAAAACATCTGGACCCGAGAAAAATACACCGTAGACCGCGGAAAATTTGTTTTGGTACAGTAATAAAACCTGCGGCTTTTCCTTTGACAGCCTATCTAACTGCGCCGCGAAAGCTGTCAAGTTCTACAAAAAATGAATTGTTTTATTTTTGCAGTCAACAAATTCATGTTACACATTTTTACTCTTGAATTTTTGTACTACGTTTTATGAATAATTTTACAGCGGCTACGTCTCTATTCTCTATGGCCTTAGTGTGTATTGAACCTCGCCCAATGAGCTTGCACAATGACCGGCACAGTTAGACGAGAAAAATGGACGCTTCGACTAAGGTCGAAGTACAAATGTCGCACAAAGTAGTAACGGGTATCGTATTGTGTTTACTAAGTGACAAATACCAGCTGTTTTTATAAGATAGAAGACGTAAAAAACCGCGTGGTCTAACTTATGATAAGAGGTTGTGACCGCCTGACCTGAACATCCATACTAAGGATAAATAAATCCTATAACTAGTAGGTGTGATAACTTCTTTCTATCCGGTCAAACATCAATCATATAAGAGAAAGGAAAACGCTTTTTCAGTACAGGATTATGTTGAACTTCCTACAAATAAATAGTCACAAAATCTGTTCATAAAAACATAAAGTAATATTCAAAACATATACTTTAAAAAACTATAAATAGAATTAAAATGGTAAATAAATATGTAACATTGTGGCATTGGCATTGTGTTGTTATCAACACGTACCACAATAAATTGTACGCGATATGAATGAACAATATACTAGGCTAGGCTCAAAGGATCATTTAGAACTGATTCACACGGGAGTTAGATCAATTCGGTACGGATAGCTTAGCCTGACAGTGATTGAAGAACGGACCGCATGACCTTACTTACAGCTCGGCGCGGAGTGTCCTTTAGCATAAAGATGGTATATAAATAACTCGAGTGTGCGGAAAAATGCTGGGCATCTGTTTATCTCCCATGTCCTTAGGCTTGGCACGGAGGGTCAGTTTGGATTGATAAAAATATTGATATAAGTTTTGATCACTTCTTTTGGAATTCACTTGCTGTTGGTTTTACACCAATCTTTAGCGTCCCTAATTATTTGACCATTGGACTCTCATACCGGGTATCTCAAGACTGCTACCGAAAACGAAGCCGGGTGGTAGTTTTAGTGACTACAAACACAATGCAACTAAAAATTTCGCAAAGAAACGCGACAATGATATTTTATGATTTTTTATATATCGTCATTTTTGGGTAGTAAATCCATAGTATTTGCTAAAATAATAATTTAAACACTTTTATATCTTAGATTATTTAGAAATAAAAGGATATACACTGTTATTTTAGGAAAAAATGTATTTACCACCCAAATATGGTCATAGGAAAAAAATAACAAAAAAAAAATTGACCCTTTTTTTTGCAACTTTTTCTGTTGCATTGTGTCTGAAGTCGCTTTAACTACCACCCGGCTTCGTTTTCGGTAGCAGTCTTGAGATACCCAGTATATTTTCTGATGCCATCGAATCAAAGTTTTTTAGACGACTTCGAGGTCTAATACAACCAATTAAACTATGAGTGAGTTATTACTCAATTAACTTATACTGATTTTATCAACTCATAATGCTTTTATCCCTTCGTAAAATTTGCAGGCTTATGAATTATCAATTTGAACATTGGCAGCTCGTTAGTATTTTATATACCACGCTTCAATCTTATTACTGCGCAAAGAACAGTCATTACGATTTATGAATATGAAAGCACTCGATTTCCGCTTTAGATATAATGTATGAAAGAGGCTTTATATCTGTGCGAGAAGCGAAAGGGGAAAAAAAGAAAAAATATTGCTTTTCTTTGTAGCGAATACTAATTTGTGTATTTAATATTGCTGACAGCGTAAGTGCAGTGGGTAAGGAGCCAACTATGAAACAAAATAATTCAGGTTTACTTCTATAATAAATATATACAGGGTATATCAAGACTGCTACCGAAAACGAAGCCGGGTGGTAGTTTAAGCGACTTCAGACACAATGCAACAGAAAAAGTTGCAGAAAAAAAGCGACAATTTTTTTTTTATTTTTTTCCTTTGACCATATTTGGGTGGTAAATACATTTTTTCCTAAAATAATAGTGTATACCCTTTTATTTATAAATAATCTAAGGTAGAAAAATGTTTAAAATATTATTTTAGCAAAAACTATGGATTTACCACCCAAAAATGACGATATTTAAAAAATCATAAAAAATAACTGTCGCGTTTCTTTGCGAAATTTTTAGTCGCATTGTGTTTGTAGTCACTAAAACTACCACCGGGCTTCGTTTTCGGTAGCAGTCTTGAGATACCCGGTATATCTAGAAATAATTAGTTGGTTTAGGTCAGGTTATTATAACTATTGTGACACCGAATATTATCTCATTTTTGACACTAAAGTCGTAGGAGTTTTATTTTCTTTCTGTCTTCAGACGTGTGTGATTTATCTAAGAAGTACGTTTTGTCAGAAGTATGTGCGGTTGAGTATATATTTCATTCATGGTATTGCATGATGATGATTCACCTTATACATATTCTACTGCATGACACAGGCAGTGTACGATTGAGAGGATTTGATCAAAGTCGTGTTCACATCAAGAAGGATGTAACTACACAAATTTGTAATTATTTAGTTTCAATATTTCATTGAATAATGAGTTATGTGGAACAAATAAATAAAAATGTCTATTATATAGAAGCCCAGTGCAGTCCACTATGCAAATAAAGTTTCCATCAATATTGACCGTGTAAAGCGGGCTTAAAGGACTTGAAGGCGCGCCTTGTGTGATTGATTGCGTGATTTTATCGCACCGCAGTATAAATATTGTGAACCTTGAACTTAAGTCGCTTTTAACTTTAAACGCAGCGACGAATTTGACCATAAAATAATTTACAATTTATCTTCTCTAAACGTCAGTGTTGTGAAGATAAAGTTATCTTTTATTTATATACTGGTTATTTTTAGTTCCAATATTATGGTAAACGGAAATTGTCTGTTCCGAACTTTCAGTACAATATAATTGGGCCTTTTCATGGGCGTTTTCATATATGGCATTCCACTGCGCTCGCCATCCTGAGACACAAGATGTTAAGTCTCAAATGTCCAGTAGTTACTCTGGCTACAATGTCCTTCAATCCGAAACACAACAGTGCATTTAAACTGCTGTTTGACGGAAGAAATAGACATTGCGGTGGTACCCACCCAGGCAGCCTCTCACATATGACAGACCTACCACCATATTCAAACACACGCTTTTTTACAGGTGAGGCAAAGGCTGTACCAGGACACCCACATTTCATTTTTTGTGTGTTGAACTGCCTAGGCAGTAATTGTACTACAGTACTATTACAATGCTGAGGTAACGACACGAATCCTGGTTCGAAGAAAATTATATTGGATTATTCTATTCATTGTCAGCCTGGAGTCAGGAATGTGTCAGGAGTTTGTTAAATATATCGTTAAAGTATGTTAATTTATGGTAATATTTTATTCGATTTCTCATGTCTGCTATTTTTTTTTTATGATGTCTAAACTATATTGTGCTTATATGTAAAGAATTTTCACATAGAAAAATATAAAAAATACAGTCAGAAAACAATTACAATTATGTATAAATAAAATAAATATTATAATAAATATCCCAGTACAAAAAAAGATTCCGACGAATTGAGAGCCTGCGCCTTTTTTATTTAAGTTTAAAATACTTTTCAAAGCCCTCCAGCAAAGATAAAACATGTATAAAAACATACATGTTGAACAAAATGTCAATGGTAGACAATACGAAGCTAAAATAAGCGCAGTGGGGACGTGTTAGTTGCGTAAACACGGCTCGCATGTTCATTAGTGAATGGAGATAAAACAAGCCTTAATTTGTACTTCAAACTCAGTCTGCGTTTTACATTTTCATTAATATGTAATCGGTGCTGTGGAAAGCTAACGTAATACTTTAATTGCTTGTATAGATTTTATCATGCGGTATTACAAATTGTTTACATACATAAACTCACGCCTTTTTCCTTTAATATTATATTTATTAAAATATTATTTAAATGTTTTTTAAAGCGTTTATTAAAATTATTACTATCACGGATCTTGTTGAAGCTTTAAAGAAAAAAATCTTTACTTTCTTTTAATTTTGATCTATAGGTAGTTATATTTTAGGTGCTTAATAGGAGTGTGACTCTGTTATTAATGCATAAACATCTGGTTACTTCCTGTTAGTCACAAAACAGTCCTTTAATAACGATTGAATTATTCGGATTATGATAAAAAAAAATAAAAAAAGTCTTGCGATAGGTAAAGAAATACATTTATTTATATAGGCTTTTAAAATTCGATATTCGCATAATTTCTCGATCTGGTATTCAATTCTAACATCTAAGAATTCATCTTGTTTTTTAATACAAAATATTCAGAATATTTCAATTCAATAGTTTATCGAATTACTTTAGATTTATCAAAGGGTAGTAAAAATATTCACCTATTTACATATATCATTAAAACCCACAAATTAATTGTTTTTCCGATTTGGTACTTAACTCTTAAAACTAAGAATTTAGCCTGGGTCTCTTAGTACTAAATAGAGGTTTTATTAACTTGTCTTATAAACCTAGTAAATACGTAAAATAAATCAATACACCTAACAGTCACATATATAGACCTGACCCCACACCAAGATCGAGTCTTGTATCATGGATATCAGGAACTACGAGAGAACTTTCGGTCTCACAAACACCCAGACCCGACACAAATATTTGTAAGCAACACAAACATTTGTGTCGGTGCGGGGATCGAACCCGCGACCTCTGGGTTCACAGTCGGTGTTTACCAACTGCGCAACGGAGGCTGTCCAAAAAAAACCTCCAGTATTACAATATAAATAATTTACTCACTCAAGTCAATATTGACGCATAACAATTGACCTGAAGGAGACATTTTGACATCTCAGCAAACATGACCCGACGCTTTTTAAATTCCCTCAACATCAGTGCAAACAAATTAGATTTAATTTTATTTTAGTGTTTGTCCTCTTGACTTTTGAATTAAGAAAGTATTTGTAATGAGATGGGATCACGTAACAACTTTCAGATAAGGAGTGGCTTATGGTAAGTAAATAGAAGATAATCACTGGTACTTATAGAATGCCGCATGCTTCCTAATTTGCTGTCTGTATTAGCCCATATACGACCCACTGCAGGACTCGGGGCTCCTCTACAATCAAGAGTTCGCTTGAGAGTGGATAGGACATATAGTCCACCTCGCTGGCTTCGGGTTTAGTAGACTTTACATTTCTTAGAAACTCTTATGAATTCGCTATCGTATGCAAGGTTTTCTTACGATGTTTTCAACAGCCCACCACGCACTTTAGTAAATTAATATCCCACTTTATTTTAAATCTATCTTTTTCATTTTTATACACGTCATATAAAACAAAATACATATAATAATATAAAGTGTATGTATATAATAAAGAAGAAGTTAGGTGACTATTAGTCATAATTTTATGATTAACCAGTTCGTGCTTCAATGATACTTTGTGTTAGTTGTATCAAGAGTACTTTGCCAAATGTGGGTCATCGTTTTACATACATTACACGCTCGATAAGGACTAAGTTTATTCTTAAAATATTATTGCAAACGTCACATTGCGCGTGACAAATCTTATCTATATAATTTAGTTTGTGAGACTGAAAAGTCTCTCGTTCTGATACCCACGACTCAAGACTTGATCTTAGTGTGGGTTCAGAATTGCGTAGATACATCTGAAGGAGCCCATATAGGTCCCACTGCAGGGCACTGGCCTCCACTAGAATCGAGATTACGATTGAAAGGAAGGCCATATAGTCCACCACGCTGGCCTAGTGCGGGTTGGCGAAATTTTACATACCATAAAAAGTCTGCTAATCGCTATTGCATGCAGGTATCCTCACGATATTTTCTTTCACGCTTAAAGTGAATGATGATTGACTAAAAATATTATTCATAAATATACACATGCTTGAATACATATTGTAAATAATACGAGTCAACACGAATGTATAAAGACTGTCATAAAACATAACAATATAGTTGGCGCAACCATTTCCGATCGGCATTCAGACCACGTACGCATTCTTTTACTACACGCTTTTTAGCGGCCGATCTAGAGAGAGAACGATATACTGGATAATGTCATACACACACACAAACACACACACTCACACGCACACATACGTAGATAAACACACACACTTGCGACAATAGGCAGTTTACGATCCAAATTTACTGAGTTTTTGCTCCCAAAATGTTGTTTCTAAATATTGGCAAAATATAGTCTTCTAGTATCGCTCACAGATTAGTATACCATATGTATGACGAATTATAATTTAACATAGTTCATTTGATTTAGTTTTTTGTGTTTTATTGAGCTATTCAGCCTCCGTGGCGCAGTTGGTTAGACGCCGCCTGTGAAACGAGAATCCGCGGGTTCGATCCCCGCACCGAGAGAAATGTTTGTGCGGCCCACAAATATTTCTTCCGGGTCTGGGTGTTTGTGAGACCGAAAAGTCTCTCGTAGTTCCTGATACCCACGACACAAGACTCGATCTTAGTGTGGGGTCAGGACTATGTATGTGACTGTTGGGTGTTATTTATTTATTTATTATTTATTAGTTACCAAATAATAAAATGTAGAATAGGCTTTTATAACGTAATTCACTCTTGTATTGTATTAGACTGGGTAATGCAATGCCAGACCTTTGAGCCTAGGTTATTTTTACTATATTTTCCTTGGGCTTCGAACCCAAGATATAACAATTCGCAAACAAATAAGGCAACTAAACCTAATAAAACAATATACCCCACATTCAACCCGACCTACATGCGAAGTGCGAACAGATGCGAATCGTGGCTCATATTGAGATCACCTACTTACGATCATTAAACATCTTTAGTACCACTGAATGACCCGTCACACTTCTAAGAAATATATAGCATACAAATCTATGGCTGTTATGGAATTGTACATTTCCTACGAGTTTGTAAGGTTTCCTTTCTCTAAATTTATATGATTATTTTGGTAGAAATATTATTATCAAATGCTATTTTAATTGAGATTATGGATATGAATTTAAAATGTCAATAAAGCATGGTTTTAGAATTGAAAAGCGGTAATTTTCTTATTGATTTCTTTGCGTGTGGTTTGTGTGATTGGGTAATGTAGCACGCCTTCGGTTTAAAACAACTGGGGGATAATATTGTTATTTATTTATTTTATTTATTTAACAAAAAAGCTATACCTATACATAGGAACTATTATAGTGTCCTGCAAAACTGTTAATAAAAATAAAAAACTGTTAAAACTGTTAATGATTGAGATGGAGTTTCTAAACCAAAAAAAAAAAGCAACATACAGTCGAATTGAGAACCTCCTCTTTTTTTTGAAGTCGGTTAAAAATTAGTATCCAATGCCTTCGGTATAAACATTTGGAGAATAGTATTGTAAATGGTTGGGACGGAGTTTCAGAACCAAAAAAATGTATCCAAAAGTATATCAAACCAATTACAAAAGACCGTAAATCAAATGAAAACCTAAAGGACTTTCATACAATTAAGAGGAAGCTACTTATTTAAAATCCTTATTAATATTATAAAAGTGAATAGGTATTTGTTTGTTAGGCTTTCACTATTCAATCAATCACGATTCAAATACACATTTTTAAGGATTCAGAAAAAGACATAAAGTATTTTTAATCCAGAAAAATGTACAGTTCCCATGCGATAGAAAAAAATACGTTTCAGTTTACATTAAAGCTTCTGTCAACCGATGACTATAATTGATTGACAAAACCTACATTAACGTGAACGAAACTGCAGACTTAATCTAGTTTTTAAATCACAATATCTATTTCCGCCCTAGTATCCCATATCCATTCTATTTCAAGATGAAAAGCACTGCTTGAACTGAATTCAAATGTATGAATAGTGACGTCACAATGTCCGTTACCGCATAACGTCATTCGCACAATGCGAAGGACACTCAATATTTGCTTGGAAGCATCTCTCTTATAGCACAGTCTTTATACTGGGTGATATTGACATATTATGATATTCAATTTACCCACGTGTTTCGCATCCAGGTGAAATTGAACAAAATTTGAAAAATGTAAAGTAGGATTTTTTTGTCGTGAATTATGATTTTAGTTTACAGATTTTTGGGCACCCTATGCATGTACACGTATTATTTCTACTTAGCTAAACTTCGGTTCGATTCTACAAATTATATGAGCGGAAAAATTGATTGAACAAATGGTTCCAAAACTATAATTACGATTATTGATAAAACCACTAGGCGGTGTTTTCTTTCAAACTTGGTTCAATGTTACCTGGATTGTCTGGCTTAATATGCCAACGTTGTCATAATGTTTCAGCCCATATGCGACTTTAGAACTCCTCTACAATTAAATGCTCGATTGAGAGAGTTTAGTTTGGGCTCTTCTTCACCATCTTGAAGATGAGCGAAATTCTAGTGGCACCAATATCAATAATTCCTTTGGAACACATTTGTTTTGGGACCATGGTAATTCTCAAATTATAGATACATTAGAAATTCACACTATTAAACAAAGCCATATGACGTCATAATAAATGAGCCTTGATAACGTCATACGGCGTCGAGGGACCGCGCAGTGAATACCAACTTGACAACTCACTCATGTTTGTGGTTGTTTTGAACTGGTAAAATTTTCAGGACGAGGACATTTAGTTATGAGTTTTGATTTAAAAATAACTTAATGTTATTATCACCTGTTTGGTGGCAGTCTCTATAATGCTGTGGGTACGATGCAACGCAATAAAAATAACATATACTTTACTGGTTTAATAGCTTTAAACTAAGTTTCCTCTAGTGGAAGGACCAGTTAAGTCTTACGATCAGCTGTCCAAGACTCGACCAAGTGACAGAGGTCATGATCCTCAGAATTGAGGGAACGATTAGAGAGAGGGAGATGGAGAGACAGAGAGATTGATAGCTTGGTTTTATTTAAGCTTAAATATTCAAATACATATTAACTTTCAATTTCCTTTAAATAACTATTAAATGGGTTTAGTAAGATACACTTACATAACATCCTATATGGAAATCGTTTCAAACATTTGCAACACGTTCACTTTAGCAGGCAATTTTACGCTTCAAATACCATAAGGGCCAAGTCGATTACGATCAATAACGCAATATTTTACTGACAGTCCGTAAAGGAAACCAAAAATATTTAATAATAATTCTCAGACTAAACAGGTGCCGAATCTATTTGACCTCATAACTTACCGACCACAGTAACCACAAATGGTCTAAGACCGGCAAAAGCCATTACGAAACACCGTAGGCGTCCGCCAGATGGCGCGATGACGAAATGTTATTGTTGCTGCATTTTTGTTTTCGGAATGCACCGACGCCATCTTGGTTCGGTCGGTTTTGACAGCTGTCATTCTTGACGTAATCTTATCTCATTACTGGGTGTGGTGGGCGTTTTATTGATTTTTTAATTTTAATACTAACTGATGGGTGATTTATCCATCCTCAATATGGCTCTATTGATAGTTAGAGAGTGTTGTGATGTAATATTTTATTCATATTTCCTTGATAATTTTGTTCGAAGGCAGTTAAACAAATATTACTTGGATATGTATAAACTTGCCATTGAAAAAAATACAATATGTAAGCAAAACCTATCGCATTATTTTATTTTCAATCTAGGTGGCCCGACGGACCAAAGCTTATGCACTTCGGACAAACGACGTGAGTTCTTCGCTTAGCGATCGACTATCCATCCATCTTTCGAGTAAAAAGAAATAACCTGCCATACACCAATGTTTCGAGTCAATTCAAATTGACTTCTAAAAAAATAAAAAACAAACTGCAATTACACAAGCATCAAAAATAAAACGCAACATCGATACAGCCGGCGACTGCATCAAACGGCCAGATATCTCAATATGAACGCATTCATAAATGGAATATACGATTTTTCATGTACCAATACACAAAAAATAACAACATTGTCGATTGCACGCGCCAACTTTTTAATTCCCGTTTCAAAAACATTTCAAAACACGAACACAAAACTGCGTATACTTGGAATTGAAAAAAGAACGCGCGGTACGGCCGAAGCGTTCAAAACGAACGCATGCAAAATAATTCAAAACAGCCGATGTAGTTGAAAGTTAACTAACTTTTGTAACTGGATTACGGGTTACATATTAGAGTTATGCAAATTCATTACGTAGGAATTTCAAGCATTAGGACTGTGGGAACTTTAATCCTACGGTAGAGCTTATGAATTATACGAGCCGATGTATGCACACCAACAGAGTTTCGTAAAAATAAATTCCTTCAAAACACATAGTTTGCTAAGTTATAAACATTTTTTTTTTTTTGAAAATATAATATCATTACTTTGTTTACTGTAAATATTCCCATACTCCCTCGGGAAGCCATGACCTAAAGCCAGGATCGCGACAGTATACCGAGAATAACCGAAGTCATAAATCACGGCCAATGCGCTGTTGCCAGTTGGCGAGCATAAAAGGTAATTGAAAGGGTAACCACGGGAAAGCAATAAAAATTAAGAAAGTAACCCGAGATGCGACAAGGTGTTTTATTGAGTCAATTTCTCGCACATTACTCCACCGTGCTTGCAATAGCGTTGGACAAATAAGCGAGTACATTGCTGTAGAGTTGCCAGCGTTGGACAAAGAAATAAACCTACTTTTGGTTTTACGCGAACTTATGGACGTAAAACACGCATAATAGACATTGACAAGTGTAGAACAAACGAAAATAAGATAGTGCTGTGAAGCTTCTAATGGACTTGACTTTGTTTCTTCAGACGTGCGAATTTTTTTTGTTAGAAAACCTATTTTTTACACACATTCTGTGTTTTACGCATTGAATAATGTCTTATGAACACTTTTGAATCATCTTTACGTGATTCTACCATCACTTTCAAATTAACATCATTCATAGAGAGGAAACAATGTGTAACAACATTTTGCATACTGTATCATTATCTGGTTTACAAAATAGATGCGTTAATGATTTAGCTATCCAAAATGTACTAAGCATTCCACAGTAAAATTGTTCAATTTATTATCAGATCATTTTGTCGTTCATACTTGAGATTATAATAAAATTTTCCACAAAGCTTTCTCTTACGCACCTTAATTTTACGATAAGCGAAATAGCACAAAAGTGTACTTCAATAAAATTTATGTTCGAAATACCGTTTTAGACCAAATTCTATAAGATATGCATTAAACCTGCTTGGGTGTTCAATCGGCCTTTATTACGGTCAATGGAAATTAGAAAATGCATTAAAAAGTATGTTTTAGTGAAATTAATGACAATAGGTTTAAAATGGCAGGTTTAAGACATCATAGCATTGTAATTGTTTACATTAAAGCTGTAATGGGTATGAGTAAATTAGTCCCAATGTAGGTAAATTATTAACGGTTACAAGTTAAAGAAACAACATTTCGAGTTTTTGGATGGAATATATTGATGGATTAGAGCCTAGAAGGGGTAATGAGAGACCCCGGCTTTGATGTTCAGAGATAAATGTTTGTGTAGGCAATAGGTAGGAATAGGTTGGGCAATAGGTATTTGCCCTCATCTAGCCTTGTATATTGATTTCTCTCGCTATCGCATATTGCTGTGAAATACAGATTCGAGTTTTTTGTTCTGACACGACAATTTAATTGTAGCACACAACACAACAACGGCGCCGTAGCTGAAATCGAGTAATTATTGATGTTCAAACCTAAATATTCTATCCATAAAAAGTAGCTACTCATAACGAAGAGAATTTGATAAGGAAAAACGCTAAGATATTATAAGACTATAAGACTGAAGTCGCTCGGAGTTTTTGAGTCTACAACACCAGAAATTAAATTATGAGGTCCGAATCTGTGTGTGACTTCTAGATTTTTTTGTTAAAAAAGTTCAATACTTGGACCGTAGCATAATTTTTTTTTGTACTCTGATATATGTGTACTTAAGATATGTATCATCTTGCAATGTAACATAACATGCGTTTTTAAACGTGAGTCATTATGCTTGTCCTATTAAGAAAATAAATGTTATTACTAACATGCGACAAGTATTGGAAGAGTTAAATGTATAATTGAATGCAGTTAATGTAAATATTTACGGCCGTTTACTTTACGGTTTGAATGGTAATTCGGGTGTTCAATGAATATAATTTTATTTAAAACACAAAAGTTCATGAATTATCAATGAATACAAACGGAGTATTTTAAAATTATCCTGAGTAACATTTTCCAAAGGGGATTAGCTGCACGAAGACTAATCACACCAATACATTCTTAGAGTCTTATTTATGTTGGTAAAAAATAAGAGAATTCGTATCGAACTAAAAGAGACTATGTAAAGAATAATGGTTTTGTACCGCAGCCCCAGCAGAATTTTGTGGTAAAAAATATATTTTTTATTTACAACTACATCGTCCTCCCGAAATACGAGTACTATGTTGGTGTGGGTTGTTTAGGTTTTCATAATGATAATGAATGATGACACCCATTATATGATATCTGTATCAGTATCAGCCCATGTAGGTCCCACTGTAGGGCACGCGCCTACTCTACAATCGACAGTACGATTGAGAGTGGTTAGGCCATATAGTCCACCACGCTGGCCTAGTGCGGGTTGGCGACATGGTTGGTTACATACCATAAAAAAATTATCAATCGCTATGGTATGCATGTTTCCTCACGATGTTTTCCTTCACCGTTTTAGTGTGTGGTGATATACAACAACAAAATTAACTGTTTTTAACCTAAGTAAGACAATATTGCTAGATGTTCCTGGAACTTCACAATTAACGCATACAGCATACAGTAAAGTGATTAGCTTATGATCATAATGATCTCTTCCATTAGCTGTAGGAAACATGAGTCCACATAATGGTTGCAACCACCGACGTGGATATGCATAGATGATGTAAATAAATATAAATAAATAAATACACCCAACAGTCACGTACATTTTTCTGACCACACACTAAAATCGAGTGTTGTGTCGCGAGTATCAGGAACCACGAGAGGTTTTTCTGTCTCACAAACACCCAGACCGGAAACAAATACCTGTGAAGCTCAAATATTTGTCTCGATACAAGAATCGAACCAGCACCATCGAAGTAGCACCACTAAACAGAACGTCACTGAATTTAGTAATCCAAGCTCACTTTGGACACGTCAATCTTATTTGCGGCATCTATTAGATATCATATCTGTGGTTCCAACTACACTTGGTGGTCCCAACTTATTACCTTTTTGCATCGCACCTACTTTTACCAGGGAATATAAAAAGAAAAAAAAAACTTAAACAACGGAAAACGGAAGCGACATTTCTTCGAACGCCTCGGGAAGTCGAGTAGTATGTTGATGACGTTTGAAAAACAGCGCGTTAACAGCTAATGAATTCTCGTAGATTTACAAAAAATGTCGATCGCGTGCTTTTCTTTGAATTCCAAATTATGTTAGGTGGAGAGGTAGTCGTGTCAACGATATGAGCCGATTTTTTAATTGTGGGATGGGTTGGTGTTAGTAACTCATTATGTTGCATATATTGTTTTTAAAAGTATGTATGGTACCACTAGTTATTATTCTTTACCTCGTGAATTTACCACACTTTATTGTTTACTATAGGAAGTTACTAAAATTTCTTCTATACTCTGTCTACTTTGGAGGAGAAATTCGGTGTGAAAAATTTGGGTTGCTTAGTATTAAAGTTAGTACGCGACATGATGATCATCTCTTTGGTCGGAAATAAGCTTTGCGTTTGTCGATGATTCTTAAGACCTATGCCTATTCGATAATATTGGCATAAGGTCATTTATTCTACAATACACATACATATAACCAGAATAACTATAGGTATATATATCTCCTTGACAACAAATATTGCTCTAGTAGTGATGCAGAAACCTCTGGATGTGAAACACGTGGCTTATTTAGTTTCTAATGAGGTCGGATGTCTGCCATATTGTCTATTAATAGACTAGAATTAATGTTACCACGTGTGTCTGCGATATAATTACGTAGTTCCAGACCCCAGGCGTGATGACGTCAGATGTATTCAATAGTGACCACATATTAAAGATAGGATAAAATATGGTAGGAAAACGTTTAAGTAAGTCCTTCGACACGCAAGAATAACTCTTCTATTATCCATCGAAGTTGTCTGGTAGAGATTGCCATAGTGCGATAAGACCGCCATTTGTACTTTGTTATTTTATGATCTCTATATACTGTTTTTTGGGAGCATTTTAATAAAATATTGAAATGCGAGACGAGCATGCCGTTCGTCTGATGGTAAGAGATATGACCGCTCATAAACATTAGCAAAAACAAACAACGCTCTGAACTACAAAGCAATGCTTGGCATTTCACTAAATCTCGACACGAAATTTCGCTCCAATAAATAACTACATGGTAGGTACTAATATACATGGTTCAACATTTACTTTGTTACATTCAGCATATTCTAGCAGTGTGCCAGTGGAATGAGCTACGTGTACAAAGGAAACATTTCAGCGAGGCACATGTCAAGCGGGACTGACCTCACGCCCCTTGTTCGATATCAAGAACTTGTATGTATTCCAAGCGAATTGTGCGAGCGTGGTACTATCATCGAATTATACGTCATCGTGCATTTTGTACCAATCCATGTATGGACCAATATTTGTGTCCAAATGGAGAATAGTCAACCTCTGTACCGCAGTTGGTTATGTTCTTGCACTGAGTCAAATTTTTGTGTGAGATGCCAGATTTTTTAAAAATAATAATAGTATTTATTTATTACTCCAAATCACAAAGTTTATAATTAACTATGAAACAATAATGTTGGCATATAAAAAAATGCAACAAAAAAATATAATGCCAACAAATGACAAATGATAACTATTATGAATGCGTGTGTTTAAGTGTGTGTGGTTTCAAATAAGTTTCGAAGCTGGTTGTTGTGAGACCGTCGAGTTCTTCGTATTTTCTGAGGTCTGCTATATGAGACTTGGTATTTTACTATGGGTCAGGATAATTTTTGTGACTGTTGCGTTTATTACGTTTATTAATAGACGGAAGTCGGTTTCATGGTATGGTAGGTGGTAATGGATTTTGTGGTTCACATATTAGCCCTAGATGCGAAGAATTCTATCAGTTTTTCAACATAGGGTGTTGACATGTTTTAAATCGAATGAAGGCTGGTGCCACATCAAAAGATTGGTCATGCCCATTGCCATGCCATTGGCACACATCTGTACTAATGTGAAGGTACTATTTGCATGCAACAATTGCGTTAGCCCGCTATTGTTGGTTGCCAAAAAGTTCAAGACCCTACGTGACCCGAAGCACGTAGATCATTTGGCAGTATAGGGTAATTTCGAAATGGAGTCCAAAGTAATGCCTTTGAATTGAATGTTACACAAAATTAAAAATAAAATTAGTTTTATTGTCATGTCCATTTTTCCTTCCAAGCCGCGGTGTGAATGCACTGTTGTGTTTATTTTTATTGCAATGAATGGCGAGACGAGAAAGCCGTTCGCCTGATGGTGAGCGATACGACCGCTCATAAACAGTAGCAAAATTCCACTGCGCTCGCCATCGGACGCCATCGGACGGTGAGCGCAGTGGTAAGCCAAGCATTGCTATATAATTCATGGTGTTGTTTGGTTTTTCTAATGCTCGTGAGCGGTGGTATCGCTTCCCACCAGGCGAATGGCATGATCTTGTTTCTCTTGTTTCACAGTCAGTATGAAACCAAATGCGTCATGAAAACGTGTCCGTCAAATATACACAATCTTTATTACGTAAAACGACAAAATATTACTCCAAAGACAATAAACTCTCGGAATCCGTATAATCACCCGAAGATAATTCGAACGACAAAAAGTTTTATGACATCGTCAAATTGGACACAGCGCGGGGTCGCGTGTTTCGTAACACAACTCCCGATGTATCAATTATCTGAACACTGAATGTCTCTATTCGCGTCTACGTGTTAACGAGACGCTGTGACGTAATAAGCGGGTTAAGGCAGAGGAGGAAAGCGATTTGGAACCATATATACCGGGTATCTCAAGACTGCTACCGAAAACGAAGCCGGGTGGTAGTTTTAGTGACTACAAACACAATGCGACTAAAAATTTCGCAAAGAAACGCGACAATTATTTTTTATGATTTTTTAAATATCGTCATTTTTGGGTGGTAAGTCCATAGTTTTTGCTAAAATAATAATTTAAACTCTTTTATACCTTAGATTATTTATAAATAAAAGGGTATACACTATTATTTTAGGAAAATTTTGTATTTACCACCCAAATATGGTCATAGGAAAAAAATAACCATAAAAAATATGTCACTTTTTTTTGCAACTTTTTCTGTTGCATTGTGTCTGAAGTCGCTTAAACTACCACCCGGCTTCGTTTTCGGTAGCAGTCTTGAGATATCCTGTATACTAAATTAACCTCTGAGATTGGCCTCCCATTCTTCTATTATTATACCATCCCAAGGTTGCCTAGAAGAGATTGCCCAGTGTGATAAAGCCTTTTGTAATTATTATAATGTAATTTTTTAATGGAACTTTTTCTATGTTTGGTGCAAATATTACTCTTCTATATTCTGTATCAGCCCATACAAGTTTCTCTGTAAGGCGCGGGCCTCCTCTACAATCAAGAGTGAGATTGATTGGTTGAGCCATATAGTCCATCACGTTGGCCTAGTGCGGTAGGGCGGACTTTACATACCATAGAATTGATGCAAATAGCTACGTATATATTTTTATCGTTGCTTAAAATAACAAATGTGTAATGGTTGTAAAAACGTTATCAAGAGAAATGCGTTGCTAAATATTTATTTTATTTCCGTAGAGCAAACAAGGTGCGGATATAAGCAAAATTAATCTCAATATACATTTCAGCAAACACATTATGAGTTTTTTTAACACATATTTGTACTACCGTTTTTATCGAGTAGCGACAAAACAAAACAGCTGTAAACGAGTATAAACTTATATATAAGAAATAATTATATAACTTGTGGATTATCATACCTTTGTGCGTCACCGTATGTAGTGGAGCAACAATAGAACAACCCAGTACTGAGGTAGTTTTTAATTCGTTTTTTCTTCATATATGTCACATGTTCCTACGTGGTAGTTTCACTTCACAACTCGTATACAAATATGATTTTCACTTCATACCAAATCTATACTAAATCATGCCCTGTATCAGCTCACATAAGTTTCAGTTCAGGGCGTGGGCCTCATAAGAAAGTTCAGAGTCTAATAGAGGGGTTAGGCCATATAGTCCTCCACGCTGGCCCAGTGTGGATTAGCGGACTTTACATGCCGAAGAAATTCTTGCAAATCGCTATTGTATGCAGTTTTTTCACGAAGACTTCCTTCCCCGTTATATTAGTGGCCTGATGGTGAAAAAAGAACCTCTAATATCCCATAAATTATACGGTGGATAAAAATGTGCTATGTAGTCGAAGGCGCGTTGAGGCAGAAGTGTTAAAACAGTTACCGTGATTGTGCCGCGTCTAATTCACGGCTCGTATGAGGCCCGAAGCACATACCTTCAGACTAACGGAATAACTGCCCTGGTTGCTATGACAACCGATTTAAATCAAGTTTTAAGATGTTCTAGTCAAGAAGCTAAAACTTTCCTTAGATCATAGTTTTTGATCATCATTATCAGCCCGTTGCAGTCTACCACTGGACTGAGGCTTCTGCCAAGGTACATCACAGAGTCTGGTCTGTTGCTTTATGCATCCAGTTGCTGCCGACTCTCTTGTTCGAGTCGTCCCGCCATCTGGCCAGAGGACGTCCGGGGTTTTGATGCCTAGTGCTAATTAAAAGTATTGATGTTTGTCATACTTTCAGAATAAACTTCACAGCCTAAAGTAGCGTTTATACACAACATTTTAAGAATTAAAAATATCCCGATATCGCTATAACACCACTGCACTATGCTTACTTATATTTGTTTAAAAATGAGAATCAAACTGCCTTACAAAAGTACCACAAACGTTCAATATTAAACCCATTCCCACGATCCTTATACGATTCAAAGCATCCATACAGATATCTTGAGACTAACCTCGAGTCATATCTGTGACTTGAGAGCTAGGTGCCCTGCAAACATCTTGACCTAACGGACAGTGTGAGAACAGGGGTCATTTGTGACCTCGCGTGACAAATGCTGCTTTGAGTGGGACTTAAAGGGATATTATCATTAATCTGTGATTCTGGTGTTGGGATTTTGATAAGAATGGAACGGATATTATTAATATTAGTAAAGATTTGTTTGTAGATCAATTCGGTAAATAAAATGTATTTTACAATGAAATGAATAATTTTGTAATCGTTCCATTACTAGCACATTATAACTGTCTAACCCACATTATTAAATTATAAACTAGTTCTATCTGATACCAACATAATTTTACTTAATTTTATTATAGAATTGTATCTCATGAAGTGAAATGCAAAATTTCTTTTGAAAGTAACCTTGTTTGAACCACAAATAGAACTTCACATATCGTCTGTATATTTTAAAAGGAAGGTAACGTACGATTCCTTCATTTTTCATATGGTTCATGGAGGCAGGTTGTTTCAAAGAAGTTACTTAACAATAGAAACGTCAAGATTCCGCAGAAGACTGCACTGAGCAGTGAATTTACTCGGGCTAAAGATGAAGATATTGTAATGGTTGAACGTGGTTTTCACTTAGTGACTATAGTCTTATGCTTGTTTACCACTTCTATGGTATAAACGATAATTGAAACCTGATTTTATGCTCTAGGTATTACGGATTATAATGTATCCATTAATAAAACCAGTGGAATTAAAGTGACGTTAACATTTATATCAATGTTTAATACTTATCTATTTGCAAAACATCATGTAAATTGGTCCAGCAGTTTTATAAAAACAAACAAACTCTTGTTACAAATACTCGTACATTAATTACAGTTAGGCATAAATGACACCAATTAGCCTAATTTACTTCAATAAAGTAATTTGTTGTTTCAACTTGAAACACAAGGCATTTTACAGAAATTATTAATACATTTTAATTAAGTTATATAGTAATTACTTAATAAAGGTATTTATATTAAGATTCAGGGTTTTTACGAATGTCAAAATGTTTAAATGTGAATTAAATAATTAGTGCTGTTTTTATACTTCATTTTTTATAAATCTGGGGGCACAGCAGTGCCCCCTCCAAGTCAAGCTAAAAAGCGGCACAGTCGTACCATCCTTTTCTCGAAGCAATTCAGAACATTTTCAACCCTCCATAACTTCGTTGTGGTTAGAGTAAGAAGCCTGAATTTTCAGTTACTAAGCAGGCATTGCGTAAACACGGTATATTTAAAATTTTATTCAATTTGAACCATTACTTTAAGAATTATAACTTGTCAAACTTTCGTAATTTTGTCACTCACTGACTGACTGACCGATCATCAAAAGTCTAAGGCAATTCTAGCAGACATAGAACTTTCAAATTTAGAATATCATTAGTATTTAGTGTCTAGATTAAGGGAAAATTTAAACATTTCATAATTTCTCTCTAGTTTTCTAGATACACCAACTGCGTGAATAATAAATCCCATATAAATGTATAAGATTACAAAGTTAAATTTGTAATCCTATACATTTATACCGGGTATCTCAAGACTGCTACCGAAAACGAAGCCGGGTGGTAGTTTTAGTGGCTACAAACACAATGCAATTAAAAATTTCGCCTAGAAACGCGACAATTTTTTTTTATGATTTTTTAAATATCGTCATTTTTGGGTGGTAAATCCATAGTTTTTGCTAAAATAATAATTTAAACTCTTTTATACCTTAGAGTATTTATAAATAAAAGGGTATATACTATTATTTTAGGAAAAAATGTATTTACCACCCAAATATGGCCATAGGAAAAAAATAACAAAAAAAAAATTGTCGCTTTTTTTTGCAACTTTTTCTGTTGCATTGTGTCTGAAGTCGCTTAAACTACCACCCGGCTTCGTTTTCGGTAGCAGTCTTGATATACCCTGTATGATTCCTTGTACCCGTATATAATGGAATAATAGTTGTAGATAGGTATCTGTATATAAACTCATTTGCAAAAAAAACGGGCACCTAAGCAGTGAACCATTTCAAATGTTACTATTGGTTTGTTTGATAATTATAGGTAGTTTTACTTTCACAATTTTGTAAATTAATAAGCAAATAATCGTTTTCGTCAGTATTATCATAAAATTTTGATAAAATTTATGGGTTTTAATGCCAAAGTTCACTAGTAGTGTATGCTCGCTAGTAGTGCATATGCTCGTGAAGTAAAAGTTAACAAAGATTTTTGTTTGTTTTTTCTTTAATAAAGTAAAAGCAGATAAATGTTTAGTATCGAGTGTGACCCCCTCTAGCTGAAATCACAGCTTGAATTCGTCTGGGTATACTAGCGAGGATATCCCGGATACTTGCTTGCGGAATACGTTCCCACTCCGTGGTAATCACATTCTTCAGCTCTCTGATGGTCTGCGGAGCCGGTTGTACTGATCTCACGCGTCGTTTCAGAACCTCCCAGACATGCTCTATAGGATTGAGCCTGGTTCTGGAAGAAAACCATGTACCCAACCACGGGATGATCGTTTTCTTGTGAGTCGCGCATTGAGAAATCGCAAGTCTTCGTATGTGGACCTTAAGAACAACCTCGAAAAAGTAAGAAATGTGCATATTAGTCTATGGACGGTCAGGAAGAGGAATACACCCTGTATTCAGCCCATGAAACTGTACAAAATTCCTTTAGAAAAACATGACGAAGATAAACTTGCAAATAAATAGACTAAATAGCTCGAAAATATCAATTACCATGAAAGAAAGAACACTAATAATCAAATCCGCTATATTTGTGATAAATTGATACCTACAAAAATAAGAAAAAACCATAAGACAGAGGCTTTAAGAAAAAACGTTATATATATTCTAGAAATAAAAATACCGAATAAAGTAGGACTCTACAAAAAGACGTGAGATCCCATCAAAAACATCCTGTAAAAAAATTCAAAGTCTCGCAGCTCAGTTTTTCTACCGCAAAAAGTTGTGAGATCCATGTAATACCAAGTCGATTAATTTATTTAGTCCTTGCTTAAGGGACGTTCTGTATGAAGTTATTACGTAAGTTATTATCATATCAATATTAAAAATTCTTTACGTTTTTAATAAATAGATCGACTTGGCCAGTAGCATTGTGTATACATTTTACGATACATTATGTTTTCATGCGATGTTTTTGATGGGTTAAATTAATTTGGTTCTTGATATTTATTTAAATTGTTAGGAATAAAATTGACAGGGCTAAAACAAAGATATAAAAAAAACCATAAAAAAGTCAGTAAAATATTGATCACAAGTATAATAATATAAAAAAAACGTTAAAACTCGGGGACAAATATTGATATTACGTAAATTTAAGAAAATCGCAAAAAAAACTCTACATAACTTCATTTAAATTGCATAACTGGTACTTAAAACGTAATTTCACAATAAAAAAGGTTATTGGGTACAAAAAAGGTTATTGTCAAAAAGTATTTACTTTACATAATGTTCACTTGATGCGTCTGCGCGTGTCATCGACCCAAATACCGCGGCTACAACAGTAGGCCGATTGTGAACCGACGAGGAAGCGTTTTGGACTAAATGGGTCAACATGAGGCTTGTAGTGACGCGACTTATTTTCGGTATCGATATTTTAAGAATCAATATATTCTGTCAGTATCAATTTTCTATTTTTTATGAAAATTATAAAGACAAATTACGCCTGAATTCCAAAGATGTAGAGGCTTGATCCTATCAAATCACATCAGTTTCGTCCAATTTCAATTTCTCCATCAAATGGCATTGATAAATGAAATCATTACATAAGTGAGTTTATAGACCGTTGATGTAGCTTAAAAATTAAAATCACTTAAGCGGAACATCGAATTCCAACCAGAAGAACTGAAAATAGGTCATTGGCAATCTCTAGTGTTCAGTAAAGGACTTCCTATGACTAAAAATAATGATAATGATTAATGAGGAAAAGCCAGCTGTGAAACGAAATAAAATGCCTTCGATCATCAAGAAAACTTGTTATAGTCCCACAAAGTTATCTGACCCGGTGAGAGAGTCGCTGTTGTCGAATTTGGTGTTCCCATTAAAAATAGATATAGCAATAAAGTGGGTGAAGTAAGATTTTTCAATTCGATCAATAGTGTCAGGAAAATGAGTGAACCAGTTTTATTTGCATGTTATTTTTCCTTCCCAAGATTTCTAACAAATCGCTTCCCATACCCTTAAACAAGTGTATCTGTATCAGCCCATACACTATATGTCCCACTGTTGGGAACTGCCCTATTCTACAATCGGGAGTGATATTGAGGGTGGTTAAGCAATATCATAGGCCATATAGTCCACCATGCTGGCCTAATGTGGGCTGGTGGACTTACATACCATAGATATTCTTATAAATCGCTATGGTATGCAGGTTTCCTCACTATGTATTCCTCCACCGTTTTAGTTCGTATTTATTGACTATCAATACACACATGACTCCGAAAAGTCAGATTTGTGACCTGAGATTCGAGCCCACGACCAGCGTGAACATGTTGGCAGCCGCGTTAGGTCCATTTACCAACAGGCCACCACGCACGTAAAGATACATTTTAGTTTATGATATGTGCTTACACCTATTTTACTAGTACGTACAAAATTCTATTTACGAGGAATTTATTTTGAAAAGCTGACAACACAAGGCTGTGGTGGCAGCTACATGTTGATAATTTTTTTCGAAGGGTATTATTGGGGTCTGAAGACGCTTATCTTCCTTCGTAAAATTTAATACCTGGAGTCTAACGTTCCTAGCGTCACTTTTTAAAGTTTTCGGCATTTTTCATTAATTTTTAATAATGCAGGAAACATAAATACATTGAGTAAACAACCAATGGCGGTTATGTCAGTGAGTGGCAGGTAAATTGTCAATTTCAAATGACGTCGTTGTTTCTACTTTTGGCCACCGGGCCAGATAACTTTGTGGCTCTATAGATAAGATTGAAACATACCGTACAGATAACATAAAACAACTCAAGGAAATTGTGTAACTCGGCAGCCTTGTCAAAGTTCGACTTGTTTTACGTCATACAGTTGTATATGCTTCGGTGTTGCCTAGTTCCTGACCTTGCTCATGACGAAACATCTGTTTTACCAACGGCACTTGTATTTAAATTTACATTAAAATTAATATTCTTTTGAAATTTCCTATGGGGTTATAACTTTAGGCATAGATTTGTTAAGACAATTTATTACGACAAAACTAAAACTTTTTGTTGATAGGATTTTGTCATGCGGGGCCCTGCATATATACTTATATCTTCAGGGACCAATTTTACCTCCTCATGGCGGTATCTGCTAGCTATGAACGAGGGTATTTAGTATACGTTAAGAAAAAGATTATGATGAGATTTTGATAAGTACCTAAGCTACCATATTTAGCGGTTAGTATATTGAAACCGTCTATCCGTTAATGTAGTTTCTTAATGGCCTAAAGATCTATGGCTTAAAGATTCTAAGAATACTATTATAATAATATTCATTCGTCAACCAACCTGAAGGCTGAAGGTCGATTTTCAGCAGTGACTCATATGGTACTACATACATACGAGTACTTACTAAAGTTCTCAATAGTCCGGTACATACCTGTAACCAAAAATATATATTAGTTTTAAAATAATAATAATTTATTCCTTATCACCTTAAAACTCTTTTTTGTTTCTTTGTAATGATTTTCCATATTTTGTGATCACCCGTTTCTTCCGTGCTTCCGTTCATACCAGTCCATCTTAAGGTTGTCTGGAAGAAATTGCCGGCAGCGATAAGACCGCCGTTTGTTACACATAAATAAGCGCTTGTGTTGAAATGAAATGAAATGAAATGTATTTATGAAATGAAATGAAATGAAATGAAATGAAATGTATTTATTGATCACGTAGGCAATTAAGGAGCTCTTATGACAAGTCAATACACATAGAACTTAATCTCTATTTACAATATATTTCCTATGCTTATTATTACTTATTTTAATTTCTTGCTTTTATCAATTTATTTATTAATTTTATTTATTTTTAAATTAATTTTATTTTTATTTATAATTTATGATTAGTTTTTTTAATTTATTTAGTTTTTATTCATATTTTATTTAAAGTATTAGTTTTTACTTTATAGTAATTTATTTGTCAAAGAAATACATTATTTACGTTAGTCAAATTAAATTATATTATTTGTGGACCATAAATATTACAACGGTGCGTAGCGGTTTATAGTTACCACCGGATCCAACGCGGCCCTTCCTGAGAAGACCCGGCGAAACAAACTCAGTGGGCTTACACTACCACTGGAACTACGCGACGCGACCCAGTCCTGAGTATATCCAGCGACTAAGACTCAGTGGGCTTGTTTTGGGTCCAACTTAAGACAACGACCATAAGTATTTCCGATACGTCCCGTATGTTTAGGCTTACTGCCGGATCCAACGCGGCCCTGACTGAGAAGACCCGGCGAACAAACTCAGCGGGCTTTACTTTACCATTGGATACTACGCGGCGCGACCCATTTCTGAGTAGATCCAGCGAGTCAAACTCAGTGGGCTTGGTTTTGGTCAATTTACTAAAATAAGTATTTGTGACTTGTCTTACAAGGATTTGCCATATTAATTATTATTTTTATATGATTTTTTCGATCGGTCGTCATATAATTTAATGTTGTTGTTATTATTTCTGTTCTTTTGTGTGGTGTACAATAAAGTATTTATAAATCAATAACGGTCGACATATTAACTTAGTAAAAAAGCCCTAAATTTAGAATTTACAAAAATAGATTATTTCCGCTCATAATATCGATAATCCAATAAAGTTTTATGCATCACTAACGTTGCATCAGAGCATCGGTGATTTGGTCCGCAGTTGCGTTGGTTTACCTAATTTTTCATTGTGCGCGTTGCCCAAACCGATTTCTCATTGTTTTGTCCAACAATGGCCGGCTTATAGTTTGCTCTGGACCGGAAAATTATTAATTGAGGACACGAGGTCGTTACGTTTTTAGACATTGTGTGGTTGGGTAAGTGTATCGTAAAATAGGTTTCGTGATATTGAAACGAGAGATTAGTTGGGAGAGTATTACATTTGATTTTAGACTCTATTGTGCCTTATTTATTTATTTATTTCAAGGAAAATGCAAGTTTACAGTATTTTAACCAAAACACTTACATTCTAATTAATAATAAATGGAACATACACATTATTACTGTTATTTCTAAAATTTTAACAATTAGAGACATTTATATATTTATCAGTACAAAATAAAAATAAAAAAAAACTAGTTAACAAATTAACAACAAAATAAAAGTAAATATAGTAGTTTTAGTGCCTTAACTGATTGTCACATTGGATCGACGAAATACAATCTATTATTTATTTATTTATTTATTAAGTACAGGTATACAAAACAGAATACAGCCAATTAAACAGTTAAAAACAAAAATAGCATAGTTATATGATCTAGGATGTATCCCTAACTATGTATACACAACATGTTATTATTTCTTGAACTAAACATAACATAAAATTAAAACAGGAAATGAAAAAATACAATAATATTAAAGGAAAAAAAATGTAACAATAATTATACATACAATTTAAATTTGGTAAAATTATTAGCGAAACATTTTAATGATAAATTCCAAATGGACCCTTAGTAAAAAAGAAAAAAAAATTGAATAAAAAATAAGTTAAATTAAATTAGTAAATTAATTACACAATTTTAAATTATAGATCATTTACATAAAAACATTAACATAGCATATAACATTGTATTCCAACAATTATTTTAACATTAGAACAGTCTTAACCTGTCTCTTGAAAACATTAAGTTTATGGTTAAACACGTCAATTTGGGTTTTGCTACTTACACAAAGATCATTGTAGAGTCTACACATTCTCGCCATAGGATTGTTAAAGGAAATATTGTTTTTATACGCTTGAAGAAAAAGGTTTTAGGATTGCGTGTGATATAATTAGTATTTAGATTTAAATATGATAATAATTTTTGAGAGTCAAGAGTAGAGTGAATAATTTTGTGTAGATAAATAAGATCTTGGTGCTGACGTCTAGTAGAAAGAGTAGTCATATGTAATCATTTTTAAGTTATGAAATATGGTTTGTGATTTGATTTAACTGGCGTCCAAGCTGATATACCTTATCCCTGTTAAACCTATCGAATGGATTTACTACTACAAAGATACTCTGTCTCTACAGCCACTATTTACATAAATGTATGCTGCGTCTGCCGGTGCGAAGTTATCATGCCGAATGAAGTCTTAACTTTGCTTAATGTTAGCATGTAGTTAGTAATTAGAATGTATCTTAAATTATTATATTTATATAATTAAAACAGATCTTCCTGTACAAATAAATATTTTGTAACAACCAAATTCCAAGTGTTTTCAAAATGTCAATGTGCTATGAAACTCATAAAAACTAAACTCATACAACATGAAATGTAATAGTTTTCCTCGCGACTAACCGTAGTGCGTGCGTCTACAAATTTACATAGAAATTTTACGATGACATTACACGTAACGAGTATTACGCTTTCGACAAATATTCCTGCTAGACATTGCGTAGATTTTGTATCATATTGACTTAGGTAGTTGTTTAAATTTGGTGCTGGTTTTTGTCAGCCTCCTTCGTTCTGATTATGTCCGTTAATAACGAAACAGATGTATGACAAATGTATAATGTTTTAAGTTTGGTGGTATGTTAAGTACCGCCAACCCGCACTAGGCCAGCGTGTTGCACTTTATGGCCATTACCAATCTCAATTGTAGAGTAGGTCCATACCTTGCAGTTTAATGGGACATAAAAGACTGATGAATAGTGAATTGGGACGTATTTGATTTGATTTATTTCAAAAGCACATTCACTAGTACAGGGTATAAAATTAAACGAAGGAATTATTGAAGGAAGTTATTTAGTCTCTAATCTCAATCCTAGTATCTGTCTGTCTGCAAATCTTGAATGTCGACGAAATTATCAATATAAATTTTCACAAAAACTGAAGGTCAAAGAAGGCGAGTGCTTACAAATGTAGAGTTCATTGACACGCGCAATGACGTAAGAAAGTTCATGCACAAGGGTAGCCGCACGTCGTGAAACATTTTGAAAACACTCGATCTTAGTGTGGGGTCATGACTATGTTGTTTCAGAGAGAATTTGTATACAAGTTAAGAACCCCGGTGTCGTTAGCAGGCGTTCATAAAATTATCAGCCAATTTTTTCGACAACAAGGCCATAAAGACGTATTGCTGACGGACTGAAGATGAGAGATAAGAACATATTTAAATAAGATGTGTGTAGTTCAGTTTGCTCGGATTTTTTTGGACGTATGTGTTTTTAAAGATATTGGAAAAAAATGCATAAATATGGCGCATGGTGGCACAATGTGAATAGGTCGGCGACAAATAAGTGAGAGCAACTTAAATATGACTAGAAATATAAAGAAAGGTGTGGTGTAGATGTGTACAATAATTCGGCTTTGTGAACGTAATACAGGGATAAAACCACTTTCACGTCTATCAGTATTATTTTACACATAAATCCTATAGATAGCTTGAAAATCTTTCACAATATTTCCTATTAGTCTTTTAACAGCTCATAAATAAATGTTTTAAAACCAACTCTTACAATAATGTCGAACTAATGATACTCATATTATACTATTAACTTCTATTACTATTTGTAAATGGGTTTTAACTGAGGTTCCATTATTTATATAATTTTATAACTTCTTTAATTCGTTCATAAGCTAACACAATGTATGACGTCACTTCGTTTTTAGGTTGCCTTTGAAGACCAGCGCATTTTGTCATTCCGATGACAATCCAGCATTAATGCTGAGAAGGCATCCCGTTTTCGAATGATTGTACAATTATTAATTACATTCTTTCTTTTTAAATATCTTTATATTTGTTATTGTTTCCTTTTATTCTCCTTTGGTACCTGTACTGTATAAGATGTGTTGTAATACTTAGTAATATAAGCTCAATGGTTGTGATCGAGTGAATAAAAATACTTTAATTCTTTCTTTCTCTCTCATATTGCCAGAATTCTTACAAAAATACCACCAACTTGTAAGTATAAACTCAGCCTAACTCCCAATATAACCGTCCCATTTAAAACATTTGCTTTCACGATGGACGTTCCGTGTATCCGCTGTAACTGAACATGTGCGCTCCATTCAAACTCTTGGCCAACCCTTTGGAATGACTGCGGACAAATTTAGGGCAATGATTTGAACGATAAACAAAAGTTTGTGTGCGGCCAGTGTCTTGTGTTTTTTTTGTAATTGGTGTAGATTATTGGTTTATAGTGGTTCTGAGCATTTATTTATTTTTGTTTATACACTTTATTGCACAAAAAAAATACACATAAAACGAAAATCACAATCATAAAAGTACAATTGGCTGTCTTATCGCTCAAAGGCAATGTTTTCCAGACAACCATGGGATGGACTTTATAAATGGATAAATAGAGGGCAGTCTTAAAGTGTAAAGAATAGGGGTTAAGAAGGAAAAATATTAGAAATACAAATAATAGCATAAGCATTTGATTATGCATAGTTGGAAAGTTTGATTGTTTGCTTGATTAATTAGTTTTGTTGAAGTTATTCGATTCGTAAAATTTGGCTGTGGTTGTATATTTACTTGTGTTTAGATTAAAACTTGTTTGCAAAGAGTATACGTATTTCTACAACATACATACTACTACTTAAGTTTGCACCTGTATCCCTAAAAGTCAAGAGAGTAGACAAAAGTGCTACTAAACTTTTTTATTCCCAAGTAACTCATAGAAAATTTTCCAATTCATCCAAAATTGTGCAAAAGTGACAGTGAACATAATTGAATTGAAACCACTCAACCGATGGTAATAAAGCCTAGATAATGAAAAAGGACTTTATACCCATGTATTACTTGATCTAACCTTTGGAAAAAACGTCAATGTCAGCTTTGTATAACTATGTAAATAACTTTATATAACTGGTGGTAGGTCTCTCATATGTAAGGAGCTGCCTGGGTAGGTACTACAGTAATGTCTATTTCTCCCGCCTAACAGCAGTGTAAATGGACAATTGAGACTTAACATTTTATACCTCAGGATGGCGAGTGCAGTGGAATGCCAAGCATTGCTTTGTAATTAATGGTATTGTTAGGTTTTGCTATTGTCCATGAGCGGTCGTATCGCTTACCGTCAAGCGAATGACATGCTCGCTTCGCCAACCATAGCAATAAAAACATGTGTGGCATTTTTCCATACAAATCTATTGATTTATTTCAAAATTTAATTGATATTCCAAAAGATCTTATTAGAATTTAGTGGAAAATCAACTACACCCGCGAAACTATACTAGTATGCACATAAATTATAAAACCAGGTAAATGGTATTTTAAATCAATAAGTAAGTGATGAAACTGCATATCATTCGTATACCAGTTCCATTGTGATTTGCATCTAGCGCAAGAACAGGTTATATTAATTTGACAACATATATTCCATCACTGTCGTAATGTGTTCCACGTGTAGTTTACCTTTAAAGCTTGGAAAACTAGTGCGAATTGAAACATTAAATCGATTTTAAAACTATGACTTCATATTCTATCGAGATATCTTTTTGAATGCTGGTTACTAAACTACAAAAATATTTGCTTAATGTTTTCCAATATTTACGCGAATGTCACACATTGAAAGTAATCGAACCATCGGAAAGGTAGAACATGTAAAAAATTAAAACAAATCCGCGATAAAATTCTTTAACAATAAATTAATTTCAATACAACACTATTCTCAGGGTGAAAATCAAACTCTATGTTCTTAGCCTCAGGAGATCCACTAATGATCCATGAACATAAACTGTCAGAAGGACTTAGAAGCGTAGGATAAAAAAGTATAAACGTTTTAGCGTAAAAAGATAAAAAAACGTAAGCTGACAACCAGTATTTAAATTGTTATGATTTTACGAGCTGTTGAGATGAGAACCTGTGAACATCTTTTCAATTAATTGTGTCTTGATTTAAAAGTCTATCTCACAATTATTCACAACCTTCATAATGCGCTACTCTGAAAACAAACATATTTTTATATTCTGTATCAGCCCATATATGTACGTCCCACTCCAGGGCACGGGCCTCCTTTACAATCGAGAGTACGATTGAGAGTGGTTCAGCTATATTATTATTATTATTATTATTATTACACTTTATTGTACACATAAAACAAATGAAAAAATACACAATGAAAAACACTTAACCTATGTGTAAAGTACAATCGGCGGTCTTATCGCCTTCGGCGATGTCTTCCAGACAACCTTTGGATGGAATGGACTATACAGAAGTAGAAAAACGGGGGTAGACATGTCATAAAGTAAATTATGAGTAAAAATCGAATGGTCTACCATGTACAAACAAAAATAAACATTCAAAGACTACTACCTAACATACTATAAATATATAATACCTACATACATATTTATTATACATATATATACTAAATATATACATATAAACAAAATAAGGATGTGCAATGTAAAAACAATAGAAAAAAAAATAAAGAGGAGGAAAAAGAAAGAAAAAAAAATCAAATTGACAAGTAATGTTCCTTCACGAGTCCTATATATTTTTATAAAGTAACATAATATATATGACTCATAGTATTTGTCCCCCCCTACTCCCTTCATATCCCTAACATCGGCAATATAGTCTACTAATGGTTTAACAGTTATACGCTGTTTCAATACTAGAGGCATTGTGTCAACAACTGTGCTAACATAGTTTGACGCCATCTTACTAGGGTTTACGATGTCTGCGTGTTGAATTTAGCTGTAGATTTGTAGAAGAGTATTATTTTGTATAGTGTACTGTACTGTATCAGCCCATTTTTTTATAGGAATGAATGGCGAGACTAGTGAGCAATTCGCCTGAAGTTAAGCGGTACGACCGCTCATGGACAGGAGCAAACACAAACAACGTCATGAATTACAAAACAAATGCTTGGCATCTTGAGACATATAACGTTAAGTCTCAATATGTCCAGTAGTTACTCCGGCTAAAACGTCCTTCAAGCCGGAATACAAAGTGCATTTACACTGCTCTTTAACAGAAATAGACATTGCGGTGCTACCTACCCAGGAGACCACCCACCTGTAAATATATATTTTTTCCTATATATTCGACTCCTTAACAAGGATAACCACATGTTATCTCCGTCATTACTAAGCGTACAACTTGTTCCGTATCAGTAATCGAAGGTAAATTAATGATTGCGCTATCTAACACCCGATACGTTCTTACGTTACGCACCGCTTGGGTGGGATTCGATGGTAATTGTGCATTATTTTATTTACTATGGTTTTTCTACGGAAGTGGTATATGTTAGAGGACTGTGAAACCAGAGGATGTAGGTTTAAACTTGAGCCACGCATCACTGAAATCTAAAATTAATATCGAATAAAAATTAATTTAAAACAGGCAAATATTGTGGGAATCCTAGTGACTTCGATCAAAAAATTTTTGTAATAATATTTATTTTAAATAGTAAGATAGTAAAAATTGCTATTAAAAAAGTTACAATTTCGTAAAATTATGTGCCCTCAATGTCATACTCATTCAAATAGTTTCAATATTTATTTATTTATAAAGTTATTATTGGACACCAAATACAAAAAAAATAAAAAATAAGAGAAAACATAAAACAAAACGTTACAATAAAGGTGACAATTGGTAGGCTTATTGCGATTTCTTCATTAGTTATTTCATCCATTTAACAAAAAATTGACATGGACTGTGGCCAATAGTCTTAGTCATAGAAGAGGCCCGTGCCCTACTGTTATTGAGACGTATAAAGATTGGCTTATTTGATTCATTAAAGGTGTTAAAACACGTGGTAGCACGGCATCTAAACTATTGCTACCAATGTTGCAGCTTATCAAAATACAACCATAGTACTTTGAATGAAGTGTTTCAACTGACGCTAATATTTACCGCCAATATTTAAAAAAAGAGGCCCATTTATAGTGAGACGTATAAGAACTGATTTACTTTATTCATTCAAGGCGTTACACACGTGGTAGCACGGAATTTATACTATGGTTACCAAGGTTGCAGCTTATCAAAGTGTTAATAATATACAACCATAGTACTTTGAATGAAGTGTTTCAATTGACGATAGTATTTACCGCCAGTATTTAAAAAAGAGGCCCGTGACCTGCAGTGAGACGTATAAGAACTGATTTACTTTATTCATTAAAGGCGTTACACACATGGTAGCAGGGCATCTATACTATGGCTACCAAGGTTGCATCTTATCAAAGTGTTAATGAATTACGGCCATATGAATGGAGTGTTTCAATTGCCTAGTATTTAGGTCGTGCGACTGTTACATACAATTTGGGTATTACTTACGATGTGTGGGAATACCAGTTAATTTATTAGATCAAGTTGGGTTTCTGAGGTATTTCAGCCTTGTAACGTATTATGTCATATTGGTATGGTTGGTTTGAGACTTCCCTTATATAGATTTTGAGGGTGTATAGAGACCGGACTGAAATAGATTTTGAATGACACGTGATTTTTTTGGAAGTAAAATTGGCAAGTCAAATTATACTATTGTTCCATAATCGAGATTAATGGCTTAACTTGCTCTCTGGAATGAAGTGATGCAGTTACGATGAAGAAGATTTCGCAATCTTAACTGTCATGTACTAATGGTTTAGTAACATCGAAATTTCCAAATTATTATTAATCAATAAGACTAAAAACTGATCTAGCCTTATTGGTATAGGACTTTACAAGTAGTAAGTTGCAAAATTAAATGTAATGAATTTTCATAAGACACACCTTTAACTTCCTTTACGTAGGCTGTTAAAATCTATAAAAAACTAGCCTTAATGAAGTCCTAGGAAATTGCAGTAATATAGAACGGCAAATCATTATGAAATACCATAAAATCACACTGAAAGTGATAAAAATCTCACAATTACACATTGACAATTAATTATCAGTCTACTGTGAACAAATCCTAAGGTAACAAAAACTGAACGCGCCTTACTAGAAATCTCATATGCCCATTTAAAAATAGGACCCACGATTATACAGTCATAAATATGTATAGACAGGCCCTTACAACGTTCGAACATTCTATTACCAATCGCGTCACGTATTTCAAATTTCGAATCCTTCGAAGTTTAAAATTACTTCGCGCGTTTGTTACTGGCCATTTACAACCAGTGTAGACGATATACAGTGGTACGTTTGCGTTTGGTAAAGGCAAAAATAAACTTTTTATTATTGAAAATAAAGTTCATTTTTAAATAAAAAATTGTTTTGGGCTGAATATTCATGTTTGTTGTTTAGTAAAAACACGATTTTACTTGCAAATGCGCAAAGGCACTCAAACGAAGATCCGTTAATAGCTGACGTGTTTAGAATAAAAAACTTAGTTAAGCGCAATTATTGTACTATCCCTTACCTTTGTTAAAATATAATTAGAGAAAATATATTTCTATAATTGTGCGATTCTAACATTCCTTTCAATGTGTATAATTTATGTATATAAATAAACTTTGTTGCGACATTTACAATTTATATAAATGTAATGATGCTCAAAATTAAAATAGGTTAATACTTTTTATTATTTGCAACCCAAACAGGCGTCTAATATAAAAATGCTTATTGACAGAGACACTTCAAAGTAAATCAGACCTGTCCTTATCTTGTAATAATGATATCACTCGTGTGAAAAAGATAATGTTTAATATTTTATACAAGATAGTGACGGCGACGCATTGTCTGATCAAACTGACCTACCTTCATATCTTTTAATCCGACAACTGAGTCACAGTTGAGATCACTTAATTTTCGCGAGCACAATATCCTGAGTCAGACAATTATATGCCTAATACAATGAAATATTACTTCATAAATCACAGCCCTTCAGTCAAAATGAAGCCTCGAATAACCTACGCTGGTAAGGCAAATTGGGATGAAGAAATATTAGGTTAACCTCGACAAATACGAACCAAGAAAATTTTAACTAAACAATTGTTCATAATTTGAATTCGTGTTCTATTCATTAACCACTTAAATTGTTTATGAACCTTTTTGATATCGCCTTCTTAAAATCAAAAGAGTTGATATATTTTTTATTTCATTAATTCTAAATTCGAATCATTATCTCAACTAGATTAAATCCTTTGTATTATAGTAACCTATTGCGAGTTGGAGCGAATAAAAATAAAACAAAAGAAAGCATCACACCTTTTAATCGCGTTAATTCCAAATTCAAATGTTAATCTTCTGTTCATTTACACTGTAGACGTTGTGTAATGTGCGCATTCCTATCCAGCTGTCAAATAAAAACGGCCCTATAATTATGTTAGAGACAAAGCAAACGAAGGGTCTGTTGTTACGTCTAGATATTGACAGAAAATACTTTCACGATATTTCGCCCGCTTTTCTTTTTCTACAATTTGGTGACAACCAACGCCCATTATAGTCATAAACAAAAATAGCAAATATCGACGATAAGTCTTCTTCTTCTTCTTCTACCTGGCGTTATCCCGGCCCGTGCCAGGGTCCGCCTTCCGGCAAATTCTCCTCCATTTCGCCCGATCTTCGGCATCCTCAATAGTAAGGCCATTGACCCTCATATCTTCCTTGACGACATCGAGCCAGCGCTTCTTGGGTCTACCCCGCGGTCGAGGTCCGGGAATATTGAGGCTCAGGCACACATTACCGACGTACTCCTGCGGTTTCCTTAGGACGTGACCATACCATCTCAAGCGGGATTCCTGGAGTTTATCAGCCACATCGCGGACACCAAGACTGCCACGGATGTGCTCGTTACGGATTTTGTCCAAACGCGTAACGCTGCACATCCACCGCAGCATCTTCATCTCCGCGACGTGGACCTCCTGGACGTGCCGCTTGAGGGCAGGCCACGTCTCAGAACCATACAGGAGCACCGGCCGCACGATGCTTTTATAGATGAGACCCTTGAGCCTCATCGGCATCCTGCGGTCGCAGAGTATGCCCGAGACCTCCCTCCACTTAGCCCAAGCAGCGCTTATACGGGCTTTGACGTCATAACGTGATAAGTGATAAGTGTCAAAATAAAATTATTCCAATATGATCTCATATTTTGGTTGGGTCAAAACATAACAAGCATTTTTTTGGTCACCCGCCGATTTGGTCTCCTAACTCTAAGGCTGAGTTGCACAAACTATACTTGCCAATACCTTTGACTTTGAAAACGTCTATTCCATACATTTGAGACGTATTTGACATTGCCAATGTATGGGATTGACATTTTCAATATCAAAAGTATTGACAAAGTTAGTGCGACTGAGCCTAAGTGTTCAATTTTCTCCACTTCCAAATTCAAAAACCGAACCATTCATACTTTTAAAATATACACAGTAAAATTGTTCTAATTCCGAAATCAAAACGGAATCATTCATACGTTCATTAGAGCGCGACCTCGTCGATTGAATTACAATGGCGGCCATTGATTCGCCCGCACCTCGGCGCGTGGGCCGCATCCTGCGACTGTGGGCAGAGTGCAGTTCAAGGATTTAGGAAAGTGTTATGGATTGTGAAGGGTGCTGGTTACTTCATCGTGTAAATAATAATAAAAAAAATGTTGTGCCTTTTTATATCGCTTAAGTGTTTGCGGTCTATAAATATTTAAGTGTATGACGTTATCTGTGGCATATTGCAATATTTGCGTTAACGAGTTAAAGATAGGTAAATAAATAACTGTACTGATAAAAAATATCAGGATTGATATCTTCGTGAAATATTTATGAGAGTCTTACAACGAAAAGTACCAAAAATTCTGTTAATATTGAGGCAAAATACCCTAGAAAAAAAATGATCTATATTTTATTTCACTCAAATTGGGAGTGCCATATGAAGCAGTATAATAGTAGTGACATAATCCTACACGATGTTTTTATTCTGAGAATGAACGTTGTATTAGATTCTATAGAGGTCATTGCTCCCATCACTGTGATGGGGTGGTGACGTCATATTATAGTACTCGATGTATAAACAAAACTATCATAGCGCACGCAAGCATTGGTCTCAATGTAAGAATTAATAAATAAATCCGCAATCTCTTCATTCATATCTGATTTCTCAGTTACTGATGGTAATAATTGTCAATTTGTTTTGGATATAATCCAGTTCCCTTACTGATAGACTAGTGATACCTATCTTACGTCTATGAACATTCTTTCTAGACGAGGCTACCTTAACTAATAAGCGCATAGTCTCTTTGTCGTATAAAAATAAATGAAATTAACAGTCACATACATAGTCTTGACCCCACATTAAGATGGAGTCTTGTTTCGTAGATATCAGGAACTACAAGAGACTTTTGATCACAAATACGTAGACTCGAGACAAATGCTTGTAGTTCACACAAATAAGTCTCGATGGACCAAACCACACCTTCCGTTTCACAGCCAGCGTCTATCCAACAGCACCACAAAGGCTGTCTTCAGTAAAGCCAAAATAGACCCAAGGTTACCTCTATTTGATCAAACAAACAAACGTTTGCACCAAACAGTTCCAGACAAAGAGACGCCAAAACCGATGATATCATTACAAATGGCACACAGTTACAATATTTTAGAATTGCCACCCACTAATCGACACATTACACCCACACGCCAATACTCCCTAATGTACTTAGATTAAGTTAAATGCCACGAAGGCACGAAACTTGTTTAATAACAATCATTATAAATTATTGCCCAAGCTCCGAGTCATTGTGTTTGTTGAGTTATATTCCCAGGATAAATGTTGTAGATATTCCCGCGTCTAGTTATAATATACCACTCTAACATTTTAATCTCATGATCTTCACTAAAAGTTGTATTTTGCTAAAGATTTTCTAAGATGTCCTCTCTTGCTGACATTAGAAAATGACTGCAGTACAATTCTAGTAGAATATAATAATAATAATAATAATAAAACATTTATTTCAGATAAAATCCATAAAATAATAATACAGTAGTCAGCACATAGAATATGTAATATATAATAGAATATATAATAGAATATGCTTTGAGGAGATATGGTTTTATTTCACAAGTCGATACATTTTTTTCTGGTCGGAACTGAATATACCAATGCTGAAATTGCAACACGACATACATGCGTATGCCACTATGAAAGGTTTTCCACCATAATATAAGGTTGTAATTATTTAAAAAAAAAACGATTGTCCTACTATCTGCCTTTACGTCTCCATCAAGGTGATTTACCGAACAAAAGACAATAGCAAAACATGTCAGATTTCTGCGTGATGTGGAGCCACTGCTTACGAGTTGACCCATTTGTATTATATCGTTAATATTATTCTAGCTCAGAGACTATACTTATAACAAAGACAGTAGGAATAAATTAATATGTCTTAAGTAATGTTTTTCAATCCGATTAAAACTGGTTCAATCAGAAACAACCCCAGCTCAAACGGTTTCCTGTTGACTGCATCAGAAAATGTGCGTGGTCATGATTTGTTTGCGGTTACTTATTAAAAAATAAATAATTACCAGTGCATTGGAAACTTTTGAACTTATGACTAATTTCCTGGGATATTTTGTTGGGATCTGTCATCGTTTCGCAAAAAACTGCATTGAAGAGATTAGGATAAAGTTCAGAAAACGATATAATATTTCGACCTGTTTAATTCAAATTTAATTGGAAACATCATTAGCAACCAACTTGTTAAGAACGCACAATTGCTTGGTCATCATTTATTTGCGGTTTTAAATTAATTATTCGCTCCAGATTGACCCAGAGACAATTAAAAATATAATTCCAGTGCATCAGAAACTTTTAAATCCATGACTCATCCCCCGGGATATTCTGTTTGGGAATGTCATCGTTTCACGAACGATTGCACTGACGAGGTTATCGACACGGAAACGCTTGTCATGTGTGATCGTTTTTTGTTTATTTGCATCGATTTGCTCTTTTTGCTCTGTATCTGTAGACTGTACTGAATCACTGGATTGTGTTGGACTGATGTTAGGTTTATGAGGCTTGAGTTATTTATTTACTAGCTCGTTGAAGGTTTGCTTTAGTTGTATGGAAATTTATTCTTTTTATTATTCGAATATTATATCATCTGCAATATTCCAAAGTTTTATCAGTGACTGTTCTGAAGCTTTCGCTTGGATGGATAAATTGTGATGCGGAATGAAAAGGAAGGTCGCGATCTTTAAATACTTCAAATAATAATAATGATTTAATCTTAAGTTGCGATGTATGTGAGTCAACATTAATAGAAACATGGATTGATTTATAACAGCATAACAGAAAAATAATAAAAACAGCTAGGAAAAAATATCCACTTCCATCGCTAAAATGATATCATGGCAGAATTTTTGGTAATGTATTTTTGCAAAACATTGTCAAGCATAAACAATCCTACCAAACAGTCAAACACAGGATTTAATCAATACAACATCCACTGAACACGCTCGTAAAACTGAATCCTAAGCATCCTTAACATTCCTCGCGTTCCCACACAAGAACGCACAAACAAAATATTATGATAAATATTTCAAACGAGTTGGCTATGCGTTTATTGTCATTCCAGCCCTTTAGGATCCCCAGACCGGTATTTAGCGAGCAAAAAGGAAATTGTAAGAAGGATTTGTAATCGTAAATGTAATTCCAATGCATGAGGAAGACGAGGCAGGATGAGATAAAGATCTTTCGATTGAGGAAGTTAAAAATGTTTATATCGTGCTATTGTATTCGTATGTAATAAAAAGTTGTGGACGTTTTAAATTAAATCAATCAGTATCTAAATGAAAGACGATTTTGATTATCTAGAAACTTATTCTTCTATATCCACCCTTCATACATACATCATTTTGAATATTTTGTAGTTTCGTCCCATAAAGCTAAATAGCCAGCTGGGGAGTCAATCGATTATAACAGAAATAATTTCACAAAATAAAATATAGGTTATCATTCTAAAAGATTCTCAATCTAAATATGTGTAAGTAATATTTTTTAGTCCAAAAGGTTTGTTTTTAGCAAGAATTAAAATGGACATACCGATCCTTTCCTATTTTATACGTTTTTCTACAGCAAGGCCGCTGTAACTTTAAACCACGGCGTGGTAACAAAGTCCCATTGAAGTAAACATCAACCACGAGGCCATGAGTCAATGCCAGTACCACAGGCCACATGTTTTACTTCTCAGAAAACAGTGAGGAAAAACTAGACGCAATCCTTAAAAGCGAACTTGAATTGAATCTATTAAAATCATTGAGCAAACGTTGATTAGATATCGACTTCCGAGATTTTGTGATGGGACTGTTCCTATATATTGCGCAATACAATGTATGATTTATTAGAAATTTTAATGTGTTTACGAGAGAAGCCAATGATAACTAGTTTCTTCTATAAATCGATGATAATTATTGTGATTGTTATGTTTATAATGGTTACTTTAATAAAAAATATAATATAAAAACAATGCTGTATAAAATATTTTGAGTTTTGAAAGACGTAGCACGTGGGACATTTCCAAACAACCATTAGAGAAATGGGAAAAGTTATCAGTGATCATAATTAAGTGTCACAAGAGACACCTAGCATGAAGATAGTCGGTTCAAAGATCAGAGTTTTAAAGATTATGTTAATCAGAGATACGTGAAGTGAGCACCGTTGTCAAAGGGGATTTTAAGTCTTATGAATCGCTGCTTACCCATTATTGTCAAGATTATACCAACAAGGTTATTTTGTGCCGCCAATTCTATCAATTCTGAACCTTATGAAGCACACAATAGAGATCTAAATGTATTAGGTACGGGCAAATGTTTTGGAAGTGACTTATTATAATCCCAATTACGAAACAAGCAATTGTTTGCAGATACATCGTGAACACGGCTTATGCAAAATTTAATCTTATTAGCATACTTACGCAGCTCAAATTAGGTTGGCAGTATTGCAACAAATAACAGGACTACGATGTGCAAATCTCTTAATGCCGGCAAAAAGTTTTTTGTCTTCGTTTTGCGCTTCTTAAAAGGCGACTGATCAATCTACTTCATCAACTTGACATACGGAAGTATCATTAATACTGACCATTTCAATATTTATTTTATGTTATGTGACTCACGGGAAAATCGCATGTCTTACGATCAGTTCTTAGAAAACCTATGAAGTAAATTAGCATACATTATCCCTTAAAGGAGGATAGTGACTTGACTATCCTTGGCGATAATTTAGCTCGAGTAGGGACATGAGTTGTCAGCCACAAAGGTTAGAACTGTACGAAATAAATCAACATTAATATGAGTCTGAAGAACAAAGTTAGTTTTGAAAGGGTTGGCAATGTATTACGGCAAAAATAAGCTAGGACTGTGTGAGAATGAAACTAAGGTAATTTTAACAAGTAATTTTAATAATATTTTTGCAAGAAAACTAACAAAAATTCAACATGCTGTCGAACTTTGTGTCAAAATATACCCAGTACAGGAATATGTTTTGATGATCCATTTTATTGAGCATTGTGATAGAACATCGATTGATCTAAAGAACGAGTATTAAATACAGGGTATATCAAGACTGCTACCGAAAACGAAGCCGGGTGGTAGTTTTAGCGACTTCAGACACAATGCAATAGAAAATGTTGCAAAAAAGCGACGAATTTTTTTTGTAACTTTTTTCATTTGGTCGTATTTGGGTGGTAAATAATTTTTTTTTCCTAAAATAATAGTGTATACCCATTTATTAATAAACAGTCTAAGGTATAAAAGAGTTTAAATTATTATTTTAGCAAAAACTCTGGATTTACCACCCAAAAATGATGATATTTTAAAAATAATAATAAATAAAATTCGCTTTTATTTGCGAAATTTTCAGTTGCATTGTGATTGTACTCACTAAAACTACCACCCGGCTTCGTTTTCGGTAGCAGTCTTGATATACCCGGTATAAGTCTTTGAACAACACTTACATATAATGGTGTAGGTACAGTACATCTTCCCTTTTTACTTAAGAATGCAAGAACAAACCCATAGTCATATTTCACAGTTACTAGTCGTAGCAAAGCAACAAAAAGAATCGGAACATTATCGAAGTTTCTTGTTACATATCTTACCTCACCAGGCTGTCTAACGGTATTAGCTAAATCAATTTCAAGTACACAACACAAGGTTGTAATTATCATTATTCTGATCACACAACACAATTATTCCTAAGGCGTGAATTGGCAATTACAGCCCATTACGATGTTAGTACAAGGCTTCTCAGAATAGAGTGATTAAATTAATTTGCCCCTTATCAAATGATTGCTATTACAAGACTATTTTAATACTTCTATTGAAAGAGGTTACATAGCAATAACACAATAAATAATAATAAGTTTTCTGTTGCCAATTGAACCACTGTTGCTACCTATATTATTTAAATTATTATTTTACTTTAATAAGTTAGATATAAGATAATAAGTTTTGACCAATTAGTGCAAAATGAAGTAACCATTGATACAGCATTGGTTGATTGAAAAGATTCATTGCTAATATTTGAGGATAATGGATAAAATTAATGGGAAGGGAAAATCATAAGACGGTCAAGTCTCCGGCTACCAAATTTATCCAGTGAAATGAATTGAGCTGGACTGAATCAAAACGGCCCATTCATACCTTAGCTATTTCGTAAAAGGATTAATCCTCAAAGATAACCACAGCCATATTATAATCATAATTAGCTTCTTAGGCCAAAAGCATAAGTTGGTTGACGTAGTTTTTGTATTATTGTTTAAGAATTAAAGCTAAATGACTACGATCATTGCAGATGCACCCGTATAGATGTTGTAGTTATACAGGGTGATATTGACACATTGTACTTATTTTAACCCACATGTTTCTCATCACCCTAGGTGACATTTTACATAATTTGAAAAAAATATGAGAATTTTTTTTGTCAAAAATTATGATTTTAGTTCTTGCTATTTTTGGGCATCTATATAGATACGAGTTTTTTTAGCCGCTTAGCTGAACTTCAATTCAGTTCGGAAACTTATCTGAGCTGTAAGAGACTCGGTATCTATAAGGGTTGACCAATAGCCTTGAAACCAAAAATCGCGATTTTTGACAAAACTATCCGGCAGTTTTTGTTTAAAATTGGTACAATGTTATCTGGGATGGTTAGAAGCACGTGGTTTAAATTAAATACCAGATGTCAATATCACGCTGTATATTATTTCTGGTATACTCAGATGAACACCAATAAAATCAAATTGAAGAACAAAAGTGTAGGAATAAATTACATTCTATTCAGCCGGGTGGTCGAGTTTTTATTTTCGTCTAAAAATAATTCCATCGACTTCCAGATTTATTTCTTTATGGGATTTTTTATTGTGTAATTTTTAGGTCAGGGTTTAGTTTGAAAGATATTTATGTTTAAAAACACGCAACAATATAAATACTAAGTTATTTTTGATAATATTTAAAATGAATAGCTAAAAGCAAAGTAAATGTTTTCAATATTTGTGGATTTAATCGATAGCCCTGATATCGACTTAGATAATAATTTATGAACTTAAAAAAGTAGTTAAGAAATGATGAAAAAATGATCTAATTGCTCATTATCAGAATCGTACTTAAATATGTTATCACAAACAAAAATATTCCTTAATTATTCCATGAAAAACCAAGCTATTTTTTGTGGATTCTGAAAACGAAAACATAAAACAAAAACATATGTAATCTCCATCATTAAAAGTTTAATACTTATATTGTAGAAACATAGTAGTAGTAGACTCTTTTTATATACCTTCGTGCTTTATTTTATTCTGTAGGCTAATTTGTGTGTAAACTCGTTTAGTTATATTTTTTAAGTTTGGTATTAGCATGTAACCTTTTATTCTTCCCATTTAATAAACAAAAAAAAACAAACAGTAATACAAACACTTAAAATTAGGTCTGCAAGCTGAGAGCGTATCAGAATCTTTTGAGGAAAACGAGTACTAGATCTAGTCGGCGAGCTCAAGTTGCGTATAGTTAATTGTGAAGTTACCATGTCGGGCACAATGGCTGAACAAAATGCTCCGCGAAAATAAACTGTTTTCCTGTTACTAAGACATTTTGAGAAGTGATTTTCAGAATTATTTTATACGTATTTGGGTATGTTAAGATTATGGCATGATTATAAATTTGGAATGGGATGATAACCATTAGCATAAGCAGTAGGTTTTATATAATTCATTATTTTACTGGCTTTAAAATTATTATTTTTTATAAATAATAACAAATCTTTTCAATTTATTGGCGTGTCACCAACCTTGGAATTAAAAGCAAAATTAAGAAAATATATATTCAGCTCATTGTTTGAGAAACGTTTACACTCGTAGTCTAATAATATTAATGTAATGAAGTTTGGAGATACTACTCATTTTTTGACAACACATTTGGTCGCTGGTACACAATCCGCATTAATTATTTTTAAATTTCATTCCATTGCGAAATAGGCCCAGTATAAACAGTCACGTTTACATATTTCGCAAAAAACCCGCATCCAAATAGAAAGAAGAATATTTGTTTTAAAACAGGCAAAATTCTCACTTTCTAACGCACAAGCATAATCAAATTACTGACCGGTCAACCAGCGCGCTGAACAAACACTATAAACACAGAGAAATTGTGTGTGTGAAAAATGGTTTTCTTTTTAGCTTTGTTTAACGTGACATTTGGATCGATGGGAACATTAGGCTATTATAGGAACCAGATGGCCAAAGTTAAGAGGTTAACATGTTATATTGTGTTTTTAGGTATTTGATGGAGTGATGTAATGTATTGATTCAGATTAAGAATGACGTAGGCACATATCCACATGTTTCTTTCTAAGTACTGGTGGTAGGTGTCTCATACAGGGTATATCAAGACTGCTACCGAAAACGAAGCCGGGTGGTAGTTTAAGCGACTTCAGACAGAATGCAACAGAAAAAGTTGCAAAAAAAAGCGACAATTTTTTTTTTTGTTATTTTTTTCCTATGGCCATATTTGGGTGGTAAATACATTTTTTACTAAAATAATAGTGTATGCCCTTTTATTTATAAATACTCTAAGGTATAAAAGAGTTTAAATTATTATTTTAGCAAAAACTATGGATTTACCACCCAAAAATGACGATATTTAAAAAATCATAAAAAATAATTGTCGCGTTTCTATGCGAAATTTTTAATTGCATTGTGTTTGTAGCCACTAAAACTACCACCCGGCTTCGTTTTCGGTAGCAGTCTTGAGATACCCGGTATGTGAGAGGCCGCCTGGGTGGGGACCACTGTAATGTCTATTTCTCCCGCCAAACAGCAGTTTAAATGCACTGTTGTGTTTCAGATTGAAGGAAATTGTGGCCAGAGTAACTACTGGACATATTGAGACTTAACATCTTATGTCTCAGGATGGCGAGCGTAGTGGAATGCCAAGCGTCACAAGTAATTCAAGGCGTTGCTTGGTTTTACTACTGATCATGAGCGGTCGAACAACATGCGAACGGCATGCTCGTCTCGCCATACAGTGCAATAAAAAAAAATAGGTTATTATAGGAACCAGATGGGCAAAGTTAAGAGGATAGCATTTTTATTTGGTGTGTTTAGGTATTTGATGTTATGGAGTGACGTAAGGCATCGTTGATTCAGAATACGAATGACGTAGGTACATATTCACATGTTTCTTTCAAAGAATAAGTTTTTTTTTTTTTTTTAATGTTAAATTTTTCCATCTTTGAGGATAATCATTTTCGTCATCATTGCGTTACTGTTGAATTTAAACGCATTATTTATCTAATTGTCAAATTCGTAATAGAATATTTACCAAAATAGCAGTCCTGATATTTAGACACAGTCGTAGACAATACTTCTATATAAAAATATTAGGAAAATATAGCAACAATATCGGAAGTAAATTATAACTTTAAAGACTTCCAGAACCACAACTATTAGTTAACCTTCAAAACACTAAAACGACACGATTAATGATCTTCAACTCTTAATGCCTCGAGACTAAACATATCACATAAGATGTAAAGTCTCAATATTTCCAGTTGTTACTCTGGCTACAATGTCCTTTCCGAACCGAGACACAACAGTGCATTAACACTGCTGTTTGGCGGAAAAGTCTATCGCCATATTGGGTATATTGTGGAAATAAAGAAAATTTGGTGCATATACAAGGTGGATGAAGGTACAAAATGCACATGCATAGTTCGGAATAATGCTAGCTAGAATGTTCTTTTGCATGAACTTCCCATACAATAATATACATACGTGGAATTTTCGGTCATTTTTACGATTAATTACCCTGAATTTAGTCTACCAGATTCTACGTACACATATTTTCCCAGATTTAAGCTAAAATGAATGCTCAAAATCAAACAAACTAATTCAAAACCAATTAACAACAAATTCCGAAACGTCATCTGAGTGTTAGAACACAATATTTCGTATAAATTTTAACACAGCCAACTGCAAACAGCCCGAATTAATTAAACGTGAGGTCATAATAGCGAAATGACCGCAAACCTGTTTTGACTTGTTAATACCGACCTTTGACAAAGTCAACATAGCACTCGGCTTTCGGGGCTTTGTATTTGAACTTTTGGGCTTTTAATTTATTTGATACCAGACCTTACAACATTTATAGGTCAGTTCAGCAAGGTTCAACAATTTGGCTACTGATTTTAATGGATGGAGATTTAAAGTTATCCATATTTACGAACATTTATAAAGTCTGGGTACTGAACACAGCATTTCAGCTTGATAAATGGGACTTTTTTTATTAAAAGTAATGGAGTGAAGAGCCTTTCACCTGATGGTAAGCGATACGACCGCTCATGGACAGTAGCAAAACCAAACAACACCATGAATTACAAAGCAATGCTTGGCATTCCACCGCGCTCGCCATCCATATATGAGAGACCTACCACCAGTTACTTATTCACACTGACACCGTACAAATTATTTAGAAAACTTAATATACATTTTAACATTATGATTTTTTATTGCATTGAATAGCGAGACGAGCAAGCCGTTCGCCTGATGGTAAGCGATACGACCGCTCATGAACAGTAGCAATATTCCACTGCGCTCGCCATCCTGAGACATAAGATGTTAAGTCTCAATATGTCCAGTAGTTGCTCTGGCTACAATGTCCTTCAATCCGAAACACAACAGTGCATTTAAGCAGTGTTGTTTCACGGGAGAAATAGACATTGCGGTGGTACCTACCCAGATGGCCTCTCACATATGAGAGACCTACCACCAGTAAACGATTATGAACGTTTTCTATTGTTAAAAGCAATTCTATATAATTTTCGCCTTCGCATATTTAAATAAATATTCGCAAATGTCAACATAAAATTCGCATCCAACAAGCATTTCATTTTCATACAATCCAACACTAATACAGATATTGCAAATTCAAAGAATAACGCAATGCGTCGCCTATCGCCTCACAAGAAGTAATAAATACTTGGTTTGATTAATATTAAGGACTCGTTTCTTTGAAATGTTTTTTACTTAGCTAAATTTAAGTGTTGTCGTTTTAACTTAGCGATTACTTAATCCTACCGAGAATTGAGGAGTCGAGGAATATTGTAAATAACTTACAATGTTACAAAGAAATAATGTCGATTTTCGTTTGAAATTTATTGCACGCAAACAAGATATTGATGATTTTATGCATCAGAAAAGTTTTGTTATTGAACTGAAGTGAGGGGATATATTATTATTCCGTAGATATTTCAGGTTGACAACTTTGTTTAAAATATTTGTTATTTATTGAAACATTCATCTACGTCGAAAACTATTTGAACGATTTTAATAAAACCCATTAAGGCTGTAGAGTGGAATGTAAATAATTTAACTAATTAAAAACTTTGGACTCGATTCGTTTCGTAATGATGTACAAGAATATGAATGAAATTAATATTATGAACTCTTCTAAAACAATACGTAAGTACATGTCCCTGTTGTTAAACTAGTTTATTCCGATTTGTCTTAAAAATAAAGCCTTTAACTAATATATTCAATTAGACAAAACGATGAGTTGTTCGCGCAAACATGTTTACTCGGTCGCAAAGATTTTTATTTGAATTTTAAGTCTCTCTCAAACAATACAACTTGACTGCGATGTTTTTCAACAAGCCGAAACGTTTGCACTGTGTCCAAATTTATCTTGCGAAGATTACACAGTATTACACTGTGTCGATGTTACACTGTGTCGTTTGGTATAGCAATATTGATAAGGCATATTAAATGAGAAATTAATGTAATTTTATACTTAAAAAGTCATTAGAGATTTCTATTTTGGTAAATAAACCACAAGATTTCTTGAACAATAATTGTTTTCGATTTTGAATAATTTTTAAAAAATCGAGTGAGTTTACGTCGTTTTATTTACGCTTTCCATCCTTTACAATCCAAATCCTCAAAGCGATGTGCTATTAAACTCTTCACTGGTGTATTTCTAGTTTATCTCTCATATGGGTGACTCCACCATCTAAGCAAATTCATTATCTTTTTAACAGTAATATGCTTTTAGACGTTTCTCCTCTTTTACAGGCAATTATCGTGGAATCAACTCTCCAAAATGAGACAAAATGCTAGTGACGTCAATATCGTCTGTACTTAAATTTCACCAGTTTGTACTAAACAGCTTCTCAGCAATACGCATCTAAGCCACACTACATACAAGCCAGTCGAAACGACATTTTCGCATGCTCGTATCACAATAGCCAGTAATATAATAAGCTATCAAATAAGGATCATCTGTTAAAGAATTTTGATATCAATGAGTCATCTGTACCCAGGCTAGAGGTAAATCGTTATGCCATAAACGTTCATGTACAGTTACAGTCTGACCATTGTTTAAATGTATTTTCTATAAGCAGTCAATGTATGGCACTATGAACTCACGATTTCATGCCTCTTTTGTTAATATGGAATTGTGGATTTTGTGTCTCGTATGCCCTTATTAGATTTGTGTTGGTAAACGAATCTGGGATAACGGGCTGCGCGTGTGATTGTGCACGAATGATGCGGATTTCAATTGTTTTTTATCACGTATAAGGCGGTTTTGCTTACAAAACTATCGGCTTTATTCATAGACGCAAAACTACTGAACAGATTTTGATGAAACTTTGCAATACAGCTTATACGTCAGAATAACATGGACTTCCTTATTCAAAGACAGTATGTAAACCAATTTTACTTATCGAATCATTTGTCTTCTTCGCTCAAACTGATTTTGAAATTCGTTTGAAAGGGACAAAACATTATTTAACTAAAATAGGCTTATAAGCTGTCTGACGTATAAGCCGTAGTATTGCAAGGTTTTATCAAAATTTGTTCAGTAGTTTTTGCGTGAAAGAGTTTAAAACTACATCGTTACAAACTATCACATTTATTACATAAAGTAACTTACCAGGATTACATCAGCCTTCTTCCTATAATTCAATACACCCGTTTTATGATTTGGTGATATCTCCCAGTTATAAAAATATTCATAATGTGAGCTAGCTGAGAAATTGTTTTACCCAAATTTTCATTTTTCTTCCTCAACTGCCTTATCTCATTTGTTTTAGTTCGTCTTGCAGAAAGTTACCTATTAAATTATTTCACTTAGTTTTCCTCGAACAATATTCTTGTCCAAAGCAAGTAATCGCGTATAAATATCCCAGTTTACGACTCCGTGACGCACCGGGACATATCTACAAGTATGTGTGGTGTGATCCGATATTCCGGGATTAGTTGCTACGAGTTCCCAGTAATGCAAGAAATTTCTATACAACTCGAAATTGTTTATTATAATTGGATGGTTTTAATAGATACAACAACGAACTAGGAACGTCATGGTTCTCATAAGATTGGAGGAATATAATTGAACAAAGTGGAAATCATAATTTCTACCTAGCCTTATGGAATGCTGGCATGGCGGTTATGCATGTGTTTAAAAGTAATCATTTCACATCAAATATTCCTTCTTGGAATTGAACATGATAGGTACTTTACTATTAATACTACACAAATAAGGCGATATAATTTTAAAGACATTTTGAATTGTTTACCATTTTTATTTGCTCATATCATTGTAGATTTGTAAATCATAAAACCAAAAAACCATAAACAAAAAGCTATAGATTTTAATGATTGCTGTTAAAATCAATAAGAATTCATAAGGTAATAATAAATAATTTACGAGCGTTCTTAACAATCCGGGGAGATGAAGGAGAAGGGGGAAAGGGAGAAGGGGAAGCCATTATTATATTTACGTGTGAATTGTAGCCAATTTGACGTCATAAGTAACAATGGGGTTTTATGGACAATTAATTGCTTGAAAACGATCGTTTGTTGTTGAAGGTCTCAAAGGATTGTTTGATGGATATAATTTTGGCAGCTTCTGTTACATATTGATCAAGTGCCTTTTTTATAACAATGATAAGTGATCTTTGACAACCATCCATAAAGTTTGGAACATGGATGTTTAACGGGACTATGAAATAGCTATTTGTACAATTATAGTTCATGATACAGTGACAAATACTTGAGTGTTAACGAAATTTCCCTCAAGTTTTTTAACGATTTATTAGATGATGATGGGAAGAATATTTTATATACTAATAGAACAAAATGGTTCTAATGCATCTGATCTTTAGAACTAAGCTTAATCTATAGAGTGTTCATTGGTGAAATACACATCTTTTCCAGGTCAATAGAATTATGCCGAATGGCTTGAAACCATACAAACAATATTATTATATTATAGTATATTAGTTATTAATTCGTAATTATGTTAATATTAATGGATGAATTTTCGCCGCTTCATAATATTTCACAAATTTAAATTGCTAATTTTGTTAAATTTCTGTAAAATTTTTAATTTGTTAAAATATCTGATGCATTAATTAAACTTTTTAATAAGGCGCAGTGTAACGTTTAACGAGTCCTATATTTTTATCTAATTAAAACTGAAGCAGGGCCGTAATAGGAACTAGGCGGGGGTCTCACATAAACTTAGAATCCCCCAGACGGCGTTACTACAGGACGTAAAAGTGACATAAAATCTTTATCAATTTGAATGAAGATTATGTGGGAAAGCGTCTTGAAGATTGTTTTGTTTATATAGTAGAATTGTTACTACGTAATTTTACATTATTCTATATATATTTTGGAAATGTTGTTGTATTTTAGTTGCCCATACATAAATCTCCATCCAATAACATTTAAGTGAAGCACTTAGTAGCAAAATCGGTTTAATTATGTTTAATAGAGATAATTATATTGTGATCCTTGTCTTCAACAATCTAGCATTTTAGCGTTGTCACTTTGCCAGAGCAAAAACCCCAGTAAATACTTACCGAAACAAGAACAAAAGGCCAAACGATACCGCACAAAAAGCGTGGTTATCAACTTACTAACCCCAAGGTCTTTGCACGCAACAATAAAAAAATCCATTTGCGAAGAGCAAGGCCATGTTCGAGTGTTTGAGCTTAATGATATTTTACGTAACTACTGAGGTCACGGACTCATCATTGTACCCAACACCTAACAAAAGAAATATTAATTTCCAATCAACATTTCTACACTGCAAATGCATAATTTATTAATTTTATTGAGTCCAAGGAATTTTTGTAAATGAACTCTTCTTTATGGATGCATAATCTGTGATTAATAGTAATACTCTTAAATCAATGTAGCAATATTCAAAGATCCTTTAAGTTATGTAAGAAGAGCCGATGCAAAATAAAATTATGATAGTAAATCTCCTACCCGTCATTATCTTACGTTTACGTGGTTTCAACGCAACATGATTTGTATGCATGTTGCAAGATGATTTAGCTTATAATTTTACGACCGGCAGCTTGCCTAATGTCAATCCTTTCGTGAAAGTATTTGAACCCGGATCAAAGGTAATTCTAAAATTAAACCAACATTTAATTAACTCAGATATGTATACAAATTCTCACATCGTACACACTGTCAATCAAAAACCGTTTTGGATGATGAAACTAATATAAAATCGTATTTCAATTTAAATAATACGATCTGCCTCGAAGGACCATAATTTTTTGTCCCCTCGAGACGTACTGAGTACGCACAGAGGTCAATGAACCGTTAATAAATAAAACCCTGTAACAATGTTTTATAAAGATAAAAGTTTATCGTGGTAGATAATTTAAAAAGAAATGATAGCGGACACGCAACTACTAAATGAATTTTAATTTTTCACTTTCAATTTCTAGAGATGTGGGCGTTGGTAAAATGATACAGTCGTGCATTCCGATTCTAAATTGTAGATAACTTGTGTTTTCACTATAATGTTACAAATGATGATGGATTGTGTTTTAATTACGTAGGCGTTTGAGGTATTATATAATATATTCGGATTAATTTGGGATGAAGCCGTTTGTAAAGCCCGAAGCCGCAGATATAGATACTCGTTATAATGTTTTTATCATGGGTGTCAAGCAACTGAAAAGTCTCTCATTGTTTCTTGATACACAAAACATGAGACAGTCGAAGGCACTTAGGGCCATTTTCTATAATCTATCTATCTTTTACAAAGATACATACAGGGCATATCAAGACTGCTACCAAAAATGAAGCCGAATGATACTAAAAATTTCGCTAAAAAAACACGTAAATTCTTTTGTGATATTTTAAATACCATCGTGTTCAGATTAAAAATACATAGATTTCCCTAAAATAATAATGTAAACCCTATTGTTTTTAAAGACTTATACGCAATACGTACGCCAGAGTTTAAATTATTATTTTATAAAAAACAACACATAAAAATTGGCACTTCGTTTCGATATTTTTAGTTGCGTTTTATCTGAAGGTAATATATTAAGTATGGTATAATATATAGCTATCTATGAAAAATATATATGTCTGTCTTAGTGTTAATGAAGCGTAGAATTATACCGACATGGTAATGGTAGCTATTTAACCTCATGTTCAAGATAGATTGGATACAGAGAACGGCCGTTAGTCTATCTGTACGGCACTACAGTTTTATTTTATTTATCAATAATACCTTGTCTTTTATGAATCGACTTCAGAGATTTAATTTTATTATTGAATTAACTGAAAAAATTTTTTTACATTTTTGTCTTGACGTATGAATCTATTTTGGGAAAATTGTTATTAATATTGGCTACGTCTCTACAATATTCGCACTTACGTAATAGAAAAATATTCGAAACAGAAATTAATCACCGCTTTTATTACTCCCATAACAATAAATTCAGTTTTATTCACCTACAGAGAATTCAAAACATATTTATAGACTAAATTGAACACATTTGTCTTCTGCTACTCCAAAATCTAATGGTAATATAATGTTGGTAATGGACACAATCAGCTGCCTACAAGTTCACAGTGGTCACGGATTCAAATTCTGGGGAAAAAACTGACTTTTCAGTCATGTGTCTATTGATAGTCAATCATCATGCACTGTAACGATGAAGGATAATATCATAAGGAAACCTGTATAGAATAGCGATTTATACGACTTTCTATGGTATTTAAATTCTGCCAACACGTACTTGGCTTGTGATGGACTATATGCCCTTACCCTTCTTAACTATATTCAAGAACGTAGAGGAGGCCTGAGCCCTTGCAGTGGGACGTATATAGACTGATACAGATACTCCAAACATTTGAAGTTATAAATATCTCCTAGTTATTTTTACTTTGTATCTAATACGTTTTCTTTAGAAATATGAAAGTTTTTCAAATCTAATAGGCGATTTTGGGTTTCTCGCCTGAAACTTTGATACGAATATATTGTTAATAGTTTCTATGTACAGGATCGTGAAGTTTTGGGTTTTCGTTCGGTTCGGTTATTACAAAAGTTTATATACTTCGCATATGGTAATTTCAAGTTGCCCGGTATAAAATTCGATATAATGTACTTCTTTAGGTATTCTTGTTATATGCCTCAAGGAAAACACCCTGCCTCAAAAAAAATAACAACTGCGTCACAGAAAAAGAAGTTAATAATTGTGCTGCCTCATTCCCCATAAGCTAGATCACCTGACCTCTAGAATCCGAACATCTCATGTCACCCCACTTTTACCCATACGTTTTCTACGATTTTCTGCAATTTTCAAACATCAATTTACCATTTACCAGATGACGACGAATTATTTGGTATTGTCTGTATTAAAGTAGCAGTGACCACTTACCGTTAAGTGGTCAGTTTGCATGTTTACCTCATAATCAATAGACCTGTCTCCTCATAGACCTCCTACTGATTTGAAAACTAAGGATGCCCTTCAGTCCATTTGGAGTTTCAAAAAGATAACCATGAAAATTGCGCTAAAATAAATATTAAATTGACTTAATTTAATAGATTTCGTCGAAACGATGATAAGAATTATAATCTTCAATTTTATTTAATTTTCTGTCATAATAAAGTAAGAATTTTCTAAATCGATTCGTACAACTATTAATTTCAGTAATGCTTCACTGGAGATATACTAGAGCGAGTGCACCAAATATATTTATATCAATGCTTCAAATTTATAAAGATGAGCTTGGTTATAAAATCCGAACCAGTAATAAAACCCAATACAGAATGCAATGTTGACATTAAAACAATGAAAGTGACGACACTTAAACTTTACGCCGCCTCCTTATCAGCGGGGTCGCGTACCTCTGACTTGATCACTGACTCTCATATTGAGACTTTACATCTTATGTATGTCTCAGGATGGCGAGCGCAGTGGCATGCCAAGCAATGCTTTGCAATTCAAGGTGTTTTTCGGTTTTGCTACTGTTAATGGGCGGCCGTATAGCTTAACATCAGGCGAACGGCATGCTTGTCTTATCATTCAGGGAAATAAAAAAAAATCTTGATTGATAAGCTGGCGCAAGTCAATTCCTCCAGTTCTCATCGTAATACCAAATGTCACTATAATTGGATGCTATAATTCACTTGAGCACAGGTGTAGTTGATTTTATAGCTTCTAATTTGAATTGATGTCGTCGTTTGTTTTTAATGAAATAATAAAAATAATCAAAGTGATTTCTCGTGGGAAAGTGAGCGAAATTTGTGGATGGCAGATGCACGTGATCTATTGCTTGTTTAAGAATCTGCTTGAAGACTTATGTCTTGTAAGATGTTTTTATGTTAAAAATTACACTGCAGGTATTTTCAGGAGATGTGTATGTGATCGATTATGGGACATAGTACTTCTCTTGTCTATAAGATTCTAAAAAAGATATTCGAATTATTTATTCCAATTTGAATTACAACTTTAGATTTTTTTAAATGTAAAGGTTTATAGTATTGGTTCATTACCTTTTACACTGAATTAGAAATATTATCATGTAACTCAGAGTTTTGGTTTCTCAAGATACAGGCTTTGCCTAGTTTCAGTATCCCTGATAATGTTAATTTATGTAACAACTTCTTTTAATTTTATTTTCATCTGTTTATGTTTAATCTTATGTATGTCTGAGTGTATTTAAATAAACAATTTATTATTATTATTATTTACAATTTGCACATCCTATTTTATGTACTTATTTCAACAGCTACAACAATTGTAAGTAAGACATATAAAACATAAAAATTATATGCAAACAAATATAAACATCATCAGTATAATCGTTTACTGCGACGCAAACCGCATAATTTTCGATTTGAGCGGTTAATTCCGGACGAGTCAAACATAATATTGGAAACATTTCGACAATTTCGCCTGCGGTTTGGCTGCTAATGAAAATTAATTACGACTCTTGGGAATGGAAATTTATAAATGATATTATGTCAGTATTGATAGTTTGATTTTGGACAGTATCTTCAACTAGGAGTCCAGTACTGAACAAGGGACTACACTAAAAATTTGGAGATCCTTGGGGGGGGGGGTCTATATTCAGCAGTGTACTTCCCGTAGCTGAAGAGAAGAAGAAAAAAATAGAATTGAGGCGAAATAAAATTATTAAGTCAAAAAGCAACGAAGCTATTACCTGAAACCAAGTCAAAATTATTATTTCTAAACAAATTGAATTGGATATCCTTACTACAAAATAAACTCAACACTATTCGATAAAAACAAATGAAACATCAAAACAGCATGACATGCATAAAGATGCATACAGATCACCAAATAGTTTCAAACGTTATAAAAATAAACTAATTCAAGCAATTCGTTTAATTATACCGACGGAAACAAGACAGACTAGGAAGCAATGATATCATAGCCATGCCTTCTGTTTGAATGACGTGACTGTTCGCTCGTTAAGTAACCGACCGTTTTAATATGCTTGTATCATACCCTTTTTTGTTAGCGTATGATGCTACGAAAATAATTTTGTGTGGGAAAAATAATCCGATAAAACATACAATTTAATTTATAATAATACTAATATAATAACACCCAACAGTCACATACATAGTCCTGACCCCACATTAAGATCGAGTCTTGTGTTGTGGGTATCAGGAACTACGAGAGACTAATCGGTCTCACAAACACCCAGACCCGAAAGAAATATTTGTGGGCCGCACAAACATTTCTCTCGGTGTGGGGATCGAATTTAGAAAACATTATCTAAAATACATTTTGTTTTCCTAAATAATTACTAGTAGGTCTCTCATATGTGAGAAGCCACCTGGATAGGTACCACTGCAATATCTATTTAATCCGCTAAACAGCAGTGTGGATGCACTGTTGTATTTCGGATTGAAGGACATTGTAGCTAGAGTAACTACTGGACATATTGAGACTTAGAATTTTATGTCTCAGGAAGGCGAGCACAGTGAAATGCCAACTATTTCTTTGTAATTCAAGGTGTTGTTTTGTTTTTCCACTGTCTAGCAGCGGTCTATCGCTTACCATCAGGCGAACGGCATGATCGTCTCGCCATTCATTGCAACAAAAAAAGAGTATAATATAGAACCTATCTGGAAATTCAGACTACGGTAATGACGGGACAGGCCGATTCGTTCGGCACGTAACTACTAAAAAAATAAACTTTAAGTAGTTTTTATGTCGCGTTTCGTTTGATGAGTTAGATTGCCAGTGACCTAGAATGTTTCGGTGCTCCGGCTCTTTGAATTCTCTCCGCCTTTACAAATCTACATCCTATGTTCAATACTGCAACTACGAGTCTTTAATTTTGTCAATCTTTACAAACTACACAGAGAGCTTCGGGTCTATATATATATGTGTGTGTATATATTAGCTCTTGCAATCTACTGACCTTTCATTCGTTCAGTCCTACTTTAAAAGAAGTCAAATATTATTTCATTTTAAAACACTGGTATTTTTTGGCAGAGTCAGGATTATATGTGTAACTTTTATGTGTATTTTTTATTTAATTTCATACAAAATATACTCAAACTGTTTGCTTTTATATAACATTCCTAAGACTTAATAAAAATTAAGCTAAAAATCCAATAGATTACATACTTTTTAATGGAAACGGAGCGTATACACCACCAGTTTTTTATTCAAGTGCACATATTTGGTGTTTCTATCACGAAGCCTGACCATGGCTCTTCATGATTTGAATACTGAACGTCACGCGACCTACAATCGATCCTGGCTCCAATCACAGGAATATTAATAAGTGGATCACACTGCCGATCTACATGCATCAGCCAATATTTCTGTTTCTGACTGGATTACAAATGCTGTTCTTTTGGCATTATGTGAACCGTGAGATTTGACGTGATTAAGTCGGGCAAGCGGATTTGGATGTATTTTAGGTTTAAAAGAAAATATTTGACTTGGTTGTGCTAGATCCCTGGTAAGCAAAGATCCATGAGCGATGGTGCTCGCTTACCACTAGAAGGACTGCGTGCTTATCTGCCTGAGAAGGCTATACAACAGTTTTTCGTTTCAAAATATACCAGGTATATCAAGAGTGCTACCGAAAACGAAGCCGGGTGGTAGTTGTAGTGATTACAATGTGACTGAAAATTTCGCAAAGAAACGCGACAATTTTTTTTATAAATTTTTAAATATCATCATTTTTGGGTGGTAAATCCGTAGTTGTCGCTAAAATAATAATTTAAAGCCTCGTGTACCATAGCGTCTTTAAAAATAAAAGGGTGTACACTATTAATAAAGCGAAAACTATGTTTTTACCACCCTAATTAGACGAAAGAAAAAAAAAAAAAAAAAAAAAACGTCACAAAATTTTGTTGCATTGTACCTGAAATCACTAAAACTACCACCCGGCTTCGTTTTCGGTAGCAGTCTTGATGTACCCTGTATAATTTTCTTGCTATTGGACTTTTTCTACTAGACGAATCTTTCACCTCCTCCTATTAATTTTATTTGCTGATTAGTTTCAGTTGCGGGTTAAAACCAAGTTAGACATTCCCGGAGACTCACCGAGCTTCTATGCTTGGTGATCCTGGCTTACAGGAGTTAGGGTGGTGGGTGTGAGGAAGGGACTGTCCCCATAATAGACGCATTTTGAAAAATTGTTAGCCAAAAATGTCTGCGGGATGCATAAAATCTATATTATGCCTACCACTTGAAAGTGTGAAAATGGCGTTGATGTAAGATTTACTAATATTTCTTCTGAAGTGTGAATAGCAAATAGCCCATACAACGTTAAGCTTTCTGCCCTAGAGGTTCTGAGTTCAATCAACCAATATACAGTTTTCATTCCTAGGTATATTTCATTACATCTGGGAGTAATTTGATATTGATATCTATGCAGTCACAACAGAGTTTATTTTAAACTACAAGATTATATTCTAAATAGATTGTCCACATGCATAAGCCCAAGTCTTTTTCCCAGAAGGGGTAGGTAGAAGTGCTATTAGGATACTCGCGTTTTGCTTTGTGTATTCATGCTTGTGATAGACGGAGAGCCTATCGCCATAGGGCACGCATTCTAGACTCCGGGCTGATAATGAATAAAAAAATCAAATATCGATTTTATTTGATCATTTGTAATTTTATTTGCTTGATCTGGAATTCTCGGAATTCGAACCCGAGACCTTAGCTTTGTAACCGTACTGTAATATAACTACGCCACCAAAATCAGGCAGGGACAATAAATTATAAAATATTTGTACCATCTTTACTAACATACCAACATAAAGATAGAAAACCACATTAAATAAAAATGCCTTTTATTACTCAAAGTCTAGTTAAACGTTCTCTGCATAATAGTATGTTCAATTTTATTATTTAATGTCTAGTAATATTGGTTTACGACCTTTGTTAATACGGTTGGAACTGGTCCGCGTAATTAAACTACGTTGGGACTGTTCGGTATAATGAACTTAAAATTATTACGAATGTCTGCTAACTGACATTTGCGTGAGCGATAACACTGGTGTGCGCATGTATTATGTTTTTTAACCGACTTCAAAAGAGGAGGTTCTCATTTTGGAATGTATTTTTTGTTTGAATATTTGAAATCTTGTTATATTGCAATCAATATGAATATTTGAAATAGTTGTTTTCGTGTTATTACAACGTCATAATTTTAATTGTAAATAAAGGTTTAATCCGATAATATTATAATTCAGTGATGTTAATTCAGAATGTGAAATGTTAATTATAAAGCAATAGTCTTATGTTTTTGTCCTGTCCAAATGTAAGTAACAAATAAGTAACAAACACTTTTACGTAACAATTAATGAAAATATTTTTTTTGTTTAATTAAAGTAATACAATGAAGCTTAGCAACAAAATTTTAATGAACAATCCTATCAATAACCTTAACACCTGTAGTTTATATATTATTAAGATTTTCTCTGAAGGTGGTCAAACCAGTTATTTATTCTGCTACATTGTTTGAAAAGATGGAACGTCACCCCAGCTATTATATTATAGTCAAATATAGCTACAAATAGCTATAAATATCAAATAAGGAATAATATAACCCACATGCACGTTATATGCATTAATATGTAGCAAAAACATTGCATTGACCTTCAAGCATTCCTCAGACTTATTAAAATTTAAACGACATAAACGTGTATACCGTCTGTTTACTATTCATTGTTTGTGTGTGTGAGATAATATATATGTTTGTATGTGTTCTGTACATGACATCATCGAGACGATCAATGGACTCAAAATTGTTCTACGTGGAACTTTATATTTAAGGTTTTTTGTTCGTATTTTTTATTCGATATAAGTGGGTTTATTGATATCTACCTACGTTAGTTTGTGCGGGCATATAAATAATTTATAAGTTATTTTATATAAAAAAATATTCCGACGAATTGAGAACCTCCTCCTTATTTTAAAGTCTGTTGAAATATGTTTTTATTTGTTTAGAGAAAAAGTACAGCTATAGAACAAAAGAGCGTGGTTTGGTGAATAAACCAGAAAAATAAAAAGAAATAATAAAACAATATATCTTGTTTGAGTAACAATTCACCTTGTGTAAGGTGTTCGCATCAAAAAATATTCGCGTGGTATTGGCTGATTTTCTGTAAAATTTACTGTAATAGGTTTAGGTAGGTGGATGGTCAGAGGATATTATAAATTAAGTTAGAACTTTATGTCACATTTATAAATATAAGGACAACCACTCGTTCTAATAAGAAGATATTCCGATACTGATATTTTAAATGTATTTATCTTTATTTATTTATTTATTCATTCACCATACGACTATTTACAGGTTTCACCCAATACAGTAAAGTAAATATAATATATTTTAATGACATAACTATATGCTAATCCGAAAGCATTATCCTTCTTACGTGGCTGGTTAAAATAAATTACCAAAATGAAAACAGTTAAATGATTCATATGGAAGTAAACCACAAGACCGCATTGTATCTTTTACCGACATAATAAATACGACGCACGACAGTTGACATTGATTTTTAAGTTGTCCTTCACTTACACACTCCGTGATGTACAAATTAGCAGCTCGCATTATAGAAACCATGTAAATATTTACTCATTGTACTTTACATATGGTTTCTCAAATCGTTCCTCTTTGTATCGAAAGTTACCTCGAAACCTATACCTTAAGATGTTCCTTTTTGTATCGAAAGTACTTATACGATTAGACGGTTGTGAAACGAGAGAACGCAGGTTTGATCCCCGTCCTGAGACAATTCATGTTTTGAATGTGAGTATTTTGTATCGGGTTTGTGAGAGGGAAAAGTCTCCGCAGTTTCTTATATTCACGATAAAATACTTGAGCTTAGTGTCAGGACTATATATGTTAATGCTGGGTTTATTTACTATTTATTCATATCTTAGTATTTTTTTTAACTGTCACTGCACTTTTAAATTTAGATTAAATACAAGCTATACTCCATCGGTTTAGGTACTTAACTAAATGTAAACAAACCATAAAAAAGGTTATTTAACATTGCCATTTCTCATTTCAAAATTAATTGAAGACAAAAAAAATGTTTACGTAAATGTAAAACTACAATACATGTTCAATTTTATTATAACGATTATAATTATGAATATGTAAGCTTGGAAACAATTAAATTATGTGAGATCATAATTAAATTATCTAATTTTATATAATGCAGTCTGTCTATAAAAAAGACCCAAACACTCAGGCATCCAAACATTTTCATAAAAATTACAAGAAATATTATGCTACAAAATCGAGAAGTACAACTTTATCGTAATGCGACTATTTAAATGAAAATAATGCGTTAAGTCGGATAACTAAGCATCATCGTATGTTATGTGTGGCAGCCAATTATTATTCATTGCGATAATGTACTTACTGTTTTCGTGAAGTGGTGAAGTATTTGGAAGTGTTCATCGTTGTTCTTTACTGTTTTATTTATTATTTGTTATAAGCTGCTGTTAATTGTTGTTAATACTTGTTACTTGGTTGACTAAGAAAATATTCGTAAATTGGACATTGCAATAAAATGTTGACCAACCATGCGTCATATGTTATGGTTTGTTTACATTTAGTTAAGTATCTAAACCGATGGAGTATAGGGTCACTGAGATTCATTGTTTTGAGTAAAATTTTTCATACCACTATTGATTGATGTCGTAGTATTGAGTGTTGGCCGAGTTAATTTCTTGCAAAATGTATTTCTTAATTTTTTATATCCAAGTAACATATACAAGATAAATCGTACGAAGTTCTAATAAAAAGTGACCACTGCAACCCTACGCCATTTTTATTAATTAACAACTGCATACCCGCTTGTTATCGATTGAAATTAAATTTATAGAATTATATTTATACGCAGATTGCTTTTTATTACCATTCAGAGCATATTTACTGTCGTAACTTCTCCTAACGATACATACATAATAGGGATTAGGATTATGTTTAGATCTATTAATATCATTATCAATTTTGAACCTTAAAATGTAGAGCACAAGATACATTTTAAGTTCGTTCGTTGAAGTCTAATGTTTCCGATACAAGGTGGTCTAGTCATCATCATTATCTGCTGTCAAGGTAGAGATGGTCTAACTTGTGTTTAGCCTAAGTGTTACATCCGCTTGTAAAATATTATTCGCGTAGAAATGATCCCTAATTACGTAGGCAGGTGTAATAAGTAAAATTTATTAAAAATAGAACTTGGTATGACTGTAAAGAATGGTAGCCATCAATATCCTTTTTGCCTCGTTAAGTTTTGTGCCGTGTTTTATTCGTAGGGAGCATCACAATTTTATCATGATCATTATCATCATACGCAGTCTACGGCTGAAGAGTCACAATTTACCCAGATTAAGCTTTTCTTCTTAAATTACTTGATATTCTATAAATAGTCATAAAAATCGACAAGTATGAGTATTATAAATTCAGACACTGTTAGTAAGACATAGGTACCAAATATTGTAGAATTGCTGCACTAATATCAAAAATAAACATATAAAATAGGAAATCTAAAAATAAAATAATTTGTTAAAGACCATTTCCGAAAACAATAAGCTTAACAAAAACAATTGTTTTACATAAATCCGATAATTAGTTTGTTTATATGAGGCAGCCCTATTACAATTGAACTAATTGACTATATTATTATTCAATGGCGCACCATTACCATGTTTTCCTCCATCACAATACTGAAATCCCTCATTATAAATTTTTACAAACTTCCAGACGATTATAATCCCTTATATATAAGGAAGGAATTAATATGAATACCCAAGGAATTAATATGTATAAATATGTTCAAAGAAATAAAAAAGTAATGAGTCATTGAAATAAAAGTTTGTGGTAAATTCCTTATTGGATTTCTCTATTTTCCTTATGTGTAGAAATCTGCGATTAGCAGGAAACTGTCGTAATAAAAATACTGTTAACTTATAAAATTAGAAAATTGATATTTTAATTATTATGAAACAACATTAAATACTGATAACATGAAATGAAATGAAATGAAATGTATTTATTGGTCACGTAGGCAATTTAAAAGCTCTTATGACAAGTCAATACACATAGAACTTAATCTCTATAAACAATATATTTCCTATACTTAGTATTACTTATTTTAATTTCTTGGTTTAATTAATTAATTTATGTAATTTATTTATTTTAAATTAGTTTTATTTTTATTTAGCATTAGTTTTATTTATTTGTTTCCTTTTTATTCTTATTTTATTTAAAGTATTAGTTATGACTTTATGGTAATTTATTTTTCAAAGAAATACAATATGTACGTTGGTCAAATTAAATTAAATTAAATTAATTAATTAATGGACCATGAATATTATTACAACGGTGCGTAGCGGTTTATTGTTACCACCGGATCCAACGCGGCCCTTCCTGAGAAGACCCGGCGAAACAAACTCAGTGGGCTTACACTACCACTGGAACTACGCGACGCGACCCAATCCTGAGTATATCCAGCGAATAAGACTCAGTGGGCTTGTTTTGGGTCCAATTTAAGACAACGACCATAAGTATTTCCGAAACGTCCCGTATGTTGAGGCTTACTGCCGGATCCAACGCGGCCCTGACTGAGAAGACCCGGCGAACAAACTCAGCGGACTTTACTTTACTACTGGATACTACGCGGCGCGACCCATTTCTGAGTAGATCCAGCGAGTCAAACTCAGTGGGCTTGGTTTTGGTCAATTTACTAAAATAAATATTTGTGACTTGTCTTACAAAGATTTGCCATATTATTATTTTTATTTGTTTTCTCGATCGGTCGTCATATGATTTTAATTGGCATTAATTAATCATTATATATTTAGTTATAATTTAATTGATTAATTTAATTGTATATTGATCAATTTTTAAGTTTAAAATTTTTAATTATTTAAATTAGGGGATGTAATGAGTGAATAGTGCAGGGCCCCAGGAGGTCGCAATGTGCAAGAGAACACCTAATCCCAGTCTTTTTATCCTCAATATATTCCTTAATATTATAATAACCCCTAGTCATAAGTTTGTTTTTAATATGTGCCCTAATAGTTTATCCGGTAGCTGCGTTATCCTATTGGGAAGTTTATTATAAAATTTAATACAACTACCAAAGAAAGATTTTTTTGACTTTTCTAGTCTAAACGAGGGTATTGCAAGTTTATTTTTATTCCGCGTATTAATAGTGTGGGTGTCACTGACCTTATAAAACTTGTTAATATTTTATGAACGTGCATTATATTCTGAAAGATGTATTCAGATGACACGGTTAGTATATTGCTTTCCTTAAAAACAGATCGCAAAGAATCGCGGCTCCCTAGATTATAAATAGCACGGACTGCTCTTTTTTGTAAGATGAATATGGATTCGATATCAGCCGCTGATCCCCATAAAATAATGCCGTATGACATTATACTATGAAAATAAGCAAAATATACCAATCTAGCCGTTGCAACGTCAGTTAGTTGTCTTATTTTTCGGACTGCGAACGCTGCGCTGCTAAGTTTAGCTGATAATCTCTCAATTTGTGGACCCCATTGTAATTTTTTATCTAGAGTGATACCTAAAAAAATTGTGGAATTAGCTAAATTTAGAATTTCCGCATTTAATTCGATACACGTGTTTACGCTTGCCACGTTCGGTAAAGCAAAACGGACGCATTTAGTCTTACTAGCATTTAATAGTCATATTAGTACATCACGCTTATAATCTTAGAAATAATAATAATAATATAATACCACATTATAATGAATTACCAAGTAGTTAATTACTTACAGAATTAAAATAAATAAGGAAAATAAAGTAATAACAGTTCGTTTAATTTGAATTTTCGATTTGTTTCTTAATGTGCCAATTACAGAAGTTACAAAGATATTACGACAATCATATCATCTGATTAGTAATCGAAGTAGGTACCAAAATCTAATATTCTTATCATGTTATGTTCCACTATAATCAATCATGTTTCAAAACAGTTTATTTGAAACCATTTCCTATAACCTATCCACTTGAATTTTTTTGCACATCTAAATCAACGTCAGTCGAAGTCTGCAAAATGTTTTGCGAAATTAATATAAATTTCTTTTTATATCGCAATAAAAAGTTTTAGTATAGAATATGCATATATCTAAAACAGTATGCAACACGAATTTTCATAGAATCTGGTCGCGACTTAAGATTTTCATTATAGATATCACGTTGACTAAATTGATTTGAAATGTTATTGCATGTAATTTTGTCAAAATTACAAACGTTTAAATCTGTTATATTTTAATCGCTTCAATAAATTAGAGTATATATTTCTATTTTTGTTATTTATTTCGTCTAATCATAGAAATGGTTAGGAATATTAATTAAACTGCAAAAAAGTATATGGATTTTTAGTGAACATAAAATATAATTTATGCGATGCATAATCAAGTCTTCAAAGACTTATGTTTTGTATTTAATCGTTTAGAAAAATACTTACTAACCGACTAACATCAAATCGGATTGGGTCAGTGTGGATTAAGGCCCAATCATATTAGAAGGCTGTCAAACGTTTGAAATTATTATAAAAACATCATTCATATAATGAACTACCATTTATATATCAAAAGAGCCGACCAAAACCAAAAGGGTATTCAAATGTTAATGAGACTGATTCAAGAAGGCAAAAACAAATTCAAGCCTCTACTTAAATGTCTCAAGAACTCTCCTATAGAAATAAATTAAATGTAGAGATGATCTATCCGACTTCACTCAAATGTCATGGTCAACAGGTAAATCAATAAAGCATATTTTTTTCTACTATCAAAGAATTAGTAGTGAGGAAAAGACTGCATTAAATTTGCAAGACAAGGTCTGCGGGGAAAAAATTATGGAATCTAAAAAAAGTTTGAAAAAGAACACTAGGTTTATGGGAAAAAACAGAAATCATCAGTTGTGAATAAGTGTGTGTTATTGACTTATATGGCTTAAGAGTACACAATTAATTGGTAGAGTTATTTATTATTTCAATAAAACTAATATTGGGGCAAGTACAGTATAATTTTCTTAATATTTTCTTTACACATAATACCCCATATCAAAGTATTTATCGATTCGAAAAGAAATTTCAATTATTATTTTTGTACTTCGTATTTGTAAATTGTGCGTTTATATTTTGTTATATGCTTAAAGTTTATTGTCCAAAACCGCGTACCTTATTTGAATGTAGGAAAATGTCTGTGACAATCAGTAGAGCATCAAAAGCCATCTAGGTATAAATAATTTGAAATTGAAAACTCCATAGCAAAAACGTGCATAATGTAGAGTTCTTATTGGCTGCAAGACGACATCATAAAAACACCTTTAGTCCATTGAAATGGTAATGCCCAAGGTTAATGATTTCAGACTTGGCTACAAGCCATATGTTTTTCTTTAGACTTTAAGTGAACACTTAGTATTCAAGTATTCAGACTGACAATTTGAAAAAGTGCGTGTTGGCCTGTTGGTAAACAGACCAGACGGTGGTCGTGGGTTTGAATCCCAGGGCACACATCTGACTTTTCGGAGTCATCTGTGTATTGATAGTCAGTCACCACGCTATTGACGGTGAAGCAAAACATTGTGAGGAAACCTGCATACCATAGCGATTTAAATTTCTATGGTATGTAAAGTCCGCCATCTGCATTAGGCTAGCGTGGTAGACTATATGGCCTAACCACTCTTAATCGTACTCTCGATTGTTATTGAAACGAATATGGGCTAATTTACAGACTGACAACACCGAAATACATTTTTATATAGTGACATTGTAGTTAATAATATAAAAAAATATACAAGGAAAGCAAATGATCTTTATTTACTTTATCATTAAAAGCTAATTAAGATATACGAATATATAATAAGTTGTTGATATTATATAAAACGTATCGTATCTTTATTAATTATTAAAAATATAAAAGTTAAATTGATGTTTCATATTGACTTAATATATTATTATATAGCCTAACACTTCCTAATAGTACTTTCGATTTTAGAGGCTCGCGCCCTGTAGTGGACCTTATATGGGCTGTTACAGTATTATTTTGGTATATGCTTTCATAATGTACATAGTTTTAAGTTTTTACATATGGTTAATAACATGTTATAAGGTACGTTGGGATATTACAGTAATACAGGGATGAAAAGGGATAAGAACGTAAGCTCCTATTTATATGAGTTTATTTTCTCACCCCTTACACACTACTTTTATGGTATTACCCCAAAACACCTTACAAGAAACAAAATATGTCCGTAACATGACCAAGTAATTTTAATATAATATTGTATTTTTAAGGTTATATCTTTCATTTTATGTAAATTTAGCCTAATCATATTGTGCATATGGTATTAGCCTGTAAGAAATTGTTGCACTTTTATTACCTTTTAAGCTTGATATTATTTCAAGATTGTATTGGTATAAACAATGATATATTCTATATTTTAGCGTTGGCTAATCTTAAAATAAAAATAGTCTTTATTGCTAAATTCTCAGCACATTAAATAAAATATAGAAACCTCTAAAGTTATTGTGACACACCTTTACGCGGTGGACATAAAAATGATAGAGACAAATTCTTAACACATAACATTAAATTTATATGCGATGTTCATAAAGTTTTTATAGTTATATGTGCATGTATGGCCTCATCTGAGATAAGCATCGGTGATACTATAAACGAAGATTAGAGGCGTTTGAGCATGCTTAGAGTTCCGCTTACTTAAATGTCTTTGAAGAAAATTAGTTGGTTACTAAAAAGTGGTGTTTTGTGTTTTCTTTTATCACTTGTCATTATTACATTTATTGATATTTTTATATTGAAATTAGGTAGGTCAAAATTCGATACGCATACAGTAACTCTACTATAGGTTGTGTTTTTGACATGACAAAAAAAAGTTTTAATGGAAGTTTGTAGTCCAAATTATCTGACAAAAACAATTTTATGACACATTAAAATATTGTTTACGTCATATTAATTTTTTGTAATAGTTTAGTGCAATAAAAACATCATAAATACATTCGAAATATAATTGTGTAGGTAGAGCTTCACACTCCGTAGAACATCAAAAAAGCAGGTATTTTTATAAACATTTCACATTAGTCACAAAAATATCTCAATAAAATATGAAATATAATTTAATTTTTTTCAACCTTGAATTTCATATATTTTTATAAGTACTATTTACATACCTACAATATTTTTATCGTACCTAGGTTTTTACACGAGTAATTTTTTATTTGCATTTCCATATACCAGACTAACAACGACATAAAAACATAAAACAAAAAGATTTCTCATATGTTTACATTCCTCATTTCCGTTAATTAAACTTTGCGTAACATTATACTTGGCAACAATAACGTGTATAATGAAGTCTTCAAGCAGTACAAACAGGCGGGTCCTACAAGAATCCCGCTCACCTTGGCTCTTATTTCCTACTTGTCCACCAGTATTGGCGCAACTAGCCTAGAGACTATCGAAAAAATCCTTAATGTATAAGTTTGCGTACTGGCCATGGGTATGAAATGCTACCAATGATGGAGTTCGATTTTTAAATTTTATTCTTGCTATTTTTTTAATATTCTGACTGTAGAGGTTTTCTCCGTGAGTTGCTAATTGGAGTTCTATTTTTGAAAAATAATACTTTTTTGTAAGATGTGAATTTATAGTCATTCGAATTTTTAAACATAGTTATACCTTACGATAACAATTCTTGATTGTTTTTTTAGATTATGAGAATGTTAGGTATGTTTTTCTCGCTTATAATAGTTATGCCGACTGTATTTCATTAAGAATAAGTATATAATAATGAATTCCAATATTTACATACATAAACAAGTTTTCGATCAATAACTAATGGCCATAAAACGCAATGACGTTTTAAATGATATTAAAATTAAAATACATGTGATTTATTTATGCTGCCATTGAAATGTTTAGAATATTAAAATGAATGATTGAATAAAACTTGATGTTATTTATTTTAATGTCTGTGAGTTCTGTGAAATGTGTGTGTTTGTTTAAAAGCCACAAATGATCTATTGTTGATTTATGATTTATGTTTCTTTTTTGTCGTGTTCGGTTAGTTTATTTTCTGCGCATGCTCATGCGAAGGATGCGGAAGTGACGTATTTACTTATCGATAAAACGCTAAACGCCTAAGGAAGTAACTTGTTAGCCGTACGCTAATTGAATATTTATGTTCACGTCCTTATTTTTTAATAAAACAAAATTATATGATTGATTTTTAATATGATGAATTAACAAGTATTACACGGTTTTAATGCGATTACATCAGACTATAATTATAATTGCCAGAACAAATTTGGACACTAAATTATTATGTATCAAGGCCTGTTAATGAGCCAGTAACGAGCTGTAAGTATTTATTTATTTAAAAATGTTTGTTAGAAGTACACTTCTTAGTGATTCATTCGTTTCTGAGAACACTACTCCAGTCATCACAAACTGCATTGGTGTTGATGTTATTCATTGCCGGCACAAATCCGCGGCATTGTCACTCAAAAAATTTCATTGATGAAAACATACCGTTTTGCCACGACAGAGCCAACAGCTCGTACTCGTGTAGCCATCCTTGATCGCTAATTATAGCAGACATATCAGCATCGAACGACATTTAACATGATAACAGCGTAACACAACACAATCGATGTTCAGCAATCACATCACTAGCACAAACACAACAATCGATTATCGATTCATTCATACGTAACACGTGTATAAAAGTTATGTGTCAGTTTGACAGAATCCGATCGCGATCGGGTGAACGAACGGCGGTGCGCGTGCGTCGCACTTCGTGCGGCCTAACTGACTGAACCGCGGAGTAAACACGCGGAGTGAGTATGCGAGCGGGGGGCCCTCGTCCTAAAAACCACATCGATAACCCCATGTATATCGACAAATGGCATCACTAAAATCGCTATCGAAGGCCGTTTTTTTCGACGTAATAGGTTAATGAAATTACGTCGGTACGGTTTTGATTTGTTTTGGTTCGTTTTGCTGCTGTTTCGGTTTCGTGTTTCGTGTAGTGTGTGACACGCCGGTTTTGAAAAAGCATTGGGTTATTGTTATAACACTTATTGCTGTTTTATAAATAAAAAATGTAGTTCGAATTTTATTGCGGCATTATAGTGATGTGAGTTAAATTTAAAACTGCTCTATGACACGATAACTATTTAAAACAATGTATTTTAACTATTGATTCACTTAATTACTTTACTTTTATAACACTTTCTTTTTTTTATAAGTGAAGAAAAGAGGACCTTCTATTGATTCAAAACTAAAAATATTTTCAAGTTGTTATAAGCAAAAAAAATCAGCAAAGAAGGAGTCTTTGACCTACATATCTTTGAAAATGTCTAGAAAAATAAGATCGCCATTTGAACTTCTTAATGCCGTTTTTTTATTGTTATCAAATTATCAGTGCAATAAAGTAGAAATAAATATTATTATCACTATTTTTGTATTGATTAATGCTATCGTTTCCGCTGAACTTAGATAAACAATAGGTCATGGTTAAAAACGAATATGGTATTTGTGCAAAATTGCAAATAATTCAACAAATTATTTTAAAAAGTTTTAGTTCAACATACTACTGTGATTATCATGTAGAGTGGCACTTGCGTTTTTTTGAAGATAGCTTTTTGCTTTATTCTCGTTCTGATATTTTTAGACACTAAAAACAATTTTGAAATACTTCGGTTTTTATCAATTTAAATTACCAATGATTCTAAAGTGTAAAAACGAATTTTAAAGGACATATTTTACTGTATTTTTATTTATAATAGTGACGTAATAAGGACGCAGAACCTAACAATTGCCCGTTTTATTTTTAAATGTAACAGTATTAAGCAATTAATAATGGTGTGTCTAATTTGTTATCAGCTCGCGTCTCTAAGCCTCTAATTTACAACAATTGATAAAAGAACTGGGTGACAGTAGATGAAAACATATATTTGAATAGACGTGAAATGGGAACAGATAACTTTACTAATTCGAATTACAAAATTTTTTGTATTTTTTTTCTAGTTCAGGCCATTGGTGGAAATTTCAGGTTATGCCAAGGTTTACAGGTTTTAGGATTTGCATATTCATAATATTATTATAATTAATTATTACGAAATTTAATTATCAAAGAAAGCAGAATAAGACACGTGTGTATGAATTTTTTAGAATTTCGATACACTAGGATTTCGGTGGAGTATCATGGCCACAAATGTTCATTAGGTCACCAAGATCGTAAAACACCTTGATCTTAATTGAAACTGACAATGCCATGTTTTTGTTTAAATTGTTCTTGGAAAAATAAATAATTAAATCCCCATCTCAGTTCCTCCCACTAGTATCACAAAAACTATCACCAAACAAAACTAATCTAATAATCGCATATAATATTATGAAAGTTAAAATTACCCAACTCCTTTACGCAACATACAAACAAAGAAGTGTACAACAATACCAAATTTAAACAAAACCAACCATTATCTATATAATGACAACTGTAATTAAGTTGGTTCACCTGAGATAACACTTCCGCGCCAAATAATTGCTTGTTACGATACTGTGATGTTGTACTGGTGTTGCTCGCTTCGGGCCATTTTTGCGTAATTTTGACTAGACTATATACTAGAATAAAAGCCTTTTCCTTATGTATTAGAAATAAAACATGAATCAATGAATACGTTTAAGGAGGGCTAGCTATTCGAAATTTGTCAGCACAGAGATAATTATATGTATGAATGTAGCTTTTGACAGCCTCCGTAGCGTAGTTGATAACTTATAAGACTTGATCTTAGTGAAATCGGGACTATGTATGTAACTGTTGGGTGTATTTATTTCTTTATTTTCTTGGATATTGTATTTCTTATTCAAAATAGATTCCACAGTAAAATACGAAGGGCTGTATCAAGCATATCGGAAAGTAAAAGAAACTGTATGATCTAACAACTCTTAGAGATTAATATTCTTTTTTTTTTCAATATACATTCCTGATAGTAAGCGATACAACCGCTCATGGACAGTAGCAAACCACTAACTAAACGCCATGCCTGGGATTCCACTTGGTATTTAATTTATTTATCTCAACTCTCAGTGTGGTGAACGAATGACCGATGGTCCCCAAGCCAACAAAGTTGATGACGTTAAAGATATTACCCTGATGGCAAGTATAATAACACTATCCAAGTAGATTTTATTTCACGAGGAATAATATCTTGATGGTAATTAGTCGTCACCGCCCATGACCATCCATACTCCGAAACGTATGTACTTACATGCCTTGTTGTCTTTAAGAGGTTATTGAACCTACAGCGAACTTGTCCTCTTAGTTTTTAAATTAAAAATTATATATATTTAATTTCAAGATTATTTGTATAAATTTCACTTTTTTCCTCGAATGACTGTACGTATTCGATATGGCAGTGGGATTTATTGTAAATACGCACATCTAATTCATCTTCCATACTTCAAATACTAAACGGAAATGGGAACAAAACAAATCTTTGTGAAGCAATCTCAGGGATCCTTACTTACTTTGTGATAATAAACTAAAACCCACATTCAAATGAATTAAAAAAATAAATTAAATGAAACTAAAAGTAAATGGAATTCGGAATCAAATAAAACTATCGAACTAGTTTCTACAAATTAGATTTCGTCTTTAACTACTGCTACAACTTACCCCAGAATTTATCCCAAGGGTCTCTTTAAGCTGCCAAGTTAATAATCTATTCAACAGTTTCTGCTGCTTACAATCAGGATTGCCAGATTAATTTGATAAATTGTCGAACAAGGGAAAAAGGTGGAGTGAAAATGAGGATTGGCAAAATGGTTCGTAGGATACAAACCCTTTTATAATGATCGACTGATAAGAAAACAAATTATCCTTAATATTCATTTGAAATTCATGCACTTTTAATGACAAAAGAAGCACACGAGCAGGATTTTATCATATCTTACCCAGAAACACCCTCGATACCAAAATAATCGGAAGTGCGTTGTCATTAGGGAATTAATGTTATAGGTTAAGGCACCAGACTAAACCATATAAAATTTTCGTTCCATTTGAAATACCCTAAAACTCGGGTAAATCCCGAATACCTGGCAACCCTGTCAACCAACCGCAGCGTAAACTTGCCTCCACATTAGGCACGATATGGATGTTGTTTGCGCGTGTTGCCACGTCTTTGTGGCGTATATGGCGAAGATTCTGCGTGGGTGTTGCCATATCAAAGTTTATTTTTGTAACATTAGGCCTTTGAAGTTTTTTGTAGGCTATATTTAGTAGTGTTATTCACAATTGTATGACGCTATGCGCGTAAAATGAATTTAAGTTAAACAATGTGTAGTTAATTGGTCAGTTTATGGAATTACAACTCATAGTTTGTTTAAAAATAACCAGTATGATTGCTAAATGACTCACATTACAATGGGTTCTTTTGTACTGTGTTCGTACAGAACAGTTACTAGCACATAGTTCACTGTAAGATGCCAAGTATTGTGTCATACATATCAAAAATTATGACTCATTTTTGTTCTTATGACATCCAGACCCGAAACAAATATTATTCTAAAGAAGTTATTTCATGGCTTCTTGTTTCCAAATTAAAGCAACATTGCACTAAAGCTGTCACAAATACAATTTAGGTATACATAGGTATATTTTATTCATAAGAGCATCCAACCCACGACCTCCTGCGTACAAATCAACTCTTAACCACTGCCCCTTCTAAATATTGTAATTACAGAACCTAAATGGAAAAGTAATTTCATACTTTCCAAAATATCAAATTCAATTTAATCTCGATTTTTACGATACTACAATTCATTACAAAATACAAAATTGCCATTTTTACGCTCAACTTGTCAATGCTTCTCTCTCAAATCTGTATCGCTTCAAAAATATTCAATATTTATGAAATGACCTCTAAATGTACTGTTGCTTAATAATTATTTTTATCTCGTCAAGACAGCATATTTTTTGAATATAAACAAAACAAATACACACTTATAAACAGTACTATAAATATATTAATTTAGAGTTAGCGTACTGTTTATTTATAATCTTTATTGTACACCAGTAACAAATAAAACAGAAAACAGTAAAGAGAACAAAGTACAAGTGGCGATTTTATCACTCAAGGTGATCTCTCCCAGACGACCAAAGGATGGATAGGAGAACACGAGAAATAAAGGGCAGCATGAGGTGTACTAAATTAATTAAATAAAAAAAAAGAATACAATTTAAATATGCTGAAGTTAACAAACTATTCAACAGTTCCTGCTACTTACAACCAGGGTTGCCAGATTAATTTGACAAATTGGCGAACAAGGGAAAAAGGTGGAGTGAAATGAGGATTGGCAAAATAGTTCGTAGGACACAAACCATTTATAATGAATGAATGGCAGGGGAATAAATTGACCATAATATTCACTTGGATAACATAACACATAACATACAAACATTTAGAGTATAATATATACAAATAAGTCAAGATTAATATAAATACTACTCTGTGCACTAGAGTAGTAAGATTACTCCTAAGTCTGAGACAGTTAAAAATGAGATCCTAATCAGCCATAAAAGCGAAAACAATGAATTTGGAACTTGTAATAATAGTGTAATATTTTGTAAGAGATATTTCGTTTGTCCTCTATTTTAAAGCTATTTTGTTTACATAAACAGCAAATCAACCATTTCTCGAAATAATCAAATCTCGTTCTCTCCATAAGATCTTCCAAAACGTTTTCATATTTGTTTCCACCGATATAAATACTTTGCATCTTATGTATCATACACTGTTTATATTAAAATATAGCCCTGTCGCCTATACACAAATCAAAACAACCCATTCTCAAAATAACCAAGTCTCGTTCTCTCCAAAATGTCTTCCAAATACGTTTCCATACAGTTCTAGTGATATAAATACACAGTTCCGGGATGCGTCTCTCGTCGCGACGCTAATTCATTGCGATGGTTACTTTGAACTCGTGTTTTAATTTGATTAGTGCTGTACAAATAACCGTTACTGTAGCGTTGGATTTTTGTTTATGGTTTAATTTTTGACGAATTTATAAGTTAGGTTATAAGACCTAACTTAGTTTATAAAAGAGGGCGCGCTGGTACTTCCAAAACTTCCAAAATTGGTGGTGCCAGCCACATTTTTTTTTGGCTTCCTATTGGTTGATATTTGAGAGGTTGTCCAAAATGCACATTACATGGAAAGCAAAAATAAATGATTTAAGGTTATTGAATTCCACTCAAACTTTATTTAAAAGGGTATTAGCCAAATATACTTATGTATGACAGCGCTTCCTGTATATAAAATAAACTTCAAGCGTTAGGCTAAGGGTTGATGAAAATCTGCTCAACTCACCAATTTCTTCGGCATGGCATGTGTAAATTAAATATTTATAGAGATAGATTGAGTGTACGGCAAAACTCGGTACCCGGAAATCAATTTCGTCAAAAGAATCAATTTTTAGCATAATTTATTCGATACTAAAAAAAATCTCACAATATGTCGTTAGTTTTGCAATATCAATAAAATTATATTTCTTACGCCAAATTCACGTTGTTATAGGAGGTGTGCAAATCAACAATAGAAGCTGTGACTACAATGTTTTAAATCCATGCAAGAAAAATTGATTCTCGACGTTTGTCGTAAAAAATGGTTATCAAAATTCTAAAAAGCACAACACTTTTCCAATTATCCGACAAACAACATTTTATTAAAATTCAAATAAGGAAGACAAAATCGGCCAGTACCTTTTATCTCACGGTTGTCATTCAAAATTGACGTTCCAAATTTGAAATATAATTCAAATCCCGCAGCTATCGTTCCGTGACACTTCATAAACAATTACTTGGAGTAAGGTGCGTGAAGCGGCCAGGGTACATAGACCCTTTCGAATTCTTGAAACGATTTTTCTTTAAGCATTTTCAAAGCGAAGGAATAGGGAGCGGAGGTCTTTGTAAATTGGACAAAAGTTTATACGCGCGTAATGAGAAGCAGAATGTTATTTCAGCAATAAGTGTGCATGTGAGCACCTTTTTTTTTCTTTAGTTCAAAGATTTTTGTGCTTGCCAGTATGATTTTGTTATGTTGCAACTACATTTCATATTTTCCTCCTTCATTAAATATCGTTGTATGAATCTGTTTAATCTGCTTGTATTTCAAACTTATTTGGTACTAGACAATTATTAAATAAGTCATAACTCATGATTTTACATCAGGCTAAATCTCTCGCGATACTAACAAATAAAATATTTTTTTAAAGTTTACTGGTGATAGGTCTCTCATATGTGAGAGGCTATCTGGGTAGGTACCACCGCAATGTCTATTTCTCCCGTGAAACAACACTGCTTAAATGCACTGTTGTGTTTCGGATTGAAGGACATTGTAGCCAGAGCCACTACTGGATATATTGAGACTTAACATCTTATGTCTCAGGATGGCGAGCGCAGTGGAATGTTGCTACTGTTTATGAGCGGTCGTATCGCTTACTAGTCATGTTAGTACTATTAAACGAATTAGATGTTATTAATATATGAATATTCATTTAAAATTACTCAGACTTAAGTGTGGGACCGCTATGTATTAAGTGTTTTGATTTTATTATGATCCAAACCACTTAATTTTAAATCGTTTACATAATAAGTTAACGGTATAGAATAGCTGAGAATGAAACAGACTTAACAAAATTGTATAATTTAAAAAAGTTAATTTTGCTATGGTGCAGTGGGTAGATACCTTTAAATTCGTAGCCATTGGCATCATTTCAAAAACTCAATAAACATTATTGCCACTTAAGTAAACATTGACTTTCGTAATTGCCTGACAGTTGTGATATAACAATACAAACGCCGAAACATTACAGACCGATTAAATAATATTTTGAGTGACGTGGCCGCATTTTTTAAACCGATTCATATGTGGGAAAATGAAATTAGGGTCAAAAGGGAGGGTCATATTATCGGTAAATAATATTGTTCATTCCGATACCGATACTGCTTAAAATTCATGATTGCATTTTTTTGTTTGGCATTAAATGATTTTCTGTTTTATCCCAGGCGACAGATTTTTGTAAACTAAAGTAATTATCATCACATTTTACATTTTGTTCACAGAACCGAAGACAAAAAAATAATTTTTATTGGACTTCAAGTTAATTTCTCCAAGAACTCCGAATCTGGGTCGCAATTATGTTTATATTTATTGAAAATATATATTTTTCTCTACACCAAAAGTAAATTTCATCGAGGCACAAAAATTCAAATGAGCATTCTCGATTGAGTCCATTTCTTTATTCAGTTAAATAAGCTCGCGCGTATGCCAAAAGGGTAGGCAGAGTCGCTAGCCACTAATGCCACTGACTGTTCGATGACCTAATTTGTTTTCCAATTTTAAAGAAAAACTTGTGCATAGTAGCAATGTTTGGCATTCCACTGCACTCGCCATCATGAGACATAAGATGTCAAGTCTCAATATGTCCAGTCGTTACTCTGGCTATAATGCCTTCAAACCAGAACACAAATTGCATTTACACTACTGTTTCGCGGGAGAAATATACTTTGCAGTGCCTACCTCGGCGGTCACTCATACCGGGTATCTCAAGACTGCTACCGAAAACGAAGCCGGGTGGTAGTTAAAGCGACTTCAGACACAATGCAACAGAAAAAGTTGCAAAAAAAAGCGATAATTTTTTTTGTTAATTTTTTCCTATTTCCATATTTGGGTGGTAAATTATTTTTTTCCTAAAATAATAGTGTATACCCTTTTATTTATAAATAATCTAAGGTATAAAAGTGTTTAAATTATTATATTAGCAAAAACTATGGATTTACCACCCAAAAATGACGATATTTAAAAAATCATAAAAAAATATTGTCGCGTTTCTTTGCGAAATTTTTAGTTGCATTGTGTTTGTAGTCACTAAAACTACCACCCGGCTTCGTTTTTGGTAGCAGTCTTGAGATACCCGGTATTTAAGAGACATGCCACCAGTAATTTATTCAAAAAAGCTACATGTTGTCCAAAAAGTGTATTTAAAATTGTCTCTTTAATCAGTTGAAATCCTTATCTTATCCTTATCTTCAAAAATCAGTAATGCGACTCATTCAATACAGTCATTTTTGGTGTTGAAAATCTCAGGTGATTATCAGGCCATATAAAAAGCGATTCAACTTTACGCAATAATTATAAAATCAATTGTCTTTGTGGCGTAGTTGTCTCGTACAACTCCTCAGCGTTGTAAACGGTACGATTACAACGCTGAGGCCTCGAGTTCGAATCCCAGGTTGGGCAAAGTGATATTGGATTTTTCTTGAATAGCTCGGAGTCAGGAATTTGTCCCTGATAGACTCACTCCCTATCATGTCATGGTATGGAGCACTCAAGGTGAGAAACATAGTAGTCCTGGCAGTACCTCTACCTACACCTTTTGGAAAAAGGGGGTGTGTTAATATTAAATTTATAATTAGAATATACTCTGTCGGGTCAGCGGCTGTGTGTAAAATAGTCAACATTTTGGCATCATACACGCGTTGTTTTTGTTTTGCCGGTCGTTTTGTTGCACAACCTTTGATTACCAGGGGTGGTGTCGGATTCGGCAGGAAACAGGCGGCGCGTGCCCTGCAATATACAGCGTTGACTCACTACACTCCTGTGGGATAAGTGATAAGAGCTAGCGGTATTTCTAACTCCTATTATTAACTTCATGATTAATTTCGTTGCGGGTTGAGGACAAATTACAAGAGTTGCAGTGGCGGGTGTGAGGGCGGCACAGTCTCTAATAGTAAAAAAAGAGGTAACGATTTAATTTACGAAAAGATTTTACTTGTCGGCGAGAGTGTGACCATGGTGTATTTTTGTGACTGGATTCAAGGTATGTATGACCATTATTTGTGTAAGGCCTACTGGTTAGGTTAGATCAGATCTGCTGAGTGGTTGTCGCAGATTTGAATCCTATCATCCCTTTGAATCAAATCAAATTAATTAACTACACACTTAACGGTGAAGTAAAACTACTAGTATTATAAACAGTTTCTGTGATATGTGAAGTTTGGCAACTTACACCAGCCTAGCGTGGTGGACTCATCTAATATAAATCCTAAACAATCTTCTTCAAACATAAATATGGTGTTCGTCTATTCTACATTGAAATATAATACATATTTGTTTTCAAATTCATAATTATATCAATCTTTTAAAATTTTATTTTACTCGTAGTTGTTTATTTAAAGCTTCATATACTAAAAGTATACAGGCAGACTTAATGCCTAAGGCATTCTCTGACAGTCTAACTAAGGAAAGAGAACAATTATTATACGTAAACTAAAATGATAATAGAACTACATACACATAAACTACATAAACATAGATATGGGTACGAATGAATATAAATAACTACGAATTCATTAACTATAATAAATAATAGAGAAACACATAATATACGTATAAAAAAAACATATAAAATATTCAAATGCACAATAGTAAACTAACATAATATTTAAAACAAAATAATTATTTCGCTTACGCTTATAACTTAAATATCGATCAGTAATGACCCTACGTAACATGTAATACAGCGGTTAGTGTTACAAAGAGCGAACAAAAAATCCGGCTTCCGAATAACTTCCTTATTCTGTATTCACTCTCTTTTGGGCTTAAATAAAGACCAATTAGATGCCATTGTGTAGATTCGTATCGGTTGTTACGCAAATGCAATGTGTAATTATGTAACAACTAAAGATTGTAGTACATACAAATATAACCTCAGATCTTTTCCCAGAAGGGGTAGGGAGAGGATCTCCTGGTAGCAACCAAGAAAACCACATTTGCACAAGCCTGTCGCCATATTGGACACAAATTTCTGACTCCGGGCTGATTAATAAACAAAAAATAAAATAAAAAAATACCTGTAAAATACCAAAATATGAAAATATTAGAATGTATGTGAGTTCTTCTTAAGAATTTCGAAGGTATGTGGATTCTACCAATCTAATTTGAGGCAGTTTGGAAGATTAATGACCATATTACAATTGACAAGAGTCATTTTTGATGGCATGGGCCAAATTTATCTTAAAACATGTAATATAACCTTACTACAAATTCGCAGATGTCTTAAGAAGGGTCTATATTCAACAGTGAATTTCTTAACACTGAAGAATAAATAGATGAAAATATTAAAATTTCCTTAAATGAATCACCAGTTATTTTTACCGTATCTACTTAACCCTTCGTTAGTACAGGCATGACTATACAAAGCATTTAATTGTAACGCATTTCTCACATATTAGAAAGGAAGAATAAAGAAAAACTGTTTATTTGTCACTAACGACCAAACCGACGTACATTTACAGTTAAAAAAAATGAAACAAGAAGTTTGCATGTGGTGGCTTGGCTACTAGGTACTTAGCAAAATGTCGGGAATTCGAAGTTCCATGTTTAATTCCACAATCCCACACTTTCTTACAACGCGTTATGCATTAAAATAGTACAATTTCTTCAAAATTAATGGACAATCCCCGCCATCGTTCCCAGATACTGTTTGCATTAAATTCGTATCGGTTTGTTCCACGTATTCGCTGGTAAATGAGAGTTGCAGTCTGCATTTTAATTTCGCTGTGTTTATTAAAGTACTGGGAACAGCAATTTGCGAATAGTATGGGTAGAATTAACTATACGAAGAGAAGAAGGCATTCTAGGCATTGCTGTGTCAGCAAAAGTGGCCAGGTTTGCTTATATTTATACATTTGAATTTCTAACTCCGAGATGTAGCAAAAAGTCTTAAACTATAACCAACTTCAGGTAACAATAAACCTTATTCCTTTAAATTATGATTTATTATGATTTGAGCCATATTAAAATCAAATAAGAGCACACGCTTATTTGTGCTCTTATTTCTCCTGCCGTTTTTTAGGCCTTTGCTTATAATCTAGTGTATATTTGATCGAAGGTTGTCTGTAAGAGATTGCCTCGAGCGATAAGACCGCCTTTTGTACGTTTTTTTCTTCTCTTATTTCTTTATTGTAAGTCACAGGTGTACAATTATATTTGAAGAAATTATTAACAATACATATTATATGATAAATATTAGATATAGGTTACAGAATAAGGGTGCGAAATGTAACATATACAGAGTCCCTTATGTTCAGACATCCGATAGGCAACGGGGCGGGAAGCGAGCAAAGGGAAACGTTGAGTGGATTGTAATTCTATTGACGTGCGGATTTTATGCGAAATTTATTGGAATTTTTACCGTTCTGTTTGTTTTTCTATGACGTGTTGTGAATAGGTTTATTGAAATTCTTTGCCTATTTCGTATCACGCCACATTATTAGGTACAGTCAGCAACATAAGTCGCTGAACACCTCACATTTTTTGATAACTTTTTTATGAATTAAAATTTGTACGTACTGCTCAGTTCAGTATTCGTAAAATATAACCAAGTAAAGTCATCTATGCCGAGAAATGCCTTACGATATTGAAAATAATTATTATTTTGAATGATAAGACAATTCCAAATCTCGTGAATGTGTAGCGACTTATGTTGCTGACTGTACCTATCGTAATGTTATGTGGTTACTTCTTAAGTCTAGAAATCGTGTATAAAACTAAACATAAATGCAAAAAGAGACTAGAAAGTAAGCATAAAAATACGTGTTGTTATCAGCTTGAAATACTTCATTGTTTGTTTGCATTAAACAGGTAACATTTATTTTGACAATGATATACCTGATCAAAATAAAACTCTATATTCCCCATATTTGACAGCTTCCGTAGCGCAGTGGGTTAGACGCCGTCTGTGAAACATGAGACCGCGGATTCGATCTCCCCACTGAGACAGATATTTGTGTGATCCACTATTATTTGAGACCGAAAAGTCTCTCGTAATTCCTGATACCCACGACATGGCTCGATCTTATTGTGGGGTTAGGACTATGTACGTGACTGTTAGGTGTATTTATGTATATTAAAGCTTTCCAAAGCAAACATAAAACAAATCTACTCTACACATTTGAAATATAAACAAGATGTTATTGATATTAGCTGGGACAAGTAGAAAACATCCTGGCAGATATGTCAACTCAATCCGGCAATATCGAGAACAAGACTCCTTTGTATCTAATTACCAGTAAAAAAATAAACAAACAGGCGTACGTCCTTCGCAGCATCTTCGCGGTCCGAGTGACTCATCTGGTCATTGACTAAAGGGGACGGAGTTGGTTAATCGCACGGGGGCACTGGGTCTCGAAAATTAAATTGCAATAATTAAATATTATACTTGTGGCATACAGCGTACAATGATGAAGCAATTAGCTAGACAACCAGGGCTACTAAATACATTTAATAATAAACTATCGTAAAATTCATACGATGAGAACTTTTTGGTAATTCTATCGATCTCACATACGCCTTAAATAAAAATTATGTATAATATTATATTATTTTAAACCATGAATAAATTATTTTTCCAAAGGGCTACAATGGTAAAGGAAAACATCGTGATTTTGAAGAATTTATATGGTATGTAAAGTCACTCAACCCGCACTAGGCAAATGTAGGGGACTATATGGCCTAACCACTCTCAGTGGTATTTCGATTGTACAGGAGACCCGTAACCTGGCAGTGGGTCGTATATGAGCTGATATAGTACAGTAATATGTTGGAAGTCATGACATACACTGAATGCAGATAGCTCAGAATACATACATAATATATAGGATAATCATTTTTAATAAGATTTTTTTTTTGCAAACTAACACTCATAACCATTCATTTGCAAATAAATTTAACCCACAAAACAGTCTCCTGCTACGGCCCATGCTGCAAGGAATGTATTTATAAGCGACGCTGGTCGCAAACTCTCGAAGGGTTTGAGTAGGAAGCGTTGGTGCGGGACGATAGAGTATGAACACTCACGTGGATTGACCATGTAGATAACTGAATATTATGGCATTCGATTAAATTTCCTACAGTATGTGAAGTCCGCCAACTGGTAGACTAGCGTGGTAGACATACTAAGCCTTCCTAATAAGTGATTTAAGATAATCATATTTTTTAATAAGAAAATCTCTTGCAAATCAACACTCATTAAGTCATAACCATTAATTTGCAAACAAATTTAACCCACAAAACAGTCTCCTACTACGTCCCACGCTGCAAGGAATGTATTTATAAGCGGCGCTGGTCGCAAGCTCTCGAAGGGTTTAAGTAGGAGCGTTGGTGCGGGACGACAGAGTATGAACACTCACGTGGATTGACTATGTAGATAACTGAATATTATGGTATTAGATGAGATTTTATACAGTATGCGAAGTCCACCAACTACTAAACTAACGTAGTGGACATACCAAGAGGTGTTCGATGCTTAGAATTCGACTGTTGCATGCCATATTGTTATGCCACTGTTCCCACTGCTGGGCGCAGGTATCCTCTACAATCGAGATTGTAGAGGGGTTGTCCGAGTGAGCAGGTCATATTCTTGTAAAGATTACTCTACAATATTACTCTATAAGAAAATTGAATTAAAAATATTTGGAATATAACAAATGCAACTCATTCGTTTTTCCAATAATCCGGATCCACAACAGAAATTCTTCGCAAAATTTTTGTACTTATCAAAACTGTAATTTTTAAATTGTTCAAATTTTATTTTATTCTTCTTGTCACTCAATTGACGATTGAATAGACAAACACAAAACTAGTATTATTATTTTTTCTACCATATAGAAATGCATATCCTATAAAGAAATGCACCATAGTAGTCATTTTACGAATAACTCATTTACTATTGAATCCACCCTAAAACATACAAGACCGACTATCCGCTTCGGCCATACAAAACTTCTATGTAGTACGTACGTATTCTATAAAGAAATGCACTTCAATGTTTACAGTCCACCGCTCCACACAGCAGATATTTCCGAGCAAATTAGCGTGTGGAACGAACCGCACTGCTCACTCGATCCGAGTTTGACAAGCAGCGTCTCGCACCGATTGACGTGTTAATTCTGCTTTTATTTTCAATGTTTATCTGTGAAATGGGTTATTTATTCAATGAATATTTATGTTTTTAAAGATTAATACCTCATACAGTAAATGAGATAGATATGCCTATCCATTTTTGGAACAAAACATTATTAATTTAAAAATCGTAAATAGAAACAATAATGCCTTTTAAATATTTATATTTATGTATTGTCCTACACTAGGATTTCTCCAGTATCGTCAGCATGTAATTAAACCAATATATGAAAAAATATCACTTAGTCTAAATACCATGCTCAATGTGGTGTCCCACTGGCTTCATTTGTTCTCAGACTCACTGACAAAGTTCATTGAGGCCCCTAGTGTACTCTTATTATTAAATTATAATATTGTATAGAATTTTAATATAACATTATTATTGGATGTAACCTATTCATAGAAGTAAGTATGTTGAATATTTAAATAAATAAATATTTGTTCATGCATACATCATACCGACGAAATTTACAACGTGTAAATTCAACCTACCGCTACCAATCGCCCGTCATCGCTCGATTTCTTTCCTAACACCGATGAATATTAAATATCAATATTACATACACTGTACAAATCATCTCAGATAACATGGATCTTGTTTAGATTAGTAATCAGATAACATTGCCTCTTCAAATTCGCGCTACGAAATTGACAGGAATCGAATAACGTTGGCGTCACACTGCGGCATTCTACACCCGAGCATCAATATCCCAAGTTTGTTGGTTAATACACGAGTGTTACTGCTTAATAAACATTAAACGTAATTGACAATTAAACTGGGAGCCGCAGACACATCTGTTTCACTAGAAACTGTCATTGAAGTGAACGAGGTTTGAGTGGCTTTTCTATTTACTAATCCTTAGTGAACATTTAATGACCCAAGACGATATCTTTGGGGTTTTAAAGAATAAACCAAGGAATTTGTTATTAATATGGTACTTAAAATAGACTTATAGAAAATTGTTTAGATGAACTCATATTTTGAGGTTTTTTTTCAACATAAAATTTATTTTATTTTATTTGTTTATTTTCCTTATCTATCATGACTTAACCAGCATAACTTTGGGAATTATTACATTAATAAAGCATTGCACGAGTAAATATTTTTACCAACAACACTTAAGTTAATAACAAGATGTCTTTGTGCAGTAAAGTAAAATACAGTGTTGCATTTATTAAAATGAAAATTGGGTCCCAAAGAAGTTAAACAAAGAAACAATAAGGTCGAAAAATAAAAATAGCCAGCACTACAGCAATGTGGCCAAAACAACTGTGTTAAAACCTTTTTGAATTCTTTCTTTTGAACATCTTAAAATAATTGCGGACCGAAGTACCGCATTACTTTAAAAAATTATGCCTTTGAGATATCCAAAAATGTTGTTGGATCCAAGCCAACGTAACACATCTGGGGGAAAAGAAAATATCGTAAAAAATAATAGAAAAGAAAGTAAGCAATTGAATGAAAGAATTGGCTTTAGTCCAGACTCCTGCATTCAAAGCAGAATACCACTAATTTTACTGAAACATTTTACTGTAATATTAGCGCTTGAGTTTTTAAGTCTAGCAAAAGTGTGGAAATAGCGGAATGCTGAGAAAGATAAATGGACTGAATAAATAAAAAGGTTAAATGTAAAATACATAATGTACCGAATGCTGAGATAGATGAGAGTATCCCGGTAAAAGGTACACAGTCAGGTCATAAGTATTGTCACACAGTAAAAACTTTTCTTTTAGAATGCTGGCCACAAAAAAGTTTATTGAATTCGAATTTCAAATTGTTCATGAAAATCAACTTTTTAGAATCTTACTCATTTTTAAATATGGAGTGGACGCTTAAAGAAGACCGTGTTGCAGTTATTGCGTTGCATCGTTGCGGTTACGCGCCAATTCAAATTTTTGACATAATGAAAAATTTGAATATAACCAAAACATTCGTTTGTCGTACCATCAAACGATACAATGAAGACTCTAGTATAGATGACAGGTCAAGAAGTGGTCGCCCTCGGTCTGTTAGGACTCCAGCAGTGATAAAAGCTGTGAAGGCGCGAATTCAAAGAAATCCCAAACGTAAGCAGAAACTGTTGGCCCTTCAGATGGGGTTAAGCAGAACCACGGTGAAAAGGGTGTTAAATGAAGACTTAGGACTTCGGGCATATCGAAGAAAAACAGGACATCGTTTGAATGCTCGTCTAATGGACCTGAGACTGAAGAGATGCCGCGCTTTGTTGAAGCAGTACGCGGGAAAAAAATATCGGGAAATTCATTTTCAGATGAAAAAAAATTTACCTTAGAAGAGAGAGAGTGAAGAAGCGAGCAACCGTATTCCGCGTGTCCAACGAGGTCATTTTCCATCCTCGCTCATGGTATGGTTGGGAGTTTCTTATTGGGGCTTAACAGAGGTACATTTTTGTGAGAAAGGTGTAAAAAGGAATGCAGTTGTGTATCAAAATACAGTCCTGACGATTTTTGTGGAACCTGTTTCTCGTACCATGTTCAATAACAGGCACTGGGTATTCCAACAAGATTCGGCGCCAGCTCATAGAGCGAAGAGCACACAAGACTGGCTGGCGGCGCGTGAAATCGACTTCATCCGGCACGAAGACTGGCCCTCCTCAAGTCCAGATTTGTATTCAAAACCACGGAGGTCATTTTGAATAAACTTTAGTTTCATAAGAATCTATGTTTTGTTAAGTTCATTTTGGCATATAAATGGTTACATAATGAATAAACTTGTTTCAATTATTTTATATTAAACATGTGACAGAATTTATGTCCTGACTAGGTATAATACGATTTTTGGATTAGGGACGACTATGTTTAGTAGTAATAACCCAAAATCTATGCTCTATTTATTTATCATGATTAGCCAGAACCATCTATAATGTAGGTAGGTATTATGTCACTGACAAGTAATTTAAAGTAATAACACTGTCCTTATTAATCAATAATAAATTATTAGAATGTCTGGAAGCCCCATACACAACCACACTTCTCTCCCACATTCCACTCTTCATACTCCAAAACTAGGATAACAATGTCATAGGTTTGCATTTTCATGCAACAGCATAAGACTCACCATACAGGGTTTAACTGATTATCCTGTAGGTACTAATTGAAATAACACTATTATTTACAGTTATAGTTTAATTTCAATGTGTCACATTCTCATAAAACTAAGAAACCATTAGGTTCTAGTAAAACCACCCGTCAATTCTATTTGGACTCCACTGCACAAACCATCAAAATAATTCTAGTTAAATTTACGCGCCATACAAAAAATCCCCAATTCAGTCCTAGATCCAAACACTTAAACCGAAACCCGCGTGGTATTACGATTGCAGTTCTGATTAGAAAGCGCGTCGACCTACAGCGACCTTGCTGTTTAGGTTATTACCACCCACGTTGCCAGTTTCAAGAGATACCCAGCCATTGTGCTATGTACTGGGACAGCGGTCTTGTGATACTGGTTCTATGAGCCGTAAAGTAACTGTTACCATTCACGAACGTTGATGTGAAATGCAAATTTTATTGATTTAGTTTAGTAGTACGGGACAAGGACTATTGCTATCCTAATTCTGTTATTTTATATAGTGTAGGTATTCAATTTTTTTTTAGGTTTAACCTTGCATAAGGCACGTGTATTAGCCCTTTTACGTCCCACTGCAGGACACTAGCATCCTCTACAATCAAAAGTATGATTGAGAGGGGTTAGGCCATATAGTCCACCACACTGGCCTAGTGCGGGCTGGCGGACTTTACATACCATAGAAATTCATACTTTCTTTGGTATGAAGGTTATTACACCATGTTTTGCTTGACCGTTTTAGTGCGTAGTGATTGACTATCAATACACACATGACTCCGAAAAGTCGGAGGTGTGCCCTGAGACTTGAACCTGCGGCTACCGTGAACACGTTGCCAGTCGCGTCTGGTCCGTTACCAACAGGCTCACACGCACTTATAAAGGCAATCTATTAATCTTAATGTATGAATTTACTAAAATTGCGGTCTCCATCAATACGAGAATTGTCTAACTATTTGCAGATCGATCCCAATTGCATGTAAATAATGACAAAAAAAAACAAAAAGAAATATATAAATTTTATAAATTTGAGTTGTAACATTGGTAAAAAGTATTTTTAGCATTGGTAGTGTACTTTTTGTTCTATATGATTTATCACATAATTACTACAACTAATTAATTTAAAATATTTAATTACTGTAACGATCACGCCTATTTTTCAAATCGATACAAAAAACCTAATCAATGACATTAATGACTATTAGCTACTTATTGGTACAAAAACACAAGTGATCCAAACTCGTTTGCGACTGCCAATGTTGTCAGTCAGTTTTCACTAATTAAAATTCAGTCCGAGCCAAATTATTGCTTTGAACCAATGGCCCGGTGTCCGACACGTTTTAATTATATGAATTAAATATTTAATTATTATTGATAGAGACAAATTGTGAAGTATGTTGTCTGTTGAATTATATAAAAGTTTGAATTGATTCCGGCTGTCGTTATAATATATCTTTTAAGGGGGAGATGTTTGCATATTTATTATTAGTAATTAAAATAATACTCAAATAGTAAGATGGTTGAAGCTACGACTGTCAAAGTGTTGGAAAGCCTTTATTTTCAATCACGAAAGCTGTAAAGTAATCGAAATGTCGGGATGTTAAAAAATGTAAAAATTCAACCAAATGCGCGATAAAATCCATAAATAATAGTTTTATTTCAATGTGTAACATTCGCGTAAATCTACGAAACCATTAAGATTACTAAGATTAATACAAATATTATATAAACATATTTTTTGATTATAAATATGTTAGTGTTGAGTAATTATATAATTTCATAGTAGAGGCATATGAAGATGTTGAAAAACTCGTCCATTCTAATAAGTTTTTTTACTTTTGTACAAAACCTAAGGCTTAAAAAGATCAAAAACGCCTTCAAATCCCCATTTCGGATGGATATTAAACGCGTGTGGACTTCCGTTGACAACTCCATTATGTATTCAAATCCTTATTCTATTCTTCTTAATATAACTGCCAGCACCATTGTCGTACTAGAATAGGTTGCTTTACTCATTGCTCATAAAAATCACCCGTTACAATATTGTTCATCACTCTATTAAACTTGCTTTCAGAAACACAAGTAATGCATTACAACAACTCACATTGAACATTAGAGCTTACGCAAACACCACCTTTCAGTAATTTAGGTATCCTTTGTTCTAAATTTGTGCAATAGTTTCGCACCCAAGGAATTTCTAACACTTCGCCAAGCGCCATTGTATGCATAGTTCTGAAGTTGTGTAATTATTATACACAGGCGAATTAGGGACTTTAACAGGTCTATGTGAATTGATGATCAATTTTGAAGTCATAGACCACACAATTTCTGTGAATTGACCAGTTGGGTATAAAGCCAATTGACATTTAAGAAAACAAGTATTAAGTCAACAAAGATCTTAAACAGATACGTTTCAAAGAAAATATAGATTACTTTCTTTCTACCTATTCGATAGTCGATTAAAACGCACTATGACAGTGAACGAAAACATCATGAGGAACCCTGCATACTATAGCGATTTGTATGAATTTCTATGGTATGTAAAGTCCGCCAACCTCTTGATCGTACGCTCGATTGTAGAGGAGGCTCGTGCCTTGCAGTGGGTCATATATGGGCTGACACAGAACCCCCCTTTTTAATAACAAAACCATGCATGTTGACTTATAGAGTTACAACTTCGTAAACGCTTCACAGGCAAAAAAGTTCATAGACAGAAAGAAGAGTGGCCATTTTACTATGAAGGTGCGGAGATTTTTTCCGATACTATGAATGGGCATTTTTCCTCACAAGCATTTTCAGCGCGAACAATAATGTCCAAATCCAAATATTACACAATATAGTGAAATTCTAAGCCAGTCTTCGTAATTTCTAATTCTAGTACATAAAATATTGCTGTTCATTACTTTTCCCGTGGGTGTTATGATGACAAATTAAATTCTCCAACTCGAGTTCTGTCAAATTCCATCAACAAAGGGACTAAGTGGTTTCATAAATTTCTTGATAAGTAAGTGTTGACAATAATGATTGTTGAACGGCTTGGAATACCGAAAATAGCTGCGTTTGAGAACTTTGAAATTATTTTACGAGGTATTTGGAATAGACTGTTATATTTGAAGGATTTCGTTTCTAGTTTTATTGGTTTAGTAATATTAAATAGACAATCAGTCAAAGACATTACAAACCTGAGTAATATATTTGACTACGAATTGTTTATGAAATTAAACTGGTATGATGTTCGCAATAATTATACAATATGAAAAATCTTTTATATGGACTAATGAATACTGGTTGCGTTTTAAATTTAAAAAAATGTATTGCATAAGTTCGGCAAACGATCAATCAGGTCACGTTGCTGTTATCAAAATATTAAGAACAGTTTTTTTTCTCTTTACATTTTTTACATTGGACATGTTAATAATTTTACATTACAAGCTTGTTTTATATTATGAAAAAAATAAAAACATATTCCAAACAAAGCGATGAATAGATATTTTTTAAATATTAATCATTTTATTTATTGTTCTTAATTTCGGAATATAAATGACTTTTAATACCAATATTTAAATTAAGAGCAGTCATCAGGTCATGCCCATCTAGAAATTGAAAGCAAAACCTCAACTTTTTCGCACATAATTCTATCTTTAAACATTGTATTGCCAGCCTTTGAAATAGACGGCGGGGAGAAGTAAAAGGGGAGAGGGGGTAGTAATAAACATAGTTAGGCCTCCAGCAAATTCTTTGAGAACATACTTCTAGTCAATTAAAATTACTGCGCAATAAAACTTGACCTTAACAAGGCAATAACAAAAAAGATTTCTAACCAGTCGCCAAGCCACGTTTACATGCTTTCTAACTCTTAATGGCAAAACTTTAATATGGTCCTAATAAAGAACTTAATTGATTGGGAACAATCGTCTTAGACCAGGGGTCGGCAACCTGCGCCTAGTGAGCCTTTGGATGTGAAGCTGTGACTCTTTCAGTCCTTACGCCAACATTATGCGGCGGGTTAGGCCGCCCGCAGGTAGGGGTAGGTAGTTAAATGAGAACTCAGGGTAATTACGTGGTTCGGGCTTTAATATATTCGCATCACTGATTACACCCGGCACTGTTGCTGGTGGTATGCAACAGGAGTCACCGGCCTTCACTGGACACTGATCCGGGTCTTCGGCCCGTGGCGGAACCCGGCGACAGCTCGCCGGCGAAGTGAGCAGCCACGTGGCCGGACACGGTGCGCAGGTCAGCGGCGCGGCGCAGGCTCGGCCACAGCACGGGCAGGAAGCGGTGCGGAGCAGAAGCGGTCGCAAAGCAGCGCACGGAGTCAGCTCTCCGTGGCGGAAGCAACGAAGTAGGTGAAGAAGTACGCCAAGAAGAAGAACCTGGAATCAGTATTTTGCATTGGTTTGCATTCCGATTTCTTGGAAGTCGTGCCAGCGACTCGTGGTAGCTCACAAGCCCGGCAGACAGAATACACTGACAAACAAGCAGTTAAAAGCGGTTAGCAAATAGAACACTGAACACTCACCCCAGCGGGTTCAGAAAGACGCGTGGTAGCACGCGGCTTTAATGTTAAGGAAAAAAGGACGCGAGCGCCGTTACACGCGTATTTAAGCGAGCACCGATGACAGTTCGTACGTCAAATTTGACAGATGTTAGAAATGAATCAACCAATCAGCGCAACGGAGGCGTTGATTGGCATAGACAATAGGATTTATGCCGACTATTGAACCATAGACCGCAAATATTAGAGGTGACACTCTCACAACGTCACAATTATTTGTTTTAAATAATATATTTAAGAAATCGTTTTGAATCGATTAATGATTATTTGGGCGCCATTTTTATCTCTCAGTCACTTGTCGTTGCTTTTTACCAGACCATTCTTCTGCGGCACGGGAAGTCACAGTCGTCAGAAAAAATGTGGCTATTTAAAATCTTAGAAATTATGTAAATTGTAGTTTTTGGCTCTTCCAACCCAAAAGGTTGTTGACCCCTGCCCCTGATATTATTAAGAGGTTTCATTGTAGCATTTTTTTACTAAGACCAAATGAGCACGCGTCTCACATCATAATGGTATCTGACTATCCGTAAACCCTGATATCCGTAAAGCCAGTATTTGGGGGTTGGTATGTGCTTTGCCATGGCTACTAAAGTTGGAGAGATCTTTTTCTCTCCAACTGTCTTTAAGTAGGAACGAAAGAGTTTTTGAGCATTCCGTAATTTCTTCAACCGAAAGAAAGGCGATAGCAAATACAATTTTGCATGTTGATTTGTGTAACAAAGTAAATACAATACGTCTGATGCTACCATCAAAGTTGATTATGTATCGTCCATCAATATTTTTACGGTGTATTGACTGCACTGCACCTGGTAGTGAGCCCAAATACCGACCAGAGTATACAGTTACCTCAAAGAGCGGTCCCATGCCATTCGATACAATTTTCCCTGCCTGCTGTGATGTTTCTTAACTACGTGTGACAGCAATCAATTCCACAAATTCACGGTGCAGCACAAAAAAAATGCGAACTTTTTGGTTCGCGCCGAGATGGTTTCGGGCTCAATCAAGCTATGGCTTTGGAAGCCAGCACGCACCGCGCAGCACTTTGTTATATTCTAAACTGTATATCTAGCTCAGTGTTTAGCCTTAATTAAAGGGACGCTACTCTAACAGAGTTATAGGTCTTAGTTATAAATATAGGTAAACAAGCAGTAAAGCATAAATGTTGTCTTTTAAATTATTACCTTTTTGCCTGTCCAAAGGGGTCGCCAGAAAATTTCAAATTGAAAAAAAATCTCGTATGCAGAAAGATTGAAAAACACACAGCTGAATCCGAACCGCGACACCAAGTATCTCTCGTAGTTCCTAATACCCACGAAACAAGACTCAATCTTAATATGAAGTCAGACAGTGTATGTGACTGTTGGATATTTTATGGACAGTGTCGCTATCCGGGCGGAAATTAATATCCTCGTAACATTAACTACCTCATTTCTAATAATATAATTGGCTATTGTAAAAGAAAGTTTATAATGTTCAAATTGTAAATCAAACACGCGTTTTATTTTCACTTTTTATTGCGACTGTATCTTACTATAATATGCACTTTATTACCTGAGTATACATGATCGGCAAACGCGGAATTAGCTTTCACTCTTTCCTATTATTTAATTGATGGTAATAAAATCAAGCCTTTATTGGCGAATTCCTTATAAAAGATCCTATTAATATATTCTTAGAAGCAAAAAAAGTTTCTAGTTTAGTGGCATTTTCTCCTTTTTTGATACTTTTTAAGAGTTGAATATTTGAACCAATTGTACAGTAAAACAGAATCTATTTATATTCTGATATAAGCTACATGAAATGTTTACAATATTTAACTCATAATAATTGCCAGCAAACTTTATCAATTTAAAAAAGACTGATTTCTTAAATTAAATGCGATTTTTTTATTCTTCATTTTAGCTATAATATATTCATTAACACTGAATCATAGTTTATAAAACTGTTACACAGACAAAATGGAATTGATAAGTATTTGAAATAAAGACATATTTTAAATGATAAATTTTCAAAAATCATTTTTTCTCGCGCGTAAAGAAAATCGAAAAATTAAGCATTTAATTAATTAATTAATTCATGGGTTACCCCAACGCACCTCAACAAAATCAGTCGAATTGATAACGAGTACCTCTTTTTTTCACTTTCCTACTACGATGGTAGTTATATCATGTACCTATAGAATGATAAACAGTATTCAACACTCTGTCCCAAAACGGTCACGCTAAATACTTAACGCATGAATTCATACTTTCGTATACGCCCTTTGTGTTTGTAATGTATGAGTAATAGCTTCGATTGATATTCAAGAGGCCACATCACGCACTGCGTGTCAGTGAGTCCCTAGTGTTTCACGCATTCAGCTTTATAATACTAGTGGCGTATTTTGTTTGACAGCCTCCGTAGCGCAGTTGGTTAGATGCCGGTTCGATCCCCGCTAGGAAACAAAAATTTGTGTGAACCTGTGTGTGTGTATGGTTCGGGTATGGGTCTGTGTGTGTGTGTCATAGTTTCTGATACCCACGACACAAGACTCGATCTTAGTGTGGGGTCAGGACTATGTGTGTGACTGTTGCGTATTTATTTATTTAAAATTAGATATTTTTCAATCTCACATCATTCTGTCCTTGCACAAATATCTATTTATGTTTCCTACAATAGGTTGACATAGAAAAAAATATTTTTTTAATTTCGTAATAACATTTTTGTAATCGAGATTTTTAAACATAATAATTTGAAATACATTGCAGCTGTAAGCTCTATGTAGCCTTTACGGTCATTATATTTCAAGCTCCTACAACAGCGGTTTTTAAAAGCAGACTTTTTATCTGTATCAGCCCATATACGTCCCACTGTAGCACGGGCATCCTGCACAATCAAGAGTACGATTGAGAGTTGTTAGGCCATATTATAGTCCACCCAGGCCTGGTGCGGGTTAGCGGACTTTACATACCATAGAATGTTTTACAAATCGCTATGGTATGCAGGTTTCCCCACTATGTTTTCCTTCACCTTTTTTACTTTTTAGCATACGTTTAATTAGTTTATTTCAATATACTCGTAATTATCTCCCAAACGAACACGGAAAAAGAAATAATATTACGAAATGAATTATCATAACAAATTGAAAGGATAATATTTACATAACTCTAAAAATAAATTGTTATAAATGATTAGAAAACTCCACTATTACATAACAAGCAAAACATAATAATTAATTTGTGTCTGATTAAACGATTTGTATAAATTAATTAAATTATTTTGCGAGAGGAACATTAGTCAATAATAGAAAGCTGTTGTTTAATTTTTGCAAATTAACTTCTCTGAACCTTTCGCTTTTCATTATAAATATATTGCTACGTCTTTATTGTATTCTATTAATTTAAATTATCAATCACTGTTTCTGTTTCATATATACATTAATAATATATCGGTTTGTCTATCAATACGATCGTATTTTTTTATATCTATACAAAAATATTTGAAATGGAGCTGATGGTAAATGTAGTATTGAGTATAATATTAAATAAATATTCACTACAAACAAAATACATACATACATAAACTCTCGCCTTATTTCTAGAAGGGATAGGCAGAGGTGCTTCTAGAACATTCGAGTATTGTCGTGTGTGTTCTGTTCCCGATATGGTATGGGGCGAGCCTGTCGCCATATCGGGCACTCGGGAAAAATCCAATATCATTATGTATGACACGGGATTCGTACCCGAGACTACATATATGTATGTTTGTATGCATTATCTGTATCAGCCCATATACGTCCCACTGCAGGGCATGGGCCTCCTCTACAATCGAGAATACGATTGAGAGTAGTTAGGCCATATAGCCCACTCCGCTGGCCTAGTGCGGGTTGGCGTCGTCGTGTAGGTATAGTTTTGAAATCGTACCATATTATAACTACGCCACCAAGACAGTCTATAAAACTATAAAATAAAAAGTTAATCCAAGTTAAGCCATGTGTTATTATATAGTGGATGATATTAAAATGAGCCTCTTTTTCGGCGATCATCAAACGGTGAATCACAGTCGGTACTTTGTTACGCCCATTTGTCAACGGATTTTATTATTCTAATATTAAGGCTTCGTTTAATGCGAGCTTATGGTGGCTCTATTGACTTTTCCTTAATATAATTTTGATTTAAGTGATTTTAATAAAGAATATTTAGTAGAGGAATGAACAATCTTAGACACTTATGATAATGCCTGTATCTTCGAGGGGTAGGCAGAGCTTAATCTCTCTCATAATTTGATAGGAGAAGATGCGTATCACTATGACTGAAAAATAAGAAAATATGACTGCCTCGGTGGAGTAGTTGTACGGTACGGTTACAAAGCTGAGGTCTTGGGTTCGAATCCTGGGTCAGGCAAAGTGATGTTGGATTTTTCTAATCATTAGCAGTCGGGAATTTCTACCCGATATGGCGATGAGCTCGCCCCCTATCACATCGTGGGACGTGATATACAAGGTGAAATGTGCGTGACTGGCGCCTCTGCCTGCCTTCAAGGGTAGAAGGGGTACCTTCTGTGAAAAGGTGCTATATAGCTATGTAGAGAATATGAAATCCTCTAGAAATGTTATCAAAATTATTCTTAATAGGCTAGTAACAAGAAATAAACGATCCCAAAAAGTATCTTATCTTTTGATATATCTATTTCACTGGAACTTTGTCCTTCAGAAAATTACTGGGAAAAAGGCGTGAGCTTATGTATGTATATAGAAATTATTGAATCTAGAAATGTTATCAAAATCTTTCATAATAGACTGGCTAGTAACAAGAAATAAATGATCCAAAAAGTTCTGTCATTTTTTTATACGTATTTCGCTGGAACTCTTTTTGCCCTTCAGAAAAATTCAATAGACACACAAAAATATATTATCAGAATTTTGTACAGCCTACAAAGGCAAAAATAACCTCTGTCAGTTATAAAACAATTTACTTCATATTTGTGGTGAGAGACGAGAATTTGATGAGAAAAAATTTTCCTGATGAGAATCTAGTGAGGACGCTTGGGTTAACTTCATTTTCACTGAGTGGGCGTATTTTTTGCATGATTTGAAGATAAGGGAGTGTACTTCAAAAAATACTATAAGAAGAACTTTTATTTCCTTCATATAAGTGTAATAAATGAATATATATATTTATTAATTTCCGTCATAGGTACAAATGTAATAAATCAGTGATGGATTTATATTTTCAGGATGACAAGGAACCTTTTAAAACAATTTGATACATTTTTAAATACAAATATCTTTTTCTTTAATTTAAGAAGTGTATACAAGTATAAAAAAATTCATAGTCTACGCAGCGTCCTAATTTATAAGCTAGCTGTGAAAAACAAAACGGTAGTTTGTGTGAATATCATAGCTGTTCTTGGCTTTGTGAAACCAAAGTGTTTCTTAGTTTCTAATACAAATGACCCATGTCTTTTTATAACAAGTGTAGGAAACGTACTACTTTACTTCACGCCTTCTGTTTCCAATCAAATTGGCGCTCTATAACACCTTCAAAGCAACAAAGACAAGTTTACATATAAATCCAGATCATATGTGCCAAATACATTATTTCAACTGGCAACATTCCCATGTCACAGCGCATATATCATAGGATTTCCTTGAAGTAAGACAATTGCAGCACTCGTGCTAACTACACGACGCACGCGCTTCTATTAACATACAATGCGTGCGTGAGGCCCGACATCAATGGGATGAAAGCACTGCAGCCATGGATTACGAATAAATTGGGGGGAATGGGGATATTTTCTACATCATATTATTATCAAGTTGTTTTTTATTGCAATGACTGCAGCCATGGATTACGAATATATTGGGGGGAATGGGGATATTTTCTACATCATATTATTTTCAATTTTTTTAATTGCAATGACTGCAGCCGTGGATTACGAATATATTGGGGGGAATGGGGATATTTTCTACATCATATTATTTTCAATTTTTTTTATTGCAATGACTGCAGCCATGGATTATGAATATATTGGGGGGAATGGGGATATTTTCTACATCATATTATTTTAAATTTTTTTTAATTGCAATGACTGCAGCCGTGGATTACGAATATATTGGGGGGAATGAGGATATTTTCTACATTGCATTATTATCAACTTTGTTGTTTATTGCAATGACTGCAGCCATGGATTACGAACAAATTGGGGGTAATAGGGATGTTTTCTACATTTTATCAACTATTTTCTATTGCAATGTCTGGCGAAAAGTGCATGCCATTCGTCTGTCGGTATGCGATACTATCGCTCATGAACAGTGGCAAAACCAAACACCTTGAATTATAAAGCAATGATTGGCATTCCACTGCGCTCGCCATCCTGAGACATAAGATATTAAGTCTTGATATGTCCAGTAGTTACTCTGGCTACAATGTCCTTCAATCCGAAACACAACAATACATTTACACTACTGTTTGGCGGGAGAAATAGTCATTGTGGTGGTAGCTGTTCAGGCGGCCTCACACATATGAGAGACCTACCACCAGTAAGTTTCATTACTTTTTAATATGAGAAAACTTGCTCAGCATCGTCTGTATTTGTATAGAGAGCTTCAATACATAAACACACCCAATACTGACTTGCATTGTCCTAACCCCTTATTATGATCAAGTAACTGCCGTTTCTTTCTCTTTTATCTGCTCAGTCCTAGATATTGTTGCTCTACCTAAAATAAATTATGAGAAGTGAGCGTGGTATGTCTTCGGATGTGTTTGTGAAAACTGTCAACTAAGATAAAATTCAAAACCAAAATAAAATCTTAAAGTTAAAATCTTGATTATATCTTTTCGATTCTTAAATGAATGCACAGGGTCCAGGGAATATAAAAAGCTACTTTAAATTAATTTAATAAAGATGGCAGATATTGAGGTAGCCGGGTTTTTCCAATAATCTTTTATACTCGTATTTACACACTTCTAAATATGTGTCTTATTTGATTAATTTCGTTGAAGGTTAAACATCAAGCTTAATACCAAAGATACTCGGTAAAGATTCAGTGATCGGTCTGATCAAAATCCTTGGCACTGTCGTATCTGAGTAACTTGTTTAAAGTTGCAATTACTAGGTGGGAGGCGAAATGGGCACTCTTGTTTTTCTGACCCAAATGCTACCTCCTGTTTCCTCATTTCAAGTTAAAATAAAATCCCTGATTAGCAAACCGAAACGTGAAGGGAATATAGTTGATCCTGGCTTGCTTGTATTTTTTTAGTTATGCTTTCTTACGTAAATGCCCACTATCATTTTCTTATCCCACGATTCATTCAATTGTTTTTGGTAGTCTGGAAGAGGTCGCTCATATAAAAAAGACCGCCACTTGCTCTCTTATTTGTTAAGTTTCTGTTTTATTTCTTCTGTACGTTGTGGTATTTAATTATCTATAGTGTATCTGTATCTGATTTTGGGCCCAAAAACTTAACATTAACATATTTCATAATAACTAACACTAACTCTCTAACACTACAATCAACCTATCAAAACCAATATTAAGTGTTGGTGTTTTACAGTTACCTTCTTTGTTTATATTTGTGCCACTGTTTAGCAATAAATTCTTTCTCTCTATCCATTAATTTCTTTTTTTCTTTCTTTTCATACTGATCCCTGATTAAATCAAGGTTTATTGGCAAATAAACGGGTATCTTTTCACAAAGATCACGTCACAAGGACACAATAGCAGCGATGCGCCGGTCGCTTACCCCGACCACTGCTTATCCATCTGTTGCACTCGATAAACGTGCCCATTGATATCGTAGAGGGGATATTGCGGGTCATTACTGCGCGTTTTGTTTTGTTTTCCAAATATTTCCTACTTTTAAACATAAGTACATAAACTCACGCCTTTTTCCTGAAGGGGTAGGTAAAGACGCTTCTATGACACCCACATTTCACTATGTTCCGTCCAACGATGTGATAGATGAGCCCATCGCCATATCGGGTATGAATTTATAACTTCGGGCTGATAATTAATAGAAAAATCCAATTTAACTTACCGAACCCGAGACCTTCAAGGGAAGGTTATTGTAGCCAGATTAGCTACTGGACATATTGAGACATAACATCTTATGTCTCAAGATGGAGAGCGCAGTGGATTCCCAAGCATTGTTTTGTAACTCAGAGTGTGGTTTGGTTTTGCTTCTGTTCATGAGCGGTCGCATCGCATACCATCAGGCAAACGGCATGCTCGTCTCGCCATTCATAGCAATAATAAAACTACTCTACCTGGAATTGCAAATGTTTTTTTTTTTATTACCCACATCGTTTCTACTTTTAGGTACATGTGCAATTCTTTCACATCGTACTGTAGAGGTTCTGGCACGTATATTGCAATTCGTCCGTAAAAATTTTAATTCCTACTGTCCCTTCTGTTTACAATTCAATGCAGCATGGCAATACAAAGGCTTATGCGTGATCATAACTGGCGATTCTTCGAAAACACACATATGGACATAATGCACACGTTTATGCCGGGTCACGATGGTAAACCATTTGATGTTCATAGTGCTTTTGAAATTAATTGGAAATTTATACGTCTAATAAGAATATGGCTTATAGGAACTATATGGCCTAACCACTCTCAATCGCACTCTCGATTGTAGAGGCCTGTGCCCTGCAGTATACCTCCCGTATATGGGCTGATACAGTACTAAAAATGTTTTCTACCTTTTTAATCGCTCTGAATGGCGAGTCATGACATTTAAGTGGTTACTAAAACAACATTTAAGTAAAACAAAGTAAAGCCTTATTGACAAGCTTATCATATTACTATCTAATTAAATATAAAATAAAATGCCTAGGAATTAATTGATCAAATTCTACTGTTGCAGAATTTTTATCACATTTCAATACTGCACACTTAAAGTGAGTCCACAGAATATTATTAGATATTTTTTAATTAGGTCCGGCAAACAGGCTGTGAGGTCATTTGGTCACTGCCAAATATGAAAATCCATGACGCTTGGATCATGAATGTGTTGTCGGTCCATCCAATTGGAAGGAGAGTGGAAAAGAAAAAGATGGGAAGGAAAGGATACCTATGCCGTGGCACCAAAATGCATTCGATACCGTGACATCAATTTAAAACAATGAAATTCATATCGTATTTCCACCGGATAGGTTCGAATATCCTTTGGTAAAAATGAAATTTCTTGCTATGTCTTCCCGGTTTACTGGTCTTAAGAATTCATTTATTTTTTGGTGCAAATATTCGACCGAAATTTTTCATGAAAATATTTATTAAGTTCTGCCAAATATATTACTCGATCAGTTTTATTTATGAACGAAGAAAAATATAATTTCTATGTTGAGCAAGATACATAAAAACAACTGATCCCTTTAGTGTTGGCAGACGTCTAGTCTAGACTGGTGTCACAGAATTTCTAGCATTTCTGTGTATTGCATATCTTCGATAAATGACCTTTCCAACACAAAAATATTTTTTCAATTCAAACCAATCGTTCCTAAGATTAAAGGCAAAAACAAACAAACGAACTAACTCTTCAGCTATATATATTTGTATAGATACCAATGTTATAAGACACTTATATCACTATGCATTTAATATTTGTTTTTATTTACAAGCCATGATGAAAATCTGAACCAGACCTTTGAGGCATAATGGTTATAAATAACAACTTTGAGACATAATAAAAGAAATAACATAACAAAAAAGTACAAAAGGTGTCGCACTGGACAATCCCTTCCAAGCAACCTTGGTATGGATATAATTACACCATATTAAAACCGCATATCACATAATACAGAATAAAAAAAAGACATACACAGATATACTGATTAATTTGGCGGCCTTATCGCTAAGAGCGCTCTCTCCTAGACAACCACTAGAAAAGAAAAATCAAAAACAGGAGCCATGCCAAATTGACATAGATAAAATATCAACTTATAATGTAACAGTAAATTCTATGGGACAGTATTTTATTTGTCATCATCATCATCATATCAGCCACAGGAAGTCTACTGCTGAACATAGGCCTCCCCCAAGGATCTCCACAATGACCTGTTGGCAGCGGCCTGCATCATGAATTGTTTCAAATTGATGAGATTGAGTGCCACGTCATAAATACTCTTTTTTCTTCCTATTTTATTTCTTGCCCACTCTCCTTCCAATTGGATTAGCCGGCAACATATTCATGTTCCAAGAGACGTAGATGTTCATGGGCGGAAGTGATCAAATGACCTTTAAGCCCTTTGGCCGGATCTATTAAATCAAATACAAATATTATTTTATTTGCACATTTTGTTAATTACTTAATTATAAGTTTTGAGACAATATTGATTAGTGACTGATTGGTACGTTGCTATGTGCGGCGCATGTTGCGGGCTCGAATCTTGCACGAATAAACTATACGTTCTAATATATTATATTTTATTTGCGTTAAAATATTGGTATTTTTTTTAAATGCATCCATAATGCTTAAATAAATCTCAAACATAATTTTCACATAAAAAAACGCATTAATTTAAAATTTCGATTAAATTTTACGTCACTCAAAACGGTAGAATCCCTTTCGGATATGAACCTAGATACACGCGGGAGATACGTCAATCAACGTAGATTGTAGGGCGGGACTTTCTAAAAATGCTCTTAATAATTAACCAAATTAATGGAATTTTAATTGGCGCCAATCTCCGTTATATTTACTCGGACGCGAAAAGCGACTTGAGATCATAATAATTAAGATGTTGAATAACTACATTCTTTCCTATTATGTTTTAAGAGAGTTTAGTTATAGCTACAGTATAATGAGTTGCCTGAACCAGGATGTTTTTTTACCCCTCAGTGGCCCACAATCATCATGAGCGGTACCGGATAACCCAGGGCAAGAAGTATCCCGATTTATGTCCGTGTAACCACCCAAAGCATTGCTGGTCCTGAATGCCCCACACTTACCACTGTTTTTGGACGCTCATTTGTGATTTTCGGGGCGTCCAAGACAGAGACTGGGTCGTACGGTTGATCGCACACCTCGGAGTCGGTATAAAAAGCACATACCCAATTTGTCCAAAGACCTAGATGGCTGCTTTAAGTTTTATCGCCTCTTACAAAGGGCAAGGTATACGGTGGCGGAATTCATGCGCCCGCGCATCACAGTGCAAGGCCAGGTTGGTACCACTGTCATAAAGAATAATGACTAGACACAGATTTATCGTTGCATCGTTTTTAGTGTCTATAGTGATCGTTTGTAGCGAGTGGTATTATCAAAGACCAAAGAGATGGTTGTAGGACTTTCATATATCGAGAGTCGATTTGAAATATATCAATTTAGTCTAAAAATGTTAAATTTAGCATCCTCTGATACAATATTATTGACGGCATTGACTTTAGTTCGTAGTTAACAGACCAGACCTCTGATTTTTCGGTCATGTGTGTATTAATAGTCATTCACCACGCACTATAATGGTGAAGGACAACATCGTGAGCAAACCACTATTACAATTTGTAAAATATCTATAGTACATAAAGTCCGCCAACCTGCACCAGGCCAGCGTGGTGGACTATATGACCTAATCCCTCTCAATCGTACTTTCGTTTGTAGAGGAAGGTCATTCCCTATATGGGGTGAATCAGACTTTAGTTCACCGCTCTAGTCTGGAGCTGGCTAACTTCACATATCAACGTTCTAACCAATTCTCTTAGAGAACTTAGATATACAGATTTGTTAATGGCGTTCCGCTCATCCCTTAAGTGAAATATATTATAGTTAAACAGCTTACTAAGGGGTCATCCATAAGTTACGTCACGCGAATTTCATGATTTTGTAGCCTCCCCTTGTTACAGCTGGTCACATTTGTGGATCCCCTCCTACCTAGTGGGATGTCATATACATTGCTAATTTAACTAGATAGTGTTGCAACTATTTTTATATATTTAAAAATTAATCAATTAATTTAAAAAAAAAAAATTTTGGACTCCTCCCGTCTCTGGCCACACAATGTCACACTACGTCAAACCCCTCCCTCCCCTTAGTGTGACGTAATTTATGGATGACGTATAGCCACATAAACGCGACCTTTAAACAATAATCTGCGACCCATCCCGCTATACCAATTGATATTCACCACTACAACACTTCAAACTTTCCATACATAACCCAGGTATTCGCAATCTCGTTAACCTACATTCAAAATTTGTGCAAAATATTATAATTTAATTAAGAGAAGTTGGCCGAACTTGTGGCGCAAACTAACCCAAACTGGATGCTCTGGAATATTCATTTTGTAATGCATTTGTCTCCCAGCCGGGTAGTCGATGTGAAATGTGACGTCATCGTTTGAAATTATACCGTAAAATGGGGTGAATAGATAGGTTTTCGATCTTTAGTGGCGTTTTTTGTAGCGTTGGAAATGCGATACTCAACTTATAGTGTCTGTATATGTTGAGTCTTAGGTCAAACTTACGAAATATATTAATTCTTATTAATATATGTTTTTGATTATTTAAATAATCCACTAAATACACGCGATTTCTATTGAACTCTCGTTAGGGGACAATAGTCACACCTAAGGGGTGAATGGAAAAATATCTCAGGGTTGTCTCGTGTTAGTTTATCTGCATTAATAAATGTAGTAGTAGAAGTAATGTAGTACATACGCAAGTAATTTTTTAGCATTAATACATCCGATACGAATTTAAAAATAGGATTTATTTAAACTCGATAAATATTTAGTTAATAATTTAATACAATTCAGAAAAAATCACACCATCAGTTAATTATCCATATTTTATAAAAAAGTAGAATTTTAAACAATTGGTACCTACCTAAATCAATACTAATGGTTTCTAAACTTTATGGCAGCCCTATAGTAATAATTACTAATCACCCCACTTTCGTATCCAATCACCACTTTGCTGCATCTATTTACTATATTCGCGTGTCTATTAACCTTTCGGGTGTGTCTATTTACCGTTTTCGCGTATATAGTCACCTCAATATTTCCAACAAAATTAATGCTTGCGCAATTGAGCCTTTTTAATATAAAAATGCATATTCTTTCCTTAAATTATGTAGCCAAATATATTCAAAATAACACTCACTATGGTAGTAACAACAAACTTCAAAAATATCACGAATATTGCAACTTTAACGGATATTAGACTGCGAGTGTTGTGATCGCCACGGTTTTGTTTTCAACTTTAACGTTCAATACGACGTTATTTTTAAAATTTTGCCAGAAATTAATTTTTGCCAGTGTAAAACGCCATGAACTGCCAATTAGTTACCTAATCGGGATTTACGGAAACATTGCCCCGTTTCCCGCAAAAAATGTTTGAAATTAAACTTCATTTTTTTGTCTATTCCCCCCGCGATTTCTATTCACCCCATTTTACGGTACTTTGAGGCTTTATGAAACGTGTTGTGTTCACATCGAGTAGGATGTAGTCCTATTACCATTTAATTAGATGTATTCTTTTATTTTATAACTTTATGTTAGGACTGTACCCAGTTTAGACAACCGAAAATAATATGTAATTAATCTGCCCACCCCTACGGGACACAGGCGTGACGATTATGTATCTAAATGAACAGTTGTGATTTTATTCATTATCAACGTGCGATTTTTACAAGAAAATAACAGATGGTGTTGATTTATGAAAAGGAAATATCGCGCTTTAAAAATTCAGATGAGAAAAATATAATATACTAATCTTTTTCTATTGTGATATACCTTTAAAATATCTCTGGTTATATGATAATTTTATTAATATTAAGACACTTCTTATGAATACCATAAACTTCCTACCTAGCATCTTTCTTATTGGTATGTGCTAGCATCGCTATAAGAATGATATATAGCTCCTAAACTAATATGATAGCAATGTTTCCTTTCAACGTAAAGATTTATGATCAGGCGCTTGTATATTTTCCTACAAGTTAAAAATTCTTTGGCTAACGTATAGAGCTATTTGTTATAGTTACGGTATAGGTAAATAGATAATGTTGTCAAAGAAGCTTACATTAGATACCGTTCTCTTTCCTTAGATAAAATAAAACCTTAGAAAAATTAAACGTACATAGTCCTATGCCCTACCTAAATATATTCCCACTTTATTTAATAAATAATAAATAAATACACCCAGTTGTCACAAATATAGTCCTGGACCCACATTAAGATCGCGTCTTGTGTTATGGGTATGACAAACGACTAGAGACTTTTCGGTCGTACAAATACGTCGACTCGAAACAAATAATTGAGGAGCTCACAAATATTTATCTCGGTGCGGGAATAGAACCCGTAAGCACTCTATTCACAGCCGGCACCTAACCAAATGCGCCACGCAGGCTGTTAATATTATAAGATAGATTTAAATTATCTATTTCAGTCTTAGAATAAACATATGTCATTTTCACAGTCACATTCTGACTCCATAAATCACTACACCACACTTAATATGCCAAGCCTGTATCAATAACAAAACTCCATCATTCATGTAAACATAAACCTAGGTTCTCCATTTATTCACATAACAATCATTATGAAACCATTTATACTGGTGAATGCCCACAAACACTTATTATGTTTGTTATTTCCCTACAGATTACGGGACTTTCAGTTGCAGCAGGCTTTTAATTAACTGAAGGCAAACACAAAGGAAGCTACGCTATGGAATTTATGAAAAAACGTAGATTATATTTTATAAAAACAATTTACTTTGAATTTTGGATGTTGACTTAATAGAGTTGTGTAATGCTACTACTGCATTATCGTTTTTCTCTCTCTCTTGTCTAATATTTCTAGTGTATATTTGCTCTTTCTTCTCTTTCTCTCTCTCAAAATAATTAAAACTTAACATAGTAATCATGCAAGTCTGTCCCATTTCAGGTTTTGCTGGTATACGTATATCCGGATACTAGCCCGGCATATTTGTAACAACCAGTGAGAGGTTACAAGACGTATTATATTTTATCTCGATCACACTGTACTTAACACCAATTTCTTGAAATGTAACTGTATCAGCCCAAATACGTCCCACTATAGGGTACGGGCCTCTACAATCGAGAGTACCTATCCATGTGCCCCTCACGAATCATCGAACAAAATGAAAACTCGGAGTCCTTGTACTCATATCGCATACAATTATGACTACTTATTACATAATACAACATGAACTCACAATAATAACTCTAATCAAACGAAATTATTATAACCCTAATGCCCACTGCAGAGCGATCATTATGTCATTTCGGAACATTTGGACACTAGCCAAACGGGAGTGACGTATGCGGATTGGATTCAATTTGATCAAATAGCGGGGACATCTGCTCGAACAAATTGGTCATTAGTCGCGAAATTCTAATTGGAACGGGCTGAAGTGAAAATTAGTGGTAAAAGCTACATTGATCGTTGAACAAACTGTCTGCTGAAACTAATCTAGGGCCGTTTACGACACTATGTTTTTATAGGAAGCTTTGTGGCAGGCGTAATTTTTTACGGAATGATTATTTTTTTTGCGTAAATACTATTAGGTACTGATCTATGTATTTTATTTATTTATGCTTTTTTTTATTAAACACCACATACAAAAATAAGACAAAAAAATACTACTTGTTTAAATAAAAGTGACAATTGGACAGCAATTAGTGGTAAAGGTGGTCTTATCGCCTACCGCGATTTCTTACTGAAAAGCATTAGATGGACTCAATTGATAAGAAGGGTGGTGATTTATGACCCAAGATTTGGGTCTGAATATACTCGTAACATCTTGATTATACTTATGACTGTTTTAAAAGTTTAAGCTTATACCTACTTATATTTGCAGAGAGCTGTCTCTGCATGAACATATAAGAAAAAAATATCGTATTCCGATACATAATCATAGCTCATTTAACCATAAACCAAGAATACCAAATTGTTTCCTGATCGCAACAGATTCGATTTCGTTTGCTTCGATAGCATTGCGCACACACTTACTTTCTTATATCACGCAATCCAGGATCACCACTGACTTTTACAACTGGATGTGTAATAGATACTCAAATTATTCTAGTTGTCTCTATTTATTCTTTTTTCTATCCTTCTTTTACATTTATTTTTAATGCAAATTTGACAAGAGACCACCCGGGTCCATTTACATACATATTTTTGAAAATATTCTGTAGAGTATGCTCATCACGAATAACGTAGAATTCTTATGGTGTAAGAATTTTTCAAATCGTTCCAGTAGTTTCAGGGCCCATTCGATGCAGTTAAATGTGTCATCTTTGTAATGTTAGTATAGCTCTATATCGACGCAGGAAAGCGATTTTGTCGTATCTCGAAACACGCAATTTTGCACCAGAACAAAAAAAAAATATTTAAAAAATGAATAACCTCTAAACTAGATTATTTAGGAATACCATTTCTTTAATAATAACATTTTAAAATAAAACCTTATATTTTCACGAGGAAATTCAATGCGGTATTTTTTTATGAATTATTTAATATACAAAACGCATATACGCATTTTTTGAGATACGACAAAATCACTTTCCTGCGTCGATATGTATACTACGTATTTTACTCCTTGTAATGAAATCCAATGCTAATGAAACCACAAATAAACATCTCAATTGCAAACTCTATTAGAGGAGGTCGTAAAAGCTCTTCATTTTACGACTTCCTTCGTGGAAGCGGGAGATCCAAACAAACTCAATGAGTCGATTTTTTTCCACGAATTTCCGATCTTGGATACTCCAATTTTATTCTTAAGTCAATTTTCTTGTGTTTAATGGGCAGATCAAGGTGTATTTTTAAGAGTGGTAGCATTTTAGATAATATTAGCTACATTAAGAATTGGATGGTTGATTTTTTTAAATAGGAGTGGCAATGACTGTATTTTATGTAAAACGAAATAAAATTCAAATTAAGTATTGAGTATCGATTAATTATATCTTTACATTAAGATACGGTTCTTGTCCGATAGGAGTCAAAACCTACAAGAGATTTTTGAGACATACAAAACCCACAGCCGATTTTGTTTTTCATACGAGATCCATTCTGTGACCTTTATTTTCCTAACCAGGTAAACTCCACCACGAAAGCCATCTAAACAAATGCATTCTTTATTCACTTACAAAAGATAAATAATTTCACATGGATTTAAAAACATAAACAATATCAGCACCAAACAGCTCATACCCTGATTGTCACTTTTACAGACCATTCGGTTAAGTACAAACATTTATGAGCCCTTTATCTATAGCACTAGAGAAAATTTTATAGCTCAGTTTACTGCCGTCCTGTTCAATCTAATCTGTTTGAATGCTGGAAACGTAAACCAAGGAACAAAAAGTTTCTTATTACGAGTTCTTAGGTGACCTCTGCAGTCGTAAATTTTATTTTTCACACAAAAGCAAAGGGAGTTTAATCATGTAAGTAAAGAAGTTTTTTGATTGCGGTATAGCATGATAGATGGGGCAGTTCTTCCATGATAGTAGTGATGTAGTAAAATGTTTTAAGTGATAATGTGATAGTCCGCCAAACCGCACCAGGCCGGTGCGGTGGACTATACGGCCTAACTACTATCAATTGTGCTCTCGATTGTAAAGGAGGCCCGTGCCTTGCAGTGAGATGTATATGGGTTGATACAGATAATGAGATTAGGCATCAGAAGCTGTATAACATAGAAGTATGTAGATGACATATGTATTAATTTACGTTTAGGCTATATTTTATACAAAATATCATTGTTTTGAAACTTTATTCAGGTACTAAAATAGGAGCTGAATAAGCTGTAATTTGCCCTTTCTAATATCTTTTTACAAGTAATTCTCCCACGCTCAATCAACACTTCAATAAATAATATTTGTACGAAATTCTCTAGAATGTCCAAAAATATAACACATAAAAGATCTAATATCGTTTGTTTGGACACTACACCGAAGCAACAGCTTTCCGGTACAAATCTAATTTCATGTCAGTATATAAGGAGTTATGAGTACGTCCTTAGGCTATTGGCGATTAGAGCTGTGAAATAAATGTGACGTATTGTGGTATTTTTTGCGAAGTTTATGTCCACGTTATCAGAAATATTTAACTGTTTCTGGATCTCAACAGTCATATTTGATCTTTGTGGGACTTTAAGCAAGCTGAGCGAACCGTGAGGTCTAGAGTTCGTAGCCGAAGTTAGGTGATTTTTTAACGTATTTCAGTTTGTTGGATCTTACGTTGCTCCAAATTTTGTATCCGACATAATGATTTGACATTGACATGATGATTTCGTTAACTATAACAGCTTTAATGTTAATAAGCTCGATAAACCATTTGTGACATTAGTTTCACCTTAGATATCAACACTAAATCCCATCAAAAACATCCTGTAAAAAAATTCCAAGTCTCGCAGCTCAATTTTTCTACCGCAAAAAGTTGTGAGATCCATGTAATACCAAGTCGATTAATTTATTTAGTCCTTGCTTAAGGAACGCTATGTATGGTTATTACGTAAGTTATTATCATATCAATATTAAAAATTCTTTACGTTTTAAATAAATAGATCACACAGCAAAATAAATAAAGCATTATAAAATTCTCCAAGAATATCGCGATTCCAACTATTTTTCTTAACCTAACGGGAACACGTGAACAATAGTAACCCATTGTGAATGTAACTTCGTTACGTCACGATAAATTGCTTGTGGCAATGCTTGAAGATAGAGCTGCAGAAATCGATCACTATAATAAATTAAAGACGACATTTTGACTCGGCTTGGTGATGATTTCATTCACTGTCACATTTATTACCGAATGGAAATATGCTCAATAAACCGTAAGTAGCATTGATAGCGTTTCTGCCTACTCCTTCATGGATACAGACTATATTAGTTTTGATACCCAAGACAATAAAAACGAATGTGAAAAGCTAACTGCAACCGTTGCTATTAGCCATATTAATTGACTTACACATCTTGTTATCAAAGTTACCGCCACAGCAAAATAAATGCAGCACTATAAAATTCCCCAAGAATATCGCGATTCCACCTATTTTTCTTCACCTGACGGGAACACGTGAACAACAGTAACCCATTGTGAATGTAACTTTGTTACGTCAAGATAAATTGCTTGTGGCAATGCTTGAAAAGAGCTGTATAAATCGATCACTATAATAAATTGAAGAGGAAAGATTCTAAACGGCTTGGTGATAATTTCTTTCACTGTCACATTTTGGAATGAAAACATGCTCAATAAAAACATAAATAATATTGATGGCGTTTCTGCCTACCTCTTCATGGATACAGAGTATATTATTTATGATACCCAAGACAATAAAAACGAATGTGAAAAGCTAACTACAACCGTTGTTATTAGCCCTATTAATTGACTTATACGTCTCGTTAACCACGTTACTGCCACAGTAAAATAAATGCAGCACTATAAAATTCTCCAAGAATATCGTGATTCCACCTATTTTTCTTTACCCACCTGAATAACAGTAACCCATTGTGAATGTAACTTTGTTACGTCACGATAAATTGCTTGTGGCATTGCCCACGAACCGTTGCAGAATGCGCTCGCGAAAATAAATTGAAGCGGAAAGATCGCTGTAAAAGCGGGGTAATGTTGAAGCTGTTTTGTGAAAAATGCACGTGTTTTCAAGTTGGAATTTAAAGTGTTAAAATAATATGTGTTGGTTGTGGTAGATTTTATTGGAAATAAGTTCTAAACGTTAATAAATTCGATTGTTATAATAATTGTATTATTTGCAAACTTTAACTATACTCCATCGGTTTAGGTACTTAACTAAATGTAAACAAACCATAAAAAAGGTTATTTAACATTGCCGTTTCTCATTTCTAAATTATATGAACACAAAAAAATGTTTACGTAAATGTAAACTACATTGCATGTACAAATTTATTATAACGATTATAATTATGAATTTGTGAGCTTGGAAACAATTAAATTATGTAAGATCATAATTAAATTATCAAAATTATCTAATTTTACATGATGCAATCTGTCTATAAAAAAGACCCAAACAGTCAGGCATCGAAAACATCTTCATAAAAGTTACACGAAATATTATGCTACAAAATCTAGAAGTACGACTACCGTAATGCGACCATTTAAATGAAGGATGATGCGTTAGGTCGGATAACTAAATATCATCATATGTTATCTATGGCAGCCAATTATTATTCATTGCGTTAATGTACTTACTGTTTTCGTGAAGTGGTGAAGTGTTTGGAAGTGTTCATCATTGTTCTTTACTCTGTTTTAGTTATTATTTGTTATAAGCTGCTGTTAATTATTGCTAATACTTGTTACTTGGTTGACTAAAAAATATTCGTAAATTGGACATTGCAATAAAATGTTGAACAACCATGCGTCACGTGTTCTGGTTTCTTTACATTTAGTTAAGTACCGAAACCGAGTATAGGTATACTCCATCGGTTTAGGTACTTAACTAAATGTAAACAAACCATAAAAAAGGTTATTTAACATTGCCATTTCTCAATTCAAAATTAATTAAAGACAAAAAAAATGTTTACGTAAATGTAAAACTACAATACATGTTCAATTTTATTATAACGATTATAATTATGAATATGTAAGCTTGGAAACAATTAAATTATGTGAGATCATAATTAAATTACCTAAATTTAATTATCTAATTTTACATAATGCAGTTTGTCTATCAAAAAAGACCCAAACACTCAGGCATCCAAAACATTTTCATAAAAGTTACAAGAAATATTATGCTACAAAATCGAGAAGAAAAACTTTATCGTAATGCGACTATTTAAATGAAAAATAATGCGTTAAGTCGGATAACTAAGCATCATCGTATGTTGTGTGGCAGCCAATTATTATTCATTGCGATAATGTACTTACTGTTTTCGTGAAGTGGTGAAGTGTTTGGAAGTGTTCATCGTTGTTCTTTACTGTTTTAGTTATTATTTGTTATAAGCTGCTGTTAATTGTTGTTAATACTTGTTACTTGGTTGACTAAGAAAATATTCGTAAATTGGACATTGCAATAAAATGTTGAACAACCATGCGTCACGTGTTCTGGTTTGTTTACATTTTGGTGGTTATAAGTGTAGGTATTAGAATAAGCACTCACTTCCAGGAACTAACTATTGTATATTTTGTAAATTAACACTTAATACATTCACAGACAGAGTAAAATTATAACTATGCGATTCGGAGCGAGATGTGCTCGTGACGAGAGATGGCAGACTGTCTTTTTTCATCCAAATAAACCGACCCTTTTATAGGACTACCCGAATGAGGATCGGTGGGGATAAATCTTCCAGAAAATATATTTAAGCCATAAAATAGGGTCTATCCTTTCAACTAAAAATTAAGGTCGGCCCAAACATCTGGGCTATTGTCCAAACCGAAAGGTTTACAAAACATGTGTACTATTGTCTAAAAAACATAAATTTGTTGCAAAGGATTGCCGCCACTAAAGATCTTAACTATAATAATACAGTTTTATTGCCCCGGCATGAACGAGTCATTACAATTAGGAAACAATAATTTAGAACAGCATCTTTTTAACTAATATTATACAATAAGGTACACAAAAAATTCTTACTTAAATAAAACGACTCGCAGATGTTTTATGGTTAAACATCTGCAGTCATATCTTAAAATGAAATGCGTGTTTGAATAATGTTCAAATTACAAATAATAAGCGTGTTATTTTATAATCTAAATCTAAGTTGGCGTATTGCTACCGCCATAACATTTAGTTAAGTACCTAAACCGATGGAGTATAGCTTAATGAATAGTTTTGATAATATAACAGCATACGTTAATATTTCAAACAGAAACAAACAGACAGGAATTAAAAAGGTATAAAATACTAAAAAATAGTTTAATTATTACAATTTATAATCACAAATATTATTGAAACCGTTCTTATTACTACAACCAGATTTCAATGTTAACATTTTATGTATTTTTAGTGTAATTGTATACAACTTTTAAATAGTAAATAGATGTATAGTTGCATAAGCTACACTTAGGAGTACACAAAGATTTATCTATAGAAAAGGAAACACAATATTCAGCACGATATTTCATGAAACCTCCCGTTTCATTTTTCATAAGCATGAGTGATTGTGAGACCGTATTGTAGCATGGCTTAGCACGTCACGACATATTATGCAGATATTTATAAAATACTGGATCGGGGGATGTTTTTCTAAGAATATTGGAACGACAATAAATGTAGGTTGAAATTAAACTATTATTAGGGATTTTATAGCGTTTTTGGTTTAATTTTTAATTGAACTTCCCGACGTTCTGATTACTTTACAGTTTTCGTGGTCATGGAGCTGACCGTGAATTATAATAAAAAATAAAATACTCTCATAGTTTCTCATAGTGTTAACAACATGTTTATTTACCGATTTATTCACCGATATATTTCTGTGGTGGTCTTTCATGTTTTGTGTTTTATTTATTAACTTTATTTATTTTTTTGTATTTGTTTCCATTGGCATGGGACTGCCGTCCGATGCCAATGGATACTCTGCCTGAGCGTCATTTGCGCTTACCATCAGGTGCAATGTCACCACCAGGCCGGGCAAGAGTTAAAAAAAAACTACTATGTTTACTTTTACTTTGTTTTTAATTTGTTAACTAGATTTTTTTTTGTACTGATAAATATATAAATGTTGAAATGAGACTATTATTTACGGATTTTACCGCGATAAAATCCGTAAATAATAGTCTTATTTCAATGTGTAACATTCGCGTAAATCTAAGAAACCATTATGCAAGCCAGTACGGACTGAATATTGCAAACAAAATACGCCGGTTGGAGAATTTGAAGACTAAGCGCGCAAGATGCATATCATCCCTGAATTTCTTGAAGAGATGCCGTGATCATAATCTCATCCCTACGTGTGTGAAAATATCACCGAAGAAAAGCATACGAGGGAGCGCTAAAATTCTATACCAGGCGAGTAAAAAACTGTTACAAGCTGCCATACATGACACACGTTCCGACCTACATTTCTTAAATATTAGTGTTGAGAAATTATCCAGTGAAGTTAAGACAGTATTATCAGCATTTGATTTTAAACATTGCATTGAAACACTAAATAAACGAGAAAATAGCCGCGATAAAATCCGTAAATAATAGTCTTATTTCAATGTGTAACATTCGCGTAAATCTAAGAAACCATTAAATATATAAATGTCTTGGAAATAATAGTAACAATGTGTACGTTCCATTTCTTATTAATTAGAATGTAAGTGTTTTGGATAAAATACTATAAACTTGCATTTTCCTTGAAATAAATAAATTGAGAAATGAGCGGTGGCTTAGTTCAAATACAGGGTACTAACAAAAACTATGGATTTTCTAGCCAAACAAGATTATATGAAAAAATCACAAAAAAGAATTGTCGCGTTTCTTTGCGAAATTTTAAAATTGATTAAGACTATAAGTGAAAACTTGTTATTAGCTTTATGTTTCTTAAACTGTGTCTAAAATAATACTGTTATTGGCCGTAAGCTTCTCTTGTTTTAAATAATTTAATTTAATTATTGCATTGTGTTAGTAGTCATTAAAATTACCAACAGGCTTCGTTTTCGATAGCAGTCTTGATACACCCTGTATAGCATTATATTCACCTCAGAGGTTTTTAATGCATATACTAACAACAATGATTGTACTTGTGAACATGAGCGTAGCCAGCTATGGGCTCAGGGTGGGGCAACAGTCTAAAATAATATATTAGCAAACTGTACCTACGGTCTTACCCCGGTTATTTTTTCCATACAAAGAGGTTACACCCTATAGCAATAACAACACTTTCTTATTGCTTACCACAATGTTTTAGGTTTGGTTAGGTACCTTACAGGGCAAAGCCAGGGTGGGGCAAGCGCCCCACTCTGCCCCACCGTGGCAACGCACATGCTTGTGAAGTAACAAATTAATTAAAAAGATCTAGTTATGACATATTTGCAATGTATATCATCATCTTCAGAAGGACTATGAAGTCAATATTTTAAAAAATATTGGGGCTTAATTTGGACGCTACGTACAAACAAACGCAGGGTTTGATATACACCCACAAAAAATAAGAACTAATAAATATTGAACAAGGTGGACAGACCGTGTCTAACAGACCACATTAGAAGTTTTTTGTGGAGGCCTTTGTTCAACACTTCGTGTCACTAAGTGTTGGTAAATAAAGAACTCAAAGCCATTAAAACATTCGCAATGTTAACTCTCAACATTTCAATCTAGTACAAAAACAGACAACCTTCTGTAATGTAACGTTTGTTTTAACAGACAGAACACTCGTATATAATAAACATTGAACCAACCAAATAGCGTCTGGCACTAGATTTAAAGTAAACACGGGTTATTTAGTTTGCTAAAATTAAAAAATAAAATCCATTTGCTAAAGAAATTAAAAGAAGAATGTCCTATTTTATTATTCAACTAGCAAACCGTTTCGTTTTGATCTATCAGTAAAATTTACCCACAATTTTATCGCATCTTAAATACAAAAATATTTAAGTCACCGCTAAAATTCGAATATCCAAAATTAACTTCGTGTATATTTTTAGCACTATGCCAATACAAATAGATATTATATAATAATAATAACTACTTGTGGTTGAACAACTGATCCAAAGTCAAACAACTATAAAATCTGCCATCTGTGACGCAATAGATTTGTGTCAACAAATCTCGATTTCCTTGACTTACGTCATTCACTGCGCGATAATATAAATAATTTCGATCAAGCAGACACCAGCCCGGCTAGCTCAGTCGGTAGAGCATGAGACTCTTAATCTCAGGGTCGTGGGTTCGAGCCCCACGTTGGGCGAATTTCTTTTTTAATTATTTTCTAAAAATATTACAGTTTGTTATAAAAAAATTCCTCTCCGGAATATTCTAGCGACAAATGATTTGAATTGATGATTATAAAATCCTTGCCATTTTCGGCTTCGACGACTGTGCTATTAGATACTATGAATATGAACATATTTCACATAAAATACACATATATATATATATATATTTAAATTAGTTGAAATGCCAAATCATCAATTTCTTGCAAGTAATTTTTTTTTTCCATCTTGTACAGGTTGTATACTGTTACATGTTAAAATGTAAAAGCGAAAAGTAGTATGAATCGATATCAACACTTTTTCCTGGAATGTATTTTTCTTAAATAATTAATTAAGATTAAGTGAATTGCACTATACCCTTTCATTTAATACACCCAACAAACGAAATTGAAACGTAACTCTATAACTTAATATTTAGTTAATTTATTTACACTTTACTTAATTGTACACCACACAAAATTATTTAAAAAAAGAATCAGAAACATAATATTATTATACACAAGTATGTGTAGTGTTGGGTAATACTTTTTGCAACGCAACCTCTTTCGAATTTAATAAAAAAAAATAGACTCACCTGCAATCTTCCGTTCTCTCATTTTCCTCCACAGCTGTTCCGCTTTCCTCATGGGCCAGTTCTCAACCTTCGCACTGAAGCTCCTGAAGAACTTGTATTCTTTGAAATGAGACATCCTTCGTTCCATCTTGCTTGGGGTATGACCCGGAGGCGGTGGCGAAGGCGCTTTAGGAGTAGTTGACGGCGACGCCATTTTGAAACTTCGATTTAAATTCACAAAATTATAAATTTATTTATTGGTCAAATAATTCGCGCCCTTTGGTCCCTAAATCAGCTTGTATTTCCATTTTATTGTTAAACTATGTTTTCTGATTAAACGATTCATTATATTAAATAATTTGGTTGTTTATTTTAGTAATTAATTTACGAGATAAATGTAAATATATTTTGATGTTACTTTAAATTTATTGCTTAATTTTATTTTAATTATTGTAAATATGAATAAATATATTTTAATGTTACTTATATTTTACTTAATCCTAACCACTCGGCAATCGCAAGTCCAATTTGCTCGAGTGTTTTGCTAATTAACCTGAAACAAAAAAGTGTTGGTTAATTTTCGAAATTGCTTCAACTACATAGGTAATGCTCCATGTGGCTAATATTTGGCAACGAGTTAAGTTTCACTTTTTGAGAGTACATTAAAAAGAGCAGCCAATAATAAAAGGCTATTAATGTAGGATATCAAAACTGCGACCGAAAACGAACCAGGTGATAGTTTTAGTGACTACAATAACAATGCACTTACCTAAAAATTTCGCAAAAATACAGTTTATATTAACATATTATACATAAAAACAAAGTTTGTGTAATAAATCCCTAGCGTTTGCTTTTAATTAATACACCCCTTGCGTGCCATATCGTCTTTAAAAATACAAGAATTTACATTATTATTTCACGAAAAACTATGTATTTACCAACCAAATACGACGATAGGAAAAACAATTTCAGCTTGTAGTGATGACAGTTTCGTCAGCATTCCCTCACTCGCTGACACCCTTACATCCCAGTTCTCTGTCGTCCCGGGGAATTTTAATGTGGTTCACTTAAATGCTCAAAGTATTCCGGCCCATTTCCCAGATATGCTGGCTAGTTTTGACTGTACTCATATCCATGCAATTCTTGTTTCTGAATCCTGGCTTGTATCCTCTTCATCTTACTCGCTTCCTGGATACCATCTCATTAGAAACGACCGCATCGGACGTGGTGGAGGTGGTGTAGCCATATATCTCCGTAACTATTTTCAATTTTCGATCGTCAGCACATCACCGCAACCCCCACCACTAAATGCTGGGGAACATATTTTCATTGAGGTGGAATTCTCTCGTAAAAAACTTTTACTCGGTGTTTACTACTGTCCTTCCCTTCGTGTTGATTTTTTCTCTTCTCTCGAAACTATTCTCGAAAATCTAGTTCCTTCGTACAGTCAAACCATAATCATGGGTGATTTCAATACCTGCCTCCGTTGAACGAAGAACGACCGCCGTTCGTCTTCCCTTCTCAATATCATCCAATCCTGTAACCTCTCTATCCTCCCCCTCTCCGCCACTCACCATTCTCCTAACTGTACTCCTTCTCTCCTAGATCTTATCTTTGTCTCCTCCTTAAGCCATGTTGTGAAGCATGGTCAATGTCCCGCCGACGCTTTTTCTTCCCATGATCTATTATTCCTATCATATCGCATCCACCCTCCTAAAGCCTTTCGCAGGGATGCTGACAGCATTGACTGGAGTTCGCTCTATCAAGTGGATATGGTTGATGTAAAAGTCGACATATTTACAAACGAACTAATAAAACTGTATGATAAGCATGCTCCAATTCGACCAGTTAAGATAAAACACTTACCCGCACCATGGCTGACCGCGGAAATTAAGGAGTTGCTCTCTAAAAAAGCTTTAGCCAAATCTCGGTACAATCGCCGTACCAATGAGGTGAATTGGCTGAAGTATGTTGCCATTAGAAATCACTGCAGTAAGGTGTGTAGGAATGCACAACGCCGACACATTCATAACTCAGTTGAAAACGGGGACCCAGCTAAAGTCTGGAAATTTCTTAAGACACTAGGAGTGGGTAAATCTCGACAAGATTCTATTCCCAAAACTTTAGATTTAAACTCCTTGAACCAACATTTTTCCTCCTCGTCGAATCTGGATAAAACGACTAAACACAAAACCATAAATTATCTTTCTACCCTTCAAACTCCTAATTGTTCTGCCTTTGTTTTCAAAGAATTTGCTAGTTGTGATGTTAGGAAGACCATTACGCTTATCTCCTCCAATGCAGTGAGGAGTGACCATGTCAGCCGCAATATGATTCTACCCATCCTGGACGAAATTCTTCCCATAATTTCCCATATCCTTAATTTTTCCATATCCACACAGACCTTTCCCAGTGCTTGGAAAGAAGCTAATATCATTCCCATTCCCAAAAAGCCCAACGCTTCTATATTTTCCGAATTCCGTCCCATTTCCATTCTTCCATTCCTATCCAAAGTCCTTGAACGTCTAATCCATACCCAATTAAATGACTTCCTTACCAAACATAACCTTTTAAATCCTTTCCAATCAGGGTTTCGTCCAGGACATAGCACAACTACCACTCTGACCCATATTGCGGATGGCATCAGGTCTGGTATGGAGGGGGGCATGCTGACAGTCTTAGCGCTGCTAGACTTCAGCAATGCCTTCAATACTGTTGACTTCGATATCCTACTAAGCGTACTGTGTTCTCTTAACATATCTCCAACGGCTGTTGCTTGGTTTCATAGTTACCTGTACGGGCGCCGGCAGCGCATCAGTGTCGAGGATAACTTATCCTCGTGGTGCAGTGTAACTGCTGGCGTACCACAGGGCGGCGTGCTATCTCCTCTACTCTTCGCAATTTTTATAAATTCCATTACATATAATCTTCGCTCCTCCTATCACCTCTACGCAGATGATCTTCAAATTTACGCTCGAGCACCTTTAGATAAGATTGTAAGTGCAATTGCAACTATAAATCTCGACATCCATGAAATTTGTGAGTGCAGCAAGACATATGGCTTAAAAGTCAATCCTAAAAAGACTCAGGTCATTGTTGTTGGCAGCCCCAGAATGATTTCGAGACTAGATCACACCCAATTACCAAGTGTTTCTTGCAATGGAATAACTGTTCCATACAGTAACACTGTAAGAAATCTTGGTCCACACTTCGATCAGTCGTTCACCTGGGGTCCTCAGCTTCGAGAGTTAAGTCGCAAGCTGTTTGCCTCGGCAAGGTCCTTGCGACGGTTACACAATGTTTTACCCATTGCCACGAAAATTTCACTTGCGCAAACTCTCCTTCTTCCCATCCTTGATTATGCGGATGTCAGCTATCTTGATCTCACCGAAGACCAACTTAATAAACTTGAGCGACTTCAAAATTTCTGTATTAGATTCATATTTGGACTACGCAAATATGATCATGTCTCTGAGTTTCGTGCTAAGCTCAAGTGGTTACCTATACGCCTTCGTCGGAATACTCACGTTCTCTCACTCCTTTATAATATTTTGTTTAATCCTCTCACCCCATCTTATCTTAAAGAACGTTTCACTTTTCTCCATGACTCACATTCGAGGTCCCTGAGGTCGTCAGAGAACCTTAAACTGAGAATGCCCGTACACACAACGACATTTACTGATAAATCGTTTGCTGTTGAAGCTGTCCGATTATGGAACGCGCTTCCTGTTGTGGTTCGACGGGCAAAACCTTGTCATCTTTCAAAAAGCTGGTGAAAGCACACTACCTTTCTCTCTAAACAGATAAAGCGTGGTTTTATTTCCTCTTTTCGGATATATATTTTTTTTTAATTTGTAGTATAATTATAAATTATTATAGATGTTTATGTAATTATTTAAAATTGTATGTATATATGTATATATTATATGACGTATGTGTATTTATTATGTCATTTATATGTATATTTTTTTTTATGATTATCTATTTTATAATTTATATCTATTGGAGCTTAACTTATCTTTGTTTTACACTGCCCTTTCTTTTTCCTTCCTTTTATATCCATCCAAAGGTTGTCTTGTAGAGATCGCTTATTAGCGATAAGACCGCCTTTTGTACTTTTTATAGATGTTATTTCTTTATATTGTTATGTTCTTTTGTATGTGTACAATAAAGATTAAATAAGTTAAGTTAAGTTAAAATTTAAAAAAGTTAAAATTATTTTTATTATTTTTTGCGTTGAGCTAAAACTAAAAAGTCTGGATATGCCCTGTGTAAATAATGCCTAAACACAATATAATTCAGTTAAACCTGGTTAAGTAATAAAAATAATAAACATATTCAAAATGTATACACATAGTCGTAACCTAAAGTAAGATACAAGCATTGTATCGTGCATATCAGATATTACAAGAAAAGTTTCGGCATCAGAACGCCCAAGATCCGAAACCAATTTTAGATTACACAAACATTTGTACGTGGGAATTGAACACGCGAGCTGAATAATTATAGAGTATCCTAGAGAGTTAACTACGTGGCGATGGGCGAGACCTGTGTTCAGCAATGGACTTCCTACAGCTGAAAAGAGATAAAGAGACATCTCTTTAAAATGATCTTTTGTCTTTAATGTTGAATATATTACATCATTCGTTGGTATTAAAACTGCTGCCGCTAGTATATCATCTGTATCAGCCCATATACGTCCCACTGCAGGGCACGGGCCTACTCTACAATCGTAAGTACGATTGAGAGTGGTTAGGCCATATAGTCCACCACGCTGGCCTAGAGTCCACCACGCTGGCACTAGTATATCATTTTATGGCAATTTTATCTAAAAAATGCATTACTTAATACCTATTGAGCTATATATAGTTTCTCACCTTGCTGAAATATGTATAAACTCAATGTCAACTGAACAACACGAAGCCACAAAGCCCTTTCGATGCAATTACGGTATAAAGTATGCAACGACTATCGACTACAACGTTCCAATACATTAACCTACATGTTCCTCAATTTGCTCAGGTCAAGTGACTTGTAGTTAGGAAATAAGAATAATATACGTATTTTTATACAGGGTATAACAAGACTGCTACTGCAAACGAAGCATGCTTTCACAGCGAGAGACCTACCACCAGTAAAAAAAACTATCAAACTAGCCGTCAAATCTGTCAACCATTACGAAACTAAATAACAAGGTTGTGTCAACATAGCTTCATTAAAACGGTTTAATTTAGCCACGTGAACCGAATTTGCATCCCAGAGTGAGGGACCTAATGTAAATTACACAGGCATTCAAAAAGGCGACAATGTATTTGTTATTCAGACACGGGAAATTGTACTGCATCTGATGGCCACTGAAAAACAGCGCTGTAGTAGTGGTCTGCAGCTGCACAACTTTTTGCTGAAATGGCCACCTAATTGGCACAAGCTTGCTATGTATAAGTCTTTTTTTTTATTTTGCGAGGTATATGCGACCGAAAACTAAGTCGGGTGGTAGTTTTAGTGACTTAACACAATGCAACTAAAAATTTCGCAAAGAAACGAGACATTATTTTTAAATACAGTCGTGTATGGATGGTAAATCCAAAGTTTTTGCTAAAAGAATAGTTTAAGCTCTTACTTACCTAAGCGTCTTTGAAATTGAAGGGTGTATATTTTAGGAAAACCTATGTATTTACCAATCCTATAGGCTATGTCGGTAACCTTGGTTCTCCTACGGATCTCCTCATTTCTGATTCGATCTCGTAGGGAAACACCGAGCATAGCCCGCTCCATGGCTCGTTGAGTGACTTTGAGCCTTTTAATGAGGCCCACAGTGAGAGGCCACGTGTCGGTGCCGTATGTCATCACTGGTAACACACAACTATCGAAGACTTTCGATTTTAGGCACCGAGGTATTTTGGACGAGAAGACGTCGCGAAGTTTCCCGAACGCTGCCCAACCGAGTTGGATTCGACGATTGACCTCTCTCTCGAAGTTGGACCCACAGAGTACATTTTGTTGGACCTGCCTAACCGGACCACTTGTCCTAAATAGACATATTCGTCTACAACTTCGAGAGTCAAGCCCCCAACTCTAATAGGGGACTCTAATAGGATTGGCAAGTTGAAGTGGCAGTGGGCCGGGCACATAGCTCGTAGAACCGATGGCTGTTGGGGCCGAAAGGTTCTTGAGTGGAGGCCACGTACAGGCAAGCGAAATGTCGGACGCCCGCCTACAAGGTGGACGGACGATCTGACTAAGGTTGCAGGAAGTCGCTGGATGCAGGCCGCTTCCAACAGGCCATTGTGGAGATCCTTGGGGGAGGCCTATGTTCAGCAGTGTACTTCGTGTGTCTGATATGATAATGATGATGATGATGTATTTACCCCCTAAATACGACGATAAGAAAAATCGTTGGTTTCTGATTTGCAATTTTTTTTAAATGTATTTTGTCTGAAGTCACCAAATCTACCACCTGGATTCGTCATCGGTAGCAGTCTGGATATATCCCCTATAAATACTATGTAACATTTTTTTATTGTTTTTTTTATACATTTTTAATGTGTTTTTTTTCCAGTGTCTTATAGTTCATTTGATCTTTCTGTGCATTCCATATTGTGTGAATATGTTGCTTTTTTTTTTTTTTGCTTTGAATGGCGAGACGAGCATGCCGTTTGCCTAATGGTAAGCGATGCAACCCCTCATGAACAGTAGCAAAACCAAACAACACCTTGATTTACAAAGCAATGCTTGGCATTCCACTGCGCTCGCCATCCTGAGACACAAGATGTTAAGTCTCAATATGTCCAGTGGTTACTCTGGCTACAATGTCCTTCAATCCGAAACACAACAGTGCATTTAAACTGCTGTTTGACGAGAGAAATAGACATTGCGGTGGTACCCACCCAGGCAGCCTCTCACATATGAGAGACCTACCACCAGCTTTCTTTCTTTCTTCCAGAGCATAATAGGTTATCCATCAGCGATTACTATATTTATGCATTTGCAAGCAGACGAGCATGCGGCAAGCCTGATGGTAAGTGGTTACCGCCGCTCATGGAAGATCGCAGCGAGGAGTCTAGCACAACCAGATCACTGCCTACATATCTTTTCGGTCAAGACTATGATGGACTACCAAAGCCCAAGCTTGCTTGGTTGATGTCGAAAATGGACCCGAAGTGTATAAAAATTCGCCAATGGTTGCAAATTCCGAAAAAAGGTTAACATACGAAGAAAAGCGGCTTGGTGCCTAATTTCACGGTTACTATGCAGCGTCCAATATTTTTCATTGGATATTCAAAGCTATCAATTTAGTTTCATCCTTGCTCAACTTCCAATTCAATAACGAGATTATTTAGTAAAAATACATTCTACAAAGAAAATACAAACCCACACAAAATACTTGAAAATGGTGCAAATATTTGATCTGTCACGGGAATTGAACTCGAGTTAACGTCACAAGAATTAAATATACAGCTGGCACGCCTTTACATCTCTAGTGTTTATTTGACCTTCGAACTTCCAAGTATTATTGGCAGAAGGCAGACTTAGTTAAGTATTTTATTTTATCCACAGAAAAGCAACTGGCTTTTGATGGTACGTGGATAAAATATATTTAGAGTATGAACTACGAGTTAATCTCTCTCTTCAGGAATTCCACTGCTGAACATAGGCCTTCTTCATAGATGGTCACATAGACCTGTTAGAAGCGGCCTGCATCCAGCAATTTCCTACATCCTTAACTAGGTCAACAGTCCACGTTATGGGTGGGCATCCGACACTTCGCTTGCTGTATGTGGCCTCCACTCTAGAGCCTTTCGGCCCATCGGCCAGTAGTTCTACGAGCCAAGTATCAGACCCACTGCCACTTCAACTAGCTAATCTTTAAGGATAATCTTAAGAGAGTTAATAGTCTGTTGTTAATCGGCACGATTATGCTGTCCTGCTTAACTATTTATTGACACTGCGATAGTAGACCTGCCCCCGTAGTCAAGATAATGGCTTTGTACGTTGTACAATGCCATTGGCTATCTCCCATTCAAATGTTATCCAAAATGCAATTTTATTGAAAAAGCAAAAGAAACCTTATCGTTTACGTCAAGGTATTAACGATTGTAGAAAAAGAATAGACTGTAACTTAGCTAAGGGGGTAGGCTTGGAAATAAGGATTGTGCAGTAGTATTAGAACGGGTTTTTCAATATGGCGTATGATGGGAACTATCTAGATTCTAGATAAATACGATCATCTTATTACTAGCATTGGGCACTCCAGCAATCCTACTCATTACGAAACGCAACAGTTGCATCACCTTGGTTTTACTTTAGGACAATATTACCACACTGGACGAGTCAATATTAAATATATAAGTTTAACAACCTTTTAGCAAGGCTGTAAACATACCAAATATCAAATAACTTTACCACTCCACCATGTCAGTTAAAAAATAAACAAACGATACTAAACGTTAAAAATCTGTCAATTAAACAGTATTTACATGCCAAGCTTAGCAGGTATCAGGCAATAAGTCCACAAATTGCGGTTAAAGAGATTCATGGTCAAACAGGACAACATAAATAAAAATAATTGCCTTGTGTTTTTGACAATGCGACAGACATATACACAGGCGTTATTAAGTCTAAAATGAATTTAGCATAAAGCAAATAAACGCTCGTGAAACAAAAGGCCGCGGATTCGATATCCGCGCCGAGAAAAAAATAATTGCATAATTGTATTTTCACATGTTTTGGGTCTAGGTGTTTGAGAAACCAAAAAATCTCTCCTAGTTTCTGATACCCACACAAGATTCGATCTTAGTGTGATTTCAGGACTACGTGACTGTTGGGTGTTTTCAAATAAGTTGTTTTGAATTAAATTTTGTCTGTAAGAATCAACATTTATGGAAGATATATTTTAACTTCTTTGCAGCATTACACTATGAAATAGGCATTGGCTAATTAGCCATTTTATGTTAAGTGTTACCAGTTTGATCAATGAATAATTTGGACATTACATTTTGTGAAAGAATCAAAATTTTTCTTTAATGATTTATCAGTTATATCAAAATTTTAGGAGTACAGACAATCATTATTTTCATTTAAACCTACGCAAAGGTGAATTTCACGAGAATATCTTATATTTATTATACCAACCAAACAATGAATATTCATTCTATAATTTTCATTTACAGCGTTCAGTTCAACGCGTCTTCACGTGAAAATTAATTACAATTTTCATCACACACATCTATAAATATTTTTCAATTAAAATCTCCGATAAAATCAATTTGAACAACTTTTAACGACACACCGCGTTAATTCCATTCTATAAAGGCAGTGGCGCGCTCTGATGTCAGAAAATTGCAACATCTGAACTCTGACATTTAGTAAACACTTTAATAACATTCTGTATGGTAATTTAGACTTCGGGCACTGAAAAAGGTTGCGTTAAATATCCCAAATGTTTCTTTATGTACATGAATCGTAGATTTATAAAAAGATTCCCTACATCTTTGTGTGACTAGCGTAATGGGATATAATTATCTACATGATAATCTGGGTGAATCTTGTATACATATTTATCAGGAGCCATTAGGCACAGACCTCTCCGTATCTTTTGTTAAGCATAGCTGATGCCAGTAACTTTGTGTTTATATTTTATTACATTTAAAAACGTTTTGGATTTTTCTATTCATTAACAGCCCGGAGTCAGTATTTTTTGCCCGTTAAGGCGATAAGCTCGCCCCCTGTCACACCGTGGAATGGAACATACATGGCGAAATGTGGGTGTCCTGGTTGCGCTTCTGCCTACCCCTTCTATGAAAAAGGCGTTACCTTATGTATTTGTGTATGTTAAAAAGTTTTACATACATACATACATAAACTCACGCCTATATCCCAGAAAGGGGTAGGCAGAGGTGCCAGGAAATGTGGGTGACATTTCGCCTTGTATGTTCCGTCCCACAATGTGATAGGTGGCGAGCCTATCGCCATATCGGGCACAAATTCCTGACTCTGGGCTAATAATGAATAGAAAAATCCAATATCACTTTTGCCTAACCCGGGATTCGAACCCTCAGCTTTGTACCCGTATCTTAGTACAACTACGCCACCGAGGCAGTCAAAAAGTTTTACAATTACTATTTGTATTGGGGAAGTGAGTCTTAAAAATATTAGCCAAAGTAATTTACATTATTAAAAGTCGTACAACTGTACCGAATTTATGTAAGGCTACTGTACCTCTGTCACTCGTATTTTCTACTGTTTAGGAGTTCCGTGCCTTTCATTGTGACGTATACCTGATATATGGCTGATACTGATGCAGATATGTAAGGATAGGATTATAGGAGTCAGAAGAAGATAGTGCCTCAGCCGCTACGGCTCGCACGGTTGCCTATCCTTCGTTACAGCAGGCGGGGGCTGCTCTCCCTCCGCGCCTCCGGCTTTTTAAAAACACTCTAGGGGTGGTAACCAAAAGTCTACGTGAAGTCGGGGTGCCCTAAGTCGGTTTTGAGACAAAGTCGACCTATTTTTCCCACATAGTGGGTACACTCACTACCATCGGAACATGATTTCCAAGTTGTTTAAAAAACAAATAAAACAACAAACATGATATAAAGTTCATTTATTGAAACTAAAATTTATCACATTAATTAGTTCTTCGAAGGGATCTTTATTACTATTATTTAACATATTAATAACGATTAATAACGTTCCGTTTTACCTAATATGTGATTTGAGGTTAGAAATACTTTCATTAATTTCTCGAAAATTATACACCACCTTTTAATAAGAGTGGTATTGTTGTAATCAGGGACTCAATCCCTACCACCTGTGATCACTTTCGCCGCTCTCTTCGTGGCCAAATAAACTAAAGTCTAAACTAAAGTTAGGTTACATTAATTGGTTTTTCTCGGGAATGGTGCGTCACCTTTTCATGGGAGTGATACCAGGGGACATGGGACACCTTCCCCCTCCCCCCCCACTCCCTCCCAACCCTGATATCTTGGCCAAATAAACTAAAGTCCATCCTAATATTGCACTCGTGCACTTTACTATTAGAAAAGCGAAAAATATTTACCTGATAGTAAATACCTGATAGTAAGTCATGCCTGACCTTAAACAGAAGCAGGAGCAATACCACTTCGAACCTATTATTATTTCTTTTATGCCAAAACATATTATTTGTCGAATTCAAGTTATTTAAATTTGGAACACGAGGTTAAACAGCTAGCTAAATATAAAATGTTAAAATATTTCGATTTCACATACGAGGTTAAAACACTTTGAATTTATTATTATTAAACATAGCACTAGCCACCACAGCAATTCGTTTTACACTACAATATATTAATGTTAAATCTTTCAATACCCGATAATTACTGACTCCCTACAGTGCAATTTCATTTATTTCGTTTCAAATATAATTTTGCAGAGGGTAGTTAGTTATTTTCGTTGTCATTTGATTGACAGTTTGAAATGTAGTGTTCGGGACGATACGCGTGGCGTGTGCTATTTCCATGTAATTTCGAATTAGTAGATATTCTAATGCTTTTTTTGGAATTTTTATTAATACGAGTATATATCATTTAGTGCAAGTGATATATGATAGTGTTGGTGATATAATATTTTAATTCTTTCGGACAGTGAAAATTGTACTAAGCAGCTATGTAGCAGTTATTGTGAACCACGTAATGTTTGGTAGATCCCTCATACGTGAGAGGCCGCCTGGGTAGGTATTACCGCAATGTCTATTTCTCCTGTCAAACACCGAAAACAAAAGTGCATTTGCACTGTTCTTTGGCAGTTTTTTGTTTGTTTTCCTGCCATTATGAAGAATTTGTTGTAGATCCTTCTAAATCTAACTCTTTGTTGCAGGTGAGTTGCATGTTCAGCAGTATTAAGGTCTGATACAGATGTTAATTGTTATCAATGACTACTGGGTCCTGTCGGCGCCGATCATTCAGCTTCGGTAGCGGTCCAGTAAGTCACTATATTACCTTGATTATCGCTTTTTGATTGTTCGCATAATCCGATAGTTTCGGATGGTTTCGGCTACGGATATAAGATTTTTTAGGAATAGTTATAGGATCATTATATCTTCATATTTTAATACATAATATACCTGTAAAACATTGCATTTAGACATTACCTTGTATTATAAATAATTTGAAGATTTTAACCACATTCAATTATAATATGATTATGATCCTTGAATATTTTTTTTCCTATCACAAATAGTAATAAATTTAATAAAAAAATATTCGCCAAAAAAAAAACTACATACCCTACCACCATGTACCTTAATAACGTAAAAGGGAACAACACTGAAGTGATCTGTGATCTCTTCGCCTCGCATTTTTCTAGTGTTTTTGAAAAGGATGTTAATACTTGTGACCCCGATCATGCTGAATCCCAGGCATCGCAAGGACTCAACCTAAATATTTCTGAACAACAAATACTAAACAAATTGAAAAGAGTCGAAATTCATCAGAGTGCTGGACCTGACAATATCCCACCAATATTTTTTGCAAAATGTGCTTCCTCTCTTTGCAAACCGTTATCAATTATGTATATCTAATACATCTTTGAAATGTGGGTGCTTCCCGGATGATTGGAAACAGGCCAGGATCGTCCCAGTATATAAAAGTGGTAAACAAAACCATATTTCTAATTATCGTCCTATTTCTATTTTATGCACTTTGTCGAAAGTTTTCGAAACACTAGTTTATCCCTTGATTTTCGCCTACGTCGAGCATATGTTGTCACAATATCAGCATGGCTTTATGAAAAAGAAATCTACTGTTACAAACTTAGTCTGTTTGGTTTCTGACGTTATAAAATCAGTGGATAATAACGTACAAGTTGACGCTATCTACACCGATTTCTCGAAGGCTTTCGACAAAGTTGATCACGTGATATTAATTAAAAAACTTCGCAGTCTTGGTATGTCGGGATCGCTCCTTTTTTGGTGCCAATCGTATCTTCACAATCGTAAATCAATTGTAACTATTGATAATTATCAATCTGCCCCTTATGTATCCACTTCCGGTGTTCCCCAGGGATCTAACTTTGGACCGTTATTTTTCAATATTTTTATTAATGACTTGCCGGATGTGTTTCAATTTTCAAAAGTTTACATGTATGCGGACGACTTAAAAATTACTAAAGAAATTAAAAACTCCTCAGATTCCCTTCTCCTGCAGGAGGACTTAAATAGCCTAACTGAATGGTGTAATAAAAACAAAATGTCTCTAAACCGTTCAAAATGCCTTCACATAAAGTTTACACGGAAGCGAATAATAACAAAGAGTTCATATGTAATATTAGATAACATTTTAAAAGAAATTTCTGAAACTCGAGATCTCGGTGTCATGATTGATAGCAAATTACAGCTTAAGACGCATATTGATAATATTGTGAAATCGGCTTTTAGGTCCCTAGGATTTGTCCTCAGACAATGCAGAGACTTAGACTTAGAGAAATATATCAACCGTTATACTTTTATACAACGCTTATGTTAGGAGTAAACTGGAATATTGCTGTCAAGTCTGGTCTCCATATTACCAAATCCATAGTAAACGAATCGAAAATATTCAAAAAAGACTTGTGAAAAATCTGGCATACCGATTTCGAATACCAAGCAAGAGCAGTTAAGTCCTACTCCAAACGACTAACACACCTGAAAATGAAACCACTGTACGCAAGAAGGATTATACTGGATCTTAAATTTTTACATAAAATTTTCCACAATGAAATTGATAGCTCGGACATATTATCGAGATTTAACCTTCATGTACCGAGTAGACCTCCACGTTATCCGACCGCACTGTTCACCATCCCCAAACTTAAGACGAACCTTGGTAGGAATGCTCCTATTGTGCGCATAGCGAAATTATACAATACACATAGCAATAATTTGGTAGACTTGGATTTAATGACAAATAATCCTCGCACATTCTCTAAATTGTTAAAGAATATAAACTATAAATTGAAGCTGGCCGTTTCTTAGAATGTTCTTATTTTATACTTAGAATATTGTATTGACAGATTGTTGGTTTTGTTTGCTATGTGTGTTTTTTTTTGATATCTTTGACTAATAAAGTAACATGATGTGATTTTATATTTTCAATTAAAATAACCATTGTGCTGTTGCTCTGCTACAATGGTTATGGGCCCAGGCTAACATTTTTGCCCAGACCAATATTAAAAGAGCTGCGACGATGAATTCAATGATGAAGTTCGAGCCGCTGGCGAAAGAAAATTTTGAGAGTTGGCGAATGCAAATGCAAGCCTTTTTAATAAAGACGGAGTTTGGAGGTATGTCAACGGAAAGTGTCAAAGACCTGATGAGCAAAACGAGGCAGAGAAATGGGAAGCAGAAGACGAAAAGGCCAAAGCTGATATAATTCTTTCGATCAGTGCAAGTGAGTTGCGGCATGTAAGAGGGTGCACAACTTCACGAGATATATGGTTGAAATTAGAGTCTGTTTATGCTTCGAAAGGTCCTGCAAAGAAAGCCACATTATTAAAAAGACTCATGTTGCACAAAATGAAAGAACCTGAAAATGTTCGAGATCACATGGATGCATTTTTCGATGCTGTAGATAAATTGACAGACATGGATGTAGTAATACATGATGACCTATTATCGGTTATGCTGTTGTATAGTCTACCAGGTAGTTTCGAGAATTTCAGGTGTGCTATCGAATCTAGAGATGAGTTGCCCAAGCCCGAGATTTTAAAAATTAAAATTATAGAGGAGTGCGAGTCAAGAGGGCATGACGAAGTACGAGAAGGAACTACAGAAAAAGTATTATTTACTAATCGGAAAGGCAATCCACCAATTCGGACTGAAACTGCAAGAAAGAGATTTCAGTTTAAGTGTTTTAAATGTCATCAAATTGGACACAAGTCTTCAGAGTGTACAAGAAAGTTTAAGAATAAAGCACATTACGTAGATGTTGATGAAACTGTAATGAATCTTAATGTTTCAGGTGCTGACACCAATACATGTCTAATAACAAACATTCAAAAGGATGATTGGGTAATCGACAGTGGGTGTACGTCACATTTAAGTAATGATGCGAGCAAATTCGGGAACACTTTAGTGAAGACAAATTGTAAATTAAATTTGGCTACAAATACAACTGCAATTGTAACAGGTAAGGGTACCGTAACATTATCAGCATATAACGATCATACAAAAAGCGTAATGGAATTCCGTAATGCGTTATTTGTACCGGAATTGCGAACTAACCTTATTTCAGTTTCTAAGATTACCGATAGCGGCTATGACGTCATTTTTACCCGGGATGCTGCTAAAATTATTGATAAAAACGGGGAAGTTAAGATGACAGCTTATCGCAAAGGTAATTTGTATTGTGTGCAAAAATATGAATCTGCATATGCTATAAGTTCGGACATTGGCTTACGCGTTTGGCATGATCGATTAGGGCATCTAAATGGAAAAGATGTAGTTAAACTTCTGAACAAGTTAGGTGCGAATATAGATATGAAAGAGGTACGACAGTTACAAGATTGCGATATTTGTGCTGAAGGCAAGATGACTGCACTTCCATTTTCAAATTGTTCTGAATCCTGTAAGGAAAAATTGAGAATTGTTTATTCCGATATAGTAGGCCCTATGAAATGTCAATCAAGAGAGGGTGCAAAATATTTTATTACTTTTATAGATGATTGCACAAGATGGTGCGAAGTTTATTTTTTGTCATCAAAAAGTAAAGCTTTGGATGCATTTAAAATATATAAAAGTAATGTTGAGAAATTACAAGATCTTCAAATCAAATTTTTCCAGAGTGATAATGGCGGTGAATACTGCAACAGAGAATTCGATGAGTTTTTGCGTCAAGAAGGAATTTCAAGGAGGTTAACAGTTGCTTATACACCGCAGCAAAATGGAATTGCCGAGAGAATGAACAGAACGCTGGTGGAGATGGCCAGATGCATGTTATTGAACTCTGAACTTTCAAATTGTTTTGGGCAGATGCAGTGGATACAGCTTGTTATATTAGGAACCGATGTCCAAATAGTAAACTGGGAGGTAACATTCCTTATGAGAAATGGTTTGAAAAACAACTATCTATTGAACATCTCAGAAGATTCGGATGCAAAGTGCACGTTCTCGACAAAAATCCGAATAAAGATAAATTTGTTGCTAGAGCTAGACCAGGCATATTTATTGGTTATCCAAAACTGAATAAAGGATATCGTGTTTGGATACCAGCGGAAAATAAGTCTTTAATTACAAGAGATATAAAGTTTTATGAAGAATGGCAGCCTAACACTAAGGTTCAAGAAGAGAGTGATTCGTTAAGCAAGAATAATAATAAAGAATTTATTGAAGTTATTTTCTTCAAAGAAAAGGAGCTTGAAGAAACATATAACGAACAAGAGATGCAAGAAGTTTGTTTAGATAATAATAGAGAAAACACAGATATAGATAACCGTAGAGAAAATTTAGACACAGAGGATTCCACTGTGAGAAAACGTTTAAATAGTGTTGATTCATATGAACTACCCTCAACATCACAGAGAGCCCGTGGACGTCCAAAATTATTACGCACTGGTAATGTCGGTCGTCCCAAAAAGGTCTTCAAGACGGTTAAAGTAAAGAACCGCAACATTTCGAAGTGAATCAAGAGGAACGGGACGTTAATTTTGAAAATTCTGACGATTCTTTTGAAGATTGTAATAATTTTATAGGAATAGCCGAAATTACTCTGAAAGAAGCATTAAACAGTGAAGAAAAAGATCAGTGGGAAAATGCAATATTATCAGAGATACGGAGCTTGATACAGAAAGGCACATGGGAACTAGTGAAAAGGCCGGAGTATAGAAATGTCATAGGTTGTCGATACATTTTAACTAACAAACTTCAGCTTGATAGAACAATGAAGAAAAAGGCAAGATTAGTAGCACAAGGATTTAGTCAACGATTTGGCGTTGATTATGACAAAACTTTGCACCAGTCGCAAGACTACAAACCATTAGATTGATGGCTGCTTTAGCTGTTGAATTAGGAATGGAAATACACCAAGTAGATATAAATACGGCGTATTTGAATGGTTCACTAGATGAGGAAATATACATGGAGATTCCGAAACTACTAAAGGAATGCTTAATCAAAATTACTATAACCGAAGGAGAGGACGCATTGACTGTAAGTCGAGCGAATGAAATGTTAGAAAGACTTAAAAACGGTTGTGATACTTGTATGCTTAGAAAATCATTATATGGATTAAAACAGGCTGGTCGTCAATGGAACATTAGATTAGATGAAAAACTCAAAGAAATGGGATTGAAGCAGAGCGTCAATGAACCATGTCTCTATTTTAAGCAAAGAGATGGAAAACATTTGTACGTATTAGTTTACGTTGATGATATTCTCATTGCATCGGAAGAGAAAGAATGGATATCGAAATTTAAAAAGGATTTATCCAATGAGTTTAGTCTAAAAGATTACGGACCGGCAAAATATATTTTAGGGATTGATTTTACTCGACTTGACAATGACAATGTCATTATTTTATCTCAAGAAAAATATATTAATAGTATTTTAGAACGTTTTAATATGCTTTCGTGTTCCCCATGCAAAACTCCAATGGAGATTAATAGTAAAAAAATTGATACCAAGAAAAAGACGGACAGTGATGTAATTCAGGAGAAATGGCCGTTCAGAGAATTGATTGGTTCGTTGATGTACTTAAGTGTTGGGACCCGACCAGATATAGCAAATTCGGTTACTAAACTATCGCAATTTGCTACTTGTCCTGAAGAGTCTCATTGGAAGGCAGCAAAACGCATCTTGCGATATCTGAAAGGTACTGTAAAGTATGGACTCGTATTTAAGAAAACAAATAAAAACGTACAAGGATTCTCAGACGCAGACTGGGGAAATTGTTTAATTGATCGTCGTTCATATTCGGGATATGCTTTCATTTTAGGAGGTGCTTGTATTTCTTGGCAATCGCGTAAGCAACGTACAGTAGCTACTTCAAGTTGTGAAGCTGAGTACGTAAGTCTGTCAGAGAGTATGAAGGAAGCTGTTTATTTGAATAGTTTGCTAAACGAAATAGGACTTTCAAGGTACAGTAAAATTATGTTATATGCTGATAATCAGGGCGCGATATATTTGGCACAGGATCCCTTATTTCATGCTCGTAGTAAGCACATTGACATTAAACATCATTTTATAAGGGATGTGTTGAAAATAATTCAGATATTGACTTGTGTCATATACCTACTGTCGATATGGTGGCTGATATATTGACCAAACCCTTATCTCAGGTCAAACATGCTCAGTGTGTCAGTGCCTTAGGCATTAAGGGTCAATAATAGGTATTTCGGTGTATTTAACTACCTAGCTTCAATTTAAAGGGGCGTGTTAAAGAATATAAACTATAAATTGAAGCTGGCCGTTTCTTAGAATGTTCTTATTTTATACTTAGAATATTGTATTGACAGATTGTTGGTTTTGTTTGCTATGTGTGTTTTTTTTGATATCTTTGACTAATAAAGTAACATGATGTGATTTATATTTTCAATTAAAATAACCATTGTGCTGTTGCTCTGCTACATAAATATCTGAATAAAATAATTTAATTGTAGTTAAATAAAGTAAATAAAGTAATGTAATGTAGTTTTACAATACTATTATAAGTGTTTCTTTTTTTGTTATTGTGTTCTGTTTAAATGTATGATGTTTGAATTTATTTTTATATTATTTAGTTGTGTTTTATGCTTCACTACTCCTGTATAGTACTCATGTTGTGACTGTCTATTATAAGAGATGCAATGAAAATGTACCTATATTAATGTAAATGTATACCTTGTTATTGATGATGATGATCATCATCATCATCATCATCATTAGATTTTTTAGAATTTAACAAAGTCACTATTACATTAAATTTATATACTGGGTATCTCAAGACTGCTACCGAAAACGAAGCTGGGTGGTAGTTTTAGTGACTACAAACACAATGCAACTAAAATTTTCGCACAGAAACGCGACAATTATTTTTTATGTTTTTTTTAAATATCGTTATTTTTGGGTGGTAAATCCATAGTTTTTGCTAAAATAATAATTTTCTACTCTTTTATAACTTAGATTATTTATAAATAAAAGAGGATAAACTATTATTTTAGGGAAAAATGTATTTACCACCCAAATATGGTCATAGGAAAAAATAACAAAAAAAAGTTATCGCTTTTTTTTTGCAACTTTTTGTGTTGCATTGTGTCTGAAGTCGTTTAAACTACCACTCGGCTTCTTTTTCGGTAGCAGTCTTGATATACCCTGTATACAAAAAAATACTATATTATACATTAATTACTATAAATACTAAAATTAAATAAATCAAATCTAGAATAGTTAATTTTTCAATCTTGAATTCTTAATTAAACGTAAATTGAATTTTATATATTTATTAATTATATAGCTTCCCTAACTATAAGTATGAATGAAATGGAAAAAAATATTTATTATGCATGGACTAGAAAAAAAAATAATTATTTATTACTATTAATTGTTATATTACAAATGTGTGAAATAAAAGGCTTTTTTATTTTTATTTATTTTATTTATACCTTGTTATTATTGTATTCTCCGTTTGATGGTCCTAAATAAATGAAATAAAAATAAAAATAAAATAAAAATGAAGACCGAAAACCAAATAAATATGATATAAATAAGTTATAACTAATATAACTTATTTATATCATATTTAATACTCTGACAGCCTCCGTAGCGCAGTTGGTTAGACGCCGCCTGTGAAACGAGAGGCCGCGGGTTCGATCCCCGCACCGAGAGAAATGTTTGTGCGGCCCACAAATATTTCTTCCGGGTCTGGGTGTTTGTGAGACCGAAAAGTCTCTCGTAGTTCCTGATACCCACGACACAAGACTCGATCTTAGTGTGGGGTCAGGACTATGTATGTGACTGTTGGGTGTTATTTATTTATTTATATTTATTTATAATATTTTGTAAATAGAGAACATAGTGGGAGTGAGTCATAGATAATAAGTACTGTAAATTAACTTATTATAAGGGCTATTAATAGCCTACGATACCAATAAATATATTTCATTTCATGACTTTGATTTTTTTGATAGCTATAGGTTTCGTTGTATCTCCGATATACAGGTGCCACAACGGCATAACTTTTAGTGATGATGACGCTTAGATCTACGATTTGTTTTGTTTAATCCACATTGGGAATAAAAATAAGAAATTATAGATAAAATAACAAAAACAATAAGAATACAAAGTATAGAAAAAAAATTATAGATATTTTTATTGTTTACTGCCTCGGTGGCGCAGTTGTACTACGGTATGATTTGCTAAGCTGTTATCTCGGGTTCTAATTCTGGGTTGGGCAAGCTGATATTGTATTTTTCTATTCATTATCAGCCCGGTATCAGTGTGTGCCAGATATGTAGATAGGCTCGCCCTCTATCACATCTTGGGACGGAAAATGCAAGGTTGCATCTCAGCCTACTTGTGGGAAAAAGGTGTGAGTTTATGTATGTATGTAATTTATATTTAAAAACAGTTCAAGTCTTATGATTTGTCCTTACACACAAATATAGAATGAATATCAAAGTAAAATAAATATAAGCCAATACAAAGTTGCTGGTAAAATGCAAAATTATAAAATCAAATACGAATTTCTACGAGCGTATTGTGGTCTAATCTAAATTCCGGCGTTACAGAGCTTGTGAAAACAGTTTTTACGAACTTAAACTATTCATATAGGAACTTTCAGAAACCGACAATGAAAATTGTTTCAAAATTTAAAGGGCCATGAATTTTAATTTGGGACTTTTCTGCTACTCTTGTCCCACGTTTTGGGCGAACGGAAGTGGAAAAATTATCCAAGTTTGGTTGAAAATGCCTTTATGCATGTGAGTTCTGTTTTAAGTATAGACATTATAAGTAGGCGTCAGCCAATTCTTACACAAAACTCATACATAGTATATTCCTGACTTCAAAATTTTATATTGAACTTGAACTTATCCCTAGATAAGTTCAAGTTCAATACAAAACCAATGACCAAAACCGATGACAATACAATAGGTAATTTGAAAGGTTTTTATAATGGGTAATTCTTGCGGTGCAGCCTTCCTTAAATATGATAATAGTTGTTTTTTATGAATTAAATAAATCATTTTTCAAAAAAACATATAACAACGATTTAGTAAAACACGCAACTAAAACAATAAAAAAGTTATGATTTTAAGATAAGAAAATGGAGTGAAATACATTTACAAAAACAACAAAAGCGTGGGGAGGTCCGGTGCTTACGACAAATACTTATCATCAAATGCCCTAACTTTTATAAGATATTAAATAAATAATAAAATTTATTAAACAAAAGAAAGAAATACAAACCACTAAAACTAAAGTACACGCAGAAGGAATACAAAATAAAGTTAAAGGACAAGTGCTAGATTGAACTCTGATATTATTTATTGGGTTATGATTGTATAATATTTTATAATATGTGTTCGCTATTAAGCGTTATTTAAATACCCAGTTGTCTGTTTGAAGACAAACCTTTCTAATAATTTACTCCCTAACATAACATTTTTTTGCAAAACAGAGCATTTGTTACGAAAAATAATATGAGAATTAAAACCTTTCTTTACACAGGCCGTGTATCTTGGCAATAAAACAATATAGCGTAGGTACAGAAGCTCTCATTATTTTCATAGCGAACAAAAAATAGCTTATAAATGAATGACAATGAACAAGATCCTTAGATGGAGACTGTCCCGCCCTCACACCCACCACTGCAACTCCTGTAAGCCAGGATCAACAGTGGCACGCAATGTAATGACACCGAGCATTGAAGCTCGGCGAGTCTCCGGGAATGTCTAACTTGTCTTTAACCCGCAACGAAATCAATCAGAAAGTTAAATTAATAGGAGGAGTTGGAAATAAATTATTGTCCACTTCCCTCCGTGCAAAGCGGGTGACAAAGCAATGAAATAAAGAGGTAAATAACCTCGCAAAAAGGCTTTTACAGCCGGAGAAGCCAGCTGTAAAGCACCACGGATCAAATCCTTATTACATTTAAATGGGACCTAATATGTGAGCTGTTACACTTGATTCCAGTAATAGGTATGGCAAAAACGCCGGAAAGCACGGAAATTCGTCCTAGTCTCTACAAGGTCCGTGTAGTATACAACTCCAGATGATATTTGCATACTATCCAGCATGGTTTTACGCTCATTCTGCCAAAGACTACACTCCCAAAGTATATGATGCGCGGATTGTTCATATTCGCAATTAGCTGTTGAACATGGGCACGCAGGCGATTCCACAAGCTTAAAAGAGTATAGTTTAGACTTAAAGTTACCATGGCCCGTGAGGAACTGTGATACGCAATAATCGACATCTAGCCATGTCTTCGTCAAACGATCACGCACGCAAGGAAAATATTGGTATAAATGCCGTCCCTTCAAAGATACCTCCCATCTATTTTGCCATTCATCTAATAGTTCGCTATATACCATATGAAGCGGTTTAAATAATCTGTCGACTTTTAAGAGTTCACGTGCAGTTAAAAATCTTTGATCCATATTCTCCTTAGTAGAGTAATACATGGCGGCGCGACGTTGCACCTCCAGATCGACTGGAAGTACACCCGCCAGGACAGGCAAAGCTTCGGTACTAACAGTTCTATATGCCTTGCACAAGAATATCAACGCCAAACGTTGGCTCTGGAGCAGTTTTCTTCGCACAGCACCGATAGTAGCCCTATCAGCCCATACGGGAGATCCATAACAAATACATCCTAAGTAAGTTGCTCCATAGATGATTTTTAGTGTATTGAAAGATAGCCCCCACGTTGATTTCGATATTCTTGTCAAAGCAAAAAAGTTCCTTTTCGACTTTTCCCCGACGTTCTTAATATGTTCCAGAAAGGAAAAATTCCTTTCCAAAATTAAACCGAGATAACAAACCGATTCTTTTTTCTTTACAGTGATACTATTAAATTTAATTCGCGGCGGTGATTTTAAAGTTCCTTTTAGAAGTAATTGGAACGTTTTATGTGGTGCAAACTGTAAGCGATTTCGATGTCCCCAATCACATATTAATTTTAAACACGCGTCTGCCATATTTTCTAATCCCGACCTACTGTTTGACTCTATAAGCAAGAGGCCATCGTCCGCATATCCGGTCAAAGAACACCCCGACGGTAAGGGGTTTGTAAGAAAATCGTCGAAGCCTAAATTCCACAAATAAGGACCTAAGACCGAGCCTTGTGGACAACCCATCGTCAGTGGTTTCGACACGGCATAGTGTCCAAGTTTAAGTTTTGTTGTTCCATGCGAGAAATACGAGTAAATAAGTGAATATATATTTTTAAAGCAACCTCGTAATTTCAACTTAAGAAGCAGCATTGGCCACCAAGCGTTGTCGAAAGCACCGGAGATGTCCAGAAAAATACCGAGTACATATTTACACACCGATGTACTTACCGCTCTTCTAACCGAAATTGCCGCGTCGATAGTTGACTTACCCGTAGTAAAACCGAACTGATTTTCGTGAAATTTTGGTCCGCCCGGTAGCAATCGAGGGACGATAAGACGTTCTAAAAGTTTACCTAGCGACGGCAAGAGTGTAATAGGTCTATACGACTTAGGATCATGTGGAGGTTTATCGCCACTCTTGGGTATTATCCGAATGAAACCGGTACGCCATACTCGCGGAAATACCCCTTCAGCAATGCATCTGTTATAAACTTTAAGTAACGCATCGCCTGCCGATTTACACGCCTCTTTAATCATTTTGTTCGATATTTTATCGTCACCGGAAGCCTTGTTTAGGGGCAAAGATCGTACGATTTCACTAAATTCATCAAACGACGACAGATTTGAATCCGAAGAGTTCGGCAGTTCCCCGGCCCACATCCTAATCTGCTTGTGGTATTCTGTGTCATTTTCAACATTATCATCCGGAATTAACGATTGTAACAGAGCGTCCGTTGTCTCCTCAATACCAGTGGTGTAGTTGTTGTCAATTTTTAAATTCTCAATATATGCCAAATTGATTGACCTATTCGCTTTGAATTCATGGTATAAAGGAGACCACGGACCCTCACTATCTAACCGAGCCACAACTTTTCGTAATAAATTACCCTTAGATTTTTGGACGGCCGCTTTATAATGCGATCTGGCAACTCTCAGTTTATTTAAAGCAGATGTAATTGCTTCCCCTGTGACAGAACGTCTCTTAAGCCCGTTAAAACGCCTACGCGCTCTGCGAAAAGTCCGACGTAGTTGGACTAGTAAATCATTCCACCAATCACACCTCCGAGCGTTAGTGATGGAACCTCGACCGATGGTAACGTCTGCGCAATATGTAAACGTGTCCGACATAATCTCCGCACAGGTTTCAGCTGACAGATCATTGCGAGTGAAGTCCCCAGCATGCCGAGCAAATAGCGAGCTAAATAAATCCCAGTCTGCGCCTCGGGATTTATATTTAAAATTAAAATTATTATGTACCGAACCCTGCGTCAATCTAGGCAAGAACTCGTACACAATCAGGCGATGGTCACTACACGATGCGTCCGGTAGGACGCGCCACCTATCAATACGGACGTCTCCACTAGAAAGTGTGACGTCAATAGAAGATTCGCCCATAGGGCTACTGTAAGTAGGTGGTGCATCGGGGGTGTTGTGTATTTCGAGATTCATCTCTGCAATGAAATCTTCTACAGCGCAACGTCGCTCGGTATCAGTGGAGCGATATTTGCCATACCAAAGGACAGATGACGCATTAACGTCAGCACCTATAATAATTTTATGTCCAGCGAGGGACCGCAAGACATAGCGGAGGTGACACAGGTGAGGATCCACAGGATCTGAGTATTGAAAATAACAGCTCACAACATAAACCTTACAAATCGGACTAGACACCTCAGCGACAGCACAGTGTGACGTCATAAGATTACGCACAGAGGTTACGGTAAGATTTGAACCCGACACAAAAATACCTGCTCGTGAGTTGCTATCAAGTTGTACGACCTTACTAGATATACGCGCATGTTGATATTGCTCCTGTACTAGTACGATATTTAACTTATACTCGCGAATTAACGTATCTAATTCCGACGTTGCTACCCTATCATTATGGAGGTTTAACTGTCCGATGGTAAAATTATTCATATTGTGTTAGTACTGGGTCGAGAGAAATAGTTGTTGGAGTTTGTAGTTGTACGTTGGACACTCCTGAGACCCACAGCGATGATCGTGGGGTTTTTTAAAGCGCTTGCAAGGTGCGCATACTGGCTTAAAATCTGTGTCTGAACTGTGCGGACACGCCTTAGTCTCGTGTGCTTCAGCACAGACGGCACACGTAGGTGTTTTTACTGTACAGAACTTTTGCACATGCCCATAGTATTGACAATTCATACAACGCACTATTTCTAAGTCGTCAATGAATCGACAGGTGGCCCAGTCAATAAATAATTTCTCTTTTGTGTCCGCCAGATGTTTCCTTATCTCTGAATCTAACTCAATGCCAATCCATTTACGACCGTTATCTAAATTACGTCTACGAACTATTTTAATGGATTTAATGAAATCATCCTCCTTTATTGGCAATTCGTCCTTGATATTTTGACGATACAGTGCGGTAATAAAAGCGCGGTCTTCCATAGAGGATGGCACATCCTTAACGAGGATACGGGGGCGGCGCCCCTTGGGTTTTTCGAGACGTAATCCCGCCGATTTAATTGCCTCGACAGATTCGAGTTTTTTAATTTGTTTCTCATTCGCAACACGAAGCACGACGCGACCCTTCGTGGTTTTTTTCACGCCTACAATTTGGAATCCGTCATCACTTGGCTTTATTGCCTTAAAAAGCGCCTGTTTAGTTGCGGACGATGACGCCAAATCAGCTGATCGCTCGTCCGTCGGACATGCAACAATACACGGCCGTGGCGCGCGCGACTCCACTAGCGGTGCAGGTTTCGGTAAACGGAGTTTAAGTCGATCGGAGAAAAGTGAATTATTATTCTCGACAATATCATGACGTTTGTATTGGTCTAATTCGCGTTGCATATTGGCCAACTTGGTTTCATTGCAAGATGATTTTAATGCTAGTAACGAAACTATGGATGTAACACGTTGCGTTATATCTAACACTGCCGACCTATTCGCCACATTCATACGCGAGCCCTGATCATTAACAAGCTCATTAATTTTCGACAAATAATTGGAAACATCTGACACCAAATCACAATAGTCCGCGCGGCTCGCGTCGCTGCCGTTATCTAAAGATGAAGTCTCGGTCGATTCCGATAATTGCAAACGTTTGGAACATACGGGGGAAACATAAGTTGGTGAAGTCGTGTCACTAAAAAGTCGTTCAGCCGAATTAGGTGACCTAGGTGTTAGCTTACTTTGACCGAAAGGATTGGGCCCACGGTCGGGCGGAACTTTATTTTGAGCTGACATTATTTTGCCGAAATGAAATTAAGATTTTATTATTTTTAATCTTATAAAATGACACAAACAATATAAAATATTACTTTGAAAAGAAACAACAGCTGATTGTATGCCGGCCGAGCGATATTTTTTTTACGATACCCACACTAAAAAGAATATAAAGTACTTACCGAGGATTAATTGCTTAATTTCACTAAATTACGCAATAAAACATTTAAAAACTTACAGACCGTTGCTCACAATACTACACCATACAACAATAAGCAACCCACGAGCGATTAAATGCACTCCAAACACACAAAATACAATTTAAAATGAGGAGAACGTAAACACGTCACATCACCGTGCCCCCGCCAGAGGGGAAGTGTGAGAAGATCCTTAGATGTCGAAGGTTAATATAATACTAAGGTCAAAGATTATACTCGAATCACTCAAGAGTAAAGCGATCTATCTAGTTATATTACAAAATTCCAGAACTTTCCTTCAATAGGCTTTCCGTTTTCGCCCCTTAAACTTAGTTTTATATTGAAGAATTTCTAATCATGGTCGTTCACAAAGCACTAAACTTCGTTACGCGAGTAGGCACTTCTATCACCAATATGATACTTTACGAAGTCTAATTTCTCATTTAAATAAATAAGTACATTCTAAAGTCCTGACCGCACACTAAGATCGAGTCTTGTGTCGTATGTATCAGAAAGTGCCAGAGACTTTTCGGTTTCATAAACATCCAGACCCGAAGCCTTCCAAAATACCTGTGGATCACACAAATATTTCTCTCGGAGCGAGGATCGAACCTCGCGACCTCACGTTTTACACCAACTGCGCCACGGAAGCTATCAAAAAGCTATTTATAGCATAGATCTGTCAAAAGAGCAAGCAGATCACCTGATACTAAGTGATCACTGCCGTTCATGGACACTCATAACGCTTGGATCATACATGTGTTGACGGCTCATTAAATCGGGAGGAGATCGGGAAGGAAAAAGGATGAGAAAAGGAGAGGAGTATTGGGTTTCTTTATTTTGCCCGTTCTCCCTCCCCGAACGAAACGCGATAGTAAAGTTGTCGCTTCTCGTTGATCTCCTGTGAGATAGTGGTAGCACTCGACGACTATATTGTGTGTCATTTCTTATATTAATTCTATATTTTATTTGTCGGATTTCAATAGAGTTAAATCCTATATAGAAGCGACATCGCTTTGTAGGATTTAACGATTGTGTTTAGTTTAATATCTCGCTTCGTTTTATACAGGACAAGCTACGAGCAATAGCAATTTTATTATAAAACCTATTGTTAACTGCTGTCGTATGTCTCCGATATTTTAATTTCTTCGGCAAAGTCTAGTCGATGTATTTTATAATTATGCTGTATTTTAACTGAATAGGTGGGACGCATATTTATTTATTGCCATTGACAGAAATATAATAAAGACATCTTTATTGTTGTGATGTTTTTTTTTTATCCCAGAATCGATAACACTGCCATGTCTTATTACTGAAAGATTGTTTTTATATACCACTTCCAAATAATATAATTATATTGCAATACAATCTTTCTGTCAATCGTACTGTCGATTGTAGAGGAGGCCTATGCTCTGCAGTGTGACATATATGGGCTGATATATCGACAGTCTTTTTTGTTTAAATTCTTGGTAAAATTCTGTGGAATTTTAATACACTCTTAAGTCCTCTGTTGCTTAGACAATATTGTAGACAATTTTTCTAGTATGGCTGAAAAGATGAATTCCAGTTCTGTGGAGTTTTTATACCAAAATAATATCAAGTTGAACACATCCGTTACTTAGACAATATACAACATTATTCAAAATACATTATTCAAAAGCTTTTTGAATAACACTCCTGAAAAACTTTTTTACTATCAAAAATATTAAACTCCCTAAATACTAATTAATTATTCCTAATCTTTAAATTAATATTACGTCACATATAACTTATCTACATTAATGCCACAATTAAAACTTCACCCCCGAAAATCTTACAATGAAATTCCACCGCCTTCATAAAAACTGATACAACGGGTTCCAAACACGAACTTCGGGGGTTGTGTATATTTTTTATAATATCCACATTATTTAAATGGAATTGGGACAAGGACACGCGCGGAAAAGCCTTTTAACTCTATTTTCCATATATTTTACGTGAGAGTTGAGACAGACTGTTTTTGTTGTTCAATTTTGATATATTGTTGACGACTTATTTAGAGACATAAAGAATTTTATGTGTTGCCTCGGTGGTAGTTGTATAACCGTATGAATGAGGTCTCGGGTTCAAATCTCGGGCTGGCAAAAAGTGAATTTTCTATTATTCATTATCAGTCAGGAGTAAGGATTTGTATGATATTGTGGGACGAAACACACAATGTGAAACGTGGGTGTCCTGGTTGCTACCAGTAGAATCTCTCCCTACTCCTGCGGGGGAAAAGGGGTGAGTATATATGTATCTATTTTATAGGCTATGGGTAGTATGGGAAAGTCCGTTGTAGAATAAAAATCATTAAAGACAAAGAGTGAATTAAACAAATATTTTTTCAACTCTCGTTAGTGTGGGACTGAAAAGTATTTGGTTTGCGTCTCGTACAGAAATAAAGTAGGTTTGTGGGTGATTTTGTTTGGGCTATGTAGATTTGTCTGCCGCTTGTATTTATCTAAGAATTAAAGGTATCTTGTAGAAAACTTTCAGATAAGTATGTTTGTGGTAATTAAAAACTGGTTTGAAATAATAAAACTATTTGCACTCGATATTTATTTTCGTGATTTGACGATCGATGAACCCACTAGTGAACTACAACCACAATTTTTATCCCACCGTGAAATTATAAATTTAATATAATCAAAATATAAATACACCATCTTATATCATCTTATGTCTCAGGATGGCGAGCGCAGTGGAATGCCAAGCATCGCTTTGTTTTTCAAGTTGTTGTTTGGTCTACCTACTGTTCATGAGCGGTCATATTGCTTACCATCAGGCGAACGGCATGGTTTTCTTGCCATTAGTAGTAATAAAAAAAACACTTATACCTACTTATTGTATGCAAATGCCATCCCAGTTATTCGGATGACTGATTTCTTGGAAAAATCTAATAAGGGCGCACTCATACTTGTTCTTTAAGTGGTTCTTGTAATTTGTGCCTAAACCCGGATTACGGTAATGTTCTGATGGAAATACTCGAAGCTAAATGAGGTACAAGTGTTCTTGGAGAGGTTTGTAATACGTATTTAATATAGTTTTTCTTTTAGGAAAGTTTTTTTGCAGGCCAGATTTACAAAGGGGAAATGTTTATTTTACTGACTGACTTACTGACTCGGTCGAAATTAATGTAAACAGATTCAACTTGAAAATTAAAAACGTAGTGTTCGCTTTCCGTTCATATACGAATACCCCAGCACTAACTATAGGGTCTTCTACACCTCATATCACTGACCAAATGTAAAGCAATGGTGTTTTTTGATTTGCATAATCAATCAATCGTTCTCTCAGTTGTAGAGGAGGTCAATGCCATGCGGTGGGTCGTTTATGGGCTGATACATACACTAATTATAAATTTTAATTGATGGTTTATATTGTCGTAGGCTCGATACCATCTTCCCTTCATACTTTTTTCTTCTCATTTCCTTTGCAATTTAATCGTTTGACAATACATCCAAGTATACATCTAAGTACAAATTTGATAGCAGCAGTAACCAGTTGAACCGAATTAGGTCCAAAATATAATTTTCGATTCCATTTTACAAAAATTATATTTTCCAACCTGGGAAATAAACTTCAAATCAGATCAGGCTATTCAGTATAGAGTATCACATTTCATCATCACTATTCAGTATTTAATTTAATTTAAAGTAACCTAATTATTGTGTTATGATTTGTTTTTTTTTTTTTTAATTCATTTTTCAACATTTTATCTCTTATTTAGTTTGGATTAGTGTTCATTTTTGTTAACCCATATTCATTTTATGTTCTAATTTGTAAGTATCTTTATAAAAGACTGAGAGCTCTAAATTAAGGTTAATAATATTTTCTGTTTAATTTCTTTTATAAGAGTCTATTTTTGTTTTGTTGTGTATAATTTTTAGTACTCTTAAAATTATTCTTACTGTTAAAGATATTTCTTTTTTCTTATGTAATTATTTTATTAAAGAGCCCATAAGTCTAATTCAGTAGCAGACTGTTCATCCTTATTCATATTGGAATTGTCATTATTGTTCTAATATTTATGTTGTTAACTAACTCTATGCAAGCTGTACTCTCCTGTAATTGAAGATGCACGCAGAATGATAAATATGTAGTTTTATATTATGTTATGTGTTGTATTCGTTGGAGATTCTAATAAATAAATAAAAAAAATAAAAAAGTATACAGTATCTATATCCGTATGAACCCATACACGTCCCACTGCAAGGCACAGACCTTATCTTCAATCAAGAGTGCGATTGAGAGCGGTTAAGCCGTAAAGTCTAGGGGCCTAGTTCAGGTTGGCGAATTTTACATACCATAGAAATTCTTACAAATCGCTATGATATGCAGGTTCCTCACTATGTTTTCCTTCACCGTTATAGTACGTGTTGATGGACTATCAATTGACATGACTCCGAAAAGTCAGAGGTGTGCCCTAGGATTTCAACCAGCGACCACCGAGAATATGTTCGCAATTACATCTGGTTCGTTAACCAACAGGCCACAACGCACATATACAGTATAAAACATTTTAATATACATACCTATATCAAAACTGCATCGCAAGAATCCTTTGTTCCGACAGTTAATTAAAAACGCGCAGTCGTTTCCACAATCTACCAGGAAAATGTTATGTAGGCTGCCATTATTATCCCCATTCAATTAAGCAGTATGGAAATAGTTACACAATAACTGTCAACAACAGGAGCGTTGACCTTAATTCCTTTTACACGTGTTGAGTAAAAAGGGTCAAATAAATAATAATAAATAACACCCAAAAGTCACGTACATAGATCACACTAAGATCTAGTCTTGTGTCGTGGGTATCAGGAACTACGAGAGACTTTTCGGTCTTACAAAAATCCAGACCCAAATACATTGCAGTGCTTGCTTGAGTCCAAACTACCACCACCTGGGTACCATCGCATTGGCTATTGTTCTGCCAAAACCAGTGTTAATGCACTGTTGTGTTCCGGTTTGAAGTACATTATAGCCATAGTAACTACTGGACATATTGACACAATTTATGTGTCAGGATGGCGAGCGCAGTGGAATGCCAAGCATTGCTACTGTCCATTAGCGGTCATATCGCTTATGATCAAGCGAATGGCAGGCTCGTCTCGCCATTCATAAGAATAAAAAAGCCAAATTCCTGTGCTTTTTAATACATTTCAATAATGGTTTAAATTTATGCGAATGTACTACTACTATTTAAAGGGTTTTATCGCGGATTTAGTTAAATTTAACATTTCGTTAACATCACGACGTTTTGAATACTTTATTTACGCCTTTCGTGGTCTCGGGGCGGACTGACTCATAAGTTAAGTATAGAAGCTATAATCACCAATGAATTGTCGGTAGATGTAATTTTATATTATGATATGTAGTCGTTCAAAGAGTAACAATTTAAATGTAATAAATTTAAAAAACATAGACTTGACCAAAATAACTAAATTTGTCGGAATTGGAGAGCTAAATTTGGTATCTATTTTCATCGCGAAACGTGGAGGCAATATTAGATTGGACGTCGGGAGGCTTTTAGAATAGTTCATGTGGTATCTAAAATATATACCACTGAAGGCACATTACTATCTTCTACTCCCTTAATTCTATACATAGTTATTAAACCAATTTTGTTATCTTTGCTATCACTTTTCAGTCCAGTAGTTACTCTGGCTACCTATTTTTGAATTAATAGATTATTTCCCGCATAGAAAAATTACCAATAATCGTTTTATTCTTTCATTTATTCTATATTGATGATAAAAGAACAAACTACAAATGGCTCTAAGGCAATATCTACCACTCATTGGATGAATATAAAAGAAGATTGTTATTACCATATATTTAATTTTTAAGCATATTTTAAATGGTTTACCTATCCTAAGAATTAACCCTAAAACTTCGTACCACATTTCCAAAGGCATTTAATTTTTAAACAAATTTTTGAAAAAGTTTGTTCATCTTTGTTTAGGCAGGTCCAACTTCGAGAGAGAGGTCAATCGTCGAATCCAACTCGGTTGGGCAGCGTTCGGGAAACTACGCGACGTCTTCTCGTCCAAAATACCTCAGTGCCTTAAATCGAAAGTCTTCGATAGTTGTGTGTTGCCAGTGATGACTTACGGCACCGAGACGTGGCCTCTCACTATGGGCCTTATTAGGAAGCTCAAAGTCACTCAACGAGCTATGGAGAGGGCTATGCTCGGGGTTTCCCTACGAGATCGAATCAGAAATGAGGAGATCCGTAGGAGAACTAAAATAACCGACATAGCCCACCGGATTAGCAAGTTTAAGTGGCAATGGGCCGGGCACATAGCGCGGAGATCTGATGACCGATGGGGTCGGAAAGTACTCGAATGGAGGCCGCGTAGCGGAAAGCGCAGCGTAGGACGTCCACCAACAAGATGGTCCGACGACCTGGTAAAGGTCGCGGGACGTCGCTGGACACAGGCTGCCTCCAACAGGTCTCTGTGGAAATCATTGGGGGAGGCCTATGTTCAGCAGTGGACTTCCTTTGGCTGATGGATGGATGGATGTTCATCTTAAGAATTAACTCTTAAACTTCACATTACATGTCCAAGGTGACGATAACTAAGTTATTCAAACTGTGCTCCAGAATTTGAGTCGTAGAGTAAACAGCGTTCCGAAATATGCAGTCTAATAATAGATTGGCATTTGAGTAAGGTCGATGCCAGTTTAATGACATTTCGGGTCAGCAGATAAGAGATGAAATTATCTAATCTCACCGAATAGCTGGATGACTTTGCCAAAACGAGTCGTAAAATTTTGTGGGATCTTACCCCAAAGTGCTTGGAAATGTTGGGATAAGTTCAAAAATTATAGTGAAAGAAAAGGGTTTATCAATTGTTTAATTATTTATTATTAAAGAATTTCCAAAGCAGAATACCCACAAAAATATATTATTATTCATAAAAAAGATAACAAAAATAAACTATTCCGCGTGTACTTTCAATTAAAGGAAATCACGTCATCATTCGATAAAATTATTGATCTAACTTAAATTGATATTAAAAATAAAAAAATAATCAGTAAAATAATATTAGGACATACAAAAATTAAACAAATCAAGAATGAAATACCTAAATCTTTATAACAAGTGAAGTTAAATTTGCTAACTATAAACTAAATTGTTTTTTTTTTATTATTTTTTTATTGCAGTGAATGGCGAGACGAGCATGCCGTTCGCCTGATGGTAAGCGATACCACCGCTCATGAACAGTAGTACAACCAAACAACACCTTGAGTTACAAAGCAATGCTTGGCATTCCACTGCGCTCGCCATCCTGAGACATAAGATGTTAAGTCTCAATATGTCCAGTAGTTACTCTGGCTACAATGTCCTTCAATCCGAAACACAACAGTGCATTTAAACTCTTCTATCAGAGAAATAAAACATGAATTGCAACCACCTAAATTCATATGGAGTAATGCGTTAGCAGTGGGCATACCAAAAATGACCACTCAAAATCGAATACTTAGGTTGCAAAAAAAAAACGTAAAACACTTACGGAGTCACTTTGATTGGTTTGCATTCACTTTTATGTGAATATCTGGGGGCGCGGCCGAGCCCCCTCCAAGTCGAGCTAAAAAGTGGCATGGCCGTAACATCCTTTTCTCGAAGCAATTCAGACCATTTTCAACCCCCTATAACTTCGTTGTGGCTAAAGCATGAAGCTTGAATTTTCAGTTACTAAGCAGGCATTGTGTAAACACGGTATATTTAAAATTTCATTCGATTTGAACCAGTAGTTTAAGAATTATAACTTATCAAACTTTCGTAATTTTGTCACTCACTGACTGACTGACCGATCATCAAAAGTCTAAGGCACTTCTAGGAGACATAGAACCTTCAAATTTAGAATATAATTAGTGTTTAGTGTCTAAAGTAAGGGAAAATTCAAACATTTCATAATTTGTGTCTAGTTTTCTAGATAGACCAACTGCGTGAATAACTTTGTAATCCCATATAAATGTATAGGATTACAAAGTTACATTTGCAGTTAATGAATCATTGTACCCATATATAATGGAATAATAGTTGTAGATAGATATCTATATATATGAGGTATAACAGGAGGGGATATAGAGAGGGAAATGGTATTCAGCCCATGAAACTGTACAAAATTACTCTAGAAAAACATGACGAAGAAAAACTTGCAAATAAATAGACTAAATAGCTCGAAAATATCAATTACAATGAAAGAAAGAACATTAATAATCAAATCCGCTATATTTGTGATAAATTGATACCTACAAAAATAAGAAAAATTCATAAGACAGAGGCTTTAAGAAAAATCGTTAGTGATATTCTAGAAGTAAGAAGTACCGAAAAGGAAAAAAAGTAGGACTGTACAAAAAGACGTGAGATCCCATCAAAAACATCCTGTAAAAAAATCCAAGTCTCGCAGCTCAGGTTTTCTACCGCAAAAAGTTGTGAGATGCATGTAATACCAAGTCGATTAATTTATTTAGTCCTTAAGGGACCTTCTATATAAAGTTATTACGTTAGTTATTACCATATCAATATTAAAAATTCTTTACGTTTTAAATAAATAGATCGACTTGGCCAGCAGCATTATGTATAAATTGTACGATACATTATGTTTTCATGCGATGGCCAAGTCGATCCATTTATTTAAAACGTAAAGAATTTTTAATATTGATATGGTAATTACTAACGTAATAACTTTATATAGAAGGTCCCTTAAGGACTAAATAAATTAATCGACTTGGTATTACATGCATCTCACAACTTTTTGCGGTAGAAAACCTGAGCTGCGAGACTTGGATTTTTTTTACAGGATGTTTTTGATGGGATTATATTGTTAAAAATTACAATAAGAAATCGTCGCTTTTTTTATGCGAAAATTGTAGTTGCGTTAGGTCTGAAGCTACTAGTTTTAGTAGCTTCAGACCTAACCGCCTGGCTTCGTTTTGCTTGCAGTCTGGATATACCACGTATAATAGCTTTTAATAATCCTTTAGAATCGACCCCATACATAGCAGACAGCAGTATACAGTTTAGTGACATAAGTCACAATACAAATAAAACTTTTGCAAACAATGCGACATCTTTTATTTCTAACTTTTTTTCTATTTGGGTGGTACATAGTTTTTCCTAAAATAATAATGTACAGCCTTTTATTTTTAAAGACACTATGGTACGCAAGGGCAAATTTTTTAAGGAAAAGCAATGGATTTCCCATCCAAACACGATGATATTTAAAACATCATAAAAATAATGTGTTATTTTTCGAAATTGTTATTTGCTATGTGGCTATTATCACTAAAATTACCACCCGACTTCATTTCGGTAGCAGTATCAAAATATTAAGCTCTATATATCCTTCGCTAAATGTTATTTTATGATACCTAGTAATAATCGAATTCTCACTATGAAGCGAAGCAGTATCACGGACACTAGCAAATCCAATATAGTTAATCTTGCACAGGATAAATCTTGCACAGGATTTATGTGTACTATTTTAAGACAACAAAACTATACATATTTTTTTCCTTAATCCAACAACATTTTGAATTTTTATGTATTACTCATGGTAACCGCAGTTTATAAGATCATAATAGAGATAAAGCAATTTTTTTATCCAATGTGTCATGTAAAATGCATATTCTAGTTGCAGTAATGGGATTATGCTTTTGAATATGTTAATTAGAATAAGGTACCACACCGACCTTAACATTTTATTTTCATGGGTACTTTATTTCCAAGAAAATTCGGGCTATATATAGTCACCACTCAAATTGAGACGAATGCTATTGAAACATTCGTCTGAACTCTAAGCGATAAGGTCTAAAACTAACAATAACTAAATACTTTTGCAAATAAAATATTAAAGATAATTATTTAAGGTTTTTTACCTAAGTCACTTTCGTAAGCTACCTAAGAAATTATGTTCGCGACAATGCTTATTCCCAGGCTGTGCAATAATCATGTTTAAATTTGTGTTGGACTATACGGCCTAACCACTCTCAATCGTACTCTCGATTGTAGAGAAGACCCGTGCCCTGAAGTGGGACGTATATAATACAGATACTTATTGTTTTTGCACATGATTCTGCAGAAAGTATTATAAAGAATAAACAAATACATAAAACATTAATACAAAGAATTCGTCCACAATTTTTTCACAAGACAGATTGTTCTATCTTCCATTTATTTTTTTTTGTTCGACCTCACACTATTATACAATAAATGACTATAATTATTTATTTAAGAGACTACGTAAATTATGACCATGCAGTCTCATATTGTATAAAAGTTTAGAGTACTCAAATTGGATAGTATAATTACTATGAAGTGTATTTTTTTTTCATTTATTTTTAAGGAGCAACAAACAATTACACTTTGCTAATAACTATACTTAATATTAAGTTTCTTAAAATTTAATTAAAGTGCAACCAACCCCGTTGCCCACGAATCAAACATCACAGACAGATAGGGCCAGTGAAGACACAGAGGAATGCAGCTCCTATGTCCTCCCTCGCTTCAACTGCCTCATGATGCATTACAATAACAAATTTCGGGCAATAGGAAGTATTATCCTACCGACAATTTCATATACAATAATTAAAATGTACTTAAATAAGGTCACACGAAACAGATAACGTGTCTTATTATACAGGCACATATTAAAAATATCAGTTAATTTACCATTCTTAATTGTATATTTTTTAACTAGTAAAATCTCTTTAGAATAATAAACACGCGTAAATACTTTTAGGTATTATGGATGCTCATTAATTTCATTAATTATAATTAATATGTTCATTTTCCTTGTCTGCTAACTCAATTATTTTCTCTAATGAGTTTCCTTCATACCTACTGTAAATACTCTTAGAAATATCGCCAGAAAATATAAAATAATTTACTATTTTTTTTTCTTGGACATCTATAAATGTTAATCGTAAAGTATAAAGAATTATACTAGAATGCTATAAGCAACTACATCCCATATCAATTTTAAAATCTTAATGATATAAATTTCTGTTTTAATGCCTGTGCAATATTTATTTCTGTAAGCATTTAGGTATCATTTTATTCACATAGTGTCATGGTTAATCAAGAAACTAATATATCTATACATTCATATTGTCTTTGATGTAAAAATACGATATCAAGACAATAAGTTCATCAAATATATCTTTAAAAAGTATTGCGAATCACAAATCCCACACCATGTGAATAAAGACTTTGAAAAGGTACAATACATAAAAACAATAACCATAGACCCACCTCACTATACGTCTTTCAGGATAACACGAACAAAAAAGGCAATGTACACTATACACGTAATAATCAACACTAAAACAAGGAGCACCCACAACAAAGTTATGCTTTCAACGCGGCTTCGCCCCGTTCGCGAAACGTGTTCGCCCGACGCTTGAATCTACAGGTCTGGCCGCATCGGCATAGAATTTTCCCGCTATAAAGATAGAAAAGGATAGCTTTATACAAAAACCTTGATACAGAAAGAGACAACCGCTTCAGCACCGTCGGAAAATCGCTGAAACACACATTGATATGAATGCGGTATTTCATTAAAGGTATTCGAAGTTCTCACGGCGTTTGTATTCTGTTTGTGGTTGCCTCGCTTTTAAATAAACCTTAAGTTTGAATGACGTAGTAATGTCCCTTTTATCTGTAATAGAAAGTCAGGCTTTGAAATGTTTCAGTATCGCTTTTCAACTTACCAGTATATTTTTTTACGAAGATATTCATCTTATCTTGATAATGGTTTCTGAAATACTGGTGGTAGGTCTCTCATATATGAGAGTCCGCCTGGACAGGTACCACCGCAAAGTCTATTTCTCCCGTCAAAAAGCACTGTAAATGCACACTTATGTTTCGGTTCGAAGGATATTGTAGCCAGAGTAACTATTGGATATATTGACACTTAACATCTTATGTCTCAGGATGGCGAGCGCAGCGGAATGCCAAGCATTGCCTTGTAATTCAAAGTTTTGTTTAGGGTTTCTACTGATCATGAGCGGTTGTATAGCTTACCATTAGGCGAATGGCATCAGCGTCTCGCCTTTTATTGCAATAAAAGAAAATACTTGTGTAAATAAGGTAAAACATACCACAAATAATGTCCTGAACGCAAATTGAAGTACATGTCTTGTATGGTATCATAAATCTTATCAGAATCACGGTGATCTTCTCGAAATGTCTGAGTTTTTATGAGTTGAATGCGTGATGTATGTTTCATTAATTTTATAATTGTAATATTATGTTTTTGATAGTCTTATATTTTGTTTGATAATTTTAAATCAAATATTTAATGATGTTCTTTTTTTCTTTTAAATCTTTATATAGACGTCTGATCTATAATAGTTTTATATGTGTGACCAGACTAATTAATAAATAAATAAATAAGATTGAACTGATTGATTTGAGCCGGCTATAAATCGAGATGCCGCAGATTTTATCTTTGCATCGAATTATATGTGTAAATGAAGTGAACTGATCGAGCATATCTGAAATTTGGAGAATTGGCAGTCTTATAGGCACCTAATTATAAGACCTTTAAAGCTTATACTTCTTCTTCTTCTGCCTAGAGTTATCCCGGTCGGTATATAGTATAAGTATTATATTATAGTTTATAATATGATTGGTATATGATGAAGTGCGGTGGCCTGTTGGTAAACGGACTAGACGCGACTGCCAACATGTTCACGGTGGTCGTGGGTTCGAACCCCAGGGCACACCTCTGACTTTTCGGAGTCATGTGTGTATTGATAGTCAATCACCATGTACTAAAACGGTGAAGGAAAACATCGTGAGGAAACCTGCATACCATAGCGATTCACAAAAAATTCTATGGTACGTAAGTCCGCCAACCCGCACTAGGCCAGCGTGGTGGACTATATGGCCTAACCACTCTCAATCGTACTGTCTATTGTAGAGGAGGCCCGTGCCCTGCAGTGGGACGAATATGGGCTGATACAGGATTATAATATGATTATTAAAATTTATCTTAATTTACTTTAACGATGCTTCATAATATATAACTTAGTAACAATATGAAGTAAACGAAAAGCCTATTTGTATCAAATTCATATTCGGATTCGACCCGTTCGACAAAAAATTTGGAAGTCGGTTAAAAATAAAAACTTATGTGGCATGCGTATTAGCTAATATCTAAGTGAGACCCATTTTCAGATTGGAATTTTTCGCGTCTAATGGACGTTTGACCTTTCATTTATGGCTGGCTCTTTACAGAAGGGCTTGAAAAAGTTTCCTGAATACAGGTACAGCATTTAGGCTTTATTTTATTTATTTAGAAATAGCACACAAACAACATAATACATTCAATCGCTTGTTTTTAGATTATGTGGTATATAATTCATATTTAAATTATATGCCTATTATAGACGTACAGCTTCGATTAAATTATGTGGTAGTGTTAAACAATGAAAGCTAAATTAAATAAAAATGCTATTAAAAGCAAGTAAATAATGAATTAACAATTATTACTCTTCTATACTATGAATTTAAAAAGGCTTTATAGTATAAACGTATGTGTGTTGCTTTGTGATGTAAATTAATTGAAGTTGAAAATCATTTACTATTTATGCACAACTAAAATTGATATTGGAATATACAAGGCAAAACGACTTTTTGCTGTTGCTAGGTCTCTCATAATACGTGGGAAGCTTCCTGAGTCGTTATTATCACATACCAAACATCAGTGTAAATTAACTGTTGTGTTCCGCTTTTAAAGCCATTGTAGCCAGAGTAACTACCGGATATATTGAGATCCTATATTAGGATGACGAGCGACGTAACAGTGTTGTTTGGTTTTGCTGCTGTCCATGAAGGGTCGTATCACTTCCCATCAGGCCCAAGACATATCCATATATCGCAATAAAACAAAACAAGCAAATACATGGTATTCTAAAAGAACAGTCGAGTTGTAACTCTCAATATGTTAGAGGCCATCTGGTTGGGTACCACCGCAACATCTATTTCTCCAGTGAAACAGCTGTGTAAGTGCACTTTTGTTTTTCTGATTGATTAGTCAGAGAAACTACTGGACGTATTGAGACTTAACATCTGTCTCAGGATAGCGAGCGCAGTGGAATTATGCTACTGTTTATGAGCTGTCGTATCGCTTATCATCAGGCGAACGGCTTGCTCGCCTCGCCATTAATTGCAATAAAAAATATACCACTGAAAAGCCACGCGACCCGACGTGACACGTGTTGAATCAAAAATAATAGTATTTTCACACACTGCGACATGCGATGCTACTTTACATGGTGTACTTTACATGGTTTCTTAGATTTACGCGAATGTTACACATTGAAATAAAACTATTATTTACGGATTTTATCGCGGATTTGATTTAATTTTTACATTTTTTTTTTTTGAGTTCCCGACGTTTCGATTACTTTACAGCTTTCGTGGTGTCCGTGAGTGTGAGTCCACCCCGTGACCACGAAAGCTGTAAAGTAATCGAAACGTCGGGAACTCAAAAAAATGTAAAAATTAAATCAAATCCGCGATAAAATCCGTAAATAATAGTTTTATTTTAATTTGCATGGTGTGTTTGTAGTCTGGTTCTGGTCATATAAAATAGTAAAAAGAAATAGTAAGAATAAAATGCTTTTCAGTGACTTCATTTTATTACTACAAAAAGAATAAGCATAAACAAAAACGAATTACCACATGGTTTGGTGTAGTCTGACTTTTCTGTTATGACACTGGGCTCGCAATAGCTTTTTACTCACATTCCAGTTGGTACAAATAAATAATTATATAGATCATAAACGTTTAAATTTTGGAATCTCTTAAACCAAAATATAGCTATTCTAGGCTTCTAAAACTTTCCAATGTTAAACAAAACAGGGGGCTCGTATAAACATAAATAAATATAAATCAACTGTACAAATAAACAAAAAGTTGTTTCAATTGCAAAATTCACTTAATAAAATGGTGTAGGCAGATATATCAAGCATTGTTATTGTTTCATTTGCTTGTCAAACAACTCTTGGTTGAAACAACCTTCGGAATCGGTTCAAACAGTCATACAAATGCTAATGTATGCTCACGCTTGCATGTTAGAGGGGTAGGCAGAGAATTAAAAGCAGATTTAGCACCCAGACCTGAAAGAAATATTTGTTTGCCACACAAACATTTCGTCGAACTCGCGGTCTCTCGTTGCAGAGGCGGCGTCTAACCGATTGCGCCACAGAGTCTGTCAATGTCATTGTATGTTTTTTAAGAAACCTTTACAGTTAGCCACCACACCAGTTGCAGCCACCACGTAAATGCGAAAGTACTTTTATTTATGATATGGAACATTATTTATTATTTATTACATAGAGCCCACATTTTTATATCAACACGGCAATGTTAAAATTCAAAGTGTAGTGTAGTTCAGATAGATTAATGAACTTCCAATGATCTCTCGTATACATAATTGCGCCAGTCTATTTTATAAGCTAGAATGACAATACTGTCCATCCAATGCATAGGTCAACTTGTAAAAAGCTACATGAAGTGCCGTCATAAGCTTCAGTTAAATCCATAAGCGCGCGAATACAGCGCCTCTACCGAACGTAAAACAAACTAAAGTAAATTTGTAATTCTACTGGTATCAAACTGGACGCGAATTCTGAAGCTGTCGGGTTGAGACAAAATTCATGTTAGATTTCTGAATGAATCATAATAAAGAAAGGGTAAATATGCTAGCATAGGTGGCGTAGTTGTACTAGAGTACGGTTACAAAGCTGAGGTCTCGGATTTGAATACCGAGTTAGACAAAGTGATATTGGATTTTTCTATTCATTATTAGCCCAGAGTCAGAAATTTGTGCCCGATATGGCGATAGGCTCGCCACCTATCTCATCGTGGGACGGAACATATAAGGCGAAATGCAGGTGTCCTTGCACCTACCTACCCCTTCTGGGAAAAAGGCGCGAGTTTATGTATGTATGTAAAAGGAAAATATATATCTCTTTCTCGTTTTGCAGCGCATAAACTTTGATGTCGTTTGCCTTATTCCTGTATCTAAAATATATATATACAGGGTATATCAAGACTGCTACCAAAAATGAAGCCGGTTGGTAGTTTTAGTAACTTCGGACACAATGGAACTAAAATGTATGCAAAAAAAGGCGACGAACGTTTTTGTTATTTTTTTACTGTCGTTGTATTTAGATAGTAAATAGCTTTTTTGCTTAAATAATAGTATGCTTGCTTTTATTTTTAAAGACGCTATGGTAGGTACGTAAGGGTCTAAATTATTAGTTTAGCAAAAACTATGGACCTACCACCCAAACACGAAGATATTTAAAAAATCAAACCGGCCAAACCAAAACAGAGCTTAATAGATTTTCTTAAAAAACTGTTTGTCACATCGTGTACGGTGGTCTCTAGGTGGGCGGAAAATAATGTATCACCAGCAAAAATAATTACCACCAGCAATATAATTCAAGTTTGAAATGAAATTACAGCCTACATTGCGTGTTTCTAACAGAGTAAAGTTGTTATTTCCATATTCCAGCTATTAATAGATCACTAAAAATAATTCTCAATATTTATTTTCACAGAACCGCTTGTAAGAGCCAAGGACTGATTTTGTTTACATTGCGCTTGATGATTTGAATATCTATAATATAAAAATGAATCGCAAAATGTGTTGGTAACCGCATAATTCAACAACGCCTGGACCAATTTGGCTGATTTTGGTCTTGAAATATTCGTGGAAGTCCTGGGAAGGTTTTAGGGGTGAGAAAATAGGAAAATTTCTGAGGAAGATACTAAAAACCTTTTTTTGGGTATCGTTCAAGCGTGATGCGTCCAGCCAGTATAGGATGATCTTTGTTTATTTGACGGGAGACGTAAAAGACGGTCCAGCTTCAACTACCACCCAACGTAAAATGATCTATCTTTCCATTGTCTTTCATTGACGGCTGACGAAATAGAACAAAATTCAAAAAATGTGTACATCGTGTATATAATATTATCTAGATACGGCGTCTTGCGCATAATTTTGTTAAATGTAAATTAAAACGATGTCCACATCTACCAAATCGCCCATTGTTTTTTGAGATTATTGCAACAGTTTTAAACAAAGTATACTCTATCGAAGCGTTTTGCCGGAGTATACCAAAATATATCTAATTATAATTTTTCGTTTTCATAAACGACATTGTTTTTTTGAATTTATACTTTTAGATGCGCTGGGGGACATATTTAAATTTCGCATTAGTATTGTTTTCAGACTCAAGAATAAAAAAAATATCGGTACGTTGATGCCGTATCTAGACATTATAATGAAACGATATGTAGTTTTATATTTTTAAATATTTGTTCTATTACTTACGTCACCTGGTAAGGCAGTATGAAGGTTTTATTAATTTGTATATGGTAACGTAATAGACGCGACTGCCAACAAGTTAACGATGGTCACGGGTTCAAATCCCAGGGCACACCTCTGACTTTTCGGATTAATTTCTACGTGAAATAAAATCCGCCAACTCGCACTAAGCAAGCAGGGTGGACTATAATATCTTCTTCTATAATATAAAAATGAATCACAAAAAGTGTTGGTAAGCGCATAACTCAACAACGCCTGGACCAATTTGGCCAATTCTTTTTTTAAATGGTTATTATTACTTTATTACTAACAAAAAGTAATGGCGTGCAATATTATTAGGAAAAACAGCATTTTGGTGCTGAAATAAGGGACGTAATATTGGATGGACAATAAAAAAACGCTAAAGTTTTTAATGTCAAAATTTCATAAGGCAATCTTTATATGTACATGTATATGGAGAGACGGGATATAATAGAGTGGAAGGTACGGGAGAGGGCTGGGATAGCTGACAGATTTGATAGGACGAAATGTAAATGCACGTTATAAGACGGGATGGATAATAAAAGAGAAAGGACGGGACGGATCGGGAAGAGACTGAACAGACGGATGAGACGGGATTGAGCCAGACAGTAGGATAGCTATGTCAAGTTTAGGTATACAAGAGATTAATACGAAAAATAACATGTATTTGGTGTGGAGTGGAATCAAAAAATATATGCACCCAAGCGAAGCTGGGTCGGGCCGCTATCTAATATATAAAATTCTTCTGTCACGGGGTGCGTAATCGAACTCCTCTGAAACGGCTTGACCGATTCTCATGAAATTTTGTGAGCATATTGAGTAGGTCTGAGAATCGGCCAACATCTATTTTTCATCGCCCTAAATGTTAGGGGTAGTCCATCCCTAAATTTTTTTTTTATTTTTTAGACAAAATTTTTAATTTCTATTTTTTTATGATACAACATACAAAAATACATACAATCCTCAATTTTCACCCTTCTACGATCAACCCTTATTTTTAATAGCCATTTTAGTAATTTAATCATTTTTCCTATCCGGTCGAAAACTGATCAATCGTCATTTAATTAGTTATCCCCGCCAGATGTCTACAGGTGTCACTTCTGACCCAGTAAACAGCACGGAGTAGGGATGAGAACGAAGCCGGTCTCCTGTTTCTCTCACACAATACGATTATTGTTTATGCATCAAGTGTAGTAGTAACGTTGACAATTATTATTTTGCTATCTCAGTGTAACTCTCATATTAAATTTTAATAATTCCTATTTTATATATAAGATGTATATGGATGTTTATGGAGAGAAGGGACATAAAGTAAAATAGAATCGAAGGTACGGGAGAGGGCTGGGATAGATGACAGATTTGTTAGGACGAACTGTAAATGCACGTTATAAAACGGGATGGATAATAAAGAGAAGGGACGGGATGGATTGGGAAGAGACTGAACAGGCGGATGAGACGGGATTGAGCCGGACAGTAGGATAGCTACGTCAAGTTTAGGCATACAAGAGTTTATACGAAAAACAACATGTATTTGGTGTGGAGTGGAATCAAAAAATATATGCACCCAGGCGAAGCTGGGTCGGGCCGCTAGTCATTTATATTTTTCAGTTACATTACGCAATATTACAAAAGAAATACAATAATAATTAATTTATCGTTAGATCGATGCTGTTCTCGACTATAATATAAATATTTTTACTGAATAACTAAACCGTTTTAAAATATAATCGAATTACCGTACCTGTTGCGATTTCTCCTTTCTTTGGGATTAGCAGACGTTTATTATTGTTTATTACTATTTCCCTTTAATTTATTATTATTTATTACATGTTTTTTATTGTATAGATTCAAAATAAGTACAATATAAAGAAATAATTAAGTGCGTGATGGCCTGTTCGTAAACGGACTATACGCGACTGCCAACATGTTCACGGTGGTCGCAGGTTCGAATCCCAAGGCACACCTCTGACTTTTCGGAGTCATGTGTGTATTGATAGTCAATCACCACGCACTAAAACGGTGAAGGAAAACATCGTGAGGAAACCTGCATACCATAGCGATTTATAAAATTTCTATGGTATGTAAGTCCGTCAACCCGCAGTAGGCTAGCGTGGTGGATTATATGGCCTAACCACTCTCAATCGTAATCTCGATTGTAGAGGAGGCGCCCATATACGTCCCACTGTAGGACACGTCCTGCAGTGGGACGTATATGGGCTGATACAGAAAGAAATAAAAAAAATCTGTTTTCCTCGTTTATTTTGTCACCTACATTTTATAATGCAGGACCCACTCTCATGAATCATCTGGTGTTTGAAAATAATCACGACCAGCATTTATAAGGTTCAAAACTAAGTATAAATATTAATATTTTGTAAAATCAATGTTTATAATTTTCATTACACAAATACTCGTGTTTTAAATGTTTAGCACGCAACATACAACGCCATCTATGTGACAATATCGGAGTTACATGATGACATTATGTGTTTCATAATAGAGATAATAAATATTGGGATTCTTAAGTTTTAGGAACCTCTGTGCAGCAGGGAGCTGGCTGTAAAATAATTGTGTTTAGTGTGATTAATTATTCACTTCAAAACTATTTTTTTTATTACATACATACATACATACATAAACTCACGCCTTTTTCCCAAAAGGGGTAGGTAGAGGTGCTAGAGGTGCTAGGACACCCACATTTCGTCTTGTTTGTTTCGTTCCACGATGTGATAGGTGGCGAGCGTATCGCCATATCGGGCTCAATTTTCTGACTCTGGGCTGTTAATAAATAGAAAAATCCAATATCACTTTGCCCAACCCGGGATTCGAACCCGAGACCTCAGATTTGTAACCGTACCCTAGTACAACTACCGCACCAAGGCAGTATTTTTTGATTGTGATTGTACATTCTAGCGCAGTTTTGTAATTTGCAGTGATAGGACGAGTCATAACGCTTTAGTGACAATATAATACATAGCTCGAAGATTCTGAAACTAAATACGATACTAGTCTAATAAAATTACACCCGCAATGCAGCCAGTGCAGCGTGGTGGACTATATGGCCTAACCACTCTCAATCGCACTTTCGATGGTAGAGGAGGCTCGTGCCCTGCAGTGGGACGTACTCGTATATGAGCTGATACAGTAGAGTAAAGTAATAAAATACTTCTTACCATTAAGGCCAAAACTCCCTTATCTAATTAGATACGCCTCATTTGAAATTGGCTACCGACCGTGGAAGGGTCATAAAAAGCTTTCTAGTTTCTACATTTGCCCACAAACTAAGCCTTATATTTATAAAATTGGAGTAACATTTAAAATCTAATAAGACAATTTATTTCTATATTCTACACTTCTATTTTAATAATGATAATGTATAATATACCATATTACCTCCATTCTACCATTTGTACTGTATTAGTTTATCATCTGTAATTACATATTTTTTTTGTAAGAATAAAAAAGTAATACTATGGCCTTTCTATTGAGGATGCCGAAGATCGGGCGAAATGGAGGAGAATTTGCCGGAGGCGGACCCTAGCACCGGCCGGGATAACGCCAGGTAGAAGAAGAAGAAGGAGAAAAAAGTAATACTATGTGGTAATGTAGTAAAACAATGCATACTAATTGAGAATGCCAAAAGATGCCGATAGATTCGGTTTTTTTTTTATTGCAATGTATGGCGAGACGAGCATGCCGTTCGCCTGATGGTAAGCGATGCGACCGCTCATGAACAGAAGCAAAACCAAACAACACCTTGATTTACAAAGCAATGCTTGGCATTCCACTGCGCTCGCCATCCTGAGACATAAGATGTTAAGTCTCAATATGTCCAGTAGTTACTCTGGCTACAATGTCCTTCAATCCGAAACACAACATTGCATTCAAACTGCTGTTATATATTATATGCTGTGATATGGCAAAGATTCACTGGTGCTAAGTCTCTCATATGCGAGAGGCCGCCTGGGTAAGTACAGTTAGCAACATAAGTCGCTACAGATTCACGAGATTTGGAATTGTCTTATCATCGAAAATAATAATTATTTTCAATATCGTATGGCACTTCTCGGCATAGATGACTTTACTTGGTTATATTTTACGACTGCAGAGTACTACGTACAAATTTTAATTCATAAAAAGCTTATAAAAAAATGTGAAGTGTTCAACGACTTATGTTGCTGACTGTACCACCACAATGTATATTTCTCCCGTCGAACAGTAGTAAATGCACTCATAAGTTTGAAGGACATTGTAGCCAGGTCACTACTGGACATATTGAGACATAATATTATGTCCGAGGATGGCGAGCGTGGTACCAAGCATTGCTTTGTAATTTCAAGTCTTGTTTGGTTTAGCTACCTTCATAAGCTGTCGTATCACTTACCATCAGGTGAAAGAATAAAGAAAACTTTCAGTAGAAAGGAAGATCCTGACATCGACCTGCTAAGGCTTTATTTTTTTTTTTTTTTTATTGCATTGAATGGCGAGACGAGCATGCCGTTCGCCTGATGGTAAGCGATGCGACCGCTCATGAACAGTAGCAAAACCAAACAACACCTTGAATTACAAAGCAATGCTTGGCATTCCACTGCGCTCGCCATCCTGAGACACAAGATGTTAAGTCTCAATATGTCCAGTAGTTACTCTGGCTACAATGTCCTTCAATCCGAAACACAACAGTGCATTGAAACTGCTGTTTGACGGGAGAAATAAACATTGCGGTGGTACCCACCCAGGCAGCCTCTAACATATAAGAGACCTACCACCAGTAGGCTAGCTAGAATGAATTTATTTATTTATTTATTTAACACTTTATTGTACACCATATACATAACAATGACAATACAAAATGAAATTAAATGTATTCACAAGTGGCAGTCTTATTGCTTGAAGCAATCTCTGCCAGACAACCATGGGATGGAAAAACGAAAAGAACGAAAGTTGGGGCTTCGGGTGTACGAATATTACAATGTATTGTTATATGTGAACTCCGTGGATGTTACCTCGTTGGCACGCACCCTCTCAAGAGAAGACGAAACACATGTGACAGTAGTTTGAATGTCTTTGGATTATTATTGATCGTGACTTTGTGCAAAGCGGATACCTAATTTTATTAAATAATGTAAAACCACTTCTGGTAGTTTATATCAGAAGTGGGATTGCTCACTACGTCCACTTTGAAATTTTCAAAAGTCAGTTGGTTTATTTTGTTTGAGTGTCCGTGAAACACAAGGTTGCGATTGATAATCTCTGGTAAGCTTGTTTTGTATTGCTGTAGTAGAAAATGGGTCTTCCCGATCTCGTGACCGGTGTTATTCTACTACCAGCCGCTCGCGCGGCGAACGCTTGGTGAGACATCGTTCGCGCAGTTCAAGTAGAGGGTATACCCCTCCGGTAAGAAAACGACACTTTACTTGTAGTCGCAGCCGTAGCCGAAGCCGCAATGAACGTCGTGGTGAACGTCACACGCGCCGAGATCATAATAGCAGTCGCAAGAGCAGTCGCGATCGTAGCCGGAGTTGTGACTACGGGCGCAGTCGTGGCCACAACCATTACCGCTGTGATAGTAATCGGCGAAACGATAATCGTGAGTTTAGTGGTTATGAATCCTGGCACACTATAATGTCGCGTCTTCAGGCTTTAGAGTCGCAAGCGTATGATTCGCATTTATCAGGTCGATTAGCCTCTACTGAGTCACGCAACCCGAGCGGAACAGAACAGATTGTCGAAGCGATTCAATCATTGAAATCGGTAAGTACACATAGCTATTATGTGTCTAATTTTAACCCTAATATACATGACGTGGATTCCTGGTTTGAGGAAGTTGATCGGGCCAAGGTTGCAAATCGGTGGGATGAACGCGAGTGCCTCGCTCGTGTTGGTAAGTGTTTGAAAGGTGATGCAAGGTCATGGTTGGATGAGTGGGTTACCAACGACCGTTCATGGACCAACTTTAAAGAGGACTTTAGATGTTTATGTACCAAAAAGGTAGATCGGGCAACAATCTTGTATGAGGTAATGTCCACTAATTCTAATGGTTTTCGTACTTATGCTGAATATGCACGAAAATCATTACTTCAGTTGTGGGTTGTTAAGGGCCTTAGTGATGACCTAATCACCGATATTGTGCTTCGGGGTGTTACGGATCCCCAAGTTAAAGCAGCGGCTATGAACGCAAATTTAGCTCCGCGGGACCTGGTAGGTTATTTGGCTACCTTCTCAAAATCGGAAAATGCAGATGCTCGTGCTATGCGCTATCCGATTGCGCAAAGTGGTACCGAGAAAACGACAGTTACCAACCGACCGACTCCGGGAATTGGAATAGGCGTTAAATGTTATTTATGTGGTAAGTTGGGACACAAACAGTTGCAATGTTCTAAGAAGTCGAAACTTGCTGCCACTGGTTCTGCAACTGAGCCGGCCCTAAAACCGACCGCTGCTAAGATTGATCGATTCGTCTCATGTGCATACTACAAACATTGACGGAAGCTGGGTTCTCGTTAAATCTGAACAAATGTTTCTTTTGTGCACAGAAGTAGAATACCTGGGGCGGGTGATATCTAACGGTGAAGTGCGACCCGCTACTGGTAAGATTCAGGCTCTTTCAGATTCCATTGCACCACAGAATGTTAAACAGGTTAGACAGTTTCTTGGGTTGGCGGGGTATTTTCGAAAATACATCCCAGAGTATTCCACCAGAACTGCTTGCATTGCGCGCCTGACTTGTAAGGACGTGCAGTTTCACTGGACTGCGGAAGATGAAACTGTACGTCAAGAAATTATTAAAATTTTAACTGGTGCACCTGTACTTGCGATATTCGATCCAAGTTTACCTACGGAAGTTCATACGGATGCAAGTAGTCTTGGGTATGGTGCGGTTCTACAACAGGTTCATAGGGATGGTAGTCGGCGTGTTGTGGCCTATTATAGTCAGGTCACAAAAGGTGCTGAACCGAAATACCATTCCTATGAACTCGAAACCCTTGCGGTAGTAAATGCATTAAAGCATTTCAGGCACTATCTCATTGGTATTCAGTTTCTGGTGGTAACGGATTGTAATGCCTTAAAATCCACCCAAAATAAGAAAGACTTGTTACCGCGTGTGGCGAGATGGTGGATTTATCTACAAGATTTTAATTTCACCATTCTTTACCGAAAGGGCACCATGATGCCGCACGTGGACTATTTAAGTAGAAACCCATGTAATGTTAACAATGTCGAACGCCCACGTAATTGGGCTCAAATTGCTCAAGCAGGTGATGAGGAGACTCAAATATGATTCGATTGCTTGAACAAGGTCAATTGGATGCGTCAAGGTATGAAGTACACAATGACATATTATATTACCGATATATGCCGACGGGTGAAGACCCGAGGCTACTTTGCTTTATACCTAAAGGTAACCGTTTGAGCCTCCTCCGCATCTTTCATGATGAGCATGGCCATGTAGGCGCAGATAAGGTAGTGGATCTAATTTTAAGACATTTTTGGTTCCCTAGTCTTAGAAAGTTTGTCATTAAATATACTTCTCATTGTTTAACATGTGTCGCCCACAAGCGTGTACCGCGAGCACCTTTACAGCCAATTACATCCTGGGAAAAATCCGAAGTTCCCTTTGAAACCTTACATGTTGATGTTCTCGGGCCTCTCCCTATGTCCAAGGGTTATAAGTTTGTCATGCTTGTGGTAGATGCGTTCACAAAATATTGTCTCTTGACACCTATATGTCGACAAGATTTAAATGAACTGAAACGAGTATTTAAAATTGTGTTATCGTTGTTTGGTACTCCTAAGTTAGTTGTATCAGATAGGGGACGCATGTTTGAGTCGACGGGCTTCACTTCATGGATGAAGGTCCTTGGTGTACAGCTTCACTTCATAACTCCTGAAATGCATCATGCAAACGGACAGGTTGAACGTTACATCCGTACGGTCTTGAATATGCTTCGTATTGCGGTCAATCATCAAAAAGCTGAGTGGGCTGAAGAACTATGGCATTTACAGCTCATTCTTAACCTAACAAAGCAGAAAACTACGCAGACTTCTCCTCTTAACCTTTTAATTGGCCATGAAAGCGCAACGCCTGCAATCCGAACGTTGGTGCGAGATGTGGCATTGAATTTAACCAAAGGCAACCGGGAAGCAAAACGGGAAATGCTCAGACAAAGGACGGCCGAACGGTTGAAAAACAATCAGACTCGTCAAGACATAATGGTCAATGAGCGCCGGAAGCCTCCTCGTGAATTCCAGAAGGGTGACCTGGTGTTTGTTGTCAAGTTTGCTCAATCTCAGGGTAAATTGGATTCTGGCATGCGGGGGCCCTATAGGGTAGTGAAAACCCTCTCTAATCACCGATATGAGTTAAAGTTACTTGCTGGATCATATGGAAAGTCTACTTATGCGGCTGCTCAGTATATGATTCCATGGAAAGGTGAATGGACCCCTGAGACGTGTGCAATATTCTTTGAAGGTGTGTGTTCACTCTTTAAGTACCTGTCTTAGATTGAAGCTGGTACCTTGGTTTGTTCCTTTTAAAAGCTTTTCGCGAAGAGTCATCGAGGGAGTACAGTGTCCTTTTCCCTCGGTGTGAAAGCTTTCCGTGTTCGGAGAGTCGTCGAGGGAGTACAGCCTCCTTTTCCCTCGGCGTGAAAGCTTTCCGTGTTCGGAGAGTCATCGAGGGAGTACAGCCTCCTTTTCCCTCGGTGTGAAAGCTTTCCGTGTTCGGAGAGTCGTCGAGGGAGTACAGCCTCCTTTTCCCTCGGCGTGAAAGCTTTCCGTGTTCGGAGAGTCATCGAGGGAGTACAGCCTCCTTTTCCCTCGGTGTGAAAGCTTTCCGTGTTCGGAGAGTCGCTAGGGGGATTAAATGCACCCTGACCCCTAGTGTAGATTTAAGTATTTCCTCGGTAGGGGCCCATACCGAGGACCTGTGTATGTGCATATGTTTAGACTTTATATGTTGAATGTTTTAGCTTGTATAAACTTATTTGACTTTGACTTTCTGACTGGTTTGACTTTTATGACAATCTCTAACAAATTTACTTTGTTACATGTAGCAATGGAGCTCTGAAGTAATTTGGACTTTGGTTTCAGAGACTAATCATGGTGTGGATGATGAGTGTTTGAATCTAAATAAATAGATTCCAATGGGGCTGGCCCATCCTCAACGTTTGACTGAACAACTAGGCCTTTGCCACGCCTGGTTTCAACGTCTTTGCAAGAAAAGGAACTTGCCGATGGCGTTGGATCATTACTTCGGTTGATTTCTACATCTTTGGTCGACGACGACTAAGCCTGTCGGGACGCCAGGGTGTCAGGAGAGGCCGTGTTATATGTGAACTCCGTGGATGTTACCTCGTTGGCACGCACCCTCTCAAGAGAAGACGAAACACATGTGACAGTAGTTTGAATGTCTTTGGATTATTATTGATCGTGACTTTGTGCAAAGCGGATACCTAATTTTATTAAATAATGTAAAACCACTTCTGGTAGTTTATAGTATAATATTATTAAGTTTATAAATAAACATACATACATACATATATACATACATACATACATATATATGTTGAATAAACATACAAATACACAAAATACACATATAATATATATACCTATAACAAACAAAGGAAAATGTGAACAACTCCAATATCCTCATAGAATCTGTAAATAGTGTCATTTTTTTAAAGATGGGCAGAGTTTCACCGTTACTCCCCGTCTCACCGTTACTGGCAAATCATTCCACAACCTGGCAGCTTGTACGGTGATAGATCTGTCTATGAAGGAAGAATTTACTATGTAAAGGAAGAAATGAATCTACTTTAGATCCGATTTTGACCTTGATAACCCTACTTTCTTTACTTATTCGCAAAAGAAACATCATTTTTCCTTTATTTAATTTAAACGAATTTATCTGCAAACAAAACATTTATGTTAATGAAACTAGACTTGGCACTAAAGTATAATTAGCGTGATAATAAAGGCCCTTAGGGTCGTGGGACCTTCAGGACTCGACCTCGGGGTCAAGGTCGGTTGGCGAATTAACTAAAAATAAAACATTTTATCATGCCGTCTCTCGTGGCACGTGTTAGGCGTATTTTAATATGTATATTTATGACGAAAGTTGTTAAAATGTGTGAAATACTAGATAGATTAATATGGGTATTGGATAGTGATTTATGAAAATATTTTTTTTTTATTTTGAAACTAAGGTTATGCTTACCCTTCCGTGCATTCAGAGTTTCAAAAAAATTACGGTGAAAATCGCGATGTAATAAATATTAAATAAACTTAATTTAATAGATTTCGTCTAAACAGTAATAAAAAATATTATCTTCATCTTTATTAAGCTCTATGTTATAATATAGCAAGCATTTTCAAAATCATCGGGAGCGACGGCTAATTTAACTAGAAATTTACTGGAGCGCGCGTATCATTTACATCGGAACACTTTGCGCGCTTTCCACCCTATCCATAATATATTTATGTCAATAGTGTTTAATATTGGCAATAGTCACATTTTTTTTGTGCAATCATGATACGCCTTTTTAGCGTAAGAAAGCTGTTAATGTCCCTTTTCTTCCTTCAAAGGAGGTAAAAGAGATATGCTGGGATGTGTTTCCCGGCTCTTCGCTTTCTTGTGGATATTTCCGTCCAGTTAGGCCCATCTTACGCCAACATTCTAACTAAATACCAATTCGATTATATTGGCTGCATTCATTAATTGGATAGTGAAAACTTTATAGGAAACTTGTGTAAATAATAAATTTATTCTTAAGTTCATACAGGAGGTTTATATAGTACAATAACCCAAAAGTGATTCAACTGGTTTATTTAATCTTCGGTTTGCTTTTGTATATTTTATGTAATATGTATGATTGAATATATATATTAGTTTACCCATCGAACTTACTTTAAATAAAGCTACATTTGTTTTTGGTTTTTCTTTGGTTGTTACAATAAAGATATAAAATAAATAAATAGGGTAATTCTGTGGTCATTTGGCGTGCGAATGCGTGGTTGTCATGCGGATGTCAAAATATTAGAGTCTTTCTCTATTTTACGCAATGTTTGGGATATGTTATCATAATAAAATCTGAAAAAGGAAAACTACTCCTTATATTTTGACAGCAGCATGAAAACACGCATTCGAAAGCCAGTAAAGCAAAGACGACCTATACATCAAGATTCAAGGTCCCTTGATGTATAGATCAAGTAAGTTAAAAGTTATTCACTTCTAAAAATCAACACTATTCTTAATGATTCTTATCATTTTCTCCGAACTCAGTCTATAGTTACGACTTTATAGAGAATTCGAACAATTTGTGGTGTATTTAGGCACATAAGTAAAGTTATACAGACGACGTCCGAACATTCCAAGTTCGTATCTGATCATAAAGCTAGGGGGTAGCTACTGTATCTAATGATAAGTTGTAGCCAAGAGCGGATCCAGCTTTCAATCTAGGGGAGGGTCATATTATTGTCTTGTCAGAACACTTGAAATCGTGCGATTTCAATGCTCGAATTCGTAGTAATGATTGTTTAAAGTTGTTACCACAGAGTACATTTTACAAGGTTGTTACACAAACCTTTTTACATTATTTATCATACATAGAATTAACAGTACTTTTAAATTTTATCAACAAGATAATTAATACATTCCGTCAATCTGCCAGCCCAGGGGTCATGACTCCTATGGACACCCCCCCTGCAACAGCGGTTGGTCGTAGCCCTCTGTACTGCATCTAAATATTCGTTGTTTACTGTCCAAACAGACTCGACAGGCTAACGGATCTTTGATTGTACTATATTTAGTATATTAATAAACTGCACAAATATTTATGTTCCCGAAAATATTAATAAGCCGCACATGACCTTGACACAGAATAATATGTAAACAACATCTTAAACGAGTATGGTTGAACGTGGTAGTTATGACGAAAGAACAGCTAAAACTGTTGATATGTGACGGAAGAGTAATCTCGATATATTTGACAGCCTCCGTGGCGCAGTTGGGTAGACGCCGCCTGTGAAACGAGAGGCCGCGGGTTCGATCCCCGCACCGAGAGAAATGTTTGTGCGGCCCACAAATATTTCTTCCGGTTCTGGGTGTTTGTGAGACCGAAAAGTCTCTCGTAGTTCCTAATACCCACGACACAAGACTCGATCTTAGTGTGGGGTCAGGACTATGTATGTGACTGTTGGGTGTTATTTATTTCGGCGGAGAAAATTGAAGTAGTTTCTAATGAGACTTAACATCTTATTTCTCAGGATGACGAGCGCAGTGGAGTGCCTAGCCTTGCGTTGTATTTTATTGTGTTGTTCGTTTTCACTATTTTCCATGAGCGGTCGTATCGCTTACCATCTGTGCCCCAAGCAGGAACATTTGGCTCTACAGTATAGTAATCGTGATGGTAAAATTTTGTATGGGAATTTGAACAGCGCCATTGTGAGCGTATTTGGAATTAAATTATGGGAGAGGGAAACGTTTACGACACTATAGTATGGTAATCGTATAGTCTAGCGATAGTTTTACTATACAAATGTTTGAAAAGTGGTAGCACGAATAATTTTTGACGTATAGTATCGTTGTAGTGATAGTATAGTAATTGTGGTCACGATACTATTACTATAAGATACTTCAGAATGTTCCTGCTTGGGTTACAGGCGTATGGAATGCTCGTGTGACATTCATCGCAATACAACAAATAGTACGCATGTTATAAATTATTTTCTTGAGAATTCCTATTAGTTTATATTCTTGTTATTTCCCACAATTCTTGTAATTGCCAACTCTATTGACCTTGACAGTAATATTCCCACGACATTGATCCAAATATTATGATAAAAAATTCCTCAAATATTATAATGATTGGATAGCACAATTACGCACTGTCTACCCACGTCAAAGCCGTAAACTAATCAATGAAAATATACAGTAAAGAAAAAATCGTTTGTTTAATTGATGAGGAATTTTGATCATAAATCTTCTGTATTTTGGATGGCTGCTTAGGAAATGAGTGTTTAAAATTGCACTACAGTTTTTATGTCACAAACACGGACGTTATTAATTAAGGCGGATAAGCAAGAGATTAACTTTAGAATTTCAATCGTACTCGTTTGTAGAGGACGCTCATGTCCTGTAGTGGGCCTAGAGGCAAGCCACCGGTGGTTAGGACCCCAAATTGAGGAACCTTCTCACTATACGTGCCGTGTCACGCAATACTGCCTTCTGTATCGGACTCTTTACCCAACAGCTAAATGAGAGCCTCTGTAGATGTTAGTCGATTATTATTATTAGTTTGTTTCTCGACATTTAAACATATTTCGGTTTAATAAAACTCATGGCCCTAGGTCTAGTGCGAATCATGTTGAGAAGGAATATTAGTGTCTTCTTGTAGAAATTGTCTTACAATCCGACACGTATTCAGTATAGCAGCTTTCCGGATGGTTTTATAAACGTCTTCCAGGATATTTATTATTTTGAGGTAATGATGAAGACATTTCGGTATCACACCTATACTGGATATCTCAAGACCGCTACCAAAAAAAGAAGCCGGGTGGTAGTTTAAGCGACTTCAGACACAATGCATCACAAAAAGTTTTTTTTTTCTATGGCCATATTTGTGTGGTAAATACATTTTTTCCTAAAATAATAGTGTATACCCTTTTATTTCTAAATACTCTAAGGTATAAAAAAGTCAAAATTATTTTTTTAGCAAAAACTATGGATTTACCACCCAAAAATGACGATATTTAAAAAATTATAAATATAATTGTCGCAGTACTTTGGGAAATTTTTAGTTGCATTGTGTTTATAGTCTCTAAAACTACCAACCGGCTTCGTTTTCGGTAGCAGTCTTGAGATACCCAGTATAATTATTAGATATAATAAGCTATATTTAATCCTCGATGTGATTTCTCATACCTTCCTGTAGCCGTTTGATTAAATGCAAAAAGTATGATTGCTCTATTAAACCAAACGGTACATCTTGATTGAAGCGGTTGACAAACTGTTATTATGAATTATCAATCAATTTGTATGAATGTTGGTAATTTGAGTAAATTATATAAATTATGGATGGTATATCATTTACTTTTTGTTGAAGTTTGATTAAGTACTATAACAGTTCAAATGGAGTGTTAATTAAAGGCATTTATATGTTGAAATTAAAACGATATTGACAACTTTTAAAATACTTAGGACCTTATTAAAATAGGTTAATTTATCTAAAACACTTAGATGGTGAAAATAAAATGGGATAAAAGAAGCAAAAAGGATGAGAGGAGAAAAGGGATATAGTTCTCCGGCGATCTCACACATCGATCAAAATGAAAAAGCTAAGGCGTATTATTTTAGACTATACGTATAGTATCAAATTGTTAGAGTACGCATATTTATGTAGTATATTTGTTTATTCATTGGATTAAAATTGTGCCTATTCTCAAAGCTGTGCGTGTTTTTTTTTTACTTGAATATATTCGTCAATGATATAATAATATTTCCAACGTCAGTGTCAGGTATTTATGTTGACTATTAGGAGGGTCCAACCCTTTCGTAGCTACGCACAATTATTTCACAGACGAGTTGATCTGTGAGGTAATCAGGGTTATAGCTCGGTTGATGATACTTACTCGAAGGTAAACGTAGATTCGATTCCAGAAAGAAAGAAAGTTATATTACTTCATAAGTATATTCAGCCACAATGCGACCATTCTTTAACATAACCATCCTCCAATGTCTATTAAATATGTACATAGGTTTTTTGCGCAATTAGGGTACTTCTGAGTGAAAATCGAATACCAATTACCACATATTCATTTCATCATCATTCCATATTCCATTTTTTTCAAAGTGCGTAGGAAATGCTGTCGAATTGTTTCTTCCAAAGATTTTCATTTATGTGAAAATATTTTCACAACAAAAAAATCATATTTGCATTGCTGGTGTTCATTGGATATTCGAAAGACTCATAAGAATTTCTCGCATAACTTATGTATAGTTTTTATATTCTAACATAATTGTAAGGTGGACGTATATCTCACCTGTGGACACTTACCATCACTTACCGTCACTTCTTTTTTATGCAACAGAGCTGAAAACTGACTAAACATGTCAGCGCACCATTCACGTAAATTTCCGGTGAAACAGTGGTACCGCTCTAGGCGATGCCTATTCATGCTGAGTCATGAGTCATAACCGAAAAGCCTGCCCATTCATGCTTAGTCTCGACCGACAACAGCGTAGCTCTACTTATTTTCACTTGCAACCCAGTCACTTCGCATAAAAATATCGTCTACCCTACTACTTATATTGTTGCTATAATGCGAGTGAATCACAATATGACTCTTTAAATATATTATAACCGAGGATAATATCAGCAGCTCTCACCACACTCATACAGTTGTCTTCAGATTAATAAAACCTGTATAAAATTACACATGCGCATGTTATTTCTGTCTGTATATTGTTAGTCATTGCGGAATATTCTTATTTCTAAATAGTGAGTGGAACTCCCATTTATACAATGAGCTCATTCATACATATATAAACTCACGCCTTTTTCCCAGGAGGGGTAGGCAGAGGTGTCAGGGCACCCACATTTCACCTTGTATGTTGCGTCCCACGATGTGATAGGTGGCGAGCCTTATTCATGGACGGTGTTAAAACTTAAAAGCTATTTTAACTATCGAATGTTTTGTCTCTTTCGAACTGTTTTTTTAATTCTGTTTGAGTGAAGGCTGCCGATCAGCTGTCCAGGACTCGACCAAGTGACAGGGGTCACGATCCTCAGCATTGAGGGAACGATTAGAGAGAGAGAAGAAGAGAGAACATTCGAGGCTAAAATAGGTTTCAAAATTGTCAATGAATTAAGCTGTTATGGTTAAACTGCATCATGCATAGATTTCAGTTGCGCAGCTACTTTCATAGAATAAATACAAAAGTCGTTTTGCGATGTTATCTACCAAAAATATTATGTATCTTAACCATGTTAAATACGTCCTTCTTCAAACTGTCCTTAGGGTAGGCAGCGACTTTGTTGTGTTGGCCCCGTGGCACTGCAGAGGTCCATGAGTAGCGGTAGCCGCTTACCATCAGGCGGGCCGCTAGCTCGTCTGCCTACAAAGGGAATAAAAAAATAAAAATAATAATAAAGAACCATGACCTCGAAAGCTGTAAAATAATCAAAACGTCAGAAAGTTACAAAATGTAAGAATTAAACCAATCATAATTGGTCTAACCACTCTAAATCGTGCTTTCGATTGTGGAGGCAGCCTGCCTCGCATCGGGACGTGTATGGGCTGATACATCAATGTTTATGTAGGATTTGAATGATGAAAGATGACTGATATGGAGCGTGGTTTGTGTGAAAGAGACAATGAATAAAAGTACTTAAGATGGAAAGATTTAGAGGATGAATTATTAAGATGTTGAAGTACGGAAAAACGGAATGGAGATAACTGTCTCTGGAAGACGAGAAAGGACGGAAGACGTATGCGGCTAAGAAATATTTTAATTAAGACGAGAATATATTGAAGACTACTAAAACTATCTTCGTTTGATTTGACCTGAGACGCAACTATCCCCACATTTATTATAGTGTGATTACCACGGTCGTCTTTTTGAAACTCAACAGGTGTTTTCTATATCCAATCTATCTTTGACAAGGGGGTTAAAATAGCTACTAGAAATAGACATATCTATATACCGGGTATCTCAAGACTGCTACCGAAAACGAAGCCGGGTGGTAGTTTTAGTGGCTACAAACACCATGCAATTAAAATTTCGCATAGAAACGCGACAATTATTTTTTATTATTTTTTAAATATCGTCATTTTTGGGTGGTAAATCCATAGTTTTTGCTAAAATAATAATTTAAACTCTTTTATACCTTAAAGTACTTATAAATAAGAGGGTATACACTATTATTTTGGAAAAAAATGTATTTACCACCCAAATATGGCCATAGGAAAAAAATATCAAAAAAAAAATTGTCGCTTTTTTTGGCAACTTTTTCTGTTGCATTGTGTCTGAAGTCGCTTAAACTACCACCCGGCTTCGTTTTCGGTAGCAGTCTTGATATACCCTGTATATTAAAGAAAGTCGTGTTAGTTACTCCACTTATAACTCAAGAACGGCTGAACTGACTTGGCTGAAATTTGGTGGGGAGGTAGTTTAGAACCAGGAGAAGGACATAGGATACTTTTTAGCACGTTCCCGGTTTCCCGAGTTTCTATTAGCTTATTAACATTTTCTCATACAAAATGTTCATGGGTTCGTAACTGTCAAATATTTAATGTTCATCCCGTCGATACGGTAAACTCTTCCCTCAAATTAAAGAACGTATTTAAATGAAGGTTTCGAAACGACAACATATATCCACAATATTCGATTAATGGCGTATTTTAGTTTTTAAAGATGTAAATTAATGACATTAATTAAACGGATTGACGTTTAAATTGGTTGTCAAATAATGCATTCAGAAATGTATTTTGTGTGAACTAGGAGAATATATCAAGCTACATAAATAGAGACAAATAAATAAATAATTTGCACACGTGAAAAGTTATATTTACTTATTTTCAAGATTGACTCACTTTTATCACCAATTTTTACACACTTTCCTTCGCTATAATTCACTGATAGAAATTAATGTAATACATCGTCTCTGAGTGAGGTATGTCATATTTTACCTAAATATTGCTTGCTATATTTTTGGAAAAGCAGCATTGTGGGTGTGAAATAAGGGATGGAATATTGCATGGATAATCAGACTCACTAAAGTTTTTAATGTCAAAAATTCATAAGGCACACTATTTGGATATGGAGAGACGGGATATAATAGAGTGGGAGGTGCGGGAGAGAACTGGGATAGCTGGCAGATTTGATAGGACGAAGTGTAAATGCACAGTATAAAACCGAATGGATAATGAAGAGAAAGGACGGATCAAGAAGTGACTGAACAGACCGGTTAAGACGGGATTTAGCAGGACAGTAGGATAGCAACATCAAGTGTAGGCATACAAGTTGTTAAATTATTATGCTAAATAATTGAACATAATATGAATCCTATGATAACCAAGGCAAAGCAAAGCGTGGCCAGGTCAGCTATGGTATTGTTTAATTGATTTCAATGAATGTCGTCGGAGTAGTAACACTGTTATAATATCTCCGTAGAAAAATAATGATTTAAATCTGAAGAGATGGGATAGAATAGAATATAAAGTGGATAAATAGGACAGAAGAATAGGTACAGGATGGGATTGGAATTGGATAAGCAGTTTAGACAACGGCTGTCATGTTGATTTTAAATAAAATATGGACTGGAATCTGTATTTGCACCTAGGCGAAGCCGGGCTGGGCCGCTAGTATATTTATATAACCCAGCTATTTATAAATATATGCACCATATCTCTCTACACTGCACTCTATCTTTGTTAACTGAAACATAAATTGCATCGAAATATCTAATGAAATATCTTGTTGAAGATGGATAGAAAATAGAGAACGGTTGTAAATATACTGAATTCTATCCTTAGTTTTTAAATCAAAGACTGCTAGTAACTATAAACAGGAATGACTGCTTACCATCTGGAGACTAGTCTCCTTAGTTAAAATAACAATAAAAATATATAGCCCGCACTAAACTATGTACTTCAAATATTTGCATATGATTTTATAGCCCGCAGATTCATGACGTCAATACTTTAGGGAAATTACCCGATATCGGGAAAATCACGTTTGATCCATAAAGCCATAAATTACATCAAATTCCGTTCTTGTAGAGGAACGCTCAACTGCTAGGTTTAAGCTGTTCCTATTTATTTTTTATTGCTATGAATAACGAGACTAGCATGTCGTACGCCTGATGGTAAGCGAGACGACCGCTCATGGACAGTAGCAAAACCAAACTACACCATGAATTACAAAGCAATTCGTGGCATTCTACTGCGTTCGCTATCCAGAAACATAAAAGTTTAATTCTCAATATGTCTTAGCTATATAAAACCGTAAAACCTCTGTAACATCTCAATTATTAAGCCTATACAGGCCATATTTACAAATTATGAAACTCACCTTGATCCATATCCCGCATCAAGTTTATAATTTTATCCAGATCCAGAACTGATAAATAAAATATATCGTATTTTATTTTTGTATTGCACTTATCGTAAATTCCGCCAACGTTGGACCAAAATAAACACCAACACGCGGTTTATTTTTAATGTTTGATTATAATAAATCTTACGTTAGGTGCAATGCAAGATTTTGTGCTTCCGTTGTGTCTTGATTTAGATCGAATTGTTTGTAGAGATTATGTTGTTTTAAAAAGTATTTTAGCGAAGAGCAGAGTTCGTTTCAAGTTTGTGCGTCGATGCGAATCCTAATACTGTGGTGATTGCATTTTTTAAATATTTCTTCTGGTAGATTGTAGCCAATGGCGGATCCAAGGTGGAGGTCATGGGGGTCATGACCCCCTTGGGCAGTCTCAAGATTGGCAGAATGTATTTATTATCTTGTTGATAAAATTTATAAGTACAGTTAGCAACATAAGTCGCTACACAGTCACGAGATTTGGAATTGTCTTATCATCCAAAATAATAATAGGGTTGTGTCCAAGATTTTATTTGAGCAGTAAGTAATCATTCCTTAAAGGCATCGTTTATAAAAACAAACGAATTTGAAAACAGCATCAAAATTGAATGTAAAATGACTGATATATTAATACATTTAATAGTACGGTGGGGACACTCGTTGTCTCTTTCGCACGCGTGCACCTTATGGAAGATGACGTCACGCCGTGCATGTTGCATCCTTTTCTATCACTCCTACCACCAACTTTCATATATTTGTAACTTGCTTATTACTTAACGGATTTTAAAAATTATTTCTGATTATGATTATGCGTAACGTAACTTTCCGTTATAAACAAAAATAAAAATGTATGAAACTAGCCTATTATTTTAATATCGTATGGCACTTCTCGGCACAGATGACTTTACTTGGTTATATTTTACGACTACAGAGTAGTACGTACAAATTTTAATTCATAAAAAGGTTATAAAAAAATGTGAAGTGTTCAGCGACTTATGTTGCTGACTGTACAGTAAACTCCATGTATGTCGATAAATAATGTAAAAAGGTGTCTGTAACCACATTAAAAATCATTACCACGAATTCCAGTATTGAAATCGTACCCATTGTTCTGACAAGACAGTAGTATGCTCCCCTCCCCCCTCCCCCCCTTGAAAGCTGGATCCATCCTTGATTGTAGCAATGATCCAACAGCATTGATCCATCATCTTTTCAGGATTTCATACCTTTGGAAAGTGTTTCAAACCAATTGCATAGTAGATAAACCTTTCTACCGTACAAAATTGAGCTGGAATTAAAAAATAACAAACGAAGCTTTGTAATCTGTTTCAAAAACAGATACGTAATAGAGAAACCTTTCTGCCGTAGAGAAATAAGTATTAAGGAATTAAAAAAAACTACGTTTATGTTTTAATTTTACATAACATTATATTAACAGCCTGATCATAAGAAAATAACATAGCGCAAGATACATCTGTATAATTTAAAGCATAATATATGTATTTCATTAGGCACTCTAAAATTACTCAGACAAAATTTTACCTGCCTCTGTAAAATGTATTTCATAATTGTCTTCGTTTTGCGTCTCCCACATCGGTAATTCAACAATATTATTTGCTATAATCTCTGTTCATAAGAATTCAATTGTTCATAAGAAATAACAGGAATAAAGAATATATTTTTGTTTTGGTACAGATAGTAAAATATTCAAAGGTCCACGCTCTGAGATTCCTAGATCAAGAATAGGTGACCTTACAAAAGTCCTGCACTTTTATACGTTTGAGGAACAATGTTTACCCGTGCGAGTAATGAGTACACAAGCAATCTTATTACTGTAAAACACATAGGAATTCCAAGCGGGTAGGTGCAGGATAAATGGCTCTTTGAGAATATTATAGAGATTTATTATTTTTGTATAATTTTCACCAAGATTTTTTATACTCGTCCATTGGATGTACTAACTTCTCTTAATCAAATTGTCCATTTTTGAGGAGTTCTGCCCCTATATTCAAACCGATTATAAGCAAAATAATAGTATGTATCACTTTTCTAGTGACTTTAATTTCACTTGCAGAGCTTTGAAGTTCGATTTCTAAGTCGGGAACGTCACTTTTGTTTTAAAAAGTCTCTTACCATAAATTGCTCCTTATTGTTAATTGTACGTTGTATCCGGTAAGATGATAGGCGTGTCCTCTATCAATTCTGGGCCGTAAATAATGTTGGCAGCTTGAGCTGTCTAGATGCCAATACTACAAGTATTCCTCACTATTAATAACCCTTTGAGAAAATAAAAGTGAGCCATGTATGTAAAATATGATCTCATAGGTGACAGGCCGCCTGAGTAGGTACCACAGCTATGTCCTTTTCCTCCACCAAACAGCAATGCAAATACACTGTAGTATTTCGGTTTAAAGGACATTATAGCCAGAGTGATTACTGAACCTACGGCGGCTTAACATCCTTATGTCTCAGGGTGGCCAGCGCAGTGGAATGCCAAGCATTGCTTTGTTATTAAAGGTGTTGTTTGGTTGTTCGGCTTTTAATGATTGGTCGTATTGTTTACCATCAGACGAATGGCATGACCGTCTCGCGATTCACTGCAATAAAAAAATGTCTGTTATTATTTTGGAATAAATTTACCAATGTATTTTGCTCGATTGACTAATCCTCTATAACAGAAATTGTGATATGCTGTATTAAAGCGAATATTGGTGTAGAGGCAGCATATATTGGTATTTGAACCGTTGAGTGCTGCGTCCGATCCACAACTAGCAATTATCTTTGTGTCAATCACTGAATTCGAAAACTTCATGATTTGTGTAGCTGTGGGGAAATTCTCGACTATACTGAAACCATTTTAAAACTTATTGGTTTTGTCAGAAATGGATTAAAGCCGCTATATCATAGTATAAAATTTTTGATATGATATTGTAGTCAAAATCGTCAGTGGCCGCTTAAATCATTACCTTATCTGTCCTATTATACTGTGACAGCATAGTTAGGTACTACAAGGCACCATATATAAAATCCATCTCAGGGTTGTTTTGTCCCTTGTCCTTGAGCGATAGAGCTTATCGCAAATTGTACTTTTATGTATGTGATTTTCGTTTTATTTAAATTTTTTGTGTGCATTAAGGTGGATAAATATTTTGATAATAACTAGAATTATTTAGCTGAGTGGACACCTATCGATCACAGTCACAACCAACTATTTTTTTAATTTACCATGTACTTATTGTTAATATTAACCATGTTTATGTAACTATAGTAAATAATGTTTTAGTTGTGATAATGTATATGCCGTTGGAGATCCTCACTAAATATAAAATAAAATAAAATAAATGTTTATGTACCACAGAGTACTTTGTTGTTATGTACGTTGCGACTATGACAATTCGTTTTTCTGTAAATATCTTTCATTCTATTTAGTGCCCAGTCTCCCCGCGCAGCTGTTGTTGGACGGTGTAATCAAGGGAACGAGACACAAATATGCCGCGACTGCTGGGGGCTACGTTTTAAGACGAAGTTGTGTGTTTTTCTTGTATTTTTACGTATCTTCCCTTGTAAATTTTAATTACCCTAAAAGTTGCTAATATATATTGTCCTTTACCAAGGCTTTTCGTCTACTTGTTCGTGGTTGTTTATACAAAGAGATAATTAATACGTATAATTTAAATAACAGAATTAAAAGTTAAATGGTATTGCGTCATTAAAAAAAAGTGAAGAATTTGTTGTTACATTTTAGTCGGTGAATGAAAATGCAGGAGGCCCTAAGTACTGGTGAAATATTTATTTAACTAAAATAGCTATACGTTTTGGTTTCTTAGATTTACGCGAATGTTACTCATTGAAATAAAACCATTACTTACGGATTTTATTGCCGTTTTAGATTATTTTTTCCCTTTTTTAACTTCCCGACGCACAGTGGCGAAATTGAACTAAAATGCACGATTATGTCACGTCATTTATCGTAGTTTTAAATTATATCAGGTAAACTATTACCTAAGGATTTTCAAAAACTTATTTATGACCAGCTTTAAAGTGGGCTAACCACTCTCAACCGTTCTGGCGATTGTAGAGGAGGCGGCGGCGACAGTGGGACGTACATGGGCTGATACAGCTTTAAAGTTAATATCGCTAGTGTGCGAAGTTTCGATTACTTTATAGCTTTCACGGTCACGGGACAGACTACTACAGTTTACACAGTCAGTCTATCCCAGACAATAGTAATTGTGGTTAACATCGTGCCCTAATTACTTATATGGAGAACGAAAGTTTCAGTTTTATTTCTGATAAACTACTATACTGTATAAACCCATAAATGACTCACTGCAGGAAGTAGCGGATATAGGATTGACACCGCCCTGGGCGAGACATCAACGACGTCCTATAAGTACCCTCCAAATCAAAGCAAAAGGCAGTAAATCATAAAAAATACACCGTAGGCAGTAGCGGATGTAAGATTAACGACGCTCTGGGCAAGTCTTCTACGTTCTATAAGTACTGTCCAAAAGATAGTAAATACTTAGTACACGCACGGTTATAATAAATCCCGGCATCAATCAATCAATCGGCACAATCCCTTTTGTACTGGCGCCCCTAGGCTGTCGCCCAACCGCGTCCTATCCTAACACCGATTCTGACTGCAGGGCATGGGCCTGCTCTACAATCGAGAGTACGATTGAGAGTGGTTTGGCCATATAGTCCACCACACTGGCGTAAAGCATGTTGGCAAACTACTTTTATATGAAGAAACCATTTTAAGATAATTTTATTTTAACATTTGTAACAAAATCATTGCATATTATAATAGAACTGCGCTTAACACCAAACCAGGATTTAAACAACGAACTTAAGGCACTCCCACAACAAATCAGAAGTTCTCAAATAAAAATTGTTGGAGAACATTATTATTTTTCTTGGCCAAGAATGGCCCACAGAAAAGTTTTTTGTTTTTATACGTTTTTATTTGTGCTACGCAATGACAACATTATAATTTTCAGTGAATATCTTCAGAAAAAGCTACTGATATTGTCGTGATTTTTCTTCAGAAATCGAAGGGCAAGGCCGACCGTTTCTAATGTAGAAAAAATATGCGTATATTGTAAATCAAATATTCATTGAATATATTCCTTATGTTCTCCGTAATAAATTACATAGGGCTGTCTCAAATTTATTTATGAAACATGGGCATTTCATCATGTTTGTAGTAAATGTAAACTTGCCTAAACTTTTTTCTTCTTTACAAGATATTTTGGAATGTCAAAATTTTGCAGAGCAATAATACACTAAGAAAACCAACAGTACATTAATTTCATTTATTTATTTTAGTTTTTTATTAAAATAAAACAGATCAGTAACTTGTAGAATAAGCAGTCTCTTTAATGTCAAGCACTATAAATGAAACCGCGGATTCTCGTTTCACAGTGTTACTATGGAAGTTCCACAAGGTTCGATTTTAGGAACCATTTTTTTTTAAATCATTTAATTACTTACCTTTATCTTAAGGGAAAACTGTGAGTTGGTGTTGTTTGCTGATGATATTTCATTAATATTCAAAGTAAATCAACATAATACTGATATTGACAATCCACACACTCTCAAAAATACATTGGTTACAAGTACATTAGTTCAGCGTTAGCAATTTGTTATTAAAGCTGGCACCTTAATCAACTGCCCCACTAAAACTGTCAAGTTCCTATCCATGTTTTTCCACGTATACTGAAATTAAAAATCAGATAAATACATCCCAAACGTAGAAGAACCCAATTATTTATTTCAATTCGCAGTTTAAGACTTTAAAATCGTTCAAAATGAAAAATACCATAAATCAAAGCTAAAGAACTACCCCTTATAAAGGTTGGCGCAACAGAAGTCCAAAGCAATACGCATGTAGCATTGTTTTAATTTAATAACGGCTGCCCCTCGAGATTGTGGTGGACAAAAGAAATAATAAAATTGTATGTGACACCCTAGAGACGGGCTGTGGCTATCGCTTCCCTTATAAAAGCTCAAGCACAGCCTCTGGACCTCAGAAGGAAACCAGCGATCACCACGAGTGTACCGAGTTGAAACATGAGTTTTAACACACCGAAAATATACTGTAAGTACCAAATTTTACTTTTTACAAGTCCTATATACATTTTTCTTAAATAATTTAAAAGTAATTTTTTGTAAAAATTACTGAAATTTTAGGTGAACTATTAATTTTCTATTATATAAGAAGAATCTTTTTTCTTTATATACCTTTTTGAACTGTACGTAGAACTGTAATACATTAAGAGCGTTTATACCCTGCACGCGCTTTTTGGCTTAAAAACAGGACTTTTCAAATGAGTTAATAGCCACCAATAAACAATTTAAAGGAAAAATAATTATTACTAATTTTAGAAAAGGTTGTCATCTAGGGATTTTGGTGGAAAACATTATAGATTGATGGATAATTTGTGAGTACTATACGGATTACTGAACACAAGTTTCGTTATTTAGGCTTTAAATGGCAATTTAGAAGCTTAAGATATCCTTAACCACTAAATATAAGATGAAAATAAAAATATTATCAGACTAATAAGACCCTTATGGAGGGATTTTGCTGAGAAAAATAATCTTTTTGTGTTTAGTTTAAGAAAAATAAAATTTAAACAATGCGAAATTATTCAGAAACTCTCGTCAAGAACATATTTTTTTTCACCAACTTATCGTACATAATTTTTTATAACAATTGCATATTATAATAGAAGAACATATTATCAATAAATTATCATTTTTATATTTCAACAAAATTAGTTTTCATGTTTTCTACAAATATTTTAAAAACCACCTTAAAACACGCTGTCCGACGTGGATCAAATCAGACCGCCGCAAGGCCTTCTAGAGGGAGGACGTATCGCTCGTCGCTCCGACCTGGCTGCAGTCGATTATGCCGCGCGTAGTAAAAATAGCCACGCGCGGAATGCGATTACCACATCTTAGTACTTTGGTAATAAAATATTTAATTATTTTTATTACCTACAATGATTTTGTAATGAGTATAAATTATGTTTCAGGTAATATAATGGGACGTAATTCCGAGGCTAAATTTTGTTATGTATTGTAATATAAAATTTAATATATTTCGTATTTGTAAGGGGTTGTAAGGCCCCTAACACTAATTATGTGTTCGAACACGAAATGATTAATAAAACGTCCGTAGTGTCTACTGATTGAACACTGATTTGAATGCAACTTAACAATGTAATAATAACGAAAATATGATTAGTATCCAAAATTTGTATTATTCTTTGCTTGCACAGTAATATTTGTCTACTTATAATGCAAATAAAATATTTTATGATATTATATTACAGTTACATTTCAATTGAATATTTGAAGCGCACGGATCAAAGTTGTTTGAGCCGATTGTATGGCGAGCCGACGCGGCAGCTCTACACACACAGCTTTGGTCGCTTATGTGTGCGTGAAATTAACGAAGAAATACCTATAGTTGACTTTGCGCACAAGGTGTATACGCTCTTAAGAAAGGGTATATATTTGAAATGTTAAGTTAGAAAACATAAAACCTTAGCCCTGTAAATATTTTACCTAAAGATTAAATTAATGTCTTAACATTGTGATTAAGTGAATTAATAAATCCAATCAATTAATAAGGTGAAAACCTGTAAATGGCCATATATTTCTTATACAAGTACATTTCTATTCTGATGTATGTAAGCTGTTGGTTTTCTAATATAGTATATACATATATAAAATAAAATAAATAAATACTTAAATCCCCTTAAAGTAAGGCAAAACTTATGCACAATTAATATTGTGAAATATATATTTTTGTGAAAATATGTTTAATTGATTATTAATGAGAAATAGCTAAACAACGGTATTCTAATTTAAACATAATTTTATAACCATCATTTTTATTTTCAGATTGTAACAATGCCGAGGAAACTTACAACCTTTGTTCTGCTGCTTCTCATCCTATCTATCGAAATCGTTAATGGAAAACATGCAAATAAAACAAAAACATACAAGACTATTCACAAAAAACATGGAAACACAAAAATGAAAATAAACATTGACCGCATCAAACGCTCCGCAAATGAAATCGAAGCCAGCCCTCCGTGGATAAACAAAGCAATGAAAATAATTCCAGATCGTTTGGCCTACGATAATGAGATAAAAGACAAGATACCTACAAACATAAATGTTTTTAGAAACATAGAGGTCGAACCATTCTGGGCGACTCGAGGAAGACGTGACAGTTCGTCGGGTGAAGACTATTCCGATGCTGAATATTCTGATGTAGGAAACCCCAAGCAAGGAGGCATCGTCTGCAAGGACTGCCCCACTCCAACGAGCATGAATTATCGAAATACGAAGGTGAGCCGAGATGAATATTCGCCATTTTGGGGTAATCGTGGAAGAAGAGGGTCAGATGAAACTGATCTACCAGCTAATGTGTTTTGGGGAAGCCGCGGCCGACGAGAGGACAATGAACCTTTCTGGGGAAATAGGGGACGTAGGAAAGATGACGTTTCTTTCTGGGGCAACCGAGGTCAACGTGAAGACGAACTTTTTTGGGGTAATAGGGGTCGACGGGAGAATAATGCATCTTGGAAACAAAGTAGTTCGTATGAAGATGAACCATTCTGGGGGAATCGAGGTAGACGGGAGGACCCTGAACCGTTTTGGGGAAACCGCGGTCGTAGAGAAGATTCAGAGCCCTTTTGGGGTAACAGAGGAAGACGGGAAGATTCTGAACCATTCTGGGGCAACCGTGGCAGAAGGAAAGAATCGGAACCGTTTTGGGGAAACCGTGGTAGAAGAAAAGAACAATTAAAGGAATCAATTCTCACCGCAATCGACAACGTAGAAAGTGATATTGAAAACTTATCGAGACTTAGAAGAAGTGAGAATGCTGAACTAAATCCTTTGAAACTGTTGTCATATCCTGCAGTTAAAAGCAAAATGCTAATTTCTCCGAACTCTGAGACAGTTCACGATAGCAGGATTTTTGCGGAACAACCACGGTACATTCTAGTTGAGCGTAGCAGCCGGTCATCGGCTGAGGAAGACCCATACTTCATATCAAGAGGCAAGAAGTATTACCTGAACTATAGCCTCATTAAAGCAGCAAGGGACAGACGTGGAGCCATAGAAGAAATAGTCAAATCAGTTCGCAATGACCCCTATTATATTGCAAGAGGTAAAAAGCGTAGAGAAGACATCAAACCGGGCAATAGCACACAGCGTGAGGAACTTAAAAAGGTAAAGGAACTTGTATGTGCTGCTATAGATCTGATAATGATTAATAACCAAAATACTAAGGTGAAAAGGGAAATAAATGACGATAGGGACAGGAGACAAATCTTGAAGAAACTTGCCGCTCAGTTACAAATGGACCCGTATTTCGTAAGCAGAGGCAAGAAAAGTGACGAAAATGCAGATAAAGATTATTTATACGACTTTATCAATGATGTAGCTGAGAAATGTGATAATTAAACTTGTACTTGCATTAATATGGATGATATAAAATGACTTGATATATTTTGCTAGTTGTAATAAATAAAATGTTATGAGCATTACGCGTTGTATTAGATTAATTCCATCATAATAAAATTAGAATGGATCTGAATGAATAAATGTGGATTGTTTAATTGATTCTATTTATTTTTGTTTCGTGAAGGTTTTTACTTTCGCAGTTGAAATGATGAAATAACAATAAAACATTAACGAGAGTCCTAATAAGATGAATTCTGATAAATTGTATCAAATATCAGAAATATACAGGGTATATCAAGACTGCTACCGAAAACGAAGCCGGGTGTTAGTTTAAGCGACTTCAGACACAATGCAACAGAAAAAGTTTTATTTTGTTATTTTTTTCCTATTACCATATTTGGGTGGTAAATACATTTTTTCCTAAAATAATAGTGTATACCCTTTTATTTATAAATAATCTAAGGTATAAAAGAGTTTAAATTATTAAAAACTATGGATTTACTACCCAAAAATGACGATATTTAAAAAATCATAAAAAATAATTGTCGCGTTTCTTTGCGAAATTTTTAGTTGCTTTGTGTTTGTAGTCACTAAAACTACCCGCCGGCTTCGTTTTCGGTAGCAGTCTTGAGATACCCTGTATACAGCCTCCGTGGCGTAGTTGTTAAGACGCTGACTGCGAAACGAGAAGCCGCGGGTTCGATCCCCGCACCGAAACAAATATTTGGGAGTCCGAACATTTCTGATACCCACAACACTTAATTGATTGATTGTGACTGTTTGGTGTATTTATATTTTGTTATGAATTATTTTTTACTTAATTGAATTCACACATAAACGTGGCAGCAATATTCCTTTTAAGGTAGGTAAAGCTGTCATTAAGAACTATCATTGCTACTGCAACTCCCTTAATCCATTATTGTCAGCGGTACGTATTTTAATGGCACCGAGAATTGAAGATCTGCCGTCTGCGAGTCTCTCTGAATGTTTAACACGTAATATATAGAAATAGCACATACATATACTGCATATATGCGTATACAGCGTAGGTATACAGAGATATGTATGAGATATACAGAGCAACCACTGGACATATTGAGACTTTAAATCTCATGTCTCAAAGTGGTGAATGCAGTGGAATGCAAAACATTGCTGCGACTTGGCCAGCAGCATTATGTATAATTGTACGATACATTATGTTTTCATGCGATGGCCAAGTCGATCTATTTATTTAAAACGAAAAGAATTTTTAATATTGATATGATAATAACTTACGTAATAACTTTATACAGAAGGTCCCTTAAGCAACGACTAAATAAATTAATCGACTTGGTATTACATGCATCTCACAACTTTTTAGTTGCGAGACTTGGAATTTTTTTACAGGATGTTTTTGATAAATACGAAAGTTTGTGTGTTTGTAACTTGTTGTGTCTTTACGTTCAAACCGCCGCGCTGGACCAATTTTTATGAAATTTGGCATGGAGCTAGCTCACACCCTGGATTGACGCATAGGCTACTTTTTATCCCAGCAAAATGTTATGTTTCTACACATATGCTGCAGTTGCTAGATGTGCCGCGTGCCAGAACCAACTTACGTGAAAAGTCTCTTAACCAAGTTACCGATAACCGAAACCATTCTTTGCCTGCACGCTGAGTGAATTTACAAGTGTCATCACTACATAGTATAAAACAAAGTCGATTTTTCTGTCCCTATTTTTCTTGTTCGCTTAAATCTTTAAAACTAAGCAACGGATTTTGATGCGGTTTTTTTTAATAGATAGAGTGATTCAATAGAAAGGTTTATATGTATAATAACATCCATTAAATAGTGGAGAAATATTGTTATTTTGGAGGTTTCTAATGTTATGTCGTTAATTATCAATATTTTTTCCGCTTACATTGCAAACGCAGGCTGAACCCTACGAGATTTATCAAAATAATGTACTACATATTTGTACACATTGAAAGGTCTACAGAAAACTCCGCGATGGTATATGTCTATCTCTTATGGATATCCCACAATAACATTTTTTTGTCATTTACTTTTTACGACAAATAATGGCTAATTTTCGAAGCGATTTTAACCAATACAGCATTAATAAGGATTAACTGGATAAGGATCCAATTAAATAGCTTAAATAAATTGTTGATTTAATATAGATCTATGTGGTCCTTTACAGCACAAGATTTAAATGAATATTTTCGAAGATATTACAGATTTAAAATTGCGGGACGTAGCGCTTGCGGCGGTACTGGCCGGCCGGGGCGGCGGCAACGTGCCTATATAGGAATGTTTATATGTATAATAATAATACGTACATATTATTGTACAAAAATCTATTTGTACCCGGGCGAAGCTGGGCCGGGCCGCTAGTTGTTTATAATTTGTTATGGTAAAAAAAAAATAAGGTAAGAACATAATTATGAGAATATGATAGGATAGTCAACATTACTGTATTTTTTTTCTCCTGTGTTCTTTCATGTTGGGGTGTGATTAGCATTGCAACTTGGTGTGAGCATGTGGGGTGAGAATTAACCGGCAAAGGAATAGGTTCTCGCTATTTGATACGACGACCCGTCACACTACTCTTTTAAGACCCACCCTGTAAAAGTTGTTGTTAAGTGAATAAATAAATAAATAAAGTAGGTTCAAAAAGTATCTGCACCCGAGCAAATCCGGGCCAAACTGATAGTAAGTAAATAAAACTCGTTCGTGTTAGTGCGACTTGTTTATTCTGAATAATTATAAATATAGGATACAATGTCCATACGTCCTATATCGATTTGTTGCTCTCGTAAGATCAGGTAACATTAGTTCAATATTTTTGAGCAATCACAATTTTAATTCACCACAAATAATATTTTTCGATGAGAAGTAATTCTGAACTATAATTTTCTCTACTATCTATAGCTAATAGAAGAAGTTTTGTAAAATGGTTGTATATATATTAATGTGGACAATGATTACTTTCCCAATTTTTTTATATAATACTTTCATTTTGATAAGCAGTTTATTTCACTTAAAAAACAACACACAGGATATGCATACCATAGGGTAGATTTAAAAACGCTTCTAACACCACATATATAAATTCAAAACAGCAGATCTCACTAAGGACTCAGCATGCAAATCTCTATTCTGAAAATTTGAATACATCAAGGTCAAGTGTGTTTCTTAAACGACAAATATTCTTATAGTAATCTATAATACTTTTACACTTACGGTCAATCAATAGCTTACATGAATACCTATTTCTAATACCATGCGTTAGGCAAACAAAAAAACTGAGAAAGTAAACACTCGCAAATATTACCTGTAAAGCTCTTCAACGAAATTAATGAACAATTTAAAAGACCTAAAATGCATCTTAGGTACACAAATTATCATTATTTCAATATAGCCTACATCTTCACATTCACAGCGATATGACGGATACATAAAAATTCATGTCTTGATATGGATACATGTAAACAACTCTAAAACATTTCAGAATACTATAAAACGTCTCTAAAGGTACATAACAGGCCGAAGAGATGGTCCAAAAATCGGATAAATGTACTCAAATAATACTGCACTTTACAAAACATTTTTGATGTTAAAACCGACGTTTCACGTCTTATATTAATCTCAAAATTTACGCAATACACCTATTATTTAGCGTATCTTTAAATCAAAAGCTGGAATTATACTAAACATTCAACGAAAACATTAAAAAACCACCTGGCTGCACTTGTGATGCGTCATCGTAAAACGTCCACAAAGCGTTTTATTAAACGCGGTAAGAATTTCGGAACCCTGTAGGCCGGATAATTAGTTCATACTCTCCATAGAAGAAGATGATTGGTGGAATCCTCCCTTCCAGCGTCTTCCGTCATGGTGGAACTTCGGAAGTCTTCGTATCCGTCCCCGCCGGATATAATCAGTGTTTCCTTGTTATTTTGGTTGCTTTCTGTTTGTTTTTGAAGTTTATCCGCGTTGGTCGAGCGTCGACTCAATGCTTTGGTCTTGAGTGATGTTTGGGTTGATTTTGCCGGTTGTTTCTGAGGCGCTGGATTCTCGACTATGGTCAAAAATCTCACGTGGCCTGTGTGTCCGTAGGTTATTCCTAAAACAATAATGAACTTATTTATAACTTACAATTTCGTGAGTTATACAATATACGAGGAATAATAATGCAGCCTATGTGTATGGCCCATTCCTGGGCACGAGCGTCCTTCATCATCAAGATTTTAACTGTCAGGGCCTCGGATGCTAGCTCAATGACTCTTCGTAATTCTACGTTAAATCTAGGTTAATTAGTTATACTTCATCATACACTTTCCTTAAATCTGAAATACTTCAACGAACTTCTGACCAGGCTCTTGATTAGGGCATCATCAATTTAGTTTACCGTGTAAGATTGGAATATGATAAAGGATGAGTAGAATGAAACATTAGACGGCTAACTTACGTGGAACGTGGTTGTGTGAAAGAAATGATGAATGAAGATTTAGAGAATGAATTATAAAGATGTTTACGTACGGAAGGACGAAATCTGAGATAATCGCATGAAAGGTGTTGGAAAACGTAGAGGTGGAGTGAGACACGAAGAAAGACAGATGTAAAGACGAAATAAGAGAATTGAAGATACTGAAAAAATGCCCATCAATCTTTGTTCGATTGAATGAATTTGATTGAATGACCCGAATGGAACTATTCCCAAACAAAATGATACATTACCAGTAAGATGCGGATGGTTGAAGACCCCAGTTCGTTTGTTGGGTGAGTTGTGCAATGGCGCAGTGAGAAGGACTCCGGCGCTGGTGCCCACCCATAGAGTGTCTCGGTGCGCCAGTAACGCCGTCACACGTAGACAAGCCGCCTTGTGCTGCCTTATTATATCGTCACAGCCTGTGGAAAAGACCGAATATTCAATAGATAATACACATTAATTAGTGACTCAATGGAAGGACCCGGGATCGTAGGAAGGAGGGAACACGCGTGACAGCAAACAATCCACAGCTTGATTTTGCGGCACATAAAATACATTATTATAAAAACTTTTAAATCACTCACCATGCAACATCTTAGTGACTTGCGGCGTGATATTGATTTCGGCGAGTTGCTCCCGACTGGTTGCGTTGTAGCAACGCAACTGCGCCGCGTTGTGGAGCGACAACCATATCGTACTGCCGGCCACCGCCATGTGGCTTATCGGCTTCGACTCTGAACTTATTTGGAATGTTTCGTCCACCTGTGGAAATTGATTTAAATCAAATTAAAGATTAAAACCGATTTGAGTGGTGATACTTGCTAAGTAATAAATGCCTACAATAGCAGCAAACGAAAAAAAGTTTTACTGTTGTATTTCGTTCAGTGAGTGAGGTTACTAGAAACCTAATATTAGTAGGTGGATTCGTATCCTACTTACTTGGTAGAATATTGTTACGGATAATATATTTTAATGGAGTAATTATTTTGAAAGGATTCAACTTTTAGTTATATGTAATTACAAATTTTGATATTGTTAATGTGGGAAACAAAAACATTTTAGAATAACGTAGGAAAAATATAACATTGTGTACTGGAGTGGTCGAGGTTGATGTATTTGATGATGTTCCTGGTGAGAGTATTGTTGTTACGGAAGATGATAATTATATTTTTGTTTTTTTTTTTCACTCTGGCCGAGCATAGTGGCGACATTGCACCTGATGGTAAGCGCAAATACCGCCCAGGCAGAGTATCCATTGGCATCGGACGGCAGTCCCATGCCAATGGGAACAATAATGCCGGCTTGCTAAGGTGCTTCTTCACACTACGGCGGAAAGACCCAGGATTGTAGGAAGGAGGGAACACGTGAGATGGCAAACAATTCCACAGCCTGACGGTGCGGCACAAAAAAGAATTTGAGAACCGTTTGGTTCGCGCCGGGATGGTGTGGACCGACAAGCTATGGCTTCGCAAGCCAGCACGCGTGGTTCTGGCGAGGAATGGAGAGGAGGGGATGAAGTTGAACAATTCCTCAGAGCATTCACCGTGATGCAGGCTGTAGAACACGCTTAGAGAGGCGACATCCTTCCGGAGTTGTAGCGACTCTAAGTTGCTCGTAAAGTCTGCACCATTCACAATGCGGATGGCCCGCCGCTGCAATCCATCCAAGGCATCGAGCAGGTACTGGGCGGATCCATCCCAGAGGTGCGAGCAGTACTCCATGCCCGGCCGGACCTGCGCTTTATACAAACGGTAAAGCTGACCGGGCGTGAAGAACCGACGCACCCTGTTCAGGACTCCAACAGTGCGTGATGTGGCAGATATTACACCCTCGATGTGATTCCTTGGATTGAGATCACAGCGGATATCCACACCAAGGATACTCAGATATTCGTAATTATGTTGAATTTGTAAATGTAGTTAATGATTGCTGTGATGATAGTAATAAAAATAATAATAGAACTCTTTATTATTACACCACAAAACAAGAAAATAAAAATAAGAAGCAACTGTACATTAGGTGGAACAATTGGCGGCCTTATCGCTAATAGCGATCTCTTCCAGGCAACCATTCAAGCAGGTAAAGATACCAGGAGACATTGGCGGTGCTTTATGTTTAGAAATAAATGCATAAACTAACATAAACAATACCTACATATATATTAGATATTCCTAGATTTATATATATTAAGCAAACAATAAACTTACATAAAATACATAACAAATATATACATATACTTAATAGTGTATGGACATTATACTATTGCGAGAGATAGGAACCCTTTAACTGGAGTTTGAAGGTTTCCAGTGAGGACGAACGTTTAATAGAGAGAGGCAGTGCGTTCCACAACCGTACTGCTGCTACTGTAAAAGAGCGATCATAAAACGACGTCCTATGTGCTGGAAACTTTAGTATAAGATTCTCTGACGACCTAAGAGAATGAGAATTAGCAGTATGTAAGAAACTAAAGCGTTCCTGAAGGTAGCGCGGAGACGAGGGATTAAACAGAATACTGTAGAGAAGAGATAGTATATGAACATCCCGGCGGCGCGGCGGCGTATAGGAAGCCACTTGAGCTTAATACGATATTCAGAAATATGCTCATATTTGCGCAGTCCAAATATAAACCTGATACAGAAATTTTGAAGACGCTCAAGTGTACACCATGAGGAAATCATTTCCCCTAGACGCACGCACTGACGGCGACCGTACAGGTAACTTTGAAACCAGTCAATCACGCTTGGAGATATGTTGAAGGAGCGAAGTATAGCTAGGAGGATATCAAGATCAACCGTGTTAAAGGCGTTGCTAATGCGTTGATAGTATTGTAAGGAATGATAATAAAGATGTCCATAATGATAACGATGTAATTGTGTACCTGCAGCGAGTACGAGTTGATGTTTTTGATGATGTTTCCGATCAGAATATCGTTGTTAGTGAAAATGATAGTTAAATTCGTGATTGTGTTGGAGTTATAAATGAAGTTACTGATGTATGTGTTGATATTGTATATAAGGATGTAGTTTACCTGCAGCGAGTGTGGGTTGATGATCTTGATGGAGGCGTGCGTAGCGCACCACAGTTTGCCGGCGGAGAGCAGCATGCTGCTCACGGGACTGCTGCCGGTGCCCACGCTGATCGTACAACGCTCCGTCCACGAACCGTCTGGTACAAATGTACAATCACAATCCTACACAGTTTGCTTAGAGTATCTATAGTATAGACGGAGCGCTGGTACTTCAAAACGTAGATAAAATGGTGGTGCCGGGCCACATTTTTCTGCCCTCCTATTGGCTAATTTTGAACAGGTTGTGCAACATACATAAATTACTTAGAAAAAAATAAAAATACATAGTTAAGGGCTATTTTATTTGACCCAAACTCGTTTTAAAAGGACAATATTTAAATATAATTTCGGCTATCAAAGGAATTTAGAGCAATTTATTGCTAAATAATTAATTCAATTTTAACTAATATAGGAGCGCTACCAACATTACGAACAAGAAAACGCTCGTTTTTTGAATGTCGCCAGGTCGTATCTGTCCGGGAATGATGCCGCTGGCAACTGGTTCCACAGATTTGTAGTACGTGGGAGAAAGTGCCGGGAAAAACGTACTATAGTAGATTTCCAACCTCCAAGGTGATGTGGATAAATTAATTCTTACCTATATCTCGACAGTACACAACGAGGTCACCGTTGCCCAGAGCTACAAACACCTTGCCCTCCACGTACCTGGAAAATGAGAATTTATAACCTGTATGAAACCATTAAATTAAATGTATATGATGTCTTAAGTATAGAAAAAAATAATTGCTAATTATGTCTTGCGAATATAATACCTTATTAAAGCGACATAAATGACTCATTAACTATAAAGATTCCTGCAATAAGTAGAAAATTAGCGTTCCCAAACGATACGGTGATTGATCTACTAGATACTAAATTTTAAATCAAACGATTTCCTTGCGGTTTTATATCATATCGGAAATATCAATGATGGAAATATTTTCTGTTGGAATTATGTTAAGAAATCATATAATAAATATAGTTTTTAAGACTTATTTAGTGCTATACAATTAACTTCTGCGTCTTTTTCCCAATCTTTACCTACTTAGTTCTATACTTACACAATGGAATGAACTCCCGAATTGTGTTGCAATTTGACCTTATTCTTTTTTATCCTGATGTTATCCAGACAGTTGTATACATGGATACACCCGTCTTCAGTCCCCAGCCACATTGTGGGCTGATTCGCTGTAGTGCCACTATCCTCTGATGACTGACGACTTGCAGGCGATGACAGAGTTCCTGTAGGATATATACAGGTTATTAATGATGATAGCAGAAATGAAAGATTCAAAGATCTTGTGAAAGACTATTGGAATAAAGAATATTTTGATTTCGAATTTGAAGATGTTTTTTTTTTGTTGATGCAATGAATGGCAAGCTTGACGTTCACCCGATGGTTAGCATTACGACCGCTCATGAACAGTACCAAAATAAAACAACTGGAATCACAAAGCAATGATTGGCATTGAAGATGTTAGGTCTCAATATGTCCAGTAGTTAGTGTTGAGTAGGACATGACTTGAAAAAGAGTTTGTAAAAGTAGCCTCATTTTCGTACTGAGTCAGTACAATGTCCCACTTCAATTGAAGTGAGGCGTACTGACGCTAATTTGTGGATCATAACTTTGCCTCACGGCTCAAGCCAATGAAATGACATTACAGACCAAGTAGTACACCAAATATGAAGTAGTACAAATTAAAAAGTTGAGCCGCTCTTACATTTTTACGTCATGTACGGGACAAATGTGCAGTACATTTGTATGTCCTACTCAACACTACCAGTAGTCACTCTGGCTACAATGTCCTTCACACCGAAACTTAACAGCGCATTTACACTGCTGTTTGGTGGGAGAAATAGACATGGCGGTCATACCCACGACCTCTCACATATGAGAAATCTACCAGTGAATGTCTGCAAAATAATGGTTAAGCTTTAGTTTGGAACGATGTTTCATATTATAGTCACTCGCAATCTGAGAGTTGTTGGTTTGGCAAAGGCAAATGTAGAAAGCAGATTAAAAATCAAATATTCAATGTAAATTATGAGAGAGATGTGTGAGATTTCTGGATGCCCAATACTCCTTTCCTCTTCCCATCATTTTTCCTTCCCACGTTGGGACTCCACATACTTTAGTAATTTGTTTTTGAAGACGCAAATGTGTAAAAACAACGTTTTTTTTTATATCAGCGGTTATAAAAAATATACCTAAACCTTTATTAAAAATATCTTGATCTTAGTTAAAATACTATGGATTCTAAAAAAACACATAAAAGCATAGAGGTTAAACGTAGAGTATTTATAATACAGAGGGAACACTGTCATACATTTGCGTCTTCAAAAACATATTTACTTTCATGTCTTGTTCGTAATGTTGGTAGCCGTTCTATATTAGAGAAAATTGTACTAATTATTTAATTACAAATTGCCGTAAATTCCTTTGATAATGGAAATTAAAGCTATTATCATTTTAAAACAACTGAAATGAAATTTCCCTAAATTATTTATTTTAATTTTTCTTTTCTTGGCCAACTTGACAAATATTAGCCAATTTCATCCATCATCCATCCATCAGCCAAAGGAAGTCCACTGCTGAACATAGGCCTCCCCCAATGATTTCCACAGATACCTGTTGGAGGCAGCCTGCATCCAGCGACGTCCCGCGACCTTTACCAGGTCGTCGGACCATCTTGTGGGTGGACGTCCTACGCTGCGCTTTCCGCTACGTGGCCTCCATTCGAGCACTTTCCGACCCCATCGGTCATCAGATCTCCGCGCTATGTGCCCTGCCCATTGCCACTTCAACTTGCTAATCCGGTGGGCTATGTCGGTTATTTTAGTTCTCCTACGGATCTCGTCATTTCTGATTCGATCTCGTAGGGAAACCCCGAGCATAGCCCTCTCCATAGCTCGTTGAGTGACTTTGAGCTTCCTAATCAGCCAATTGGAGGGCAGAAAAAGGTTGCCCGGCACCACCATTTCTATCTACGTTTTTGCAGTACCAGCACTCGCTCTATATTACAAATACTATGAGAGGTTAAAGTAATTTTGCTTCTTTAAAGCGCGCGTGTTCAAACATGCAAAGCTGAAGCGTATATTTACAGATTTTTACCTAGCATTACTCGTCCGGTAACTAAGAGGCATAGGAGGAAAGGTAGACATTAAAGACAGAGTATCAGGTACATTCCACATAGGGACATCAATAAAGGTAGAGGTTACTACAGATTGTTAGGTGCTTACGCATTGCATTCAAATTGTATTTGAAAATATTGATACTTTCTGATCTAATTAAATGGCTACATAGAAGATGTGCTAGAACACTTAATTTTCCAGAAGACTTGATTATACTGTTCTATATTGGATTCTTAATTTGTTCATTGTTATAAAGATTGTTTTGGTAATCGTCAACATCTGATTCCGTCATAGTAAAAAAGGTTTTTTTAGTTTAGTTTTCAATAGTTAGTTAATTATAAATGTCAATAAATCCCGACTATGTCCCGAATAAATCCAGACATTAATCGGGACGATATTTTCACTGCTACAGAATGAACGCAATACGTAAACATTTAAGGTGAATTATGTTGTTATGTTAAAAATAGCCTAGGACAGAGATACAGTGTTGAGAGAATATATTAGTTGAAATATTGGTGTGTGTAATAAAAGAATGTTTAAAAAATATTTATTAAAAATGAAACATATTAACTTAATTCGCGCGCATACATACCAAAGATAGTTTATGTTTATTTATTTATTGAGAACTAAAGTTTAAGATTTTTAAGATGATTAAGGAAGATAAATATTTGTTAGGACATAGATAACATCGAAAAAACTACTAAAGTTGGTATTTATGCTATCATAGTTAAAAGCGAGGATTAATATAAAAATTACTGTAGTGATATTAGGACTTTAAGAATAAGGCATTTAAATTATTTCAGATGTCTTAAGTTTATATCAAAATGTCAGAAAACAGGAAAGGTAAGTTAAGTCATATAATGAAAATGAAAATAAATTGCTCATTATAACCAATACTCAATATTTCCGAACTTTATAATAATAATTTTGCATAAAAACATTAGTATTTTTATGATACACCTTTAAAACGTTACACAGCTCTTGTTATTAGCACCATTAGGTTAGACACATTCGACTCTATGGTTGTGAAGCTGTGGGACTTTAAATCGAGACGCCATTTTTTTTATTAACAATCACTTTGTTAGTTAATGAGGACTAGAAAACATTTCTGTCTCTCAGCCACTTGTCCTTCCTTGCTTTTAACCGCACCGCTCCCCTACGACACGTGACGTCACAGTTGTCAGAAAAGATGTGGCTCTTTAAAAACTTAGAATTTTTAATTGTAATTTTTGGCTTTTCCAACTCAAAAGGTTGCCGACCCCTGGGTTAGATAATAGTGATGAGAGACATGAAAAACTTCTACAAAGAAGAATGCTCATTCATAGTATGGGTAAAAATATCGTAGATCCGATACTGCTTAAAACTTACCTGAAGTGATTCCCATGGCCTGTTTATCCACCGCTGGATTGGAGCTACTCTTCATCACGGGATGGACCTGGATATTCTGTCCTGTATGGGGGGTGCTGAGACTCTTGCTATGGTTTGGAGTGAGGGTGCTACGGTTGCCCAGGCTGGCGGTGAGACTGCTGTGCAGCCTGATGGTGGCCGACTCCTGGCTCCGTTCGGATTGAGCGTCCTGGTTCTCGCTGGTGGAAGAGCCGTCGTCCTCGTCGTCACTTGATGATGAACTGGAATTGGAGAAGGGGTTTTGTAAGATTTCAGATTTGACTTAACCGATTGCGGTGAAATGAAAAAAGGAATGGTAAAGATTTTAGAAGTCTGTGCTTGAGGGGATACAAATTGCTCTCGATAGAGAGATGTGAAAGAGCTTAGGGGAGGCATTTGCCCAGTGGAATCTTTTTGGCTAATATAATAATAATAATCTGTCTGTGAATTTTAAACTTTAAACTGGTTTAAGAGCGTTTACACCTTGCGCGCAAAGTCAACTATAGGTATTTCTTCGTTAATTTCACGCACACATAAGCGACCAAAGCTGTGTGCGTAGAGCTGCCGCGTCGGCTCGCTATACAGTCAGCGCAACCAACTTTGATCCGTGCGCTTCAAAATTCTAATATTGAATTGAAATGTAACTTATGATTTATATATTGGTAATATTATATCATAAAAATATTTTATTTGCATTATAAGTGGACAAATATTACTGTGCAAGCAATGAACAATACAAATTTAGATACTAATCATATTTTCGTTATTATTACATTGTTAAGTTGCATTCAAATCAGTGTTCAATCAGTAGACACTACGGACGTTTATTAATCATTTCGTGTTCGAACACATGAATAGAGTTAGGGGCCTTACAACCCCTTACAATTACGAAATATATTTAATTTTATATTACAATACATAACATAATTTAGCCTCGGAATTACATCCCATTATATTATCTGAAACATAATTTATACTCACTACAAAATCATTGTAGGTAATAAAAAGAAAAAATATGTTTTACTACCAAAGTACTAAGATGTGGCAATCGCAGTCCGCGCGTGGCTAGTTTTACGACGCACGGCAAAAATCGACTGCAGCCAGGCCGGAGCGACGAGCGATACGTCCTCCCTCTGGAAGGCCTTGCGGCGGTCTGATTTGATGCACGGCCGACAGCGTGTTTTATAGTGGTTTTTAAAATATATGTAGAAAACATGAAAACTAATTTTATTGAAATATAAAAATTGCAATTTATTGATAAGATGTTCTTCTATTGTAATATGCAATTGCTATAAAAAATTATGTATAATAAGTTGGTGAAAAAAAAATATGTTCTTGCCGAGAGTTTCTGAATAATTTCGCATTGTTAAAATTTTTATTTTTCAGGAAATAAACTCAGCAAAATCCCTCCATAATGGTCTTATTAGTCGGATAATATTTTTATTTTAATCTTATATTTAGTGATTTCGGATATCTTAAGCTTCTAAATTGCTACTTAAAGCCTAAATAACGAAACTAGTGTTCAGTAATCCTTATACTACTCACAAATTATCCATCAATCTATAATGTTTTCCACCAAAATCCCTAGATGACAACCTTTTCTAAAATTAATAATAATTATTTTTCCTTGAAATTGTTTATTGGTGGCATTTCATTTGAAAACTCCTGTTTTTTAGCCAAAAAGCGCGCAAAGGGTAGAAACGCTCTTAAGGGTTTCTGAGATTTACGCGAATTTTACACATTGAAATAAAACTATTATTTACGGATTTTATCGCGGATTTGGTTTAATTTTTACATTTTTCGCGTAGTCCGGCCCGGTCCGCCCCGTGACCACGAAAGCTGTAAAGAAATCGAAACGTCAGGAACTCAAAAATTTAAAAATAAACCAAATCCGCGATAAAATCCGTAAATAAAAGTTTTATTTCAATTTAAACTGGTTCTCTTACTTTGGATTAGAACTGGATGATTGTACGAAAAGATATAATATGAAATATTTCAGCGGTTAAAGATTTTCGGAGTTTATAATTTAATTTTGAAAAATGTCCCTTATAAATTCATAGAATCTTCTCTTTTAAAATTTAATTAAAAATGTTTTTAGCTCTTATCAATTCTTAGAATCTTGTTAATAAACACAGTTTGTTTAATACATGTCGGTGTATAAGGGTTACCTGTCCAAGCGAATATTCTTGCAGCTGTCGTCTGGATCAGATATGCTGATGCCTGGCTTTACAGACCCAGTGCTGTTCAGCGAACTTGTACTTCTGAAATATTGTGCAACAGATGTCAGTTAAAACTCATTTTATGGAGCCATGGACAGGCAATTACATGACGTTTGGCTAAAGATAATTATATTTATTTTGTAACACATCTGTATCTGTATCAGCCCATATACGTCCCACTGCAACACATGAGTGACGATAAATTTGTACAAGATCTTCAAGTTTAAAAATATATGGCGCATATCCTTATTATAATATATTCTTCAATATATAATTATATATTGTTCAGTCTATAATATTATATAATTAATAGGTATGTTTTAATATCCTTCGAGGCGGCAACAATTCTAGCAAGATTTCCTCCCTTGGATATACTGGCGGATATGGACGCAAAGGCTTACAGCCGAATACGCATCGTCCGGCAAGAATACGCAGGTCAGTCAACTACGGCGATTGAAGTGTCAATCAGACGGCAGGAACGACTGATTGCCTTCGCGACATGGCACTCGAGGCTCTGCGAGGAGCCCCACGTGCACAAACGCGTTGTCGAGGCAATCTTGCCGGTCTTCGAAAGCTGGATGAGACGCAAGAGCGGACGACTCACATATAGAATTACTCAGATAATCACCGGGCATGGGTGTTTCGGTGATTATCTGAATAAGATAGGACGGGAGGCAACGGCGATTTGTCACCATTGTAGTACTGGAGACCAGGATTCCGCATCGCACACTCTTATGCAGTGTTCTGCCTGGGAGGTGGAGAGGCGAGTCCTAACAAATGCGATTGGCCAAAATCTCTCTCTGCCAGCTGTCATTGTGGCAATGCTGGAGGGAGAACGCCAGTGGAATGCCGTAGCCTCCTTCTGTGAAACTGTAATGGCGAAGAAGGAGGCAGCAGAGCGGGATCGGGAGAGAGCCGATCCTGCTCGGAGACGAAGTCGCCGAGGTGGTGCCAGACATCGCCCTGGCTAAAGGCAAGGGGGAGTAAATCAAGAACAACTTCTCAGAGTAGTGCTTTTAGAAGCTACGCACTGGAGGAACTTCGGCGTGTTCTTTGTGAGGTCCCGGAGTTTCTCCAAAGTGCTGATGGAGCAAGATGGGGTTTTTAGTCGGTAAAAATCCGGCATTCCCTCCTAGCGAGGGGATCCAAGAGGATTTTCCCCATGAAAAAATAAAAAATAAATAAGGTATGTTTTAATAATTATAAAAAAAATATTAATTGGCGTACAAAATTTATATACCTACTTATAGCGCATAGGCCCATAGCTTATGGGAAAAAAAGCTACGAGATGTAGCAAAAAGTCTTAAATGTTAATCAACTTCAGGTAACAATAAACCTTATTACTTTACATTAAGATCTATTATGGTTTGGATCATACTAAAATCTAATAAGACCACTCGCTCATTTGTGCTCTTATTTCTCTTGGCATTAATAATAATAATAATAAATAACACCCAACAGTCACATACATAGTCCTGACCCCACACTAAGATCGAGTCTTGTGTTGTGGGTATCAGGAACTACGAGAGACTTTTCGGTCTCACAAACACCCAGACCCGGAAGAAATATTTGTGGGCCGCACAAACATTTCTCTCGGTGCGGGGATCGAACCCGCGGCCTCTCGTTTCACAGGCGGCGTCTAACTAACTGCGCCACGGAGGCTGGCATTGTTAGGCCGTTATTGTTATCTAGTGTATATTTGATCGAAGCATTAAGCTATTCGAAGTGCGTGGTGGCCTGTTGGTAAACGGACTAGACGCGACTGTCATGTTCACAATGGTCGCGGATTCGAATCACAGGGCACACCTCTTTTCACTTTTCGGAGTTATGTGTGTATCATGTGGAAACCTGGATACCATAGCGAATTAAAATTCTATGATATGTAAGTCAGCCAACCCGAAGTAGGCCAGCGTTGTGGACTATATGGCCTAACCACTCTCAATCGTAATGTCGATTGTAGTGGAGGCCCGTGCCCTGCAGTGGGACATATATGGGCTGATAATGTTGAAAGAGGAACTTTTGGCTCGGGAAAGTGTGTGTAACCGCTAGGATTTTTTGAGCATCTTTGCAGTAATATTGTTGTTAAGTTATTTTCTAGAATGTATGTAGGTTTGCTTAAGCGAGTGTGATCAAAATAATTGAGGAGTGGAATACAGCTGATACGGTATTAAGCTACTCACGGTATATCCAGCGTCTGTTGCCTGGTGAGCGCCGGGGCGGGGGGCACGCACGCCACACACAGTATACGCGCGTTACACACGCCATTACATGACGTCACCTGAGGCTTGGGACTTAATGTCAAAACGCACACTTGGCCCACGTAACCGTCGCTGTTGCATACCTGTAAATATATATTTTATTTTATTTTATTCTTACATTCAAAAAACTAACAAGTAATAAAAAAAGATCTGAATTTTATGTAAAATAGGTAATTTTTTTTAATATTATTTATTAAATTCCTTATACGGCCCATAGTGAGAGGCCACGTCTCGGTGCCGTAAGTCATCACTGGCAACACACAACTATCGAAGACTTTCGATTTAAGGCACTGAGGTATTTTGGACGAGAAGACATCGCGTAGTTTCCCGAACGCTGCTCAACCAAGTTGGATTCGATGATTGACCTCTCTCTCGAAGTTGGACCTGCCTAACCGAACCACTTGTTCTAAATAGACATATTCGTCAACAACTTCAAGAGTCGAGCCCCCAACACCGATGGGGGTGGGCACAACATGGACATTCGACATGATCTTCGTTTTGTCCATGTTCATTTTAAGACCCACCTGTTGGGAGACTCGATTGAGGTCTTCGAGCATAGTGCTAAGGTCTTCCAGCGATTCTGCCAAGACTACAATATCGTCGGCAAACCGAAGGTGAGTGATTACTCGCCGTTGATGTTGATGCCGAATCCTTTCCACTGCAAGAGCTTGAAGGCATTTTCCAGCGCGGCAGTGAACAGTTTCGGAGATATGACATCTCCCTGTCTTACGCCTCTCTGTAGTGGAATAGCCTTCGTACTCTGATCTTGTACTCGGACCGACATGGTGGCGTTGTTGTACCTAGTCAGGTCATAAATTCTGTCACATGTTTAATATAAAATAATTGAAACAAGTTTATTCATTATGTAACCATTTATATACCAAAATGAACTTAACAAAACATAGATTCTTATGACACTAAAGTTTATTCAAAATGACCTCCGTGATTTTGAATACAGGCCTTCAATCTGCGCAGCCAGTTGTCTATCGCAGCACGAACGAGGTCCATGTCAATATCGGCGGCTGCCTTAATCAAGGATGTCTTGAGTGACTCCAAATTGGGATGAGGCTTTAAAGCACGCCTTTTCCTCCAAATGTTGCCATATCTTGTAATCTCACGGATTCAAATCTGGACTGGAGGAGGGCCAGTCTTCGTGCTGCATGAAGTCGATTTCACGCGCCGCCAGCTAGTCTTGTGTGCTCTTTGCTCTATGAGCTAGCGCCGAATCTTATTGGAATACCTAGTGCCTGTTATTGAACATAGTATGAGAAACAGGTTCCACAAGGTTCGTCAGGACTGTATTTTGATACACAACTGCATTCGTTTTTACACCTTTCTCACAAAAATGTACCTCTGTTAAGCCCCAATAAGAAACTCCCAACCATACCATGAGCGAGGATGGAAAATGACCTCGTTGGACACGCGGAATACGGTTGCTCGCTTCTTCACTACTGTGTGCGTACACCTTATCATTTTGTTTGTTGTACCTCTCTTCTAGGGTAAAAATTTTTTCATCAGAAAAAATAATTTCCCAAATTTTTTTTCCCGCGTACCGCTTCAACAAAGCGCGGCATCTCTTCAGTCTCAGGTCCATTAGACGAGCATTCAAACGATGTCCTGTTTTTCTTCGATATGCCCGAAGCCCTAAGTCTTCATTTAACACCCTTTTCACCGTGGTTCTGCTTAACCCCATCTGAAGGGCCAACAGTTTCTGCTTACGTTTGGGATTTCTTTGAATTCGCGCCTTCACAGCTTTTATCACTGCTGGAGTCCTAACAGACCGAGGCCGACCACTTCTTGACCTGTCATCTACACTAGAGTCTTCATTGTATCGTTTGATGGTACGATAAACGAATCTGTTGGTTATATTCAAATTTTTCAGTATGTCAAAAATTTGAATTGGCGCGTAACCGCAACGATGCAACGCAATAACTGCAACACGGTCTTCTTTAAGCGTTCACTCCATATTTAAAAATGAGTAAAATTCTAAAAAGTATACATTTTTATTTTGATGAACAATTCGAAATTCGAATTCAATAAACTTTTTTGTGGCCAGCATTCTAAAAGAAAAGTTTTTACTGTGTGACAATACTTATGACCTGACTGTGTATATACACTTCAACACTTCGATGTACCGATAGTCGATATGGCACCGCTGGAGAGACTGTAGCACAGCCCAAGTATCGATCGAATCAAAGGCTTTCTCATAGTCCACAAACGCTAAACAAAGCGGCATGTTATATTCCTCGGCTTTTTGTATAACTTGCCGAAGCGTATGGATATGGTCTATGGTACTAAAGCCTTTTCGGAAACCGGCTTGTTCGGGAGGCTGGAAGTCATCAAACCTGCTTTCGAGACGATTTGTGATGACCCTCGAAAATAACTTATAGACATGGCTCAGAAGCGAGATGGGCCTGTAGTTCTTCAGCAAAGTGTTATCACCTTTTTTGAAGAACAAGACCACCACGCTCCTGCTCCATGCCTCCGGCGTTGAGCCCTCGAGAAGGACATAATTAAAGAGCCTCTGAAGGACCTTCAGTATTGGCGTTCCGCCCGCTTTCAGAAGCTCTGAATTGATTCCGTCCTCGCCCGGTGCCTTGTTGTTTTTAAGTTGCTTCAGGGCCATCTCAATCTCACACAGGCTGATGTCCGCGATATCATCGCTAAAGTGTCGGATCAACTCGGCTCTCGGGTCTTTGGCCGAGCTAACAGCAGGTTGGGCAACCGAGGTGTAAAGCTGTCCGTAGAACCTCTCGATCTCCCTTAATACCTCTGCCCTCGTCGATACCACGCGGCCGTTGTCCGTCTACAGCCTAGACAACTGGCTTTGCCCAATAGATAAGTCTCTTGCAAACACTTTGGAGCCTCCGTACCGCTCAATTGTCTCCTTAATGCTCACAGTATTGTGAGCACGGACATCGTGTCGCAAGGACTTCCAGATCTGTCTATTGAGCTGCCGATATTCTTCGGCGTCATCGGAAGACTGCAGCGTTAAAGATCGACGTTCGGCCATGAGGTCAAGAGTGTGGATCGAGGATTTTTGTGGTCTATCTCTACGACGAGGTCTGAAATACTTAGATCCCACCGTATGGACAGCTTCTACCAAACCGCTGTTTAGCTCGTCCACTGCAAGGTTTTTTTCTAGACAATCAAAGCGATTTTTCAGCTCGAGTTGAAAGCTCTCGGGGTTTTGGATATGGGCACGAGTAGGTCGGAGCGTAGATTTCATCAAGCGACGCCTTTCCGATTGGACATTGATATTCAGTGTGCCCCTAACCATTCGGTGATCACTGCCGGTTTTAACCCTGTTGATCACAGAGACATCTCTGAATATCCGTCTATTTGTCGTCAAGATGAAATCTATCTCGTTTCTCGTAGAACCGTCAGGACTCAGCCAGGTCCATTTCCTGTGAGGCGGCTTCTGGAAGAAAGAGTTCATAGCAAAGAGTCCCTCTTTTTCCAGAAAGTCGGCCAGCCTCTGACCCCTGAGGTTCCGTTGCCCATGTCCAAATTGCCCCACTTTCAACTCTGCATCGCTTCTCTTGCCCAACTTTGCGTTGAAGTCCCCCATAACAACATTGAAGTAGGTTTTGGAAGTATGTATGGCCCGACTTATGTCCTCATACATCTCCTCTACTTCTTCATCTGGGTGTGTCGAGGTCGGCGCGTATACCTGTATGACCTTCAACGAATATCTTTTGGATATTCTGAGTATAAGGTATACTACCCTGCTCGACACACTTTCGATAGATACGATGTTGTTGATGAGAGACCGGTGGACGAGAAATCCGACACCTCCTCGGGACTGTTGGTCGTCCCCCCGGTAGAAGAGCAGGTTACCAGACTTCAGGGTTATCGTATCCTCCCCGATTCTTCGGACTTCCGAGAACCCCAGAATGTCCCAATGTAACCTGCTCAATTCTTCTTCCAATTCGACAATCTTCTCGTTAGTCCTTAATGTGCGAATGTTGTGTGTTACCAGGGCCAGTCGTCGTCGGGGGTGGTAGCCGGGGCCAACCCGGGGATTCTTAGCACCCCCTGCCCCACCGTAACCATGACTGCTACCATAGCCAGGAATAGTGGGGCTGCCGGGGACTGGGGGCCTAGTCTCTATATGTGTCGCCATTGTGGGGGTATTTGCCATTACTCGCCACGCTTGGCAGGCGGGTTGGCGAGCGCAGTAGGGGACTGGCGTTAATGACGCTGCTGCCCATCATTAACCGGGGAAAGGAAATAGGATTTGTAGGTAGAGGGTGTTATAGGAAAGGAGAGTATGGCCTGAGGGATTGGATACTGCAGTCACGGAAGGGAAGTTAAGGTGACTGCAGTAGCTCGGGGGCCGAGGTCGCGTACTCGTAGCACCTATACTAGGACAGGCCATGGCCACTAGATAGGAGCATCCCTGACCATGATATTTGATAAAATCTAAATATAATATGTAACACAGTTGTTGTGTAACACATAAAATAATTATAGATGAAAAATCAATGACATCATTAAACGACACATAATATGCTTAATAAGATTTAAGTTCTGCTTAATATTTTTTATTTTAATGAATGGCGAGACAGGCATTCGCCTGATGGACAAGCGATACGACCGCGCATGATCAGCAACAAAACCAAACAATTTAAATTACAAAGCAATGCTTTGCATTTCATTGTGCTCGCCATCCTGAGATATTAAATATTACGTCTCAATATGACCAGTAGTTCCTCTGGCTGCAATGTCTTTCTAACATCATCGTAAATTTCAAACCTTTCTTAAGGCCTTTAGCATAAGACTTTTCAACTATCAACTTCAAAATCATCACGATTTATTTCTATGTCTATTTCATATCAGCTACAAATCTCAACTATTTATAACCCCCACCCCTTTCTCCAAGTATTTCCTTTGCAATCTTTGTGCATCTTACTTCTTGAAATAAAACTATTATTTACGGATTTTATCGCGAATTTAGTTTAATTTTTTACATTTTTGACTTCCCGACATTTTGATTACTTTACAGCTTTCGTGGTCACGGGGCGGACTGAGGTATTAGACGTCCGCTCTGTGAGTGATCTTACTTCTTCTTAACATCAAACTCTCAATATATCTTACCCAGACATCAGGCGACTGTCCTTTAGGCGGTAATGTTGGGGCAGCGCAAGTGAACTGAAGACCAGCCCGCGTCTTGCGAATCGGAACTGGTGATAGGAATTCTGGGGCTGGTCGCTCTTGGCCGTATACACCTGGAATTTATTCAATAGATTATTTAGTGATGATTTGTACAAGCAGGAAGATATGAGAAGATGTAAATGCTTTTGTAAATGAAAAAATTGTTTATATACGACGGATAATGATGGAAAGATGAACATTCTTGCAGCCAGTTATTATATTCGACTCTAAAAAAACATGCTTTACAGATGTCAGATGAATGGATGAAAACTTAATTCAATTTCTAAAGAAGCAGGTTGTGGAGATTTCAGATGAATTATTGACTGATATCATGTATACAGGGTATATCAAGACTGCTACCGAAAACGAAGCCGGGTGGTAGTTTAAGCGACTTCAGACACAATGCAACAGAAAAAGATGCAAAAAAGCAACAATTTTTTTGTTTTTTTTTTTCTATGGTCATATTTGGGTGGTAAATGCATTTTTTCCTAAAATAATAGTGTATACCCTTTTATTTATAAATAATCTAAGGTATAAAGAGTTTAAATTATTATTTTAGCAAAAACTATGGATTTACCACCCAAAAATGACGATATTTAAAAAATCATAAAAAATAATTGTCGCGTTTCTTTGCGAAATTTTTAGTTGCATTGTGTCTGTAGTCACTAAAACTACCACCCGGCTTCGTTTTCGGTAGCAGTCTCGATATACCCTGTATATCGTAATCATGGAATTACTATTTATTAAATGATAAGATTTTTCTCAGCTTCGCATTTATACTCTACTTTTGATAAACCTATTGTTTCAACAATATAATTATAAGACATGACATAAACGACAACTCACATAATTTTTGCTTGGTTTCATTCACCAGTTCCTCCCAGCTGCTCCTTTTCTCCGCCTTCGGGTATATTATTGTTAAGTTCTCTGCGCCATTTCTGTAAACACAATTCAATACAAACGATCACTCAAATTTTCTATGATCCCTTCGACTAACTTTACTACTAAGTGAAATTATTTTCTTCTCTATTACTATCATTATCATTTTCTCTATTAAGTATTTTTCAATACATAGCATGTCATCTAATTCATTAATGTTTCCATCACAATTCTCAGATCTTTCTAAATTCTCAATTGTCTTCCTAATTGAATCCTTAACAATCAAATGCTGCCAACCATTTCCTTTTTACTACGTACCTTACAGCTTTTATCTCTCCCATAACACTAATTTTCATAAAATCATTCTTTAAAAATCTCTACTTACGGCGTATTCACACTGATCTCCATATAACACAGCTGCGTGTCGCTATTCTGCCTCTCCGACAGCTGTCTGTTCAGCGAGTGGAGCATCTCTCTCACTATCTCCTCGAGTTGCATGTGCTGCGTATGCAGGGCTGCCACGTGCTCCGATATCTGCGTTAGTGTGTTCACGTCCTCCGTCAGGGTTTCCACTTCGTGCATTATCCGACGGAGGTTCTCGTCTTTGGCTGGAAAATTAAATTTACTGATGGTTAGCAACCTTAACTGCATAGTGGCCTGTTGGTAAACGGACCAGACGCGGCTGCCAATATGTTCACGGTGGTCGCGTGGTCGAATCCCAGGGCACACCTCAGACTTTTCATAGTCATGTGTCATGTGTGTATCGATAGTCAATCACTACGTACTATAACGGTGAACGAAAACATCGTGAGGAAACTTGCAAACCATAGCGATTTCTATGGTATGTAAAGCTCACTCTCAATCGTACTGTCGATTGTGCAGGCGGCTCGTTCGTGCCTGACATAGGCTGATAAAATAAAAAGAAGAACTTGTGGCCGGGGAAAGTTTGTGTAATCGCTAGGATTTTTTGAAAACCTTTGCAGTACTATTGGTCTCAAATTATTCACTACAATGTGTGCAGGTCCGCTTATGCGAGTGTGATCAAAATAATTAAGGAGTGGAATAAAATAAGAAATTTCATTATTTGAACAGTATGAGTAGGAGTTTCAATGCATTGAAAACTGTATAATATGTATTATCAGGTTAAGCTATGAAATAAATTAGGTGTTTTAATTATGTGGTAAAACATCATAAACATATTCATTGACGAGTTCCTAAAAAAACATATATTTTATTGGTTTCGGTTATTGGTGGCCGGTTTCGGTATTATAGGTGTTGAGAAATTAATTCAATAACTTCATTACAAATTTTATGTCTTTATAAATGTTGTATACATTATTTTAAATATTCATTTCACATTTAAAGGCAACGTTACAATTTTAAACTGTGTTTAACATTTTTTTACATTTTCCACGTGATGTAGGTAGTCATTGATTAACGGACATTATGAGACACTTTGTCTTGGAGTGACGAGCATAGTTTTTTTTTTTTTTTGTCATGGAATGGCGACACGAGCTTGTCGTTTGCCTAATGCTAAGCGATACGATTGCTCATGAACAGTAGCAAAACCAAACAACACCTTGAATTACAATGCAATGCTTGGCATTCCACTGCGCTCGCTATCTTGATACATAAGATTTTAAGTCACAATGTGTCCAGTAGTCACTCTGCCTACAATGTCCTTCAAAGCGAAACACAACAGTGCATTTACCTTATTGTTAGGCGGGAGAAATTGCGTTGGTACCTACCCAGGTGGCCTGTCACATATGAGAGACCTACCACCAGTCAAAAGGCCACTCAGTGTAGAGCTATATAGTGCTTACTATGTGATAATACGCTTTAAGTCATTCGTATCCTACGAACGATCAGGCATAATGCTTCAAAATAGTTTCCTTTTATGTACTTATAATACGATTATGCATATCAAATATATTGCAAGTTTTTTATTACGTTTCATTCTTATAAAATGTGATCAATTTCAATTTGTAAATTAACTGCATGGACTAAATATAAAAACAAATTTGACAAGTATTCATATAAAATATTTATATCCTCCACTCCATTTATATTTGTTAAACGTGTGCACGTTATTAAAATTCAATTTTCCCACTTCGCATAACAAATTTGAAAAAATATCACGAGCGCACAAATTGAATGCAATAAGCGCGTAGTGCAAAACGAAATATGAAAATCTCCACGTTATAAAAAACTAAATAAGCTGAACTCGAAAGTAATTTAAATTTTTTCCCATTAAAAAGCTAACTTAATAAGCTGCAATATCGAGGCGAAGGAAAAAGAAGCGCACGGCCGTCGGAACTAGTTTATAAAATCTTATAAAATGTACCTGAAGAGGCTTGACCCACTTTGCACAAGTTACAAAGCAATATTCTCATATTTCCCGACTGCTTTAATGAAAAATTGATCTAACGCGACTTGTTTGGTTTGTGTGTTGTAAGGAATTTTATTCAATTCTAAGGAAAATATTAGCGTATTATGTACTAATATAAATGGAATCTGTCGAATATTCGATTAAAGACAAATTGAATCGCAATCCCAGATTAAACAAAATTCGAGATACACTAACATTAAGATTATTTATAATAATGACAAGCGAAGACTTGGCTTTTCTGATACAAACTGTTCAATTCCGTTCAAGAACTCTTATAATATTTAAGGTATCAAAGTAAAATATCTTCAGCATTCAAAATATAAAAAAGGTAGGGTAGGTAAATAGTAAAAATGAATAGGCTTCTCGTAGTCTGTCATCAAAACTATAAATAAGCTGTCACTGATTCACCTTTAATATATTTGCGTCTTGTCATTCGGACACCAAAATCAAGCCGGAACAATCAAGTTAAAAGCCTTTACTCTTACCTTTCACAATTTCAAGATCAGCCAAAGATATCCTCATGAGTAATTTGTATTTGTTCCCCTCCATTTGACTCGCTATGTTGCTTTGATAGGTTCTGAAACCAAGTATCAATAAATTAGAAAACTGGCGTCGAAAAATGGCGTATCTGCTTCTAATCTTTGATTAATGATATCTAATGGATGATGAGCATCATAATATAGGTGATAGGGTATAAAACTACTAGTTGGAATGTCTATTGGTAAAATAAGATGCGTTGGGGTAGCACGGTTACACAGGATGGAAGGAGTAAGAACATAAACTCATATATTTTATAATATGATTTTACGTTCGTGCCCTTACGTACTACTGATTGAAAAAAGAAAGAAAAAAGCAAAAAAAAAAGAAATGGCGGTTTTGATGCACTTATTATTCTTGTAATATCTTTTCCTCTAATTACGTAATAACTAAATTCCTAGTAATTTTTTTTTTAGAAAACGTTTCTTTGCATTACGTTATTTTTCCTCGAATACGGTCTTAACGTATTCTTAACGTTTTTATCACTATTGTAAACGTGGAGAACATGTTATTTCTATGATTTATAAAGTGCCCAGAATAACGGTTTTTTAGATTAACGCGAATGCTACACACTGAAATAAAACTATTATTTTCGGATTTATTGCGGATTCGGTTTAACTTTTACATTTTCTAACTTCCGAACGTTTCGAAGACTTTACAGTTTTCGTGGGCATGGGCGGGCAAAAAGTAAAAAAATGATAAAATTACACCAAATCCGCGATAAAATCCCTAAATAATTGTATTATTTGAACAGCTACAGCGGCATTAAATCTACTATAGATGAATATGCCTGGAGATGTTATTTGAATAGTCCAAAAATTAAAATTAAGTAGCTAATTACAAAGATGTAAATACTTCCTAGAGTCACATATTCAAAACCAAATTTTCTGACCTCAAGGCCCTTATTCATAGATCATTGAGGTATTCTACTAGAGTGGACATCGGGAACAAAATCTCTGCGCACTGTGCTGGTACAGGAACCCAATGGAGCGAGAGCGAAGATGATGTTACTGCGTAGGAGTGACAGAGACATAAACATAACGAGCGTTACGGTACCGTTTTTTATTTACTGCCCTTTTTTTGCAGTGTCCCCTCTAGTATAATATCTCAATGTCATAGTTTTAAAACTCATTTTAATTATCGAATGTTTGGTCTTCTTCATTCAAAGTGAATTCAAGAGTCGTTCTAAAGGGACAAACATTTGATAGCTAAAATATTATTGTCTGTGAATAAGGTCGTAAAGAAAAATATTTTAGACTCTACCAGATATTTTGGATACCACAAAACCAGATTTTTTCTCATGATTAATGATAGAAAAAAATTGCATGTATTGAACCCACATATTAATATTTTTACTATGTGTACGTACATGATATGATTAATTTAACTTACAACTTCTTACGTAAATCCGTTTTTGTGATAGACCTGATAACAAAATATACAAAATAGTGACTCTGCGAACAATATTCTAATTAATTATATCCATCAAGATTACATACTAAAATATATATTCACAATACTGTAGGTTTATATCAAGCTTTTTTGTAGATAGTAGCTCAAAGGGTAGGAGGTATTATTTGAAATATGTAACAGCCTTTCTCAATAATCTATCCATCTTTAACAATAGATTTTATTAAATATTTCGATGCTATTTATGTTTCAGTTAACAAAGAAAGAGAGGTATAGATATGGTATATATTTATAGATAGTTAGATTAGATAAATATATATGTCTATTTTTATTTAATGAGGCGTAGAATTGTACCGACATAGTCATGGTAGCTTTATTAATACCTTGTTAAAGATAGATATTATATTGAGAACGGCTGTTAGTCGTCTAGAGGTCTTTTTCGTAGATAATTTTAAAAGGTAGTTTAGGTATCGAATTCTTCTTCTGTCTTCATCGCTCAAACTTAATTTAAAATTTGTTGAAAAAGGACAAAACATTCGAAACCTAAAAAAGCTTTTAAGACTTTGTGAATAAGAATAAATATAAATAATACCAATACGAATTTCAACCTCTCCTTATTATTTCCTTACATTGGCTATATGATTTATCACACTGTTATATTGTTAGATATTTAAGTTATACTTATTATTCAATGTCTTCACAAGTCCACAACCGCTACGTGGTACCAAATTTCTAGTATTTTCCACTACCCTTCCGTCCTATTTGATGAGATCAATTACCTACCATTTTATTTCAGCGGCTTAATGTCTATCTAATTTATTGCTTTGATTAAACATATTATGTCGTTTCTATCGAGATTTCTGACCTAGCGAGTCTCAAAATTAACATAAAATAATTATTGGATTGCCCTAAATTATATCTCAATGTTTGACATAACTCGCCAAATCTCCCTATCTTCATCTAAATGTGTAAATAAAAACATAATTATGCAAAATTCAAAATTTACTTACGGAATGGGCTTTTTAATAGTACCGGTCCTTCTCTTCACGCTTGTTATTAGTAAAGTATCATTGAATAGGAAGAGAGCTCTGTCTTTAATTGTTCCTTGTGCTGATGGCATTGTCACTGTCTCGTGTCTAAGGAACATTCGGTCTGCAGTGACCAGGTTAGAAAGACCTTCGATCATTTGTTCAAGTTCTCGTAGCGTTTGTTGCTGTTGTTCTAATTCCAAGCTCTCTCTTTCAGTACAGTTTATTAGTTCCAGTAGTTCGTGGATCTCTTTCTGAGCTTCTAGTAACAGTTTGTGGTCTGGGTGAGTTTGATCTGTTGGGTTGAAAGATTTTTATTAGATATTTCATTGAAAATGCAAATTCGTATTCACAAAATAGATCGATGTCAGAGATTCAAATTCAGTTTTAAAAAAAGATGAAAGTATATTTCTATCAAAAATATCTTATTAAAAGTTATAAATTAATACTTTGAATGGGTAGTACCTAATCTGGATATTTGAAAAATCTTAAACAAAAAAAAAAACGATTTTAATTTGGATGTTATTATATACTGTAAAAACCATCAGGCATAGAGCTAGATGTTTATAATTATATAGCAATTTAAAGATCGTTCTTGTCCTGGCAATTAACTGATTAATTTTGTAGAACACAATGTTAATTCTGAAGACTATTTTTGTAATAAATCATAAGCATACCAGTCTAATAAATAACATCATTAAAGTATTCCATTAATGTGCGTGCAATTTAACTTCATAACAGGCTTTATTATGGCACTTACTTATTCATTACGCGACCAAAATAGGCTTGCATGTCCAAACGTCGCGGCATGATTTACGAATCATATCACGGCACGACAATAAACCTGGTCACAGTTTAGAGCCGTAAAAAGTAGTCTAATAAACATTATATGTTCTGTTCGTAAAATCGAATGGCCTATTGGGATATTAGGATTGGTATAAAGATTATGGCGCCGAAGGTCATTGAATACAAGTTTTGTTGGCAACAGATCTGGAAATCTGTTGATGCTGAATTAGCTACGTTCTCTATTTTATAGCGGCACGAATGTGTCTACAATGAACCATAAGGTTAATGCATTTCAGTTTAGTCAGAGCATCACTAGTAAAAGAGGGCTACATTCATGTCTTAGGGTCAACACGAATGTTATATTGATTCTTCACTTGACACAGTAACCATTTAATTAAGGTATCAGCAGGATCTAATTTTTTTCAGTGCGATGAATGGCGAGACCAGCATGCCCCTCGCCTGACGGTAAGCGATACGACCGCTCATGGACAGTGTCAAAACGAAACAACACCGTGAACTACAAAACAATGCTTGACATTCCACTGCGCTCGCCATCCTGAGATATAGTCTCAATATGTCCAGTTTTTACTCTGGCTACCCTTCAAATAGGAACAAACAGTACCTTTGCTTTGCTGTTTGGCGGTAGAAATATACATTGCGGTGGTAGATACCTAGGCCGCCTATAATTTATGTATGAGAGACCTACCACTAGTAAAATTCATTACAATTCTTTCTTGAAAACTTTACCTACTCATGGTCTATTATCAAAAGCTGATGCAAATTTCCTTGACTAACACCCATATTCTAAGACGTTCGTCGAAAATTTCTCGACTCCACTCGGCCTTACTGGAGGAAATCTGTATTCATAGTTGAAAAAAGTCTCCTCCACTCAACGTCACTCAATACTTTTCTTTTTTCGTGGAAAAGAATCAGCTGTCAAACTCAAGGTACCTCGCGACCTACCTTAAGGAATACTTGAGGAAATATTTTCACTATGGAAACAGTATTTATTATTTACATGACAAATGTAACTATCACTTTTCAAGTGAGCATAATATTGAAATGTCAAATAGTTTTTGTTAAATCTGTACCTTATTAACACAAAATGACGTATTTGATGACGTATTTCCTCGACTCAACCTCACTTGAGGATCCTCTAGGAAATAGATATATTTTAACTAAGCATACCATTTTCGAGAATTCCTCGAATTCATTTTAAACGTCACCTCAACAGAGATAAAGTTAAGGAAGATTCGAGGAAACGTCTTAGAATACGGGTGTTAGAATACTGGTGTAATCTTTTCAAAATCTACCTTTACCTACCCGTATGTTTTATCAGCCTCTGTATCAGGAGTTTGTAGCTCGGAAACTTCTGGACCGGCTTTATTAGGAGGTTGTCCAGGGATAATTTCCCCTTGTGGTCTCGGGCCATAGCGTCTAGGAACTTGGCGAAGGCAGGCCGCGACGCTGCAGCTGTCTTGATGGTCTCCTTCGCTTTCTTCAAGTTGTTTATGAACGACATGTATGTGTCCATTACGGTGGGTTTTGTAAACTGAAATAGGAGGTTGGTTTTAGTTGGAGAAATTCCATTATACAGCGTAAATAGTCTTTGCAAATAATTATAATCGATTTTTTGGTTTCGCATAGGTGCGATTATTAATGAGGAATCTGCAAGCTTTATTATGATAGAGCTTGCTAGTAGTTCTGCTATAAAATTGTACCTATTAATATCATTATCAAGTCATACCAGCTACACGTTATTTACATATAAATATAAGCTTTTAGTATTTATAGAGTGACCTATTGGAAGTAACTTGCCTCCATCTATTCCCTTTTGTGTTTTCCTTCTTTCTACCTCATGGGTAGATGGGATGGTGGACCAGCTCAATCATACTGAATTTTTAAAGTTACTATGTAGGCATCGAACTTAAATCTGATTATAAATCTGTTTGGTTTTGTTATATTCATTTTTGATAACGAGTATTCTATACATTTTCAACATCGCATTTTGAAGTTACATGTGTTATCAAATGATCCTTTTATAAATAAATAATTTGTTCATTACCACATCTAAAAAGACGTCTCCGACTTTCTGCTGTAAGTCCCATTGCTCCAAACGCCGTCGCAGCTGCTCTAGGAATACTTGGTGAACGTTCAGGATCCCTGGCACCTGGTAGAAGATCTCGTCCACCAGAAACGCGTCCAAGAGACCAGCGTTCTCTGGACTCTTGAGAGGCTGAAGGTATTTCTGTAACAATAAGAAGATGGTAAGGCATAATGGTTTCTTAGATTTCCGTGAATGTTACATCCTGAAATAAAATTATTTTTCAAATTAGATCTGATAGAATTTTGTCTAAAAATATGCCCCTAGTCCGGCGATAGGCTGATATCCGAGCACATCGTGGGACGGAAATAAGCTTGGAAAAATCATGGAGCCTATAAGTACTTAAGTTTAAGTCTATGATTATACGAGTATTTTTGAGTCAATATATTGTTGCATCATAAAAATGAAAATAATTTATTGAATCCATTATAATGTTCAACATCATTTAGATTCAGTAATTTTTTGATCTACCACTGGTTCGGAAAGCGGTTTTCAATAGAGAAGAACGGACAAGAAACTCTAGTGTCGCTCTTTTTAAAACCAGTTTACATTATAAAAGTGATAAATATTAAGCCATAAAGCCGTGTATCGACATCGCGAGGGTGCTCGCGAGTTACCTCGGTTGAGCAGTTAGTAGAAAGGTGATGTTCAGATTGGCTCGCAATTTCTATACCTAGCTTATAAATCAATTAATCGTTCATTTTTTGTCCCTTTCATTTTATGTACGTTTTTTTAAAACTGATATGTTCGATTAGTACTTCCCAATCTATTAATAATGTGTTGGTATAAATTGAGACAGGTTAAACAAAAGATAACTGAATTATACCATTTTTTTGCGTAATTAAAGTACCATTTTCTAACGATACTCATACAAAGCTGAACCACTTACACTTCAAAAAGAAACTCAATTAATCAGGGGATTCCGCAAAGTAATCCATTAATTATAACGTATGAATCATTTCGTAGTAACACGCTATCAGAAAAGCCGTACATGTGTGACCTCGCTTGTACTATAAACCATAAACTCAAGGTTTAAATCCAGGGGAACTCCCTTGTTGATTAACGTTAATTGGTTTGTTTATAGTTAATCTGGAATTAACTGGTTGAGTAGAAATCAGTAAATCACTGTATTTGAGTCGCGTAAATAGTTTATACGTTGGTTTAGCCAAGGTAAGATAAAAAAAAGTATAATTTTGCGATGTGTTCTGATTCTGTTTTCTACCAAATTCTGTTTATTAAAATATGATGTAAAACCTATCATCTGAAAAATATATCCTAAAAAGTAAATACCGACATAAAAGGCCAACAAAAAAAAGTATTATATTTCTAACGACGTTAAAGGTAACTTAAAATGTCAAAGCTTGAAAAATTCTAATTGAAATGTCGAAATAGTTCAAGTTATTAGCTGATTGAAAATTCTCTCTCTCTTTCTCTATCTCGTTTCAGCCACAGGAAGTCTACTACATAGGTCTCCCCCAAGGATCTCCACATCGACCTGTTGGTGGCGGCCTGCATCCAGCAACTTCCTGCAGCTTTATACAGGTCGTCCCTCTACCTTGTACTTTCGCTTGTTTATTGATTGAAGATTCTAATTTATTGATAATATTATCAAAATGATTTTTAAAACATCCAATTTATATAAATACGGATTTTTTTACAGTACGTAAGTTTTAACAAAACATTTACCTTATTGCCCAACGTTCACGTTCAGCTCTTTGTTTCATAAATTACGGTAATTGAAGGAGAGGCAGAATTCTTTAATATAAGAAACCCCTCACGATAAATAAGGCATGGCTATTAGTATTCCGATCCCTTGCGACGTCGGCAGAGGGGCTGGCAGATCAATAGGAACTGCGCTCAAAATACATGCTTTGCAATCTAATGTATTTATTTACTTCTTTGCAAAATAGATTGTAATCGTAGGTTATATTATAGAATATGAGTAGTAAACGGTGGCTTAGTAGGCTCTATTAAGATGGATTCATAGCTACGAGCTGAATTTGCTGAAATCTATCTGTCAGTCGATTTATAACATTGTAAATTTAATATCACGACGAAAGCTATAAAAGAGTGTCTGATGTTTAGAAGGCACGATTGACGGACTAATCTTTCAGTTTTAGATGAAGCATATGTCTAGCAGTAAAAGATTTGCCCTCCTCAAAACTAGCCAGAAACAACAATATGTAAAGAATTCACATCTAGTATTGTAGCTCAGCGAGTCTCTTCGTCACACTAGTTTGTCAAATATAGTAATAAAGATGGCAGGTCTCTCATATGTCAGAGGCCGCCTTGGTAGGTACCACCGCAATGTCTATTTCTCCCGCTAAACAGCAGTGTAAATGCGTTGTTGTGTTTTGACATATTAAGCATCTTATGTCTCAGAATGGCGAGCGCAGTGGAATGCCCAGCATTGCTTTTCAAGTCAAGGTGTTTTCTTTTACTACTGTTAATGAGCGGTCGTATTACTTACCATCAGGCAAACTGCATACCCGTTTCGCCATTCATTGTAAAAAAAAACATAGTGGTTTAAAAATCAGAATCTTACCAGGGATATATGGAATTACTGTTATATCTTTCGAATCCACCGTGCGTGTGACAGCACAGAACCCTTATCAACGCACCAAGCCAAATGAAATATGGGTTTCGTTACCTTTTTGTGTCATCTCTCTCAATTTATCTTGTATGGATAGCTTAGATGGGCAGGATCGGTCAGATAATATGCATTAGGATTGGGTGGAGGTACATTAGTACGAAATGGGATTTGCGATTAATAGAAGAAGGGCAAATGTTTTATTGATTTCTATACGTGCTAGAAAATGCATAACTAAATACTTGGTGATAGAGACGGCGACATGATTTGTCACAATTTGTTATACATTTCGCTTCTGCAGTTGCTACATGGATCTTTATATCAATATCTACCTATATTATATTTACCTGATATGATAATTACGGAATAGATTATTTACTTATTTAGCTTGTTTGAAAATATACATACAAAAATCTTACGCCTTTTTCCCACACGGAGTAGGCAGAGTTGCAACAAAGATACCCACTGTTTCACGTTTTCGTGCCCACGATGTGATAGAAAAATCCAATATTGCTTTGCCCAACCCGGAATTTGAACCCGAAACCACAGTTTTACAATCATATCCGTAGTACAACTACGGCACCGACTAAGTTTGAAAATATTGTATCTTGTTTACACAGGCGAAATCTCAAATAGCGAGAGACAAACCATTACCATTCCATGCATCAACTAGTCGACATCTCCCCATCAGGTACGATTCTGAAGGGTTACTCTATAAACCGAAACGAAGGAATGTTCGGATGTTCGACTTCCGAAGTAGTTATAATAAGTTTTAAAAGGTTTATTTTATGATACTCATCATTTTCTCCGAACTTGGTCTATGATTACGACATACGATAGAGAATTATAACATTTTGCGGAGTATCTAGTCACATTCGTACAGTTTTCCGTACGACGTCCGAACTTTCGAAATTCATTTCGGATCATGAAGTAGCCCCCTCCTGGTTCAATAAAAATCCCTAATTAATCACACATACCTCAAAAAAATTAAACAACACATTAAAAATAAAAGTCGACAGAAGAATTAAAGTGCCTCAGAGGCATGTTTCAATGGAGCTTTTGTGAGTTTTCTTCGTCGCGAGGGGGAAGGAGGGTTACAAGTAGTCCAGGCCACATCACGCGAACGGGGAGCGGAAAATTTGCAAGGAAAACCACTGAGATTTAGGGTTGGCAGTTATGGTTAATTTAGAATTATTTTTACTATCGTATTTTTGTTTATGATGAGATTCTTGGACGTGGTAATTTAGGTGTAGGTAATGCCTTTAGTTATTTTATAAGCGATTATTATTTCATATTTTTTTAGTTTCTGGCTGATTGGTTATAATATCAGTTTCATAGAATATTCTAGCAACATACAAAATATTAATTTTACTCTGTCAGATACTTGATTGTTGTTTTTTAGATAGTGTTTTACGAAATATTGAAATACATTTATTTTTTTACATGAAATAATATGAAGCAAAAATAAATTATACTTTTATATTTAAACACAATGAATCAACTTATTATTATATTTCATAAAAAAATATTTAAAATGTTCCATAAAACGTACTGTACAGCCCTGGATTACAATTCATCCCTAACGAAGCATCCATTCACGGGGTGGCAAATAACACGTCTTTTATAAAAGATGCATGTTCAAACAAAACAAAATATGAATAATTAAGCGCGGACGAAAGACACGGAAGCTTGCGCGACAGCCCTGAGCTTTCGCCTCGCCCGTAAATATAATGAATTTGTCACTCGGCGGTTAATTCCGCGCTGATCAGCTGACAGACTTACTTAATATAACACTTGGGGTACAGTTAGGCACATAAGTGTGTTTTAAATTTTGAGTGAAAGTGTGGAAATAATTAATTTATTTATTTAATTTAATTTTACTTTAAAGAAAACATCGCGAGGAAATTTGCTTACCATAGCGATTTAGAAGGATTTCCATGGTATGTAAAGTCCACCAACCAGCATTAGGCCAGTGTGGTGGACAGTATGGTCTAACAAATCTCAATCGTGCTTCCGATTGTAGGGTAGACCCGTGCCTGCCCTGTGGCAAGGGGGCGAAAAGAATTCCACCACGGTGTTCCCTGCCTGTCGTAGAAGGCGACTAAACGGGACCACTGGGATCATTGGGTGCTTATGGGGGGCACCTCACTTTAAAGTAATCCCAAGGCGAACGCTCGAACAGGGCTAATGGGAACGCGTACGTGTCGCCCTGTTATGGACGGAGGGGTGACTATAGGTCTCCGAACTGCATAGGTTGACTGCGGAATAGTACCAGTCGAATCACGCTAGCAGACACCGCAGTCATCCTAATATGCGCGAAGAGGGCCATCGAGGGGTTTTGGTCGGTATGCCGGCGTATGATAGTAGCGTTAGGGACCCAGCTTGGCATTAACATCTCAAAGCCGGGCTGGAAGGCCGGTGACCCCGACACATCCTTCGTACATCCCTCCCCCGGGGCTGTGGGGAGAGGACCATAACCAGTTTTTGCCCTCGTTAAAAAAAAAAGGGTAGACCCGTGCCCTGAGGTGAGACGTATATGGACTGATACAGTATGCTATTTCGCCAATATAATACCCGTCTTAAATATAACAGGGACCTATCACCATTGACTATTACAATATCTACTACAAAGAAATATATCCCTGAAATATCCCTGATATATTTCTGTGGTCATAGTGGCATAATATGAGAGAGGTAGTACCCAGCAGTGGGACTTTACGGGCTGTGGATAATGATGATAATTTCTGTGGTATACTATCGGCTGGTATCTATAATCTATCTATATTTAACAGGAGATTTCTCTCGAAATTTCGATACATTATTTTTTTTTCAGTAAAGAAAGACAGTGATATTTATATAAGGTGCATAAATTTATACATATCTAGGCAAGATAATATTGTATGTCTATCTTTGTTTATTGAAATATTCAGTACATACAGTGGTATCGACATAGTAACGATATCCATTTTAACCTCTTGTTGAAGATAGTATCAAAAGCTCCCTTATATTTAATAAATAAAAAATATAAAAAAGTCTCACCTTAACCAATATCTCCAATGCTTCGACGTATGATTTTTCTGTCTCATACAATTCTACAACGACGTGCGTCCTTGTGTCCTGAAACAAATATTGCATTTATGAATTGATTATAATGACAAATCAACACGTATTTATTTTTAACTCAACACTAAATTACCAGGACTATATGAGGTAACCACTCTCAATCATACCTTCGATTGTAGAGGAGGCCCGTGTCCTACAGTAGTAGTATGGACTCATACAAAAGTACCAATCTAAAATGGAAATCAGTAGCGAAGACAGATTTTTCAGTTTTAATACACCTAGATCGGTAATCCTTTCCCGATTTCAATCAATTATTATCTGCTTTCTTGTTGAAAAAACAATCCAAGATGGTTAGGAAGGTTAAATTTACGTACTACATTAAGTTTCTCGCTTCTGCTCAAGATTTTTTAATATATAAATAATGATTAAGTAGATAATTATTTTCAGCATTGTGATGTACGATTATTATATAGAGTTGTAGATAATATTCCATTAGTTTAGTCGGTTTTCAATAACAGAGTACTACGATGAGATAGAGATTTTGTGGTTATTTTAATGAAACTAAAATATATATTTAAAATATATATTTTTATTGCAATCAATAACGAGACGGGAATACCGTTCGCTTGCTGGTAAGCGATACGACTGCTCATGAACAGTAGTGAAACCAAACAACACCGTGAATTACAAAGCAATGCTTGGCATTCTAGTGCACTCGCCATCCTGAGACACAAGATGTTAAGTCTCAATATGTCCAGTATACTCGGGCTACAATATCATTTAAACCAACACCTAATAATGCATTCACACAGCTGTTCGGTAGGAGAAATAGACAATGCAGTGGTATCTATCCAGGGCTTTCACATATGACAAACCACCAGCAATAAAATTCCAGAGAACCTCATTCTAAAATCGAGTTTAATAACATCTTCGCAATCACATAATCATACGATAAGATTGTGTAGAGTAATAACTGCTACTAGAATTACGAATGTTTAGGCTTACATTGTATTATCCCACAATATCCTAGTATAACCGTATACCAGCGGTATAAGACAAAGGCCGGTACAATTTGCCAGTAGCCGCGTTCGGATATAATTGATGTGAATCGATCGACACCGGACCGAGGTCGGCGACTGCCTGATAACGAATACAGCGTGTATTTGTAACTATAGTTACATTACAAATTGTACGCGATTGTGGCGACATCATTAGTAAAGGAAGATTCAATTAAATAAATAAGTTCTAAAGTTTAGATAACTAGCTAACCTGCATTAGGCCAGCTTGCCTATCTGTATCAGCCCATAAACGTCCCACAGCAGGGCACGGGCCTCCTCTACAATCGAGAGTACGATTGTGAGTGGTTACGCCATATAGTCCACCACGCTGGCCTAGTGCGAGTTGGCGGACTTATATACCATCGTAATTCTTATAAATCGCTATGGTATGCAGGGTTCCTCATGATGATTTCCTTTACCGTTTTATTTTGCCCATTCGACATAATATACACATTTATTTGCGAGTAAGATTTAATTACTCTCTTTATTTTATTTCTGAAATAAGTATTTTCAAGAAATTTCCGTAGTCTACGAAGTGGTATATTAGTATGTAGTTAGACCGTGTATTAGGCAGCTTTAGAATATTATATGAAGTTGACAGGAAGACATAGAAGTTGAGACATTTTGTGATGATTAAGATATTAGGGAAATACTGGTTATCCGACTTTACCAAGGTAGGCAGATACTTTTTGAATCCAGTCCACTTTAGAAACACAGGAACTAATTCCCATGACAACTGTTATAAATATTTTATCCCATTCCTTTGAGTTTGAAACAGTAGTGAATATATTTTAAATCCGTGTACATCCCAAAGGAAAACTACATTTTGTTGAGATAAAAAATAGCGTATGTGTTAATCCAGGATGTCAGCTATCTCCATAACAAACTTCATTAAAATTGGTCTAGTAGTTTGAGCGTGAAGAGGTAACAAACACAAACTGTCGCATATAAATTATTAGGAGAAATTGTTACCTTAACAACCATTACGTGCAATCAAAATTTCGTGATACAGTGTTATTTTTTACTAAATACCCAGACTAAACCTACAAAACAATAAAAAACAGCACATTTACATTGTTCAAAAAAGATGCATTGACAAGCCTTGGTAGCAACAGCCTTACTAAAGCCACAAGATCGTAGAAGTTATTACTTTTATGACATTGTTGGTACTACAACCTGTATCTAAATAATGAGTTTAGCATGTGTTCTCATAGATAACGGTAAAACACGTGTTGCCTTTTCAATATCCACGAATATTAAGTATTTCTCAAAGCTCACACATTTTTTTTTTTTGTTGCATTGAATGGCGATACGAGCATGCCGTTTGCCTGATGGTAAGCGATGCGACCGCTCATGAACAGTAGCAAAACCAAACAACACCTTGATTTACAAAGCAATGCTTGGCATTCCACTGCGGTCGCCATCCTGAGACACAAGATGTTAAGTCTCAATATGTCCAGTAGTTACTCTGGCTATAATGTCCTTCAATCCGAACACAACAGTGTATTTAAACTGCTGTTTGACGGGAGAAATAGACATTGCGGTGGTACCCACCCAGGCAGCCTCTCACATATGAGAGACCTACCACCAGTAGATAGTATTTTTAGCATTTTCATCTATTTGACAGCCTCCGTGGCACAGTTGGTTGAGCTGTGAAACGTGATGCCGCGGTTTTGATCCCCGCACTGAGACAAATATTTATTTGTGTGAGCCACAAGTATTTGTTTTTGGTCTGGGTGTTTGTGAGACTGAGAAATTTTCTCGTAGTTCCTGATACCCTCGACACAATACTCGATCTTAGTGTGGGGTCAGGACTATTAAGTGACTTTTGGGTATTTATTTATTTTTACTAACCTTTTTACAGTATTCTGCTTTTTATCACATTTTCTCAAGCTACGTATAAAGAATTGAGGGAGAGTAATAGCTTCTTCGACAGAAATTACCAAAGTATACCCTCCACTCTCTCTACTCCCTCTTACTATCCAGATACGAATTATGTCCCTTATCCAGAATTTTATTGGTTCCTATTGCATCGCTTTGCTTGACATTTTTTAAATATTTCATCCATTTATTCATTAACCCAAATCAAAGCACCGTATGGATTATATATTTGTATACAGGGTATATCAAGACTGCTACCGAAAACGAAGCAGGGTATGTATGTATGTCTTTAATCACTTATAATATGTATCATATATTAAGAACAATTCAAACACAATAAATAATAGACCAACCTTGCAAGTTTTAACAGTGCGTGATAATTAAAAATCAATATTTAATTTAAAATCCTTTGTTCCAAAAACTACTAGCAAAAATAAATCCGCAGACACATTTCATCCCAGTTCAAAGTACATCAAACAATAGCACTAAAACTAAACACGTGGACGTCAATTAAAAGCCGGTCCACCTTTTATGAGGTCAAGAACACAATATCAGATATGTGCCCTACAAAAATAAAGGTCGCGCAAAACATACACGAGGTATGGAATTTTGACGTGCAAACAAACTTTTCACACAGTACATTCCAGAGTAGTGTGGTGAATGTTTCAAATAGGATGTAAAAATTAATGCATATGTGAGAACCAATGTTTTGATGCCATGAAGGTAGTGGGACAATTCAACATCTAGAGTGAACATGATGCATATCATTCTGTGATCATGGCAAGAATATAATGCTAGACCGCATGTTAAGGATCCAACTAAGTTGCCTAAAAAATGACATTGATGTTTTGTTTAAGGATAGTTTGCATTTGGTCGACCAGGCCGAGGCTTCGACAAGAAAGGCTGTCGCTTGCTTTGCCGAAGATGTGAGACATAATGCTCTTCAATTAAGAACGCTGAAGATCTAATCTAAGGGCAAACTGTAGGATACTATACAGATAGACATACCATCGCACCAGACAGATTAAAATAAATAAGCTAGATAAAGCGAAATAGGCCAGCGTGGCGAACTATATGGCCTAACTACACTCAATCGTAGTCACGATTGTAGAGGAGGCCCGTGACCTGCAGTGGGACTTAAATGGGCTAACACAGATCCAGATCCCGAAATAGGACAAAAGGCAGCTTGATATAATTTAAAAGAATACTTCGTAGGATCTTTCTGTGGAACGCACATCACTGTTCAGAATTCAAAGATTTTTGTGAAACGCAAACAACTCATTCAGTAAGCATTAAAGCTTATTCATCGTCTGTTAGCGTAAACAAATTATAAATAAGCGTTATTGGAGTTGTTTCAAATCACAATGCGTGAGTCACGGGTTCAGGTAAGGTGTTCCCTAAAATTGTAAACGTTTTACATTCAACTTTCTAGTTATTGTTATTGGTTTTATCACGTTGGGCGTTTGTGGAAATGTTTTGGCCTAGGAGTTCGGTGTGGTCTATTTCATCATCATTATTTGTTAGTATTTTACCATTAGATCTTTTCATGGTTGCCATACTAAAAGCATCACTTTTGTTGCTAATCCTTCTAGAATATATTGAAGCTTCTATTTTTCATTTGGAACAAAACCTAGGCATGTTTAAGATTTGAGATTCATTTGTTTCTCTAAAGAATACATAGATTCACTTATATGAGAATCAATCAAATTATAAATACACCATTTCGTGGGCTTAGCAAAAGTTTTTAACGTTTACATTAAACAAAACACAATAAGTATACAATCACAAAACACAAAAATTGTTTCAAATTATCAAATCATAGTGGGTAGATCTGTACAGAATTGCAATCTACGTAGTGAGTACTGACTAATATAGAACACAGAAAGTATAAAAAATTATTAATGTAAGTAAATTGCAAAAATCGTAAACTAAGTTTCAAATTTACATCAAGCAAAGCTTCCTCAAAATCACAAGACGGCATATTTACAAACAGTTAAAAACCGAATTACATCTGCGTTAAATTTTATAAATTTCATTGCACGTTTAATAGGGCGGGATATAATGTGGAACAGGGTCTCCCGTCATTCAAATCCGTTTATGTGGATCGGTTATTTGTATTTGACAATCAGGCTGGCGCCCGTTGCATTTTCACTGCGTTGGCGCGTCGGTAAGGTTATTTTAGTGAAGGCCGTGAAGATTAATGTTGCTAATCACTGAATTAAACTGCTTTCTAATCGTATGTTAATTGATGTTTCATTTTGAGTGAAGTAGCTATGAATTACTTATATTTTGTGAGATGTGACGCATGTGTTTTATTTCAATGTCTTGTGCAATATTGTTTTAATTTCTGCGAATATTAATGGCAAAAAAAACGTCATTCATAGCGTATAAAGTACGAATACAAATTTGTAATCCCCTACAAGAGAGGTAATGAACGAAAAATTTACCATTTCGCACAGCTCGTGTTACTCATTTATAGGATTTTTAGTAGAATAATAACGTTTACAGCGTACTTTATTGGCAATTTATCCGAATTTGCCAAGTTCGCTGAGTTATTTGGCGTAAACTTAATCCCGAGACGCGTCAATAGCTTTACCGCACGTGCATTGAACTTCTCAGTTTGTTTTCATTTTCCTCATTGTCGGTACAATATTAGTTCAACAGGGAGTTTGATATTCCACGTATGAACACGCATGCTTTCCACTTTAAGAGACGAGCAAGCAACAGTGCATTTGCACTGATGTTTGGCGGGAGAAATAGACATTGCGGTGGTACATACCTACCCAGGCTGCCTCTCAAATATGAGAAAACTACTACCAGTTCTTAACTTCGAGAGTTTTATACATTGAGATACCACACTAGAGGTGACACTGCAAACAATTTTTTTTTTTAAATATAAACTCATTTGCAAAAAAAACGGGCACCTAAGCAATGAACCATTTCAAATGTTACTATTGGTTTGTTTGATAATTATAGGTAGTTTTACTTTCACAATTTTGTAAATTAATAAGCAAATAATCGTTTTCATCAGTATTATAATAAAATTTTGATAAAATTTATGGGTTTTAATGCTAAAGTTCACTAGTAGTGTATGCTCGCTAGTAGTGCATATGCTCGTGAAGTAAAAGTTAATAAAGATTTTTGTTTATTTTTTCTTTAATAAAGTAAAAGCAGATAAATGTTTAGTATCGAGTGTGACCCCCTCTAGCTGAAATCACAGCTTGTATTCGTCTGGGTATGCTAGCGAGGATATCCCGGATACTTGCTTGCGGAATACGTCCCTACTCCGCGGTAATCACATTCTTCAGCTCTCTGATGGTCTGCGGAACCGGTTGTACTGATCTCACGCGTCGTTTCAGAACGTCCCAGACATGCTCTATAGGATTGAGGTCGGGACTTCGAGCTGGCCAATCCAAACGACGAATACCGACCTCTGGCACATACGCTTCCACATCGCCAGACCCGCGGGCGCGAGCGTTGTCGTCCATAAAAATTGAGTCTTCGCCTAAAGCGGCCAATGCGGGTTGTGCATGAGGAATTAGAACTTCCGTTATGTATCGATGTCCAGTCAGTGAGCCGTTTTCAATGAAGACTAACTCTGTACGATCCATTGAATTTATTCCTGTCTAAAACATAACAGAGCCCCCACCATAAGGTGTGATTTCTTCAAAACAAGCCTCTGCAAAGCGTTCTCCTCGTCTTCGTAGCACTCGCCGACGTCGATCTTCACCGAACAGAGATATCTTGGCTTCATCGGAGAACAATACCCTATTCCAGTCTTCTTGAGTCCATGACTCACAATTTCGAGCAAACCGAAGCCTGGCAACTCTGTGCTCACGGAGTAACTTAGGGCCGCGGGCCGGGCGATGACTGCGTATATTGGCCGCGAGAAGCCTCCTCCTAACCGTCCATAGACTAATATGCACATTTCTTACTTCTTCGAGGTTGTTCTTAAGGTCCACATACGAAGACTTGCGATTTCTCAATGCGCGACTCACAAGAAAACGATCATCCCGTGGTTGGGTACATGGTTGTCTTCCAGAACCAGGCTCAATCCTATAGAGCATGTCTGGGACGTTCTGAAACGACGCGTGAGATCAGTACAACCGGCTCCGCAGACCATCAGAGAGCTGAAGAATGTGATTACCGCGGAGTGGGAACGTATTCCGCAAGCAAGTATCCGGGATATCCTCGCTAGCATACCCAGACGAATTCAAGCTGTGATTTCAGCTAGAGGGGGTCATACTCGATACTAAACATTTATCTGCTTTTACTTTATTAAAGAAAAAAGAAACAAAAATCTTTGTTAACTTTTACTTCACGAGCATATGCACTACTAGCAAGCATACACTACTAGTGAACTTTAGCATTAAAACCCATAAATTTTATCAAAATTTTATGATAATACTGACGAAAACGATTATTTGCTTATTAATTTACAAAATTGTGAAAGTAAAACTACCTATAATTATCCAACAAACCAATAGTAACATTTGAAATGGTTCATTGCTTAGGTGCCCGTTTGTTTTTGCAAATGAGTTTATATTATAGCGCGCAAACGAGCATGCGGTTCACCTGATGGTAAGTGAACACCGCCGCCCATGGACATCTGCAACACCATAGGGCATGGAGATGCGTTGCCGGCCTTTGAGGTGGGAATACGCTCGTTTTTTGAAGGTCGCCAGGTCGTATCTGTCCGGGAATGATGCCGCTGGCAACTGGTTCCACAGATTTGTAGTACGTGGGAGAAAGTGCCGGGAAAAACGTACTGTAGTAGATTTCCAACCTCTAAGGTGATGTGGGTGGTATTTGGAGGTTTGTCGTGTTGTACGGTGGCGGAACTCTGCAGCAGGGATAAGTCCGAACAATTCTTGAGAACATTCCCCGTGGGAAATGCGATAGAGAATGCAGAGCGAAGCTACATCTCTACGCAAAGCCAAAGGATCAAGCCGGTCGGAGAGAACCTGATCGTCAATGATTCGAGCAGCCCGACGTTGAATGAATATAAATGAACAGTTCCGTATAAATCTTTCTGTTTCTGTCTTGTCACGCTTACGCAGTAACATCATCTTCGCTCTAGCTTCATTGGGTTCCTGTACCTACACAGCAAATGCGCACAGATTTCGTTCCCCACTTCCACTCTAGTTTAATACTTCAATGGATTTATAATGTGATTCTTATGTATTTCAAACTGCATCTATATTTTTTTATGGAATTTGTATACAGAACAATGAACATGTAAAAAAACAATCAACAATCTTTATTATAAAGCAAATCTGACTGCGTCACTACTTGATTTCAGTTCCATAATGTTAGATATCGTTATAATTCCATTTAGTAATATAATTTATAATCAAATAAATGGTAAAAAAATAGATAACAGAAACCGTTTAATAAAGCGATTCCTGTTTAAAGATGTGTTGTCACATTCAAATAAATTATTTAAAATTGCGATATAATAGACAATGAACTGCAGCTATCAGCGCAGAATCGTTGATAATCATTGGATCTTATTAAAGAGTACATCGACGAACTCTTTAATAAGAAATCAATATTTCACAATCTAGAAGAGTAAATTAAATGAATTAGTATTTAAACACCGGCCTCAGTATTTTATGGCACAGTTCCAGCCTAATAATATTTGAGATTGGTTGATGGTTTATTAGTTGATTCATATTCTATTCTGTCAACTAAATACGCTTAGGTTAAAATATTGTCTCATCGATTTATATACAATGTTGCTGCAAATTCTCTGCGATTTATTTCAGATTTCATATTGGTGTTATTAGCACATTCAACTGTATGTCTTGAGTTATTTGCAATATAACTGAAATGTCCATGGCCACTACTGCTCTATTAATTCTATACTATAATAATCCACTCCATTCAAAGGTTGGCTGAAAGAAATCGCAGCTAGCGATACGGCCGCCAAATGTTACCATGCCTTTAGTTTTGAGTATTTTATCTGTTTATTGTTTTTTTTGCTACATTTTGGTGTACAATAAAGTATATAAATAAATAAATAAAATTAATATCAAGCTCAAAAGAAATGTATCCAGCTCTCAAACAATGCTATAGGTATACGCATGCGCAGATATCTTGTTGAAAGTTTTACCGTTCCGTGCAATAGACGTCGACCAATCTAGATATGCATTTATTTCTGCTATGTACTTGAGTCGGATTGCAAGGAATTCCCAGACCGATCGTGTTTCCCATCCATTACACATTGTAATATACATACATATTTTCACTTCGTTAAAGTGGCAATGATGTGGGGTGACCTTTTACAGCAAAATTGTGTACAAGTAATTTGTTTTTGTGAATTCCATTGCATAGTTAGAGGTGGTAACTGCTGTTGTGAATTTAATTATTTTTTCCTTGGATGAGCTTTTGGATAGCTCTGTTTATATTGACTAAAACTTCTAATACAGAATATATTGTTTGACGTCCAAATGTATGCATAAGTCATAACTTTGTACAGAGATAATTATAAGCTCGCTTATTGAAATTATTTTCTGCATTTATGAATTTATTAATAAAATAAATGATATATTTTTCGATTATAGAACAAAACATGCAGTTTAAAATATCAATTTGGTACTCCATTGAATTCGACACAGTAAAATAATTTAACTCATAACTGCATTCATATACAAAACTAAGTTCCCACACACGATCAGTTGTCACAACAGCCACAGCTAATCCACCGCCCACATAAAACTTCATAAAGCTGGGGAAAGTGATAAGTTCGCATTGGAGACGTTTAAAACAGGTAACTATATGACTCCACTTGACTGCGACGCCCTCGCGTTGTTCGTGAGTTTTGCTTCAGTAATTGAAGTACATTTCGCACAGGGCTGACTGTTTGTAGATGCCCTTACTTTAGATGAAAGCTTACTATTGCTTTTATCGTTTGACTAATTGAATAATTGATTGTGAGATTAATCTAAACTAAGTATCACTACATAAAACAAAATCGCTTTCTCTGTCCCTATGTCCCTTTGTATGCTTAAATCTTTAAAACTACGCAACGGATTTTGATGCGGTTTTTATTAATAGAATAGAGTGATTCAAGAGGAAGGTTTATATGTATAATACGTATATATTATTGTACAGAAATCTATTTGTACCCGGGCGAAGCTGGGCCGGGCCGCTAGTATTATAATATTTGATTGATTGTTTGCATTGAATAGGCTGTGAAACTACTGGACCTATTTGAAACATTCTTTCACCATTAGAATGCTACACTATTGATGAACATAGGCGATAGAATATTTTCAAAGTAGTGTCTTTTAGTCCGGACGCCAGTACATTATAAAAAATCTGGATATGTAAAACGGTAAAACGATTTCTGCTATAACTTTAATAAGGACATAATGTAGACTACATTATGTCAAACTGTTGCTTGAAAAGGAAGAGCTCATTAGGGGTGGTAGTAAAAACCAAGTTTTCTTACCACAATAAAGGTAAGGTTGTCTGTACAATAAAGAGGGTTCACAGTCCACGATGAAACCATTTGTGTAATGTGGGTAACTGCTTCTTGAATATCTTTTTAACTGTGGACTTTAGAATTTTCAAAATCAATCCCAGTTCCTGCTAAATATTCTAAAATCATATATAAATCATTGTGAAGCGCAGTTTTCAGTTTTACTGGTAGGTCTCTCATATACTCAAGAGAGAGAGCCTGTAAGTGCCTACACTTCCCTCAGAGGAGAGAAAACACACCGCAATATCTTATTTTTTCTTCTGTCTCTCAGGCGTAAGGCATGCTCGTCTCGTTATTTATAGTAATAAAAAAACCTAAAATCTATATTCTTTCTTAAACCCACACAATACAATCATGCCGTTCGCTTGATCGCGATACGACGCGACGGCTCGTGAACAGTAGTAAAACCAAACACCTTTTATTACAAAGCAATGCTTGGCTTTCCACTGCGTTCGCCATCCTGAGACATAAGATGTTAAGTCTCAATATGTCCAGTAGTCCGTAGTCGCTCTGGCTAGGTCATCTAAAGTCGGCCTAACACCTTAAGATTATTAAATGAAACGCATCAACCCTGCAACAGGAACGGCACTTAGCCAGTAGTTAGCTGTTGCCGTAGCTGACAATAACACTTTTATTACGCTTTGTGTGGTTCAGGGGAGTCAAAGGAAATCACAATGGAAAGGAAAGCTAACATCATTATCGCGTGGATGAGAATTGTATGAAATATTATGTATTTATGGACTGTAGGGTTTGATGTATGGAATACAGTTTAGTTAAAGGTGATTAAGTCTGCGTGTATGAAACTCTATATAAGTGATATTTAAGTATCTGTATCAGCCCCCACTGCCACTTTTCTTATTTATTATAATAACTATTTTATGGTCACGAAAATTTTATTTACAATGAGTCACATTATGCTGGACCATGAGTATTATGAGTACTAAAACGAAACGCAGCGATTAAAAATTACCACAGGATCAACGAGCCCTATTTAAAAAAAAATACATCCCCAGTAGGTATATTGGGGATGTAGTTTTTGTTTGTTAGGTATCTAACCAACTGCGCCACGGAGGCTGTCGATTTTAAAGTGATACAACTTCAAAACTATAATACCAATGGGTTGTCTCGACCAGGACGGTACTAAGCTCTCATAAAAAATGACATTGCTGGAGAACTCACAGCTGGTTGTAGAATCAGATGCACTACAGCCATTTGTGTATATAAAAGAGAAAATAACAGAGTTTCTTTGATTATTATGAAAAGATTTTGAACCAAATAGCTTGGTTCAAATATCACCAACATTTGAAACGTGTTCAAACTTTTTATTTGAAACATTCCAAAAGGCCAATTAGCGCTTCTTTAATATCCATAAAAAATACGATATTTAATTTATTATATTTTGCGTATTTTTGAATTCCGTTGAAGACCAATAACCCATTTGCTTACATTTTTTCCATTATTATTTTACGTATGTTTGTTGATATATTTGGTAAGGAGTTTCATAGTAACTATAACTCGATGAAAATTTATATTTTTACGAAGTGTATTTAAAAGCAGATATCAATTTTAAGATATTGATGACATTTTAAATATGTTTATGAAATATTGAAAAATATACAACCCATCGCGGGTCCTTTGTGATTTTACTTTTTAAGGAAAAGTATAACATGATATTTAGTTATGTTATTTATATTATTTTAACTCACATGTATCTCATCACTAAAATCTACTAGGTAGTTTTGTCTAAAACCGCTATTTTATTTACTTTTAATCGCTTCTTTTATCAAACCGTAGAGGCAGTAGTCTTTTCACGGTTCAGATAAATCCCCGAACCGAACCGAAGTTCAGTTAAGCGTTAAAACACTCATATCTATACGGGGTGGCCAAAAATCTTTTAATAGTAAATTTTGTATTTTGACAAAAATCACCACGGAGTTTTCCAAATCTTTTAAATCTTCATCTGGAGTGTAGACAAACATGTGGGCTTAACTAAATTTCATACGTAAATATCCCCCTGTATAACTACCACCGTATAAGTAAATAGTAAAAGTACCGATCACTAACGTATTTATTAAAATTTAGTGCATGTCTATTGTTGTAAAATCTTGGCTAACTATTTTTTCGCTTTGTCACGTAATAAAACAGCTCACAGCTCCTTAAACACTTATTCCATTCAAAAGGTATTAAAATAAACTTCTCAACTTATCAAAACTGAGCCATTAAAACGTCCACAACAAAAAGGAACTTCTAAAAGCATTTCCTTTATAATGATTCAAATAAAGGAATTAGGACGTTTTGGCCTAATTAAAAAGAGATTTCCGCCCACGAAGACCATTATATGCTGACCTACAAAGATCAGATATGGTGGTGATAAACGCTGGTGGGCACGGATATAATTCTTTATATATTTTATATATTCTGCTTCGGTGTCGTAGTTGTACTATGGTATGATTGCAAAGCTGAGGTCTCGGGTTCAAAGCCCGGGTCGAGCAAAGTGATATTGGATTTTTCTATTGATTGTCAGCCCGGAGTCAGGAATTTGTGCCCAGTATGACACTTACCCCCTATGACATCGTGTGTCAGTAATACAAGGCGAAACGTGGGTGTTCTGGTTACACCTCTGTCTACCCCTTGTGGGAAAAAGGCGTAATGTATATATGTATTTTACATATTCCAAAGGGATATGCTCCACCTGTCTAATGTAAGCTTGGTTTACTTCAACGAAACAAGTCGAACTCCGCTGATTTTTAACCGACTTCCATTAAAGGAGGAGCTTCTCAATATGACTGTATGTTTTTTTATTACTATATTTTTTTACTTTACCATAACGTGATTACTGATTCTATTCTTACAACATAGTTAACGTTTTACCTGATTTCACACAAACAGAGAATTTCATTACATAATTGTTGGGAGTTGTGACGTCATAATCGATAGCAATGTTGAAATGCTTAGGCTTACTATACGCGTAGCATCAGTCCATACGCATATTTTCGTCATTTGCCTCTTCTTGTACGCTAAGTTGCAGCTTACATATAGTAGTCCTAGGTCTACCCAAGAATACATGACGCTTGCTTGCCACTACGCAAAGTGTATGGGCAAGCTGCATCCAAGTTTACGAGGCAAATGACTAAAACTTGCGTATGGACAGTCGCTACGCGGACAAAAAGTTTAGTTTTATACGTTTAAAGGGACTTACGTTATTTATATTCATGTCTCTCTCTCTTTCTTCAGTCCGAGGAAGTCGACTACTGAACATCTGGGGGCGCGGCCGAGCCCCCTCCAAGTCGAGCTATAGGCCGTAACATCCTTTTCTCGAAGCAATTCAGACCATTTTCAACCCCCCATAACTTCGTTGTGGTTAAAGCAAGAAGCCTGAATTTTCAGTTACTAAGTAGGCATTGTGTAAACATGGTATATTTAAAATTTCATTCAATTTGAACCAGTAGTTTAAGAACACTTAAGAATTATAATGTGTCAAACTTTCGTAATTTTGTCACTCACTGACTGACTGACCGATCATCAAAAGTCTAAGGCACTTCTAGCAGACATAGAACCTTCAAATTTAGAATATAATTAGTGTTTAGTGTCTAAAGTAAGGGAAAATTCAAATATTTCATAATTTGTGTTTAGTTTTCTAGATAGACCAACTGCGTGAATAACTTTGTAATCCCATATAAATGTATAGGATTACAAAGTTACATTTGCAGTTAATGAATCATTGTACCCGTAAATAGTGGAATAATAGTTGTAGATATATATCTATATACATGAGGCATAATAGGAGGGGATATAGAGAGGGAAATGGTGTATTCAGCCCATGAAACTGTACAACATTTCTCTAGAAAAACATGACGAAGAAAAACTTGCAAATAAATAGATTAAATAACTCGAAAATATCAATTACAATGAAAGAAAGAACATTAATAATCAAATCCGTTATATTTGTGATAAATTGATACCTACAAAAATAAGAAAAATCCATAAGACAGAGGCTTTAAGAAAAATCGTTAGTGATATTCTAGAAGTAAGAAGTACCGAAAAGGAAAAAAAGTAGGATTCTACAAAAAGACGTGAGATCCCATCAAAAACATCCTGTAAAAAAATTCCAAGTCTCGCAGCTCAGGTATTCTACCGCAAAAAGTTGTGAAATGCATGTAATACCAAGTTGATTAATTTATTTAGTCCTTGCTTAAGGGACCTTCTATAGAAAGTTATTACGTTAGTTATTACCATATCAATATTAAAAATTCTTTACGTTTTAAATAAATAGATCGACTTGGCCAGCAGCATTATGTATAAATTGTACGATACATTATGTTTTCATGCGATGGCCAAGTCGATCCATTTATTTAAACGTAAAGAATTTTTAATATTGATATGGTAATAACTAACGTAATAACTTTCTATAGAAGGTCCCTTAAGCAAGGACTAAATAAATTAATCGACTTGGTATTACATGCATTTCACAACTTTCTGCGGTAGAATACCTGAGCTGCGAGACTTGGAATTTTTTACAGGATGTTTTTGATGGGATAGGCCTTTCACAATGATAGATTCGTGTCTGTGTTGTGTGAATCTTCGAGGGTCATCTTATGCTGGACATTATTTTGAAAGTACTGACTAAGGTTTTCTGTAGGTTTAATTGGGCGTTTGTTAAACGTCGGGGCCAAATTTTAAGCTTAAATGTTGTAGTTCTATTTTAGGTTTTCTGCTATTGTTTACTACCATACCTTAGATGATCAGTAGACGTACGCTGTCTGTTAAGAATAAAAGTTTCCATAGTTAGTGATGGAAATGGCGAATATCATGTAATAATCTAAGTCGTTTCTTCAGCTTTTGTGGAGTCGTGTGCTATATCTTAATGTCATTGATGTTAACAGTAGTTTGTGTAAGTCATTATGAAAAATATCGAAAAAGTTGATCTAATTTAAAAAAGAAATCTCACAGTGCTTAAATTGGATGATATAAATTCAAAAAGATAAAAAAAAAACATAATTATCATCCTTCACTAGATTCTCTATCTTTATTAGACTGCACTTACCGTCAATCACATGATTCAACAAAAAAAAAAAACATTTTGTGAAACTACCACTACTCTGTATCAGCCCATATACGTCCCACTGCAGGGCACGGGCCTACTCTACAATCGAGAATACGATTGAGAGTGGTTAGGCCATATAGTCCACCACGCTGGCCTAGTGCGGGTTGGCGGACTTACATACCATAGAAATTCTTATGAATCGCTATGGTATGCAGGTTTCCTCACGATGTTTTCCTTCACCGTTTTAGTGCGTGGTGATTGACTACTACTCTATTAAAATACAAAGCCACACCTATTCAAAACACCACAGCTAAGTCTCTATACAACGTATATGGTCTACGCGCTCCAGTGGGGTGCATTCGAATTCTGACGCCCAGTGGCTAAAATCCCGAGTAGTTCCCGCCTCACTGGGCAGGTCAAACGGCAAGCCGCTAAGCTCAGTTAGAAATTGTTTTGTGCTGAAAATGTTGGCATGTGAATTTTGTGGTGGATTTTTACAAATGTTTTATGGAAGCCAAGTATGAAGTTGGGAATGGGATTTTATACTGAAAAACGGATAATAGATAGCCGTAGATATATGTTTGTGTTCTGAATTTGCAAGATTGCATTTCGTTTGTTTGTTTTCGGAGTCATGTGTGTACTTATACAGCCGCTGCCAATAAACAATCCCAATCCAAAATTTGCCGTTTTAGATTGACAGCTCAATCTTTTTTCTGATACTATATTGCCAATAATCAATCTCAGTAGTGAAAAAACTATGGCAACATGACAGGAGACCAATCGAAAAGTATAAAACAATCCAGATTGACTTTAATCTAATTTTCGATTGATTATTGGCATCGGCCGATAGTCAATCACCACACACTAAAACGGTGAAAAACATCGTGAGGAAACCTACATACCATTGCGGTTGTATACATTTCTATGGTATCTAAAGTCTGCCAACACGCATTAGGCCATCGTGGTGGACTATATGGCCTAACCACTCTCAATCATGCTCTCGATTTTAGAGGAGGCCCGTGCCTTGTAGTGGGACGTATATGGGCTGATACAGATACATATTTCGTTTGTTTTAGTAAGTCATTAATACAATATTAAATACTGCTTAGGGTACAGTATTATTAACATCTTTCTGAGGATGGTGAGCGCAGTGGAATACCAAGTATTAGTTTGTAATTCATTGTGTTGTTTGGTGTGGCTACTGTCCATGAGCGTATTGCTTACAATTAAGAGAATGACATGCTAATCTTGCCATACATTGCAGTAAAAAATCGTCTAAATACAAACGTCTAAATACATTTCTGTTATTACTCTTCAGTATGTGCGTGCTCTAAGACTATTCTTAGAGTTTCGACATTCATAATACAATAAAAACAAATCAATAACAAAATAATATTACTATGATACTCTTATTTACATAAAAAGAAAATGAAGAACACTTGTGGGAATGGTAATGTTGTGTATTTACTTTTTATGATCGCATATTACGTTATATTACAGGGAAGATGCCTACGAAGGGAACTGAGGTGGTGTTTTTAAAACGTTCGCATAATAGAAATATTTTAAAAGTTAGTTTGGGCTCTAAGATCTCTTTGTTCAAAAACATAATAATGTTTTGTTCAATTAATTGTACACATATACTTCTAATCTCTGCATCACTTTAGGTTCAGTTGCTAGAAACTAAACGGAAAGAACTGTTCGAATGCCCCAGGCATCACGTCCACCTATACAATACATATATTATATTTGAAGTTTTAATAAATAAATACATATGTATTTATCATAAACAATACCACCATTAATAATTATAAAATAAACAATATAGTTACTGAACCAAATGTAAGGATAAATAAACACTTCTTTACCGATGTTCATCTCATTAACTTTCGCAGAACAGAAACCACAAAATACAATTTTATTTAACAAAATTTCATTTTCATACATTGTACTCTAAATACAAACGCATTTTATATACGAAATAAATCTGACAGATCTGTACCAAACAATTCCGTTACAGCGATAAAGCAACTGCAGCGCATCGGAAAATACCAAATCATTTATATGATTTAGACGCAGCCCTGAACAAATCCTTAGCAACAGATCTCTCAAACATTCACAGCTAGATGGAAAATTACATAGATTCCACCTTTGCTGACGCTTAAAATAATTTAAGAAATATTTGAAACGAAAACATCTTTCATATTTTAATATATTTTATACCAATCTCCAGCCAAAAAGTTTCAGTAGGCCATAATTCACGAGCCACTTAGGTACAACCGAGCGAAATGCTTGCGTAGGGTTGGCAATACAAAAACTCGCGCATGGAATGAAGGAATGATTGAGGAAAACTTGAAACGCAGATGTGATGCGTTCAAGGTGTGAAATTGAAATGTTTGTGAGGAAATGTTTTATTCTGATAATAATATTGGATATGTGTAGAAAACCTACGCATCTCGGAATAAAAAGTTTGTTTTCGAAATTGTTTTATTCGTTCTTTATTATACTTAGTCATATTACCAGAGTATCTACTCTACATATTCAGACTTAATGATGATGATGATAAAATAATGATGTCGTACAATAATATATATATTTTTGGACTATGCTTAGAAATTATGCATTTGTACTAAAATAGTGGATAAAACTACTGAAATAAAATTGCATGAAAGTGTATCAAACATCCCCAAAAAATCCAGATTCACAGGTGGTAGGTCTCCCATATGTGAGAGGCCATCTGGGTAGGTACCACCGCAATGTCTATTTCTCCCGTGAAACAACACTGCTTAAATACACTCTTGTGTTTCGGATTGAAGGACATTGTAGCCAGAGCAACTACTGGACATATTGAGACTTAACATCTTATGTCTCAGGATGGCGAGCGCAGTGGAATGTTGCTACTGTTTATGAGCGGTCGTATCGCTTACCATCAGGCGAACGGCATGCTCGTCTCGCCAATCACTACAAAAAAAAAACAAAACAAAAAAAACAACTGATCAGAAAAGTTGTAAAGCAATCAATATTCGCATATTTAAGTTTGAATTATCATTCCTCCATTGTCGGTAAGTCCATCGCTTTCAGCCGAGGTTAAGCCATCAATCTCCGTCCGCAGACTTTATTTCCGGTCATATAAAAATTGAGTTTTCAAGCTCAAAGTTTTTTAGGTTATTATGCTGTGAGATATTGAATATACCGGGTATATCAAGACTGCTACCGAAAACGAAGCTGGGTGGTAGTTTTAGTGACTACAAACACAATGCAAGTAAAAATTTCGCAAAGAAACGCGTCATTAATTTTAAATGATTTTTTAAATATCGTCATTTTTAGGGGGTAAATCCATAGTTTTTGCTAAAATAATAATTTAAACTGTTTTATACCTTAGAGTATTTATAAATAAAAGGGTATACACTATTATTTTAGGAAAAAAATGTATTTACCACCCAAATATGGCCATAGGAAAAAAATTACAAAAAAAATTGTCGCTTTTTTTTTTGCAAAATTTTCTATTGCATTGTGTCTGAAGTCGCTGAAACAACCACCCGGCTTCGTTTTCGGTAGCAGTCTTGATATACCCTGTATTTGTTAAGTCTGCGTTGTTTTTTTTTTTATTATTGCTGTGAATGGCGAGACGAGCAAGCCGTTCGCCTGATGGTAAGCGATACGACCGCTCATAAACAGTACCTAGCAACATTCCACTGCGCTCCTCATCCTGAGACATAAGATGTTAAGTCTCAATATGTCCAGTAGTTGCTCTGGCTACAATGTCCTTCAATCCGAAACACAACAGTGCATTTAAGCAGTGTTGTTTCACGGGAGAAATAGACTACTGTATATACTTTTCAACACGCCATAAAGTATACCTGGTAGTTTACTTTAATATATTTAATTTAATCAATCACTTTATGTCAATAATACAACTTTGCTGTATAAATTGAATCTAGGTGTTCATATTATTATAGGTCATGGAAATTATAGCTATAATACTACAGAAGAAATAACATAAGTTAGGAAAAAAAATAAAGTATAAAAACACTCAATGATTGCCGCTAAAAATATATTAAACCCCACTTAACATAAATATCGCCCTTATTCAGTTCTTAAAAAGTCACTACACACATAAAACCCGATAAAACAAAGCTTAAGATTCTTCAAAAAATATTATCACGTAACATCAAATAAAACTCCTCAATTACCAAATACCACACCCTAGAGACAAGTATTGGCGTCTTCAAGATCCCCCAAAAAAAGACCCATTCATAATTTATCAAGTTTAAACTTAATATCGCGTGGCAACCCTAGCCACGCATCCTTGGCCGGGTTCCGTATGAATATTTATGCAAATATGTCTTCATTTAAATAATTCTTTCGCAAGCTTTTACTTGAGGTGTTTGAGTTTTGCGCCTTTTTCGGATTTCTTTGTTTTGTTGAATGATGATTACGAATAAATGTTTTTTTTTGGGTTGTATTGTAGGATGGAATATGAAAATATTGTATGGAAATCGAATTTATACACTAGGCACATAATGACAATACATTTAAATATTAAATCTTAATTCTAAATATTAATTCTCTCTAATTTTATAGATTTTTTGAAATTTCGAGATCGAAAAATGTGTCCGAAAAGATTGTTTTTCGAGTGATAAAGTCCACATATATTGAAAAAAATACAACACAAAATTATTTGCTAATAATATCGTATGGTACACACAAATACAACAAAACGGAAAATCGATGTTAAAACAAGCAACAAACAGAACCGTTCTGAAAACGGAAACGAGCAGTCAAAACATAACCAAATAAGTGTAATAACATCATCTAAAAATCTAATTTCGAAAGATAATTGGCAATTTATGAACGTGTAAGAGTAAACCGCAAGGGAGAATCGTCCAATTGCGCTACAGTCATCCAATTCGACCCAAACTCTGCATCCAGTATGATTAGAACCCTGTTTAAGACAAATATAAAATTCACTAGAGCTCAAAAGCGTTGGTCGAACTACCAGATTAACTAGAGCCCTGTTAAGTCTTATATCAAATTTACAAGAGGTCTAAGCCGATGGTGGTTGAGGGTAGAGTAAAATAATTTGTTTAGCGTCCAAACGTTATATTATTTATTTTATGGTAGGGTATATATTCAAATGGTGAAGATTTGTTTTCCATGTTGTTTTGTATTTTATTTTGGGTTGCTTTGGCTTTTACAAGACATAACTTTATTTCCTCATCGGGTAACACTATAGCGTAAACATAATATATAGCGCAACTAGTGGTAAAAAATTACATAATGATTCTATAGAGGACTTATAATACTAAAACAAAGAAATAAATAAATTACATAAAATATCTGGATCCTTAACTGAAAATTGTATTTTGAGAATTTATTTGAGAACAATATTATTATATAAATAAAGACAAAAAAAAAATGCAGAAAGATAGAGCGAAAAAAAAGAATTCGCAGAAAATATAGTGCAAAGTCAAAAATACATAAAATTATGATAAATCAGGATCATGGTATAACAAAGACGGTGATTAAACATAAATGCGAACACAAAACAATGACATAATATTTGCACCATCCCAGTCAACCTACGACAATCCAGTAATACGTTGTCTGAAATGTGACGAGGAGCCAATCTATCAACGTAATTGATGTTAGCTGACTATTCGAAATACAATATCCAGCTAACAGATTGGTCGGGACACGGCGGCGAATAAAGGCAGGCGCCCACGTATTCCCATCGTTCGTATCGGTCGCATTGCATGAAACGGATCGTAATATTCTTTATATAGGAATCGTACAAGTGCATCCACTGATCTGCATCGTACGGATCGCACAAATCTACCCGTTAGCAATAAATAATAATAAATGAAACCCAACAGGCACATGCATAGTCCTGACCCCACACTCAGATCAAGTCTTGTGTCTTGGGACCAGGAACTACGAGTCTTCGGTCTCACACACAGCCAGACCCGAAAGAAACATTTATAAGCCGCACAAACATTTCTCTAGATGCGGGGATCAAAACCAGGGCCTCTCGTTTTACATGCGGCGTCTAACCGCCTGCAGCACGGAGGCTGTCAAATGCTGCAATGCCCGTACCGACGCTCTGAGGGGCAATCCAAGTAAATCCGATCGCTGTCGATACTGTGGACGCGTTGTAAAAAATATTCCATTAAATACGATGCACCCGATAAATACGATGCGGAAATGTGGACGCCTGCCTTTAATGTACATTGTAATAGATATACGCACACCGCAAGTTAAGCACAGCATTGAAGACAAGTCTAGATGTATATAAAAATTAATTACATTATTATATACTCTATGGGAATGAAGAGGTGTGTTAGTTAGTTTTTCATACCTAAGCTGAATGAATCGTATAGAAATTTGGCAAAGAGATATCCTAGCATCTGGAGAAGTAAATATTCTTTATTGTTGCTAAAATCAATATTTTAGTAGAAAAATGAGGAGGCAAAGATTAACAAACGCCGCGTATTTGTTGATTGCACCCGGGTTAGATTTATAACTTCCTAATGCTGAAAGGAAAGAGTGAGACAGGTAGATTCATGACCGGATTACAAGTCTTCAATATTTTTGTATACAATTAAAACGTAAAGCATAAGGCCGAAAACATACTACTAATACGCTACGCTATTCAACCCGACACGACACGTGTTGAATGAAATCGAAACGTAGTATTTTCTATAACATGAACCACACTGCAAACACGCCACGCCACGTAGCATAGCGTGTTCGTTGATTTGATTCAACACTTGTAGCGTTGGGTCGGTTGGCCTGGCGTTTCAATAGTATATTTCTGGCCTAATGCGGATATTCGCAAATCAGTGAATTTATTGGCCAATGACGATGTCCAACAAAGAGGAAAAAGTCAATGATCCTGACGAAAATTTGCTTTGGCCCAATTTATTTTACCATAAAGGAAATTTATGGCCTGTGATTTAGTTCGATTCCAAATTACTAACACATAACCTAGTTGGAAATGAAACGTAAACAAATAAATATAATGACCGCGTTTACACACATACAACATTTTTAATTCTGTGTTGTTTAGCTTCTATATTGTCTTATCCCACAGTCATTCTTGTTTAGGTTTAGCTTGTTGGTTACATACAGATTCATATAATTTGTTTAATACATGCTTTCAACATTGCGAAGAACTATAATATAGAGCAGGCATTTTGAGTAAGAGTTTTTACGCGAATTACCGCAATAAAAAATATAAATGTAGGATTTGAATGTTATGATCAAAGATGAGTAGAATGGAACGATAGACGAACGATTGATATGGAACGTGGTTCGTGTGAAAGAGATGACTAATGAAAGTACTCAAGATGGAAAGAGTTAGAGGATGAATGATTTAGATGTTAAAATACGGAAGGACGAAATAAGAGAGAACAGTCTGGACGACGTAAGACGTAGATGACGACTGAAGAGAAGACGAAGTAAAAACGAATTTATGATGCCATAATAAACTGAAGATTATCCAAACGATCCTTGTTTGATTTGACCCGACACGGAACTATTCCCACATAAATACATACTGAACTTTGAAGTTCAGTATGTATTTATTATTAGTATTTATTATTTGAATAATCAAAATTGTAATTTCCAAATTAATGTTGTCCGTATACAGTAACAAGAAATCGTTGGATGCAGGCCATTTCCAACAGGTAGGTCGCTCATATGAGCCTCCTGGGTAGGTTATTTTCCTGCCAAACAGCAGTGTAAATGCACTGTTGTGATCCGGTTTGAAGGACATTGTAGCCAGAGTAACCGCTAGATATTTTGAGCATTTTATGTCTCAGGATGGCGAGCGCAGTCGAATGTCAGGCATTACTTTGTAATTCATGGTGTTGTTTGGTTTTGCTACTGTCCCTGAGCGGTCGTGTCGCTTACCATCAGGCGGCATACTCGTCTCGTCATCCATAGCAATAAAACGCATGGTAATGTAATATTACCACATCAAAAACATAAAAGTTTAATAATTTAAGCATGCGAATGGGTAGGTAAATTTCAGTCCACACAATTAATATTTAATTCGCATACTCCCACGGACTCTGAAATTTGTTAACGCAGGTGGACCTTTCCAACGTAACGATGTTGTGTAAATATTTTGTTAATGACTTTTTCGTATGGAATTTGCTTAAATGCCGTGCGATTTGATACCGTTTAAAATGTCATTGTGAGACGGGCAAATCCTAGCCCATTGATGATTGAAATTGAATTGAAAACATAAAATAAACTGGCTAGAATAAAAAAAATATATGCAAATGCAGTTAAAGCACCTATAAATAAACCAAAATTCATTGTATAATGTAAAAAAGTAAACCCATCCGCGATTAAATCTGTTTTATTTCAATGAGTAACATTTACGTAAATCTAAGAAATCATTATAAAAATATTTTGTTTTAGTTTTATTATAAATAATATCTTTATGGACTGTCAATAGCAGTCGAAAACTTTAGGTTGATGATGATAATGATAAAACAATTTTATATTGCTGAACTGTTGTAAAAAATTTCATTTTTTAATATTCCATTGTTCAGAAAAGTCAAAATATATTGAGTGATATAAATATTTACATCGATGTAATATTTTCGCATTCAATGCCAGAAACTTCTCATTACTTCATTACAATTTACAAACATATGCGTGACGGAACAAAGATTTGTTGCAGCTTTCCCTGTATTTTGATGTTTTGTGTTGTTAATTGGTGACAACATTAATAATTACTGCAATTTAATTTATAATCTCCTTTGTACACAACTTCTTGGTATTTATTTATATCACCAAGAAATAATACACAGCACTTATTCAATATGCCTACAACAATACAGTACCTCTAGAAATCCAGAAATTCATAGAACGATAAGGGATTTCTCGAAGTCGGTTTTATATTGACAGCCTCCGTGGCGCAGTTGGTTAGACGCCGCCTGTGAAGCGAGAGGCCGCGGGTTCGATCCCCGCACCGAGAGAAATGTTTGTGTGGCCCACAAACATTTCTTCCGGGTCTGGGTGTTGTGAGACCGAAAAGTCTCTCGTAGTTCCTGATACCCACGACACAAGACTCGATCTTAGTGTGGGGTCAGGACTATGTATGTGACTGTTGGGTGTTATTTATTTTATTTATTATTATTTATATCGGATAGAGGTACTATCCCGATCGAGTCAAGCCATTGCTTGGTATCATACTTTATGATATACATTTTTTGCAATGAATGGCGAGGCGAGTATGTGATTCGCCTGATAGTAAGCGTTACAAACGCTCATGGACAGTAGCAACACCATGAATTAAAATGAATTCGCCATCTTGAGACATAAGATATTAAGCCTTATTATGTCCAGTGGTTACTCGGCTACAATGTCGCTCAAACCAGAACACAGCAGTGCATTTACACTGCTGTTTGGCGGGAAAAATACATACAGCGGTGGTACCCACCCAGGCGTCCTCACACATATGACCAATAAAAAGCTACAGCAAGGTTCTACCACTCCAATCATCTTAACTTCGATAATAAACGAAGGTTTATAACATACGGCCTACGAAACACAATACCAAACTTCCATAGACATTGCAATTTAAAATTCACAAGTTGCTAAAATATCTGCGCCTAGCAAGTTTGTCGCTATAACTTGCGACCACTTAGACTTCAAGTTCAAGGCCTACTTGACAGAACAGCTGACTGTAGAAAATGTACTGGAGATGGCTCTTGAAATTATTAATTAGATCATTATCGTACATGGAGACTGTAGCTAATACGATGTTGTGGCATGGAATATTGGGTAAAGCTATTTACTTTTTTTTTTATTTTTTTCAGGAGGAAAAGGTATTAAGCTGCCCTTTCGGTACCCCGGGGGAGGCCGAAAGGGGTATGTCAGTGTCTCTGGCCTTCCAGCCCGGTACACTCGCGGATATTGTGTCCGAACTGGGTCCCTAGCAATACCTACGCCAGCATACTGACTAAAAACCTCTTGATAACCCTCACACGCATTGTGGGCAGCACCGGACATCCCAGGGCGAAGGGCGCCCCGATTTACGTCCGCGAACCGCCCCGCGCATAACCATTGCTGGGCCTTATGTTATCATTATGTAGGCCCAGATTACCTCCATTGACACCCCCTTTTCGGACGCCCGTAAAGCTGTTATGGGCGTCCATGACGGAGACGAAGCTCCATCACACGTCTCGTAGTCCGTTATACGCGAGGGCGCACGGTCCCCGCTGTGTGCCCAGTGACTCCGATGACCCCTTTAGGTCGTCTCTTACGACGGGCAGAGGATACCGTGGAGGGATTCTTGTACCCCCAAACCACAGGGTAAAGGATAAAGGCGTCGGTTCAGCCAGTTATTACCCGGCGCCTTCTTCTTTGCAGGCGGCGAGCGGGATCGTTCCGCTCACGATCCCGATCTGCGCTCTCCTTCTGCGAAATTACAATTTCACAGAAGGAGAGCATTGCCTGCCACGACCTCCGACTCTCGACCATGGAGGGAATCACGACCGAGAGCGAGAGGTCTACTCCGACGGCTGCACGGAGTATCATACGTTCATCACCCCAGGCTGGACACTCCGAAAGAGTGTGCTGGGCTGTGTCCTCCGCGCAGTTGTCACAGTGATGACACACGGCTGTCGCTTCCTTTCTCGCCACCCGCCACCGATATCTGCCGAAGCACCCATGCCCCGATAGGACCTGTGTCAGGCGGAACGTCATCATGCCGTGGCGCCTGTTCAGCCACTGGTCTAGAACAGGGCGCACTGCTGCAATGGTCCACTCACCAGCACTAGGATTGTCCAGCCTGGAGCGCCACTCCTCCACGGCGGCCACGCGCAGGGAGGCCCTTTTAGCCTCAACCTCTCTGAGGGCTGGTAGTTCCCCTCGGCGAAACGCTTCCTCCCGCCAGTAATAGACTGACGAAAGGGCTTTGGCGTCTATGTCCCAGGGAAGAAGACCAGCCAAAACGCAGGCCGCCTCATGGGAGATCGTGCGATATCCTCTGATCATCCGCTGTGCTACAACTCGTTGCGGTTGACGCAAGAGAGCAGCACAGCATCTTCTCAGTAAAGCTATTTACTAAGGAAAAATCCGTTGTTAATTTCTTTTAAATTAAAAAAAAATTGATATATTTTGATTATATTTTAATGAAAGAACTAGCTGTCTAGGCAACAACCTATACTTGAAAAATATTTGATTGGTGGATGACAAACTTGAAATGAACAAAAACATTATAATATAGGACAATGTAATAGTCATAAAAATATAATTAAATATTAAAAGAACGACACCGTGAAATCAATAATCATATTTGATGAATTAACCAACACAACTATTATATGTGAGTTAGATTTTTTTGTTTTTATATGTATTTTATTATTATTATTTCAATAAAAATACAAACAATATTTTTCTACAACTACTTCTTCTGCTAAAAAATTGAAACTGACATCCGTTTTTATGTAACTATTTATAGCTGTGCATTTTGTGTAGCTAAAGATAAAAAGTTTCAAAAGCAATCATCATCATCATCATCATCAGCCCATATACGTCCCACTGCAGGGCACGGGCCTACTCTACAATCGACAGTACGATTGAGAGTAGTTAGGCCATATAGTCCACCACGCTGGCCTAGTGCGGGTTGGCGGACTTACATACCATACAATTTTTTATAAATTGTTATGGTATGCAGGTTTCCTCACGATGTTTTGCTTCACCGTTTTAGTGCGTGGTGATTGACTACACACATGACTCCGAAAAGTCAGAGGTGTGCCCTGGGATTCGAACCCGCGACCACCGTGAACATGTTGGCAGTCACGTCTAGTCCGTTTACCAACAGGCCACCACGCACTTAATAATAATAAAATTATAAATATTTTATATCAAAAGCAATAATTAAATAAAATATATTGTTCAAAATTCCTATTCCCTGTTAAATATCAGCAAATAAACAACAAAATTATCATGCAAACAAGTTTATTAAAAACAATTAAAATAAGGATTGCATATGGCGGCGTTAACGAGAGTACTCCATTATATATTAAAATTGAATAAGTCCCGCAGTCGACCCTCCGTCCAGAAACATTCTCACCACTGATTGCGCATTTAAAAGATTTTATATGCAAAATGTACCAAAATAAGAATGTTTGTATGTTTATATAAGTGCGTGGTGGCCTGTTGGTAAACGGACTAGACGCGACTGCCAACATGTTCACGGTGGTCGCGGGTTCGAATCCCAGGGCACACCTCTGACTTTTCGGAGTCATGTGTGTATTGATAGTCAATCACCACGCACTAAAACGGTGAAGGAAAACATCGTGAGGAAACCTGCATACCATAGGGATTCATAAGAATTTCTATGGTATGTAAGTCCGCCAACCCGCACTAGGCCAGCGTGGTGGACTATATGGCCTAACCACTCTCAATCGTATTCTCGATTGTAGAGTAGGCCCGTGCCCTGCAGTGGGACGTATATGGGCTGATACAGATACAGATACAGTGACGTATTGATAGTCAATCACCACTTTTTTTTAGTTTTTTTTTATAATGGCCTGGCATAGTGGCGGCATTGCACCTGATGGTAAGTGCCAATGCCGCCCAGGCAGAGTATCGGACATCGGACGGCAGTCCCATGCCAATGGAAACAATTATGCTGGCCTGCTAAGGTGCCTCTTCACATCACACCGGAAGGACCCAGGATTGTAGGAAGGAGGGAACACGTGAATTGAAACTTATTGAAACGGTGAAGGAATACAATACAGGCCGACTTTATTCGTGTAAAATTTTTTCCAGTCTATTTACCTTGATATGCACCAGCGTATCCATTTATAATATAAATACTAACTAAATAGTTGACCCACAATTTTGAACTTTATGCCTACTGCACAAAACTTATTCTCATGAATGCAAACACCTCATACTAACTTACCTATACGATTTTATATGAACATACAATTACGTGACCTTATAAATAACTATATAGAAATTAAAATAGACGAAATTAGGAAAAGCAATTACATAATAAACTAAATAATAAATATTTTATATCAAACACAAAATTTTTCTCCGTATATTTTCCCATCCACACTTTTCATTCCAAATGACATTATCTTAACAAGCCACATACGAACAACTTACATTCAAGAGGCACTGTTTTCCCCTAGCATAGCGTAGGAAATTTCTCCCACATTTTCCCCATTCCAGCCCCAGGGGACTTACAGCGGAAAAACTAATGAAAAATGAAAATCTTTTTACGAAAAGTTGCGCGACGAAATATTATTTTTGTCGTGAACTTTTCAGTTTTCCCTGGTGTGTAAAAGAAAAATTCCGTAACGGAGGAAAAATCTGCTGAGACATAATTACGAGGGTTTTAGTGTCGTCCTAGTCTTCTGGTCTAGAATGGATGGAAAACGTTATATTTTTAGAATTTCTGCATGTAAAAGGTATTTTTTTATATCCAGATTTAATGTGTTAATATTTTAGTGCTCAAAGCTCTTATGTTATTGCAAGTTGTTTAAGCTTAATAAATAGAACAATATCAGGCCATTTAAAACCACATCATATTCATATAATAATTGTATGATTAGTAGTCTCATATCCACTTAAGTTTTTTTACTTCAAATCGGGGCTTTCTTTGTCAACATGTATCTATTTATTTCTTGATTCTTTACGCAAATATTATTTATTATAATAATATATCATGGTGTAAATTTCATTAATTTATAATCATAAATGCATAAATTTTTCACACTTTAGTTAGAAAAGTAAAGGAAAAATAGCAATGATTTCACCAAATAAGGCGTCAAATCATCGTAAGGGCAAACGGTGGTATTACATCCAATGCGGGTTCTACTGCCCGACTTCTTTTTATGAGAACTACATGTCGTAATCCAATAGAGTTTTATGGACAGTAACACCAATGAGCAATTTATGCCAGGGAATAATAGGCTTTATTGTTTAATGCTAACATTTAGTTTACAAAGAGTTTTATGATGGTAGGCTTTTCATTTGAAGACGAACAAAATGTAACATTTGATTCTTTACTATCTTTTCTTTTTTTACAATATTTTATCTTTATTCTTTTCTTTTCTATTACAAAAGATGCATGGGAGTAAAGGAGGCGCGGTAAGTCATTTTATCGTAAATTGTTGATGAATTTGTGGCCTTAGAAAATATAGAATAGACAGCTTAGATAACGAAGAACTTTAATTGGGAGGCTAATCTTACGATTAAGCAAAAATGTTGTAAATGCCTTGTAGGTTCAATAATATTATTGCATATTAATTCAGTGTTGATCGCCACGTCAATCTTTTGATACATTGTCTCTTCAACCTTTGAAAATATTCACATCAAATAATTTAATCCAACACAAAATCCCTATTGTTCTTTCCGTGCACTTACAACCTACCAAACCAGACACCTAAGTAGAATAAGATAATGTGTATTTGATTGTACTTAAGACCAGTTGTAATCAAGTATTGCCTAGGATATCAAACTTAAAAAATATACGTATATGTATTTTTTTTTTTCGAAAGTGCAATCGATAAATCGCCGATCAATAAATGTAATTTGGTTAAGTATTAAGGCGTTACTGTAATCGATCATACTAACTTTGATACAACACGAAATCTCAATCAAACTTACTCTTACCGTCTGTTTGGTAATACTAGGCTAATGTTGCTATGGGCAGATTAATTATACTATATCAATGCTCAAATTACGATTGATTTGTTAAAATACAAGGCAGGGTAACATGAAGATAAAGTGGATGGATGCCCTAGAAAGGTTGAAGGACGTCCGCAAGTTGTTTCTAACAACTGTTGGAAATTCTTGTGTGAGGCATATTTCAATAACAACCAAACCGAATATGACCAAAGAAGGTTATAATTAATAATAGTAATAAACATGAATCCAGCAACAACTGTCATTTTTTTCTGTTCTGAAAAAGTACACTCTGTTATTTTAATACCACTATGGTACGCAAAGGCCTAAATTATAATTTTAGGAAAAACTATTTACCACCCAAACACGATAATCACAAAAAAAAACATCACTAGCAAATCGTCGCATGTTTCTGCGACATTTTTAGTAGCATTGTGTCTGTATTCATTAAAACTATCACCTGGCGTCCTTTTCGGTCGCATTCTGCATATACCTTGTAAATTGGTAGTAAAACAACAATATTTTTTGGAAATTAATCAATGCGGAGACGAATTCAAAAATCGTGCGCAAATAGTGATCTATTCATCATCATCATCATCATCATATCAGCCACAGGAAGTCCACTGCTGAACATAGGCCTCCCCCAATGATCTCCACAATGACCTGTTGGAAGCGGCCTGCATCCAGCGACTTCCTGCGACCTTAGTCAGATCGTCCGTCCACCTTGTAGGCGGGCGTCCGACACTTCGCTTGCCTGTACATGGCCTCCACTCGAGAACCTTTCGGCCCCAACGGCCATCGGTTCTACGAGCGATGTGCCCGGCCCACTGCCACTTCAACTTGCCAATCCTATGGGCTATGTCGGTAACCTTGGTTCTCCTACGGATCTCCTCATTTCTGATTCAATCTCGTAGGGAAACACCGAGCATAGCCCGCTCCATGGCTCGTTGAGTGACTTTGAGCCTTTTAATGAGGCCCACAGTGAGAGGCCACGTCTCGGTGCCGTATGTCATCACTGGTAACACACAACTATAGAAGACTTTCGATTTTAGGCACTGAGGTATTTTGGACAAGAAGACGTCGCGAAGTTTCCCGAACGCTGCCCAACCGAGTTGGATTCGCCGATTGACCTCTCTCTCGAAGTTGGACTTGCCTAACCGGACCACTTATCCTAAATAGACATATTCGTCTACAACTTCGAGAGTCGAGCCCCCAACTCCAATGGGGGTGGGCACAACATGGATATTCGACATGATCTTCGTTTTATCCATGTTCATTTTAAGACCCACCTGTTGGGAGATTCGATTAAGGTCTTCGAGCATAGTGCTAAGGTCTTCCAGCAATTCTGCCAAGACTACAATATCGTCGGCAAATCGAAGGTGAGTAATATACTCGCCGTTGATGTTGATGCCGAATCCTTTCCACTGCAAGAGCTTGAAGGCATTTTTCAGCGCGGCAGTGAACAGTTTCGGAGATATGACATCTCCCTGTCTCACGCCTCTCTGTAGTGGAATAGCCTTCGTGCTCTGATCCTGTACTCGGACCGACATGGTGGCGTTGTTGTATATACACCTCAACACTTCGATGTACTGATAGTCTATGTGGCACCGCTGAAGAGACTGTAGCACAGCCCAGGTCTCGATCGAATCAAAGGCTTTCTCATAGTCCACAAACGCTAAACAAAGTGATAGTGATCTATTATCGAAAAACAATGTTGGTATCAGTTATATTATTAATTAATTTAAGCCCACTAGACTACAACAATTATTATCGCCTTTCTATTTAGCCAATAGACACTTAAACTAGCCATATTATGCGATAAGTAGGAAGTAGTAAAAGTGATACTAAATGACATTAAGGCGGATTATTTTTCACTAACCCCAAGGTCGTATAAAATACTGTAACCGCAAAATTCATAGTACACCTGTTTTACGATATACCACTAGATAAATTAAAGCTGACAAATAATAGCTTTAAAACTAACCGAGGAAATAGTAAAATAAAAAACTTATTGTCAACAACCATCTGTCGTTTACTTATCATATTATGAATCATAGTCATAAATTCACAGAATACTAAATGTTACAATATCAACAAAATATAACCAATTAAATATTTTATTGGAGTTTTTAAACGATTTAATTTATTTGCGGTTAAGTGGATGCTATTTTTGTGCTTATATTAAGCTTACATTACATAAAATGGAACAGTATTATAATCTGAAAAAATAAGATTGGAAAAGATTAAGTTAAGAATTGCATATGCAATTTAGAAAAAGTTTTTGATATTTATGAAAGTCATGACGAGCAGTTCCTTCGCCTGATGGTTAGCGAGATGATCGCTCATGGACTCTTAAAACCAAATAACACCATGAACTACGAAATAATGCTTGGCATTCCACTGCGTTCGCCATCCTGAGACGATATGTAAAATCTCAATATCTCAGTAAACAGTAGTTTAATTAATTATATATCTTTTAAACATATAATTTCCTGTCTGCCTTAATCTGACTTTTAACATAAATATTCATGATGCAGAATAATTTGGGTTTAAATTTTATGAATGACTGCCAACCTGATATTTACTCCTCCGTCTAACGCCAAATCTACCTCCCTAAATTAAGATGCTTTAATCATTGTTTTGAGATACCAACCAAGCGTAGATGGTAAAATTAATACTTTTAAAGTCCTATTTAATATCTCTGAAGTTTTAAAGATATTTCTTTCAACGGCAAAGCGAAACTTCTAATGCAAATTGAAATGTTACCCAGAGAATGCAATGTAAAGATTCAGTTAAATCTCGCAAATGCGGGCGCCAACGTTTTTACAAATAAAAAGAGTTTTTTCTCAACTCTTATTGCATTTACAGCACCGACAAGCCGGGCTTGCACTCAAGGCACTCAAATAGAAATAAAAGTGTACCTAAGCTAAAGGAAGTCTGTGAACTCGGAAATTCCTGGAAGAATTGAAGTTAAATAAATAATGAATTAGGTACGTGGAATTTCGTATCTTAATGTAAGTAGGTTTGCAAGTCTAACGTCAGCATGTTGATGTCCCACACAAGGTATATATACACATTAGGTGATAACCTCCTGTTCATATGATAGAGATTCCTCACTTCACTACCCTACACTTCGGCTTACTGAAGAGGCATCTTAGCTGGCCGGCATGATTGTATTGAATGGCACATTTCTAGTGATGCCTGATCCCAATCAATACTTTATTTGGACGGAATTTCCACTTACCACCTCATGCAAAGCAGGCACTGTGCCGTGCCAGAATAATAACAAAAATACGAGTTTGTGTATTTCTTACAAGCTCAAGAAAGTGACTATAGTATACCTGAAGAATACAATTAGTGTAGTTTAATTTAAATACAGTATCCATTGGCTTAAGGCGGTCCGAAAACTATATACTCGAGCTGAACCCGAAACGCAACAAATTCCATAGGTCATGGGGGTAAGATTTTCGCCATCGTATACTTGACATATATTTGAAAATTTATAACAATAACTTCGGTTTCTTCGCCATTAAGTATACAAGTTGTTTAAGCTTTGGAATATAGATAGTGCATTCTATTTAGTTATAGAAAATTTAGGAAGATCTAAGTAGTTTTGAATTCAACCCTCTTGAAAACAAGACGTTTTAACGTAACATATTTGTTCATATGATTTATATCCTTTTAATTTTTATCTTGTATGCAACAGGCTTATCAACAATATAAAACACAACAACAAGAAATTGCAGGTGTAAGTAATACAGGAATTAAAGAATACCTTTACCTGAGCAGCCGACACAGCGACAGGGAGGGCGTAGGGATCGTCCATTTCGATCTGAGACCTCCTATTCCGTCGTCGGTCAGAAGGTCATCCTCAGAGTCCGAGAAATGCGCGATGTACGAGGGCTGGGGTCGCTCAGCCTCAACTTAAGATAATCCTTGCGCATCTTTCACTTGAATATATTAATCTCCATGTTTGTCTTTGGCATTTTACTTTGGGAATGTTTCATTTTAATTTTAATTGGTTAATTTATCTTCGTTGTCTACATTTTAGTGTGTTTTAGGTCGCGTTGCTGTTTTAATTGGAAAATTATATTTAACTTCTTTTAGATCTGTTTTATTTTGTTGTGTAGAAACGACATGGCGATTATGCTTACCTATCCTACTTATCTGATATTCTCTGATAAACTGATGGTGTAGGAACGTAAATAGGTCTATCAATAGGAGTTCCATCCACGAATTTTGACTCAATACTTGGCACTGAACCGAATCATAAACACATCATTGATACAACCTAATTGAGATCCTTAGCGTCAATCGTCATTTAATGTAAGAAATACGCAATTTCGAATACAATAAATACCTACTTACTAGATAATGAACAAAAATATCAACTAAAACAAAACATCGACAAAAGCACCAGACAGTTTACCAATTGTATATAAGAAACCATTTAAAACATCAAATCCAATAAGTAAGTAAACAACATTGCGTTTGATAGAGAACGCAATAAATCCGGTTGTACTAGCTAACAAAGGGACGCCGCGCCGGTGGCTGTGACGAAGCCCTTACGTATCGGATATCGGGTTACCACGTGTAGACTAAATGTATGTTGGATTGTAGAATCTGTCTGGTTACAAGTAACCAGACAGATTCTACATTACTATTATTTAGATAGAATGATAATATTCCTATAGAGGTTAATGATAATATTTGTGAAGAGTTATTTAAGGAACATTTTCAAGAAGACAAAAAAGAATACGTCATTTTTATGTAGACTGTAGATGTTATGGTAATGAAGAAAAGCCTTAATAAAAATAATGATGATGAGAGAAAAATAGACTTTATAATTGTTATTCATGAAGAAAAAAATGTTTGAAGCGTATTTCTTACTAATAGGATTTAGTTAAAAATAGAATGATTTCTTGGATTAAGATAATTAGATAAATTGAATATGGATCGCTGTTAAGAGCGTTTATACCTTCCGCGCGCTGTTTGGCTTAAAAACAGGACTTTCAAACGAGTTAATATCCACCAATAAACAATTTAAAGGAAAAATAATTAGTACTAATTTTAGAAAAGGTTGTAATCTAGGGATTTTGGTGGAGAACATTATAGATTGATATATAATTTGTGAATACTATAAGGATTACTGAACACAGGTTTCGATATTTAGGCTTCGAATGGCAATTTAGAAGCTTAAGATATCCGAAATCCACTAAATATAAGATGAATATAAAAATATTGTCAGGACTAATAAGACCCTTATGGAGGGATTTTGATTTGAAAATAATCTTTTTGTGTTTAGTTCCTGAAAATTAAAATTTAAACAATGCGAAATTATTCAGAAACTCTCGTCAAGAACATATTTTTTTCACCAACTTATCGTACATAATTTTATATAGTAATTGCATACTATAATAGAAGAACACCTTGTTAATAAATAGTTTTATGTTTTCTACAAATATTTTAAAAACCACTATTAAACACGCTGTCCGACCCGCCACAAATCAGACCGCCGCAAGGCCTTCTAGAGGGAGGACGTATCGCTCGTCGCTCCGGCCTGGCTGCAGTTGATTGTTGTCGTGCTTAGTAAAAATAGCCACGCGTGTATTGCGATTGCCACATCTTAGTACTTTGGTAGTAAAATATTTTATTTTATTTATTATTACCTACAATGATTTTGTAGTGAGTATAAATTATGTTTCAGATAATATAATGGGAAATAAAACAAAGTCATTTCTAAGCAAATCATTTCTAAGAAACAACATTTTGAAAAATTGACTGAAGCAATACTAATGTTATAGCGTGAAACTATAATTATGTTTGTTGCTTTTTCGGCCGTTTGGAAAATATGTAATTGTTTTTTTAGGATTCGCTTATACACCTATAAAAACGACACGATGAACATAGCTGTTACCCTAAAGAAAATGTAAGCGAAACATGCATCAAATCAAAATTAAATCTGTCATGCATTTGTGCCCTTATTCAGCTGTTGTTATCACTCGGATTATAAGCCTGTTACTGTCAATATGTTTTAATTTGTAGGTCGATGACACTAAGGAGCACTAATTACTAAGAAAACAAATTGTGTGTGTTTACATAGTTCACGTACGGCAGAAGAGCAACTTAAGAAACGTAGCCTACGATAATAATAAAGTTTATTATTTTTATAATTTACTAATTATTCTAGACCTATTTCAGTGCTTTCTAGTCATTTTAAGTTGTTAAAAGCAAATGCTAAGATTTTTCAACATTCCTATATAAGATAATTGAATTAAAAGTGCGCCTTTCTTAACTGAATGTTATTTTTTTAATGCAAATATTATGTACTTCACTTGTCAATAAAATAATTTATTTGTAAAATTACCGTTTAAATGTGTATGTATAAGGTTAAATAAAACGAGATGATATAAATAAATAAATAATAGTTTAGAAATGAGATTAGAATTGAGATAAGTTATACAAGAACAAATATATTATATACTTTATTAAAATTGGAAATAAATAAATCTCACGCAACGATTGTTTCGTGGTAGTCTTGTATTTTGATCCATTGTATATTGCTTTTTTTATTTACTTTAATTACTGAAGCATTAACGTTATTTGTATAGACACAAAGTTTTTTTCGGGGTCCGAACCAAATTTTTATATTGAACTGAAGAGAATAATACTATATTCAATATATAATAATATCCTAATCAATGTTCAAATTTTAGTCAACATCCGCTACAAGCATTTTTGTACACATACGCGCGCCCGCGCCTTTTTGTGTATCTGTCTGTATTGCGCAGTTTATTACTGGGCTTACTATGGTAGTGCGTATTGTCCAAGTATTTTGCTGTGAGGATAAGAATAATGGAATATTGTGAAAAAATATATATTTTATTTCACTAATGGAATATACTCATGATTCTAAACCTCCTCTTAAACTTTGAACACTCAGGACAAAATAACCCTGTATATCATAGCATCTTCATATCGTTTACACATTCACATTCATTATAAAAATTGTTATATTTGTTCGTCTTCCCATTCAATAGAATAAAAAAAGCGTCCACAGCACATAATTTGCGTTCCATTATCATGACAGCCATCGTTTCATAATGAGTTTAATAATATTTTTTCTACTTAATAAGAAATATTAGTATTATAATTTTAAAGAAATACAATTATTGTTATTAGATATATTTACATACTACGATATTTCACTTAGTAGCGCTGTATAGAGAAAATTGTATTAGGATAATTATGACATCTTTTAACGTGGAATGAAAAGTATCGAAATCGTCACAGCTCGTCACATAGCAACTGGATTATACCTATGACACAGTTTCTTCTAGTATATGATATGTATATGTATATCATTGATATAATATATGCGACAAATGTAATTCCGAGACTAAATTATGTTATGTACTGTATATGAAATTCAATATGTTTCGTAATTGTAAGGGGATTGTATGGTCCCTAACTCTATTCATGTGTTCGACAAGTGCGTGTCTGTTTGAACATGTAATGATTAATAAAACGTCCGCAGTGTCTACTGATTGAACACTGATTTGAATACAACTTAACAATGTATTAAGAACGAAAATATGATTAGTACCTAAATTTGTATTGTTAATTACTCGTACAGTAATATTTGTCCACTTATAATACAAATAAAATATTTTTAGTTTATTATATTACCAATACATATATAAATCATAAGTTACATTTCAATTGAATATTTGAAGCGCACGGATCAAAGTTGGTTGATTTGACTTTACAGCGAGCCGACGCGGCAGCTCTACGCACACAGCTTTGGTCGCTTATGTGTGAGTAAAATTAAACGAAGAAATACTTATAGTTGACTTTGCGCGCAAGGTGTAAACGCTCTTAATGAGAACAGACATCATCTGAAGGAAATTCATGTTTATGTGTAAAAAATAAAGATTTTTCAAGGTTCAACTGTATCTGTATCTGTATCAGCCCATATACGTCCCACTGCAGGGCACGGGCCTCCTCTACAATCGAGAATACGATTGAGAGTGGTTAGGCCATATAGTCCACCACGCTGGTCTAGTGCGGGTTGGCGGACTTACATACCATAGAAATTCTTATAAATCGCTATGGTATGCAGGTTTCTTCACGATGTTTTCCTTCACCGATTTAGTGCGTGGTGATTGACTTCTTGATTAAGGTTCAATTAGATGGTGTAATTTAAATTGTATAATCTTGTTCCGCTTAAAGTAAAACAAAGCTAATTCATGACTATAAAAGAGAAATAGATAATAAAAAAGTTGCGCATGAATAAAAACAAACGTGAATATTTTGTTGTAATGTATCAATTTATTTCTATACTCCCCGGTTGATATTAATATCAATTTTAAATCTATACTAATGATACACATACAGTAAGGTATTCGTGGAAACATAAGTAGTGAATGGAATACAATTTCAAGGAATTGTATGTAGTAATTAATAGGTCGTGATTTTATTTTTGAGTACGTAGTTACGAAGTTAAACTTTATTTATGCGAGATAAACCAAATTATTTTTAAGTAATGCAGGATACAAAAGTAATTATTGACAATTTATCTGCAACCAGCATTGTCAAGACCTTAAAATATGAAAAATGTGTTTTTTTTTTAAATTCGAATACAGGAAATTGCTGTACCCATAGAATGTAGAATAAAGAATGACTGTAAACCTCGACATTAAGCAAGCTAAGTCGCATTACTATTCGCAAGCCATTAATTCTTCATATTCAAAGAATCCATAACATAAATTTCGCTCGAGTCTATCAAAGTGTTTCATTGTTAAAAGCGTATTTCACTGAGCCATTGAAGCCATACATTTATTCATATGCAGTCCTACGAATCTGCTTTTTCCTTACTCAACACATTAATATTCATCAAATAGATGCGCATATTGATCCATAATATCGAATATTTACAAGGTAAATGGCAAAAACTAGATGGTTTGTGATGTTGTCTTCCTAGGTTTTCCTAGTTTCTTGCCCATTCTTCTCTAGTGAAAACCGCTTTCCGAACCGAGTGGTAGATAAAAAATGACTGAATCTAAATGATGTTGAACATTTGAATGGATTCAATAAATTATTTTCATTTCATTACGAGTGAGTGTACTCATTATATTTTTAATTGTGTAGTTGCACAGAAATTGACTTTTTATGGCAATGATTTTAGAGATAGATATCTACCAATGCAGGATAATGTAGCTTCAACACATAGTAGCAAAAGGCCTACAGAATATTCTTAATAGAAGATATAAATACTGATAATCTCTTGATACTTCTGAAAATCGATCTAAAAGAAATGGCCTATAGTAAATCAATTTAGACTAGTAGTTAGTAGATCAAATCGTCATAAGATTTGATCTACCATTAAACCTACGTATTAGCCAAAAAAAGAAAAAAATATCATTATTCTAGCAAGTCGAGATCACTTTTAAGCGCTTGCAAGGGAACCACACGACAAATCTAGAAAAATATTCGACGAGTAGAGATCACTGAAAGAATTCTTTGTAATGCAAGGTTTAAAAATTACCGAGCATCCTGTACAATCGCATCATCAATATATTACTCAAGGTTGAAAACCGATACATCTATTCAAAAACCTTCATATCCCCGCATTCCGAATAGACATAACATTTGTTACATCACAATCGCATCAAATAAACATTATACACATTCAGGTACATAAATATGATCTACTGTCTAGTCCAATATAAAACGCGGGCATCAATTAGAGCTTGTAAACAGCGCGATATCGGAACGTAAACCCATTGGTTCGGTCCACGCACTTTTGTGCATGTTTATATAGATTTTAATTGGAAATCCGACGGATTGCATCGGTATTGAATTTACTAATTTGACCGTGATTCGGAGTGGTATTTAATTTGGCTTCATTAACTTGCTGGTAATGATTTTATGTTAAACATTTTATTTGCGTGATAAACGTTTTAGTGAATTGGTAAATCCAAATGAGGTCGAATTAATTAAACTTGAAACGGTGAAATGTTACACAAACAAAAATGATGGCTTTGAGATTGTTCTCATAATCACCAAAATTGAGACAAATGTGAAATTTTACTTTCAAGTGATTGTGATGATGTGGAATTTGTTCGAAAGATTTTATTCAAATCTTTGGTTTTAAGGACAAAGAATGAATGAAAGATAATAAGTAGAAAAGTCAATTGAAAACATTCAACTGTTGGGTCCTATTGTTTATTGATGTAACATGCAAATCAAACTATGTCATCAAGATGGCAGTATCCACACAACACTAGCAAATGACAGTGGCTGTCTACTTTCAAAGACTAATAGAAAATAACAAAATATTATACCAGCATCTAGAAATGTAAAATAAAAACACTCATTGTAGAATAGCTCACTCATAGAACCATTTCAAATAATAAACATTTTGATACGATACACAATTGCACATTAGTACTAGCGTTAAAGAATTCGAACTTCTCCTTATTTATCGTAATTCTGCAAATTGTAGAGCACCAACAATACAACAATCTCATCAATTAAAATGTTGACGCAAGCAAAAACCTGAACACAAATTCAGTTACTAAATCACAGAAGCAGTTGCTGTTGATAAAGTTGCATAACAATTCCTCGACCCCACTCACGACAAAATAACACAATTTTGCAACTAGCTTGCACTCTGCAATAGATTCACCCTCCATTGCAACGAAATTAAATCAGGGTGAAATGTGGGCGACCTACCCCGCCCCGTATATAACTTTATTGAAAATGATTCCATACTCGTCCTCTTCAAGGAAAAATGTGCATATTTTTCCATAATGGAAAATCTACACGTGTTCGCCTCACGTTTCACTTTAACAAGCACAAAGGCTATAAATTCTTGTAAAGAACTCTCTGGAATATTGGAAAGAGCTATAGACAGCTCCTTGATTGCACGCTTTGTGAAGGAATACTCAGAATTGAGCTCAGCTGGATGAATGCAATTTGCAAATCGTCTGATAGTGAATCTGGTTTCGAATTGGTTTTTCTGATTACACTGATTTTAACTGATCAAATGACGAATGCTGTTTTATTCTTGTAATTCAAGCGACTTGGAGAATCATGATAATTATTCTTAAAATCAATCAAAGTTCAATAGAAAACACTCCCCTAAGGAAAGGAAAGGAATAAGTGAAATAGGTAATTAAGGCATTTTAAGACTTATATCTTCTTATAAAGTAGGAAATTATAGAAATATAGTTAAGAAACCAGTTCTTGATAGGAAGGAATTTCTTCGTCAGTTAGATAATATTATTATTAGCTCTGTGATGAAATTAATATAGATATCCCAAAGATATTTAAATAACATAGACGAAACGTTGTGACTTACGGCATTAAGAATTAAGATTCAGCCCCTAATATCACTTATACTTCTGATTCCTCAGCTGATCAATAAGGTATATTCAGTGAAAGCAAAACAGCAGATGAAATTAAAAAAGTATGAAGGTCAAGATATCAGAATGAAATTCCGATGCGATAATATCGGATGTGAACTATAAAACTTTACAAAAGATGCTTTATTGTGCGTGCGAGACAATAAAATTCACATACAAGGACTCCCATAAATATATTAGGCGTCATAAAATGTACGTTGCGATGAGAATTTCATCAGAATATGCGATTTTGACGCAAAATCTTCATAATAGCGGAAAATTATGGAATTAAAGAATTTCAACGGAAACTAAATGTGTAGGAAAGTTTTTGTGAATTCTTGGTTGAAAACAAACAATATTGATGCAGATTTTTTGTTATTAAACATCATTTGTAAATCAAAAGTGTTTTAGTAACACCATATATTATTTTCTCATCTACCACAATTATCACAGAAATATAAACTTTTTTACTACTTAATTTGTACATTAGTTTCGTAGTGTTTCGTATATTGTTTTGATTATAAAAATAAATGACAACTACAGTAAAACTGAAAGCGTATTAAAATGCAGTTGTAAGACAGACCTACGCAGTCAAAATCCATCGGATTGGCAGACAGCGATCCGCATTGCGCCGAACTTTATGTGCGGGGATTCATATTGTTGGAGGTCTGAACACGTGCAATGTCATTACTGAATAGAAATTTCATTTTTTAATTTGTTATTGTGTTTTTTTTTTTATATTATGGTAAGTGCCAATGCCGCCCAGGCAGAGTATCCATTGGCATCGGACGACAGTCCTATGCCAATGGAAACAATCATGCCGGCCTGCTAAGGTGCCTCTTCACACCACGCCGGAAGGACCCAGGATTGTAGGAAGAAGGGAACACGTGAGACGGCAAACAATTCCACAGCCTGACGGTGCGGCACAAAAACGAATTCGAGAACCGTTTGGTTCGCGCCGGGATAGTGTGGACCGTCAAGCTATGGCTTCGCAAGCCAGCACGCGTGGTTCTGGTTAGGAATGGAGATGAAGGAATCAAGTTGGACAATTCTTCAGAGCACTCACCGTGATACAGGCGGTAGAACACGCTTAGAGAGGCGACATCTCTCCGGAGTTGTAGCGACTCTAAGTTGCTCGTAACGTCTGCATCGTTCACAATGCGGATGGCCCGCCGCTGCAATCCATCCAAGGCATCGAGTTGGTACTGGGCGGATCCATCCCAGAGGTGCGAACAGTACTCCATACCCGGCCGGACCTGCGCTTTATATAAACGACAAAGCTGACCGGGCGTGAAAAACCGATGCACCCTGTTCAGGACTCCAACCCTGCGTGATGTGGCAGTTATTACGCCCTCGATGTGATTCCTTGGATTGAGATGACAGCGGATATCCACACCAAGGATACTTAGGTCATTCCGCATTGAGAGGGGAGCACCCTGAAGAATGGGGAGGGGAGAGAACGTATAATGTGTAAAATATATTAAAAATATCTAGTATTTTATATTATTTTTGATAGAGAAGGATGTTAATTCTGTCTTCGTGTTATACTTCTGTAATGAGCTTTACTTATTTCTGATGTTGAATATACCAGAGCTATAATAATAATAATATAATAATTGTTTCGCAGATTTTTAAGACACACGCCAAGTTATTAAGGTTTACATAGTACCTAGTCATGTTGTTATGGTTAACTTTTAGTTCAGTAATGATTCAATTATGATATTCATATTTACGAACAGATCGTCATTCTCTTGATAATTTTCATCACTTTAGGCTCCTTTTAAATTTCAATAATTCTTGCATTTCTTTACTACAAGGTTTCAATTAGATAAAATTTTAAAATATTGAACGGATTTCCGTCTATGATTAGCTCGCATTTTTCACGGATTTCAGAAGATTTTTCATCATTTTGTTTTCTATCAGACTTTATTTCTTCACCATCAAGCTCAGGTGAATTAATATAAATAGCACTTAAAAATGGATTTAAAATAATATATTTTTTAAAAGATTTCATAATATAATAAAATTATGAATTTCGGTAGCATATCTAATAATATTAGTCATTTTTGTGCTCCTAATATGGGATTGTTTACAAAACGTTGCCAAATGAATTTCAATACAATAACATCCATTTTCCTCTGTATTGAATATAATAACAGTTTATCAATGTTCGTATGCGAAAATAAATTAAATATGAATGTTTGATTATATTTTGATGTATGCATATAATTAATGGCCTGATATTTTTTAAATTCATTTATGAAACATTGTGGAGTTTGGTTTTACATATGTTTCTTAATCGAAATAAGTAATTAATATTATAATAATGTTTAATATAAGCCCTTTAATTCCCAGTGCTGGGCAAAGGAATAAATACCTCCTTTCCTTTCATTTGTCGCCGTCAGATGGAAATTAAAATAATATGATATTAAATTAACAAGGCAATTCTAAATACTAATGTATATTAAAATTGCATAAAATGTCATATAGAATAATGTTGATATTAAACAACTGTCTCCCCGTGACCCAGTAGCCTTCACAGAAAGATGTTTCTAGGTTTCCAGCCAGCTCCGACTGAGCTATCTATTATTGACTCCTATATCAACCTTTGACATTTCGTTCAGGATCGGCAAACTCATAGTTACCCACGCAAGAATATATTTTCTCATATTTCTAACAAAACGCGTTTATGTATCAACGAGCTTCTATGTTTAGAACTGTGCTATATGTATGTGCCGCATTTACGTTCATCCGTATCGATTATTGTGAATAAAAATTAATCGATAAAAAGCCGTTGCATTCTATATTCAAAATAAAAACAAAGATGGCGGCGTGCATTACATTTTGTGCAAAATAACACGCATTTATCAATAAAAACATGTTTGTTGCGTTCTAAAAAAATCCACGAAAACACTATCTGTGCAGTTTCATTTCTATTTCATGTTTGTTTTAATATTCAAATTCGTCGCGCGAAAAATGACTCAAAATATTTACGACACAAAACATGTACACAAAAACATTAAGATGATATGTTTATACACTAGACTATGACATATAAATAACAAGATGCGTTTCAATTAGGGGAAATTCCTTGAAAAAATAACGCCAGACGCACCGCCCGCCCCAGTGGCGAAATAATTCGCCCATCGAGTGGTATACAAGCAATATTAGTACGGGTCCGCCATGCCGATCTACACCGTAAAACACATATAAAACACTATTTTTGTATCGTTATTTGTAAACTGCGATCATAAGCTTACGTTTCGATCACAACGCGAATACAGAACACAGCCACCGAAGCGTACCGATTACGACATAAACAAGCTGTTATTTTTTTACTGAATATCGAATAAAAAATCGCGGGGTTGCGTTTTGAAGAGCGTCACGACGCCTACTATCAGCAGTGGCGCCGCGCGCGGCACTGGCTGAAAAACTCGCTTCGGGCTACAGGAACGTTCCATATGGACTCGCCGGTCGATTCCAGCGGGATTCAACCTTAACACACACAAATAAAGTACGTTTTCAAATGTCACCGATGAATTAGATTACACAGTTGCGTATAGATAGCCATCAGGATATCCCTTTTGTTCCAATCGTTGTTGTTCCGCACTTTTGAGTGGATTCCATATTTATTAGGGCGGTTGTAATTATTATATCTTAGTATCGGATTGATTCTTTGATTTGATTCTATACAAATCTTTGCGCGCAAATGCGACTGAAATGTGTTGCGAATGCAAGCGTTTGACTGGGCGTGCTTCATTTTTCTATAAGCGATTTTTCTTTAGGTTTTCAGTAAAGGGTTCTTAATTATAATTATATTCGTTTATTACTTTATCGTCTCTCATAAATATTATTCTTAGATTTTATTCACGCTTATGTTATTTGTTTGGACAAATGACATAATTTTCGGATTTTAGGAGGAATTCGTAGAATTATAAAATAGCTAGGGAAAATTTCGTTTGTTTACTTTGTTACATGACGAATGGCTATAAAAATAGCCACATGTATAATACTAATTATGAAATAGCCATTTAGGCCAAAATAATTTGGGTGATGAGTTACATTTTCTCATCTCGCGTAGTGTTACGTTACCGACCCGCTAAAAAAGGGCTTTGGTGTGTTCTTCATGAGATACCAGAGTCCCTTAATTGTGCTGAAGGAAGTCATGAGGTTTTTATACGATAGAAATCTGGTATGCCCTGCCTACCATCCGTCAAGACGTATAGGGATCCAAAAGGATATCCCATTTAATAAAGAAGGCTAAGGAAGACAAATATGATTGCTAGAATTTAAAATTCTCAGATATATCTTGGGCCCAAATTGATGACTTTCTTAGATTCGGTTCACCCCGTATTGAGCTGCCCCTCTCACAGAAAGTCCACTGCTAAACATAAGCCTCCCCCAAGGATCTCCATATCAACCTGTGTGAAGCGGCCTGCATCCAGCGAATTCCTGCAAACTTAGCCAGGTCCATCCACCTTGTAAACGGACGTCCGACACTAAGCTAACTAAAAGTACTGCTTCTCTTAATAGCTAATACTTACAACAAATTCTCGCACTTACATAACATTAGTAACATTTAAACGGGGGCTATAAAAATCATGTTTCATTGCCGCGAATCGTTTACACGCAACAATAATCACGTGAACTGTATTTTAGTATTTTAAACACGAATATATAGAACTAGCGGTCGGGCCCGGCTCCGCCCGGGTGCATACACGTTTTAAAATGGCAGTCAAAATGTTTAATTCTGACTATCAATTTAGAATATCGACCAATCGGACCACGAAAAACGAACAAAATTTCCTCTTATTTGCTAGAAATACCACTACTGCTTTCCTCCTATAGGTCATAGCAAGTTGATATATAGCCTATAGCCTTTCTCGATAAATGGACTACCCAACACTGAAGAATCATTCAAATCGGACCAGTACTTCCAGAGATTAGCGCGTTCAAACAAACAAAGAAACTCTGCAGCTTTATAATATTAGTATAGATTTCTCATGTAAACGTTACGTCACCGAATCTTTATTAATTGCGTGAAGAACACGAACTATTCATTGAGATATTAAGTACTTTATTATTTTTTTGTTATGAATGGCGAGACTAGCATACAATTCACTTGGTGGTAAGCGATACGAACGCTCATGAGTCTAAATTACAAAGCAATACTCGGCATTCCACTACGCTCAACATCCTGAGACATGAGATGTTGCGTCCCAAATGTCCCAGTAGTTGCTCAGGCTATAATATCGTTCAAACCGGAACACAACAGTACATTTACGCTGCTGTTCCGGCTACGAAATTTCGATGGTATGTACCCAGATGGCTTCTCATACATGAGAGACCTACCACCAGTAATGGGCATACGTATATAATGGCAACCATATACACATACGTACAGACATGAAGCTACAGCCACTTATAAGTTTAAATACTTGGATAATCATAAGCGTATTCCTGAACTGTTAGGTTGAAATCTGATAATCGTAAAAACATCTATTACTCCTTCTTGACGCTCCTTCCAATCTCAGACGAAGAGCGAAGGGTAAGAATTAATAAGTCTCCAGCAATCATACCATCTAACTAACAATGATGGAGATCATGATAACATTGCCGTGATACGTAAGCTCATGCTAATTCGATTAATCTACTTGAAAGTCAACTTCATGATGTCTGGGCTATTCATTTATGAGTCTATATTATCATTAGACTAAAATAGAATCCTTACGACGTTAACAAAACATTTTTTTCTGTATTTTCCTAGCTTTCACTTCGTCCTATCCAAAGCAATGTTCAATAACTATGGCTATACATGACTACATTGTCTATCAGATTGCGTACACGTGTATCATGCGGCGAAATGCATTGGCGAATTAGCATAGTGTCAATAGTTCGTTGTTTGGTATTGGCTTCAGTGCAAACTATACAACTAGGTTTTTTAGTGCAATCAATGACCAAGCTACCTTTCTCATAGGTAAAATGAATGCTGTTTTTTTTTATAATTGAGGATATATAGAGAGAAAAATATATCTTTGTCATATTTTTATACGCATAAAGAAGGATCAAGAAAACAAATCAGGTGATCTTTTTTTTTTTTTTATTGCCTTGTAGGCAGACGAGCTAGCGGCCCGCCTGATGGTAAGCGGCTACCGCTGCTCATGGACCTCCGTAGTGCCAGAGGACCAGCACAACAAAGTCGCTGCCTACCTCGAGGAGAGTACTCTCCTTAAACCTCGTTTGAAGAAGGACAGGTCATAGCGCCGAGGAAACACCGATGCAGGGAGTTCATTCCAGAGCTTGCACGTACGTGGTAGAAAAGAACGCTGGAAACGTACCGTTCGGGAACGGTACGCCTCCAGGTGGTGGGAATGAACTCTACTGCGGAAACGTGTGGTGCGATGATACATGGGCGACGGTGGTACCAACTCAAACAACTCCTCGGAGCACTCCCAATGGAACAAACGATAGAACACACAGAGAGACCCGAAGTCTCTCCGCAGTCCTAACGGTTCCAATTTGTCCGTGAGATCGGGATCATTGACTATTCGACAAGCTCGTCGCTGCAAGGAGTCAAGTGGGTCGAGCTGGTATTTTGGGGAACCTGCCCAGAGGTGGGAGCAGTACTCCACGTGGGGCCAGATTTGCGCTTTGTAAAGCGTCAATCTATGACCCGACGTAAAGTACCGCTTCGCTCTGTTCAGGATTCCCAACTTCTTGCTCGCCAGTTTGGCTTTGTCCTCCAAATGACTCCTAAACTCGACCTTGCTTGATATTTCGATGCCAAGGATTCCAATACTCTCGGATCCTTGGAGAGTAACTCCTTGGAATTGCGGTGCCATGACTAAAGGGGTCCTTCTTCGCAGTGAACACGCAAACTTGTGTCTTCGAAGAGGTTAAATTGAACTAGGTTCAATTCACCCCATTCGGAGGCCCGCCCCAGAGAGCTCTCGACTTCAGACACAAGTTGACTCCGTCTTTCCATAATGGAATCCCGAGAGTGGCTCCGTTGGCCGATGTACCGCGCGTCACTCGTACTATCATCTGCATAACAATGCATGCTATCAATGGACAACATGTCATTGATATGCAGGATAAAGAGTGTCGGCGATAGCACCGATCCTTGTGGAACACCAGCATTAATGGTCTTGGTCTCGGAGCAACAGCCGTCCACTACGACTCTTATGCTCCAGCCATCCAAAAAGCTGGCGATCCATTTGCAGAGCCCCTCAGGAATTCCATACGCAGGTAGCTTCGCCAGAAGGGCGCGATGCCACACTCGGTCGAACGCCTTCGCAATGTCAAGGCCGACCGCAATCGCCTCACCCCCACTCTCCAAAGCCTCCGCCCAACGGTGCGTGAGGTACACAAGAAGATCACCAGCCGAGCGACCGTGACGGAAACCGTACTGGCGGTCACTAATCAACTGGCGATCTTCAAGATACCTCAGGTGCTGAGTGTTTATAACTCGCTCCAAGACCTTGGAGAGTAGGGATGTGACAGCAATCGGCCTGTAACTCGAAGGGTCCGAACGGTCACCCTTTTTGGGACAGGGTGTACATTGGCGACCTTCCACGAAGCCGGAACCCGGTTGGCTTTATAGGAAAGACGGTAAAGGCGCGTGAGCACGGGTGTCAACTCAGGGGCGCACGTTTTAAGAACCACTGCGGTGGTACCAACCCGCTCGGATTTAGCATTGAGTGAAAAATATGACTCGACACAAAAATCCTGCCACCAGTAGTGGGGAGGGAGGGGGACGCCAAAGTCGCGGATTGGGAAGTGGAGTGCGACAATGGTGGCTCGAGGGGCCGGGAGCGCGTGCCCGTGCCATTCTGTAAGACAGCCGGACAGGTTGCCAGAAGAATGACCCTCTGACCTAAGAACCTGATTATCAATGCTATTTTTATAGTTGATAGTTTATAAAGAATTTTAATTTCATTGTCATATCATATTTTTATACGCACAAAGAAGGATGGAGAAAACAAATCAAGTGATTAGCAATCGTACTGGAGAACATACTGTATGGTACGTAACTTCATGTCACTGTTTTAATTCTTACAAAAAAAAACAACCTCCAGGAATGATTTGATGAAGTGTGATTGCATTGCTCTTACACTCAGGTGTTATTGTAAGCATTTTGTAAGCGTAAAAAAAAACTATGCACCATCTCGGTGCTATAACTCCAATAAAATCAAATCAAAATATGCTTTATTCAAATAGTCTTTAACAAGATCTTTTGAATAGTTAATTAATGCTCCCGCTTTGGAACGTTGCTGTTGTAAATACGAAATCGCGTAAGAAACTTCCTCAGTCAACACGAGTTGCCTTTTCCTTTACAACACCTCATAATATTTGATCGTATGTCAACATGCTCACGGTGGCCGCGGGGTCGAATCCCAGTGCACACGTCTATCTTTACATGTGGGCATCGATAGTCAAACACCACGCACTATAACGGGGAAGGAAAACATCCTAAGGAAACCTGCTTACCATAGCGATTTGTAACAATTTCTATTTTTTTTAAACGATTTATATAATCCGCCAACCCACTTCAGGCCAGCGTCGTGAACTGTATGTCCTAACCACTCTTGATTATAGTGGAGACCCGAGCCCTGCTATGGGACGTACATACAAAAAGTATTTGGGCTGATACATACATATTTCGGTAGAGCTATCGAACAGGTATTTTTTCGCCTACTTCATTGCGATTGTACAATTTATCATGACATAAGACATAATAACAATTTACTACCTCCTCATATGTTATTATTATTCACGAATGACTATTAATAAGAACATTTTCACACCTCAATAGTGATTATGTTTTGAATTTACATAAATCGATGCGTGATCGGCGAAAACATTCAATTTGTCTACGTATATTATGTTTATGCTAACGTTCATTATGTTTATGTAATATTTAAGAAGCGTCAATTGTACAACTTAATTGATGGTAGGTTTCTGATATAGTGAGAGGCCGCCTGGCTAGGTACTACCACAATATTCTATTTCTTTCACTTAATAGCAGTGTAAATGCACTGTTGTGTTCCGGTTTGAAGGATATTGTAGCCGGAGTAACTATAGGAAATATTGAGACTTAAAATCTCATGTATCAGGATGGCGAGCGCAGTGGAATGCCAAGAATTGTTTTGTAAGTCATGGTGTAGTTTGGTATTGTTTCTTTCCATGAGAAATATTACTCCATACTGCTTACCATCAGGAAAAAGGCATGATCGTCTCGCCATTCAAAGCATAAAAAATAAGAACAGTCCCATTCTCAGCTTTGATTGATGTCTCAGACAGTGGTATAAATAAGAGTACAACATTGGAAGCAACTGTATATATAGACCATAATATAGATACCATAAAAATTTAGTAAAATCTTCGAATGTCATGCATGAGTAGGCAGATGAACTGATAAAGTTGGCAAGAATGATTTAGGGTCATATTGATACTAAAATATGTTTTATTACTGACGATAATGATGTTATATTTTGTTATATGTTTTATTGTATTTTTAACTACAATAATTGACATACCCACTTACACGACTTGGATCAGATAGCGTTTTTTTTTGTCACATCGTAAAACAATCGATTATGTTACTGTCTCTCAGTAAATCTGGAATAAGGTCAAATGGTTAAAAATTCAAAATGTGTGGCAGATATTGATTATGTACAAGCTTTAAGTGGCAATACTGAATGGCCAACAGAGTATATTATTTAGAAGTGTCAGTAAGTATTGTGTGTTCTTTTTCAAACAAATATGCATGGTTTAAATTACATTCATACATAAGCGCTTCTTTTCCAGAAGGGACAGTCAGAGGTGAAACCAGGACAACCACGTTTCACCATGTATTTTCAGTTTCTTGATATCATATCAAAAGGGGCCAAGCCTATCGCCTTTGGTTTCATTTGTGATTATTTATTGTATATTTTTATAATCCTACTAATATTATAAATGTGAAAGTTTGTAACCTCTTCACATTCAAACCACTGGACCAATTTTTATGAAATTTGGTATGGAGATAGCAGACGCCCTGGATTAATAAATAGGCTACTTTTTATCCGAAAAAAGAAATGCTTTATTCCCGGACGATGTACACGGAATTGAAATATGTTATATTAGATATTCAGTCAAACTCAAATTAATGGGATGGAAAGTTTAAAGTACGGTGGTAACGTTGAGTTTAAATATTTAAAGTATCTGGCCCTGGGCAAAGCCGGGCTGGACAGCTAGTATAATATATGTGTAAAAATGAAAAATTAGTTGATAATTAAAATAAAGATAATTATACACGCAGCAACCTCACACGTAGTGGTAGAAAGCGTCCATGACTAGCGTGACAATCAACACGTCAATTATTGTTTTGTTTTTTACAAAATTGGTGCTAATGCTATCTGAAGTAAAAATATATAAAAGCTCAAGCCTGTATCGTCAAGGGAAAGGTAGAAATGTTTCCACTGCCACCGACAGTTATCTTATTACAGGAGGTGACCTTGTCGGCATACAAAAACCTAAATTCCAATTCTAGGCAAATCTCTCTAGCTCGAAAATATTCGTACAATTTTTTCCCGACTCAGGAATCGTACCAAGCAGCCTTGGTTTACAGTCCATATGTAAATTTCCCAACACTAATAAGGCAATTAAGAAAACGTTTGAAAATTATTTCTTGCAGGAAACCCTTTAGATTCCCTGCGGCTCCAACTCTTAGCAACTTTGCAAGCTTATTTCAGAGAACATTATCGGACAAGTTAGCAACTTGTGCAGAAGCGTTTTAATCCTCAAGTCCCTGAGTAACATCATCTATAGTTGAAACTAGGGCGGGCGTAACTTCATAACCAGTTTACAAAGAGCTCTCATCGATTTTTACTAATAGGACGTAATGATAAATAATAAATTGGGTTGTGGAAACGTCCATACTGTACCTATTATGTCGTGTCTATTTTAAATAATCTATTCGAAGAAATGTTTATTCTGGAAAATTTTCAGTTTCGAACGATTAGTGTTTCCCGGAAGTTATAATTCCCTTATCAGGTTTAGGATTTATAATACTCATAAATTTTATGATTATTTAATTATACATTTTAAAATATTACCGTAGACCTTAAAGTTATTTACTGTACCTAAACATTCATTAAGCTCCCTTACTTACTGTGCTGTATTAGCCCATACATGTCCCACTGCAGGTCAAGTGCCTCCTCTGCAATCGAGAGTAAGATTGAGAGTGGTAATGGCCATAAAATCTACCACGCTGGCCAAATGCCGGTTGGCGAACTTAACACCACACCATAGAATTTTTTACATATCGCTATGGTATGCAGGATTCCTTACGATATTTTCGTTCACCGTGTTAGTGAGTGTTGGTTAACTATGAATACAAACATGACTCCGAAAAGTCAGAGGTGTGTCCTGGGAATTTGAACCCGCGACCACTGTGAACATGATGGCAGCGGCGTCTAATCTGTTTACCAACACGCCACCACGCAGTTACTTACTTACTTATAGGAATTTAAAAAAGTGATTATTGCATACAATTGTTATCGCCAAATGTATCGACAAGGAGAACATATGTAACAAGATATTTTACTTCCGGACTTTCTTAAATTATTTTGCTTAAACAGTGTGAGGGATTTTCCTCATTCCACAAGATTCTTTATCCTACAACAAAGGATTTGCACGAATATAATTATCCGGGCTGTATTTATTCATTCGTTTATAATAATTCCCCACCTTCCCGACAGACCACGTCGAAAAGTTATGACAGATACAAATCATCGGAATAATTAAACGAACCCGAAATAGACGGTGGTTCGGACGATTTGTCATTTCCTTGCATCCGCGGTTGAGACAAGAGTCAAGATTCCTCGGGAGTGAAATGTTAATGCCTCATGAGTGGCGATAGATGGCGCTAAAGTTAATTTGCAGAGGTATTTGCGTTTCTACCTTCATAATATGAATTGCCAGTATATCGTATTTACGTAACAAAAATATAATGTTTGTCAATGGGTGATACAATGTTACTTTAGTAATTTATTACTAATCAAAAAAGTGTGTAGATACGGTCAGAAAACAATAGTTTTACTTTTTGTAGTCAGTATTGATCGATCTGCAATCTACATAGTGAGTTTTGTATTCAACGCTAATCTAGAAAGGTCCTTTATATCCTTTGTCTATCTTTACTCAATCTTAACAATTTTCATGCGGTAAATTTTGAGGCGAAACCCAAATATAATACAAAGTACTGACAGATTTTCCTTATTATGATGAAGTACTATTTTTGGAACGAAGTTCCTTATCGCGCGTTGTGAAAGGGGGCTAGACGGAAAATAATCTCACGAAAAGTTGGCACGACAATTTAAAACATTTGGCAATTTTTTTTTATTTCTTTATTAGAAAATTATGTTATACATTTTATTTAACTCTAATAGAGGCAATAAAATATCCAAATACATATTAATGTGTTAAAGTCTATAGTAAAAACTAAGAATACGCTGAAGCCCAAAATTAAGTGGGAAACGTTGCGACAATTTCTAATTTTCATCAAATGTCATAAATCAAATTGTTACAAAAGAAACATAAATTGTATAAATATGTGAAAAAAAAACACAATGATGGTGATACCCAAATGATTCTTTTGATGGTGACATATACTAAAATACATTTACAAAAAATTGCCGTTAACCACACTGTGTCGTAATTAATTTTGAAGGTGGTTGTCCTGCGTGAAGTCGCAGCGCACCGCGAAGGCACAGGATTCGCGGAAGTTGCAGGCCACGCGCCCCTATTGGTCAGACACGCGATAACGTGACGCAGCGCTCACGTAATTGGAGGAATAGCCGCGCAGCGCCGCGCCGGCGCACCGCCAATCACACGTGACGCAAGCCGTCAATTTTATTATAACTTAAAAAAAATATATTACAATTCCTTCACTAATTAATCGAAAGGAACTTCGTTACATCCGGGTGTTCCTTGACACCACTCAACTTTTTTTTTAAATATTAAATGTATTTCTTTCTGTAAGCCCGTTAATTTAAAACTTATTGTATCAAGACTGTGAGCAAATGGTGGTAGTTCTAGTAACTTCAGACACAATGCAACTAAAAATGTTGCAAAAGAAGGGTCGTGTTTGAGTGGGAAATATATAGTTTTTCATATAGTATATCCTTTTAATTTTAAAGACGCTATGACGCGCTGGGCTTAAATTATTATTTTAGCACAAACTATGGATTTCCCATCTAAACATATTTAAAACAGCACAAAAAAATTGTGACTGCTTTTACCTCATTTTTAGTTGCATTGTATTTATAGTCACTAAACTACCACCCGAGTTTATTTTCAGTGGAAGTCTTGATATACTTACTCTTTATATTTAACGTCTTCTATTTATTCTGGTCCGCTTGCATACCTACTAAAGTAACTTCAGTTATTGCACCATCAAAATTCGCCAAAATATATTTATGAAGTTGAAAATAACCATTTATAAATAGCAAATAGTTTTTCATTCAACCCACCTTGCGTCGTTTGTTCGCCATTTATCTGAACATTCATATCGTTTACGAGCAGTTTATTATCTCACGGGGATTCATCATCCTTCGTTTAATTCTGTTGTAATTCACTATTCTATTGTAAGCTGAAATAGTGAGATGAAACACTTCGGATTCCATCAGGGGGCGGATATATGACGGAAATTCATCTAACAACGCCTCCGTTGCCTCACTTCAGGCGTGTATTGAGGTTCATACTATATTTATTAAATGGTACGTGTTTTTTTTTCTTTCAATGACGAGAAGAGCATTACATTCGCCTGGGGGGTTATTCACACTGTACAGTTTATGTATGTTATTCGAACATTCGAATTTAGTTTTGGATCTATATATTAACCCCCCTGATGTAAGCGATACGACATGGAAAGTAGCAATGTTTAGTATTCCACTGCGCTCGCTATCCTGAGACATAAGATTTCAAGTCTCAATTATGTAGTCCAGTAATTACTCCGGCTGCAATATCCTTGAAACTGGAAAAGAACACTGCTGTTTGACGGGACGAATTGACATTGTGGTGGAACCTAACCAAGCGGCTTCTCACATATGAGAGACCTACCACCAGTAAATTATTTTCGAAGTTCATCCCATATTAATTAGGTGCTATTTGCTTGACTGCGAAAGAATGTCTGGGTATGTAGATACTACCACTTTGACTACATATGCGAAGCGAATAAGGTAGTAAAGCAGCAGTATCAGTCAGAGAGATATTGAAGGTATTAATATAACTAAAGTCTTGGACTGACAAGCGCAGTGCATTTAAGTAAAGCGGTACAATGATGTCGAATGCTAAAAGATAAATACTCGTAACAACCATAACTCACAATAATGCACTTTTCATCAGACGCGGCATAGTTATTTTGCAGTGCCAATATTATAATAAAACACTCAATTTTTAGGCAAGCATTTCAGCTCATATATCACTAGTAGTTTTAATTTGGACACACAAAACAACAAACAGTATTTACCACTATAAAGTACATTCAAATCAAAACCAGTATAAAATGACCCCCCGTCTAACTGACTCCGTACCATCCCTGTACGAAAATAAAGGCCGTCGAATGCATCAGGTGTAGAATATTGACTTAGGTATTTTAGAAAGCAATAAATCTACGAAAGACAATGAGATATGAGATCTGGTCGATATTGAACGAATGTAATAGTGAAAATAGAAAATTATTTACGTTGACGGACATGCTGCCGAGTTCATGATACAGTGTGTTACAAAATCTTCAATGGAATGCATTTATTTTTTTAACGTCAAAAATAGATTTAAGAAACAATGCGTTTGAAACTCAGACTGCTTGGCTGCGATATGAAATACGAGTATTATTATGAAATTTTAATATTATTCACATTATGATGAATAAATAAAACTACTTGTTTGAAGGCGTTTGATGTCAAGACCTCTCTAAATATGTCGTCACCAATTTATTATGATAAAATAAAATAAATAAATAAATAACACCCAACAGTCACATACATAGTCCTGACCCCATACTAAGATCGAGTCTTGTGTCGTGGGTATCAGGAACTACGAGAGACTTTTCGGTCTCACAAACACCCAGACCCGGAAGGAATATTTGTGGGCCGCACAAACATTTCTCTCGGTGCGGGGATCGAACCCGCGGCCTCTCGTTTCACAGGCGGCATCTAACCAACTGCGCCACGGAGGCTGACAAATAAAAGGAATCAATTCTAGATTCACTATATTTTTAATTTGATCACTACTTCTACAACTTATCATAATTTATTATAATGTACACGAAAAATCTTATTGTGAAAAATTATAAGCATTTGAACAAAAAGACAAATAATTAAAGGAGCTTATAAACTCCTCCGTTATACCCAAACAAATACAAGGCAAGTCAAAAAGAAGTGAAAAGTTCACAATGGCCATACAAAGGCAACTAACCAAACACAATAAGCGTAATGAGCACTCATTTAACTTTTAGTTATACTTAACCGTGTTCGTGACCCAAAAACGCTGGCAGTCAAATAATACAATACAAACATAACACGATAACACGACACATACATACATACATAAACTCACGCCTATATCCCAGAAGGGGTAGGCGGAAGTCAGGACACCCACATTTCGCCTTGTATGTTCCGTCCCACAATGTGATAGGTGGCGAGCCTATCGCCATATCGGGCACAAATTCCTGACTCTGGGCTGGTAATGAATAGAAAAATCCAAAATCACTTTGCCCAACCCGAGATTCGAATCCGAGACCTCAGCTTTGTAACCGTACCTTAGTACAACTACGCCACCGAGGCAATAATACTATTTGTATATATTGTGGGCTTATGTAGGATTTTTACTCCGCCGTCCGCGACACGTCAATGGCAATTTTCTAGTGATGTATCACGTTCCAAGTTACATCGATGAAAAAATGATTTTCTTTGAAACTATATTTACAGCAAGCCTCAATTATAGCAATACTAAGTATTTATCACACAGAGTGTATTTTCATAACATTCATAAATTCTCACTGTTTAAATACGTTTATGTTGTACTAGGAAATACAAATGTTTATGTACGATTCTAGTAAAGCGTCGAACAAAACTAACAATCGTGTAAAATTATATTATTTTCACGTATGGCAGTCAGATTAAGATATTTGAGTCATTCAAAGAATTCGATTGAATCTTTTTTTTATTAACTTGGAAAAATATTTTTATTCAAATAGATACACCCAGCAGCCACCCGTGTTTATCTGATCCTATATTACGAGTACGGTAGTAAATATAATATTGATAACATTATTTGTCAAATCTCAATCAAAACAGCCTCCGTGGCGCAGTCGGTAAGACGCCTGTGTATTAAATTTAGTTTCCCTGCACCGAGAGAAATGTTTGTGCGGCCCACAAATATTTCTTTCGGGTCTGAGTGTTCGTGAGATCGAAAAGTCTCTCGTAGTTCCTGATACCCACGACACAAGACTCGCTCTTAGTGTGGGGTCATGACTATGTATGTGACTGTTGGGTGTTATTATTTAATATTTATTTATCTCTGCTCCAAAGGTAGAGTGGTAGAGAATGCCTCGGAAATTAAGTCCGCCTTTAAACAACACTAGCGATCCGGCCTGGCTCCGCTCGGGTGCAGATACACTTTTCAAAATGGCGGCCAAAGTTTTCAGTTCAGTTAAAGACAACCCGAAAATCAACGAAGTGGGAGTCTGCGTATGATCTTGCTCATGATCGTGATACGCAATAAAGATTTAACTTTGCGATTTTAGTATATTGATGGTATTATGGCATTTGATATAATATTATCAGCCTATCGATCTCAATTTATAGTGGAAGTGTGACGTCATAAGTCCGTTAGGGTTGTGGGCATGCCCATCGTGCCTACTACGGTGGATCCGCGCTAGGAGCTTGCTTTAAGTCGTTTAAGCTACAATTTTAATGACTCCGCTTGTCTGCAGTGTCTCACAGAAAATTGGAGCGAAGTTACAGATTTGCTGTTTTGTTAGGTTCGGTGAGATTGTCAAGTAGATAATTTAAATCTTAGAGTATTTATATACATATATATATATATATATAGAGGGAGCGCTGGTACTTCAAAAACGTAGATAAAAATGGTGGTGCCGGGCCACCTTTTTCTGCCTTCCTATTGGCTAATATTTGAACAGGTTGTGCAACAAACATAAATTACTTGAAAAAAAAATTTAAAAATAAATAGTTTAGGTATATTTAATTTCACTCAAACTCGTTTTAAAAGGATAATAGCTGAATATAACTTCGGCTATCAAAGGAATTTATAGCAATTTATTGCTAAATAATTAATTAAATTTTCACTAATATAGGAGCGCTACCAACATTACGAACAAGAAAATATCTACGTTTTTCAAAACGCGAATGTATGACAGCGCTCCCTCTATATATAAATACTCTAAGATGTAAATATATTTCTGCTATAATTGTATCAATAATCTTTCTGACTCCAAGCTAATACTGAATAGAAAAATCCTATATCACTTAACCTTAAAACTGTAAAAACTGCTTGTCTCCATCTGAAAAATAAGTAGGACCGGGACAACAAAGTCATTTAATTAATATTAAAAGAAAAGTAACTGATATTTTTACAACCGGATGTCTGCCTGACGTCAATCCTTTCGGGAATTTTTAAAAGTGATTAAATATTTATATTATTTTTATTACATTGAAATTGTAAATAATACGTGTTTGTGGCTACATAAGCCATAAGCATGTTTTACAAGTATTCAATTAACACATTGTATGTTAGTTTATTAAAATGTATGTACATGTTAATACATAAATGGGTACCACAATCCGTATGTAATAAAAATATATTATTTTACAACACCACTAACGAGCAATCAAAACCAAACATATGTAACAAGGTAATAAAACTGGATGCAGGCTGCCTCCAACAGGTCTCTGTGGAAATCATTGGGGGAGGCCTATGTTCAGCAGTGGACTTCCTTTGGCTGATGGATGGATGGATGGAATAAAACTCTTATATATAATTGTAATCTATAGCGATAACTTTTTCTACAATCTAGGCAAAGGACACCCCATATTGCCTACGCGAAATTAAAAAATAAAACTGACACTAATTGTTAGGATTAGGTCGCCATAAATAATTTTAGGGCGAAATGTGCTTCCCAGTTTACGACTTAGTGAGATCACCGTGGCATTATAAATCATTAGATCATCAAGGAGTGAAATCCAATCGAGTAATGTACCTATACCGCGTAAAATTTTGATGACAACATTCACAAAATCATAACCTTTATACTTTTTTCGAGTGTTATTAATAGGATTTTTATTATGTTGTCTTTGCCACATGCAATTTTGGTTTCCGGTGATTAAAAAAAAACATTAAATATTTGGCGGGAATTGTGGTGCAGCGCGACGCTCGGTAATTGTTTACTCGCCTGTACTTGTTTATTGCACAAATATTTTGAGGCAATGCAAACAGTTTATAAACAATTAATATTTTTAAACTAAATTTAATGTCATTAAGCTACTGTTTATGATTAACAGCGGTATTATTGGTACCCATTAAATATAAAGAAGGTAGAGTAAGCATTAAATCTTGTCACAACACAAAAAATATACGTTATGTACTTAGAGTAGGTATTTATATACTGGGTATCTCAAGACTGCTACAGAAAACGAAGCCAGATGGTAGTTTTAGTGACTACAAACACAATGCAACTAAAAATTTCGCTAAGAAACGCGACAATTATTTTTTATGATTTTTTAAATATCGTCATTTTTGGGTTGTATATCCATAGTTTTTGCTAAAATAATAATTTAAACTCTTTTATACCTTAGAGTATTTATAAATAAAAGGGTATACACTATTATTTTAGTAAAAAAATGTATTACCACCCAAACATGGCTACAGAAAAAAAATAACAAAAAAAATGGTCGCTTTTATTTGCAACTTTTTCTGTTGCATGGTGTCTGAAGTCACTTAAACTACCACCCGGCTTCGTTTTCGGTAGCAGTCTTGAAATACCTGTATAGAGGGAGCGCTGTCATACATTCGCGTTTTGAAAAACGTAGATATTTTCTTGTTCGTAATGTTGGTAGCGCTCCTATATTAGTGAAAATTTAATTAATTATTTAGCAATAAATTGCTATAAATTTCTTTGATAGCCGAAGTTATATTCAGCTATTATCCTTTTAAAACGAGTTTGAGTGAAATTAAATATACCTAAACTATTTATTTATAATTTTTTTTTCAAGTAATTTATGTATGTTGCACAACCTGTTCAAATATTAGCCAATAGGAAGGCAGAAAAAGGTGGCCCGGCACCACCATTTTTATCTACGTTTTTGAAGTACCAGCGCTCCCTCTATACATATATATATATATAAAGTTATGTATAAAGATAATAATAAATATATTTTCCAGTTATCAAGAGCAAGTACACTATCCTTTATTTCGCTCTTATTTTGGAAAATGGTTATACGCATACACGCAGCATAAAAACATTACTAACACATTTCTAGCACCATCTACTAATCGAAACCCGCAACTCATTAGTACACTTCAGCTGTCATTTATCAGCGTTAAAAATATACGAGTTATTTACTTCTGACATCACAAGTTACGTGAACTCAAAAAACGAAGACATAACAAATGAGTCACGCATATATAGACAGACTAAAATATTGCATTAAACTTCCCATTCACGACACATAGATACCGCATTATGTAATTAGGTGCGCGTCTGAATTCCTTGGCATTGGCATTAGTTTGCAACTGTAAATACTGAAATAGATAGTGCATACTCCAACGTCAGTTATTACCACCGTGATATGATTAAAATATTGTGAGATTTAAATAGAATCACTCGCGGAAATACGTGGTCTGCGCGAATTAAGATCAAGTTGCTTTTGAGATTTGTGTATGTGTTGTGTGATATTTAAAGACGCATCTACAACTCAAATGCTTTATTATGGCTACTTTTATTCTTTTTTCCCATCGTTTTATACTTTCATAAAATAATAATTCGCAAATTAGAACTTTTTGATGCCATTGGAATTAATTTTCGCTTATCATTTTTAAGTCTCTCAAAGACTTTTCGAACTTCGATATTGATTGCGTTTTGTTATTTATTTATTTTTGCTTTACACTGATAGTCCTAGCTTGCGGAAGTAGCCCTATACTATAAAGTTTACCAAACTCCTTTACTATACGACTCTTAGTGAAGCAAATCTTTCGAATCTGTTTACGTCATAATACGAATGATGTAATTAAAAGATTCGTTCCGGATGTAGAATTTATTCCAATGCTGCATACAGAATAAACATCCTCTGAATTTCATAATAGCCACTTCAAACGTAACGTGAATGAACATCGCAGGGAAATTTATTAATAGTTCAGGCGAGGATTAACTGAATGAAGTAATAAATCCAAAGGTTTGGACTTTTGGGAAGGAATAGGATATTTTAGATTTTTATTTATTCTATCTATTATTATGATTCAAAATATATACAAGTAAAATATGTAAAGTGAACGTAGAATAGGAATTAATTTTTAAGATGGAACTACTCTAGTTTTTAGATTATGACCAGGTAGACGAAGAAAATACGTGTATATCCTATATTATAAGGTAAAATTAGGCTATCTGACGAAGTTTGCTGCACTAGTTTTTTATTCCAATTTCCAACTTATAGGTGTAGGAAATGTATTACATTCCGAAAATGACAAGGGAAAATGTTGCTACACAGATTACAAAATAAGCCTATTGTATTAAAATACCTGAGTATATAAAGAGTAGTTTTAAAATAAAAACCTTCTCACCGTCACTCGAGATTCTCTTCGTATAAAACATTTCTCAAAAAGGAACTCATAGATCTATCTAAATTTAAATTTCATCCAGCAGTTCAAACTACTCAACATACCTCACTAAACGTCCGTAATGTACCAAAAATACTTATTATTAGCATCAGTAAGATAAATATGTACCCAATGGTGTGTCTATTTCGGTATTTCGGTATATTTTTGACGTAATACACGAGTCAACAAATCGGTGCCAGCATGGTGCCAGCTGATTGTGACAATTTGTCGACAGCGGGACAAATCTAGTGTTTAGTAGACTACGGTAGTGCGTTTGTATCGCACGACCTTCTTATTTCGGCGGGTATTCGCGTGAAATGACAGTATTAGCGGTGCCAAAAACTGTCGCTTGGTGGCGCTAGTTTACGCGCTTTTACGTTTTGTTGTTACTACTGCGTCTTCGTAATGATGATGAATTTTTTTTTTCAAGAACCGTTTATCAAGCTTTGCTATATCAACCCATAAGCGATCAATTGCTATCAATAACGACTCATGTACGACTGAGAGAACTTAGCCTATATTATACCATTGTAGTCAATTATTATTGCTGGTAAGTGGACCTTACATAGCAGTAATTTTTGTTCATATTCCATAAAACATCTTCATATTCCGTAAAACATCATACAACGTTTTCTACAGCATGCATTCGCGGACTTTAAGTATTGTTTTGGACATAGTAAGTGTTGTTAAAGACCTTTACGTTCCGTAAACAAACACAATCTTCTACGGCATGCATGTTTTCTTACGTTTTTCATTCATAATTAAAATGCTTGGTAATTTACTAACAATACACAAGTGAATTCAAAAAATTGAAATTGTGTACAAATATCATAATTAAAAACCGGATCTTTAACTCATTTATCGTTTTTAAGTAAATGACCAATTAAATGCCATCAAACATGAAACAGAAATGCAACAAAGGCAAAGGACACTCAATTTTCCATTGTCATCCTTCAAACTGACAGTTGGCTCATCACTCGACGCCATGACACCTAAATCGCACGCCGCTCACGATCCAGCAGACTGACCAAACAATTTATATATCTGGAGGTATAACCCACCTGTTCGATGACGCTCGGTTGAAGCTAAAAACTCACTGCATTGAAAAACAATAAAAACTCTCGAATCTAGACTCACACGTGTTTATTGACGTATGTTTTTAGATGTGTTGGTGCGTCGATTTTATACTAGCATTATAAATGCGAAAGTTTGTTTGTTTGTTGCCTCTTCACGCAAAAACCAATGGATCAATTTTAGTGAAATTTGGGATGGAGCTAGCTGACACCCTGGATTAACACTACTATTTACTACTTAATTGTGTACCAAGATAAAGCAGTATTGATTGATGGACAAAGCGAAATTATACTATTTTGGCTCTGTGTATCGGTGGATCACAAAATGGGTTAAAAACAAGGTAGTCATCATAATCAATTTTAACATCTCAATATACAACTATCTTGCCTCAAAAAGAAAATATTATCTGTATAACTAACTACTGACTACTTCCGACTTTCTGCACTACCATAGTAGGAGAAAATGCCATTAGGCATTAAGTTTGCCTGCACTACATAAATTATACCGGGTATCTCAAGACTGCTACCGAAAACGAAGCCGGGTGGTAGTTTTAGTGACTAAAAAGACAATGCAACTAAAATTTTCGCAAAGAAACGCGACAGTTATTTTTTATGATTTTTTAAATATCGTCATTTTTGGGTGGTATCCATAGTTTTTGCTAAAATAATGTTTTAAACACTTTTCTACCTTAGATTATTTTATAAATAAAAGGGTATACACTATTATTTTAGGAAAAAATGTATTTACCACCCCAATATGGTCAAAGGAAAAAAATAACAAAAAAAAATTGACGCTTTTTTTCTTCAACTTTTTCTGTTGCATTGTGTCTGAAGTCGCTTAAACTACCACCCGGCTTCGTTTTCGGTAGCAGTCTTGATATATCCTGTATATATATATATATAATATATATATAGTCCGGCATAATGGCGGCATTGCACCTGATGATAAGCGCAAATGCCGCCCAGGCAGAGTATCCATTGGCATCGGACGGCAGTCCCATGCCAGTGGAAACAATTATGCTGGCCTGCTAAACTGCCTCTTCACACTACGGCGGAAGGACCCAGGATTGTAGGAAGGAGGGAACACGTGAGAAGGCAAACAATTCCAAAGCCTGACGGTGCGGCATAAAAAAGAATTTGAGAACCGTTTGGTTCGCGCCGGGATGGTGAGGAGGGGATCAAGTTGAAGTTTTTTTATTTATTTACACTTTATTGCACAAAAAGAAAATAAAAACAAAGAGAAATCACATACATAAAAAGTAAAATTTGCGGTCTTATCACACAAAGGCAATGTCTTTACAGAAAGGCAATGTCTGTCAAACAACTAACAAATTGTACTAAGTGTAAATAAATAAATGCTATTCGAAACTCTAACTTTACGAAGAACAAAATATCCCAATAATTATTTTACAAAATTCTCACACATTAAAGGTCTCCAATTTACATATATATATTACACTCATATTAATAAGAATCTAGTTCACGACCCAAATACCCAGTTAATAAAACCTTCACCTTTTATTATAAAACATGTCGTAAAAAAACCACTCCCAAGATAATCGATGATAAAAATTGAAAGTGTTATTTATGTCCTTTTATTTACAGTAAATTAATAAAAAGTATACGACTTTCTGCAGAAGGGCGCCTGCTAGACTGTGCACTAATTTGACCTAGTTAATTGTCGCTAAGAGTATGCGACACTTATGGGATAAAAGGGTTTGAACAAATCGCACTTAACTCAACAATTGATCCTCTTTGAAAGACCTGATCATATCGTTACCACTTTTTCATTGCAATAAATGGCAAGACTAGCATATCAATCGCCTGATGGTAAGCGATACGACCGCTCATGAACAGTAGCAAAACCAACCAATGCAACGCCTTGCATTATAAGGCCATGCTTGGCATTCCACTGCACTCGCCATTCTAAGACATAAGATGTTAAGTCTCGTTGTCCTGTATTTACTCTATCGGAATACATCAGTGCATTTACACTGCTCTTATTCTCTGAGAGCGGGTTGCAACTTTTCAATGTCGCTCTTATGTCATTGTCACAGATCTTGAATAATTGGAAATGTATAGATCGTCTACGGTCCTTTGGCGCGAGAATGCGTGGTTGTCATACTGCTAAGCTGTTGTTGTTACTGTTGTTTAGTATAACGATTATCATATACAGAGTCAGGTTAATTTTTTATGTAGAATACATAGATAATTCTTCAATTTAAAAAATATCACATGACAAAGCTATTCTCGCATGGGATTGCCATCTCAAGCCATTCGATACTTTGCGTGGTCAGAATTTGCGCTTAGCATCAGGAGCAGTGCAGTCATTAAGCAGTGACAGTGTAAAAAAATGGCACCTTAACAGTTAGTGCAATATAGTCGAAATGGCATTAACAACTGACAATTATATGTGACAATTTAACACAATTATTTCAGCCTAGACTAGAGATAAAATAAACACCAATCGACTCACGTAACACGTTTAAAACTTCATAATATATAAATATTCACCGCACTATTGGGTGAGCATGATAGACACATCTAATCCCGACAAACGTGAAGTTAAAATAAAAATCTCGAAATAAATTTAACTTTTGAACACGGATACTATAAATTACAAGTATACTGAGTATAAAGAATAACGTTATAAATATATTATTATAACCACAGGTTTAATTTCAAATATAAAAATGAGAGAACATATTTAAACTTCTACATCAAAGATGAAATAATGGATATATAAAATTGTGACGTCGGAGTTTAGAAATATTAAAATCGTGGTAAAGAGTCTAAGTGGCGCCATGGGAAAAGCAAGTTTTAGAGTATGAACTGTCCCGCCCACACGCCCAACACTGGGACTTGCGTATGTCACCATATGTTCCGTATGTATGTCTGCATGTCACTCTAGGTGACCACTGAAAACCAGCGTTGTTTTGTGGTTCACGCCACAGTATAAAATAAAGCTGAGTGGTCATCCACATATCACAATTGCGGTGTTCATATAATATATTACTTACATATTTACATAATCTAGCTTTTAGATATTTGTTAGTAAAGTACGTCGCATGTCGTTATGGCTGATAAATAGGTTTTCTTTCTTACTTCTGTCAGTCTTGATCGACAATTGGTATTGATAGCATTTATACCAAGAACCCTGCTCACAATCTTTTAGAGATACCAGTCTGAGAGGAAACCAAGGAAGGCCAACCCGCACTGGGCCAGCGTGGTGGACTATATGGCCTAACCACTCTTAATCGATTACGATTGTAGAGTAGGCCCGTGCCCTGCAGTGGGACGTATATGGGCTGATACAGTACAGTCTGAGAGGAAATAAAATTGAGAATTTGGAAACAAAGAATTACAAACCAAGTGCAAAATTTCGACGATTAGCCTAGAGATGTGATACAAGGAATTATACCTACGTATTAAAGCTAATTATAGCATTCCAAATGTAGGAATGTGTTTCACAAAGCTACTGGACATATTGAGCCTTAACATCTTAAGCCTCAGGATAGCGAGCGCAGTGTAAGGCCAAGCATTGCTTTGTAATTCATGGTGTTGCTTGGTTTTGCTTCTGTCCATGAGCGGTCGTGTCGCTGACCATCAGGTGAATGCGAGGCTCGTCTCGACATCCATCACAATAAAAAAGTGCATAAATAATTTGACTATGGGATCAATTTATACTTTCAAAACATATTTATTTATGTTAAATAACTAATATGCTGATTGTTTTTCTATCATATAAAATAAGTGTACCATAACAAAGCACAAAGTTAATTGTCCAATCTACACCTTCAACGAACACACATAAAAAGTCTGATATTAAGTGATTGCTAAATTCACACCATCAAACACACCTTCCACCAAAAATCACATCCCTGAATTACAACCAGAGAAAGAAACCGCACGTGCTAGTCAACCAATAAACTTGTGGCAACCGGGATGAGGCCGTTTGGCAACCAGCCAATCGCGCTTCCGTCCATCGAATAAATGCCTATATTGTACGCCAGTTGGGACACAGTTCGATGTAAACTTTGGGCTGTTTTGTGCCGCGATTTTCCTTAAATTTTGCTAGCTTTTTTTATTGCCTTTGTGTAGACGAGCTAGCGGCCCGCCTGATGGTACGTCGACCGCTGCTCGTGGACCTCCGCAGTGCCAGAGGAAAAGCACAACAAAGTCGCTGCCTACCTTAAGGAGAGTACTCTCTTTTCTAGACCTAGATAGATTTTATATCTAATCGTACATAATCACAGCATAACATCCAAGCGCCAGGCTGGAAGACCACTGACCCTGAAGTATTCTTCTTGATCCCCTCCCTCGGGGCTTCAGGGAAAAGGACCATAAATAGTTTTTGCCCTCGTTAAGAAAGACATTAATCTAACTGTTAGTCTAATCGAAGATATTCTTAAAAAGATTCAGTGGGCTTACTACTGACCTATTCATTATGTTGTGTGTTATCTATTTCTTGTTGTATATGTTTTGAGTGTCTCGGTGGGGTAGTCTGACTACGGTATGATTGCAAATCTGAGGTCTCGGTTTCGAATCCCGGGTCGGGCGAAGTGATATTAGATTTTTCTATTCATTATCAGCCCGGATTCAGGTACATGTGGCCAATATAATATTAGGCAAAATATGGTTGTTAGTCCTGTTAGCACTTCTGCTTACTTCTAGGAAAAAATAGCGTGAGTATATGTTTTTATGTTTTGATTAGTGAACAATAACGAGCCAAGCTTTTGTCTTCAAGATATATCGGTTCAACAAGGAAGGAAATACTATTCTATATCTAAAACATGTAGTAAATTTGTCTAACTTGAAAGTTTAATTAAGCCCTCCATTCTACGCGGTAGTAACAAGCTCCAGAGCTAATACAGTGAAGACATATTACACCATAAATTGTTGGGGAAGCTTAAAATGTACAGCCAGCTTAAACGGCACTCCGTTGGGCTCAATAACATATGAACCACTTTGTATTGGACTTAAAACTGTCTGAGTTTTAAATAAATTGGCTACTGAAAATACTGTAGAGAACACGTGTAGTACTTAGTTATTTAGAGATGTTTATGTGATAAATATTGGATGTAAACATGAATATAATTGTACACACATAGTACAGACTTTGCAGTCAGTGTATTTGGGACGTATTTGGTGGGATTAATCGGAATTTAAATCTCACAAAATTCAATTATTTCAAATATTGTATCGCACAAACCTTTCTCGCAAGGTCAAAGGTCAAAAGTTTTTAATAGTGGTAAAACTAAAAGCCAACAAAATCCCTCATCGCATATGCATAGGAATATTAACGTAGGATTTGACTATTATGAAGAAAGATGAAATGAAAGAATGAAACGCTAGACGAATGCCTAATATGGAACGTGTTGTATGAAAGAGATGACAAATAGAAATACTAAAGACGGAAAGAGTTGGAGAATGAAAGCAAAAGAAGTAGAAGTATGGATTGATAGAATAGTAGAGAATTGAATGGAAGATGTTAAGGACGACAGATGAAGACGTAATCGTACATAAAGAAGATATTATACATATACAAGATTATCTGAACATGCTTTGTTCATGTTTGAAACTATCCTAAGGCGAAACCATTTCTATATTCAACAATTATGTTGGTATGTGTAAGTGGTAGTTGGTATGTGTAAGTCAAGCTGTTGTCAATCATAACTCAGCACGACTAGTCAGGCTCGTCCAAAGCGGTACCACTGTCTCACAGGAAATCGACGTGAAGCGAAAGCTTTTATGTCGCGTGTTGTTCGGTGAATGAGTTTGCCAGATGCTCATTGTCTCTTTTCTCTTCCCATCATTTTTACATCCCGCTCTCCTCGTGATTTGATGGGTCGGCAAAATCTCCATCATCCAAGTGTTGTGGATGTTCATGGGCGGCAGCGATTTCTCACCATCAGGTGACCTGTTTGCCCGTTTGGAAATCATTCAGACTAAACTCAAAACGTGACACATTTGCTCTATCACTATGAAAAACCTCAAAGTCGTGTAGGATGCAATTTGCAGTTGAAAATAAAACTTACTTCTAAATAGTTTCCTCTTCAAGATATTTCCAACGTTTTCCGCGAAAACGAAATTAGTTGTCGAATAAAAAGCCGAAAATACTAAAACGTGACGTTGCAAACTTTTACACCGACATCCAAAATAAAAACGCATAAATAATATGCTAATAGCGGAAAAATGTGCCTTACTATTTCAGTTGTCCTCGTTCACATTACGAAACGCAATGCACACTGACACAAATTACGTCGCGTTTAAAAAATGCTCATTTTAAATTAATACGCTATCGGACATTCTGTGCCATAAAGCACTTATTTAATACAAATGAAGGTATGGGATCCGTAATAGCATCCGAAAAAAATATACCAGAATACTAAATTTGACATCAAAATTGTGAATAATTTTAAATAAATAATAACAACCACATACATAGTCCTGACCTCAATAAAATCGAGTCTTGTGTCATGGGTCAGAAACTACGAGAGACTTTCTGGTCGCACAAACAGCTTAGACCCGAAGGTATTATTTTTGGGCCGTATAAACATAACTCTCGGTGCGGCGATCGAATCCGCGGCTTCTCGTTTCACAGGCAGCGCGGCGTTTAACTTGCTCCACGGAGGCTGATCTATTCTACCAGAAATATATCTCACGTAAAAATGTCGATTAATCTTTTATCCTTATTGAATGTTGTTTTCATCATTTAACTATTTAAGGACAATAGTAAACTTATTGATACAATTCTATGTGTTATATACCATTTCACATATCGTTTCGATTATTATTGTAAATACAATCTCGTAAACAGAAGATATTACAAGTGTTTGGCCAAAGTCCACAATGTGAAGTTCTTAGAAATCTGTCAGATACTGACCGTGCAACAGGCATTAGCGCATTGATATAGGAAATAGAATGTGATCACACTCATGCAGTTTCACAAACACAAATAAATACTGACGTGGTCTGTCACACACAGAAGTAAAGTTAGATAATTACGCATACGTATAATTATGTTTATTTTTTATTAACATTTCCTTATTTTTTAAATTGTCGTTCTGTCTTATCCATCCTATGATAGGTTGCCTGGAAGAGATCGCCCCGAGCGATAAGTTTTAAAATAAAATAATACATAGTTACTATCCAAAATGGATAGGTAGAAATGTTACTACTGCCACTGTTTGCCCTATTCCTATTCCATAATTATTTGGTGAACCATTACTATATTACATACATAACAGGCCATAAAAACTCACATTTTACAAAGCCATAAAATATTTTTTTTTAGTTACTTGAATTCACTGTGAATGGAGACATCGTGACAAAGCCTATGCACTCACCTAAGAATTTTGTAATAGAATTATAAAATTTGTGTAATTAATATTAAGCTGTATTAGACCTTCCACCGGTAATGCAGTTGTTTCTAAGCGTTCCCAAAGATTAAGATGATCTAACATTCAGTCGTAAAAAAATCTAATAAATATAACAATGTGTCTACAGTGCATTCGCAACCGAGAAGTTAAAAGCAATTTTATTTACAGGATTTTATTTACAAAAAATAAGATGCCACAGCTAATTATATTAACGGCGCGGCGCCTAGATTTTAAAATAAATACAACAGGCGCCAATATTCAAGCGGACGAGTCTGTATTAAAAAGATTCTAAACAGCATTCTCAAATAAAAATAAACTTTGCAATCACATTTACACTCGCAATAGAGACGCGTTACACAACATTAACAATCGTACAATCGAATAATTGACACGTGTAATCGATTGTGATGTCGATTTACGATGTGACTGATAAATCGATACAATTGGTACATCTTTATGAATCATGGAACAGATTTGTACCATTGAGACATTACAAAATTGCATTTGTTTTTATTTGAGTAATCTATATTCAAGTTCTAAACAAATATACTATAACAATATCAGAAGCACAGTGGGATATACTCATAGTCCATTATAAAACTAATAGCTTGCACATCAGTACAATGTAATGTAAATAAAAATCAACCAATAAATAAATAAATTAATAAATAAATAACACCCAACAGTCACATACATAGTCCTGACCCCACATTAAGATCGAGTCTTGTGTCGTGGGTATCATGAACTACGAGAGACGTTTCGGTCTCACAAACACCCAGACCCGGAAGAAATATTTGTGGGCCGCACAAACATTTCTCTCGGTGCGGGGATCGAACCCGCGGCCTCTCGTTTCACAGGCAGCGTCTAACCGCCTGCGCCTACCAATGTAATATAAATTGTCTAGGGTATTCCTCTATGCTCCGATACGACATAATTTTGTTCCCACGATTGACATCCATAACTATACCAATTTATCTACTCTACAAAATATTCGAATTATTGTAATTCTTCATCATAGGCAAGTTTGGAGTGAATGATAAATGCCATAGAGAATAGTATTGGTTTGAAAAAGTGGAAAATTAAGTTATAACTTATGTGCGGACGTCGAACATTCAAATGGTATGTCGGAGCATAGACTAATTCCCCTGACCCCATATTCCAAAGTACGTTATATGTATGTACATTGCGAAATGTGGGTGTCCTCGCACCTGTGCTTCCCCTACTGGGAAAAAGGTGTAAGATTATATTATTTTATGTTTCTTTTTATAAGTATAAAGTAGCATTAATTATATTTTAATTACAATAATTGCGTTTCATAGTCACGTTACGGAATATTGTTTACTAATACCAATTTAATTGTATAAAACAATCTCACGCCACACATTCTTCGAGCTAAAACGTGTCCTTATTGTATATATGTCGCGATAAATACATTACTTATCCATTGATTACACGTACGTGACAGTAATATTTAAGTTTATGCTTTTAAATTTTATACAAAACAAAACCCTTACCGGTAGTCGGTCTCTCATATGTGAGACCACTGCAGTCTATTTCTCTCGCCAAACAACTACTAATTGTTGGGAGGAACTCCACTTTAGCCCAATCACTTGACCTCGGGCTAGATTGGCACTAAATCCTTTAAAATCTCGAATAAAAGCCTAGCTTTTCTCACGATGTTTTTTTTCTTTAATTAATGTGAGCGATACTTAAATACACTTCTTACGTTATAATAAAGGAATAATGCCTTGTGGTCTAAATTAAGTTGTTGTAGTAAATATGCTAGCTTGCATTATCTTATAACAATGAATAGACAACCACATTATGTTTTAAATAAACAAGTCTTCACAATAACCAATATCATCAGCTGTAGAAAATGAAAAGTCAATAAAAATTGTTTATACCAAGAAAATTGAATCGTGCGGGAAATAGTTCAAGATCTACCACTACAATGATAGAAACACTGATTTATTTTATAATATAGAGAAGACACTACAAACAGATTGTGTAATATAAAGAGCGGTACATGTACCGATATTTTTTACTCCTAAACTAGCAGAAAAGCTTACGTCCCTTCTGATATTAAGCAGTTACCGTAGCTTACAACAGACGTCTTACGTCTGCAACAGAAGTGTCGCTCGCGCGTTGCCAATCCTTTAAAAACATATTTTCCCTTTCTCGCCTATTTTGAAGAACTCCATGCCTGAGTCTTTTGGGATAATCTTGGTGGCTAAATATTTGCCTCTATCGCTCTTAAGCAGTCACACCATATTCCCTCCCTCTCTAGATTGTTCCTTTACTCCTTATTGGTACACATTGTGCGGAGATTATGTATAACAATGTACTCTCTACTACATGTATAAACTCACTTTTTCACACCTAGTAGAAGTCCTACCAGGCACCCACGTTTCGCCTTGTACGCGATGTGATAGGTGGCGAGCCTATCGCCATGTCGGGCACGAATGCCTAACTACAGGCTGATAATGAATAGAATAATCCATTATCACTGATGCCCGACCTGGGATTTTAACCCGTGACCTCAGCGTTGTAATCTTTATTTTATTTTTTTATTGCAGTGAATGGTGAGACGAGCATGCCGTTTGCCTGATGGTAAGCGATACGACCGCTCATGAACAGTAGTACAACCAAACAACACCTTGAGTTACAAAGCAATGCTTGGCATTCCACTGCGCTCGCCATCCTGAGACATAAGATGTTACGTCTCAATATGTCCAGTAGTTACTCTGGCTACAATGTCCTTCAATCCGAAACACAACAGTGCATTTAAACTGCTGTTTGACGGGAGAAATAGACATTGCGGTGGTACCCACCCAGGCAGCCTTTCACATATGAGAGACCTACCACCAGTACACATATGAGAGACCTACCCAGTATCTTCCCGTCAGTCAACTGTACTATAATGGTAGGAATAATTAAGTGAATTCCCGCCATAACATTGGATGCATAGCGCAATTCCCTCCCGCATAAATGTCCGGTAATCCCGTTGAATAATGCCTATATTAATAAAATTCTTTACGAGTTTAATGGATCGTGTATGGATTTCCTTGAATATAATAGCTATGGGGTGGTCAAGAACATATGCAGACATAAATCATAGATTCTCAAGGTTCTTACAAATTTAATTTCGTCGTTTGTTTATTGTAAAAGAACAACAAGCTAGCAGTTCAGGAGAATCAGTGTCCATTGCTTCCATGTAAAATTAAATTATCGTTGTAGTAGTAGTAAATACACTACTCTTTATAAAATACTAGCGGCCCGCCCCAGCTTCGCCCGGGTACAAATAGATTCATGTAAATCAAATCAAATCAAATCAAATCAAAATATTCTTTATTCAAATAGTCTTTCACAAGATCTTTTGAATCGTCCTTTTCTGCTACCACCGCTTCGGAACGTGTTGTGGCTGTGAAGAAGAAGCGGTATACGGAATACGGTATGTACAGTGTAATATGTACGTATTATACACCTTCCTCTTGAATCGCTCTATCTATTAAGAGCGTTTATATCTTCCGCACGCTTTTTAGCTTAAACACAGCACTTTTCAAACGAGTTAATAGCCACCAATAAACAATTTAAAGGAAAAATAATTAGTACTAATTTTAGAAAAGGTTGTCCTGTAGGGATTTTGGTGAAAACATTATAGATTGATGGATATTTTGTGAGTACTATAAGGATTACTGAACACAAGTTTCGTAATTTAGGGTTAAATGGCAATTTAGAAGCTTAAGATATCCGAAATCACTAAATATAAGATGAAAATAGAAATATTATCAGACTAATAAGACCCTTATGGCGGGATTTTGCTGAGAAAAATACGAAATTATTCAGAAACTCTCGTCAAGAACATATTTTTTTTCACCAACTTATCGTACATATTTTTTTATAGCAATTGCATATTATAATAGAAGAAAATCTTATCAATAAATTACCATTTTTATATTTCAACAAAATTAGTTTTCATGTTTTCTACAAATATTTCAAAAACCACTATAAAACACGCTGTCCGACCTGCATCAAATCAGACCGCCGCGCCGCCGCAAGACCTTCTAGAGGGAGGACGTATCACTCGTCGCTCCGGCCTGGCTGCAGTAGATTTTTGCCGTGTGTAGTAAAAATAGCCGCGCGCGGACTGCGATTGCCACATCTTAGTACTTTGGTAGTAAAATATTTAATTTTTTTTAATTACCTACAATGATTTTGTAGTGAGTATATATTATGTTTCAGATAATATAATGGGATGTAATTCCGAGGCTAAATTATGTTATGTATTGTAATATAAAATTAAATATATTCCGTAATTGTAAGGGGTTGTGAGGCCCCTAACTCTATTCATGTGTTCGAACACGAAATGATTAATAAAACGTCCGTAGTGTCTACTGATTGAACACTGATTTGAATGCAACTTAACAATGTAATATGATTAGTATCTAAATTTGTATTGTTCATTGCTTGCACACTAATATTTGTCTACTTAAAATGCAAATAAAATATTTTTATGATATTATATTACCGATATATTGTATAAATCATAAGTTACATTTCAATCGAATATTAGAATTTTGAAGCGCACGGATCAAAGTTGGTTGGGCTAACTATATAGCGAGCCGATGCGGCAGCTCTACTCACACAGCTTTGATCGCTTATGTGTGCGTGAAATTAACGAAGAAATACCTATAGTGGACTTTGCGCGCAAGGTGTAAACGCTCCTAAAAACCGAATCAAAATCCGTTGCGTAGATTTAAAGATTTAAGCATACAAAGGGACATAGGGACAGAGAAAGTGACTTTGTTTTATACTATGTAGTGAAGTATAAAGTAATTGTTTGTTTATTTGGTACATCCAATCTCAGGAACTACTGATTCGGATTGTTTTTTTTTTGTGTTGGATAGTTCATGTACTGAGGAATACCATAGGCCATAGCCTATGGTATTCCTCAATACATATATCATCACGCTATGACATCAGAGGAAAGCAGTAGTTAAAAATATAGCAAATAAGAGAAAATTTTTATTCGTTGGTCGAGGTCCAATTGGTCGGTATTCTAAATTGAACAATTTGGCCGCCATTTTGTAAATGTATCTGCACTCGGGCAGAGCTGAGCCGGATCGCTAATTTTATATATGTACTTCAATTCAATTTTTGTCATAACATTTGTTTATACTCGTAATGTTAACACCATCACATTAATAATAAATAAATAAATAACACCCAACAGTCACATACATAGTCCTGACCCCACACTAAGATCGAGTCTTGTGTCGTGGGTATCAGGAACTACGAGAGACTTTTCGGTCTCACAAACACCCAGACCCGGAAGAAATATTTGTGGGCCGCACAAACATTTCTCTCGTTTCACAGGCGGCGTCTAACCAACTGCGCCACGGAGGCTGTCAAGCACACACACACACACATTGGCACATTAAGCACGTGCCAAAGTTTTATTTATTATGAGGTAGTCATCAATGCCATTCAAATGGGGTATCAAATGGCCTCATTTAACCCTCCACCAATTGACACAACCACGCCACGGTCAACTGCTTCTTCACAAAACCCTCCTTCACCATTTGAAATAATCATAACAATTTGGTCCAGTACTTCTTTGCCACCAAACCATTTAAAAGTGTCCCAAAACAAACCAAAATAACGAACGGTTAGGATATAACCCAGAAACTGAGCCGGCAGCGAGCGACGCCACTGACCTATTTCACCGCATGAATCATCGCTCGTGTCAACAAATCATTAGTTTATTTCAGTCTGTCGGGACTATTGTATCACCGCTTGATTAGTACTGGGTTTATCGATAATTTGAACTGGATCTTTGCTGGAGGACCACACGATGCGGTGACGATGCGGTGCGACGGCGGAACGGTGCAAACACTAAGTCATACATACAAATTACTATACCATGTCATGCGTTTGTTCGTGCACGCCGCACTTGCGACCTGATAGACGCGACGGAGAGGGGTATATTGCAATATTTATATTGCAATGACGAGACGAGCATGCTGTTCGCCTGATGGTAAGCGATACGAGCTCTCGTATACGGTAACAGAACCAAACAACGCCTTGAATAACAAAGCAGTGCTTGGCATTACACTACGCTCGCCATCCTGAGACAAAAGATGTTAAGTCCCAATATTTTCATAGTTACTCTGCTACAATGTTTTTCAAACTGGAACACAACACTGCTGTTTGTCGGTGGTAAATACCCTGATGGCCTCTCACATATGAGAGATCTACCACCGGTGGGGTTGGTATCCCTATTTCACAGAAAGATAACAGGCAGTAACTGAGCTGCTGCGTTTCTTTTGGAGAGTCCAATTGGCAGAGACATTATAGCTAGTAGTAGGATGGTCATATCAAGAAGCGCCATCAGGCACTGCATATAATTTTGGAAAACCCTTGGTCATAGTGGCATATGCCTGTAGGTTTTATTTCAGATTTAGGTTGTGTACATAATATTTATATTTACCATTGACAAACTTGCATATAATTGTGTGAGAGAGTCATCACGTCTCGTTGATGGTACATTATATCTGATCTGAATCACACTTAACTATATTATGTTCAAATCTAAACTAATATTACAAAGAGGAAAAAAAATGATTGTATGCATTGAATAGGCTCTTAAACTACTGGATCGATTTAAACAATATTTACACCATTAGACACCATTAGACAATATAGGATATATTGTCCGTTATGAACATATGTACTTAGGTGAGAGAATATTTTCAAAAAGTGTATTTGCACCCGGGTAGAGCCAGGCCGGACAGCTAATTTCAATATTTAAAATAAAAAGCATCGTGCGTATTCCTTTGCTTATGTTACTAAAGAAACTCTTTTTCTGGAACTAATTTTACGTCATCCAAATCTAGTTAGTCACCACTCCTACGTCAAAGAGCTGCAGAATCACTCAAATGCAGTCAGGTGATCGGCCCGATGAAAAGTTTATTTTACAATACCATATTATCATTAAAACAGTGAATCAAAGCAAACAAGCCTTGTTTATAAACATTAAACAAACAGATCAATAGATTTAGCTATACGCTGTGACTCAACGTTCGGATTGGAAACAGTTGCAACACATTCTGAATTTTCTGATTGTACTGAATCTAATGCAGTTTGGGTTGCGGGATTAACCGCCATTTTAAAGGTATTTGAAAAAATACACATATTATTAAACATATTTAAGGTATATATAGGGACATATTTAAGGTATTTGTTGTCTGGCCATTTACATTGTATTAACATGTTGCTTGAAGCCCTGTAAGTTTATATTATTGTTTTTATTTGTTTTTATATGTTGGCCTCGCGACAGTCAATGTTTTTTTCTTTCGAATAGGAACAAGGAAGTTTTAAAAGACATTAGACGTCCACGTATAAGATAGCAATAGAAGCATAATCCACTTCAAAAAAATCAATACTATTTCTATGAAAATTTTCATTCGTTCCAAACTGAGTCTAAGGTTATGGCGTACCATAGCGAATTTGAATATTTTGAAAAGTATTTAGGCATATTCTCATAGTTTTACGTACGACGTTTTCGTCGTTGCGTCAGAGTAGAGTAACTTGATATAAATAAATACACTCAACAGTCACATACATAGTCCTGACCCCACACTAAGATCGAGTCTTGTGTCGTGGGTACCAGGAACTATGAGGGACTTTTCGGTCTCACAGACACCCAGACACGAAACAAATACCTGTGGTTCACACAAATATTTATGACTTAATATTACTGAAACAATTCTGGTAACACAATTTTCTAAAGTAACAAACATATAGCTAGATTTAGACTGACAGAACGAAACATAACTCATATTTTGTTCTGTAAAAGATATACTTTCGCGGAATTCTTATTCAACTTAGTCTATCGAAGTTTACAACATAGTTCCTTCTTCAAAACTTCTGTACTCCTGTAGCGGAATCTTCTTAGCTTCTTGCTAAACTCGTTTTACATTTATGTGGAAAAGCCAAGGAAGTTTGCTGATAAATGTTTAATGTTGTTGGACACATTGGTTTGAAACTGTTATTTATGTAACGACAAGATAGTTTTGTACTGTTACCTACATATTTTGAGGGGTTGTTTATTTATTAGAGTATAATAATTGGAAAAATATGCGTCAAAATAAGTGCAACTATAAACTTTTATAAAACTAAAAACGATTTCCTCGGTGCGTAGTTATACTACGGTACGGTTACAACGTTGAGGTGTCGGGTTCGAATCCCGGGCCAGGCAAACTGACATATTTTTTTGATGCAATCGTGCCACATGGTGGAATGGAATACACAAAGCGAAACGTGAGTGTACAGGTAGCACCTCTGCCTACCATTTCTAAGAAAAAGCATAAGTTTATGTATATAAACTAAAGCCTCTCTTGCTGTTGTCAATATGTTGCTGTGGTATTTGAAAGGCCTATGTTTTGCAATTGACATAACTACTTGCACGTCCCGACCTCCGATTTTGACAGTTGACGTTTGTCAAATTCAATTTGTCAGCCTAATGTAAATAGAAATAGGGTATATTTATAAAATTTGAAATTTGACATTGACAGTGGACGTGCAGGTAGTTACTGAGACTGAAGTTGACTATTATGAGAACGACCGTGTTACCACTTCTTATTCTCAGTATAAAACCTATTTGTAATGCAGAAAATTGAGCGTAACTATTGGGAAAAGGATAGGCATAACATATTTAAAAAAAAAACTTTAATATTATGTGTATTACTTTAAATAATATTCTTACTTTACGTAAAGACTGCTTGCGAATGACACCAAGGAAAAATTAAAAAACCTCCCTAATATAAAAAATACGCAAATCCAAACAATAGCCACTGAACAAAGCCATGAAACTGTATTCGAATGTAACCGAACCGTTACAAACTAAATAAAGTAACTCTCCATAGTGTCTTCACCTTGTGACTCACTATAAGTAGCAAGCTGACGGATTTATTGATACTTTGATCGTGGCCCGCGGGATATTTAGAAACGTTCGAATTGGGCTGGAATTGTTCATGGTTATTCTTGATGGAATAGTATAGTACTAGTGTAGAACGCCCTCTAGCTAGGTGGAGCAATGATTTGTAAAAGGTTGCTGACAGATGCGGGATGCGACAAGCCGAAGGCAGGATGAAATGTCGTAATTTGCCTCAAAATTAAGCCTCCTCAGGCATAATGATTTTTTAGGTTTACGCGAATGTTACTCATTGAAATAAAATTATTATTTACGAATTTTATCGCGGATTTGATTTAATTTCCTTTGGTTTGTTTTCCTCAGGCCTTACTCCAACAGTGGTCTATAGTATAGACTAATGATGATGATGCTTCTTGATTAATTAGGGTCTAGAGTTGATAAAAATCAGAAGATTCCTTTTTATTTGCTTAATTAAATAATTGCAATTATTACTCTTCAACAGACAACAGCACATGTCAAAAATCACGATCCTAATTGATCCTGGCTTACAGGAGTTGCAGTGGTAGGTATGAGGGTGGGAAAGTCTCTGGTGGATGGATAGATGAATAAAACGCATTGCGGTATTATACTAGAGCGGACATCGGGAACAAAATCTGTGCGTATGGTGCGTGCACAAGGGTACAGAGTGAAGCGAGAGGGAATGTACCCTTCATTCTGTTACAAACATTTTGTTTGCAGTGTCCCCTCTATTATATTATCTCAATGATAAAACATCGTCATATTGCATCCAAATGAGGCGACTTTCGGGTTCCTTTATGAACATTCGTACTAAGCAGATTTTCATTTGTCAACAGATCAGACATTGGTCTCTCACCGATATGAATACTCTAATGGTATTGCAATCCTCTTGCTTTCAGGTGTATTCTGGTCACTAAAAATATATTAATTTTATCACTTTTACTAAGCCAAGCCATTCAAACCAATTTTAGCAATGCCAGTACACTTGTGCTCAAAAGTTGTACAAAAGTACATTCGGTAGCAAAATTCACAAGTTAAAATTTAGAATAGTAATAATAACAAGAATAGCTCTTTCCGCTTTCGCCAATACCCCGTGGCGCTATTCCAGACGGTAAACTTGACTGACGTTTATTGACACTCTATTATTAGGGATTTTCGCGTGCTATGACGTCATAGGACTGTATTCTTAGTGTTTACTAAGGTACATACGGGCAGTTTGCATCCGGATGTCAATATCGTTGTTTATTTGACTTCCATGCATCCGTGCGGTTGTGAATGTCGTATGACGTAGATTATGACCGCAGAGCTTCCTGTCATTTGTAGAGGTTAATTTTATTTAAATTAAGACATCAATAATTTTAATGTGGTTGACCTATAATTTTTAAATGTTTACTTTTTAAATGAAAATATATAAAAATCCTAAAGTACCATCTTGGTTTAAAAAAAATACAAAATAATTTGCTCACCCACAATATCCACACCTATAAATAGTAGCTAAAATGAAACTTTTGTTTTGGGTATTAAGATGGAGACAATGCAACCTTTTTTTACACCGTCGTCTTAACTTTTCGCGAATTAAATAAACAAGAAAATAATTACAATTATTATGAAGTCACTAATTAAAAATTACTGAATATAGAAGTTAATCTATTAAAAATATTTGCTACATTGCATCAAAAATATACATACAATCTTGTGTGTAAGGTCCTACGATGTGATAGAAGACGAGCCTATCGTCACAAATTCCTGATTTCAGGTTCATAATCGATAGAAAAAAAAAACAAATCACTTGCCCACCCTGTGACCAGGAAGTTGCAAAGTAATCGAAACGTCGGGAACACAAAAATGTAAAAATTCAACCAAATCCGCTATAAAATCCGTAAATGCTGGTTTTATTTCAATATCACTTGACCCAACCCGGGATCCCAACCCAATACCTCAGCATTGCAATCCTACCTCAGTACAACTGTTTAAAAAATATTAAATCACATGAATATTTTTCATTTTCCCTCCTGTATTATTATATATTCAAATCCATCCCCGCCAAATGTATCACCGCATAATATAACCGTGGCGCTGCGTAGTACTGACGTCACCGTGACGTCATCCTACGTCACACAATTATCTTGAGTACAACATCGATTGCAACTGGCAATGTTTACCCTATTTTATGTTTGCAACAATTTACACGGTATTTACGGCGTTTCGGTATGTTAACAATTTCCTTTATTGACTTTAACATTCTTAGCTTGTATTTGTAGAGCTTTGCGAGCTATGGGGTCCAGGATTCGATTTCCTAGTCAAAGAAATACTATGGACGATTCCGTCTATCTATATCAGCCCGTTTACGTCCCACTGCAGGGTACTAGCCTCCAGAACAATCGAGAGTACGATTGAGAGAGGTTAGGCCATATTGTTCACCACGTATGGCTAGCGCTTTGTTGGCGGAATAATGGATATCGCTGGCTAAAAGTTTTGCAATTATTTTTCCAGCATGAAGTTTTAAGGTGAGACGAAATAAAAAACTAAGGGTATCAGACATACATACATACATAAACTCACGCCCTTTCTCAAAAGGGGAAGGCAGAGGAACAATCAACACCCACGTTTCACATTGTATTTTTCGTCTCACGATATGATAGGAGACGAGCCTATCGCTATATACGACTGAGGCACTTTCTGACTCCGAGCAGATAATGAATAGAAAAATCTAATGTCACTTCCCGGGATTCGAACCCGAGACCTCCAGATTTGCAATCATACAGTACAACTTTACTACCACACAATCACAATCAAACTTAATACTTCACAATTCGCAGTATCCTTAAAAACTAATAAGCCATGATAAAAATTCATACAAAATATAAAAAACTCGACGCTACCAGTTTTTACAAAGCATCACATTAATATACTTGTAACATTTCAATTTACAGTTATGCCATCATAAAGCAATTGATATACTCAATACATTTTTAATGCACCGACTACCGTATTACGTACAGGACCAGTCCAGTTCCATTCGAGAAAGTATTTTTGTACGTATTTTTTTAACTTTCCAAACCATACGCGGAGTTGATCGACATTTTGTCTCGGTTTAATTAACATGTTATGTAAAGAGTGTAATGTAATCAAAAAATTATATGTATACTCAACATTCTCGACGCGACCCCACATTGAGATTTGAAGATCCGAAACTAATATTGGGACTTTTGAAATTTACGAAATGTAATAAAATATGTGGAACTTCGTGAGAGATATAGACTGTGTAATGCACTGTTGTGTTTCAGATTGAAGAACATTGTAGCCTAAATAACTACTGGACATATTAAGACTTAAAATCTTATGTCTCAAGAAGGCGAGCGCAGTGGAATGCCAACCATTGCTTTGCAATTCATGGTGTTGTTTGGTTTTGCTACTGTTTATGAGCGGTCGTATCGCTTACCATCAGGCGAACGGCATGCTCGTCTCGCCATTCATTACAATAAATAAAATATTTTAAGAACAAATACATCGTTAATTCTCATAGTCCTAATCCCATAGGAATATACAAGTCCGAATGTGAAGGAATCAGAAACTATGGGAAGTGTTTTCATATTAAAACAATTAGATCCAAACCCGGGAAGACTTGGCCTTTCGAGTTGCAGCTTCTTAACTAACTAAAACGAAGGCCGTGGTATACAACAAGTTATTATAGTAATATCTTAATAACAATAAAATACCTTTAACGATAATTAAATGGAATATTGTAGGTACTGAACGTGCTCTATCTTAAATTTGAGGTTATGACGAATAATACTGCTATTTGAGTACTATCAATCATACTGCAAAATAAAGGAAATATGAACTAGATAAGAACATATCAATCTTTAAAAATAATATAATTTGACGATTACGAGAATATAAGGGCATAAATGCCAGAGCTTGGTAGTATGTAGGTCGTCAAACTACAATACAAATCGGTCTATTCTACCAGCAATAGGTATTACTGTGTTTTTGTATTTATTGCAATGAATGGCGAGACGTTTTTTTTTTTTTTTTTTTATTGCATTGAATGGCGGGACGAGCAAGCCGTTCGCCTGATGGTAAGCGATACGAGCGCTCATACAGTAGCAACATTCCACTGCGCTCGCCATCCTGAGACATAAGATGTTAAGTCTCAATATGTCCAGTAGTTGCTCTGGCTACAATGTCCTTCAATCCGAAACACAACAGTGCATTTAAGCAGTGTTGTTTCACGGGAGAAATAGACATTGCGGTGGTACCTACCCAGATGGCCTCTCACATATGAGAGACCTACCACCAGTATGCCGTAGTAGTTATGCCGTTCGCCTGATGGTAAGCGATACGACCGCTCATGAACAGTAGCAAAACCAAACCTTGAATTACAAAGCATTACAATTATGGCATTCCACTGCGCTCGGCATCCTGAAACATAAGATGTTAAGTATCAATATAACTAACTACTTGATAGTTATTCTGTCTGAAATGTCTTTCAATCAGAAACACAATAGAACATTGACACTGCTGTTTGGTGGGACATTGCGGTGCTACCTACCTAGGTGTCGTGTAATACGTTTCAAAAATCTGTAACTGTATTACTCATATCCCACTGTAGGGCACGGGCCTCCTCTACAATCGAGAGTACTATTAAGAGAGGTTAATGAATTTAGTTAAAATAGGGAACATCAATGGTACAAACATTAAATAAAGATAACTGCAAGTCACCTTCATAGGGGGTTAGTTATAATGTGTATACTAACTACAGTCGTGCACAGATTACATAATAGAAACTGAATGTAAGTAAGACAATGTATTTAATTAAATAAACATGACTCAAATACAACTAAATAACTAGCCAAATAGAGAATAAGCCATATACTGCAGGCTGGCGGACTAAAAGGTACAAAAATATCATACCCAAAAACTCAACGTAACTTTAAAACGTGGTACATGAAATCCACTCAAAAGAATATTTTTCATGCTTCATATGAATTTTTGAACACTTTCATAAACCGAGGAATGTCGTTATTTCGAAAAAATGTTTATACATTGTAAATAGTCTATTGGAGTTTTCAAAAAGAATCTAATGAATTTCAACTTCGCTTTGACGGTAAGATGTCTCCAATACGCTGCCACTTTTTCATTTCAAATACTAATATTTGCTGCCTCGTTTACTCAGTAATTATACTATGGTATGATTGCAAAGCTGTGGTCTTGGGTTCGAATCCCGGGTCGGGAAAAGTGATTTTTCTATTCATTATCAGCCCGGAATTAGGAATTCGTGCCCGATATTGCGATTGGACCCCTATCACATCGTGAGACGGGAAACACAACGCGAAATATGGGCGTACTCGTTGCGCCTCTGTCTACCCCTTTTATTTTGTTAGCGTAACCGTGTAAGCGCCGGCGCTCATGGAAAGATTGAATTTGTGTTATATACACCGATATACGTATGTAACTTTGCTTTGTATTAAAAAAAATTACATGCATATGTATAAATCGCATGCCCATTTTTTATGCGTGTAGGCAGAAATCATACAACTCTAAATGGTACAATCCATACACATCTCGCTTCATTAATTAGTGATAATCTCTTTATAGACCTTCGTCTAAACTAATATTATAAAGAGGAAGGATTTGACTGTTACCGATTTGAAAAATTCTTTCACCATTAGAATTCAAAATTATCCCTGATGAGCATAGGCGGTAGAATATTTTCAAAAAAGAGTATATGCACCCGGGCGGAGCCAGGCTGGGCCGCTAGTATTTGATAACATGTAAATATCCTAGTTTCATTTCAGTTAACCTCCTGTCTTAAGTAGGCGAGAGCTTACTTACTCGTATGTTTGTATAATTAAAGTGGTAGAAATGATGTATCCATTTATAGCGAAAGCAACATTTGAAAAAAGAGATATTTAAAAATAAAAGGAATAACGACAATGAAAACGTCCTGTGACTTAAACAAACTACGGAATTACAAACCAGTGACGCCTTAAGAACAAAAAAAGCGCATTACACCTTAATCGTACGTCACGGCGCCGAATAAATTTTAATTTGGTAGCACACAACACTGTATGCATCACACGCGTCCTTGCCAATACTCGCCAGTTTAGTGACAGATTTAAAATAAACTCAATTGCCCTTAACATTTTTAATACTCTCCTGGAACATCTGTCGCGCGTGACTCATACGACATTGGAGCGAAAAATGGCGGGAAACACGAGTAATGAATTTAAAAACATCACACGACATTGAATATGGACGCGGCAATACTCGACACTAACCAAACCCAAGTATCACCAACGCACGCGCAAGAAAAAATCGTAGTTTATAAACTTAAATAAACTTTGGCAATAACACAAGATCGTTTGTTCTTACGCTATTTTCTGCTAAGATAAACATCATAACAGTATTCAGTGTTTTACTTTGTTGCTCTTCGCGGATGTTATCGGGGTCAATAGTAACAAAGGATGTTGAGAATATACACTGCAAGGTACTCACATTGTGCTGGTGCAGAGTCAGGATCACGTTGTCGAAGGTCGAAGAGTTGGAGAGCGCCTCGGAGCTGCCTCGTAGGAGCTCCGCCAGAAGATCAGCACCAGGTTTGACTCCAGCTAGTTTGGAGGGCGATGACGTAGCCCTCACGTGAGTGGGCCCTCGCCCCCTACTCCCCACAGACATTGCACCAACACTGGTCTTCCGACTCGGCACAGTCGCATCTGAGAAACTTCTTCTACCAGTTTCTACCGAACGGCTCGACGGCGCTTCCAAGTTCTTTCCAAACGGTCCTCTCGAAAACTGTTGGCGACGTGCCTCCACGTCAGACGTATCAGAGGGACTAAATGGAGAAGGCGAAGCTGTTCTGTCTCGAGAGCAAGTGTCGCTGTCAGCTTCTGAAGGTGAATCTCCATATTTCCGCCTTGTTCGGAAAGAATCGTCGTCCCTTTCATCAGAGCTTTGTTGGTAAAACCTAGCACGTCTTGCTTTTAGCTCTTCCGATTTGGGCCAGGCAGGCACCGGCACTTCTGAAGGACTCGGTGGTCCATTTGTACATGAATCATCTGACTTATCTCCTAAAAGGGAGGACGTTCGCGTCTCGGCTGACAAACGCATATCTTGCAACGAAGCGTCACTACTCTCACGCTTGCAACCATTTACAGAAGGAGGGTCGTCTTCACCCCCGTCATCACTGGGGGTGGTTATATAAATGCCTTTCCTTCTTTTCGTTTTATCGAGAGGCCGGCGCCGCTCTCTACCTCCGATTGGCACTGGCGTGCATGGATTTTGTACGGCGGCAAGTAAATTTGCAACTTGCTCGCTCGTTATCGTCTCATCTTCTTTGTCTCGATCCAAGGAACCATCGGAAGCGGCATCGGAACGCTGCTGTTCTTCCTGCGGTAACTCCTTCGACCACTGTTTCACTATACACTCATACACGGGCACTGGCACCGCACTCGCATTCTCACTTGAACTGTCTATCGCGGGTTCGTCAACCGGCACCGGGAATTGTGAGCAATCACAGTCAACATTAGCACACGCGTTTGCGGGAGGATCGGGGAGAGGCGGAAAAGCGAAGGGTTGCGCGGGCTCTAAAGGTGAGGTTCCTTCGCTTTGCGCTTGTGCACTATCAGCCTGTGAACCGTCGCTCTCTTCGCGTAACTCATGTAATACGCGCGGTGCCATCAAAGCGGGCAGACTCCCACCCGCTTCGTTCGGTCCCTCTTCTCGCACGGTGGGGATTCGTCGAGGTAACGGATGCGTCAAAGACCGAGCACCGAGTTGTTTGTGCGGCGCGTCCGGTGGCGGCGATCGGGCCGAAGGCGACGCGTGCGCCAGCAAGCCCTCGTCCGAGCCGACGGCGGAGTCCACCGACGCGACCGACGCCACCGATCCCTCCTCGGTCACATTCTCGTCGGTCGCGTTACTCGAAGATTCGGTATCGCGACGAGCGGCGGCGGTGCGCTCAGTCCTCGCGGGCCTCTTGCCGAAATCAAAAGCCGACGGCTGCCGATTGGGGCCTCGGTAATACTTATCCTGTGCAAAGTCGCCTTGCGAAAACGACGCGCTTCGGTAGGGTATCGTCTTTTGCGCGTAGGAGCCGACAATGGAGCGAGGTTCGACGCGCACTAGCGTGATGTTGTCCGCGTCGAAGTCATCGCACCTGTCGACGGAGAGGCCGCGCGGCGGGCTGTGTCGGTGCCTGGCGCGCGGCGGCGGCACGGGCGGCAGCACTGGCGCGGTGTGCGGCGGCGGCGGCAGCGGCGGCGGCGGCGGCGGCGGGTGGTGCGCGCGCGGCCGCAGCAGCTCGGTGAGCGCTTGCAGGCGCTGGTGGCGCGAGGGCCGCTCGTCGCGCGAGCCGCGGCCCAGGTGGCGTTGGATGCGATCCAGCGTGCGTCTGTCGGGCTTGGCCCGGCCGAGGCACGCCGCCACCGCCTCCTCGGAGCAGCAGCGGCAGGGGCAGGCGCGCGGCGGCGGTGCGCGGCGGACGGCGTACCGCACCGCGCCCAGCGTCACGTACGGGGACCTGCGCACGCGACGCGATTATATTTAGCCACGAGAACGACCGCGCGCGCGGACCGCCGAAAAGCTTGGCGGCGAGTGCGACCGATTTAGAGCGGGCGAGCTTCCCCCGCGACTCGGTGCCGAATTCCGGGAGGATTCCCCGCGACCCACTCCGGCGCGGTTCACTAGTTATATCCGAACGTATGACTCGCGTGTGTGCTTCGTTTGAAGTGCGTTATAATGTACGGAGGCTGGGCAGCGGGTACAGCGGGTGCAGATGGCGGCGCTGCGCTGCGTCTGCGCAGGGCAGGTGTCGCACAGACAGACGGAAGACGCGCCACTATAAATAGTCGCACGCTGGCGATTTGGCGACACTGCGACCTCGTAGCAATGTTTACAATTTTCATACTTGGTTACTGAGTAAGGCCGCCGTAAAAAGTAACACTGATTGATGCAGATTGCAAGAGATTTATCAGTTAAAAAAGCAAAAGCTCGTTTACACGTCGCGTCGGTGTGATTGATATTTGTGTTTGTTTATCACGTGGTAAATATCAATTATTTGAATGTTTTTATATGGCCAAACGCGGTGGTTGCCATTACATATCAACACATTGCCATTTTACAATGCATTGCCCCCGTCCATGCTTTTTATATCTCGAATGCTAAGTGTGAAAAGATTATTTTATCATGATCAATACCGTTTTGTGGCCATGAAGCGTTTAACTTCATCATTCTTATTTATTGTGAACATTATTTTGAGTCATATACCATCAGGCTGATCCATAAAATCTCAGTGTTTCTATAACTAATCAAAATGGCGCCATATTAGCAACATCCAGCAAGATTTAAATTAATTGCATTCATTACAAATGCATTCGAGGATCGAACTCAAACGCGTTGCTTTTTGTTTAGCTTATCCTGATGTACCACTAATATAGATAGGTATTGCACATAATCATTCCTTAATTCCATTATTATTCTCAGTTCACAGCAGTCTGCTACTGGACATAGGCTTCCTAAACTAATGCTATTTTCCCTTGGACAGATGAGACAAGGATATGTCACTTGGTCGTACAAGGGCTAAAGATGGTGTGATATTTAATCATCTCTTTCCTAACTAAAACATATAATTACTTGCGTTCAAAAAGAGATAAAAATTAAAACTCCGGGACATAAACAAAACCCCCAACCAGAGTCTAAATTACATTGAATTGATTTATCGAAATCCGTAAAATTACCAAAAGTACAACATTCCATTATGTAAGAAGTTTTTGACTTTCCCGCCCTCACACCCACCATTGCACCTGTCAGCCAGGATCAACAGTGGCACACAAAGAATTTACACCGAACTCCGGGGCTCGGCAAGTCTCTCAGAGACATTAGTTTGCTTTTTTAAATAAATAAATAAATACACCCAACAGTCACATACATAGACCTGATCCCACACTAAGATCAAGTCTTGTGTAGTGAGTATCAGGAACTACGAGAGACTTTCCGGTCTAACAAACACCCAGACCTGAAACAAATGCCTGTGGTTCACACAAATATTTGTTTCGATGCGGGGATCGAACCCGCGGCCTGTCGTTTCACAGCCGGCGTCTAACCAACTGCGCCACGGAGGCTGTCAAATTAAGAATATATATTTAGGTAAGAATATATAAATAAATAATAACAGTAAGTAATAAAGAGAGTGTTATACAGGGAACCTGGAGAACTCGCGCCTTCTTCGCGCGCCATCTTGCGGCGAGCGTGGGCGCGCGTCAGACGCCATCTGCGGTCACGTGACGCCGCGCATAATGCGCGCCTCTATGCTGCAACAAACAGGGTAGCCAAAGTTAAAACAAGCTTGTGATACCAACATAAACATGTAAGTGACTTATTTTACCAAAAACTTATAGTATTTTTACATTGAGGTATTATACTAAAGCGGACATCGGGAACAAAATCTCTGCGTATTGTGCGTGCACACGGGTACACAGTGAAGCGAGAGCGATCATAATGTTACTTCGTAGGCGTGACAGAGACAGAAATAGACGGAGCGGTACGGCACCCTTCATTTTGTTTGCAGTGTCCCCTCTAGTATATTATCTCAATGTATTTATATAATATTTTAACGAGAGGTGGCGGAGAATAGAGATAGCTGGAGAATTCTCGTTTCGGAGGCTAAGACCCACTTTGGGTCGCTGAGCCAGCGGAGTTAAAGAGTTTTTTTAAATATTGAGAGCGCGAGCACTCAAAAACTTCAAAAACAGAGATAAAAATGGTACCGGGCCATATTTTTCTACCCGCCTTTTGGCTGATATATGACCGGTTGACTAACATCTGTATCAGCCCATATACGTCCCACTGCAGGGCACGGGCCTCCTCTATAATCGAGAGTACGATTGAGAGTGGTTAGGCCATATAGTCCACCACGCTGGCCTAGTGCGGGTTGGCGGACTTACATACCATAGATTTTTTTATTAATCGCTATGGTATGCAGGTTTCCTCACGATGTTTTCCTTCACCGTTTTAGTGTGTGTAGTGTTTTACCGTTTCAGTGCATGGTGGCCTGTTGCTAAACGGACTAGACGCGACTGCCAACATGTTCACGGTGGTCGCGGGTTCGAATCCCAGGGCACACCTCTGACTATTTGGAGTCATGTGTGTATTGATAATCAATCACCACGCACTAAAACGGTTGACTAAAGCCCACTGCACATGACGCTTGTTTTGCTGCTGGATTGCTTGCTATAATTTGCTGCTGGGTTCAAAGATGGCTGTGGCGCTGGGTGCAATGATGGCTCCCTCGATATGTTGGCTTCACACGATGCTTGCCACTACACGCCGCTAGGCATGCATGCGAAGCGACGTTACTATCAAAGACACGAGTATTCATAACTTCTGCAGTACCATGAACGCTCGAGTACAAAAAGTAATGCTGCTAAGATAATTAGACGTAGAAAAACTATTGTTGTGGCAGCTGCAGTTATTGCTTTTAAACAGAAACGAGAGCTTGAACAACGAATACGTCGATTGTAGAGTTGCAAGTGGCTGTTACGGCGTGATACAGCACAGAATGTTCTACTAAACATAGTATTTAGTGAGCTCGGGTATGTATCTATAACATTTCAACTTTATTTGCTACTATATTTTTTGAATTTTTAATTTCGTACTCAGATTTTAATATATTTTTATTTAAGCCCTGAAGATCGTTCCAATTTCACTAATTATCCGAAAAAAAAAAAACAAAAAATAATTATAAAAAACCCCAAACACGCAAGCAATCTATCACGAAAAATAGCACGCGTTCGATCACCGAAATCCAGCACGCGACCACGCTTGAGAGCCAGCAGTGACGTCACTTTCTCGCAGCGCTGCCAGAAGAGCAGCCATCGGCGAACCCAGCAAGAAATCCAGCAGCAAAACAAGCGTCGTGTGCAGCGGGCATAACATGCACATGAATTATTTGGAAAAGTAAAAGAAATAGTTTAGGACAATTCAATTTCAATCAAACTCGTTTTCAAAAGATGATGGCTAAATATTTTTTCGATTATCAATGGAACTTACAGCAAATGGTTGATAAATAATAATATATAAGTGGATAAATAATTGGCTTAATTTTCACTAACATAGGAGTGCTGCCAACATTAGGAACAAAAAAAATCTAAGATTTTGAAGACGCAAATGTATGACAGCGCTCGCTCTTGATTATTGGTATGTATGTATCAGCCCATATACGTCCCACTGCAGGGCATGGGCCTACTCTACAATCGAAAGTACGATTGAAAGTGGTTATTATTATTTACTCTATGACTAACATACATACATAAACTCACGCCTACGTCCCATTGGGGTAGGCAGAGACTATTGAGCGCCAAGTGCTACGTTCCACACATATCTCTTTCGCTTCTTCAACTGTCATTAATCTCTTCATACACGCTCGTCGGTTTCGAGGACTCCGTATTTTTCCTTTCTTTAAAATATTTATATTATTTAGAACGGTATGATAGAGAAAGAGATTTTATCAAGCAAGTGGATTTTCTATCTGAACTGAACTGCATTTACTATTTTAATAATACTCATGGTCCACTAATAAATCTAATTAAATTTGATTAACGTATGATATGTATTTCTTCGAAAAACAAATTACCATAATGTAGTAATTAATACTTTAATAAAATACTAATAATAAATTAAAACATTACATAAAAATAAATAAAATTGATAAATTATTTGTAAAGTAAGAATTTAATATAAATAATAGTAAGTATAGATTATATTTAATATATAGAGATTAAGTGCTATGTGTACTGACTTGTCATAAGAGCTCTTCAATTGCCTACATGACCAATACATACATTTCATCACGACAAGTTTGGCCAAAATTCATACCGTCTATGAATTTTGATTTGCCGCTGATTTTTTTCAATAAGCACCTACATTTTTTCCTTTGGATCCAACTGACGATCAGATAAATAAAACAATAAAATTCAAAAATATAAAATCTAACTTGATAATAAAATTAATTGGGTTCGTATATTTTATTCAATTTGTAATAACATGTATTAGTGTGTATACTTTATACATATCAAAAGCTTAAAAAATACACAACAAATCGAAAAGAATAGAAAATAATATATTATGTACCACCAACACCCAATTCTGAGACTACTAGAGCCATCTATCGCCGTGAAATTGAATCGCTTAGGCGGGCGGTTAGTTTGGGCGGTCGGAATACTCCATAGAAGTTATTCACAAAGCTACGTTGTATACGTACTTCCTTATTCCACCGACAGAGGCGACGGTAGTGTAAAATCTATATCATACAACACTCTTCCTAAAATAGTATTAAGCTAAGTAATAAAAGTAACCTAGGGTATTAAAACAGGACATCATATTATTCAAGTATTATAAGGTATTAAGTATCCACTAACCGTACTCTCGATTGTAGAGTAGGCCCGTACCCTGCAATGGGAGGTATATGGGGCTGATACAAAAGGTATTTTGGCTGCAAATGCATTATATTTTTTTTTGAGTCAGGGATTTAAAATTCTTATGTCTTGTTAATGTTAATTTATCTTTGAGTATTTACTAAAACATCATACAATATTACATTACGGGATATGTATAAAAAAACGACCTTACGGAAACCTGTATGTTATATAAACCGCATGGTGCCGTTTGACTTCTGAGTTCTAAGTTTTTTGTTGAAATAATCGCATATGAGTTCCCAGAAGCACTGAGGTCTGTCTTTTATGATGAGAACCTCGCCCAATCAAATTTTAGCACAAAAAGTGCACTGATAAATTATTGGATGATGTTCAAATCCTTCATACGCCTTCGAGGATGGATTAGCTACGTATATTTGTATATCATATTTTTTATTGCCTTGAATGGCGATACTAGCTTGCCAATTGCTTGATGGTAAGCGATACAACCGCACATGTGCAGTAGCAAAACAAAGCAAACCACTAATTATAGAGCAATGGCTTTCCGCTGCGTTCGCCATCTTAAGATGTCGGATGTTAAGTCGTATTATGTCCAGTATTAGCTTTGGCTACAAAAAGGCTCGTGTAAAGAAAATTCCTTAAATTTCTAGTAAAAGGAAAGGATGATCTCAATCCCTAACCATAAAGCTAAAATTTTCCCAAACGTCATGCAACCGTCACCAAACCCACGTTCTATTCGACTGCAACTCGGCAAATATGACACATACATAATAATTGGCCCCAAATAACACTAATAATATTAATGCGAAATATAAACAACATAATCATTTTAACGTTGCAATAATTTGATAATAAACAACAATTATTTACTTGGAAAATAAATTTGGTGCAAGTGGGCGGATTCACGTTCTCTCCTTTTAGCTTCATAATTTATTTTATTGTATGTTCTAATAAATACTAATTATACTCAATATTAGGGTGCGTGGTGGCCTGTTGGTAAAAGGACTAGACGCGACTGCCAACATGTTCACGGTGGTCGCGAGTTCGAATCCCAGGGCACACCTCTGACTTTTCGGAGTCATGTGTGTATTGATAGTCAATCACCACGCACTAAAACGGTGAAGGAAACATCGTGAGGAAACCTGCATACCATAGGGATTTATATAAAAAAAAAATACTATGGTATGTAAGTCCGCCAACCCGCACTAGGCCAGCGTGGCGGACTATATGGCCTAACCACTCTCAATCGTACTGTCGATTTTAGAGCAGGCCCGTGCCCTGCAGTGGGACGTATATGGGCTGATACAGATACTCAATATTAATACATCTACGGGTATATGTGACACATCATAAACATAAACATCTGACACCATCAAAAGAAATCATCAGTGTGTAATTGAAACAATAAATCTTTTTAATGTCCTATACCCAGACCTCAAATAAATATTTGTAGAGCAAACAAACATTTGTCTTGAACTTAGGTGCATAGCGGCGTAGCTTCTTGTATTACAGTAGGCGTCTTTGCGGGCAAATAATGGCAAAACGTACGTAGGTCAGAAGTAGCTTATGAGCTAGCCATGGATCAGAATCATCCAGAACGGAAAACCACTGGAGTAAACGACTTCTAGAATGCAGACCGGGTCTTAGCAAACGTAGCGTGGGACGTCCTCTGGCCAGAAGACGGGAAGACTTGCACAAGCTTTGGAATTGTTTGCCGTCACGCGCTTTCCCTCCTTCCTATAATCCTTTTGCCGCATTGTGAAGAGGCACCTTAGCAGGCCGGCATAATTGTATCGAATGGCTTGGGACCAACCAATATAAAACAATACCTTGGGAGAGGCTTATGTCTAGCAGACTGCAACGAGCTAATTATGTTAGTACCAATGCCACTACTTGCTATATTTAAGGACATCGAGTCCAGACTCGATCGGATTCGACCAATGTTCCATGTGACCAATCCAGATGTTGTGACACCTAAAAGTATTTCGTCATTTTTGACACAATACACGCCATACATAGGATGAGGACAAATGTAATGTGTTTAAAAAATCATGTAGAAATAGGTACTTAAAAAAAATCAGGCAATTATTTACATAAATAAGGTGCACCAAGGACTGAGGAAGCCATTATCCTGCTATGTAGATGGAAATCAACATCTTACTTAAATTGTATTACTTTGTATACTTCACTTAAAACTTATATGGTGTTATTTATTTCGTACGTTTCTGAAATGATTGTTGTAAAATGAACACGAGACAGTGAAATTATGATTATTGGATTTACTGAGCGATAATTGACAGTTCAGGACAAGTCGGAAATATTTTAACAAGGCTTTGAACATAATTATTTTAATTTGGTTATTAAAGAAATTAAATTTTGCTTGCCAGCGGGCTTACTATATGATCCGAAATGAAGATCGAATAATTGAACGTAGTGCATACAACTGTATGAATATGCCTAGGAACTCCAAAAAATGTGCGAATTCTCTATCGTAAGTCGTAACCATAGACTAAGTTTGGAGAGAATGGAAAGTATTATAGAAATTGTATTGATTTTTAAAAATAGAAAACTTATGACTTACTTCGGACTTCCAACGTTCGAACATCGTTTGGAACATAGAGTAACACCCTGGGCATACCTTTGATTTTCGGAGTTAGATGTGTATTGGTCGATAACGACTCACTTGAATATTGAAAGAAAACATGGTGGTAGTAATTAAATTCAGCAAGTTAAAGTGTTAGTGGGCTAGTCATATTTGTCGGAGAACCGACTGCTGTTGGGGTAGACGTGTTCTCGAGTTGAGACCACGTGTCGGCAAGCGTAGTGTAGGACGCCCTCCAACCAGATGGAGTGACAATACTCGTAAGATAGCTGGTAGTGGTTGAAGACGATGGGCTGAAGATCTAGCCCAGTCGTGTGCCATAGGAGAGGCCTGTGTCCAGCAGTGGACGCGGATGGGGATCATAATGTTGAAAATGGTGTCATAAAATTGTACTTAACAATAGTATGATTCATAATTGTAACCCTAATAGAACATTATGATTAAAATGACCAACCATAAATTAATACGTATAAATAATCGATAATGTAGCGATAAAGGGTTAACAATGCCATAAATCACGCAAAAATTATACAAACGTGACTTAATAACGTCATTATTCACCGAGATCGCGAGATACGAGAACTAAAATGCCTCGCTGGCCTTGTGATGCGGTCTGTCTGACCACAAACCACGATTATGTATAACGTGAACTATCCAAACACGACAGGTTATAATGAGATAATGAAATACCACTTATGGCGATAGTTTATGACTGAGTTTGAGCATGAGAGCTTGGTGAGGGCGATATGACGGTTTGACAAAAAATCGACGTGTTTTTTTTATTAATTTTTCAAATACCGAATATTCGCTAACCTCTTTTCATTCTGATACAAGCATCCAACAAACAACACAATCATTCCTCCAAATTAAAATTAAAATAAATCTTTTAACAAAAAATCAAGTAAAGTTTTCAACGTTCCTAATTAATGAAATTCTTATCGTAAAATCCTTTGAGACTACTCGAACTAAAGTGAAACAACATAAAGGGAAGGGCGATAACATCTGTGAATCATTTTCCTTTGTAGTATGGGGATGAGTGATTTATTGTATAGTTATTTGGGTTCCGTAGAGAAATAACAAATCCTTGGTTTGAGGCGTAGATTTGAAAATGAATAGATTTTTTTAAAATTGCTTTTGTCTTTTATTTTTGTGTAGAATATATTATTATTTTATTGTTACAAAAATGGCTATTTACCGAATTGTTTTACCTTGTAGGCTAATCCTCATTTTCAGCCCGTTCTAACTTCTATCACTACTGGTCTCATTTCTGTATCGGCCTATATACGTCCCACTGCAGGGCACATTTTATGAAACCTCATTTTCGCAAAGACAGTAAATAAAACACAATATTACGACAGTTGTTGTCCTCATTTATACCGACTGTAACCTACTGAGACATTGGATTTCTTTACAATATTTTTTTTATACAGGTCATATCATTACTGCGGCCGAAAATGAAGCCAGATGGTAGTTTTAGTGACTACAGACACAATGCAAATAAAAATTTCGCAAAAATAACGCGATATTTTTTGTGATGACTAAATGATGACTTTTAGATAAAATAATAATTTAAACCCTTTATGCAACATAGCGCCTCTAAAACTAAAAACGTGTACATTATTATTTTGTGAAAAACTAAGTGTTGACCATCCCAAAACGAAGATTTTTAGTTAAATTGACTCAGAAATCACTGAAACTACCACCTGGCTTTATTTACAGTCAATCTGAATATACCCTGTATCGCCTATCGCCGTTCTGACACCGATATTATCAAAACAAGGAACTGCATCGACATAATCCCGCACACGAGACTTTCGGTCGTTTGTGCCGCTGTCCCACAACAAATTATAATCGCTATGCGGAACCATGGCGGAATCTCGATCGGCTCGCTCCGCCTATAACTCAGTAACATAAAGTTCCACTTCCGAAATAGTAATCTCGGTTTTCAAGCGTGTGTTGCGTAATGGAATAGAAATGTTAATGTTGGTTTACGTTTGGTAAACGACATAATAAAAGGATAAAAGCTATTTCATAAAATCAAAATATGAAGCTAGTCATTGGAGGTGCTGGGATTTGAACCCAGGACTTTCAGCATGCGAAGCAGACACTCTACCACTGAGTTACACCCCCTCACGATCAAATTGTCGAATTTAATGAGTCCATCGTATCGGTAAATCTTTACTTCATTTTAACTCTCGACGTAAAATATTCGATCCTACTGTACATTGTAGAGGAAGTCCGTGTCTTGCAGTGGGACGTATATGGGCTGATACACCTGTATCTATAGCAAAAAAAAACGGAAATCTTTCGAGTTGGTGATCGATGGTTCAAAGCCCAGAGCATACTTTTGATTTTTGAGTCGTGTATGTATTGCTAGTTAACTTTTTTATAATATAGACAGCAAACCAGTATATAGTTCACCTGATGGTAAATAACAATCGTAACCAATGAACATCTGCAACATCATGCGTGCATTGCCGGCCTTAAATCAACAGGTCTTCGTTTTAAAACTTCTAATGTACTGAAGAGCCAATCTTTAGTTTTAAAATCATTGATTTTAGTACAAAATACGATTAATAAATATGTTACAAAACTATTAATAACTAGTTGGACACGGTAAGATTATACTGAGGAGTTAGGTTACAGAAGCACTGTTTATTATTAAACAAAGTTCTTCCTTTGATATACCATTAAAACAACATAATTAATGACCACGCCATCATACTAGTAGAAGTTTTACCGCTACTAGTAGAAGTTATAATAATAATATGAGCAGTTTTATTTGATGTCATTTAAATAATGAAGGAGGATTGTTTCAATTAGTCAAATATTGCAAAGAAAAACGCGTAATATATGTTTAATAAAAATATACATAAATACTATACTAAAATTGACTTAGGATACAAATTAGAGATACTATTAACATTTAAGAATTCAGTTTCATAATATACCAAAGAAACGAAATTAGCCAGGGCAGATCAACAAAAACAGCGGTACAAAAATTAAATTTGAATATTATAAAAATAAAATACTTTATTTTTATATAATACAATACAATTTATACAAAGTAACTTATGTTAGCAACTTATACAAAGAAGATATATTGTCTGTAAGTTATAACCAACAAGCGTACATGCCAGGGTAGAGACTTTTTAAGCTCCAGCATAATATTACAGAAAAACGGGCCTTTAATGGACATTTAATTGCTATTGCATTCATAAAGTAGATTAAATGAAACGATTTATTGAAAAAAAAACAACAATAACAGTATCAAATTATATTTTAAACGGATTACACAAGTTATCTCTTATAGTTGAATCACCCATCTTATGCGAAAATTATAAAAACGCTCAAATTTATTATGTTGGTCCTCGGTAAGATTGAGATAGCTGACATCGGCACAATCAAGAATTGGGTGGAGAAGAGTATGTAGATATTAAACAATCTCTGAACTGCGACCATTTATTTAAAGTTCCAATGAAAGATACACTGTGATAGTCGTGTGTCACTAACTCGACTGATGGTAGGTCTGTAGAGCAGTGCTGTAAGAGCAGTGTAAATATACTGTTGTCTCTCGGATTGAAGGACATTGTTTGGTTTTGTAGATGTTTATGAGTGGTCGTATCGCTTACCATCATGCGACCGGCAGGCTGATCTCGCCATTCAGGTAATAAAAAAAATATTAAAAAGTAAAAGTGCACGACATAAAATATTTCAAAATCGATTCCAAACAACGGTAACATTGCGTACAGTAAATAAGAGAGAGGCGAGAAATACAATTAGATACATCATACAGTATATTCCTACAATATTTAGAGATACATATATGCCTACGATACAAACCCATACACATAAACACAAAAATAAAATAGACTCAAAACGAATCACAGAGCGTGTCTAAAAATAAAGTACACAAGCCGTTTCATAACAAACTAAGTGCTTTATTTATCGCACATTGAATTTATAGTGCTTATACACACCAACTTGCTTATAAATTAACTTATTATTTCCGTTTATGAAAACTTTTTTGAAAATATGTTATCTCCTATGTTCATTTGGGACAATTTAGGCCTCTAATGGCGAACATTTTTTTCAAATAGGTCCAGTCGTTTCAGAGCCTATGCAATGCTAACAAACAATATTTAATCTTTATAAAAATATACCTCCATAAAAATTTATGTTCTTAAGCCTGGCAAGTGTCTTCCCTCATAATATCTTTTGGTTTTTAAAAACTTTTGTGTTTACTAAATATTGAACTGTGAAAAAATCATTTTTGACTTATTTTTGACGTAAGGTATAGTAACTTTGAACTTTATTCAAAAATACGAGCCATCATAAAATCAGATTGTTTCGTTCGCTCACATAGACTCCTTGCATAAACAGGAGCGTTACCGTTTGAAACAATACTAAGCACTAAAATGCATTCCATCTGAATGCACAGAAATCCCTACGATGGAGCCACGCGAATATAAAGATAGAATAAAATAAACTTTTATTTAAATAAATTAAATATCCTTTTTTTACCAAAATATTACAATAAAACAGTATCAAAATTAAAGCTAATAATTTTCAAATAGACATTTCACTGCGGTACTGCACTAGGCTCTTGGCCTGTATCGCAGACACCAAAAACTTTAATTATCATAATATTCTTCATCTCATTCTACTAGGACACACCCTCTGATACATTATATTAATAATCACATTTCCCAGTATTTCATACTCAGTATATTCCTATCTCACACGTAAGATCTGAGTATTTTTACCACTTTCCCCAAATTGGTCGGTGTGCAAACATCGTTTTAAACTTTGTTCAGTTTTATTTTCGGTTCGTAGTAAACTGCGCTCACATTCTAATATTATACGCGTACAACGTGGACGATGCATTGCTTTTCTTTTTAAAACGCGATTATAAAAAGAAAATATCGTGCCGTCAAAACAAAATGGACCTAATTTTCGGGGTTTAAAGTTGATTTTCATTAGTCTGTTCACACCGACCTACAAAGCCGACGGTGTGGTGTGAAAAGAATTTAATGAGTTCCTTTGATATATGGAATAAAGTAATCGTTTATTGGTGTATTTTTGTTTTATAGAAAAATCGGAGGAACTAGGTTTGAAACATCTTTTTATGGTGTTTAGTCTAGTGATTTTTACTATTAACTATTTATTTATTAGCGAAACCTCTTTACTGATCGTAAAATACTGAAATAATTTTTCCATCATTTTTTGGATCTTGAAATCTATAACCCATATTTCACAAACGTTTTAAAATATATTAGCTTCATAATATTTCAGACTCTATTCGGCACAACTAACAAAGGCTTTTTTAGTCCCAATACGCACAACAGCTGTCTTCGTTCAGGGATTGAACCCCAAACCAACCCCAAACCTCTCATATCAAAATCGCCTTTACGGCCATTATACCACGGCAGCACAATTTATGTTTAGTTTTAACCAATTTTATCTCAGTTTTATCATCAAGATATGAATATGTCATATAAATTGTGGTTTTCTAAGAAGCTCAATTAGCATTTTATTTTCGTATTTTATAATATTTCTAAGTTATTTTTTACAGCTTAAGACAATGTCAAAACAAATTAAAAATTATATTTTCAGTTAGTGTAAAGATGAGAATACGTACTTAATTAGTATTAAAAAATATTTTCAAACAGTTTTGGGTGTATTAATAACGGGTATTTTATCCGAAAATTTGTGGACTGTAAAATGGAGTTGATCAGGGTATCTGGGTAAAAACATAGACCACAAATAAATAAATAACACCCAACAGTCACATACATAGTCCTGATCCCACATTAGGATCGAATCTTAAGTCGTGGCTGTCAGGAACAGCGAGAGACTTTTTGGTGTCAAATACCCATACCCAAATGAAATATTTGTGGCCCGCACAAACATTTCTCTCGGTGCGGGAATCGAACCCGCGACTCATGTTTCATGGGCGGCGCCACGGAAGCTTTCAAGTTTATTATTATCGTTCACTTTAAAGATAAATGTCATGGTGGTAGGAAATCTATGCAAGGATTTAACAATATTCATATTTAAACGTAACCCAAATAATACGGTTCATTAATGTAACCTTCTTTACCTATTTTTTTAGTACAGTAACAGCCGCTGCCAATAAACAATCCCAATCCAAAATTTGCCGTTTTATATTGACAGCTCAATCTTTTTTCTGATACTATATTGCCAATAATCAATCTCAGTAGTGAAAAAACTATGGCAACATGACAAGAGACCAATCGAAAAGTAGAAAACAATCCAGATTGACTTCAATCTAATTTTTTCGATTGATTATTGGCATCGGCCGTAGATAGGTACTACTTACTAGAGCCCAAAGTAAAAAAAAACAAAAGCGGCTGAAATAAATTCTTGAATGTTGCGTTTTATTTATTTCACCAAATAACTATTCAAAAATGGGAACGAGAAAACAAACATGAAATTAGGACGTACGTTCAATGTTTGCTTTACTATGTTGCTGAAAAACATCGAAGTAATAAAGAAATAAGTGGAAACTAGTATGTAAAATGTACTCCGTGGTGGAAACCTTCTTGATTCCTAGAGACTTTAACTAGCTGTAGGGTATTAATTAATTAATTTATTTAAGCTTTATTGTACACTATAAGTAAAACAAAAGTAAAAATTCACACTAGAAAAAAGTACAATTGGCTGTCTTACCGCACAAGGCAATTTCTGACGGACAATCATTTGATGGATATAAGAGAAAAGGACGAAAGTAGGGGCAGCGTCAGGGTATTCTATTATATTATATGTATCAGTCCACATACGTCCCACTGCAGGGTACGGGCCTTCTCCACAATCTAGACTATGATTAAAAGTGGTTAGGCCATTTAGTCCACCAAGCTGGTCTAATGCGGGTTGGTGTACTTTACATACCATACATTTTCTTTCAAATCGCTGCGGTATGCAGGTTTCCTCACGATGTTTTCCTTTACCGTTATAGTGTGCATCATACTGGATACAATCTGAATTACAGTGTTTTAGAGCTTCATAGTCACTTGGCAAAAACATATAAAAAAAACAAAGCAGTCAAGTTAATCGACTTCCATACAAATATAGTCTGACATTCGAATACTCAATCAAAACTAATTTGATGGCAAATGTAATTTATAGCAAAATTAAATTCCAACACAAAACATAACTGTCCAAACCCACAATCGACATCAACGACCGTTTTATTGTAATACTATAACTTTTAAGATTAATGATATTTTTGGCAGCCATCCTACGTTCCGCCCACATTTGTCACACGTCCAATATAAACAGACCTTTCGTATCTACGCATGGCCTTAAGAACCACGAGTCAGATTAAATTTGTGGGTATTATACTTGCGATAAAATTGTGAATTATGTTTTGGACTACTTTTGAGACGACACTTTCTTGATTATAACATCTATTTATATTGAAAATGTTAAATAAAGAATGACGTGTGTTAAAAATTGTATTTGCAGCCGGTGTTATAAAATCTGGTGCAGTATATATGTTATGGGCCAAGTGATTAATCGGGCATTATTCATAATGCCCAATAAGAGCGGGCAATGTGATTATGGTTGAGTTAAATGCCAAGAAAACCCAGGTGTGTGCGTTCACGTGCAAAAAATCCCCGTTCTTTCCCTCCCCATTCTTCAGGGTGCTCCCCTCTGAATGCGGAATGACCTAAGTATCCTTGGTGTGGATATCCGCTGTGATCTCAATCCAAGGAATCACATGGAGGGCGTAATAACTGCCACATTACGCAGGGTTGGAGTCTTGAACAGGGTGCGTCGGTTTTTCACGCCCGGTCAGCTTTGTCGTTTATATAAAGCGCAGGTCCGGCCGAGTATGGAGTACTGCTCGCACCTCTGGGATGGATCCGCCCAGTACTTGCTCGATGCCTTGGATGGATTGCAGCGGCGGGCCATCCGCATTGTGAATGATGCAGACGTTACGAGCAACTTAGAGTCGCTACAACTCCGGAGAGATGTCGCCTCTCTAAGCGTGTTCTACCGCCTGTATCACGGTGAGTGCTCTGAAGAATTGTTCAACTTGATCCCCTCCTCTCCATTCCTAACCAGAACCACGCGTGCTGGCTTGCGAAGCCATAGCTTGACGGTCCACACCATCCCGGCGCGAACTAAACAGTTCTCGAATTCGTTTTTGTGCCGCACCGTCAGGCTGTGGAATTGTTTGCCGTCTCACGTGTTCCCTCCTTCCTACAATCCTGGGTCCTTCCGGCGTGGTGTGAAGAGGCACCTTAGCAGGCCGGCATAATTGCTTCCATTGGCATGGGACTGCCGTCCGATGCCAATGGATACTCTGCCTGGGCGGCATTGGCACTTACCATCAGGTGCAATGCCGCCACTATGCCAGGCCATAATAAAAAAAAAATAACCAATCAATTTATCATATTGCCCGGGCATTATGAATAATGCCAAGTGCCTATTGGGCAGAGTGATGTAAAGCGAATCGGAATCAAAACAATGAGCCGAAGTGGTAGAATTTAGAATAGGGCAGCACGAGGGGGAGTGTCGCACCTCCCCTGGTACCACTTGTTGTCAATACAAATTAGCTTCTGCATCGTCTCCGGCGCTACGGGAAGTTCAGCCCCTTCGCCCTTGCTATGCTCTCCCTCCGCGCCTCCGGCTTTTTATATACACTCTAGGGTCGGTAGCCAAAAGACTACGTGAAGTCGGGGTTTTCCGAGTCGGTTTTGGGGCACATTCGACCTAACTGATCCATAAAGTGGGTACACCAATTTTCTTCTGAATATAATGTTTCGGACGTCAAAAAACAACAAAACATAAGCAGATCAATTCAACCTTTCTAATTTATGGGTCTATCGTAGATGCGACAATGCGGCAGCGCACCACGTAAAAAGACACCTATTAATCACATTGCCCGATCATCATGTAGCCATATTCATAATGCCCGGGCAATGTGATAAATAGGTGAGTTTAGATTGTAATTAATCACTTGGCCCGATATGGGGCGGCAATATTCATACTGCCCGGGCAGTATGAATACTGTCCGCATTAATCACTTGGCCCATAACATATACAACACTTAAAAAAGTTATTGGTATATCAAGATACATTTTTGAAGCCATTCATTCGCTACCATACCAAATCTTGAATCATAAATATATTATAATAGTTGCCACATTAAGTTAATCATAGCATGTACGATTTGTGTAGGTAGAATTTCTCCCTACCATATTATTGGACAGAAATAAGCTGGAATAACTGTGGACATCGCTAAATATACAACATATTGAGACACATGTCTTACCGCCTTGCGTCTATTTATCAGAAACTATTAAACAAAAAAATCAAAATAAACTATTTAACAACATATTGTTTAAAAGTTTCTTTTTTTCTGATAAATAGATCATAATTCCAAAGGTCTCGGAGAATGTAACACAAAAAATATAATTCTCTTGCAACGGAACTAAAACCGTATCAAAGTATTTTGCATTTCATTTCTTGTTTGCACCAATGTCCATAAGTATTAAAAAAAAACGTAATGCAAAATTCTTAAAGTAAATACTTTCAGTAAAAAATACACATTACCAAATTACCACTTATGTTATTTAAAACCATTACATGGTTTTTAAATGTGAACTATCTACTTACAACTATCAACAGGGTGATATTTTAGAAATGTATAAAAAAATCTTGGACTCGCGCCATAAAGTAATTATTTATCATTGACAAGGAACCGGCCGTTGTAAGTGACAATGACTTACGTGTGATGACGTCACTGGTAATGACGTCACGAAGTTATTTTAAGATGCTGACGGGAGTTGTAGCCGAGCTGTCTGCTGATTATCATTAGTTCTTATAGTGTTATAAAAAAGTAATTGTTTTCTGGCCACACACAAACCTTTGCGGTTTTTTATAGCATAAAGACGAAATAGTCCGAACATTCGGTGTAATAGGACCAGTGATGTAGTATTTGCATAATTATTAACATAAAATTATTTTTACTTTAATGCTAATTTTCTGGTGGTAGGTATCTTATATGTAAGAGGCCATCTGGGTAGGTACCACCGCAATGTCCATTTCTCCCGTGAAACAACACTGCTTAATTGCACTGTTGTGTTTCGGATTGAAGGACATTGTAGCCAGAGCAACTACTGGACATATTGAGACTTAACATCTTATGTCTCAGGATGGCGAGCGCAGTGGAATGTTGCTACTGTTTATGAGCGGACGTAAGGCGAACGGCTTGCTCGTCTCGCCATTCAAAACAATAAAAAAAAAATGCGTATTGAATATACCAAGAGCTACCAAACAAACCCAAGTTTACCAATAAAAATATACCTACTATCAAACTAAACTAACAGGTGCTGTTTGACGTTTCATTTTCATACTTTTCATGTTTAAACGACTTTATACAGGCGTACCTAACTCACACGATTTCAATAAAATTTTCCGTAAAATCATGGAATTATGGTTTTACACGTGTACAAAGTTGAAAAGTATGAAACGTCAAACGGTTCCTATTAGCTTAATCGGATTATACTTATTGAAATTTTCATCGTGCTTATGAAAATCACGATGAAATTTCAATAAGTATAAAATCAATACAGTTATTTTTATCAAAACGCACTCACTCCTTTAAATGCTTTTTTTAATACTATTTCACCCCTTTAAATGCTTTTTAGTATTTTGCTAGATATTCAAAATATATTCATTTGTAAGACATCAACTCTGGTAATTTAGGTTCATCTCGTAAATTATAACAAATTGATAAAATATTTTAACACTAATAAAACAATAAATAACACTATTCATGACCATTAATTAAAAATTAACACGTAAATCAACCAAAAACAGAAAGAAGCTCAAAAAAACATAATTTACATGTGTGAAAATCAATCGATTATGCTTTCTCAATCGATAATTATTCAAATAGTATCGATTACACGCAATTTGTCAAATATATGTTGACATTATGTAAAATTATGTCTCTTTCAACTCGCTAATGGAACATGTAGCGGTTTAAAATTCAATTTTTAATGCTTATTCCATATTAATGTGAACATATTTGTTAGATTTTTTATGTAGTAGATACGGAATAATTAATGAATCGAGAAGCATATTACTAATGATTGGAATTTTTATTTTACAAATTTCCGATAAATTACAAATTGATTTCACTTTAAAATAGATTGAGTAATATTTTGCATAAAAAATAGGAGATACCAATATTTATACCTGCATAATTAGCCATACCTAAATGTATATATGGTGGTCAACACTTAACAACACACACATGTATTTCAACTTGTGTATATTCGGTTACCGATCCGCACTAGGCCAGCGTGGCTCTTAATTGTATTCTTGATTGTAGGGGAGGCCCAAGCCCTGCCAGTAGCAGTAGGACATATATGGGCTGATACAGATATTCGGTTACGAAAGATCGGCACAACTGGTAGAAATAAAAAAGTCTGATTGGTTCACACTTTATTTGGATTTCAATGCATTTAACTTCAGAAGCCATGTATAGATCGTCTAAGGCAGGGTTTCTTAAAGTGGAATCCACGGACCCCGTAGTGGTCCGTAGCATGTGTGCCAGGGGTCCACAGCAGCTCAGTAAACTTTTAATATATTTATCAGAAAATTATAATTTAAATACCTATCAGTGTTAAAGAGAAACAAATAACTATTTTTTGAATAAAAACATCAAAATCATCACAATAAAGTAAACAATTATAATTATAAATTTCCACTGAAAAGCAAAAAATAATGCATGTATACCCTTAATCTAGTAGTAATTATATGTCTTATGTAATAAAATGAGAAAAGACAGGCTAAAAAACCGTAAACGATTTATACTTATTTTATTTCCATTGTGAAATCGACCAACAAACCTTCAGTTTTTATTTACAGCCAGTACCACTTGCAAACATAAACAAGTTCGAAATTCAAAACTATTTGTACAAATTCACAAAGGAGTTTATTAACTCCAAATATATTTCAAAAAAGTTTTTTCAACAGACTTTCCCGCCCTCACACCCACCACTGCAACTCCTATCAGCCAGGATCAACAGTGGCAATTACATGGATCCTGAGCTGCTAAATTTGAGTCCAATAATAGGTATGGCAAAAGCTCCACAAAGCACGGAAATTATTCCTACATCCCACGAGGTCCGTATAATAATATGCAACACCAAATGTAATTTTCATATTGTTCAACATTATGCCGCGTTCATCGGACCAGCGATCACACTCCCAAAGTATTTGATGTGTTCAAAAAAGTTCAAGAAATGAGAGGTTCCTTTGACTCGGAGCACATTTTTCCTCGTAACAGTTCCTCAGTAGCCGCCTGTCACACAACGCATTATCGGATCCAATCAAAACAAAATGATTTTTAACAGACGTAAGAGATTTTTTGTCACCGTGTAAATAAAACAGTAGATCAACTTGATTTTAAATATATTGACGTCATAAGTACGGTTGATAAACTTAATCACGGCGCTTACTTTAAGCCTTCTTTAACGTAGCTTAGAAATTATCAGCACTCTTATTGGCTTATTCTACTTATCTTCTACTGGAGGTACCGCAAAAGTGCATGTGTATTTTCATGGACTGTAAAGATCCTAGGAGGGGGGGGGGGGCAAAGACGTTAAAAGTATGCCCTGTGGCAGAGTTGGGCATTATTCGAATGAATCGTTATCTAGATAATTATTCGAATGAAAATTTATTCGCACCAAAATTATTCACGAACGATTCATTCGCGAATAATTTATTCGTGAATAATATCCTCACGAATTATTTATTTATGATTTATTCGTTATTCTGAATAATATTTTTACTCGGTACTTCATATAGGTTGTGGGTCAGTAAGGGCCTTGATTCGAACCCAGGGCGAGTACTTACTCTAAATTGTGGTTTCTGTATTGGGTAATAGTTAACTGGGACTGAATTTGTTCTTAGTATGTTGTGGAAACCGTAAATTGCCAATTACGGTAGTGACCGAGAAATGATTAGAGGCGGTGAGGTAAGGTATGGAGGGAATTTGGGTTTACTGGTTTGTTCTAGAGATACTAAACTTGGTGAGGTGGGTGAGGAAAGAACCATGGCGCAGCTATCCTATTTACTGCTCTATCAAGGGGAATGCCCATTTTTCATAGTGTCTTGGTCAAAGAACGAGCACTTATAATGGGGTTCTTTGGGACTTATTTCAGAATAAGGGTATCTATTATCAGAAAATACATTAAAAATTATGCCATAGTCTTTTTAAGGGAAGAAAAAATAAGAAATCCATAACATTTTGACCTTATCTTTTTTCACAATTTGACAATGAAATATTTTTTTTATTGCTTTGTTTTGCAAAACGAACATGCCGTTCGCCTGGTGGTAAGCAATAAGACCGCTCATGAACAGTGCCAAAACCAAACAATACCTTGAATTACAAAGCTAAGGTTGGCATTTCACTGCGCTCGCCATCCTAAGACATAAGATGTTAAATCGCAATAAGTCCAGTAGTTATTCCGCTAATGTATTTGGCTGATTTATACTTATTTTAGTTCAGGATTTTACTATACCCATATTCCTCCGCCACAGTGTGAAATCAGCAGAGTCCATTTATTAACGTTACCAGAAATAAATAAATTCAATCCTAGACAATAAAGAGAAATGTCTGGGTATTTTCCTGGACCTCTCCAAAGCATTTGACACTGTTTCTGTCCCCATTCTTATCACCAAGTTGGAACTTCTTGGTGTCCGGGGTGTTACACTTGATATCTTCAAGGATTACCTGCAGAATCGTTCCCAGCAAGTTAAGATAGATACGCATCTCAGTGATGAGCAATCAGTTACTTATGGTGTACCTCAGGGAAGCGTACTGGGCCCCACTTTATTTCAAGTCTATGTAAACGATCTCTGTAAAATGAAATTGCCTTTCTGCAAGATATACACTTATGCCGACGACACAGCAATAATTGTTCACGGATCAAACTGGGAAACTGTTAAATGTAACGCAGAAGCGGCACTGCAAAAAATAATGGCATGGCTTGATTTTAATCTTCTTACTCTTAATCTGAAAAAAACTGTTTATATACCTTTTGCTATACGACGTAACACTACACCACCCTCCTCATTTCAAATAATCGCTCATACTTGTTCGACGACGACAATACCTTGCTCCTGCACATCACTACAAAGAACTAAGCATGTCAATTATCTAGGGGTTCAAATAGATGATGGTCTGAAATGGGACAAACAAATAGACGCAGTCATCACCAGAACTATGAGACTTGTACATATATTCAAAGCACTTCGTAAGACAGCGAATGTTGATACTATAAAAATGGTTTACTATGCTCTGTGCCAGTCGATTATTGGATATTGTATTTGCGTTTGGGGCGGTGCGCCTAAAACGAGACTTATTAGGTTAGAACGCGCACAAAGGGCCATACTAAAAACTATGACTCATAAACCATACAGGTATCCTACAACGCAACTATATCAAGACTGCGGGGTCTTTACGGTCCGAAAACTCTATGTTCTACAGTCGTTTCTGAGAACCCACAAAAATATGCCTCCTAGAAACCCAAATAAGCGTCGCAATCTTCCACTAGTTGCACAACACAAAACTACATTTTCCAGATATCAATTCTATACACTTAACACCCATATATATAATAAAATTTGTAAAATCCAAAGGCAAAATAAAAATATCTTGAATTTGAACATACACACTGCCAAACGTCATGTTATAGAGTGGCTACAAAAGAATGACTATTGCAGTATAGAAAACCTTCTCAAATATGATGAGTAATTATTTCTCCAAATTTACTATATGGAACACATGCACACACACACACACACACACACACACACACACACACACACACACACATACACACAAACACATACACACACACTCACTTTCGGCGCACCTGCGTCCCCTACACATTACTGTATACTAACTTTCTGCACTAAGATAAGCTTGTTGCTCCGTTTTTATTTTTATATTTATATTTTCCTTTTATAAATTGCCTCTCTTTTCCCTACACGGTACATTCAATACAGTCCATAAATTGTTGTAGTTATAATATAAAGTCTTGAGCTAACACTGTCACTTAAGATACAGGCAAGTCCTAGTTTAAGAGACAGGGTTAATATTCCTTTGATGATGTGCAACAATAAACATTACCTGTAAACTTATTTACTGACTGTAAACAATGTATGTACATTCTTTTTGGAAATAAATTATTATTATTATTAAAAAAAAAAAAAAAAAAAAAAAAAAAAAAAAAAAAAAAAAAATCCAATAAAACATATCATTCTCGAAGGTACTAAAAATGTTCAATAAAACGTCAACTGTGGCATTTTGTCATGTACCTAGCCTATATGTATAAAAATATTGTAAACTTACGATTGATTAGTCGATTTAATGACATTCAAATTATAGATATTATGAAAATATAATGTTATTGTTTATCTGTTTTTATTTAAAACCCTTTTACGAATGATTAGTCAAAAACGATGTTATATTATTAACGAAATATAACGAAATAAACAAATATACATGAGTTTGATGATTTGATTGATTCGTTTTTCTGTTTGTCATTGTCCGCTTATCCCAAGATGGACATTACCCATTGTATAGTTGCATCACACACTGTCAATGGCAAATATAAATTAGTGACGAAAACAATTTAATATTTCACGATAAACAATTCCCAACCGACAATAACAGAAAAAAATTATGTATGCAGTCTGTGTATACATGTCCAGTTGCTATTATTCGTTTTTTAAAGTCGTTTTCAAATAAAATATGTACCGAGTTTAATACCAATTATTCGCTCGTTTATTTTATTCTTATTCGAATAACGAATAAAAAAAGTTATTCGTTATTCGAATAATTTTGGTTCGAATAACCTATGTTATTCTTTCAATACTCAATACTCAATATCTTTATTGCACACCACATGTTATAAAGATGTTAACATTTTATAAAAGGTACAATGTGGACCCTGTTGGGCACGGCAACAATTTAGGAGAGAGGAGGAAGCCATATTATTAATTTTATGTATTAATATGTTTAGTATATCGAATCGTTATAAATTATAATTAGTGAACATATTCGTATTTAACATGCACTTTTATATATAATAGAATCATTATTTTAATGACATATTTTTTATTTTCATTTGGTATATGTTTCTGTTTTGCTGTTATATAATTATTGTAATACTGTACAAGTTTAGTCATTATGTATTTAGGTTCATTAATTAGTATAATATATTTGAGTCAGTCTTTTATTTATTAAAGTTAGCTATTTATTTTTCATTTAGGTATTCTGATATTGTGTAGTAAGTCTTTGTAAGTAATAATTGTTTTAATTGTTTAATAAAGGATGTTTCATTACTTGCATTTTTTATGTAGTCTGGCAGTTTATTATATATTTTAATGGACATAACAAATGGGCTAGAAGAATGCATAGTGAGTCTTGAAGTTGGTAGGTTCAATCTATTTTTATGTCTAAGTGGGTATTTAGTTTGTATATCGGCTCTTTTAGTATAAAAATCAGGGTGTTTGCGGACAAATTTACATATTTCTAGTATATATATACTGGGTAAGGTTAGAATTTTAAGTTTATGGAAATGTGGTTTGCAAGTGTCAGTCTGTTGTATGTTTACTAATATTCTAATCAGTTTCTTCTGTAGTGTAAACAGGGTTGGTGAATCTGTGCTATTTCCCCATAGAATTATGCCATAACTGAGCCATGCATATGCATAGGCGTAATAGGTGGTCAAAGCTGTTTGCAAATTAGTTGTTTTCTTTATTTCTCGGAGAGCATATGAAAATTTTGATAATTTTGCTCTAAGTTTGTTTAGATGAGGTTTCCAATTTATATGTGTATCTATTGTAATTCCTAATAAGCTAAATTCATCTACTATTTCTAATTGTGTACCATTATAGTCGAAATTTATGTTTAATTTTGGTTTTTGGTGGGGATGGAATGTCATTAGTTTTGTTTTTGAGAAGTTTATTTCAAGGTTATGGCTATTCATCCAGTTTACTGTTTTATTTAATATGGAATGTATGGTTTGATTCAGGTTTGTTATATTTTGGCATGGAACGAGTAGAGAGATGTCGTCAGCAAACAAAACGCATGGTCCTTCTATTATTTTAGGTAGGTCATTTATATAGATTAAAAATAATAGACAACCTATGACGCTTCCCTGGGGTATTGATGCATTTATAATTTTTTTGTCTGATCTAATGAACTCTATAGTTTTTTTACTTTGATTAAGAAGCTCTAATTCAACTATTTGCTCTCTATCTTGTAAATATGATTTTATTCGAATAACGAATAAAAAAAATTATTTATTCGTTATTCGTCATTCGAATAAATTTTGCCCAACTCTGCCCTGTGGACTATGTCCCATGTCCCCTGCCAGTCGTAAGAAGCGACTAATGGGGACAATGGTAGTTGCAGGAAAGCAGCGGGGGATCAAAGCGCCGATCAAAAGCGACTACGAGGTGTAAATACATGGAGTGGGCCGTGGTCCAGAATCGCGCAGGAGCGGTTTCAGCGAGGCTATAGTATTTTGCCATAGGATCCCAGAGCCGCTCCAATACTCAAAGGACCATCTTTTGGATTTTGGTTGGTATGCCGGTGTAGGAATTTGGTAGAGACGCGACTCAAAGCTCGCTCGGATACTGACATCCGTTTCCAGGGTGGCTTGTGTTGATTCATAAGACCGGTGAAACCAAAATTACCGCTCCTCTCCCTCCAGGCTGCGGCAGTGATAAAAGATTTTTCCTCGCGAATACAAAAAAAGATATTAAAAGTAGGTAATAAAGTAACTCAAGGATTTCTATTAAATAAAATTATTATAATAAGTATATGGATATTATGCTTTCATTTTAATACACGCCTGTATTCAAACACGACTTCACCATAAAAAAACTGAGCTATTGTTCAAACATAAAAAATCATTTAATAAATAAAGATCTTCTAAATAAAAATGTGTCTATTTATCTAAAATTATCAACAATCAAAACCCATACAATACTTTCACACAATCATTTCAACTTTGCCTACCGTTACATCTTTACTTGTATCAAAGTTGAAAGTAACGTAATTAATAACAACACTACAACATTAAACTTACAATCACAACACACTTTCCTACACCGCTGTTCATATTAAACACACTGTTACAACAGCAACATTTAGCAAATTTAAATGTGCTGTTGTGAAAATGACAGTTGCGTTTTATTTTCGCATTGTGTGATGTTTGGCGGTTGTAAATGTGTTGTCCGCGTGAGTTAAACGAACTTCAATCTTGACCTTTAGTTCGATGTTGCCGTGTGTATTGTACTTGTTTGTTGACTTCAAGTGGCTTAGATACTTGTACTTGCAAACAGTTTTGATAGCAGTATCTCGGCCATTTTTCTAGATAAAATATTATTAAAATTAACTGGACCGTATTACTACCCAACTAAAATAATAAGTATCGTTTGACGTTTCATACTTTTATGTTTTAAATTTTTCCGTAAAATCACAATTCCATGGTTTTTACGGAAAATGTGAATCTGAAGGTTAGAATGGTTCATAGTTTTATTTCAATGTGTAACATTCGCCCCCATTATCCTAGAAAATGTTATATCCAAAGTTGAGATGACTGTTCCTGTCTGAAAGGAGGTAAGTGCCAAAAAGGATCTTAAATGAAATGAAATGAAAATATTTATGAAATCCATAGAATGTCATACATTATTTAGATTCACTTTTTTTCACTACCGGGTGGTAGTTCACAAGGTTGTTTTCGCCAGAGAATAACGGGAAAGAAATTCTAGCGTTAAGAAGAATGAAGATGAGTTCAATAATGGCTTCATCTGTAAACCATATTGCCACATTGTAATGTATACTTACAGGTGGTGCCATGATTAATCAAAATACAATCATGGCTACGTACGTACACACAACCATCAGTCACATACATAGTCCAGACCCTACGCTAAGATCAAGTCTTGTGTCGTGGATATCAGAAATTACCAGGGACTTTTCAGTCACAAACAACCAGACCCGTAAAAATGTCGTTCGCCTAACTGCACCACGGAGGCAAATTATATCACTACATAGTATATAACAAAGTCGCTTTCTCTGTCCCTATGTCCCTTTGTATGCTTAAATCTTTAAAACTATTTTTACTGATCATACATGAAAATTTTTGGCGCTCTTTACTCCTTAGTAACAAATTGACCTTAATCTTTTAACGAATTACAGAGAAGTAAAGGCGTAATTCGCATCAAAATAAAACTACATTGAAAATCCCAGAAGAGATTTTACATGTAATAAAACTTTACGTGTTTACTCATAACTGCAAAGAAAAGCAATAACCAGAATTTGTATAATCTATTTACATGAACAATACACGTGCGAAACCGAAAACAATGGAACATTGTGCTAATTTTATTTTAATCATTTTTCTTCTAATTAAACTAAATGTTATGCATTTTCTTAGAATGCATTATTACAGCGAAATGCTCATCTCTATTTTACTGGTGGTAGGTCTCTCATACGTGAATGGCCGCCTGGGTAGCTACAAACGCAATGTCTATTTCTCCCGCGAAACGACAGTGTAAATGCACTGTTGTGTTTCGGTTTGAAGAACATTGTAGCCAGAGTAACTACTGGACATATTGAGACTTAACATCTTATGTCTCAGGGTGGCGAGCGCAGTGGAATGTCAAGCATTGCTTTGTAATTCAAGGAGTTGTTTGGTTTTGCTACTGTTCATGAGCGGTCGTATCGCTTAACATCAGGCAAACAGCATGCCCACCTAGCCATTCCACGCAATGAAAAAATCTCCACGAAACATACACTATAATTGCTGCCGAACACACTGCTTGTTTTCCACGGTCATCTTAGAGGCTTCTTTTTCTGTCTTTAGCTTGAGAGAATCTATTAAGATCTGGTACCTAGGGGTGTATGTGGTTCGTATAATCCACCAACCCACACTTGGCCACCGTGATGGACTATTTATTATTTATTTATTTAATCCTTTATTGCACAAAATAAAAATACAGTAAAGAAACAACACAATAATAATAGTACAAGAGGCGGCCTTATCACACTAGGTAATTTCTTCCAGGCAACCTTTGGATGGATATTGAAATAGGAAAAATGAGCGGGCAGTCATATTGTAGGGCGGGACTATATGACGTAACAGGCCTGAATTTTATTTAGGTTTGAGACGACTTGATCGTACCTTCGATTTTAGTTGAGGCTCATGACCAGGAGTGAGACAAATATGGACTGATACAGACCCTCTCGATTGTACTAGAGGTCGGAGCCCTGAAGTGAGAAGTATATGGACCGATACGAATGCAGATCCAGAGGAGACCAAAGGGGTCTATCATTGTCACAGACAACCCAGTCCAGGTTACATTGTGGTCAAGCTAGGTGCATAATCTTACACCAGAAAACCGCATGTCTACGGGGTGTCGGTTATCCCTTCCTTCTACCATTAAAGCTTGTTACTACACCAACATTTAACCACTTAAATAAATCTATCCATGATAAATGTGTTAAACCAAATGTGCTAAATTGATTTTTTATTATTGTAATTAATTTCCAACACACATAAATACTGCCACAAAAAAATTACAAAAACAAATGTCTATAAAAATTGCCGATTACCCTACAGATTATAGGATTACCATAATGTTAATATCGCGCTAATGCATGCTAATGATATTATTATACTTAATGGAATAATAAACGATTTTTTATTACAAAAAATGTGAGGAAGTCGGCAATTTCTTTATTAGTTTGGGGATTAATACTTGTTTTTACAGGGTTCTGTTTACAATGATTAATTGGATATTTGTTTCGTAGTATCATAATTACTTTATGTTCTTTTTTTATTTCTGAATTGGGCAATTTAACTGTAGTGTTTTTTTTTTTATGAAGAGTACTATTTTATAAAGTACTATATTTAATTTGATCATGTATATGTTTCGGTGTTCAAATTCAACTAATTAAAACCATTAATATATTTTTTTTGTTACACAAAGTTAAAGGGAATATTGCGTAATAATAAAACTGAAATATATTCCGAAAACTAAATATCCTTAAACACTTATTCATTCAGCAAAATTTGCTAAAGAAACTTAACGGAGAAAACAATTCCATCAACACATACATTAAGGTCCCTCCTATGGACAACATGTCAAATATTAAACAACAACAACGACCGTTTAAAAGCACATTTCAACAAATTATTGACAACGGTCTCGAGAATTTATCACCAATACAGAACCGTAGCAAACGGCATCGGTACAAATAAATTGTGAGACAAAGAACAATGGTCTATACGTAACTTAACCTTCAACGGGACCCTAAAACTTATTGCGCTAAGCCGAGTCACGAAACGGACTGGTTCCGATCGGTTCAATACGTATTTAAAGCACAGTATACACTGTTTATTGTGAGGTATTGGCGCTTGTGTTGAAATTAAAGTCCATCCTTTTAATTACAGGCATATTTTGTAGGTTAGGAAAGGCTAACGACTAATAGTGTTACAACTAAAACTTGATAGCTTGTGATATCTAAATAGAGCACTAGAGATACAACTATTATATGAGTATGGTTCTATCATTTAAAACTCTATTTAATATCTGAATACCGAATAGCACGCACAGTACATTTACTTCCGTCCACCTTGCTAGATTTCGATAGAAGAAACGAGATTTTCCCAGATAGAGCAATATTCTAGTTCGTCATAGAACTTTTATTCCGATAATCACAGTCAGTTTAAAAGTTTGGATTTGGATTTACTAGTAAATCCATTCAGAAGAATTCGATATATTTTTTACTGATTAAAAATTAAAAATAAATTTCTTGGCTCCACATTTTAAAATAGACAAGAGATGATATTCGATCTGTTTTATAGCCTTGGTCTGATAAAGTAGCTATCAGGTGACCAGGTAGTAAGTAGTCATGCGCAAAATGAATCACTGTAAAGAAAAGAGAGATATATATCTTTTGAGTCAAAAAATATATATCATTCTTTTATATCTTTATATCTCTATCTCACAATGATCAATGAGCTAAAGAAGTGAGTTGATTAAAATTGAGTTATGAGTCTTTCTTTATATCTATACCTAAGATTGACATTTTGGTGGAGTATATCTTTATATCTCTATCTCTTAATGATTCATGAGCTAAAAGATGAGTTTAAATTAGTTGATTAGAAATTTTGTTGATTAGAAATTTTGTTATGAGTCTTCCACAATATCTAAAATTAACATTTGGGTCGACGTTCAAGAGGCTATATTCGAGTAAAAATTGCTTTGTGGTTTAGATATAGTATTGTTACAGTGAGATAAAGAGATTAATTATTTTCTGCTGATATCTATCAACAGAAATAAATTGTGTTTAGAAATATAAATAAGGAGTAGTGAAATATGTAAAAAATCATAAACTGGATAGTTTTGTAATTAAAACTTTTGTGCTATGGTCACCACTGGTACAAGATATTTCACGGACACAAAATACAAATCCGATAAAAAGTCCGAGTTAGTTTGAGCGCAACGGATATAAAGATATAATCGCTCCGTACGTCGGATATATATCTTTTTAGTAAATCACTCCTGAGTTACACATGTCTAGTAGTAAGTGATTGCCGCCCATGGACATCCTTAGCACTTGGATCATGCATGTATTACCGGCCCATCAAATCAGAACGGAAGCGGGAAAGATATAGGATGGGAAGGTGTAATGAGCATCCGATAATCGCACTCACCGAACGAAACGCGAAAACAAAGCTTTACGTTGATCTCCTGTGAAACAGTGGTAACGCCCCGGACGAGCCTGCCCATTCACGCTGAGTTATGACTGATAACAACGTGCCTCTAACACTTTTGAAAACAATGTAATAGACTACTCTTCCAGTCGATGTCTGTGAGACAGTAGTATCGCCCCGGACGAACCTACCATTTCATGCTGAGCATGACAAAAGGGTGACTTACCAATTATGAAAAAAATAATAGTAGACTAATCTTTTGGAGCTGGATGTACCTACATTGTGCGCTGCTCTTTACTAGTAATATATCGTAGCAAGTATCGGCGATGTCCATGATTTCGTACTTTCCCTCGCAAACGTTTGATTTCATCCAAAGATTTATATGCTTTTTAAAGTTATAGAGAGTTTATCCTTAATGGATTTAATCGGAGTGCGATTAATCAAATTAAAAGTGAACGTGGCATTAGTGCGTTTCAACGACTTTTCTAAAGATTGGGACATATCACCGAACAAATTTATTAACGTAAAACGAATTGACTAACAAAAAAATTTAGCGGTGAAGGAAAAGATCGTGAGGAAACCTTGCATAGTATAGCGATTTGTAAATTACTATGGTATGTAAAGTCCGCCAATCCGCACTAAGCCAACGGGGGGGACTACGAGTATATGGCCTAACCACTCACAATTGTTTTGTCGATTGTAGAGGAAGCCCCTGCCCTCCAGTGGGATGCATATGGGATGATAAGGTACATTACAATAAAACAAATTGACGGTCAAGAAACGAAGACAGAAATAATGTTATATTCCCTAGTAGAGACAATTATTTTAAATTTAATTAGGTAAATCGAATAGAATTTTGTTCGGGTACAAAAAAATTCAGTTTCCGAGATTGTTTTAAAATTCGACTATTCGTCTAACTATTTACGGCCGATGCCAATAATCAATCGAAAAAATTAGATTGAAGTCAATCTGGATTGTTTTCTACTTTTCGATTGGTCTCTTGTCATGTTGCCATAGTTTTTTCACTACTGAGATTGATTATTGGCAATATAGTATCAGAAAAAAGATTGAACTGTCAATCTCAAACGGCAAATTTTGGATTGGGACTGTTTATTGGCAGCAGCTGTTAGAGTAGATGTGTAATTTCCAGAATATACATATTAATAAAATCTAAAGTTTCGTAAAATTGAATGACTCAACGAATGATACAGAAATCATAACTCAAGCTTTCAATACACCAAATCGATAATTTATCAAATTAACTTATTTACATAAAAACAAAAACACCGTTACCACATAAAAAATTAACCCAAACTAATAAATGCGGTAGGCCACCACGCAAAGACAAGACTTCTAATACAAAAAAAAAACTAACAAATAATTGCCCGATCAAATAAAATGGCGCCACATTAAGCTTTTATGTTAAACACGGCGGTTTAAAAACTGGTAACACCACTTAGCAAGCTCCGGGAGATTTGATAAATTTAACTTTTATTGATTTAGTAGTTAATTGTACGACACCTAGTGAGTGCGGGTGATTGAACATTTTTATGTTATAGATGCTATTAAATAAATAACTTATAATCGCTTCCATTCCCACGCTTGTAATCTCTGTACTTATTTATTTATTTATTTTTATTGCAGTGAATGGCGAGACGAGCAAGCCGTTCGCCTGATGGTAAGCGATACGACCGCTCATATACAGTAGTAACATTCCACTGCGCTCGCCATCCTGAGACATAAGATGTTAAGTCTCAATATGTCCAGTAGTTGTTCTGGCTACAATGTCTTTCAATACGAAACACAACAGTGCATTTAAGCAGTGTTGTTTTACGGGAGAAATAGACATATTTATTATTTAACATATTATTGTACAACAGATACATACTTACATGAAATAAAACAAAAAATGCACAAGTGTCAGTCTTATTGCTTGAAGCAATTTCTGCCAGACAACCATGGGATGGATAAACGGGAACGAACGAAAGCTGGGACAGTTTCAGGTGTACAAATAATTTAATTTATTTTTGTTATACTGAATAAATTTAAAAAACATACACAATAGTACACAGCATAGTAAACATAACGTAAACATGTTCGTTTTTTTTTTAAATATAACAAACTATTAATTATCTGCTCTAATTTAAACCACTTGTAACCAAATTGTAAACTGGTTTTGAAAAGAGCATCACTGGAGTTTCTTGCCCGTTCTTCTCTAGTGAAAACCGCTTTCCGAACTGGGTGGTAGATAAAAAAAGACTGACTCTAAATTATGTAGAATCTTAATGGATTCAATGAATTATTTTCATTTCATTTTCGGTTTCATTTCAATATGCACATATTACACATATAAATATATACACTTCAACGTTCTTATACATAGACGGTTTATAAACCTCCTATTACAGCCTCCTTGGCGCAGTTAAACGCCTACTGTGAAACGAGAGGCCGCGGGTTCGATTCCTGCACCGAGATAAATATTTGTGTGATCCACAAATATTTGTTTCGGGTCTGAGTGTATGTGACCGAAAAGTCTCTCGTAGTTCCTGATACCCTCGACACAAAACACGATCTTAGTGTGGGGTCAGGACTATGGATGTGACTGTTGGGTGTATTTATTATTTATCTATTTTAGTCATCTTTTATAGGGATCTGTACCTGTTAACAAATTGGGCAAAACCTTGTAAGAAAAATGGGCATACCCTATTACTTTTACTTTTCATTCAGTGAGATAGCTGAAAGCCTTATTTAATCAATTGTCTGTTACCTGTTGGTGCATTTCCTTCTCTATCTTCAAAAGTGAAGTAATGTTTGGTTACTTGAAGGTTGTAGTTCTTTATGAATGTTCGTTTTCGCACCTCTCTTGCATTCGAAAAGTTTAACTATTTCTTAAACATCACTTTATTTCGGCTCAGCAATATTTTATAAAACAACATTCATTTATTCTGGTAGTAGGTCTCTCATATGTGAGATTTCGCCTGAGTAGGCACCACCATAATGTTTATTTCTCCCGCCAAACAGCAGTGTAAATGCACTGTTGTGTTTCGTATTGAAGGACATTGTAGCAAGAGTAACTACTGGACATATTGAGACATAAACTTTTATGTCTCAAGGTGGAGAGCGCAGTGAAAGCCAACCATTGCTTTGTAATTCAAGACGTTGTTTAGTTTTGCTAGTTTTCATGAGAGGTCGTATCGCTTACCATCAGGCGAACGGCAAGCTCACCTCGCCATTAAAAAAAACTGTTTAAGTGTTATCCCGGCCGGTGCCTGATGCCAGCTGAGTTTCCTACATATCACCCGGACTCTGGCACTCTCAATAGTAATCGTTTTACAAATACAACAAGTTCCAAATCATTCAGACCAAAAAATACAAAACAAAACACAAAAATGTTATATGCTAAATAGATGCAAATGTAACAATGAATAATTAATTTGTTGAAATACGGTTAAATCCTTGTAAATATTATAAAAATCTCGAGATTTACCGTCGTCTTAATTTACGACCATCGCATATTTACGACCATCTCAAACCGCTAGTTGTAATTCATGAAGCAAACTTGGTGACGACCGTGATATATGGCAAATGGATTTTGCATGTTGAAAAGGGTATTGTTTGGGTGAAATATTATATTTGGAACCAATTTCCTAATGTATAATGCGTGCCGTTGTACCGGGCTTAGAATACCGAAGTGTTTGTCAGTTTAGCCGCCAAAGCACGAGCGTTTTTTACTTTATTTACACTATGGCCAGAACACGAATTCTGCTACCAATTCTTCTAAAAAATGTGTGTATATAGCCATTTTCTGCTTCGGTGATAAGGTTTCTATAATAAAAATAAAGACATACATATACGCACTAGGCCAGCCTTGGTGGACTATATGGCCTAACCGTTCTCAATCGAATTCTCGATTGTAGAGTAGGTCCGTGCCCTGGGACGTATATGGGCTGATACATATGTAATACATAATTTTCATATAATACCATTGACTTATTTATATTATACCGATAGACGAGACGCGTCATAGAATATTATTATTTGTCCCGTATTTGTCAAAAGCTCAGTAGCGACATCTAGTACGTTTACTTGAATATTACAAATTATGATCAAAGATTATTAGACAGACAAGACAGTTCATGTCAATAATAGCTTTTCCTAAGATACTGCCTAAGTATCAATACCGTCATAGCAATAATATTTTTTGTAATGTTTTTTCTTTATTTACGTGAATAATTCATGGAAATGATGTAAATGAAATTAAATACTCTTACAAGTGTACAAGTCTGACAATCAGTCAATCAGTGTACAATCAGTCTGACATTTATTATAATAACATTTATGAATTTTTAACAAGCTGATAAACTTTTTTCGAGACTACTAGACAGAAGGAAAGGTACAACAGAAGTTTTGAAAATGACTACCGCATTTGGAATATCTGAAATCTTCGTTTCGAAAATTATATGAACAAATATAGGTATGTTCTCATGGTAGCCACTTATATCCGTTCCAATAGTTCTGGCTGGACAAATATTATAGAGATCTCCTTTTTCGTAACCGACACGTAAGAATATAAAACGATTTTAAATGATATTAGTCTTCAATAACAATCAATGGGTTCGAATAGTCCATTAAGTAATTCATATTAAGAAATTGAAACAGTGGATAGTATTTAGATACAATCCACTGTTTCAAAACATACGTACAATACACATATTTTGTGTTATTAATTAACAACATACGAGTTTAATTAAAATAAAATACTGAAATCATGTTTGTATTTGTAATGTATTCGAATAGTTTATGCCTATTTGGTCGACTAATATGAATGTCCCTTGAATAATCTATATCTTATATAGTTCGTCTCTCTTACTCGACGGGCAATTTTTATGCGCGGAAATGAGATATACGATTAAGGAGCTCACCTTGTATTTTAACGAGCTCTAAAATATATTTAATTAAATAATAAATAAAGATCTGTATTGTCAGCATTATTCTACAATATTATATCACTTACGTTGTCTTCTTTAATTATACTGTAACTTCAGATAATTTTGCTGTTGGTTTGACGGGGAAACATCAAATAAAATACATAAAAGTTTATACAAAGAAGCGTACTGCTGCGTAGCTGTCACGCGGCAGACTGATTCGTGTGCGGTGCATGCACCGCACTTGGGTGGGACACGTTTGTTACAAAGAACGTCTTATCTAGTGTTACGTTGATATCGATGTATAATACATTATAAATTATTTATGTGGCTGATGTATCCTATTTTCTTTATATCAACATAATAATAATAATAATAATAATAATCCTTACTAATATTATAAAGGTGAAAGTTTGTATGTATGTATGGATGTTTGTTACTCTTTCATGAAAAAACGGCTCAACAGATTTTGATGAAATTTGGTATAATGATAGCTGACACCCTGGATTAACACATAGGCTACTTTTTATCCCGAAAAATGTAGTGTTCCCGTGGGATGAGTCAGGAAACCAAATATACATATTTTCTACTCTTTCAAATTCAAATTGTTGGCACGGGATGTCCTCTCCTACGGAAGGGAAATATAGTCGACGGCACGCGGGAAATATAGTTAGTAGACACGCGAAATAATATGTTCTTGATGTGGATTGGACTCAAAAACTATCTGCACCCGGGCGAAGCCGGGCCCGACAGCTAGTATCAACATAATAAAAGATTTAAGTGAAGTCATTTAATTAATAATTGTAATAAAAGAAATCCAAGACAAGATTACAGAGATAAACTCCCTTATACAATAGGAGTATGGATGGTGAAAGTCATGTTGAGCCATTTTGAGTAATTTAACAAATTGGTCATTACTAGCTAACTGACCAAATTTGTCATCAAATTATTTTAATAATCTCTTACTTTCAGGCAAAGTAAAAGCAATGCAAGGTATATTTCTCCCGTCAAACAGCAGTGTAAATGCACTGTTGTGTTCTGGTTGAAAGGACATTTTAGACAGAATAACTACTGGACATATTGAGACTTAACATCTCATGTCTCATGATGGCGAGCGCAGTGGAATGCCAGCATTGCTTTGAAATAAAACTATTTTAAACGGATTTTATCGTTGATTTGGTTGGTTGATATTTATTTTTTTATGTTTTTTAACTTCCCGAAATTTGATGACAACTTTATTCATAGTGCTGTTTGGTTTGCTACTGTCCATGAGCGGCCATATCGCTTATCATCAGGCAAGCTAGTCTCGCCATTTATTGCAATCACAAAAATACATATAATTTTCTATATAGTTGATCTATTAAAGCAACATCCGAGAATTGAATCCTTGACAAGAAGCACGTGGCTGCCATCCGTAACATCTAGCTCTTAATAAGAATGGTATTAATATGGAGAGATGACTCGATGCGTCCGTGCAAGAATGCCCGCGGCTGCCAAAAGCATGTATCTTGCAATTTTGTTAATTGCATGACAAGTTTGCCATAATATTTTATGCAGAAAATGTGTAGTAGAATAATGCTTGTATCATTATTTACGACAACTTTTGGGATTCCGTCCGATGTCGGATAAAGCCTAAAGAAACCATCACTGGATATCTTCCTTGTCCGTCTGTCTATCAAGATAACTTACAGGGTACTTCACGTACGAAAATCTTAAAATTTTACAAGTTAGTCCCTAAGTACAAATAAGTAAAATAGTAAGTTTGAAAGTCCAAAAATTCCAATGTTTTGATATTTCTTGCAGTTTTGTGTAGTATAAACGGGTACAAATGAGGTAGCGATTTCAGCTCACCGATTTTTCGGGATGGTCTCTGGTCATGGCCAAGCTATATCTGCGGAAAATTTGTTAGATATGGTTGGTACTCTTTGATTAATAATATAATAAATAAAAAATCAGGTGTGATTTATGTTTCCACGCGTAGTTGTGCCTGAGTCTCATTCAACTTATCAACACCGAATTAATCCGTTTTTAACGATACACTTTAATTAATATTTATTAGGAATATTTTATTGATCAATAACAGTTCGCGTTTTTATTTACCCAAATCTGGCATAATAACGGTAACGTAAAATCTGAAACTGATGATTGCCTCGGTGGCGTAGTATGATTATAAAGCTGAGGTCTTGGCTTCGAATCCTGGGTTGGGCGAAGTGATGGTGGATTTGGATTTTTCAATTCGTTACCAGCACGAAGTCAGGACTTTATGCCCGATGTGACAATAGGCTCACAAGGCGAAACGTCAGTGTACTGGTTGCTACCAGCACCTCTACCTACCCTTTCTGAGAAATTGTAGGCAACAATGTTATGTATGTAAATGAAATCTGCTAAAAATAATTTGACAATGCTTAACAGCTGATCTGAGTTTTTCAGAATTAGTATTTTATGCTTTCGGTCAGACAGATTAACAAAGAGATCACGAGTCTATTAAAATCATTGAGCCATTGACGAGCCCATATGACACCAAAACCCCAACAACGTTTCCAGAAGGAAAGCTATCAATTTTAATGCTATTTAGCATTTTTTTTTAAAAACTGAGTTTTTGTGGAAGGATGATACTGGTGCCAAAAACAATTAAAATAATAATAAAATTAGTGAAGATATAAGAGCCGCAGTGACAATGGAAGCAAATAGCATTAAGCATAAAGAATCAATTCCACTACATTCAAACATAACAATCACCACCGAACGACTAAGCACCGTAAATAAAAGTAACCAAATGACCTCAACAATTAAAAAGAAAAGATTCATTAATAAGTATATTGATATTTAAGAATACAATGGGCACAATGCGAGAATGTTCTGTTGTGACTTTCGTATACAAAGAACGTTTTGCCCAGTCAGCATGCAAAATGGCGCCTGATATTCAATGAGCCTTAATTATTCGTAGCTTTTTACCGTTGAAAGGTAGGGTTTTCTATTCATACGGTTGAAATACTGTCAGTTAATGAGGTGTTTTCGTCAGTAGTGAATGATTTTGAAATTGTTTGATCGGAGGATTGTGATTCTACTAGAAATGGTATGGTAATTGATCAGGCCCAATAGATTTTGGATGAAATTTTTCTAGAAGATTTTTATAGACCAGATTGTAAAGCTCGTAAGTTCAAATATTGAATCATTAAAACATTTCAGATGTTCACTTAAAAATTTACAGTTAATACGTTCTACAAGTACAAAAAATGAAAAACGAAACATTATTCGTTTTTTAAATTCTGTATCAGCCCATATACGTCCCACTGCAGGGCACGGGCCTCCTCTACAATCGAGAGTACGATTGAGAGTGGTTAGGCCATATAGTCCACCACGCTGGCCTAGTGCGGGTTGGCGGACTTACATACCATAGATTGTTTTTATAAATCGCTATGGTATGCAGGTTTCCTCACGATGTTTTCCTTCACCGTTTTAGTGCGTGGTGATTAACTATCAATACACACTTGACTCCGAAAAGTCAGAGGTGTGCCCTGGGATTCGAACCCGCGACCACCGTGAACATGTTGGCAGTCGCGTCTAGTCCGTTTACCAACAGGCCACCACGCACTTTTCAAATTAGCAAATGATTATTCTGAAAAATCTACCAGTAATCAAAGATAGCTCATACCTAGCTGATAATGTTACCTCCTCTTTTGAAGTCGTTCAAAAATCAACCTATACCACATATTTGATCCACAAAATACGTTTTGCGTTTGCATAAAAAATTGTATAATACCTATAATTCCTCAGACATATATAAACAGTACATTCCTAAGATATATTGCATCAAAACAAAAGGAGTCGTCCTTGTCTCGTGATATTGTGAGATGTTATCAATATTTGCTTGCTTTATCAGTGGGTCAACATCGAACGTGAATGCGAATACTTTAACTATTAAATCATCACGATATTTTTATAATATATTTTTTACTAGCAGACCATCCTGACTCCGCTCGAGTGCTAATACATAAATTTGAAAATATTGTTTAGCCTTTGTTCATCAGGTATAATGTAGGAATCAATTTGTGAACGACTTTTCACTTAAATCGGTGCAGTAGTTTTCAATGCAAACAAACAGTCAAATTCCTCTTGATACTATTAGTATATATTTGAATTGAATCATCAATGAACCATAGAGTAGATTTTTTTACCTTCATAGTAAAATTACCAATGATGCCAAGCTTTTTTCCAAAGAGCATTGTTAAAATTGTGTATATTACCTCCTAGACACAAATTCTTAAAGCCAGTGAAAAGTTGGAGTACTTATTTGTATTAAAAGAATATTTTTTTCCAAGTCAGGCAAGGGTTGCAGTTGCTTTACAGGAAATAATTATGTTGGATTGCTTTTTTTTCTTCTATAAATCCATAAAGTTGGAGAATTTATTTGTAATACAAATATATTGAAGAACATCCTGGTGTTCTCTGCATAGTGAAAATAATTTCCGACACAGGTAAAGGTTTCAGTAGCTTCATAGGAAATCATCATGTGGGATTGCTCTTCTTCTCCTATAAATACAACACTGTTTATCCTAAAATTGTGTGGAAGATATCGATCTTTATTGTAACTAACTTTAATATCAGTTCTGCTTTAGAATCAACGAATTTTTGTATCATATATCCAACATCACAAGTAAGTTTACTGGTGGTAGGTCTCTCATATGTGAAAGACCGCCTAGGTACCACTGCAATGTCTATGTCAACCAAATAGAAGTGTAAATGCACTGGAGTATTTCAGCTAGAATGGCATGATAGCCAGAGTAAGTACTGGACATATCGAGACTTAAAATCTTATGTCTCAGGACGGCGAACGCCGTGGAATGCCAATCATTGCTTTGTAATTCATGGTGTTGTTTGGTTTTGCTAATGTCCATGAGCGGTCATCAGGCGAATGATATGATCGTCTCACCGTTCATTGAAATAAAATTGCGTTCTATCACGATCATCTCCAATTAGCCACTAGTCACACGAAATACGGTACAATCGCTACGGTTTATGTACGTTAACGTTACCGTGAAGAGACCGACAATTTCCTAACAATCGCCAATCGAACGTTGCAACATGTTCTTTATACGTGTGACGAAATTTATATTCTATTGCTAACTCAATTGATATTTTGAAATTTTGAGTCTACGGATAGTTTGATGATAGCTATAGTGATATTATGTTCCTGTTGCAATTGTTTAAAGTTTAGTAAAAAATAATAAAAGCTTAAAAATAAAATCATTTCATTTTAATATCATAAAGTTTGATAGATTTGAAAGACCATAGGAATATTTTTTGAGTTGTGTCTGGATATTGTGAATATCAAATCTATATAAATAGTCACTACACGTGTTTAAGTTTACTTTATCATAATATTTGAATGTAAAAATATATACTACCGACGTTAAAAACTGTTATATTTTCATACTTTTGTTTTAAAGTATGTAGTGTGAGTGTGTGTGTTGTATTGTTGTGACAAAAAATCTGTTTTCTGTGTTTCTTTCTTTCTTTATACATAAGGAAGATGAGTAAAAGGAAAGAAATAAAAGAGGACTTTAACAGTATAATTATAGGCATGAATGAAACGCGACACCAAAATTAATATTCCAGGTTTGTTTTCAACACAGTGGTCAAATAAACTTGTCCCTGTACTTATAACTCATTATTGTGTTTAGTGTATTAAGTCACAAGTCCATATTGAACCGAACAAGTCACAAAGCAAATATAATATCTTTACATTGATCACCAATAATGTTCGTTTGACACTCCATATTTGGCTCAAACATAAACAAGCAATACCGACCTGACCAAATATTTGTTCTGCTTGCGTTTGGTTATGGAAACAGAGGAATTTCGCATCTCAAATATGCAAAATTGTGGACTAAGGGGGATTACTCTATAAAAATGTTACGAACTTCGAATGTTCGGGCCGTACGAAAAGCTTCACTAATGGTTTAGATACTCCACAAAATGTTGGATTCCTCTATGGTACGGCGCAACCATAGACTAAGTTCGCAGAAAATGATAAGTGTAATAAAGAAAATTGATTTTTTGAAGTGGAAATCTTATATCTTACCCCGGACGTCGAACATCCGAATATTCGAAGTTCGTATCGTTTTTATAGAGTAACACTCAATGTGCGTTGGGGTAACACTTTCATACAAGGATGGAAGGGGTAATGTAAACTCCTTTATTTTCTATGAGTTTACATTCAGACCTTTTTGCCAGAAAGAGTAGACAAAGATGCTGCTACCAGACCACCCACATTTCGCCTTGTATATTCTGTCCCAAGATATGATAGGGGGCGAGCCTATCGCCACATAGAGCACACATTCCTGACTCCGGGCTGATAATGAAAAGAAAAATACAATATCACTATTCCCGACCTGTGATTCGAACCCGATACTCAGCGTTGTAATATTACCGTAGTCACAGAACAGATGAATATCAACTGTTCTGTGTCCGTAGTATAATTGCGACATCGAGGTAGAAGATATTTTTTGATTAACAGATTATGGATATGATATTGATAAAGGTTATATCCAATAGCGGACGGATACAGGAGTGTTAGCTACTTTTACATGGCAAAATTTCATGGAATTTGTTTTGTCCTACAGTGACTGCAAAGGTGGTGGTAAGTGCAAATGCCGTTAAGATTTTGATGAGTTTCAAATGACATCAGACGGTGGTCTCATGCCATTTGATACAATCATGTTGGCCCGCTAAGATTCCTCTTCACGCTGCAGAAGGACCCAAGAGTATAGGAAGGAGGGAATACGTGTGGCAAACCGTTCCACGGCTTGACTGTGCGGCAGTGGAAAGAATTGGAGAACGTTTTGGTTCGCGTCGAGATGGTTTGCCGTCAAGCTATGGCTCCACAAGCCGGTGCGTGTGGTTCTATTAAGGCAAGGAGGTTTTTATGGATGGTAGGATGGTAACAAGGTAGTTTTACTTTGAGACAGATGACGATCGGTTGCTTTATAACTTCTCCACGAATTGAAAGATCATGCCCATCGCTTGTGGGCCAGCGAACTATTTTACAGTTTGAAAATGCAGCAAACAAGCAGTTATCAACTTTATTTAGACCTGAGATGGTATTTTCCAGGAAATTATTGTTCTTATCTTATAGTTCTTTATCTAATAGAACTCTTTTAGAGAAAGAACTGAATAATAAAGTTGCCTAGTTAGGTAAGCTGGCCGGGCACAATGATTACCTGAATAGTACCATCTCAGGCCTAAATAAAGTTCTTTCTTTAAAGAACTGAATGATAAAGTTGATGAATTCGTCAGAGCAATATATACTAGTACGACATATTATTTTCTATTTATCAGTATGTCACGTTATTTTTTTCCTTTATCAATATTCAAGATTGTTATCTTAAACGATTGTAATAGCGTATAATTCATAATGTGCACGCGGCAAAAAATACTTCTTTCATACCAGTATTGGTAATGAGTATTTTTTGTTGACCACTGTACATACACATATATAAATGCGTAAACTATAGACCGTTATGCATAATTGTTATGAGAATATGTAGATATATTAAACTGATAGAAGCGGCGTAGTGATCAAAATCAAATATCGATTCGAGTCATATGTACAAAAAACAACATATGCATTGAGACATTATAATAAAGGGGACAATGCAATAAAAATGTTTGCAACAAAATAAACGGTACGGCACCGCTCTCTCTTTTGCTGTCTCTATCTCTGTCACACCTACCAGTACCATCATCTTCGCTCTCGCTTCACTGGCCAGCGTATTGCGCAGTGATTTTGTTCCCCATGTCTGCTCTAGTACAATGAACAGAATATGTATATTTCATATTAATAAGAATATCCTTTGAAGCTATTATATACTAAAACTACATAGTCACTGGTGGTAGGTCTCTCATATGTGAGAGGCCATCTGGGTAGGTACCACCGCAATGTCTATTTCTCCCGTGAAACAACACTGCTTAAATGCACTGTTGTGTTTCGGATTGAAGGACATTGTAGCCAGAGCAACTACTGGACATATTGAGACTTAACATCTTATGTCTCAGGATGGCGAGCGCAGTGGAATGTTGCTACTGTTCATGAGCGGTCGTATCGCTTACCATCAGGCGAACGGCTTGCTCGTCTCGCCATTTAATGCAATAAAAAAAAAAAAAAAAACATAGGTTTAGTCAATCAAATGAAAGTCCAACTATAAAGTTGAGATTTCTAGTTTAAATTAAGTTATAAAAACTGATGATCACTAATCCCTAAAATGAACCACTTATAAAACATTTCTACTGTGCCAATAAATACTTAATAATATTTAAAAAACCAACGATATCAATCACCCACTTTTCAACGAAATAATTATATCAGAAATTTTTATCACAACAAATTAAGGTACATTTTATCTTTATATCAAACAATGTCTCGCCATTGACCCACATTTACATACATTAATTATTGCCAGCGACGACTGCAATTTATTTAAACACGTCTTTTTATTTTTATTAATGGTCTTATTTATAATTAATTATCGAATGTTCATAAGGGCTTTTAAGAGACATGTTAAAAAAATAACATTATGTTAGCAACCTATACTGCTAGTATACTTATAATATTTGATTATGCATCTATACTAATAGGTTTCAATATGTCCAGTAGTTACTCTAGTTACAATGTACTTTAAACCAAAAGACAATGTGCATTTACTCTGCTGTTTCGGGGGAGACATAGATATTTCGATGGTGCCTACCCAGGCGGCCTATCACTTGTGAGACCTACCACCAGTAAAGGAAGGGAAGGGAACCAGGGAAGTGGCATTAAGCAGTTGGATTTTTAGATATTAAATATTGAGAGTCCATTTCTTCCCCATTCTTAAGTCTACAATACAATGCGTATTCAAACCACGCTGTCAATATAAGATTATTGGTTGTAATTATTTTGACAGCACCAGCCGGTCCTACCAACCTGTAGACGCCTACATAACATGATTTATGTACTTTTTGTTACTTCTATGTAAGAAAAATAATGTTTGAGATCCTATGCCTTAACTGTAAGACCTGCGCTTTAAATTCGTGCATACTGACAAGTCAATTAGTTACACTGTAGTCTTGATAGTTTAATTTTAAGATAATTATAAACTTTTTTTAAGATACACCGATTTTGTTTTTCCAATGCATATAGATATGTCAAATTGATTATTTTCTTAAAATGATAGAGAAAATAAATTAAATTTAAGAATCATTCCTTTAAGCCCAGATTCCTGGCCTTATAATGATATTCATTGTTTCGGTGAGGCTCTGTGGTCTTAAGTACTTAGTAGAGTAATTTACAGTGAATTTTATATTTAAGTTAATTTATAGTGAAGATTTTCCCTCAACTATAATAAATGTTCATTTATTTCCAAAATCATTGATTATCTAACATACATAAAAATATATAGGCTAATAACTTACTAAATTGATGCAAAATATAATCTAATTAAACCGCCATTAGTAACGACTTACTGAAAATGCAATGTCTATTTATCTCGTGAAACAACACTGCGTAAATGCACTGTTGTGTTTCGGATTGAATCACATTGTAGCCAGAGTAACTACTGGACATATTGAGACTTATCATCTTATGTCTCAGGATGGCGAGCGCAGTGGAATGTTGCTACTGTTTATGAGCGGTCGTATCGCTTACCATCAGGCGAACGGCTTGCTCGTCTCGTCATTCATTGCAATAAAAAAATAAAAAAAAATAATTATATCTACAGATAAACTGACATATAATCGCAAAAGAAAAGATTAAGTGATAGATCCACACAATAGAACAGATATATCATAAACATATGCGACTTTATTGTTGCCAGTTTATAAAACCAACTAGCACTCCGGTCTGGTTTCGCCCGTGTGCAGATACGTTTTGAATCTAGTCCACTTAAAAACACAGGCACTATTTCGCGTGACAACTTTTATAAATATTTAAACTCAACATTACCGCCGTACTTTCTTCCCATCCTATTCCTTTGAGTATGTATGTATTGAATATATTTTAATTCCGTGAACATTCCACGGGCACTACATTTTATTGGCATAAAAATTAGTTAGGCATAGTAATTAGTCGCGCCGTTATTTGGCCGAATGAGATTGCTAGGGCATCTTATTGTCTTAGATTTATAATTTGACCAACGCATTTATGAGCCCCTGGTATTTAGGCGAGCCATTTATCGATGCTTTATGAATAACATATAAATCTCATTGATTTCAAATCTAAAGATAGGCCCTTCAATACATTTGAAGTTTCAAAAAGATGACTATGAAAGTCGCGCTAAAATATATTCAATTAACATCATTTAATGGATTTTGAACTAAACAGTGGTAAAGTATCCTTTATTATTTTAAAAAGTCTCTCGTAGTTCCTGATACCCACGACACAAGACTCGATCTTAATGTGGGGTCAGGACTATGTATGTGACTGTTGGGTGTTATTTATTATTATTTATTATTATTAATTTATACTGTTTTAGTTTAATTAATAAAAAATAATTTTATTATACTTTTTGTCATATTACAAGCAGGCATTTTCAAAATCCTTGAGAGCGACTACTAATTTCCGAAACGCTTTAGTAGAGATACACTGGAGCGCGCGCACCACTTAGGTCGAAACACTTTGCGCGCTTTCAGCCCAGTCCGTATATTTATCTCAATGATAAATCTATTAAAAACGGGGAAGGTTGTCAATTAATCATTTCAAATTATTAAATCCTGTTAAGGAATTTACAAAGATATTTATTTAACAATTATGCAGAAGAAAGTGAACCTTGAATGAGATCAGAAAGATGTGTTTATCTTGAACATCAGACAGATTATGCAAAACGCAGACTGTTCTTATCTTATCTGTACGTAAGATTCTACGAAACGTATGTGGAATATTTAGAAAAATATTGAAAATAATATCTATCAGTTTATATCTTTATGTTTTTCTTTTGTTGCGGCACAACATTAGATAAGATAATGATAGTTGTAGCCATGACATATTATGATTTTTTCATCAACAGTAGCTTATGATATATTTTAATGTTTCTTTTTATGTATATATAGGTCCAAGACTACTGAGGCTCTAGACTAGAAAGATAGAATTTTTTAAACACACTTTTGAATTCCGTCTTTGATAGCGCAAAAATGTCAAGATGTTCCCATTATATGTAAAAGTTTATGATTTGAGGTACATCTTACTGTTAAGTCTGCCAGCCTGCACTAGACCTATGTTGTGGACTATGAGGCTTTACCACTCTCAATCGTACTCTCGATTGTAGAGGAGGCCCGTGCCCTGCAGTGGGACGTACATATAAGGGCTGATGCAGTACACACAGTACATTATCTGGTAAGACACGGGCTTTACTGTCGCTAATTTCGATGAAAAAGGAAACTAAGTACAGCTTTTAATTAATTATAACAAAAGTATATATTGTTGTTAATAGCTTTATCAAACAACTACTAATATTATGTTCGAGTCATTTTATAAACGCTCAGCAATTATAAAAACCTTATAGATACTGTAGTTAAATTATTATATTTTTAAACTTTTATGCGTAGTTTATCATATTTCCACAATACTTCTTCACTACAATTCACAATACTTCCACAATATTTACAACGTTTTGCTATTTTATCTCTTATCAAATAAAACACAATTGATTTTTTCCATTCCGATAAAACCAGTAAACAATATTCTCGTTGACATTTAAGACGATTAAACGCACCATTTTTATCGTACTTTCACCGTATGTATGCAATTTGCGGCTTCCACCATCAATCTTTGCTTGCTTATTAAAAATATTCTTCAGTACTGCATGAGGAAAAAGTTACACGCCTTCTTGGTATTGCTTTTGCAGCTGTATACTATAAACTGAATTAAACGGAACTCGGTATAAAATGATATATTCCTGTTTATTAATTGACGGATTACGAGTGTTGCTGGTTTTTTTATGATATGAAAACACTGTGCTTGTGTTGTACTACGAGTGACTTACAAAATTCCGGTTCGGGCATACATATATTTTATCTTTCTAGTCAATAATCAGCTAGGAATCAGAAATTTGTGCCCGATATAGCGGTAGGCTCGCCCCCTGTTACATCATGGGACGCAACATACAAGGCGAAATGAGGGCACCTCTGCCTCCCTCTTCTGGGAAAAAGGCGTGAGTTTACATATTATGTATGTATGTAAAACCAAACTAACCGACTGACTGACTGTTGAGGATCATGAATGCCAATATGCTTAGTCTCCTAGTCTCATAAGATCGAAGAAAAGAGAGGCAAGGAAAGATCTTTGTATGGTCCACAAGTATCCATTTCAAGCAGATGGTTCATTTTACGGTATTAGGGTCTTTTATGTAGTCAAAATAATGTATTTAATCTCAATTACATGGAATTTTATTTTCGGAATGCACTTAATACGATGCTTCAAAAGTGGTTGTAAAAATACAGTTATTTCGGATTGAAGTGAATATTACTTACTACGTCACGATGTTCTTCTTTAAACTACATTGATGAGTTCACACCAAAATGTTTTGCACATAATAATCTCATTGGATATTGGAGCTATTTTATTACAATTAATGACGAGACGAGCATGGTTCGCCTGATGCTAACTAATACAAAATCTCATAGACAGTAGCAAAACCAAACAACACCATGAATTACAAAGCAGTGCTTGGCATTCCATTGCATATGCTGAAACATAAGATGTTAACTGTCAAAATGTCCTGTAGTTCTACCCACTACCCTAGCTTCAGTATCCTTCAAACTGAAACACAGGAGTGCATTTACACTGTTGTTTTAGGGAAGAAATAAACATTGCCGGTGGATTGTTTAGAGTACAGTATTCACTAAAGGTTTCCATTACCAGACAAAAACTGAACTGTAACCAATCTTAAAGTGAAAATTTCATTCAAATAATCAGACTGTCATATGAGAGGGCAACAGCACTAGTGAAAGGGTGCCCTTCTTCTTGAATATTCTATGGCGTAATCGTGAAAGATGAGCCCTGCAGTGAACAAATACAAACCAATGTATGGAATCTTAGATGTCACAGAAAGTTTTGCTCAAGATGGCCGCTGTCTGACTTCTAAAACAATCAATGGTTTCTTACATTTACTCTGTTCCACATTGAAATAAAACTGTTATTTACGGATTTTATCGCAGATTTGATTGTATTTTTACATTTTTTAACTTCCCGACGTTTCGATTACTTTACAGCTTTCGTGACCACGAAATTCGCTATAAAATCCGTAAATAATAGTTTTATTTCAATGAGTTGATTAACTTAGGAATTGTACTGAGATTGTACTGTACTGTATCAGCCCATATATGTCCCATTGCAGGGCACGAGGCAACTCTACCATCGAGAGTACAATAGAAAGAGGTTAGGCTACTAAAACTAATTTATACATATTGAATATTGCCACCAATATAGACCAATTTATAAACATAATTTAGTTTAGAAAATTATACAGCAATATATCAAAGGATTATGGCACAATTTGGCGACATTTATTGATTCCAACCGTTCCACCTAACCAAGTGTGGAAATGTACATTGTTACCAAAATACGCAATAAATCTGGATTAATCCAGTTTCGGTTGTTAGATTAATTATGCCCATATATCATAATTTAAGGACCGTTATTTGTAAAATCAATAAATAAATGTGTTCGTTAACAATCTCAGTTTACTGTTATCCAATGTATAACTCATTTAGTTTTTTGCCGTGTGACGTCACGCTGTATCGAATTACGTAGGGATGCCAGATGTTAGTAACCCGAGATTTAGAATTTTATAGAAAATATTTTGCAATATTTTCTTAGTGAGTTATTCTCATCTTAATATTTTAATAATCCTCTTAAGATTTTAATCAAGCTTGGTTTACAAATTAACGACAGGAGATACAAATCAGTCTCCATGCTAATTAAATAAATAGCTGGATAATAAATTATATTCCATTTAACTGTAGGTTGTACTAATAAATTTAGATAAAATTAAATAAAATTGTATTATGTTTGCGTAGTAAAAAAGGAATACCTGTTCAAAAATACAATATTTAAGATCAACTCCCGAAGATTAATTTAAAATCAGAATATTTTTTATTTCCATAATTATAAAGATGAACGAATTAATTTTCTACATTAAATTTTACACATAGCCATACCAGCTTTAACATTATTTAATAGATTTTTTTATATTGAAAATGTAATTACTTATGTAGAACAAAAGTAATATTAAACATTTATGCCCAGAATTCCATCTCTGGCAACCCCAGACGTCGGATATTCGATACCGGCGCGGTTTAAGCAGAACAGTCTGCTTCGTATCCAGATGAGATCTTTGATTCACTATTTTTGGCTGAATGTTACGTCATACAATTTCAAAAGGGGCTTTATTAAAGTCTGCGGTGTCAGGTATTTAGGAAATTTCGTAGAACATTTTACAAAATGTTGTCGCTTACGACGATTTTCTTTTGAAATTACATTTAATGAATGTAGGATTGTAATCATCAATTTCGTTTCCTTCATGGGCCGTATTTTTTAACCCCGATAAAAATATACCGAACTATAACTGACAATTCACTACTGATAATTATCTCTTATGTCACAATTCTGGTAACCTGTTCAGTTGTTTCTTCATGTCACTCTTGATCAATATAGAAACTGAATATCGTCATTCCTGACGTTGATTTTCAAGTGCTTTCATTTGATAAAATTATTTCCCAATTTTAAAAAAGTATCGTATAACATACATTATATTTAACATATATAATCGTTCAGCATAATCGTAAAGCAAGCGAAGTGTTGGACGCCCGCCTACAAGGTGGACGGACGATCTGACTAAGGTCGCAGGAAGTCGCTGGATGCAGGCCGCTTCCAACAGGTCATTGTCGAGATCATTGGGGGAGGCCTATGTTCAGCAGTGGACTTCCTGTGGCTGATATGATGATGATGATGATAATCGTAAAAGTTATGCCATGTCATCACTCACCAATCACCAAAGGATTAGAAATACATTTTACATCATATTTTACTGAGACATAAATTATATATCACAATACTTTGCTTTCAACTAGTGCCTTACACCATAATACTTCGACATCATAAATACGTCATTGGTCTTTTAAAATTGGTTAAGGGCAGGAAAAAATAAATATCTTTTTTCCTATACAGCCTACGTGGCTCAGTTGGTTAGACGTCGCCAGTTAAACGAGAGGCCGCAGGTTCGATCTGCGCACCGAGAGGAATTTTTGTGCGCACCACAAATATTTATTTATATTACAAATATTTCTTTCGGGTCTGGGTGTTTGTAAGACCGAAAAGTCTTTCATAGTTCCTGATACCCACGGCACAAGAGTCGATCTTAGTGTGGTGTAAGAACTGTGTAAGTGACTATTGGGTGTTATTTATATTATTATTATTTATGAATATTCAATAATCTCATTTAAAGAATAAAACGATGGCAAAACTGTTACTTCACAGCGGTTTCCTAAAAGATTTGATTATCACTGTTATCAAATCTTACAATCGGCTCATTTGAATAATAATTTATTTTCAACTCCACCTACTCATTTAACTATTTGATTAAAGTTGCAGGTTAGCGATAACTTTGTCATTTCTCGATATTTGCTGAGCTTTATTACTTGAAGTCGTCAAAATGCTTTGACGATTCTGGTTTGTAAAAATAACAGTTGTTCTGAAGGATAGTCCTTACAGCGTTGCTCTACCACTTTGTACCACTCACAAATCCGACGGATTGTGATGAAAGTAATTGTTACCGGCAACAACTGATTTACATTTTTAATACATATTTAGTAAATACATAAACATCCGTTATACCCATATGCCATAAGAAGTAGACAGCTATGAAATTCCACTTTGTTCGATCTTGACTGTATCACTTTTGCTTAAGCCCCTGTCATCTTGTTCGCCTTGTGTTAAATCTCTTGTTCAGCATGTCTGCATTTTTGGAGTATTCCACCTCTGTCGAATCTTTCATTCACCCTCACTTCTGTTATCGTTTTTGGATGCTCTAATCGTTTATCCTCTCTTAGCATCTAAACCATTTTAACACACCATTCTCAATTCTTGTTACTACCTTTTTCATTTCACATTGATCAATCCCCAAGCTTTTTCGTACTGTCACAATGCTAGTATCAAATTGTTTTACATACCATAACATAATGATCTCATATGTATCCCATAGGAGTAGGCTGAGACTATGGATCTCCACTTTGCTCGATACTGACATATTACTTTCGCTTCATCCACTTTCATCAACCTCTTCATGCATTCTCGTCGGTTCAGGGTACTTTTGACCTGGATCTTATTGAGGGTATCATCGATTTGGATGTTGTAGGTTCGGTGAGGTCGACCCCTACCAACTGTTCCATCCAAATTGTTTTCGATTGTAAAAACCAACTTCTCCGGATAATGCCTTCGAAATTTCCTAATAGAGTAATATTCTGTATCAATAACTTCATTTTACATGTTGCTATTTAATATTAATCGATAAATTTATGACTACATTTTGCTTGGTTGGCACACTGTACATAGTTACGAAATGATATTACTATCAATCACTATAACCGCAACTGCATTCACATTACTATCAATATTCATTATTCCATCATAATCTTTTAGTTAAACGTAACAGTAGTAAGTAAAGAAACTCAAATAAGTCCAAATGTTATAAAAACAATTCCTCCAAATGAAAAGAGTAAATATTTTTCCGCGCTATGATTTTACAATCGTCAATATTTACATTATAAAACAGCGCAATAATAATCTTATGCAAATAACCTAGGAAATTTGAAAAGTAAACAAATGTGTCGAAGTGGATAATTATTTATTTCCTATGACTTTAATATTTTATTTTTCGGATTAGTTTTGTTGTGGGTTAAAGGTGTGTCCATAAGATACTTGCTCGCCTATGCTCGGTGCCATTGGTTCTTTACGTGCTATTGTTGATCCGGACTGACAGCAGATAATGCATATAAAGTATAGTAAAGGAAGTGCGTGGTGGCCTGTTGGTGATGGACCAGACGCGGCTACCAACATGTTCATGGTGGTCGCGGGTTCAAATCCCAGGGTACATCTCTGACTTTTCGGAGTCATGTGTGTATTGGTAGTCAAGCACCACGTACTATATCGGCGAAAGAAAATATCGTATACCATTAGCGATTTGTAAAATTTCTATGGTGTGTATAGTCCACCAACCCGCACTAGACCAGCGTGGTGGACTAACATACCACTCTCAATCGGGTTTAGGCCTTAAATTTACCAAATTTTAGGATTCGTTCAGCGGTACAGTCGTCAAAAGATGAAAAACGCTGTTTCTTATAATATTAGTATATTTGTGTATGTATATGTATGTGTATGTATATGTATGTATACATATGTATATGTACTAAAACGGTGAAGGAAAACATCGTGAGGAAACCTGCATACCATAGCGATTTATAAAATTTCTATGGTATGTAAGTCCGCCAACGCGCACTAGGCCAGCGTGGTGGACTATATGGCTTTACCACTCTCAATCGTACTTTCGATTGTAGAGGAGGCCCGTGCCCTGCAGTGGGACGTATATGGGCTGATACAGATACAGATATGTATGTGACTGTTGGGTGTTATTTATTATTTATTTGTTGGTGATGATCATTTATGACTGCCTCGGTGGTGCTGTTGTACTACAGTACGGCTACAACGCTAAGGTCTCGGGCTCGATACCCGGGTCGGGCAAAGTGATATTAGAGTTGTCTATTAATTATTAGTCCGGAGTTAGAAATTTGTGCTCAATATGGCGGATAATAAGAGGGCGAAATATGGATGTCCTGGTAGCACATCTGCCTACCTCGTCTGGGAGAAAAGCGTGGGTTTATTTATGTATGTATGATGATCATCTTTTAGGAGTAGAGCAAAGATAGAGTGTTCCAGACTTCAATATTTTATACTTCATTAAGTTTCGAATCTTTCAGACCCCACAGCTTCTTGGAATTAAAGTTGATGCCACTATCTTTACTGCGTGTTGTTAAATCTCAAATACTATGACGTCAGCTACTAGGTTTAATGCACCTAGTTATTTTTTAAGCGTAGAGATTTCAGGGGCATTCCCTGGAAGGCAAAGTTTAAAATATACTTATGTGATGTTATTTCTTTGTTGTACAAAATGAATTTAAGCGAACAATGTGGACTGCGTTACATTGTTGTTGATTCGTTGTACAGTTAGTATAAGTGCAAGAAGAGTTTACTTAAATAAAGAGTTTTTTTAGAGAAAATAAGGGCTAATTGTACTTTTGAATGTACCTACTCTGAACAAGCTTATTTCATCTTTGTTATTTAGAACATGAAAACTGGGCTACAGTGGTACTAATTAGAAGAAATATTTAAGATGAATAGAGCTAATTGAATGTAGAAGTTTAGATTATCTTATGGTTCATTAAATAATAATAATCTTAACACTTATTACTTACATAAATATTATAAACATGTTTACGTAAAGTAGATATATGTAGATGTATAAGTTATACATATGTATAGGTAGAGTGCAGTTCGTAACAAAAGATCTCTAACAAAGTCCGGTGGAGCATATTTTCATCCGTACCAAAATTTCAAGATTTTGTTCAAAACTGGTTTACGTGAGTAACATGAGAAAAAAGGTCCATGTAACCACGTTCATAACGAGAACCGTGAAGTATGTTTTGTAACACGATACATAAAACAAATAAAATAAAACATAAGCCATATTGACATGCCCATGCGCGTTCAATTCCACGAACGTGACTTACACTCGCGACTCTCACCGATATCACTGTTTACAATACACGAGGACATAATAGAAAAAAATTGCTACAAAATCATAAACATGCCAACAATGGAGAAAGTTTTGGACATTAACACAATCAATTTCAACAATCAAGATAAAACTCACAATGAACGGCCGTAATCCGCTCGACGTAGACCGCACCAAGTACCAATTTCACTACACAACACAGGATAAATGCAAAAGATGCAATGCAAAAAAATATAACAAAACAATCAACTATGTTTTCATAACACAAACATGTTAGTTTACTGTTTTTCCGTCACTGTTGCGGGTTGTTCGGGTGTTGAGGGAGCTTAGTAGTTTTGTGGTGGAAAAAAAAGGATTCGGTGATTCGGCGAACACCGGTAAGAAACACGGCGCGGCGGGTGCGCGGGCGCAGTACGAGCTAAAACTGATCCGACCAGTGTGAACAGCGCCCGGTCGATGCGACTCCGATGAAGCGAAATATCGACAACTTCACTACGTGCGTTATTTACAGTGATTGTGAGTTAGCTGTTAGACTTAGATGGTTAATGATTCTGAGACGTTAAGACAAGCTGTCTGCGTCTATACGTGGAGAATGTAATCAATTGGCACGTTAGTCAAATTTGGTCATACCAATTTGAATCCTATTAGTTAAGAGTTTGCATTCTAATAGAGTTATGAAATATCAGAGACATTGTTTCAAATAAGAATACACATGTCTGTACGATAGGTTCTGTGAATCTACTTTTTTTTTTATTGCAATGAATGGCGAGACGAGCATGCCGTTCGCCTGATGGTAAGCGATACGACCACTCATGAACAGCAGCAAAACCAAACAACACCTTGAATTACAAAGCAATGCTTGGCATTCCTCTGCGCTCGCCATCCTGAGACATAGGATGTAAAGTCTCAATATGTCCAGTAGTAACTCTGGCTACAATGTCCTTCAATCCAAAACACAACAGTGCATTTAAACTGCTGTTTGGCGGGAGAAATAGACATTGCGGTGGTACCCACCCAGGCGGTTTCTCACATATGAGACACCTACCACCAGTAAACATCCAGTCTTTAATACTTAAGTAATACCTATTTTGGCATTTAGGTATTTAATCGTTGTAAAGGTACTTAATAATAATAGTTTATGATTAAATCAATTTTAATATTCATTACTTACCGTCCTTGCAAAATTTAGAGACAAATATAACTGAATTGCAGCCTCTAGAATTTTAGCACATTCTATTTAGAATATTGCAGAAATCTGACAAACAAAATCTCCTGTTTTATATGTATCTGGAAATCTAGGTAATTATATAATTACTAACATGACGCTTAATATTTATAAATAATGATAAAATCGGTTTCATATTTAGACTGTTTTTAAACCACCTTTGTACTTTCGACCTACTTTTGAATTCAGTTTGAGCGAAGAAATGAAAACATTAATAACTAAAATAGGTTTTAAAATTATTCATAAAAAATAAGTCCTTCAATATTCAGGAAATAATTATTAGAACTCTGTCCTAGAACACTGTTGTAATAAAAATAAGACTTCTAACTCGACAAATTCCTATCCCAATATCTACTAAAATTAATATAACCACAATAAAGCGAGTAATTACACTCCATGTTGGCTGACCGATAAAACGTAGATAAACACAATTTTAACAAATCGGTTGCAATCGTTGATATCAATCCGCTGTCGATATCGTCGCGAATATGGCTCGCGTAGTGTCAATAATGATATAAGAAATGTGTCGGCTTACTACTAGAATTGGACCTTGTTTTTTATAGCACAGGTCTTCGTATTAGCAAGTCGCCAGAAGTGATTGCCAATATAAATGTCTAATTAGATCACCGGTTCTTAACCCGTGGTCCACATACCATTGGTGGTCCTTGGAAAAATTGCAAATAGTCCGCGCAACCATTCTAAGACCATCCTTAAAGAACACCCAACAGTCACATACTGAACTAACCCCACACTAAGATCGAGTCTTGTGGCGAGATTGTCAGGAACTACGAGAGACTTTTCGGTCTTACAACCCAGATCCGGAAGAAATATTTGTAGGCCGCACAAACATTTCTCTCGGTGCGGGGATCGAATCTGCGGCCTCTCTACGACTGTGACTGCGCCACGGACGCTGTCAGATATGTCCTTAAAAAATGTTATGTATGTTTCATTTACGGATAGATAAAAAACCTTTTTATTTATTTACATTTCTCTACCGTAATAACTCAAATTCAAAACAGTGAACCAATTGGATAGTCAAGGGCTGGACAAAAATGTTGTCTAATCCTTTATGATTAAAAGGTTACAAAACACAGAATTATATCGTACTTTCCGGCTTTTTTAATTATGAAACGAAGGAAGGAGGAAGGAAAACGGATTGGAGGACTGATGAAAAAATGGATTTTGGGCCTCTAGCAGTCTCAGTCACCGAACGAGAGAGTTTTAAGTCGACGAAACTGAAAAAAACAATTATCGTAATCCTTCCATTTCTAAATATAAGAATCTTGGAGGTAGGTGAAATGTAACAAAACTAATTAGGCAAGGTCCGTAGACTTAAAGATATATTTACACATATAAGAAAAAAAAATACTATACTAGGATAGGAAGTCCCATTTATATCGAGGCCTAAATTACATCTATAAACATCAATTCACATAGTATCTATCCAATTATTCATTCTGCATGAAGATGCGTACGCATTAATTCTCATTTCAGCAAACGCCAGCATGCGTATTTACGCATCTTCAAAAACATTTTTTTAGTAAATCAAATGCGAATCAATACTGTTAGTGACTCAAGCCTAAATATACAAAACATTTCCGAACAAACACAGTCTTACATCACATAAACAATAAGTAATTAGTATAAAAATACTATAAACATTTATCATTCGGCCCACACAAGGCTTGCATTAATATTTCTAAGGCGCGCCTTTAAAGCTAATCTTTGGGTTTTCTATTCCAGTTACTAATCGTTTCGCAGATAGCGCGGGCTAAATTAAGGAGCTATAATACAAATAGATAAATAAATTAAATTTGTTTGTGTTTCTGTGTGTTCCGATTTATGTAGTAACAAAATTTTCGTTTATTTATTTGGCTTTTAGTGTGAAACTTCATAAATCACAAATATGGTTAGTATACGACATCATCCGCGTGTCTCGCCCCTCCCTACAAGCTCTTCGGCTTTATATATGTATGTAGTAATTTATTCAGCTATAGGAACAAACTGTACAAAAAATAAATAAAAAAAGAAGATTAATATACTGTACACTTCTATACAATATTTTATTCAATCCTATCACTCCTTCTTATTTGAAACAACGATTTCTTTTTCTTCATGAGTCACATACGAGGTCCTTGAGGTCGTCTGAGAATGCCTAAAAACCTAAAGCTGAGAATGCCCGTCCACACCACGACATTTATGGATAAATCATTCAGTGTTCAAGCAGTTCGTTTGTGGAATGAACTTCCTGTTGTGGTGAGGCAGGCTCAAACACTGTCATCATTTAAAAAGCTATTAAAAGAACACTACCTATCTCTATAAACTGATCAGGATTATTTCCTCTTATTGATTATATTGGTAATATATATATATATATGTGTATATATATGTATGTTTATTCGTCTATAAATGTATATAAGTATGTATATGTACAATACTTGTGTGTATGTATATATAATATGTATTTATATTATGTTTTCATTTCATTTGTCTTTATTTTCAATATCTAAGTACATTATATATTTGACAGCAGCACATTATATAAAAAAAACCTTAGGTTAAAACATAATGTACTAGAAAAGTATCTTATTTCAAATAATAAAACGACGGGGAGTTCATTTTAAATTACATAAATGAATATTATTATATTAGGTAGATAATTTTATATCTACTTACCTACATAACAAGTAATGTTCATAAAATTATAGAGCTACTACAGACTAGGACAGGTCGAGGACTACAATAGGAAAAGTCCTACTGGGTTGGTACTTGCTACAGTTCTTCTAAAATAACATATAACATAAAAACAGCTAACCTATGTAAAATTAATGTTAAACCTTTGAAGCGACTTAACACTGTTTCCCAAGATACAGGCCTCTCGCCTAGTTTGGGAACCAGTAACCAGTAATTTCTTAATTTATGCATAAAACTGTATCCAACTTTATAAAAATGACTGTGTAATTTTTGAGAAAATAAACAATTTTTATTTTTTATTTATTTATTTATAAAATCCGACGGCTTTGATGTCGTCTTTCGTTCGCTAAAATTACCGAAAGGTCAATTCTTGCCTTTTTTTGACAGCCTATGTGGCTTAGTTGGTTAGACCGGCTGTGAAACGTGAGGCCGCAGAGTAGATCCCTGCTCTGAAACAAATATTTGTGTGATTTACAGGTATTTGTTTCGGGTCTGGGTGTCTGTGTGACTGAAAAGTCTCTCATAGTTCCTAATACCCACTACATAAGACTGGATCTTATTGTGGGGTCAGGACTATGTATGTGACTGTTGGGTATATTTCTTTAAGTACTTTAACATTCCTCCTCTTGTATTTTTCCTTTTTTTTTCTCTGTCATTTTAAACGCCTGGTAATTTATTTACGATCCGATACGATAGTATAACGTAGATGATCAAAGTGTCGTATATTGTAGATGTTTACTATGAGCGATGATCACGTTAATACCATAAGCTATATTATGCACGTTTTCGGCCTTATACAAATAAATATGGAAAAGTAGAGTCATTATCTCTACCCTTTACAATAGTGATTCTTAAACTTTTAGATACCGGGACCAGTTGACAAAAAATACAATTGACCCAGGTTGGTTGTTAATACAATAAGCAAATGTACATAAATAAACGCTCCTTCTATCTATATCACAAGCCAAAAATATTTTATAGATGGCCTTAGCATGGTTCCGCGGACCACCGGTTAAGAACCACTGCTTTATAGCGACACGATTACGTGTTTCCGGTATATAAATCATCAATCACCAACATTGTCTTTTAAAATGGTATAGTACAATCAAATAATTGTAATGAAAATAAATAACACCCAACAGTCACATCCATAGTCCTGACCTCACACTAAGATCGAGTCTTGAGTCGTGGGTATCAGGAACTACGAGAGACTTTTCGGTCTCACAAACACCCAGACTCAAAAGAAATATTTGTGGGCCGCCCAAACATTTTTCTCGGTAGGGGGATCGAACCCGCGGCCTCTCGTTTCACAGGCGACGTCTAACCGCCTGCGCCACGGAGGCTGTCTATTGTCTAAAATGCTTCATGTACTTTGATTTTTAATAAAGCTGACTGAATAAGTTATAAGGTCAGTAAAATATATTACAAAGATTTCTTTTTCTATTACCTATTTAATTTTGAGTTGATTATTCAACGATTGCAGTACATTATTTAATTAATGAAAATGTTATTGTTGGTATTGTGAATTGTGACTCTGTGATAAGGTGAGCACATGCCTAGATTATTAATTAGACAAACCATTTGACGAGAAAGTGTGTGACCTAATGGTCATAGTATAATAATCAATTTATCATACATTTATACGATCTACATATTTTCTATACTATTAATACTGAAAGGATGCAAGTGTGATAGAAAATATGCTGATATTGCATGCGTATTGTAAGAGAGAAAATCCGGAATTGCTCAAATGCGTGACACTTTCATTACAAATAGCTTAAATTATTATATTTTACATAGTTACAAAAAATACAATAGAATGTTGCATATTGTTAAAAAAAACATTATTAACGATTTTATCACGTATTTAAAAATATATTAACGACAGCGAAATCCTCGAAAATGTACATAAAAAATAGTTTAATATTACAAAATACTATTATACAAAATAACGCTTTTATTACAATAACTAAAAGAGCTGGCATTTAAAAAATTGTAGAGAACGCACGATTTAAATAAAATAATAATAATAATTGGAATCTATTAAATAACACAAACCGTGCGTTCCACTTGACGATCGCAACACCCATCCGAAAACGTCTGCAGATGCATCTGTTTAGTCCATTGAAATGTTACAATTTAAAGACCGAATATTGCATTTCTTAGAGGACGCAATTTTATTTTTGGGACATGTTTGGGGGGTCAATAGAAGCTTAACCTTAAGTTTGTGGGGTCGCCACCCTTGTCCCCCGGCCGCCATCTTGGAAAAAGGGGTGAAAACACTTTTTTCGCGATAACTCGGAAACTATACATCTTACAAAAAAATTGTAAGGACATAATTTGTAGCAAATTGTTTTGTCTACAAATATATTTATATAACTTTTTGCCCTAAATTAAAAATTAAAGAAGCTATAAGCAAAAAAGTGAAGAAGACATTTCTTAAGGTAAATCTTTCCATTTCTCTTAAAAGTAGACTCGTCGACTTGTATCTTACGAATTCTCACATACGGAGCTCAATCCTGGTCTTTGACCGAACTTCAGAGGTCCAGGCTCGGGGTTTGTCAAAGGGCTATGGAGCGCATCATGCTCCGCGCAACACGCATGGACAGTGTCCAATAACATATTGCGCTCCATAACCAGAGTCAAGAATGTTTCACAGAAATCGGCTAAACTAAAGTGGGATTGGGCGGGCCACGTCACCCCGATGCACCTGAAGAAGTGGGAAAAGATTGCCACTCAATGGGTGCCTAAGGATGGCGAGAGGACACGTGGCAGGCTTCGGAAAAGGTGGCGCGACGATCTTGACCAATTTAGCAGCACTTGGATGGCATCAGCAACTGATACCGATAAGTGGAAGGAGTTAGGGAGATCTTTGCCCAGTAGTGGGACAGAATAGGTTAATAAAAATAAAAAAAGCAAGAAAGTGAGTTTCTTTTTTAAAACGTTATAGAGCAAAAAATATTTTTTTTATATAAAAATATTCACTTATTTGCTTATAACTTCTTTAATTTCTAATTTAGGGCAAAATGTTATATGAACATATTTGTAGGCAAAACAATTAACTACAAATTATGTTTTATAACTTTTTTTGTAGGACGCTTAGTTTCCGAGATATCGCGAAAAAAGTGTTTTCACCCCTTTTTCCAAGATGGTGGCCGGGGGACAAGGGTGGCGACCCCACAAACTTGAGGTTAAGCTTCTATTGACCCCCCACACATATCCCAAAAATAAAATTGCGTCCTCTAAAAAATGCAAAGCTCATGTAACATTTCAATGGACTAGTTGCCATTGGAGGAGGCATAAGATGAAATTCTCACGAAAATAAACTACCTACCACACAGCTGCCAATAGCCAACAAATAATTTGTTAGATACAATAAATTAGCTAAACAGCAAATAAAGCCGGCGGCTACATCTAGTTACGCGAGTTTAGCTGTACGCTAATTCCCGGGTTTAATTAGATACAGTCGGTTTCTTATCACAACTCAAATAATTCACTTTCAAATTAGATTGCGGGTAAACAAATTGGATCTACTGTGAATCGGACCCATACTATTTGCTTTTGCTAAAGGATATTATTTGCGAAGGACTTTTTATCTGACTGTAAACAATGTATATGACTGTCTTTGTGGCGTAGTTGTACTACGTACGGTTACAAAGTTGAGATCCCGGGTTCGAAACCCGAGTACAGTCAGCAACATAAGTCACTACACACTTCCCATTTTTGATAACGTTTTTATGAATAAAAATTATAATAACTACTCTGTAGTCACAGATTACTTCACTTTTATTATATTTTACATATAATAAAAGTGAAGTAATCTGTGTCGAGAAGTGCCATAAGATATTTAAAATAATTATTATTTTGGATGATAAGACCATTCAAAATCTCGTGAATGTGTAGCGACTTATATTGCTGACTGTACAAATGTCACTTTTACTGACCTTACCGGTGCATAGATCAGTTACGGACATACTGCGAGGCCAACTACAGAAAAGTGAGATATATCCAGGCTGCTCCAGAAATAAGCATGAGGCTGCAAAATAATTAAAAAAAAATGTTTTAATCTTTACAGAATCGAAAAAAAAATAGACATGCATATTCCCTATTGCCAAGTGCAGCAAGCATTGAGAAAAGCCCAAAAACTATTGAAATCATTGTCACTGGCACAGGTTCAATACATTTTCCATAACAGAAGATCTCTAAATTACATACATACATAAACTCACGCCTTTTTCCCAGAAGGGGTAGGCAGAGGTGCCAGGGCACCCACATTTCGCCTTGCATGTTCCGTCCCACGATGTGATAGGTGGCGAGCCTATCGCCATATCGGGCACAAATTCCTGACTCTGGGCTGATAATGAATAGAAAAATCCAATATCACTTTGCCCAAACCCGGGATTCGAACCCGAGACCTCAGCTTTGTAGCCGTATCGTACTACGCCACCGAGGCAGTCAGAGGAAAATTATTCATAACAGCTAATCCACTAGGTATCTACGCACCAAGACCGAAATAACTTGTTTAGACTAATTAATAATTATGGTAATTATAAACTCGATACGGTAGCTACACTGAAGACAATAAATCACTCATCGTAAAAACTTAGTAATCTCAATTTTCTCAAATACATTTCCTTAACGCGTGGTCGCAGTGCGAGCGGACATAATAACGAATAATTATATTCATTGTTTGTCGTCATGAGATATCATTCTTCCATATCATTCTTCCATAACATTAAAGTGTTTAATTATATCAGTTTTTATATCGAAAGGATTTTGTCATTTATAAAGTTTAATTTTATTATTTAGATATTGAACGCACCATACATACAGGGTATATCAAGACTGCTACCGAAAACGAAGCCGGGTGGTAGTTTAAGCGACTTCAGACACAATGCAACAGAAAAAATTGCAAAAAAAAGCACCAATTTTTTTTTTGTTATTTTTTTCCTATGGCCATATTTAGGTGGTAAATACATTTTTTCCTAAAATAATAGTATATACCCTTTTATTTATAAATACTCTAAGGTATAAAAGAGTTTAAATTATTATTTTAGAAAAAACTATGGATTTACCACCCAAAAATGACGATATTTAAAAAATCATAAAAAAAAATTGTCGCGTTTCTAGGCGAAATTTTTAGTTGCATTGTGTTTGTAGCCACTAAAACTACCACCCCGCTTCGTTTTCGGTAGCAGTCTTGAGATACCCGGTATAGGTCTACCAGAATCTCATGGCATAAAATTAAAAACAAACATAATGATTTGTGGCAATATCATCGGTCAACAGCTAATTCAAAACTTGAGTTATGTCATTCGATGTGAATATTTTTTAAGATTTCTATACTTCCTTAGCGAAAATATACAAATTAGTTCTACGATCACAAGTGCGACACATTGTTTACAAGGTTTATCGCCAGACCCGTGAATAATTTGGTCAAATTTAAACAAAATCGTTGGTTTTAAATCGACGTCGTTTTAACAAAGAAGTCGGAGTGAATAATTTTGATATATCATGTTTTTTTTGGTTAGTGTTAGATATGTACATGTGTTTTATCGTATATACTTTGATATCATTTTTTGATACTAAACAGTAATGCATTAAATACCTATTTACAGGAGTTTCCAGAGATTTTAGATAAGGAACGGTTTTTATTATTCCTTTATCTTCATATTCTTCATCAAAAGATGTACTGAAGAGTATTGAGAAGTAAGCTCTGACTAAAGTGTTAATGAAGTAAAGAAGACTGAAAATAAAATTATACGTTTTTTATTTTACAATCTTGCATGTTTCGCATAACATTTTTGGAATCTAATGATTATTTAAATAAAACCGACTCTTAATCAAACTACTTACAATTTAGAAATTGAAAATTGTTTGATTATGTGAGAACTAATAAGAAGAGAGAATTAAAACGAAACTAGTGGCTCGGTACCACCATTTTTATTATGTTTACATATTATAAATACTCGTAAGGCACGTATGTATATAATAATTAAAAATTGAAAAAAAAACTTATTTACCTATTTTAATTGGCTATTAATCTAAAAGTACAATTTTGAAGTAATTTTAATGTTTAAATAGCCTATATATTTATAATTAAAACATTATTTTCTTTATTTACAAAGTTGTACTTTAACAAAATTATATCAATTTGAAATAATAATTAATTACAAATATTGAAAGTATCAAAATATGTTCATCTAATTACCCCAGTGTTGCAATGCGTAAATTCAAATTTCCCAAAATGCCATGAGATTCTGGTAAACCTATATCTTTTGGTCCTTCAAGCCAGATACGAACCTGCGACCTATGGGTGAGCTAATTTAGACACTTATTAGAATGAAAGCTTTCAATGGATGATTACTAGGTACATACTATTATGCAATTCTTTTTTTATGGCTATGAATTGCGAGACAAGCATGCCAATTGCCTACGCCACGCCACGCCTAAGTGCTACGCCTGCACATGAAAAGTAGCAAAACCAAACAGCACCTTGAATTACAAAGCTATACTTGGCATTCCACTGCACTCGCGATTCTGAGACATAAGATGTTAAGTCTCAATATGTCCAGTAGTTACTTTGGCTACCATACATGTAACATGATAGCCAAAAACCCTTAAAATAGTAGTATTCGCGGTGGTTGATGTCGGTCAGAACATTATCCACATATTTATTCAATGGAAATTGTTCATTAACAAAAATCTACTCAGTTGCTTCTCGCGAGGACTAATGCCCCAACTTTACTTAGAACATCATAACGGGTTGCAAGTTCCGGGAAGCGCGCGAGATGCGTAGTCATTGTTATTGTAACTTGATGTTTGTTTTATTCAAAACGATTACATGTTACATTTCGACTGTACATTTAGCCATATAACCCATGGTGTATTTGGTCGCTGTTGATAAAAAAATAACAATATAGAGGCATTTAAAGGGGCATTTTTATCAATTTCAATAACCTAAGTATAATATTTCATGAGAAAGAGAAAGTTGTTTGTTTTCGTCTTGGATTACAAAACATACTTTCTTACTTATTGATAATTTTATCATGATTATACCGTCCGGCAAACTATCTCTTGGGTATTAGCACTTTTACCTACTTGCGTAATTACTAATTAATATGCTTACTGCAGCAATAAGTTGTGAAAATGCTGTACCTCACTACAAACAATATTTAACAATATAATAAATGCAGTTTAAAAAATAACATTCGATTTTTTAAATATTTTTCATATGTATAAGGCTAATTAACCTACATCCACCCTACATCTATTCAGCTTTACAAATGTAATAACTAAACGTAAATATTTATACTCTGCATTTGTAACGGCGTATCTGTCAAATACAAAATAAATTTCAGTATGTTTAGCATAAGTTTCCTAAAACCCTGTTATTTTGCTTATGACAGAAAGAGATAGACATATCACCAAGCCGCACCCAATGTGTACTTGGAACGTATAACTGAAATTGTTTACGATACCAAATTGTTAAAATTAGAACAAATAAAAGTTTCATAAATTAAAACCAGGTAAAATAACACATTATTAATAATTAACAACTTTCTTCCGTACTAATTTATCACTGTACAAAGTTTAACAACATCAATTACCCTAAAAAACATTTTAAACTAAGTGAAACCCATAGGTGTGGCTTCAACTAAAACGATTACAATAGTAAATAAACTCTTTTAATGTTTTTGCAGGTATAAAAAAGACAACCAAAAAGTGCCATAATACAATTTTGAGGCTGAAAAAGTACAAAAAACCTCCAAAATGCCTGTATTAGAGTCATGTTGGTCTCCTTGTATTTGGTCTTCGAATACGAAGTCTGGTAGCAAGGCAGTAGCCGTGTATACAGTGGCTATGAGCTTGATGTTAATAATATTCATAGCATATCAGATGGGTGGAGGAGATTCTACGCAGCTGTGGAATCCGTTGTTCGAGGCTGATGTGAGAGGATGTAAGTTTTGTTACCTTTTTTGAAACTTTTCTAAATAAATTGATAAAAGGAATTACCGGTTGCTGGCAGTTCCTTCACATAAATGCTTTGAATGGGTCTTGAAATAGGTCAGTTTTAGTCTTGTAACTATAGCATAAACTCATGAAAGAACTTGGAATATTACTAAATACCTAAAAATAATCAGGAAGTATATTATACTTTTTAAATTATGATTATACAAGTTGAAAAAATGTACTGATTTGGTTATGGTTGAGAGGGGCTAAGCCATAATCCAACAATGACCTGTTTCAATCTAACTTTCAGCTATACATGAGTCCTTTGTTTGCCAATTCCGGGATGGTACAGTACACTATTTGGTATAGTTTAATATTGTATTATTAATTGGTAACGATAAACCACTACACCAATAATACTCACGGTCAACTAAAAAAAGATTGAAGTGAATAATGTAAATCTAAAAAAAAACCTAAATAGTAATTAATATTACAATAAAACAATAATAAGATATTAATAGAAATAATACTATATTTAATTTCCTACATGACCAATAAACAAAAAAAAGAACTGGTAGCACTTTATACAATAATTATCTTTTGTTTCAGCTCTCCTAGTGTTTGGTGTCATATTCATCATTATCTTTATAGCATTAATAGTTTCTTCCATATTCATGGTAAGTTTCAACATACATTACATAAAGCCAGTTGTATGTTTTTGGAGTTTAACACATTTTTATTGATTCTAAATATGGATAAATTATCACCAAAACAAGGGTTTGAGGGTTCAATCCCTAAACCCAGAATAAAGTGTTTGGAGTCAAGACAGATGTTGGACTGTGATATCATCATCATCATCATCTCAACCACAGGAGGTCCACTGCTGAACATAGGCCTCCCTCAAAAACCTCCACATCAACCTGTTGGAAGCAGAAGTTCGATTGTAATGTATTGCAATCTAATTAGAATGTCTATTGATGATCGCTAACAATAATATGCATTATAGTTAATTTGTCATGCCAATGTAAAAACCTACTTTACTTTCGTTATGGTAGGCAGCGCACTGGTTGTGTTATTACTGGCACCATATTATCCATTAACCGCACTGACTGCTTGCCATCAGGAGAGCAGCATGGCTCCTAAAGGCTAATAACAAAAAATTTGTGTATACTACATTTTTTTTAGGAGCCTTAGTATTAAGGCTCCATGTTCATTGTTAATTGTTAGCCTATTAGGTGTAATATATAAATTTATCTATAGTAATTGCTTGATCCGCATCCCACAACTAGTATTAGTAGTAGTCTGGGTGTTGTAAAACCCTCCCATCTCTCATTTTTATATCCTTGAACCTATACAAATTGAAAAAATGGCACATAGCGGTTAGAGATGATCGGCTGAAGATTGGGCCAGTGATGTGCCATAGGATAGGCCTATGTAGGGTGATGATCATACAAAATTCATATTATAGGGTTGTAACTATGAGTACCATCCTTGCGCATATTTGTATTTGGAATGTTGTAAAAACTGTATAGTAAGAAATATTATCAATATTCCAGGTGATCGGAATCAACATATGGATGCGAGGTTTCATACTGCCATGGCTGTTTATCATGGGACTTATCATTGCTTTCCAATTGGTATTTGGATTGTGGCTGCTTGGTGGTTACTATATCTATGTAAGTACTTTCAATTTTAATTCAGATAATATATAAAAATATATTTATTAGTATAGTGTCATAAAAAAATATGATCTAACATCTACTTAATCGGAAATAGTCAATGTGGCTGATAATGTAAAAAATAATATCAACATTTTAAATGTTAATGAAAAAATAACAATTGTTTTTACTCTAAAGCATCAAATAAAATCATTTATGGGATAAAGCTGCAAATATAAGTAGAAAATATTTTTTTTAAAACAGTTGGTTAATATTTCAATGTGAAACAAGAGGCTGCAGGTTTGATCCCCACACAAAAATAATGTTTCTATTAAACACAAGCAGTTGTGTTAGCTCTAGGGGTTATGAAAAAGAAAAGCTTCATGGTTGTCAATACACCCAGCAGTATAAAGCACTCTTGTGAAGCATATTGTAGCCAGGGTAACTACTGGAGATATCGAGACTCAGTTCAATGGATTGCTTTGGTATTGTCATTCTTTGCGAAACAAGAAAAAACACAATACCAGATTTGTATCTAAATGTACATAGTGTCAGGACTAAGTTTATTTTTGGGCGTATATTTTTATTTGTAGATTTGGTATATCTGTTACGGTAAGAGTGAATAATTGAAGATTATTAATAATTATCTATTATTATTAATAATTACCGAAAGTCAAGGTTAAAGTGATAAATTAATCACATTTGTCGGTTTTTATTAATAACTTGACCCTAGTAGTGATAAATGTAATAAGTGGCCAAGGGTTGCGGGGCTTCATGGATCAGTTAGGTCGACTGTGCCCCAAAACCGACTCGGAACACCCCGACTTCACGTAGTCTTTTGGCTACCGACCCTAGAGTCTATATAAAAAGCCGGAGGCGCGGAGGTAGAGCAGCCCCCGCCCGCTGTAACGAAGGATAGGCAACCGTGCGAGCCGCAGCGGCTGAGGCTGGTCGCCGGAGGTGACCAACAAGCCGAAGCTGCCGAGGTGAGCATGGGTGCCTATCTTTTGTTACGCAAGGGCGAAGGGGCTGAACTTCCCGTAGCGCCGGAGACGATGCAGAAGCTAATTTGTATTGACAACAAATGTTTTAAGGGTTAGGTTGTTATAATAGATATTTCTCAGGAATGGTGCGTTACCTTTTCATGGGAGTGGTACCAGGGGAGGTGCGCCACTTCCCCTCTCCTTCCACTCCTCCCAACCCACCCCCTCGTGCTTCCCTATTCTATATTCTACCACTTCGGCTCATTATTGTTTTGATTTTGATTCGCTTTACATCACTCTGCCTTACACTGCCACAAGTAACCTTGTTTGTGTGATCTCTAATTTTTTTTTTTTTTTTATTGCATTGAATGGCGAGACGAGCAAGCCGTTCGCCTGATGGTAAGCGATACGACCGCTCATGAACAGTAGCAACATTCCACTGCGCTCGCCATCCTGAGACATAAGATGTTAAGTCTCAATATGTCCAGTAGTTGCTCTGGCTACAATGTCCTTCAATCCGAAACACAACAGTGCATTTAAGCAGTGTTGTTTCACGGGAGAAATAGACATTGCGGTGGTACCTACCCAGATGGCCTCTCACATATGAGAGACCTACCACCAGTAAACTAATTAATATAATTGTAAGACTGTGTTTAATATTATAAATAAATACCTGCTGGTCAAAAAACATTTGAGTTTTTATTTATTTTATAACTTTCACCAATATTTGTCGTGAATTATTAATAATTACTACTAAAAGTAATAAATGTCGATCGTTTATTCACATTTACCAAAACATGTGGTTATTATTAATAATTTTGTAAAAATATTAATAATTTTCAATTAATCAGATTTACCGTAACATATCCCACTCCTGTGGCGTGTTGGTAATGGATCAGATGCGGCCGTCAACATGATAACGGTGGATTTCAAATTCCAGCATACACCCCGGAATTTTCCGAGTCATTTATGTAATGATATAGAGTTAATCACCATGCATTATAACCCATACTACATACATACTAGGCCAGCATGGTGGACTATACGGCCTAAGTCCTCTTAATCATATTCTTGATTGTATAATGAGACCCATGCCCTGCAGTGAGACGTGCATGGGCTGATATAGATATAGATATCCACTCCACATTTATGAATAAATAACATATTCTAAAAATAACAAACATAATTATTTGTTTGATTTTAGCTGGACGCAACATTTGCGGCGTTGGTCGATTTCCTCTGGATGTCGTATAATGTAAGTAAAAACAATCCGTTTTATTGTTGCTATATGGTACATCATTTTACTTAAAGCAAAATTAAAGAAAAATTAATTCGGCCAGTCTCTGCAGCAACATTCATGCTTTATTGCAGATGTATACTTTATACCCAGTTAAATCCTTAATCAAGCTACATGAAAAAAGTTGAATCTACTATTTAAATATTATGGCCTTTCATTTATTTTAAAGTAATTGTGCATTACAAGTAAAGCCACTAAAGGCGTAACTACTCAGTAAATTTACATGTTCATTGTAGATACTAAATTAAGGTGTACTAGGAAAATCCTAGTTATATCCCTCAGACACACTATTATTCTTATTTGTCACTTACAGGATGGATTGTCCATTATTTTACAGATTTTCTTTTCATATTATTTTTTTCTGACATCTACAGTTAGAAATATATTATAGACCTAATGTAATTATTTATAGGATTTATAACAATAAAATATCTAATTCTATATATTATTTTCCAGATCTATTGTTGGTTGTGTGTGTTTTCACAATACCAAATAATATTGGAGATGCAGTCGCCAAATATTGAGATATTGGTAGAGTATTAATTAATTTTTAGTTATAGAGTGTCCACGTTTTAATGTTTTTTAGGACTTAAAATAATACACCAAGTAATCTTTCTTTTAAATGAAAACTAGTGCTACTTGACAATTTAAAACTTAAAATGATTGACACATAAAATATTGTATATCAAGACGATATTAAATCAGTTAACAATATATAATCCATAAAATAATAATTATATTTGTTAAAAATAGAAAAACCATTAATATCCAAAAAAAAATATCAAATCATTAATTGATAAAAAAACTATATACCATTTACTATATTCTAGTGCAATCATAATAATATGTTTGCAGAATAAAAAATATAATATTATTCAAGATGTCTAAAAAAATGTAGTATAGCTATTAATGAAACTTCTTTAAAAAACATATCAAATATTGTAGACTATGTCTACAATATTTGAAAGCTGTAAAGTAATTAAAATGTTGGATAGTGAAAGCTTTTAATATACATTATTCTATAGTATACATTGTCAATGTGGTTATGAAATTTACAAAAATCTAAATAGCTTAGAAATCACAGGTTCATTATTTTTAAGGTAATATTATGTACTGAATTTATTTCACCGTCACTATTGTGTTCGAATTCAATATTTCTATATTGTTTTTAGTATTATGTCTTGTGTGAATATCATAAATTGCGTCATTTTCTCTTCCTTTTAAAACCTTGATCATAAATATCTTTCTTACCTTACGTATACCTTACGCGTACTAGGTGATCGACTATGATCTTTTGGTGTTGTCATTCGGTTGTCAAAATACAACATACAGTTTTTCTCCCTACATATTTTATATGAGACTTCTCAATGCTATTAGATTATGTGTAAATGCTTCTTTATATTTTAGAAACATATCTCAAACAATGAGTTAAATATATTTCTATTAAATTTTATTGGTAGTTCCAAATTTCGCCACACGCCAATAGAATTAGGACAAACGCTACAATCCCCATTCCGTGACAAATATGATGAAACATGAATATTTGTTTCGTCTTTCGGTTTGTAATTATATGAAATCCCTTGCTGCTATTGAAGCGTCAAGGTTGTTAATCTAGGTTTGGGAATATGTGTATTGATCCTCTACAGTTTTTTTTACGAATGCGTGGTTATCATGTTGTTATCAAAATAATAGGAACAGTTTGCATATAAATTGTCTATAATGCACATATTTCGTAACGTTTTTTTCCACAATTACACCACAGAGGTTAACGCTTATCAATATTACATAGATTTCTATCTTTGAATTGAATTTATGTTGATTTTCTTATATGTTTTCAAATTCCTCAAGATCGGCAGCTATCATTTTCATATGACGTAATTTATGGTACTCTAAAGTAGTTTAAAAGTAGATAATACGTTTTTTACATTGTATAGTATAATTAATAGAATATCAAATGTTCATCTTGACCAAGTGCCTAATAGCAATATTACAGTAATGTCAAATGCTTTAAATATTAAATTTGTTAGATTTAAGTACTTGACTTAATTATCCGTCCATATTTGACTGTATACTCTTAATTATGCATTTATTGAATCTCAAATAAATATTATATTTTGCAAGTTTGAATTTAGAATGTTAAAAGCGACATCTGTGTAAAACATTGTGAATCTGTTTCTCAAGCTGCAATGTTGTGAATGTCAGCTAATAGATGTCGCTGTTTAGTAAAATCAAAATTATTATTTTTATTGTTGTTCCTCATTATTTTAAACATGTGTGGGTATTTTATGTATTCGTTTATTTGTATTGAATCATTTTATATGTTGTAGAAATATACATATTTGGATTGATAATATATTGTGTTTTTTTTTTAAATGTAAAACCTCTTGAGCACCTTTGTGCTCAAAAATTCGATCGAACGATCAAAGGAGACCAAAAAGACGCGAATAAGTAGGACGACAAGACAATAAAACGAGGTTTCGTTATTCTAAGCCATCAATATGCACAATATTTCTCAGAGCACAAAAAGTACTAGGGCAACAGAAAATGGAAGGAGGTTTCGTTAAACCTATGTCATCAATATGCGCAATATTTCGCCCAAAGCACAAAAAGTACTAAGGCAACAGAAAACGGGAGGAGGTTTCGCTAAAACTATATCTTGAATATGCGATATATTTCCCGCAGAGCACAAAAAGTACTAAGGCAACAGAAAAAGGAAGGAGGTTTCGTTAAACCTATGCCATGATTACGCAAAATATTTCTCCCAAAGCACAAAAAGTACCAGGGCGACAAAGAATGGAGGAGGTGAATGTAGTAAGAAAATTCTACCCGCATTCCGATGTTTAGCCGCAATTATAAAACAACCCACAGCTACATACCCTTCACTGAGAATATTATTTCATCAATTCAGTCAGTCAAAAGAGGCAATTCTGGCCCATATTTTGATAAAAACGTCATACAATGTTGTACTCAAATATAGTATTTTGGTTTTAATTTTAATAATAAAACTCCTAATCAATGAATTACTGTTTCGTTGAATTAGGTATGTTTCTGTTACGTCGAATAAAACACATGTTAAAATTCTTAATTTATTTAATCGGAGAAATAAATGTTTCCCTTTTTTGTTCATCATTTAAAATAAAAAATACATTCGAGTGGAAGAATTTCAAATGAAAAATCAACAGATAATCGCGTTACAAGCCTATCCCGAATTTTTACAATTACAACTTTATTACATTTTTTTTATAATTATCTTAAAATACGACACATTAACAAAGCATTACAAAAGAAATCCGATCTTTCCACGTGTATTGCACAGTTAAGAATAGCATAAATATTACCAATTTAATAATTACTGTGATACAATCTAATTTCATTTATAAAAATTACATTTTTTATCATTATTTAAAACTTATTTGGCTTGAATCAAGTAAGTGGAATGTTTTGAGTATTTCGACAACTAGAAATAAATATTTTGTCATGTAATAATTAAATCAGACTTCTATCAGCATTGTATTTAGAGGTTTGACGATAATTTTAATCGATTCATTAATATCGATTAGTGTAAATCGATACACCTTACATATCGACATTTGGAATGAATAGTCGATAAATACATTTCATAATATATTATTGGCACTGTTTAGAGGAATAATTGGCTTTATTATGATACTGGGTTCAATAAGATTAATAATATTTGGAATGTTGAGAGTATCGATACATCTATAAAACGAAGCTCAATACCAACAACGTTTCGAATATGACAGCGAATCTATTGCTCGATAAATTAAAATTATCGACTGCCGAAGGACTACCCTAAAATATCGATAACTTATTATTATTTACATTGAAATCTTATTTCGAACAATAAAAATATTATACAATACTTAAATATTAACATTTACAATTTTAAAAGTATCACTATTGCCTAAGTACAGTCGTCATAATTATTGTACAATAATTTACAAAAAAGCTTAATTATAAATGATATGCAATAAGCTATGAAGTATAGCCCACGGTTATCAACCATAAATTGTCACTGAAACCGACTTCAACGATCGGCCTTGTCAAGTCCCAACACTAGCAAAGATTCTATCGACCCTAATCACTTTTAGAATTCAACTATGATCGCAATATTTTAACATTTTGCTCCCGAATTAATGCATAATTTAATATTTTCAATTTTTCAATAATACAACACAACACCGAAGCTTTCATATCAGTAATTCCTGTCATCAAAAACACAAAAATTAAATGCAAAAAGAAAATTTTATTTGGCACATTGACTTAAACATACCGTCAAAAAGCCATCCCTTGAGTATTCAATTGTAGTCTTAACCGTATACAATGTCCAATAAAGTCCTTAAAAACATATTTACAACCTTGAGCTGTCCTAGTCATGATCGAGTCTCATCAAATGTAACAAAAAAAACTTAACAATAAATAACCAAAACAGTACAAGTACACAAAACTAAAGTAGATGTAGCTATGAGCCCGTCGAATACCAGTTTGTGTTCGGCGGTGCTGACTTTTCTACCGATTGGTGCGAGTGGGACGCATGAGCGGAATGGGCTTGTGGGTGATAGAGATGGAACGATGATGGAGGGTGGAAGAACTGAGACTGGTCTAGCGATGACGCGTAATCCAAAGCCCCCGGTACTGCGGAGTAAGCCTGTGGCTTTAGGGGTAAAGGAGCCTCACCAAGATACGAGTGCCTTAACGCTTCGGAGTAAGCACTATTGTCGTATGGCAGAGCGTATTGCTGCTTGTCTCTAGGTGACACTGATCCTGGAGGGGTCATCGCTGAATGGTAGTCAGCATAGCCTCCATAAGCTAAAGAACCTATATCTGTGCCTTTATGGCCTAGCTGCTCACTATATCCCGACCCTTCGCTACCCGGAGGAGTAGGCAAGGGTCCCGACTGGCCATCACTGGAATAGTAACCACCAGTTCTTCCATCTCCTAGGAAATTGCTGCGAATAACACTTTCTCTGTTGGCGTACAACTGCCTTAGCAACGCAGACGCTGGCGTGGACGTGTGGTTTCCAGGTATTTGCCTATTCAAGTGATTTAAATGGTGGTTCTGCGTCCCAATCCACTGTATAGTGGACTTCTGCTGTTGTTGTTTTAGTAAGGCATCAGTGGAGAAGTCAGTGGGCCGGTGGGATATCTCCTTCCCATCTAGTGCTACCGCTGGTAGATGTTTTGACATTGCGTTTTCCAAATCCCTGACCGACGTAGCATCATTTCCTCCTTCAGGTATCGCAAGGTTGGTCTTGTTTAAATCTCTTTCAGCGGGGGATATTGTCGCGCTAGGATTAGAAGAGGACTTCCGTCTGTCCTCCTCCCTTTCTTCGTCTTCGCAATCAGTTGTGTGCTTTCGCTTCTTCAGTCTTCTGGCTGGCATTGGCGACGTTCGTTCTGGCGTAGTGTGGAGGGGTAGAGGCTGGGCGTCGTTTAGTCTGGTGAGATGCGTCACATCAGACGTAGGTACTGGGGCTGATGATGCTGTGTCGGTGTTGGAAGGTGGTTCAGTCCTTTCCGAAGGGTGTCTTGGCGGCGGAGGAGGCGCTCCGGAATTGTCGGTGTCTGGTGGACCGTTTTCAGGGTCTCCCGTTGTTTCTTCCCTTTTGACGCCTTGCACGCTCTCTTCTAGTTGACAGCAATCCATTACTGTGTTTGGATACTCTCGGCCACTGAAATCATTTAATAACGTGTTAGAAAACCAAAGAAATCAACGGATTTTCTAATATTGAATTTAGGATAAAATATGGTGTTATGTTTTATGTGGTTGATTCAGGTACATTAAAAATCATTTTAAACTTATACAGGGTATATCAAAACTGCTACCGAAAACGAAGCCGGGTGGTAGTTAAAGCGACTTCAGACACAATGCAACAGAAAAAGTTGCAAAAAGAAGCGTAATTTTTTTTTGGTTATTTTTTTCCTATGACCATATTTGGGTGGTAAATACATTTTTTCCTAAAATAACAGTGTATATCCTTTTATTTATAAATAATCTAAGATATAAAAGTGTTTAAATTATTATTTTAGCAAAAACTATGGATTTACCACCCAAAAATGACGATATATAAAAAATCATTGTCGCGTTTCTTTGCGAAATTTTTAGTTGCATTGTGTTTGTAGTCACTAAAACTACCACCCGGCTTCGTTTTCGGTAGCAGTCTTGAGATACCCGGTATAACACATTTGAATTTTAATACAACTCTAAATCAGTAAAATTGATGTAGTTTATAGTTAATCCTCACCTGATAACATAGTTAACGCAGATAATGTTCTGTTCCTCGGCGTTCTTGGAGGAGCAGACGACGGTGGCGCAAGTCTGCATCCACGTGTACCCGCCCAGCTTGTTCATTATCCTATAGTAATGCGTCAGCACTTGCCCCTTATTCATTACTGAAACAAAAAGGCATTTTTAAATATACCAATAGTGACAAAAATTCACTCAGTTGATTGCTGATTTTATGGTGTAGAAAACAAAAGAAGGAAATGTACAACAAAAATACGCCAGTTTACATCTTGAATCTTATTCCACCTGGCTGCCTGGTTCAATCTACTGAGGGTTGGTAAACTTCACACACCTTCGAAATTCTTATAACGGGTAAACCTTTCCAATTCTTGTAATAGTATGCCCCATTTAAATAATTTCGAAGATTTGTGAAGTTTACCAACTTACTGACGTGGTCGATTAAATCCTTAATTTCTCTTTAATACAAAGAAGAATTCGAAGATTCAGACCCATGATTTGGATCTTATAATATCACTCTTCAATATTAACAAAATGAGAGTGACTCAACGAAATATACTTGAATAAAGCATTCAGACGTTGAGAAATTGTAATTCTAAATATTAAATTATTGGTGCTAGCAGCAAAATTAAATACACGGTGAAGAAAATTTATTTATGATTGACAGAACTTCATCCGGAACCAAAAGTAATTTGAAGCGCGTGCCGCTCTATTAAGATTGACGTACGTAAATATTTTATTTTATCTAACCTAGATCAAAGGTTTTTGTCTTGGGTATTTATTGGATTTCTTTGCTACAAGCATTATTGTGAAATATTTGCTGTGATCCATAAATCAATCTAGACAAGTTACAATCATTCGCAAGCCTTTCGAGTAATACTACAATTGTTAAATTTAGTTCGTGTTCATTTAATTTAAATCTAATTTAACAATCATAGAGTAACTACTGGACATAATGATGCCTAACATCTTATGTATCAACGCCGTGGAACGCCAAGCTTTGCTTTGTTTTTAATGGTGTTGTTTGATCTTTCCACGAGCGGTCGTATCGCTTACCATCGAAGAAAAGCGTGCTCGTCTATATTCATAGCAATAAAAAAAAACTCATGAAATCAATAATGTATTAAAAACATCAAAATATTAGATATATTTTTCTAAATAAGAAGAGCGATTTTGTTTTTATAATAAAATACCTGCTAAGCTTAATAGTTCGCAGAATTGTTGCTCGTTTTTACCGAATTTCATTACGGTACATTCTCTTAATATTTTTATAAGCGATATTTAGTACATTGTCGTAGATTTCACAACCTAGCGATACGAAAATAGATTTTAATTTACTTGGGAATGTAGCTTTGTCCATAATTGTCACTATGTAGTTGCAAAAACTATGATTAGTATCATTCACTTGTCACGCCATGCTCTGTTGGACTGTTTTTACGGAAGTTTACAAAAAGTGAATTAGATAGTGATGTTGTACATTTATTTGGTGAGTAATATTTGAATTTACACTTGTGGAATAAAACTTTTAGGTTAAAATCGTATTGTTTCGCATTATCTTAAGACTGACGGCTAGTCTAAACATGGTGATAACAAAAAGGCTGGAAGAATTTGTTTTGTTTTGGACCGTTAGCAAGTTTAATTAGTTTCATACCAAAATTCAAAAGCAATTCAGCATTGAATAATGTTCGTAAAAGTAACTATGATACATTTTCTATTAATTCATTAGCAGTTTTTATTTAATGATTTTATGTAATTTGTAGTAGTTTAAATAATGTTGTTTACATTGCTATATTATTCGTTGTTAAACGTCGAGGCAAGATATTTTCATAAAAAATAAACAATATGGGAGCTCTAATGATTACGTAATTCGTTTTAATGATTATCCAATTGCCATACATTCAATTTTGAATTCAATTGCATAGCGAACTTAGGCAACGAACGAACATTACGCCATTGTATCTTAATCACTTACAAAAGGCTACAAAAGTGATATTTTTATACAAAAAATACACATATACGAAAGAAACGCAAGATGTTTCAAAGACACACCCTCTACTCCGCCCATAAGTCAAGCATGCGCGGTGCCTCAGTGAAATGCACGCGGAATACCAGGTGGAAAAGTCAATGAAGAAACCTAGCCGCTAAATATTTACTATGATTGCTCATGACGTCAGGTTAAACTACCTGAATAATTTGCTTAATGGTTGATTGAAGCTTGTGCTAATAAAAGTGAGGAAAAGTTAAGAGAGAAATATACACAAGAAAGTACCAAAATTGTATTATCACATGTAGGTACCGATATTTTATTTTGGGCCCTGTAGCGCTATTGGCAGAAGGTATAAGAAAATTATACAGGGTATATCAAGACTGCTACCGAAAACGAAGCCGGGTGGTAGTTTAAGCGACTTCAGACACAATGCAACAGAAAAAGTTGCAAAAAATAGCGACAATTTTTTTTTTTTTAATTTTTTTCTTATGACCATATTTGGGTGATAAATACATTTTTTCCTAAAATAATGGTGTATACCCTTTTATTTATAAATAATCTAAGGTATAAAAGTGTTTAAATTATTATTTTAGGCAAAACTATGGATTTACCACCCAAAAATGAAGATATTTAAAAAATCATAAAGAATCATTGTCGCGTTTCTTTTCGAAAATTTTGGTTGCATTGTGTTTGTAGTCACTAAAACTACCACCCGGCTTCGTTTTCGGTAGCAGTCTTGAGATACCCGGTATAACAGTTGACATAAGGTCGAGTAAGACTTTTATAGAAAATTTACATGTAGTGATAAACTACTAAAATGATTTGATGTGTCTTGGACAGTAATTTTATCGCAAACAATGACAGAAACATTATTTTCGTACCGAGACAAATTTATTCTTATGAATAATATAAATCAGATTAAGTCACCATCGACATTTGCAAATAAACACATGAGCATTCAATTGCGTATACAATTCATACAGCACAGTACACGTGTATTGTACTACGTGAGTCATTAAGCTCGTGGTTTTTGGTTTGTTTATGTATTGTATCGTCAGGTTTTAATTGTCGAATGTTGGGAATTGGACTCCGGCCAGCCAAACCTTTGTTGTCTAATCTATTGACTAACGCATTGTTGTATTATGATTAACCTTAGAGTATACACAATATAGAGGGAGCGCTGTCACACATTTGCGTCTTCAAAAACGATATTTTCTTGTTCGTAATGTTGGTAGCACTAACATATTAGTCAACTAATTAACAAAAAATTGCTCTAAATTCCTATGAGAAACGAAAGTATATTAAACTACTGTCCTTTAAAATGAGTTTTATAAGGAATTCAATAGCCCTAAAATATTTATTTGTCTATTTCTTTTCGAATTAATTCGTACATGTTGGGCAAATGGTCAAATATCAGCCAGAGAAGGGCAGACAAAAATGCCCGGAAACACCATTTTTATCTACTATTTGAAGTACCAGGGCTCCCTTAATGTTATAATCCTCTATGTGATTAAGGAAATTTAGCTTTTAAAATTGTGAAGTAGCATCTTTTCTTAAGTGCGTGGTGGCCTGTTGGTAAACGGACTAGGCGCGACTGCCAACATGTTCACGGTGGTCGCGGGTTCGAATCCCAGGGCACACCTCTGACTTTTCGGAGTCATGTGTGTATTTATTGTCAATCACCACGCACTAAAACGGTGAAGGAAAACATCGTGAGGAAACCTGCATACCATAGCGATTTATAAAAAATAAAAAAAATTGTATGGTATGTAAGTCCGCCAACCCGCAATAGGCCAGCGTGGTGGACTATATGGCCTAAACACTCTCTATCGTACTGTCGATTGTAGAGTAGGCCCGTGCCCTGCAGTGGGACGTATATGGGCTGATACAGACAGACAAACAGAGAGCATCTTTTGTTTGCTTATATTTTATCTATGTAGCGGAGGCCCGTGCTCAGCAGTGGGACATATATGGACTGATACAGAATACAGATACAGATATAGGATATCGCTTTGTTAAGAACCTATAAGTCTATAAAGAACCTTCAAGTTTCTTGTAGGATATGTTTCTGCATAGTAAATATTTCAAATTTTCTTCCAAATAATATAAAAATTTAAAATGTATGTATTCAAAAATGGACAAAGATATTATGGAAGGTATAATATGTAATAAATGGTTGCTTTGGCTGCAGTCGACTTTGCGGTTTCATACGGGTTGGCAGCTGTTTGCTTATTGTTGGTTTCATAATATGTACACAATACAACATAAAACAGAAGCTTCTTGGACGTTGTCTTGTTACTTAGGACTCAACGCATTCGCCAATTTTATTCCATATGATCTTATAAGAATAAAATACATGAACAATTCGTATGCAGGTAAATGTACCAACAATGTTATCTTACATTTATTTGTTAATCCTTATTTAAATATATTTTGGCTCCTAACTTTGTATCTGTCGGATCTACTGCCAACTCTAATAAGAAAAGAAGATTTGTTGGAAATAAACAAACTTAGAGGATATAAAAAGGTCATTGAGAGAATGCTTAGCAACAAGTTAAGTAATAATTCACATCTCTCAGGGTATGCAATCACTCACGTCCCAACCGGCGATTAAGCGATAAATCACAAAATTTATGAGCCAACCATCAAATACCAACGTATCATTGTCGGAAGTCCCGAACATAATCATTGATTTTTATTGTCGTATGCACAAATTTGAATATTATAATCGGCGGTGCCGCCAACGAGTACATCAGGTAGGCTGGCCGCGTTGACGTTCGTAACCAAATTACCCGCTTTCTAACAAACACCCGGACTTTTATGATAATGCGAGCAATTGATATTCACCACCACGTACGGTCACATTTGACCGCCATCTACATAGATGTACATTTTAAATTCAAATTGATGGTCTCGTAAACCTATCAAATGGTAAGGTGCTAGCATGGCATGACGCTAACTCGCGCCGTGATTGGCATTCGTTATGGCGGCCATCTTGTCCGTATGATTGGCCGCAAGATTGTTACGTCAGGATTATGAGTCCTTCCATTCATGCAACCTTTTGAGTTGGCTTTGGATACAATGGATTAGTCGAGGCGACGAATTTGTTCACGAAGGTCGAACCGTGTGGATCATTTTTCCTTATATCCCCCATTGTTTTGATGACATATGTAGCATTCGATGATTTTTTAAGCGTAAACGATGAAGAAATAAAAATATGATGCCACAGATATTTGAAAAACAAAACAAATGATGAGCCAAAGATATCTCCAATTTCAAGTGTCTACGGAGAATTTTAGAAATAATAGTATACAAATATGTCTAATCAACCAAATATTCCGTATACGTAACGCGCAAAAAAAAAACATGATGCTATTAAGCAAAACTGAAGTTGAAGTAGCAACACAATTTAAATTCACATACATGGCCATGATAAGTGACGTGAAGGAAACAGACAGACCATCAAAATCCGTCAGATATAAAGATCATAAAGGCCCGAAGCTATCTCAAAGGACATTAAACCATCACATTTCCCACGTCTACGCGGAGAAAGGAAACAAAAATGACTGTATAAAAATTATTATTCAAATCACAATCCTCGTAGAGACGAGCCGGCGCATGGCGTTAGGCCTAAATTGTATTTCAGTGACGGATGTGTACAAATATAATATGCGTACATATTACATGAATATTTTGAATACATCAGGAATATGAAACGTGCCCGCCCAAATTCTAACCACAAATTCCATTTTTGATGTTATCATTTTCCTGGCGCTGAGCTAACCTTGTATTACCAAGATGTATTCATTCCTTTTGGAAAAATTAGTAATATAGTAGCTTTTTATGCGGCGATTTGTTTCATGTTTTATTATAGAGTGCTTCTTTTTCAGGTTTAAAGTTGAATTGCTCAAAGTAAATAAACATTACTAAATTTATAATGTTTATTAAGTCAACAGTTTCCTGTATTTAGGAATGTTTATCCCCAAAGGAAGATTGATCAGCAGCAGTTATCAATTAAATTAGAATGAATCAAATTCAATTAAAGATAATAAATACAAAGCAATGAAATCTATTCACAAACATTAAAAAATCCTATAAATCACAAACAAAATGAGGAAAGACGAAAAAAATAATACAAATTGAGTTGTGAAAGAAATTCCCACAAAAAAGAACGCAGAACATCGGACTCATAAATTTTTCCTCGTAACGCATACGCCTTGAGCTGCCTGACTACTTGACATGGATTTCTATAGGTAACACACTGAATACAAATCGATTCTTACGACAGGAGGATTTCACCACGATACTGGGTCATGGGACGGCAACGTTTATAGACTCATTATGCATGAAGGCTAATTAAAAGGACTCATCGATAGTGACATGTGATGACATTATAAATGAGACGATAGGTTAGACCACAATGGACGATTTTGAAGATGTATCGATGAAGGTAGAAATTTATGATGAAGACGACAAAATATGTGAGTAATGTTTTGAAAATGAAAAAGTAAATAGCGTATGGATGATTGATAACACATTTGAAAGAGATCTAATAGTATGTAGGAGTGACACAGAAATACGTTTTTGTAAGTGATAGCACAGAGTCAATGACTTAAGATTTTATTCATTCAAAGCCAATATCGTATTTACTAAAACGGCTGTATGTGAAAATAGAATTTATATTTTTATGGTAGAATCTGGTAACGAGCTTAGAGTCAAATTTTCTTCAGAATCCTTAGGATTTCTGACTGAAGTTGTTGCAAGTATGTTTAATCTGGCGTACTGATACAATAACTCTTCACAACATTGTTGCTTCAACCATTAGCGTAGTAGTTAAAACATTCTTACATCCAACAACGCTCATACTTTTACATGTCATTTGGAAGTAAATGAAGCTATAACAGCAAAGATGATCCTATAAAATTACAACGCAACATCTGATAATCAAATAAACATATCCAACTGACATTAAGAAAAACAATTACATCAATTGTAGTACAAGAGATCATACGTTTTTATTAGCAAATAAAATGCAAGATTTACAAAACGCGGCGCTTTGTCCTCGATTCATATGCATTTGCAATTCTGACCGCTGCTGTTCAGATGATCACTTAAGGTGCAAGTAGTCCAACAAGCTTGGACCGCGGCCAAACGCCCCGAGAAGTTCTAATGAAGTTTTAAATACCAATTCTCAGATAATGGACAATTGGACAGCGGGTTTAGCTGTTACACAAATAATAATTAAAATGTTTAAGCATTTTTTGGTGTACATGTGTAGTGTTGAACAGGTTCGTTGGATTTATTATCAGTTCGATTTGATATATTAAAAGATGGTGATGAATACATCATGGTAAAATTCATGTCATTTCATTATATCATTGCTATTAAATATTGGTTTATTATTACAACCGTTCTGACAAAGTTTTCTTTTGTGAATTGTCCCCCTAATGCTCCCCTTGTGAGAATAGCACATAACATAAATGATCATGCAAAAATTGGTTGATTCGTAGTTCCTCAATTAAATTTCTATTGGCGTATTTTTTTAACTATAAGTAGTAACACGTTTTTTTGTGGATTGAGTGATGAATGACGAAACAAGTATGCCATTCGCCTGATGGTAAGCGATACGACCGCTCATGGACAGTAGCTAAATCAAACAACACCATGGATTATAAAGCAATGCTCGAAATTCCACTGCGCTCGCCATCCTAAGACATAAGATGTTAAGTCAAATTATGTCCAGTAGTTACTCTGGCTATGATGTCCTTCGAATCGGAACACAACAGTGTTAGTAGTAGGTATTACATGATCTTCGTCGTTGAAAAATACACGTGATTCGATCAACCACATGGACGTAGCCAGCCATAGGCTCAGGGTGGGTCAGCAGTCTAAATAATATGGAACTAGCAAAGTATACCCGCGGTCTTACCCATGTTAATTTTTTCATAAAAAAGCTAACCCTATATCATCCTTTATCTGTATTTATAATTCGAATATCCAAAACACTTTCTTGTTGCTTACCTATCTACACTTCGAAATCATCCATTCAAAAATATGTCTCTATCTTCAGCCGATTTAGAGGCTTATATCTATATACCTATAGATAATTCGTTTACCTAGATATTTTTTTTAAGTTTGGTTAGGGACCCTATAGGTCTGAGCCAGGGTGGGGCAAGCGACCCACTCTGCCCCACTGTGGCTACGTCCATGATTAACCACGCTAGTTTTAGCAATAATAAAGGAGTTCAGTACTTACAATCTACATGACATTTCCTAAGTTTGTTGGCATCTTCTCCGTGACACAGCGTGTACAGATTCTTCCCCGTGAGCTCTTCTGCAGTGTAGCCAAGTAATTCTGACACCCTGCTGGGATAGACATACTTCGATTAATACACAGTACACAAAGACTTTGACGATGTTCACAAAAATCATAAGATATACTTTTTGAAATTTTCTAGAGGAACAATTTAGAAGATTATAGATAAGTCATTTTATTACGTTGAGAATTTAATAAAATGACTTCTGAATGAATGAAAATGAATTAAGAATCATTAAGAAATAACTTTAAAGGGAAACAATTTTAATATCGCTGAATGTTTGTGATATTTTATTTGGGTTGTTAACGGTGAGATATGTTGTTTACATATGATATACGATGCATTCAATGTTAATTTTCAACTTCAAGAACATAGTTTATGATTTGAAGTCATGGAAGCAACGGCCCTTAGAATTAGTTAATTCTACAATATATCAAAAATTGAGCAGAGACTAAAAGTTGGAATGTACGCAAACAACAAAATAATATTGTACGTATAACAAATCTAGTTTCTAACTCATGACAGCTCTCATTTTCAAAACTAATCAATACTTTAACATTAAACCTTTTTAACAAATACATAAAACCTGAAATACCTCGGCTCGCAATGCGCTATCCTGAAGTCGAAGTTGATTCTAGTGACGAACATGTCTGACTCCAGCCTGATTTCATGGACAGAGGGCGGTGGCAGCGCTATAGCCAACGCCACCATACCGAGGAGAACTGTGGGTGACTTCCTACTGTGAGAGAAGGAATACTGCGGCCGTAACCTGCACAGCATTAGTACCACCTAGAAAGAAGAGAGGTTGGGTTAAAGGAGGTTTAATATGGCATAACGTTTAATATTGCTTTTGTTCTTTTTGTCAAACAAATTTTGGTCTTTGATTGTGTATTTAAAATTTATCAGTGAATTTATTGGTCTATGTACAGTTTATAACATATTTAATGTTATATGTATTATGGTTGTACTGTTTGTTTTCCAAAAAACAATAAAAAAATGGCATTAATTTAGTTCTGGCGAAAAATATTTGGCACGGGTGTTGTAGAATTGAAATGTTTCTGTTTTCCAAATAAATATATTTTTGGAATTAGGGTCTATAAATATTCGGTATGTTTATTGATAGCATTTTTTTGAAATATAATGTATAGTCCCGTATTGAAAGTATCACCACGCACTATAACGGTGAAGGAAAACATCGCGAGAAAACCTGCATGCCATAAGGATTTTAAGGAATCCTATGAGTAAAGTCCGCCAACCCGTACGAGGCCAGCGTGATGGACTATACGGCCATAACCACTTTCAATCTTACTCGCGATTGTTGAGAAGACTCGTGCCCTGCAGGGGAACGTATGGAAATATTGTCTCGTATGTATATCTTCATCATGAATATTGTGATATAGAAACTATTAATTTTATACGTGAATGGTTACTTACGAAGAAATAATCTAAATACGCAACATCTTCACATTTGTATTGCAACGATAGGTATTATTAAGAAACAAATAAATAAATAAAAGCATAATCTAATACTATAGTATAAAGTACGTATGTATTTACAACAAAAACACATTTAAAAGCTCTAGTTGGATAATACGGTCACATTCTCAGTGACGAAAACATTCGGAATTCATTCAACGCAGTTATTACGTACTAAAATGCCATATAAATATTAATTATTTTCTCATTTTATTTCATTTTTATGTTGTAGTATGAATAGAATAAGTAACTTTATAGCACAAAAGAATACTTCCCCGATAAGACGTCTTAAAATATACAAAGAAAAATATGTACGCGTTTTTTTTAAATACTTTCGTAAATTTAATAAATAACAGCTCGAAACTTGCGGAAGGTTAGAAGTGCCTTAATTTACTGAAGCCTTATAACTCGTTAATTTCTTTCCTACACAAAACCTCCAAATATTTATGTCAATGCAGCTATGAATGGCCATAATCTAAGGGTAGTTAACAGGCGGCAACTGTCAGTTTCTTTTATATAAACAAATTATATTTATTAATTCATGTATAATTTAGACAGCCCTCATTTTCCTATTTATATATCCATACAAAGGTTGTCTGGAATTGCCTAGTGTGATAAGGTTGCGTCTTATCCTATATTTTTTTCTTTCTATGTAGTAAAAATAAGTATTAAATAAATAATACAATTCTTCATTATACATAGGTAATGCTATAAAAACATATTAATTTCAAATCAATGTTAACAAACTCATAAAGAAAACTCCACCATAAAGTAATAAAGAAAGCCATCAGAACTCGTCAAATTCAAAAACAACAGTAAACTGAAAACGTGTCTGTTCTAATATAATCTAGTCTGAAAAGCTTTTTGTCACGAACAATGCTGCGAAATCACGTACGTTGCATATTACCTGGCAAAGTTGGAATGTAAGGAGGATCAACTAATTTGCAATTTTACCAATAAAACCTTAGCTTCGGGCGGGTTACCCGCATTATGGTAATAAACGGTTTGTATTAATTGCTTTATCGATACCAGAACTGTATGAGCCATTTAGATTGAGATAAATAGGAATTATGGATTTAAGTTTGTTGTATTAATTATAGGGGAAATTGAGGAAGAGAATTTAAAAACACTACATCGAAATGCACGTAAAATACCAATATAAAATTGGTATGTATAGTTAAATTAAGTTCATGGCATTACTGATTTATCAATCTTGGTTGGGTCGTAATACAATTATTATTTTTAAATACTATTCATTAAGCCTCAACCAGAATGGTCTTTAAAGCCATTTTCGCAGACATTGGAAAATATTTTAAAATAACAGTTACTAATTGATACAAAAACATTGCGCATACTTACAAAAATCAATATACCAAACGTAATAATTCTAAATAACAATGTTGTATTTTCGCCTATTTTAGATACACATTTAAATAAACTATTTTTACGGAGTTTATCGTGGATTTGGTCTAATTAACATTTTTAACTTCCCAGCGTTTGTATTCTAATATCTTTCGTGGTCACGTTGCGGACTGAGGTATTTGTCATCCTCTTTGTGAATGTTACAAAATCTACCTTCGTTTTACAATAATAAAAAATAAAAAGTTAATTTAAAAGGTTATTTATCTGTGTACCGACTGCCTCGGTGGCGTAGTTGTACTAAGGTACGGTTACAATGCTGAGGTCTCGGGTTCGAATCCCGGGCTGGGCAAAGTGATATTGGATTTTTCTATCCATTATCAGTCAGGAATTTGTGCCCGATATGGCGATAGGCTCGCCACCTATCACATTGTGGGACGGAACATACAAGGCGAAATGTGGGTGTCCTGGCACCTCTGCCTACCCCTTCTTGGGATATAGGCGTGAGTTTATGTATGTATGTATTTGTCTTGCCTTGTTGGACATTAGTAGATTTATGTTGTATTCCGCCCTAGTCATAAGCATATCTCTTTATTACTACAAATTCTCGGTGTTATTAAAGCATCATCATATTTCTTCTAACAGATGGTCCACTGAAAGCAAATAAAGAACGAAGCCCCTTCTTCCGGCAGTCCAAAAACCGTTTATGAAATAAAAATGAAATTTACACCCCAGAAAACAATCCGCAAGCAATTTTACTGTCTTGGTACATTATTCGCGGGTCGCTTGAGATATAATCTCGTTTTATGACCTGGCACCGAGTTAAGGCAAAAATTATAGGCGGTATACGCCACTGGCACCCCATCCCTCACAATAATTCTAATAATACGCCATCTAAGAAAGATAAAGCTATGAATCCATTTGTGGCAATAAATGGTGATATAAATATTTGTAGAATTATTTAGGCTTGTAAAACTAAATTTGTTATTATTCCAGGGTCAATAATTGATGTCATAATCTTATCCTATTGTAATGGTATCTTTAAATTCATCAAACGATAATTTCATTAAACTATATGGCACATTAAAAATTAGTATCAATCTCAGGTCCGGCGATCTACGTTTTGTAGTCGTAGTAACTCTTCTTATCAATTAGAATATACGAGTACAAGTGAAAGTAAGTAAATTCTTAAGAATTTAAATCTGTTGGTAAATGAACCTTAGTTATCGACGAAATCGTTGATAAATTTAATATTCATCAACTTACGAATATTATAATGGATTTTCTAACCTTTCCAAATTATACTCTAGCCAAAACACCTTAATCTTTGTTTCTTTATCACATCTTTAGTCATAACATCTAAAGGTTACACATTAATAATTGATAATATTTTCCGCAGTTTCTTCTCAGTGATACCCACCCGCCAGTTCCCCGAGTTACCACCCTCTCCATATCTTGAAGCATCACCCTCCTTGCTTCTTCCAACCTAGATCGAAAATGAAAATTCAGCGTGCATTTATTTCTCATTCTATACTAAATAAGAAACATTTGTCCACAAATTTTCATAGTCTTCTCTTAGTTATTTTAGGAGTTACTGTATGTTTTATTGTTGTTCATTGGCCTCCTCTTTTTGAGTACTTTTTGTGCCATAGTAGATTTTTGTCTTAAATTATTTACAATTTTATTTCTCATTATAATTATTTATTTCTAAGTATTTACAAGTTAGTAGAATTGTTCGAATCAAATGGAGAAAAGAAAATTTAGTTTTCGAAAATTCAAAACAATAGAAACTACCATTTTACTTTTGCTATGGTCAAAAATAATTACAGTAACACTAAGATCATCAGCTGCAAAAACTGTATCATCGTCGTAAGTAATATCATCGTCCGTTACAAGAAATATTTCTACAGATTCTCCTAAGTCTGCAGTCACTAAATCTTCTTTTCCCCCAATGTTCTTATGACATATCCTTACCCTATATCCTGAAGATTTAAAATGGCAGCCTCTCTTAGTCAGTGTGCTTTTCATCCTCACGCAGAACGCCCGATCCATGCCTCGATACAGCGCCCCACTCGCCGCCAAACTCATTTGCGATGATACTGTTAATGAAAAATATATTTAAGTAAATAAAGAATAGGTTGACGTGGATATATTTGGAGGAGGCTTGTGTTCAGCACAAGATTTTCTGTGGCTGAGGAAGAAAAAATAAAATACAAGATAGCGAAGGGTTGGAATGTGCAATTACTAGGTAGATAGATGATCCGATGATTTTAACTGATGGGAATAGCTGTTAGGAAGATGATGATAAAATTATATAAATAAATAGTTCAATAAAGTTAGAATAATGCAATGCTTTCTGTCAAAGGACCGATGCTATGGAGCCTGTCAATTCTAAAACATTTTATTGAGAGACAAATTACCGATAATAAATTATATATTTTTAAATTCATTGCTGATATATGGTATTTTTGAACTCTGTAAAGTTAAAAATAAAGCAAAGTATAAACCACAATTGAAGAATAAAATAATTCTGATTAATGATATGCGTGGGAAAGGAACATAAAAATATTGTTTGTAAAAAAGTAGACGTTAAAGAGGTGTGGTTTTATATGTTTAGTGTTACAAATAAGTGTAGGAAAAAAGGAGTACAATGAATATTGTACAAATTTATAAATTTAACATCATGTATTCTATTAATGTTGTACGTTGAAAATCTTTTAAAACAAATTTTTCCTAATGTTCTACAATGTTTAAAATTTTCCGTTCAAATCTCAAAATGGAAGTGACGTGAAGTGATAAATATAAAAACAACTCTTCTAACCAGATTATAAAATTCCTCCACGTATCAGAAATATTTGTACACAAAACTCGATCTAATTACAAACACGTACGAGTACTTTAATTTCGACACAAAAGGCAAGGTTTTACAGACAATCATGAGGTAGCTCGGTTGATGGATTGATCGGAGGATAAATAATTAAAAGGTTTAACTCGGATCGGTTGGGTCCGTTCCGTCCACATCACGCCTTAATTGATTTCACCAGCATCACTTTTGGAAATCAATTTCTCTGCGGTTCTAAAAGTTTGGTGCTTTTTGTTTTTTTTTTTTTAAGGTGAGTGAGCGGTGCTGAATATCCAGAGACGTTGAGGTTCAATATAGCAGTTATAAGAAACGAAATAACAGGCCATTAATAAATAAAGGAACTATGAAAGGAAATAAATAGAAAATATTGACAATAACGTGATGTAAACTACAAAACCATGAAAAAGTCAAAGACAGTTCAAAAATTGGTTTTAAAATATAATTTTAGAACCCACAATATTAGAACTTTCTTATGTTGTACTTTCATATACTAAATTGACATAATTAGTTAAATAATCTTAATAATAATCATGGAGGCTATGCATTACTGTGCGTTATTAGTGACAATTACCTATTTTCTGTCATGACTCATTCTCATGACAATGATGAACCTCAGGCTATATGAGGCGATGTGGACGTTCATATAATCACGTAGGTCAAAAACATCTATATAGAGCCCGTCTATTTTAATTCTTATAGTGCATAAAAACTTATAGATGAAAATAATTTCTCAACCCTGTCAATCAAAATCAATATTGAACTGTCTGAAAATAACGGAACATGCGGTATTTTGATTACACAGTAAAAATAATTTTATATGAAACATTTTACATAATACACTTTTGTAACGACTTTACCTAACAAGATATTTTTTACTCTCTTACACCATGCCTCTTTATTCCAAGCCTTTCTATAACGTTCACAAACAAAAACACAAACGCATGACCACCACATTCAGCCTATAAATAGGTTTGATCGAAATAATAATTTCCGAATATGTTTTTTTATATCCAATCTCAGCCTAACCCGTTGCTCAGCTAATAGAGTTATTCTTTTGCAAATCACATTGGTTATAAAAAAAGACATTCTAGTATGACCGCTATCCTAGATGTCTCAATTACTTTCACAATTCCACCAGTCATTTTAATCTTTGGCAATAGCGTCAGAATGTCCAGTACAGTGGACAATAGTCAATGTCAATTGGTATAGCGTCTTTGTATCAAACACGTAATAAGATTGACTCAGTGGTCAACTATTCAAATAGCCTTGGCTTTGTTATAGTAAAAGTGACATTAGGAATTCCTATGATCACTTCAATAACCTCATTTTTAGGTATTTGGTTTTCCGGATCTTGAATAAGAATTAAGGTTGATGTCTCGTCTTCACATAGAGCTTAGAAATATTTAAGTGCGAAACAGAAGTTTCAAGAAGGTAGTTGGTATTATTAAAGATTTCATATACTCTGTTTCTGACAATAATAAAATAAAATATGCAGTTGATCGATAAGAATTTAATTCTAAGAAGTGAACGTTCAAATGTTTCCAGTAATTCATATTCTGAGTATTTTGTATCTAAAATGATTCAGTTATTAGCACAATGAAAATTGAGAAGAGATACAAAATAAAGGTCCTATCCAATAATTTTTATACACAAAGCGATCATATTCAAAGCAGCATAAAACATTCAAAATATATTTATACGTTATTTGTACAAATAGATACTTGAGGTTTATTTTTTGTCTGCATCGCCGTAAGCTATTTGGATTTCATTGTAACTACATTGAGAGCAATTGATTTCTCCCGAATATGACTGGCCTTTTGTGTAATAGATTTTCCTTAGACTAACGGAATCAATTTTGGAGCCGCTTGCACCCATCAATTCACTGACATCATCACACGAAATTTCAGCTTCCAAGTCAATGGCTATCAGTTGACAATGTGGTCATTTCTCCACGGAGTAATGTTCTGTGGGTTCGTTTCACCACGCCCGTCATCTCACAATGCTTCAGTGTCAGCCACCAAAATCCTGATTGATTTTTTATCGGTAACTTTTTCAACACCTCATGAGAGTAAATTGAAATCGATTCTGGCCCTTAACGCGTTCGAGATGTTAGGAATAAAATCAAATCTGGAAAAAAATATATAGTTTCATGGCAAATAAAGTATTTAAGAGACCGTTAGTCATCATGGCAGTGTGACAATTAGTTTCTGCCGCCTTACTACGATTAATTTACAGAAATGAATGGTATAAAAAAGTAATAAAGCTCAGTGGTCCAGTATCTCGTCTCGTCACAGTTCCTGAATCGAGGTCCGTGTGATTTCACAAGTGGAATTCGAATACACGCAAAACAATGAAATGAAAATACAAAAATTCAAATTGCGTATATTCAAACGATGTTTTTTCAACGTCGCGACTTAATGCCACAACAATAATAAAAACTCCGAATGCAGTGAAGCAGGGAACAACCGTTTGACAATAAAAATTATTATACGAATGAATTTTTTGCTTATTTCCACGTTTAATTGAACTGAGTGCCCATTTTGAAATTAAAGTTAGATGCACTTGTACTTGGTTTTCGTGAGTACTTGTAGGCGCCTGTCGCTTTCGACTTTTAAACAGTTCCCATAGAAATAAATAAAATATTATTTTGTCGGACAAAGGTGAGTACTGACACCCCATTGACCGTTTCATAAGCTCCCAACGCGCCGTGAAGAGTCAGTAATCTAATTTCAATTTGGTCCACAACTTATTATTATCACACTGGGCGATTCGACATACCGAGTGAAATTCTGGATCGGTATTGTCACTGATTGAAGTAGGTGCAACGGCCTCAGAAATAAGTGAAGTTTAATTGAATTCTGAACGGACTTTTTTTCAATTTTTTTTCATCCGGTGAAGACGAGTTGGTGATTTCAGTTTTCTTTTGGCGCTTCTGATGTGACACCTATTTGAACGTAATGAGTAACGGTTTTCAATGGCGTCACTTTACTGTTTTCAGTGGGGTTTTTGTATAACTTTTTGTTCAAGTTAAACCATGTTAAACGGTATCATCAATACCATAAAGTAGAACAGAATAAGAGTGACCAAGCTATTTGTTACAAAAAGAATTGTTTAGCGTTAGACGCGTGCTATCTATAATGCATTATGATCCATAAACGCATTATGATAAAGTACCATATCTGATACATCAACGCAATTTCAAACAAAAGACATGTAAAAAATTGACAGAAATGAAAGGCGCAAAATATAACCAATAACTATGAATTGTAAACTAAAATAGCTGTCATGTTTTTTGGACAAAAAGAATAGAGAGGAAAGTAGGTAATTCAGTCAGTCATTTTAGCATTTCATTTTCCTTGTAGCTTTGCATATTAACAAGAAAAAATCGTGCACTTTTGCCATAAAGAAACATTAAGAGACTCATGGCGCATTTTTGGCGCTCATGAAAAATCCTTAGACTTAGATTTGAAAATAATGAATTTACTAGGTATGTATAATATTTTTAGAAACAACCTTTTACTTTAAAGGCCTTATTCATAGACTGTTTTAAAACCCATTGTAGTTATCAAATGTTTTGTCTTCTTTCTGTATCAGCCCATATACGTCCCACTGCAGGGCACGGGCCTCCCCTACAATCGACAGTACGATTGAGAGTGGTTAGGCCATATAGTCCACCACGCTGGCCTAGTGCGGGTTGGCGGACTTACATACCATAGAAATTCTTATAAATCGCTATGGTATGCAGGTTTCCTCACGATGTTTTCCTTCACCGTTTTTAGTGCGTGGTGATTGACTATCAATACACACATGACTCCGAAAAGTCAGAGGTGTGCCCTGGGATTCGAACCCGCGACCACCGTGAACATGTTGGCAGTCGCGTCTAGTCCGTTTACCAACAGGCCACCACGCACTTTACTTTTGTTGTACTTTACTTTTGTCTTCTTTACTCAAACTGAATTCAATTTTCGTTCGAAAGGGACAAAACAATCGTGAAATAAATAGTTTTTAAAACTCGATGAATAACGCCATTAATGTTTATCTAAGACAACTATTTTGTAAGTTAACTATACGTGATTGAACCTGAAAAAAAAAACTGTATCCCTGATTGAACCTGGAAATAACTGCATCCGTATATCACTCCCTAATATTTTAATTTATCAGATCATAGTTGGTATTGTTTAGTTAACATTTTAATCAGTCGCTGGATGCAGGCTCCTTCCAAAAGATCCCTATGGAAATCAGCCTATGTTCACTAGTAAACTTCTAATTGAAGAGAGAAGGAAATATTTTCCTGTGGCTCAAGAGAGATGGAAATAAAATATCTTACCATCTGGATTGTTAGTCCCATGTTGGCTTCCCTCCTCGCTCCCTGACGCTGGACTATTGAGTCCCGCCCCTCCACCCCTCCCCGCTAACGACAGGCCCAGCTGCTCAGCGATCTCCGCGTGGTCTGCCTGGTGCACGTAGTCGAATATACTACTCCCCGTCATTTCTACCTGGGGATGAGAAAGATAATTAAATTTGCTGTCACTTAAGGTCAAGGATCATTAGTGGTAATTGTCAACCAGGATGCTAGAGTATGTGTTTTGGTGGTAGAAAGAGATGACAAACATTGTTCTCTATGGAGTTATTAAACACCGGCTCTGAAACCATAGACTGCGAGGTCAATCCTCGGGCAACGATTTCTTTTTTAATTCTAGCACTGCATAGATGTAGACTTTTATTTCGGGCGTAGGTGTTTCTGAGACCTAAAAGTCTTACGTAGTACCTAATAGTAGTATCTAATATGTCCCAAGACTTGAAGTTAATGTGTGTTTGCATGCACGCTATGCACGTGTCTATTGGATATATCTTTATCTATCTTTAATGTTTTCTGGATTGATGAAGCACAAGTTGTATTTTTTGCATAATCATGTTCATTCTTTATAAAATTTATGTCTTTTATTGCGGGCGTAAGCTGATTAGCTAGTGGAATCCAAAGTTAAGCTATGATTCTTGCTCAAGAACTTTCGAAATACTAGGTGCACGGCATAGCAAATCCACTGGATGTCATTGTATCAGATGTATCATTCATTAGATAAGTCGTTGACATGAAAAGATAGCAGATTATTTATAGTTTAGAAACAGCAAACAAGCAAGGGCCGTTAATAGAAGCTAATTTCCTTTAATACTATCAATGTATGTATGATCAACACGACATGGTTATCAAAATGATCATAAGTAATCATTAATAATGAGTAAGGATGATTAATTTCTATAGATATAATATTTTTAATAACATTAAATATTATGGGACTCTAAAATAAAAGTTTTGACTTTTTAGTCATCGTTAAAATTTAGATGGAGTGATGGAGATCGTATTTAAAGCTGAACCTTCAAATACATTCTTAAGCGAAAACAGTAACAACCGTATTTTTCTGTTCAATCCTTACGAATATAATATGTAGTTTCTTTATTACAAATATATGTATTTACAAAAAATTATTGGTATAAATAAGCAATGAAGACATAAATCATTTTATAATGTCTGTAGAAAGACTTGTATAAGCGTGAAATGTAAATCATCTGCTAAAAATTGAATAAAGATTTCAAATTACGTTTTATTTGGAGTGAAATGAGTACTATTTTAGAGTAAAATAAAAATGTTTATGGGTACTTATTTATTTTTTAACCAATTAGATTTAGAATTAGATATGAATAGTATTCAAAATTGATGCTTAGAGGAGGCTTATGTTCAGAAGTGAACTTCCTGTGGCTGAAGAGAGAGAGACAGAGAGAGGGTATAAAAAAAATATTGTTCCTATATTCCATAATAATAATGAAATAATGGCACGGTACTTAAATAATCGTAGAAAATCAAATGTTGATCTCGTCACAGTCAGAAGAAAACCGTATGCCATTCATCAGTACATCGAAAACATAAATTATCATATCACAAAAGATATCCCTTCAAAGATACCTCCCATGTATTTTGCCATTCATCTAATAGTTCGCTATATACCATAGGAAGCGGTTTAAATAATCTGTCGAATTTTAAGAGTTCACGTGCAGTTAAAAATCTTTTATCCATATTCTCCCTAGTAGAGTAATACATGGCGGCGCGACGTTGCACCTCCAGATCGACTGAAAGTACACCCGCCAGGACAGGCAAAGCTTCGGTACTAACAGTTCTATATGCCTTACACAAGAATATCAACGCCAAACGTTGGCTCTGGAGCAGTTTTCTTCGCACAGCACCGATAGTAGCCCTATCAGCCCATACGGGAGATCCATAACAAATACATCCTAAGTAAGTTGCTTGTTGTTGATTTTTAGTGTATTGAAAGATAGACCCCATGTTGATTTCGATATTCTTGTCAAAGCAAAAAAGTTCCTTTTCGACTTTTCCCCGACGTTCTTAATGTGTTCCAGAAAGGAAAAAATCCTTTCCAAAATTAAACCGAGATAACAAACCGATTCTTTTTTCTTTACAGTGATACTATTAAATTTAATTCGCGGCGTTGATTTTAAAGTTCCTTTTAGAAGTAATTGGAACGTTTTATGTGGTGCAAACTGTAAGCGATTTCGATGTCCCCAATCACATATTAATTTTAAACACGCGTCTGCCATATTTTCTAATCCCGACCTACTGTTTGACTCTATAAGCAAGAGGCCATCGTCCGCATATCCGGTCAAAGAACACCCTGACGGTAAGGGGATTGTAAGAAAATCGTCGAAGCCTAAATTCCACAAATAAGGACCTAAGACCGAGCCTTGTGGACAACCCATTGTCAGTGGTTTCGACACGGCATAGTGTCCAAGTTTAAGTTTTGTTGTTCCATGCGAGAAATACGAGTAAATAAGTGAATATATATTTTTAAAGCAACCTCATAATTTCAACTTAAGAAGCAGCATTGGCCACCAAGCGTTGTCGAAAGCACCGGAGATGTCCAGAAAAATACCGAGTACATATTTACACACCGATGTACTTACCGCTCTTCTAACCGAAATTGCCGCGTCGATAGTTGACTTACCCGTAGTAAAACGGAACTGATTTCCGTGAAATTTTGGTCCGCCCAATTTATACCAATTATACCAATATTTTCCTTGCGTGCGTGATCGTTTGACGAAGACATGGCTAGATGTCGATTATTGCGTATCACAGTTCCTCACGGGCCATGGTTACTTTAAGTCTAAACTATACTCTTTTAAGCTTGTGGAATCGCCTGCGTGCCCATGTTCAACAGCAAATTGCGAATATGAACAATCCGCGCATCATATACTTTGGGAGTGTAGTCTTTGGCAGAATGAGCGTAAAACCATGCTGGATAGTATGCAAATATCATCTGGAGTTGTATACTACACGGACCTTGTAGAGACTAGGACGAATTTCCGTGCTTTCCGGCGTTTTTGCCATACCTATTACTGGAATCAAGTATAACAGCTCACATATTAGGTCCCATTTAAATGTTATAAGGATTTGATCCGTGGTGCTTTACAGCTGGCTTCTCCGACTGTAAAAGTCTTTTTGCGAGGTTATTTACCTCTTTATTTCATTGCTTTGTCACCTGCTTTGCACGGAGGGAAGTGGACAATAATTTATTTCCAACTCCTCCTATTAATTTAACTTTCTGATTGATTTCGTTGCGGGTTAAAGACAAGTTAGACATTCCCGGAGACTCGCCGAGCTTCAATGCTCGGTGTCATTACATTGCGTGCCACTGTTGATCCTGGCTTACAGGAGTTGCAGTGGTGGGTGTGAGGGCGGGACAGTCTCCATCACAAAAGATATGCGAGTGTGATGGAATAGTCGGTAGGTGTCCACCTCACCGAACATACACCAAATATGTGATACCCTCAACAAAGGTCAGGTAAAAAGTACCCTGAACTGACGAGAATGCATGAAGAGGTTGATGAAAGTGGATGAAGTGGAAGTAATATGTCAGGATCGAGCAAAGTGGCGGTCTATAGTCTCTGCCTACCCCTAAAGTATGTACGTATAAAAGCTGCACATATTGATGATAAAGATTTACAAATTAATCAACTCGTCAGACAAATCCGCTTCAAGCTTAACACAGTATACGAGTTCATACCCAAATGACAAAAAAATCTTAATGACGAACTCCAAAATGACTGAATGGTCTGCCATGTCACGTACCGAGCCATCGTTATGAATGAACACGGTTTTATCGCCCATCGCCAGTACGTGGAGCCTTTCGTCCAACTAGCCTGGCTATTTGAAGGAAATTATAGTGTTTATCTCAAAGAAACTGTACTTACGATCTGAGCTGTGAAATTGTAGTAGATCTGACGGATTGATAGTTGGTTTTCTGTAATTGCTTTTGTTGATGGCTTGTTCAATTGTTATGGTTGTTTTAGATCTAGCTACAGGACAAGTTATGGAATTTAAGCGTGTGCTAAGACAGCCAATAAACATGATATCCATGATGTGGTCAGGTATTTAATGTATTTGCTATATAGAATTAAAAAAGGACTTACTATTAAACTATAGAATCAGGAATAACAGCAGAAGTTTCTAAATAACATACAGGAGTACATAACACAATGTTTTTAGTAAATCCTAATCTTGCAATAGCTTTTATTACTTATGATGATACTCAAAGCCGAAATATTTAAAACAATCTGTTCAAACCAATTGAACATCATCTTCAGAGACTACTTTCCATTAATAGTAAGATACCTTCAGGTATGTTCAGAAATTAATAAAAAGCCATCCATAAAACAAATAACATATGCAAATAAAACTTTCTCAATGATCCTTTCACGGCGTATGCAAATGCGTCTTTAAATAAATTTATCAAATATAATTGTGGGACCCTATTACGCATTCAGTTGTCGTGTATCCGCGCTGGAGGCTTGCATGTGAATATACTATAAGACAATGGTGCTGTAGAGGTGGTCGCTTCTCGGAAAGATTCTAAGGATTTTATGGTGTTTACTGATATCAGCCTTACCATTGACAGCGTACAAATTTCCACAGCGATACGTACAGGAATTCGAATGCTGTTTGAATTTTGTAACTGTATTGTTTGATTGTGTTTCAGGTAAGGCGCCTCGTATGGTAATTAAGGTGTTTTAGTAAATACGTTAATTTTAATAGAGATACAAATCCTGCTTGACGTAAATTAGAACAATTGCTAAGATTTTTGTTGAAATTTTTACAGAATGGAGATTTTTTGTATTGTGATGAATGGTGAGACGAGCATGCCGTTCGCCTGATGGTAAGCGATACAAAAATGAACAGTAGCAAAACAAACAAAACCTTGAGGAACAAAGCAAAGCTTGGCATTCCACTGCTTTTGCCACCCTGATACACGAGATATTAAGTCTCAATATATCTAGTATTTACTCTGGCTGTAATGTCATGCAGTCCAAAACAAAATAGTGCCTTTACACTGCTGTTTGGCGGGAGAAATCGTCATTGTGGTGGTACCTATCTAGGCGGAATTCCATATACCGGGTATATCAAGACTGCTACCGAAAACGAAGCCGGGTGATAGTTTAAGCGACTTCAGACACAATGCAACAGAAAAAGTTGCAAAAAAAAGCGACAAATTTTTTTGTTATTTTTTTCTATGGCCATATTTGGGTGGTAAATACATATTTTCCTAAAATAATAGTGTATATCCTTTTATTTATAAATACTCTAAGGTATAAAAGAGTTTAAATTATTTTTTTAGCAATAACTATGGATTTACCACCCAAAATTGACGATATTTAAAAAATCATAAAAAATAATTGTCGCGTTTCTATGCGAAATTTTTAATTGCATTGTGTTTGTAGCCACTAAAACTACCACCCGGCTTCGTTTTCGGTAGCAGTCTTGAGATACCCTGTATGAGAGACCTACCACATGTGATAAGTGCTAACTGCCATCCATGATTCAAATCACGTTCAAATAAACTATATTTTAGTTCAAACATATCAATCATTTTTTTTTTTTTTTGCAGTGAATGGCGATACGAGCAAGCCGTTCGCCTGATGGTAAGCGATACGACCGCTCATGAACAGTAGCAACATTCCACTGCGCTCGCCATCCTGAGACATAAGATGTTAAGTCTCAATATGTCCAGTAGTTACTCTGGCTACAATGTCCTTCAATCCGAAACACAACAGTGCATTTAAGCAGTGTTGTTTGACGGGAGAAATAGACATTGCGGTGGTACCTACCCAGATGGCCTCTCACACATATATATATATATACAGGGTATATCAAGACTGCTACCGAAAACGAAGCAGGGTGGTAGTTTAAGTGACTTCAGACACAACGCAATAGAAATTGCAAAAAAAAGCGACGATTTTTTTTTGTTATTTTTTTTCCTATGGTCGTATTTGGGTGGTAAATACATTTTTATCCTAAATAATAGTGTATACCATTTTATTTATAAAGACTCTAAGATATAAAAGAGTTTCAATCATTATTCCAGCAAAAACTATGAATTTACCACCCAAAAATGACGATATTTAAAAATCATAAAAAATAATTGTCGCGTTTCTATGCGAAATTTTTAATTGCATTGTGTTTGTAGCCACTAAAACTACCACCCGGCTTCGTTTTCGGTAGCAGTCTTGAGATACCCGGTATATATATTTCATACAGCCAGATCAAAAATAATGTGAATAAAATAGCTTATGAACCTTAAGTCATGATTCATAAATTTACTCACGTTCTTGCAATAAATTGTTTTAATAAAGACAGGCGAAAAACAAACGCAAAAGTAATTATTTCTACGAAATCATTCCGTTCACATTTTTTGTAATTTATGCTTTTAACTTTATACTAGTCTGAATTAATGAAAGATACATTTCCGTTAGTTTGGCTTTTTAATTTCCATTTCTGAAATGTTACGTAAATAGAAGAATCATTATCTGTAATGCATCTCGTGAAAGTGTCATCTTATCAAACACAAGTATTGTTTATTTTGAATACTCAATTCACCGCAGTGTAGTATCCCTAAATCATAATTCTTCATTACCATCATAACACCCATATTCTCATTACCCACACGAGAATCCACATTAATCTCTTTATTGCCTCGAACCAAATATCACCGTACGAGAAAAACACAACGAATTTAATATAGAGCCGAATAGCCTGACATGTAGTTTATAAGAAAGTATCTACGCTTATTTACCAGGAAGTTTATGTGCACACACACTGTGTGAAATGTGTGTGTGTGTGTTCGCAGACATATTAGGATGGGAAGCACGCCCGCGCTTGCCCAAGACGTGACTGGCATGTCGTATCGTCCTTTTCCCCCCATCGTGTGTCCCGCTCGCACCATCCCCAAAGCCCGCCATGTTGAATTTCCCACTTTTCGGACTCTTTTCACATCGCCTTTTAATTTCGTAACGTTATTTAATTCCGATGTACCTTTTTCAGCGTCTGATGTTTTGTCGTTGTTAAGTGAAATAAAACATTTACATATTTATATTTTTATATATTGTAGCTCTTGTTACTTTGTAAAAAAAATTCAAAGGTTTCGTTTTGTATAGGTACATTTATATAGACCGTATATGTAATATAATCATCAAATTTGATTTCTTCATCTATATTAAAATAATTTATGTCTGATTTAATTTTCTTGTTAAGATTACGTTTCCCCTTTTTATTTTGGTGAGTTTACTTTGTACTCGAAACTCGTAGATTCCATTTCCAAACATTATTGTCTATTTAGATTTAAACATGCGTTTTATTGGGAATGCAGACATTTATTTGCATTCAATTCTGCAACGAATTCTCTTATTCTACGAAATAGTTAACAATTAGAAGAATTTCATTTACATACAAAATATTATTGTAATCTTGTTTACTTCCTTATTGAATACTTGTACATTATATGTTATTATCTAGGCGCCCATCCGTTTAGAAGAATTATCTTTTATCAAACTCTATTTGTAGTTATTTAAATGATGGTATGTATGTCTTCGTTGGAATGTATTTCCTTAAATAGAAATACTACAGCTATTTACAAATGACTTTGTATCTTGGAAGCTAAAAACATAAATAAAACATCGATTTCGCTACCTAACTTGGATGACGTAGTAAAGAACTTTCAGGTTTCCGCTTTGGATGCCATAATAAATGCAAAATATCACTCACCTAGCAACGTATCCTTTAACGTCCATATTGAGATAAATTATTTACAAAATTCTAATTACTAGGCATTGCTTGACTGACAAGATACCGTAGGTCCAAGTTTTCATTAAAATACTTTCTTTCAATCGATGCTTTTATTAAACCACACGAATGTAATGTACTGACCTGACAATAAGATACCAGTTTGCAAGTACGTAGGTATCAGAAAGCACGGGAGCCTTTATTATGCTGAAACAAACTCACAAACATTTCGACAAAATATACCACGATTCGGGAATAAAGACTCCAAGTCTATTCTATTGGCGGCGTTTCGTGTGTTAAACAACTAACCTCCATCCTCTGCCCAATAAACGAACATAAAAACTTAATGCCCGCAGTTATCACTCAACAAAACTTTGTATTCAACGGCGCGTCCGCATTATCTCAGCCTAAAGATATCACCTTCAGAGAATCAACCCTTCACGTTAAAACCTTGGAAATATAAACCCGTCCCACGTACGCAGGACACGTGTAAAGAGATTTTATCTCGTTGCAGCGAACACCGGATGTGTCTAGCGCCGTCGAATTTCTTTTGATTTAATCGTGACGACGTTCGAAGATGATGACTGAAATTGGTGAAGGGAAGATTCTGAATACAGACATCCAAATGTATCCATGAAAAGCTTCAGGAAGCTAATAGAAGAGGAAAAGATTGCTATGGCTAATGGAAATCCCAATGAAATCGCGATTGACAGATAGTAAATTGTCCGATCGAAAATTTGATATTTGGAGTTCATAGTTCATGGGTTAATGATCGTCTAATCCTATCTAATCCTTTACCTTCCGCAATGTTCCTTCAATAAGTAACATCAGTACATGTTCTTATCAGTAACACCAGTGTGTTTATCAATGAAATGATGATTCTTATACCCTCCGTGTCACGGAATCAACTTAAAGGTATTCTCCATCATTAGCATGCTAGTGTGTGTCTGTATGAATGGCTTACGTCAAGCTATTTAGTCCTGTCAGGAAACTATTGGTAATCTAAACACTGCACGATGCCTCGAAATGTTGATTCCATGGACTTTGGTCGTTGCCCACTGACCTGCATAGAATGTTGTATGCACAATTTTGCGCGTTTGGACATTGGATGCATGCGTAATTGTATTGTGTTTTGATCTAAGGATTGTATTGCATGCGTAAAGGTTTTTATGTTTTACTTGCATCAGGCGTTTTGAAAAGAATACATCTTAGCTTATATCACGGCATTGATCGTACTAAGAAAATTAAAGGTTATTAATAATTTTGGATCTAGTGTGATAAATAAAACTTCGTGATTACAGCAGAAATAGTTAATTGGGAAGTAAAAAAAAAAAACATTTTAAATAAGTTAGCGTTCATATTAATATTCCTGCTCATGTCAAAATTCTGGACGAATAATGGCAAATCTGAAAATGGTTTATCCAAATGATAGTATGTACAGCCGTTAAACCAGACTGAAGAAATTTACACTTCATGGCACTTAAGAATAAAGTATTATTTACTGGGTTATAAGATCTCCGTGCTGGGCATTAGCCTCTCACCTGACACCTACTACATACAGGCTATGATTTTAAGCAAATTCGAATGAAGTTACTTTTTCCATCTCTATTTATGTTTGCTGGGTACTGTTTTAAGCTGATCAGAGGGGTTACATTATGATCCAAAACGAAGTTCGAACGTTGCTACGTTCGTCGTTTAAAGTAAGTTACAAGTTTTCCACTTCTTAAAATCAATACTATTCTCTGACACTTATCTTTCAATCTGAACTTAGTCTATGGTTACGAGGTACGATAGTAAATTAGAACATTTTGTGGAGTCATCATCATCAGCCCATCCGCTGCTGGACATAGGCCTATCCTATGGCACGACACTGGGCTCGATCTTCAGCCCATCGTCTCTTTTTGGAGTACCTAGGCACATTCGCATAGTTTTACGTACGACGTTTAGGCATTCGAAATTTGTTTCCGATCATAGAGTAACAGCTAAAGTAGAGACACTTGAATATATAAAATTGTGTGAACATAAAATATACTTACTTGTGATAATCCTAAATATATAGAAACCGTTTCGGATATGTACAGGAACCTTCCGTCCGCCGCCACCGACAGCGCGAACCCGTCCAGCGACTGCCGACAAAGTAAAAACAATTATAAATAACTAGCTGACCCGGCCACGCTTCGCTTTGCCTTGGTTATCATAGGATTCATATTATATTCAATTATTTAGCATAATAACTTGAAACCTTGTATGCCTACACTTGACGTAACTATCCTACTGTCCTGCTAAATCCCGTCTTACCCGCCTGTTCAGTCTCTTCTCGATCCGTCCCGTCCTTTCTCTTCATTATCCATTCCGTCTTATACCGTGCATTTACACTTCGTTCTATCAAATCTGCCAGCTATCCCAGTTCTCTCCCATACCTCCCACTCTATTATATCCCGTCTCTCCATATCCAAATAGTGTGCCTTATGAATTTTTGACATTAAAAAATTTTGTGATTCTGATTATCCATGCAATATTCCATCCCTTATTTCACACCCACAATGCTGCTTTTCCAAAAATATTGCAAGTAATATTTAGGTAAAATATAACCTTTCTCACTAAGATACGATACATTAATTTCTATCAGTGAATTATAGCGAAGGAAAGGCTACTGTAAAAATTCGTGATAAAGTGACATTCGATCTTGAAAAGAAGTAAATATAACTTTTTACGTGTGCAAATTATTTATTTAATTGTCTCAATTTATGTAGCTTGATATATTCTCCTTAGTTCACACAAAATACATTATTGAACGCATTATTTGACAACCAATTTAAACGTCAATCCGTTTAATTAATGTCATTAATTTACATCTTTAAAATCTAAAATATGCCATTAATCGAATATTGTGGATATATGTTGTCGATTCGAAACCTTTATTTAAATACGTTCTATAATTTGAGGGAAGAGTTTACCGTATCGACGGGATGAACATTAAATGTTTGACAGTTACGAACCCATGAACATTTTGTATGAGAAAATGTTAATAAGCTAATAGAAACTCGGGAAACCGGGAACGTGATAAAAAGTATCCTATGTCCTTCTCCTGGTTCTAAGATTCCTCACCACCAATTTTCAGCCAAGTCAGTTCAGCCGTTCTTGAGTTATAAGTGGAGTAACTAACACGACTTTCTTTTATATATATAGATAATAATAAATAAATAACACCCAACAGTCAGATATATAGTCCTGAACCCACACTAAGGTCGAGTCTTGTGTCGTGGGTATCAGGAACTACGAAAGGTCGAAGGTTCGATCCCCACACCGAGACAAATATTTGTGTGATCCTCAGGTATTTGTTTCGGGTCTGGGTGTTTGTGAGACCGAAAAATCTCTTATAGTTTCCGACACCCACAATCCAAGACTCGATCTTAGTTTGGGGTCAGAATTATGTATGTGAGTGTTGAGTGTATTTACCTGGGAGATAATCCCTACATCATCAAGTTCGCTTTAATATCTGTATCAGCCCATATACGTCCCACTGCAGGGCACGGGTCTCCTTTACAATCGAGAGTACGATTGAGAGTGGTTAGGCCATATAGTCCACCACGCTGGCCTAGTGCGGGTTGGCGGACTTACATACTATAGAAATTTTATAAATCGCTATGGTATGCAGGTTTCCTCACGATGTTTTCCTTCACCGTTTTCACATGACTCCGAAAAGTCAGAGGTGTGTCCTGGGATTCGAACCCGCGACCACCGTGAACATGTTGGCAGTCGCGTCTAGTCCGTTTACCAACAGGCCACCACGCACTTTTAATATGCCTTGTATAAAAATAAAGAAGAAGAAAGAAAATACATTCTACAAGGATTTCAGACATAGCTCATCATCCAGTGAACCAGTATCATCTTGACGATCGTTTTAGTTATTACACTGATAGAACCTGGAATATAGACAAGAATCTTGACAAAATGATCGATAACTATGAATAATTAATATGTGAAGGGCTTCCTCGGTAGATAACACCGCAAAGTCAATTTCTCCCACCAAACAGCAATATAAACGCATTGTTCTGTTCTGGTTTGAAGGAAATGGTAGCCAGAATAACTACAGTACTACTGGCTTACATCTCATGTCTCAGGATGGCGCAGTGTAATGCCAAGCATTGTTTTATAGTTCATAGTGTTGTTTGGTTTTGCTACTGTTCATGAACTGTCGTATCGCTTACCATCAGGGGAACGGCATGCCCGTGCTCCATTTATGGCAATAAAAAAACATGTTTGATATTGAAAATCAAACTAACATTCACATTCAAAGAGAAGCAACAACACAAATGCTGTAGCAGTAAATGTTTTTGTAACATTGAGATTAGCGTGGTAATGTTTGTTCGTGCGGACGACGATGATCGTCATGGATTAGTAAAGTTTAGGCCAACTGTGATCAAAGCAAGAATAAAATGTTGAAAGAATTCAGATTCTTGGTCTAAAAGTGAAGTGATGGGTTTACAGGTCTGGGTGCTCGTTGAAGCGAACTTTAATTTGTTTATTGGTTATAGGATATTACACAATTCTTATAGAAAATAAGTACAAAAGCAAATATAATAAATTATACAATATTATTGGGGATATAATATTGTCAAAATATAAAGTCACGGGACAAACCTTGGACAAACACAGACATCGGGGTGTTATTTGTCTTAAATTGGTCATCTTTGTCATGAATTAAAGCTTATTCCTAGCAGTAAAAGGACAGATACAATAAAATAAACTAAATTATCATTAAAATACATTCATTATTATTAAAATACATTAAGGGTATGTGTAAAACGACAAGTATAATTTAATTGGTATTACTTTGCCGAATCTAACACGGTTCTCTGTGTTAAAAGACCCGGCGAAACAAACTCAATGGGCTTGGTTATGTTCGTTACTAAGATGACCATGTACAGTCAGCAACATAAGTCGCTACACATTTATGAAATTTCGAATGGTCTTATCATCCAAAATAATAATTATTCCCAATATTGTATAGCACTTATCAACAAAGAAGACATTACGGTTATACTTTCCAACTACAGACTAGTAATTAGAAATTTTAATTCATAAAAAGGTTATCAAAAAATGTGAAGTGTGTAGCCACTTATGTAGCTGACTGTACATATTTAAGAAAAATTATCCAAAATTTCCCAGCATATAATTTATTTAGACAAGATTGAAACTATGAAAGCCTACGTTAGTTACATATTAATAAACGGTTGACCTTCAATGTGTTTTAATTAATACAAAAATGATTACTACTAGAATCAGTAATTATAAATAAATTATATAATTAAATTATATAAAAAAATTACAATTATTAAGTTATAAACACAACCTCAAACGCCGTAAAAATATTAGCTATTAATAAGTAAGGTTGGCAAAACAATTTCAAATTACAATGAGTAGGTATCTGATCTCACAAATCTGATGTCACAAATGACGGATTTAAACAGGAAAACAAAACAAACGTTTCGTTTAATCATCGGTATTTTTTGGGGTTTTCTTTGAATTATCCTCATCCATTTATTTTGAGATATAGGTACTATTTAACAATTGCTTTGCTTTGACGAGTACTTAGTATTCTAAATCTAATGCGCTTAGGAATGAAATGACCGAAAATCCTAGATAGACTACCGCAAAACGAACAAATGTATTTTGGGACACCATCAAATCGAGGATCAGTGATTAGCCTTGTCTTCTTCTTCTATAGTATAGTTATTAACCCTGTATGGGTATTATTTTAGATCCGAAAGCTTTTTGGAGTTTCGACTGACGACATTACACGGATTAAATAAGGGGTCTCGATTACATCTACAATTGTGTATTATAAGTAATTAATTTAAAAAAATAAGATAAATTTAATTTTGATATTTAAGTCTAAAACTTAGTGTCATTAAAATTAAAATATAATTACTTTAGTATTATTTTGCCAACCGTACTTAATAAAGCGGAAATTAATAGCATCGGTCGACACCTGAGATCAATTTTCTATCCGTTGATACAGAAAAAAGAAAACAAACAGCGGCGTGATGTAAAACCAATGTAAAACGAATAATACAAGGCTGTTATACAGATGTAAATTTATACTAGATGTGATTGTAAAATCAAAATGAGCCTTTGCTTCAACAGTGGCATGTTCAATCTACTACGATTTACGCTTTAACGTTTTATTGTTTTTGTTTTGAGTGTCTTTCTTATTAAAACTCAAATGTCAGACATAATAATATATTTACATGAGGTTACTATGATAATTAGTTGATTAATATGAGTCACCAATCGTCTGGGTGTGATGCATAATAATTATTTATTCTTTGGACTTTTCCGACTTAAATCTTAGACAAACGTACAGAAGGAAAACGTAATAATTACTTTAACATGGTAATATCGTTTGGTATTCACAGATTTAAATATTTTATCATAAACTAGCGGCCAGGCCCGGCTTCGCCTGTTTTATCTACGCCATCGCGAACAGATGTTGGAGAAACGGATTTTTGAAACATTTTTCATTCTTCGCTACTTTTGATCAATGCGTGATGTTATGTAACGTAAAGTGTTTCTCAATTAAAGGGCTATCTAACAATAAAATAACTGTGCAATTCAAACAAGTTGTTCTTGAGATAAACAATAAAATTAAAATAAATAAGAACAAAATACCTGCTCAGCTTTGTACATATTCTTTTAGATTTATGATCTGCTCTGAATCAAACCAAGCCACGTTTTCCTAGATACGAAAAAAGCAACGCTAGATTTTCTTGTCCGATCTTCTATTGCAAAAAAGTACCTTCTTAACCAGGCGGCAGAGAAAAAAAATAAATGATTTAATGAATTATTTCCATTATCGTTAATTGCTTAAAATATCTACAGAATATTGATCGTTGATATGTGAGAAGCAGTAAATACCAAAAATTTCAATTACTGCCAGCAATAAAATTAGTGAATAATTTCAAGTAAGATTTTGCAAATTGATCTGTTTAGGATGGGAGTGATATTGAACCGTATTTTAAGTTATTGAAGCGTTATATGACATTTCTAGTCCATTTAATTCTAAAGCAAAGACATCATCAATGTTTTAATGAGATGCGTGGTTGACAAAATACTTTGAGACGAATAATTTTTTTGTACGTAAACTGTGTCGAAGTCGATGATACAAATAAAAAAATCAAATAATAAATAAAAGTGTGGATTATGCCCGTAATGGACAGAAGTTGTTGTTTTTTTTTTCGAACCTTTGTGAACGTGGCTCTAGTTTAATTTCGTGACAAAAAATACGTTACCGCTGTGTCAATGATTCGTTTATAATTTAGAACCAGTGCTACTGGGTTTTGGTTGGTAAAATGTACATTGGTCACGAAACAACAATTTTACGTTATTTAAGCCTATCAAAATACTATTTTTACAGAAAAAGGTATTAAGAAAAACCTTTAGTACAGTATAAATGATGTACGGATTGTTAAAATATGAAATAATTTACTTTTTTTTAAATTAATGGATTGCGTTATTACGAATGTATTAGGCATCGCATTTACAAGCACAATGATTGTATCCAAAATTTTGAAGTACGCGGAAATCTGCAGTCAAGTCAAGATATTTATCGGAAATAATTGAGCCACTAGCGTTGTCTCTCAGGCAAACAACGGAAACTATCAACTTTGCTTTTATTTTCGTTCAAACGAAATGATTGCGAAGTCTTTAGCCACTTTTGAGAGCAAAAGAACAAGTTGCTAGATATGCAGGCGGCTTTAAAATTTGTAATTATGTATGTGTAGTATATTTTATTTATTTATTCTTTACTGTACACACAAAAGAAAAAAATAACTTAAAAGAAACCACAATAAAAAAAGTTACTACAGCTGGCGTTTTTATCGCTCCAGGCGATTTCTTATAGACAATCTTTGGGTGAATTTGTAAAAAGGAAAAGAACAGACACTCTAGAACATAAAGTGCATAAGATATATATTGATTATATTAACAAAAGATTAGTCATAAAACGATATCTTTGTTGCAATGCTCTACTTACAAACAGGTCAAGAGTTAACCTAAAAATTGTCAACAATAATTTTGTTAGACAAAGCCTTATTTTTTATAAAATACTCATTGCAGCGATCACGTATTCAAAACATAAAGGCGTAATTTCACAACATTCAACCTTCGTACCTTAATGCACGATCTTATTTTTTCACACAAAACGTACAAACTGTCCCGCAAAACAGTTGTCTGATTAAAAAAAACCGATCCAAGGAATCACGTACAACATTTTCAATACAGAATAGAAAACCGCAGTACCACAGCGCCGTAATCACTGAATATCTATTGCAAAATAATAATTTACTCATAATAGATTTTTTTTACACAACCCTATCAAAACTGGCCCAGAAAACGTGTGTACAATTAATTCGGTCGTTATGAAATTATTTTCCAGTGAAATCTGTGAAATATTAAATTGACATTTTGTAATGGACGCTAGTGTATGGCCGGCCTTTGTGCGTCATCCATTGTGTGTTTGTTTAACTGAAAAGCGTTAAGTCGGCCAACCGATGGCGCAATGTAAATTCAAGTTCCAGTGTGTTTGTTGCCGTCGTGACGAAAGTAAACAAATTCTTGATTGAAATGTCGCAAGTCTTTGTTTTAGTAATTCTTGTTTGTAGATGTTCGAATATTTCGTGGTCGAACTAATTGTGCGTGAAATGGGTGTAATGTTAAGGTCGCCCGGTTCAATAAAAATGAAATTAGTTTAAGATAAAATAATTCCATAGATTATTTTGATTAAAAAAAGGTGATACTAATTAACGCAATTTTTTTGTACTTATATTTTTTTCATACAACAGCGTCTTTAAGACTACAAAGAGGAAAATTTAGTGTAAAACTAAAAAGTAACTGTAAAGGGCACAGTTTAAGGTATAGCCTCAAATTTGGCGATTATTTCATGGCATAATAACCACATATGGCACATGTATGTTCTTTTAGAGAAAATAGTATATTCAATATTGTTTTCTTTTATTGCTGTGAATACAGACGAGGATGCCATTTGCTTCATAACAAGCAATATGACCGCTCAAGGACAGTAGCAAAACCAAATCATCATCATCATCATCAGCCTTTTCGCGTCCACTGCTGGACATAGGCCTCTCCTATAACACGCCACTGGGCTCGAAAAATAAAACAAAACAAAACCACATAACACTACGAATTACAAAGCGATGCTTGGCATTCCACTGCGCTCGCCATGAGACATGTTAAGTCAGTAAGTAACAGTGTATTTACAATGCTGTTCGGCGGGTGAAATAGATGTTGCCGTGGTACCTACCCAGGCGGCAAATCACATATGAGAGACCTATCACCAGTGGTTGTTTTATCATTAAGAAGCGGTCTCCAACCTTTGTTATTCCTTACCTGCAATATATGCGTTCCTTGATGTTGCTCAAACAGCTCCATTGCAAGGCCAATCGCCGTCCGCCTGTTTTGCGCTCCTGAAACAAGAAATAACATTTTAACAAGACTACAAAAATAACAGATATAACTTGGCAAAATCTCCGATTCTACGGGGGAGCCGTTATTCTATCAATTAAAGAAGAAGAAGAACATTTTTATAAGATTTAAAAAGTGGTCATATAAGCAGTAGGTACATAAATGTTTATCGACTGTTATGAATGTTCCCTAATTACGTTTTATGTCTAAAATAATTATTGGAATCTTCGATCAAATATACACTAGATACAACATGAGCGCTTAGAAAATGGCACCAAAAAAGAGTGCTTAAGCACTCTTTTGCCTTCAGTCACGCACCGACCGTTGCTTCTAAAACGTCGCAAAACTTTAGACAATATTATGTGAAAAGATACTTTAAGGTCCAGGAATAAGGTGGAATTTGTGTTAATATATTTGGAATATGTGATCTTTTTGTTTACTTTTTTTCATGTCAAGCATCGGTGCCACTTTTTAACAGAACTTTTACAGGGAACTGTGTATCTAGTGTATATTTGATCGAAGATTGGAATATATAAAAACAATGAAGATATAATTATTTATTTTATAATGCTTCATTTTCTTGAATATATTATTAGATGGTTTATGTACGAAAGCAACATCATTCTACTTTATTATTTTGATATCTACTCGTAGATGATACAACTACAAAACGTAAACAACAAATCAAGTACCTATACATACATAATATATTCATTTCTAAAAGTCAAATCATTTGATAAGAACACACTTCAACACTTTCAAATTACACTTATAAAACCTATACATGAGATAGACAATCAAAATATGATTACAAGGTCTTGGGCCGTCGGATAGATGACCTACCTTCATGAGGGTTAAACCATACAGTACAGGAAAACAAAGAGAGGATAATATGTCAAGTAAGCCGCTACCATCTACGGGTGATAGTTCACCGGTGTTGGGAATAAAGAACGCACATTTGTGATTCCGCACGAATAGGGCCTAGTGTGGGGTGGCGGACTTAACATACATGTATGTATGCAGGTTTCCTCATAATTTTTTGTAGTGCGTGGTGATTGACTATCAATACACACATGACTCTGAAAAGTCAGAGATGCTCTGGGATTTGAACCCGCGATCCCCCTGAACATGCTGGCAGACACTAGTCCGCCTAACCACCACGCAGTTAAAAGCATCATAAAATCTACCAAGGACAACCATACAGGATAGACAAACAGAGGACAATAAGTCAAGCGTGCCGCTACCGTCCACAGGCGATAGTATCACCGGTGTCGGGTTGCACAACTTTACGAGTTGCTTTGTCTCCACATCTTTACACTCGGAACTGGATGACAGGTTGACTGGAGAGTTATTGTTTGTTGTAGTGGTGAAGGGTTGATAAATGTACCTTAAAAATCATCTCACGAATGATCATTATCGTCTTACGAAAATTATAAGTTCGATGCGGAACTGACTTCTGAGTTCAAAAATAGAATTCATATTTCGGGATTTTCACAGTGAATTAATTATTGTTATTAAATTTCGTAGAGGTCTACCAAGCCTTAAAATTGCACTAGCGTTGCTAAATATCAATGATAATAGATATCTGTCAATAACATAGGATGCCCGAATTCAAACATTTAAAATCTTCCCACATATTTTTTTTTTTTTTTTTTTTTTATTGCATTGAATGGCGAGACGAGCAAGCCGTTCGCCTGATGGTAAGCGATACGACCGCTCATAAACAGTAGCAATATTCCACTGCGCTCGCCATCCTGAGACATAAGATGTTAAGTCTCAATATGTCCAGTAGTTGCTCTGGCTACAATGTCCTTCAATCCGAAACACAACAGTGCATTTAAACAGTGTTGTTTCACGGGAGAAATAGACATTGCGGTGGTACCTACCCAGATGGCTTCTCACATATGAGAGACCTACCACCAGTGTGTATTCCTACAACAATAATATAATCATAAAACTTTAATAAGCTCATAGATATTGATCAAATGACAATCTTAATTATTCTGTCGATATTTTATACCAATTTTACTGCATTTACAAAGTGCAAGTCTCTTTTCCTTGAATAATTAAATATACAGATTTCACTCTACATTTGTTACCAAGTGAAATTCGAAGTTAAATATTCTTAGACGGAGAAATTTTAGGAAAGCACAATCGTGACGCGATAGTACACTTTGATACAGATACCCAGTATCTAGTCTAAAGTCTAGAGTTAGGCGTGTAATGAGTCATAGTCAGATAGACATGACGGCACTAAATGTAAATTATATTATGTACCTACATCAGACTACTAAAGAGACATTATTAGATTATACATAAGCTTATGTCTGTATCCTGTATAGATAAATTGTCCTACGCGTTATTGAGCTGCATAACCAGATATTTTTCTATCGAAGATTTCAGAAACTATTAGGTGGTATTTTCAGTGCGAAAATCGGGTCTTATCTATTCACAGCCGGCATTTCGATAACTGCATGATAAACACATCCATCTCAAAAAGATACGAAAGCCTCGAATATGTAAGCCGTCTAAACCGACATTCTAAATTCAAAATTTTTGAATTATAACCCATTAGGATACGACAGCGTGATCTCAAACATCTAAGCTGTTCAATCGGGTCGTTCTAAACTCAAAATTTATGAACTGCAGTCTGCAACCCAGTAGATACGGCAGCCTGAACTCAAAGATCTATTCGAACCGTCGCGTCGCGTGATTTTAAATTCAAAATCTCTGAACTGCAACCGTCCATTCGTCCACAAACGAAAGTGACCGAAGAACAACAACACAAGGACACGCGTGTTGTGTCGTGCGGTGTTGTCGTGACGTCGGCACGACACAACACCGACAACTGCCGACACAAGTCACGAGCTTATTGCGTAACGTTGCCAATGTGGATGTATCAATCGATTTAATAGGAAATTGTGGTGTTAGTGGAATAGAAGCCAACGGCCTAAGTGATGGATAGGGAACACTGAATCAAAATTTTCTTTGGTGGCAAGATATCTATTATCGACTTGATTATAGGATCGCTGATCCAGAATGTTCTTCCTAGGTTATCTGAAAGCATTATCTATGGAGTTGAACCTTGGCGTCCACAGGAAATTTGAACTCGAGAGTCCGACAGCGGACTCGATGTTAGAAGAATGAAAATCTTATTGATATAATACGGAGTGTGTACGGAGTGATTCTTCATTATAACATTGGATCTTAATGCAACTGTGATATATCTTGAACTAGAGGCAATATCACTAATTCGAAAGGTCTTATAAATTCCATTTCTCTATTTGAATAAAGACTTAAGTTTTTAAATACAAATATTCAACCAGTAAATCTGATAGGACTTTTAATTTCTATACACAAAGTCTACGGTATCAAGATGTTCCTATAAATAGCGCTGAATAAACCTAGTCCAAGTAAGATTGTTCCTGTGTCTTGACGTCGCGTGTTTTACTCCTAAAAACCAAGTAAAACAACTGTTTTGTTCTATGACTTTGTACTTGGGTAGGCGCACCATCAAATTGTATATTGGTGGACAGTTACAGTCAGATATATGAAAAGACACAGTACAAAAGAGTGTAAGGTAAGACAAATGCTGATGGGATTGCAATAGTGAAATGAAAATAGGTGAGATTTTTAATTTTCAATATTGTAAAAGACAAAGACAAGAAATTGTCATTTGATATCTGAAGTAATAAATTCGAACTTCAAAAATATTCTATGAGCTTTGAGCACTATGTAATGCTAATCTAATTACTAGGTAATTTACATACGTGTTCGATGAATTCTTTTTCAGTTTAATTTCAATGTTTTAAGTGAGTTTAGGTTATTCATAGTCATAATTGTTTATAATTAAATAAACATTTTTAATAAATTTAATAACTAAATACTTTACACCCTCCTAAACAATGGAGTCCTAACAAACCTCATACATTAATGAGCCACCTCTTCGTAATTTTTTTAAATATATTTTGGATCATTTCCGTTTCACCATTTTTTATCAATCTCAACCTATTGTCCCACGGGAAAGGCTCAAATTTAGGTAAAATCATGGTGTCACCACGTGGCGTGTGTGTCGGCGTATCAAAGGCGGTCCCAGTCTGTTTGTTGAATTAAATCGTAATAAAGTACTCGGGTTGCGGCTATCTGCGCATCTCCGCTTAAATATGGCCTCTGGCCTAAATCGCGAGCCGGCTTACTTTTTTAAATGTCACATGTTTACTCTTTGAAAATGTTGTTCCGTGTAAATTTAAAATTGTTTATTGATTTTAACCATACGAAACAAGTGCCAGAAATTCAATTTTCATGTTAGGAAAAGGCTGTGAATTCCAGTTGAGAGTACAAGAGCCTTTATAGGCTACATAACATTTACAGCCGCCCGTGAATATTTATAATTAACTTTAGGATCATAAGTGCGTTGACGGCTTAAAACTTTGGAGGAAATAGAAAAAAATACGGGAGGAGGAAAAGAGTAAGTCTGAAGCAAAGTTATTTTTTTTGAAACTTTTTATATCATAAATCTTCCCTCAGTGAAATTAGGAAAGATTTTGCTTGATACCCTGCCCGCCAAGAACACCTCACATAATTAATGGATGCCCACTTGTAAATTTTTGCGGATTAATCAATATACTACCGAATGCTGAAAATGGTGACGAAATAAATTAAAGGACTAATATTGACCTATTATGACCTACGATTAATAACCAAAAACCAATATCAAAGCACATTAACACACAACTTTATTAATGTGTAAGATATAAGAATCGGGAGTAAAGCCGCTCGCAGTAATGAGAAAATTATACAAAGATTTACAGGCATCAATAAAAATTTGTTCCGACTGGGGTTGAACCGATAATAAATGGTTCACTCTGTCGAGGATTTGAGAGGTCTTAGGGTATTTTCTAGGAATAATAAGTTCTGAATGCAACAATGTTAATACAAAAATAATGAAAATTGTGTTAAAGCATAATCGATAATGTAATTTCGCTAGAATTTTGTATGTGACCCAAGTCATTATTTTTGCAAAAATATTAAAATCTCGGGTCATGTAAGTCACAATTACTGTAATATTATGTTATTTTTATGTCCCTCATATTGATAGCTTTTTTTTAATTTAATATTAACTTTACTTCTGTTAGCAATAAGTCTTTTTTTTATTAACAGCAAATGTAGCTTCGTTTCATGTTATTATTGACCATAAATATCAATTTAAAGATAAAATATTTCAAATCAGTTTCATACTCATCAAATCTACGATTTTCGCCATCTGTACATTTAACAAATGATCTTCTAAAAGAGCTTTAACATACCAAGACCAAATAAATACATTACATCCCCCTTGTTAAAACTTTGGCAATGCAACGTCCACGGGGTAAATTTAATAAGCCACCCCTAAAAATGGTGACCACTAAATGAGCCTCTCTTCACAACGATCGATTTGATGCGAAATAAACTGACGACTTGTTACACCGAAACGTTTTGCAAAAGAGTAAAAGAAACATTTTTTTTTGTTTTTTTTTTAACCGACTAAACATGGGAAAGTGACGAATATACGTTTTTTGAATTTAGCATTATAATTTTAAAATGAATTGACTTCACATATTGCTGAGTTCAGATTTAGTTGTAAATTGAACTTTTATTGTCTTTCAAGTATGAGCTTTTTATATCTAAGCTACGATTTTTGGTAAATTTATAATAGTAAAATATGTATGAAATTTAATAAAATTAACAAATTTATACCTGATTAAGATCTAAATATGCAATAAATCTAATTTTACGAAACATAATTTAATCTTTGACATTGTTCTACTAATGCAGGATATTCTCTATAAGTCAGTTAATTTTAATATTAGATTGTACGATTCAATTAAAATGAGAAATAATAAATTTAACTCGAAGGATGTCCTTGTTTTACAATTTACATAGATTAATACTAACATAGTAAATAAGGCAATTATTTAAAACAATAGTACGGATATTACATCTTATCTTGTCATCGTATTTAAACTGCATCAGATATCAGTATTTTTAGATCAGAATAAAAGAAACTTCAAAATCTATCAAAAAGGAAATAACGCTAAGAAAGGAAAAGATATTAAATAAATATTTTTTCTTGTCCACAAACAATTTAATCTATAATTTAAATCCTTCCTTGTCTAATGTATTGAATATAATCTTACTTTTATGACGTCATAACTCTTGATTGCAAGTCCTTCTGTATGAACCTCCTTGATCCTCGGATAAGAACTTCCTCGTCCAAGTAAGAACTAAAGGTCGTCTGACTCTTTGTTTGTTTTATTAAAATATATTCATGCTTGATATTGCATGATTTTGTATTAGTTTTGTGAGCTTCTCTAGTTGAGAGTTGATCATGGACAAAATGTTAGGGCGGTTTTTGATTTTTTGAGATTTACGTGTAGTATCAGTTAATTAAGATCGATTTAACAGAAGGGGAAAATACATAAGGAAAATGACTTAACAGAACGCATTTCAATGGCATGCGGAGACTAATAATCTCCATCAAACCATCGTGGTAGTTTAAAACTTATTACAAAATATCAAGTAGACAGTTTTAAAATAAATCCACCTAAATCAATGGACGCATTAATACATGAAAAGAAAATTTTGTACGTTTCAATATTTAATTAAACATATAATTAAAATATATATATATATATATATATATATATATATATATATATATATATTTTCACAAATTTTCTTTTTTTCCTAACATTAAGTAGATATAATGTATTTCTCTGGTTCAGAGAATGTAATCCTTATGGAGAAATCAATTTCTTAAAACTAATTGTTTAGTGAAAATAATAACATAATCAACTACGGTGTGATAGGGTGCATCTAAAAGGCGAATATCTTGGTGTATTTAGAGCAAGGAAAGCAATAATTCAGTGTTATTTGTCCACTTGGCGTGTCGGCCAGAGCTAACATTTGCCGGGGTGTTTTCACAACGGTCAAATTAAATAAAACTCACGCCGTGTGTTGCGAGGGTGGGCAGACTGCAATGGTTTTGGATATTTATATTTTGGTAAGAAAAAAAATAGTTTAAAGATTTTGAAATTACTTGAGATTTTTTTCTAAATAATCCCGGAAATTGGGAAGAAAAAGAGGAGGCATTTGCCCAGGTACAAAAAATGACGTTTAGGGAGAAGACATTTTCAGTCTGTAAACACCAAGATTAGGAAAAATAATATTTGAATTTCTGAAATTAGACTTCATGATAATAACACTCCCCTGTAATTAAAGTATAACCAAAATATGACAATGATTCGCCTGCCTTCGAGAATTATTAAGTGGATGGCCTTTTCTTTTTATGGCAATGAATGACAAGGCGAGCATGCCGTCCGCCTGATGGTAAGCGAAACGACAGCTCATGAACAGTAGCAAAATCAAACAACACCTTGAATTACAAAGCAATGCTTGACATTCCACTGCGCTCGCCGTTATAAGACATAAGATGTTAAGTCTCAATGTGTCCATTAGTTATTCTGGCTACAGTGTCCTTCAATCCGAAACACAAAAGTGCATTACCCTACTGTTTATCCCTCGGATATAAGATATCTCGGATGTACGGTTTTGTATATTTCTCAAACCTGTATATCCACAACACCTATTTTTAACCACCATACTTCTAAAATTGGTTGGACTTTACCAAGAAAATTCCACCACCCTTCCCTTAAAAAAACTAAGTAAGAGGCGTTGATTGCGAACCCCTCGGGGCGCTACTTGACCGGAACTTTGCGCCCTTAATGAAGAATTACCGCCCTTTGTGGCCACCAGACACCCCATCGTCTATAGGGTTATTGGTAGGCTTTTGATTAATCGCGACTTATTGGTGTAGTTTTGTCACTGATAGGCTTTATAAAGGCTCTTTTTAAAAGTCATGTTTTGTTATTGTCACAATAGATACCAGCTGAGTTAAAATACATTATTTTGGCATACTTTTGCTCAATTAAATATAGATGTAAAACAATTTTGGTTATCTGTATCAGCATTAATGACTAAATCACCAAAAGTTATTCCCGAAGACCAAAGTGAAGTATCACATATTTAATGCCGATTTAACCAAAACGTCACAACAATATTTAACAATTGAAAACAATCGAACATTCATTACACGCGTGCAACAATGAATTGTAAACGGTCATTACGAGCCAACCCTTCACCGGTCGCGGGTCGTTCTGACCCGTCCGATCGATCCCGAATAAAAATAGCAAAATCCCGGAAACATCCCGAATTCCGCACACGTACTGTCAATATAGAATGGCGATGATTGTGATGCAGGGGGCTCGGACTATTGATTGATAAATAAACGTAAATGTATAGATGGGGGATATGCCTCTGTGGCGAAGTTGGTTAGACACCGGCTGTGCAATGAGAGGCCGTGGGTTCGATCCCCGCAAATAAATATTTGTGTGAACCACAGGTATTTGTTTCGGGTCTGGGTGTTTGTGAGACTGAAGTCTCTCGTAGTTCCTGATCACTACACAAGACTTGATCTTAGTTACTAGACTGTCACTACTGGGTTTTTTATTGTCAGAGGTTTAGCCTTAGTCAGTTCTAAATGATAATACTTAAATATATCTAAAAAAAACTATGGATTTCAATCTATTAGTCATCGTTTAAACAATGCTAAGTAAAACCGCAGACAGTAATGACGATTTTTCAAATAGATTCGTTGTATGTTGAGTATATTATGTGTTTTATTGTATGGATATTCCCGATTGTGTGAGAAATTCTAGGAAATAGTATGGAATTGGCAGAGTCATAGGTTAAACTATCAGACTAAATATCGTATGTTGATTCAGAGTTCATACGTTCTGTACGATTTTGAAAGATTCCCTCTACCATATGTTAAGGATATTATAATATAAATCTGTCGGCCTGGCAATTTTTTCTTAATCTTATAGAAATAATTTAGTACGTATACATAAGGACCAATTGAATTACAAAATGGTTTTGCCACCAAGACGTATCTGAATTCTCACCTGAATTCAAATTCTCGATATTTCAACGCAATATCAATAATCTATTCTGCCAACTAAATTACAAGCCCATTACATTCTCATAAAGTAGTCAAATTAATTATTTTTTCAATTACACCCAGCAAAATAAGAAATATGAGTAAATTGGTACGAAATACCCCATTACCATACAAATAGGGTGAAAGAAAGCGTTGACAGTATTTAATACGTCCGGCCGCCGTTCATTATAGCCCGGATTAGTAGAAGGGTTAGCTTATTGAGCCAGTGAAAGTATTCTCGGGGTATTAGAGATCGGGTACTTTCATTTAGGGTTAAGAAAGTATTCGTTGGGAATTAATGTAGTGTGTTAAAGAGGAAATAGACGACTGCAATCAAGAAATGCACTGAAGAATACTTTTCCTGTGACGGTTTTTGGATATTCTGAATAGATTTAAACAAGGTTTATGTATGCTATCCATAATATGTATGTATGTTTTTATATCTGCGATTATCTCAAAAGCAAAAGCGAATTGAACGGGTTTTTTACTACCTTAATACGAATTGTAAATAAGTATTTAAAGCCAAAATAAAGAATACATATATTTATAACAAAAACGAACGTAGTCGACACGCGCCAATATCTCATATCCGATCTTCGACTATTTTCCCTAATTATAAGCCATAATTTTAATGCTTTGGAAAAAGAAAGTAATTCTATTATTTTTTTGACGATAGAAAACCATAAAAAACCACGTAACATAAAAATCCAGTCCATAGACTAAAAAAAAATCGAACCAAAATTTTCTGAAAACAGACGAAGTTCTATGCGGAGTCGACACGCGCCAACATCCCATGTCGGCTCGTCCACTATTTTCCCTTTATTTATTGTTATTTTTCTATTTCGCCGGCAGATGTTCGCCGCATGATTTACGGACCGGTCGGTATTAGGAACGTGAATTACGCCCCGTTTCGGACGCGTTTGTTTTGCCTTGATAAGGAATGTATCATTGTTTTGATACCTCTTAGTTATACTTAACTTGTGGTGTTACAAAATTCCTGGAGATCATTCAGCTAGTATTTTTGTAAGGCGTGTTATTTATGTTAGCGTAGAGAAATAGGTACAGTAAAAATAGTTTTATTTCAATGTATTTCAAGCTACAATAGAACAAATCTAAGTTTATATTACTGGTATTTTTTTACGTTATGAAATTAACAATTAGTCTCATAAATTATGGATTTTTAATATTTAACATAATAAAAGATTGAGCAATATTTCTATTTCACGTCAAATACGTCCCGCAAAACCGAAAACATTTTTTGCAAAAATCCAAAACGCATACAAATCAAAGCGGCACGTCTGTCGGGCGCGAGTGGCGATGCCCTTGTGCCATAAATCAACCGTGCTGCCACCAAGCGGCAATATGGGAACGAAACATGTGTTTACACAGAAGTTAATTTGTCGAATTTATCAGCCTTGTCTGTGCTATTGAGAAATATTGCCTCGCTCTGTGCCGTTGTTTATTACTTGTGTCACGTTGAGTTATTTAAGAAATCGCCATTTTTGTTAGTTACTAAAAATATTTGATTGCCTTACTGGCGTAGTTCTACTACTGTATGATTACTCTGAGATCTCAGGTTCGAATCCCGGGTCGGACGAACTGATATTGCATTTTTCAATTCATTATCAGCCTGCATTCAGCAAGCCGATATGACCATAGGCTGGCCAAGTATCACATCAACTCACGCCTTTTTCTCAGGAGGGTAAGCGAAGGTGCCAAGACCGTTCCGTCCCACAATGTGATAGGTGGCGAGCCTATCGCCATATTGGGCACAAATCCCTGACTCTGGGCTGATAATGAATAAAAAATCCAATATCACTTTGCCCAACCCTGGATTTGAACCCGAGACCTCAGCTGTAACCGTAACCTAGTATAACTACGCCACCGAGTCAGTTTAATACAATTATATGGCAATAAAACTATGTATATGCCAATAGTAATTAATTTTAGCTTCGCCAAATCGAATTTACAATGTTGACATGTCTAATTGGCAGTCCAACCCCGCGCTCAAATGTCCGCAGCTCTGTTAAATAATTACAACCCTCAATTATAAATATTATATAATTAATAAGTAGAGCTGTGAAATTGTGTACTGTATCAGTTCTTTTTTCGGGTATTTTATGATAGCCTCCGTGGCGCAGGTTAGACGCCGCCTATGAAACGAGAGGACGCGGGTTCGATCACTCACCGAGACAAATGTTTGTGCAACTGACAAATATTTCTATCGGGTCAGGGTGTTTGTGAGACCGAAAAGTCTCTCGTTTCTGATACCCACGACACAAGACTCGATCTCAGTGTGTGGTCAGGATTATGTATGTGATTATTTGGTGTTATTTATTTTATTTATTTACTTATTTATTTCTTATATTTTAACCCATAATTTGTTTAAGTTTTCTAACCACCCTTATTTAGGAATGAAGAAAGATATTTTAGTCACAATTTGAGCTACAAAATGTTTTATAAAAATCAAATTCTCAAGAAATTCAGCATCGCGGCGAAGCAACAAATAATTTAGTAAACGCTTAATTAATGCTAAAACTTATAAATAAGCATGAAATCAGCCTAATTAAAATTTACAACGATTTCGAAATTTGCGAGCTGATTTGTCCGCTGCATATTGCACAGTGTGTCTAATAAACGCTATGGAATAAACGCGGAATAAATTATGCAACCTCAAGACGCACAGTGGTTACGCCAATTAAACGGCACAGACAAAATTGTCAAACGAACCCCGACTGTATTTGAATAAACCAAGTCACGTTCGCCAAATAAGCAGTACTAACAAGCGGTATATCGCTTGCACTGATTGTTAATTGATTAGATTAAAAATTTTGGCCCAATTCACCGCGTATTGTTACACTGGGGTCCGGCCCTAGCGTTAATTAAATATTTTTAATAGCACCGGTGTCTTTTACAATTTTCTATGTTGACACGTTGGGTGGTAATCCTGTTATTTAGGCTGGATTTAAATAAAAAAGCTTTATTGTTGTGTTAAGGTATAGTCGAAGAAATTATATTAAAATTATATTTAAATCAGGTTTTATTAAAAAGTTTTGTAAGAATGGTTTACCAATAGGATGACTAACACCATTAGTAAGTTTTAGACTAAAATTATGTGTACACTTCTTAGTTGTGTACACATACTTTTATTTTTATCCGATAATGTAAATATGCAAACAATTCTAGTAATGCTAATACGAATAAATACCGGGTATCTCAAGACTGCTACCGAAAACGAAGCCGGGTGGTAGTTTTAGTGGCTACAAACACAATGCAATTAAAAATTTCGCATAGAAACGCGACAATTATTTTTTATGATTTTTTAAATATCGTCAATTTTGGGTGGTAAATCCATAGTTATTGCTAAAATAATAATTTAAACTCTTTTATACCTTAGAGTATTTATAAATAAAAGGATATACACTATTATTTTAGGAAAATATGTATTTACCACCCAAATATGGCCATAGAAAAAAAAATAACAAAAAAAATTTGTCGCTTTTTTTTGCAACTTTTTCTGTTGCATTGTGTCTGAAGTCGCTTAAACTATCACCCGGCTTCGTTTTCGGTAGCAGTCTTGATATACCCGGTATATACTGTGGTGGAACACCCACGACTCTGGAGGAACTATCGCGTCCAATAGGTATTCGTTGGCTAATCAACAATTGTAATTAAAGTGAATGCAAAAATGCAAGCAATTCTTTAACGCTGAGTGGTCATTCCCAACAACCAACACTCTAGAAGAATTACTGAGCTCAACAATAGCTTAGCAATGGACAAATTCCCACAAAAATCCATACGAAATCATAAAAATATTTAATAGTATTTTAAAAACCGCCAAACGTACGCATCTTATTGCACTTTTGCAATTTGTCTCCAAAACAAATTTCCCGATGTTTATATGAGAAGTTTGTGAGACACGAAACACATATCAAGCAGGCTTTTATGAATAACTCGAGTTACTTGTGTTCCCCTATACCTTTATTGCGACACAGGAGTACCCTTCGTAAACATTTTGTAAGACAATTTTGACATCCCTAAACACCCATGTTTTATTGGCTTGAATATATTTTTATTTGAATATATTTCGTTTTCGATCGTGGGTTCTTTTTGAGAAGTGCTGTAAAATTGGAAATTGAGAGAGAATGAAGCATAAATGCCACATGTGTGGTAAAATGTTTTCATAAATTGCGAACATTATCCAAATTCATTTTGCATATTGAAGCAGTAATATTACAGTTACCTGTTATTAATAGAGTATTATTTAGATAAAGTGTTAACTAAACACTATGAAATGTCATTGAACAAGATTATAAGGCCTTTTTCACTGTATTTATAAGATCATATTAATTTCAACTTCACAATTTGATAAATAAATTAAAATTATTTTAAGATAGAACATTGGTCGTTATTATTGTCCAATAAACCGCACTCTATTCATAATAGTCACCACTGTGCACTAAACATTGAAAATAGACAATACCTATAGTAAGGAGAGCTTGAAAATTGAGTTAAAATGACAGTGGCATACGCAGTGATTCGCCCGTGGTCGCATTAAACGCATTAGGGGCCAAAATTGGATTTGTCGTGGGGCGTTTTATTGGTACACTTGTTACGAATTTAAGGCCACAGTGTGTTAAAAAAGCTTTTTGTCAAAGTCTGCATATGTAGCGCGACGCGTGTGGGTGGATTAGCATAATTTTTATTAGATCACGGGATGTGTAGTTGTTTTTGGGGTATTGTGAGGTCTTATTGTGAATTTTACCAAGAAATAAATTGATAAAATGTAATATTTTTAAAGATATTTGTGAATATATTTAAAACATTGTCCCACAGAAAACTTATTGATTAGATTAATTTTGCTAAATAAAATTTAAAATAAAGAATGTAGACTCAAAAAAGATTAATTATTAGTAGCACTGAAGTTTATATTATAGCACAGTATTAGTAGTAAGTACGCTAATTTTAAATAATCTTTGAAAAGTATATTCACATAGCAATAACTTCTTCAAAACAATCCTCCAATAAATAAGAAACCGAACCAAAAAATACTTAAAATACAGCAAACAAAAGTGTTAAAATACCGTTGACAGAATCACACGCGCAGTGGTTCGGTAAATATTGGTGGGCTGCCAAAAAAAGCCCGAATAGGTGATATTTATTTGAAGTATTGCGCTGAATCAGTCCCTAAGGCGCATTTATTTGTGTGCACGCCTCAGTTGCCAATATGTGTGATTTACCCTACTTTTGTCCGCGGAAAAAATGATAATGCAACAGTGTGCGTCGGCAACTTTTTTTGGCAATAGTAACTGTGAGTGTTTTGTATAAATAGGTTTTATTTAAATAAAGACGTTTTTTGAATAAATAACAACTTATATAAAAAAAACTGTGCTTCCATTTTTTTAAGTCAAAGCTAGTTTTTTTTACAAATACTACACATAATCTATATCGGTTGTTAAATCTTAAGCTAATATATAAGCATAGAGTTTTTATAGATTGGTTTAATTTCAACCGTAGGTACTTACTGGTATCGATATTTCACGTTGAATCATGTTTTTTCTAAGTAAGTTTTCTGAGAAAAAAATGGTTTTACTCTAGTTTTACTATGTCATCTTCACGCATAAAATGTAATTAAAAATTACTGCGCAACTACGTAAAAGTACCGAAAACTAAAAAAAACATGTATTATTAAAAAAACATCATTTTTAACTACAACTTCATAAAAATATAATTAATGATACTATAATACAAAATAAGTGACAAAACAAAACCTATATTGCGTGACAGTTAATTTCCCGTCGTCTAGTTCTGCCGACAGTACTGGGGGCGCTAACGCTGTTACCGTCGACAATGACTTGACGAAGGCAAATCTGATTTGCGAACCCTCCGGTGTTATTTTAAACCTCCTCTGTACTATAGGGCGGTTTGAAATGTACGGAAATGTTTTACTTAATATTGAATTTTAGATCGTTAAAGAGTAGTCTGGAATTTGTGCAACAAATAGAGAATTAGGATCTAGGTAGTAAGGAATGAGATTAAATTATTGTTTATCAATATTGGTTAATTCTTACTTGCGAAAACGTTTTAAAACCTAACTTTATGTACTGCTGAGATGATTTTACACCATTAAAAATATTTGTAATTTATGACATGCTTACAAATCAGGACCATACATTCATTAACAATAGTCTTACAGCCTAAACACGCTCGAAGGCATAATAACCATTTATATTATTGGATCAATTTTTTTTACAATGTTTAATACTGACAACATACAACACACTCCAAGGCCTTCTTTCAGTGAATTTATAACTATTTATTTAAAAATCGAATGTACAAAATATTTAAAAATAGAACATGTAAAAACCTTTCAACGCCTTACTGGACGGCGGGGGATCTCTGCTCCACGGCGGGTCTCCATGTCCCGAGAAATCTCGTAGTTTGAGGTAGCTTATCGTCAGCCTTATGATAGACGCCTTATCCAGCTGACTAGTGATGGCAGCAGGAAGCGGCAACATCTTCGCCAGCTCGTAGAACTCGTAGTTCTCTTTCCCTCTTCTGGAACGCGCCGCGTCCCTACTCTTCTCCTTTCGCAGCTCTAGGATACTGTAAAGAGAATTTGAAATTAGAATGTTGTTGTTTTAGAATTGTCGTAGAATTTTAATTTGGAATTTAGGGATTTGGTTAGTTGGAAGAATATTTTAATTTGGTTTATAAAATTTTAAATAAATAATGCTTTGTAGAAAAAAGACGTGTTTTTTGTATGTACTCGTATATTGTTTGTTGAATGTAATAAATCAATTTCATGTGTTTGGTTTCGATTCGTTATCTTTTATTTAATCAGTGTTATAATCATATTAATTCGAATATTTGACTCTTAGTTTTTCTATAACGCTTAGTACAATACGTTTCTTATTGGAATAATAATTCTTATTAGGTTAAGTCTGAGCCCTATTTGAATATAAACCTGACAAGAATTGTGTTTTTGTTTGCATATTGTTTAAACGTATGGTTTTAAGATATTAACAATATCATTCACCTGATGTTAGCGCATTGCAGATACAGTATAAACGTGAGCTGTTAATAAAGACAGTCGATATAATTATTTGGTCAGATTTTTTATTGCTTTGAATGGCAAGACGACCACGCCATTTGCATTAAGCGATACGACCGCTCATGAACAGTAGCAAAACCAGACACCATGGATTACAAAGCAATGCTTGGCATTCTGTGCTCGCCATCCTGAGACATAAAATGATAATTCTCAATATGTCCAGTAGTTTCTGTCTGCAATATTCTTCAAACCAAAACACAACAGTAATAATAATAATAATAATAACACCCAACAGTCACATACATAGTCCTGACCCCACACTAAGATCGAGTCTTGTGTCGTGGGTATCAGGAACTACGAGAGACTTTTCGGTCTCACAAACACCTAGACCCGGATGAAATATTTGTGGGCCGCACAAACATTTCTCTCGGTGCGGGGATCGAACCCGCGGCCTCTCGTTTCACAGGCGGCGTCTAACCGCCTGCGCCACGGAGGCTGTCAGAACAGTGCATTGACACTGCGTGTTGGCGGGAGAAATTGACATGTCAGTGGTACCTACCCAGGCGGCCTCTTACATATGAGATACCTACTAGTAAATATATACTATATTTACTCATATATTTAACATATATAATGTAATTGGTGAAAGTGGGTGTGATCGTCGCAGGCCACTCCCACGGCGGGCGGGACTAATGAACTTAACCTGTCGGCATTTACATTTAAAATGCTCACGTCGGGTATTTTGTACCGACATTTTCGTGCATTAATCAGTAGGGTTTTATGTCAGTTTATTTGTATAATATTTTTTTTTTTATGTATGGAAGGATTTCATGGGTAGTTTTAATATTAAGTTTTGTTGTGGGATCTTCAAAATAATTTAGATAATTGTATTTAGGATGGCTTGACCCGGAAATCAAATGGTGTACTTCACAGTTTAAAGGCATACATTGGAAACAGTTATACTATTATTATCATTATTTATTAAATATCCTCTTTTATTATTATCATAAAAAGGTAAAGGTATTTGTGATTACAAAAAAGTTACAATTAGTAAATAATTAGAATGTTTATGTTCTATATTGAAATATAATGAATTGTTATGTACAGCATATTTGTTAACCAAACATTTACAAAAAGCTAAATTATCTCAATCACAAATACTTAAAATGCAATCATGTTCCTATTTACATAACTATAGACCTTAAATAGCCTCAATAATAACAAAAATGTTTGCGATATATGCTGTAAATAACATATATCACCAACCATTCCGTCAGCATTAAGGCCATCGTCCAGGGGTGCTAAACATCGCGCTGCGTAAGCAGGCAGCGGTGTAAAGTTTACGAGCCAACGCGATTAGTCCCGGGAGTGCTCGACCTGACTAAGCCATTGTCGAAGCTCGTTTACTGCCTGTTTTAAGGCACCCGTATGGTGACACGGGTTTAGAATTATAAAAAGAGCTGTGTAAAAGGATTATATAACAGAAAATATTATATTATTAGGTATGCTGTTAAATAACATGACGCATGATTTATACAAATTACCAGTAGGTACAGTACGAAAACTATTTTTGAAAATTGCTGTTACCTTCCTTTTAACTTTATAAATATGGTCAGGGATGCTCCTATCTAGTGGTCATGGCCTGTCCTAGTATAGGTGCTACGAGTACGCGACCTCGGCCCCCGAGCTACTGCAGTCACCTTAACTTCCCGTCCGTGACTGCAGTATCCACTCCCTCAGGCCATAATCTCCTTTCCTATAACATCCTCTACCCACAAATCCTATTTCCTTTCCCCGGTTAATGGCGGGCAGCAGCGTCATTAACGCCAGTCCCCTACTGCGCTCGCCAACCCGCCTGCCAAGCGTGGCGAGTAACGGCAAATACCCCCACAATGGCGACACAAATAGAGACCAGGCCCCCAGTCCCCGGCAGCCCCACTATTCCTGGCTATGGTAGCAGTCATGGTTACGGTGGGGCAGGGGGTGCTAAGAATCCCCGGGTTGGCCCCGGCTACCACCCCCGACGACGACTGGCCCTGGTAACACACAACGTACGCACATTGAGGACAGACGAGAAGATTGTCGAACTGGAAGAAGAATTGAGCAGGTTACACTGGGACATTTTGGTGTTATCGGAAGTCCGAAGAATCGGGGAGGATACGATAACCCTGAAGTCTGGTAACCTGCTCTTCTACCGGGGGGACGACCAACAGTCCCGAGGAGGTGTCGGATTTCTCGTCCACAAGTCTCTCATCAACAACATCGTATCCATCGAAAGTGTGTCGAGCAGGGTCGTTGAAGGTCATACAGGTATACGCGCCGACCTCGACACACCTAGATGAAGAAGTAGAGGAAATGTATGAGGACATAAGTCGGGCCATACATACTTCCAAAACCTACTTCAATGTTGTTATGGGACACTTCAACGCAAAGTTGGGCAAGGGAAGCGATGCAGAGTTGAAAGTGGGGCAATTTGGACATGGGCAACGGAACCCCAGGGGTCAGAGGCTGGCCGACTTTCTGGAGAAAGAGGGACTCTTTGCGATGAACTCTTTTTTTCCAGAAGCCGCCTCACAGGAAATGGACCTGGCTGAGTCCTGACGGTTCCACGAGAAACGAGATAGATTTAATCTTGACGACGAATAGACGGATATTCAGAGATGTCTCTGTGATCAACAGGGTGAAAACCGGCAGTGATCACCGAATGGTTAGGGGCACACTGAATATCAATGTCCAATCGGAAAGGCGTCGCTTGATGAAATCTACGCTCCGACCTACTCGCGCCCATATCCAAAACCCCGAGAGCTTTCAACTCGAGCTGACAAATCGCTTTGATTGTCTAGGAGAAAACCTTGCAGTGGACGAGCTAAACAGCGGTTTGGTAGAAGCTGTCCATACGGTGGGATCTAAGTATTTTAGACCTCGCCGTAGAGATAGACCACAAAAACTCTCGATCCACACTCTTGACCTCATGGCCGAACGTCGATCTTTAGCGCTGCAGTCTTCCGTTGACGCCGAAGCATATCGGCGGCTCAATAGACAGATCTGGAAGTCCTTGCGACACGATGTCCGTGCTCACAATACTGTGAGCATTAAGGAGACAATCGAGCGGAACGGAGGCTCCAAAGTGTTTGCAAGAGACTTGTCTATTGGGCAAAGCCAGTTGTCTAGGCTGAAGACGGAAGACGGCCGCGTAGTATCGACGAGGGCAGAGGTATTAAGGGAGATCGAGAGGTTCTACGGACAGCTTTACACCTCGGTTGCCAAACCTGCTGTTAGCTCGGCCAAAGACCCGAGAGCCGAGTTGATCCGACACTTTAGCGATGATATCCCGGACATCAGCCTGTGTGAGATTGAGATGGCCCTGAAGCAACTTAAAAACAACAAGGCGCCGGGCGAGGACGGAATAACTTCAGAGCTTCTGAAAGCGGGCGGAACGCCGATACTCAAAGTCCTTCAGAGGCTCTTCAATTCCGTTCTTCTCGAGGGCTCAACGCCAGAGGCATGGAGCAGGAGCGTGGTGGTACTGTTCTTAAAAAAAGGTGATAACACTTTGCTGAAGAATTACAGGCCCATCTCGCTCCTGAGCCATGTCTATAAGTTGTTTTCGAGGGTCATCACAAATCGTCTCGAACGCAGGTTTGATGACTTCCAGCCTCCCGAACAAGCCGGTTTCCGAAAAGGCTTTAGTACCATAGACCACATCCATACGCTTCGGCAAGTTATACAAAAAACCGAGGAATATAACTTGCCGCTTTGTTTAGCGTTTGTGGACTATGAGAAAGCCTTTGATTTGATCGAGACTTGGGCTGTGCTACAGTCTCTCCAGCGGTGCCATATAGACTATCGGTACATCGAAGTGTTGAAGTGTATATACAACAACGCCACCATGTCGGTCCGAGTACAAGATCAGAGTACGAAGGCTATTCCACTACAGAGAGGCGTGAGACAGGGAGATGTCATATCTCCGAAACTGTTCACTGCCGCGCTGGAAAACGCCTTCAAGCTCTTGCGATGGAAAGGATTCGGCATCAACATCAACGGCGAGTATATCACTCACCTTCGGTTTGCCGACGATATTGTAGTCTTGGCAGAATCGCTGGAAGACCTTAGCACTATGCTCGAAGACCTCAATCGAGTCTCCCAACAGGTGGGTCTTAAAATGAACATGGACAAAACGAAGATCATGTCGAATGTCCATGTTGTGCCCACCCCCATCGGTGTTGGGGGCTCGACTCTTGAAGTTGTTGACGAATATGTCTATTTAGGACAAGTGGTCCGGTTAGGCAGGTCCAACTTCGAGAGAGAGGTCAATCGTCGAATCCAACTCGGTTGGGCAGCGTTCGGGAAACTACGCGACGTCTTCTCGTCAAAAATAACTCAGTGCCTTAAATCGAAAGTCTTCGATAGTTGTGTGTTGCCAGTGATGACTTACGGCACCGAGACGTGGCCTCTCACTATGGGCCTTATTAGGAAGCTTAAAGTCACTCAACGAGCTATGGAGAGGGCTATGCTCGGGGTTTCCCTACGAGATCGAATCAGAAATGAGGAGATCCGTAGGAGAACTAAAATAACCGACATAGCCCACCGGATTAGCAAGTTGAAGTGGCAATGGGCAGGGCACATAGCGCGGAGATCTGATGACCGATGGGGTCGGAAAGTGCTCGAATGGAGGCCGCGTAGCGGAAAGCGCAGCGCAGGACGTCCACCCACACGATGGTCCGACGACCTGGTAAAGGTCGCGGGACGTCGCTGGATGCAGGCTGCCTCCAACAGGTCTCTGTGGAAATCATTGGGGGAGGCCTATGTTCAGCAGTGGACTTCCTTTGGCTGATGGATGGATGGATGGATAACTTTATAAAAAGAAAATAACAGACAAGATTTAAAACGATTTTTCAAACTCTAATTCTGATTACTTTCATACAATCCTCATAATTAGGGGATCGCCACAAAATATTTCAGGAATTGCATTGAATTGAAAGACGACTGTTAGACTACATCATCAAAGAATCCACTGCTCAATATAGACCTCCCTCCAAATTTCTAGGGCCCTGTAAGAAGCATCTAGCAACATCCTAATTTTTTAATAAAACAATTCTTTTGGGGGTCAACATTCGAAGCTACCTTTTCAACTATAGACTTCACCCGAAAATCGTTCGATTTAAAATTCTTATAGAGAACTAGTCCTTAATCTGACCCTTTAATCCTCATTTTAAAATCCATTTATAAATAATCTTATCGTGACTGCAGTCTTGGGACCAATAACATTAGAAGAATAAAGAAACTCCCTCAATATATCGAATCTGATAAGTTTAAGTAGGAAACAAGGCTTGATTTAACAGTAGGGACGGTGGTCAGTTTAAATAACTTTAAAAGGGCTGGCCTTTTATAAACACGGGCTATTTTTAGGGTTGAAGGGGTTGGTGTAATATTAACCGAATGATTTGATTTGAGAAAAGTATTTCAATGTAAAAAACAGGTGAAAAAGAAGTCTTAGTGACCATTAGTAATAAAGAAAAAAAAGAGTCAAATAGGAGCCTTTATTATTACAAAGAAAATTAAGCTGGCTGTTCTACAAAATCTTATAGTATTATACATTAGGACTAACATTTAAACGCTTTGATATAAACATTCCAATGTATTTTTTGTTCTGTTCTTAAACGGATATACATGTCGCTGCTTTAATTTGATAGTGGCACATAACGAAATGTGTATTATTATAATGTTACCATTAAACACAAATTAATCTAAAATACTATGTGAATGAAACTCATATTTTTGATAGATTATACGTTGGATTAACTTTCAAAGAGTTGTCATTATTAAAATAAAATATATAAATAATTAATTATTTTGTTTTATTTAAACTGCTCTCCTGAAAAAAGTTCATTTTTGAGATATGTCGTTATCAAATTAAACCAGCGATGTGTATATTTTCAAATGTAGATGTGGGATTTAAGATTTTCCGAATTTAGGGTTGAAATATTGAGACTTTATATGAATGCTTTAAGTATCATTTTGGCGTGCACAGTGTACAATCCAAACAAACCTAAGTTCACTCCAATACATTTTGTTCGGTTGTCCAATTTTTATGACGGACTCCCTTCATCTCAGAATTGGTCGTCTTTAAGTGTCCGCGTACGTGTCTTGTCGCCCCGTACACCTGGGAATCGAACCCACAATACAACGCCTTGACCCCTCAGAAACACCATACTAATCAACAACGCAAAACCAACTTCAACACTTCACTCTCAGAGTTCAAATTCAAATGGCATTCCACGCTTCCTACCGGTCAGTGATGATTGGTAGTCTCATCGCACGAAGTCGTATAAATCAAACACGTGCACGGGAAAATGCACCTAATCAACCACACACAAAGTTCAGAATTGAAACTTACCCGTGATACAAAAAAGAATTCCTTTGCAAATTAAAATAGGAGAAAGCGCACGGCAAGAATTCGGAATCGAACCTACTATGGCTCGTAAAAAGCCGTGTAGTGCGCAACGGTGTCGCAGTACTTACGGTTAATGTGTCCGGGGCAAATTGAGTTGTGCCCGGGTAGGAAAATTAGCTCTCCCCCGGGACTGAGCTGTCCATAAGCATTGCGTGACAGTATTCGATATTATCCCGATGTATTCTGTTACACCTTACTTCGATATTGTATTTTATTATCGAACGTCTGGGTATATTGGTGACAAAGTCTTGCGAATATTTTTGACAGTATTACTGCAATTGGTAATTTTTGTGGTATGCTTTGTAGTTTTCATTATTTCATATTATGGGATATTAATTTATTAGGAAGAGTAAAGAGTATTTCTTCTGTTTATATTTGTTATAATATTAAAAAACAAAGTTTACTTTATGCGTTTTCCTATAATTTATATTAATCATACATAGATTATGGGGGAGGCCTATGTTCAGCAGTAGACTACCTGTGGCTGAAATGATGATGATGATTATACTTAGATTACCAACAGTCATTATCATTTTTGCAACACACATAAAAATGATGTACCGACCCCACGTAAATGGGTTATAAAAACTACATGGCCCCAAGATCTCACTAAGGAATCTTTTTACAATTCCAACATAGATCGCTTCAAAAACCCAAAGAAATCACAACAATACGACCAAAATCCCGAACAGTGGCTCCAATAAAGATTACTTGTTAACAGGTACAATATACCCGCCTTGTTAAATTGTCAACTGTCACCTACTGAAGGGTTGACACCTTCGATTAACCCTCAAATTACAGGTATTACGCACCTCGGTCGCTGAGACCATGGGAATTTTCGAGCATTTTCTGCATGAATGGAGGCAAATGTAAACAGTGTCTATTATTGCGGTCGTAATGCGGTTATTAGCGAACGGAGGGTTAAATTGTGTTTTTTAAGGTAGAGGGTTAATCCGAGTTTTTATGGTTACTATGTAACGTTTTAAAATACTTTTGCTGTGATTTTTTATGTATTTTAAGATGAAGTAACTGTTTCTTACGGCTTTCTTAAAAATATCTGCGTATTTTTATGAATTAAACTCCAAAAGAAAGTAGGAATTTTCATCTAAAAGTGAATATATTTCGCCAAAATTATAAGTAACTATTCTGCTCCATAATGATTATTTTGTATCACTAATAACTGGGGATCATCGGCACATTATATTCAAAGACAATTAAATAAACAAAAAACAATTTATAGTGATAAACAAAAAGTAAGAAATAAATTATATGTTATACCATTACACAAAAATATGAAAAAATCCAAAACAAAACACATTTTTTTATAGATTTTCTAAAAAATTAAAGCTCCATCTATCGCCAAAGTTCTGAACTATCGATATCCCATATTGTATCGAATATGACACATCTTTTGTCATTGTCGAGTGGTTTTGTCACCATGAAGTGCACTTATGGCTTAAAAGACCGCAATAATAATACATTTTAATATCATATTTAGGGTTATAAGTACTTATTGTTACGCATTTGATATTTCAAAGGCGTTGAATAGATTGAGACATCTATATAGATCGACAAATGAACGTCGGTTCGATTCCTGCTGTGAGACATTTTGTAATTTAAAGTTTAAGTGGCGTGGGAGCAGTTTTATCTGTTTATTATTAAAAGGTATTCTAGTGACTTTTATAATCCTAAACTGACTATGACTCCTAATGTGTAATAACAAAATCATTACACATTAGGAGTCATGCTTTCGTTTCAGCCCCAGAAAGTGAACTGCTGAACATAGGCTTCCTTCAATGATCTCCACGTCGACTTTTTGGAAGCGGCCTGCATCCAGCGACTTCCTGCAATCTTAATGGGTGGGCGTTTGCCTATACGTGGCCTCTACCCCAGAACCTTTGGGTCCCAACGGCCATCAGTTCCTCGTGAAATGTGGCCTGCCCATTGCCACTTCAACTTGCTAACTCTAGTCATGGTTTAACTAATTTCAAATATAGTATGAATTTTCTATATGGGTGGAACTCCGAGTAAGTATGTTGTTTTAATCCTAGATCAATTAATCGACTACTATGCACATTAAAATAAGTACATTGAAACTCAAATATAATATCCATACAAGCTACACCCGAAATGCAACACACTCGCTAAAGTCATTATGGTAGATTTTTCTCATACTATGTTATAACCTACCCCTACCTTAACCACAGAAGAACCACAGAACCCTACAATAATGATGTATGCCTAAAATAAGCATTTATACTATCAACTTTAACTTTTAACATTAACTTCCTTATTTTGAATGCATTGCAAAGGATAACGTTTCGCAAGTCACCTATAACCAATTCCCAACCGTTCAAACGTACTCTCACATAACTCTTCAAAGACATTCACACCCTAAAGGGTGAGTTTTCTTTAAAGACGGACACTTGTGTTGAAATTTAGTCAACCGTTCCGTCCCGGGGGTATGAGAGGCCCCACGGTCACTTAGAAGGAAATGCGAATAAATCGACACATTCTTACAACGTTTTGTTGTCTGCAGCTGTAAAGAGTACATATTTATTCGAAATTTAAATTTTAAAATTGAATATGGAATTTTAGGCTGCGTGGTGTATTTCCTTTGCCTCAGTATAAATAGAGTTTAAAGAGTGAAGGATGATAAATATATGATTCTAATAAGGACTTTTTTTAATTAATTTATGCATATTTAGGAATTTATTTAGATCTAAAGATAAAAGGCCTTACTTTGTGTAAAAGTGGACGTATTATTTCACAATTAATTTATAATCATAAAAGAAAATAATTAATCAAAAATTTAATTACAACTAATTAAATTAATCCCACCCATCGATATCAATGTTACACTAGATAAGACGTTCTTTGTAACAAACGTGTCCCACCCAAGTGCGGTGCATGCACCGCACACGAATCAGTCTGTCGCGTGACGGCCGCGCAATAGTACGCCTCTTTGTTTATATTTATAAGTAATTTATTTTGACTTTTCCCCGTCAAACCGACAGCGAAATTTTCTGAAGTTACAATATAATTAAAGAATACAACGTAAGTGATATAATATTTCAGAATAATACCGATAATACAGATCTTTTATTTATTAATGGATTAAATATATTTTAGAGCTCGTTAAAATACAAGCTGAGCTCCTTAATCGTATATCTCATTTCCGCGCTTAAAAATTGCCGGTCGAGTGAGAGAGACGTACTATATAAGATATAGATTATTCAAGGGACATTCATATCAGTGGACCAAATAGGTATAAACTATTCGAATACATTACAAATACAAATATGTAGGAAGAATGTAGTTGCAAATTGATTTCAGTATTTTATTTTAATCATATGTTGTTAATTAATAACTCAAAATATGTGTGTTTTCTGTATGATTTGAAACAGTGGATAGTATTTAGACCCTATTTCTTAATATGAATTACTTAATGGACTATTGGAACCCATTGTTATTGAAGACTAATATCATTTAAAATTGTTTTATATTCTTCCGCGTCGGTTACGAAAAAAGGAGATCTCTATAATATTTGTCCAGAATTATTGGAATGGATATAAGTGGCTACCATGAGAACATACCTATATTTGTTCAATTCATTTTCGACACGAAGATTTCAGATATTCCAAATGCGGTAGTCATTTTTGAAAACTTCTGGTGTACCATTCCTTTTGTCTATTAGTCTCAAAAAAAGCTTATCAGCTTGTTAAAAATTCATGAATGTTATTATAATAAATATCAGACTGGTTGTACACTGATTGACTGCTTGACAGACTTGTACACTTGTAAGATTATTTAATTTCATTTACATCATTTTCATGAATTATTCACGTAAATAAAAAAAAACACTACAAATATATTATTGCTATGACGGTATTTATACTTAGGCAGTATCTTAGGCAAAGCTATTATTGACATGAACTGTCTTGTCTGTCTAATAATCTTTGATCATAATTTGTAATATTCAAGTTAACGTACTAGATGTCGCTACTGAGCTTTTGACAAATACGGGACAAATAGTTTCTATGACGCGCCTCGTCTATCGGTAGAATATAAGTCAATGATCCCACCCATTTGCCTAATATATCCGTCTGTCACTACACAAAGTGACAAAATCTAATGACGTCGACTTCGAGGGGAGACGCGGCACTATTTGACTTAGGAAATGAAAATGTCATCGAGTCGTAATATTGATATGTGCGATTGTGTTTGCGATGCGTAATTTATTCGACAATTGTGTTGGTGTTAATAGCTTTCATTATATTTATTGTTGTATCAGAAATGTGCTAGATTATTTTTTCCGGAAATCAGAATTCTTATGTCGATAAGGAGTAATATTAGAGCAAGAATTTGATTGGCATGTCAAGATATCTTTTGGGATTAAGTATAATCTGATTTTTAGTTTCAAGCACACAAAACCCATACAATTGTATATATTTTATTATTATTTTTTGGTTTGATTCGGCGTTCAAACTAAGTTTCTTAAGATTTTCACCCAATATGTACAATAAGAAAAATTACATCTAATTTTGTACAAAAATGATACGAATTATCGAATGCATTAAAAAAATGAAATTACTGATATATTTATCAATGAGACATATTTGTTATTCTCACAATGGGCAGTGTCTCTTTGTGTTTCTGTGATATAAGTAAAAAACCGTTTAGAACAAGCATGCCTAAGCTAAGGTCACGTTTGAATGTCGCCAAGAGAATAATTCAAGTTTAGTGCGACTTACACGTATTGATACTTGAAAAAAAATCATTTTCAAATTTCTATTTCAATCTTTTTTTTGTAGTGTTCTAAAAGTGTAAATCTTTAGCGTATCTTTAATTACGAATGCTTTATAATTCTAAAAATAAGCTAAAATTTAAAGATTTTTGGAATATGTATGTAAAATAACTTATGCTTTTTGGGCTAAAATCTTTTTAAAAGTGAAACTGTAGTGATGATAATATTTTTCTTCTTGAAAATTATTAGTTATACAGCTAGCATGTATTTCGTTATTCTAAGAAAACAAAAAACTATTATACGTAACTATAAAACGTAGTCTATTCGAACTTTACTTTTAATTATTTACTATACGTAGCCCGGTGTCACTGCTTGAACTAAAACATAATCTTAAATACTTTTATTACATACATTTTAAATATTAAAAGCACTTCAGTGATTACTTATTGTTTTCAGTAACAGATCTATACTCATCAGCATGTTTAATATAGACTGTAATGGAAAAAATAATATCCAAACTATCAAGACAGTTTGTTCGTAGTAACTAGTATGGTTTAACGAGGAGGGCGACTCTCGCGGGAGGAACCATTTCTACCAGACGAAATGAGACGAATATGAGTGTGCAAGTTTCGACGGGTCACGAGTTCACATTCACTGCGACAGGCATTGACTTATATTCTATCGATAGACGAGGCGCGTCATAGAAACTATTTGTCCCGTATTTATCAAAAGCTCAGTAGCGACATCTAATACGTTTACTTGAATATTACAAATTATGATCAAAGATTATTAGACAGACAAGACAGTTCATGTCAATAATAGCTTTGCCTAAGATACTGCCTAATTATAAATACCGTCATAGCAATAATATATTTGTAATGTTTTTTTTATTTACGTGAATAATTCATGGAAATGATGTAAATGAAATTAAATACTCTTACAAGTGTACAAGTCTGTCAAGCAGTCAATCAGTGTACAATCAGTCTGACATTTATTATAATAACATTTATGAATTTATATCAAGCTGATAAACTTTTTTCGAGACTAATAGACAAATGGAATGGTACACCAGAAGTTTCAAAAATGACTACCGCATTTGGTATATCTGAAATCTTCGTGTCGAAAATGAATTGAACAAATATAGGTATGTTCTCATGGTTGCCACTTATATCCATTCCAATAATTCTGGACAAATATTATAGAGATCTCATTTTTTCGTAACCGACGCAGAAGAATATAAAAAAAATTTAAATGATATTAGTCTTCAATAACAATGGATTCGAATAGTCCATTAAGTAATTCATATCAAGAAATGGGGTCTAAATACTATCCACTATTTCAAAACATACATACAACACACATATTTTGAGTTATTAATTAACAACATATGATTAAAATAAAATACTGAAACCAATTTGCAACTACATTCTTCCTACATATTTGTATTTGTAATGTATTCGAATAATTTATGCCTATTTGGTCCACTGATATGAATGTCCCTTGAATAATCTATATCTTATATAGTTCGTCTCTCTCACTCGACGGGCAATTTTTATGCGCGGAAATGAGATATACGATTAAGGAGCTCACCTTGTATTTTAACGAGCTCTAAAATATATTTAATCCATTAATAAATAAAAGATCTGTATTATCGGCATTATTCTGCAATATTATATCACTTACGTTGTATTCTTTAATTATATTGTAACTTCAGAAAAATTTGCTGTCGGTTTGACGGGGAAAAGTCAAAATAAATTACTTATAAATATAAACAAAGAGGCGTAATATTGCGCGGCCGTCACGCGGCAGACTGATTCGTGTGCGGTGCATTGCACCGCACTTGGGTGGGACACGTTTGTTACAAAGAACGTCTTATCTAGTGTAACATTGATATCGATGGCGACAGGTAACTTACGTATACTTTACGTGGCTGGTTTATAACCCGGAGTGTAGTAGGCGAAAGAACTAGTTTGTTCGGTTAATAGAGTAAGAGGCATGATAGCTTTCCGTATTTAGGGACTAAAATATCCGAAAATCTGAAAGCTGCAAGTACTCTAATAATTATTTTGTGTATACATAATGCATTGTGTGCATTCGTATAATTACTGGATAAATATTGAATGCACTGGAACTGAAATATAATATTTTAACTGTCGTTACTAAAAATAATACAATACAATAGATTCATTTATTTTAGTGTGTGTTTATTCAATCTAACACAGTGGTGTTCCCATTTCACTATTTAGACAAAAATCATCGATTCATAAAAAAAATGTTAGTGAAAATACTAGGATTTTGGCAAAATATTGAAACCACTGTGCAATAGTTGGAGTATCTGGACAAAAATAAATAAAGGCGATGTTTCGGCCCCGTCCGGCCCGGTCCGGTGGGACGAACGATTTGTACGCTCTCCAAATTGCCGCTCTTTAGGCGGACTTTAATAATCACGTCATATCCAATTTTCCTTTGAAACGCGCAAGGAATACAAATGCGCTTGTTGATTGAATATTGCACTCGTTTGGACTAATGATATGGGGTAAATTGTGTTTTTAGATTCATTGAAAATCACTAGTTTTTAGTAGTTTGTACTTTTCATTTGTCAGCCCTTACAATTATACTTATGTAGCTTTATTTATTGCAAGAATGGTTTGGATAGAAGTCTCTTAGAAAACTTCAGACGAGTAAATTATGATAGTAAAAAAATAATCTTGCTAGAATATATTATAGTTTGAGTCATTATCGTGTAAGTCAACAACCTCCCAAGGATATTTTAATTAAGTATACAATTAAAAATAAAAATATATTTCACAAAAGTATTCGTCAAAAAAAATTAAGTCATAAACATTACAACAAACCGTTTATGCTCAACGCAAGGTAAAGAAACGCATAACCGAAATCTCACTAAAGATGATATCGCCCACGCATCCCAGTGGGCGATCTCGCTACAAACTCGCAAAAAAAAACACAAGAAAGACAAAAAATGACCAATCCGCTAGACGCGTCGATACGAGTATAACTAATGGTGCTACTCCGCTTAGCAAATCGCCTGCCAAAAACGCAACGAAACTGGAAAATTGTTTCATTCATAAATGCAATACGGGGATTTCCTTTATAGCTTTCTGATGAATAATATAACCGGGATTTGCCGGCCCCATGTGACAGCGGTTTTCGGATGTCAAATGGACAAATGTATATTTATTATAGACGGAATTGGATTTTTCCACCCTTTTCTTAGGAGATTTTTTGTGTACAATGAAATGTTTCTGAGTAAATAAAAGTAGCCTTCGTTGGAATTAGCAATACAAAGAGACGGCGTGCCCGCGCTCGCTGCCAATTGAAAGGAGAAGGAAATAATAGTTATTTGCAATAATCGACTGAAGGGACGGCTGATTGCGCCCCGGGCGCGCTAGAATTTTTGCCGGGTTTTGTCTGGCTACTTCCAGTTTCAGCGCACTGTTATTTTCTTACTTAATGTTGATATTTTTATTTTATTTTATTCGTGTGTAGATATGGATCGCTTATAATTAAATGACTGATTTTCAATAGTCCTATCTGACGGTGATATCCTAGCTCAAAATTGTATTTTCATTTTCATATTTTCATAGTTCACGGCTCATATACCCTCACACTAAATCTTATCGACAATATGAGGTAAATATTGAGTATTCGAAGGTATGAACAAGCAGCGAAATTTTCGAGGGATGAATATTGCTGATCTTTGTAAGGATGCCGTCAGCATTGACTGGAGTACGCTCATGGCCTCTGACTGCGTCGATGCCAAAGTCAATATTTTCACTGATGAAATTATTAGGCTCTATGATGTACATGCTCCAGCCCGTAAAATCAGGCTTAAGCATCGACCGTCACCCTGGCTTACTGCCGACATTAAAGTTTTACTTTCTAAAAAAGCTAAAGCGAAGTCCAGGTACAAATGTCGTCCCAGTGATTTAAACTGGGAGAAATATGTGACAATCCGGAATCACTGCAAAAAGGTGTGTAGAAATGCTCAACGCCGTTTTATTCATAATTCAGTTGAAGATGCTGATCAAGCGAAAGTTTGGAAATTTCTGAAATCTCTGGGAGTAGGAAAATCGCGTCATGATTCAATTTCTAAAAATATTAATTTAAATTCTCTCAACCAACATTTCTGTTCTCCATCGAATTTAGATGGGTCTACGAAAAACAAAACATTACAATATCTTTCTACTTGTAAAACTCCCGATTGTCCCCCTTTCGTTTTCAAACAGCTTGCTGATTGTGATGTTAGGAAGAACATTACGCTAATTGCGTCCAACTCTGTTGGTAGTGATTGTGTTGGGCGTAATATGATTATCCCTATCCTTAATGAAATTCTTCCCGTCATTTCCCATATTTTAAACTACTCCCTTACCAGTGGAACTTTCCCTACAGCTTGGAAAGAGGCCCACATTATTCCTTTACCCAAAAAAAGTAATCCTTCCATTTTTTCTGAATTCCGTCCTATTTCTATCCTACCTTTCCTTTCAAAAGTTCTTGAGCGCCTAATCCATTCCCAGCTCGCTGATTTCCTTTACAAAAACCATCTCCTGAACCCTCTCCAATCTGGTTTCCGCCCTGGCCATAGTACCACTACAACCTTGGTGCATATTACGGAAGATATCAGATCGGCCATGGAAGAAGACAAGCTGACAGTCTTAGCGCTACTTGACTTCAGTAATGCTTTTAATACGGTCGATTTTGATGTGCTACTTAGCGTACTGGGCTCTCTTAACATATCTCCAACAGCGCTTGTTTGGTTTCGTAGTTACCTGTTTGGACGCCGGCAGCGGATCTATGTCGATAACAACGTATCATCGTGGTGCTCGACTTCTGCTGGTGTGCCACAGGGCGGCGTGCTATCTCCCCTACTTTTCGCAATTTTTATCAACTCTATTAGTAATAAACTCCGTTCTTCTTACCACCTTTATGCAGATGATCTCCAGATTTATTCCCAGGCTCATTGGCTCCAGTTAAATGACGCGATCTCGGTAATCAATGAAGACATCAAGCAAATAAGTGATTGGAGTAACGATAATGGACTAATGATAAACCCAACCAAAACTCAAGCAATTGTTGTCGGCAGCCCCAGGATGATCTCTAAACTTAACTGGTCACTAATACCACCTGTCGTTTGCAATGGGATCAACATTCCTTACAGTGACAGTGTAAAAAATCTAGGTATTTACTTTGACAAATGTTTCACCTGGGGCCCGCAGCTCCGAGAGTTGAGTAGGAAACTATTCGCCTCGGCTGGGTCCTTACGGAGATTACGTAATTTTTTACCCATTGCCACGAGAATTTCGCTTGCACAATCCCTTCTTCTCCCCATCCTTGATTATGCGGATGCCAGTTATCTTGATATTACTGAGGAGCAACTTAATAAACTTGAGCGCCTTCAAAATTTCTGTATTAGATTTATATTTGGATTACGCAAATATGATCATGTTTCAGAGTTTCGCAGAAAGCTCAAGTGGCTACCCATACGGCTTCGTCGGAATACACACATTCTCTCTCTTCTTTTTAAAATACTCTTTAATCCACTCTCACCCCCATATCTTAGAAATAGGTTTGAATTCCTACATGACTCACATTCGAAGTTTCTTAGGTCATCGGAGAACTTAAGACTGAAAATCCCCGTGCATTCCACTTCCTTTGTAGATAAATCTTTCACAGTACAAGCTGCACGGCTGTGGAATGCTTTACCGGTAACAGTAAGAAGGGCCAAATCTCTAGCCATCTTTAAAAGAAAGGTTAAAGAACATTACTCTCTGGCTGAATGAGGACATTAGTAATTGTATACTTTTTCCTTTGTGTATTTATACTTAATTATATGACCTTTATGTTGTATAGATAGGTATATATATGTATGTATTGTGTGTATGTATATGTGTATATTGTATGTATGTTTATGTATATATGTTGAATATAGACACTACTATAATATTCTACAGGTATTATTCGTACACCTGATGCTGCCCCAACTTTCGTCCTTTTCTCTTATATCCATCAAATGGTTGTCTGTCAGAGATTGCCTTGTGCGATAAGACCGCCAATTGTACTTTTTTTTTTCTCTAGTTTGAATTGTTTCCTTTTGTTTTATTTATGGTGTACAATAAAGCTTATATAAATAAATAAATAAATATTTACCTCATATCAGCGCACTTCTTAAAAATCAAATTGCTTTATGAACTAAAAACAAAATCCTCAAACCAACTATTCAACCCTAAAAGGAATTAAAACAACAATAGGGTACAAAAGTCCACTGATGAGGTAAAGCCGAGTAAGGGGCCGTAATAGATCATTTTCGGGACACTTGTCGCTAACCCGGCCGCCGATCGATCACGAAGGGCATTACTTATTGGAATGTCTATTAAACTTGCTATTTTGATAGAGTTATTTTTCCGGATGTTTTGTTCTTTAGGTATGTTGTTTTCGTGCCAAAAATTATTTACGTTGTTTGATTTACTTGGGTAAAAATGATGGCGTATTTCTATCAATTACTTTTTAATTCACCCAGTCAGAATGTATATTCGTATCCAAAACGAAATAAACAAAGTTTATAAAAAACTAATCTTTTAATTCTAACACGATTTGCTCACGTTGTTTTAAACTTAAAACTAAATCCATAATAGTTTGTGGCGCACTTTCATAAACCTGATCTGATTTTGGATATTTCCTTAAGTTTATAATAAGTTGTAATCAGCAAATAAATGACCTTCGCGTTTAATAACGATATATACATTTTAAATAATAAGGTACGTATGATATGTATAAGGAATAAAGAACGTTCGGCCTTAGTAATGTTGATGTTTACGGAAACTTTTAGTTTTATGTCACAAAATACAAGATGTTATAAAGGATTCGTTTAGTTAACTAAACGATACGATACATACAACATTTTGTTATTTATTTAATTATAGTTCTTTTAGTAAGCTTACCAAATAATTACCAAAAGGCAAATGATTGTTGATAAATTGGTTTTTCTTATGTAGTGTTATTGCCTCGGTTAAATAAAATACAATATAGGTAATACATGTAGCATGGCAGATCCGCAGATTTGACTAACCTTTATTGATTCTTGATAGTAATAATTATCATACAAATAACAAACATTTTATGCAATATCCAAATAAGTATTTTACCCTAAGGTAATATTCTGTACTTATTAAACTTACATGTTGCTACTTTATAAATCTATTTTACTACCAATATACATATACCATATTCCTTTTTCCCAGGGTAGGCCGAAGTGCTATCACGACACGCGAAGTGTGATCTGTACTGTGATAATTATGATAGGGGCCGAGCCATATCGTGCACAATATTCCCGACTCCGGTCTGATAATGAATAGAAATACCGAATATCACTTTGACTGACCCGGGCATCGAACCCGAGACCACTGAGTTATATTCGTAGCGTGGTACAACTACGCCAACGAGGCAGATTTACTACAATATCAATTTTATTATACCGAATATTGTTAACAAAAATATCTGAATTACTTCCTTTTTCATTTCACCGCAAGCTCAAAAATCATAATATCAGTAATAATGAAATTCACAAAAAACTCAGCCGCAATAAAAAGTTCGCCGGGTGACCGCAGCGCGATCGGTGCTTTTTGAAAAATCTTTTTTTTTATATAGCAACATTCATTCGATTCTATAATGACAGATAATATGACAGCGCTCGGTAATCGATACGATTTCGATTTTATATCGATGTTTATTGAGGTGACGGAAATGTAAAATGAAATTGGTGTTGGTGATAATTTTTTATTGACGAATTATGTTTTTTGTTACTTTCTTTTTCATTTCTATTTTTTTATTTTACTTGAAAATACATATTTTTACCTAAAACTTTAATCATGACGTTCTTATGTTTGAAAAAACTGTCAAATGATTTAGCTGAAAGTCGGCTGGTCACAAAAAAAATGTTACTATGCAATAAATTTGTCTATGATCAACGAATCAACACGACTGTGTTTTTTGTATAGAATTTGTAGCCCCAAGACTGCCACATCCAAATTTTCCTTCAACAGCTACTTTATCATTTACTGTAGCTATCCTTTCCAAGATTTCGTACAAATGTTCCGGAATAATCTACTAAGTATCATAAGATGTGTTATAATCTATGAGGTTCAAAATGGTTGTGTTAGAGCATGTTGCACGGACGCGTTTGGCTGGTAAAAACTCCGATGGATAGAGGCGCGACGAATTTCAGTGATGCAGCGGTTAGTATGATTGAGGTCGACTACTGTTTATACAGGAGGCTCTGAAGTTTATACGTTTTATTGAGATGAATTGAGGCTGTTGGAAGTAAGTCGTTCACTGGTGGAAGATATCCAGAAGAAGACAGTAAAGTGATGACTAATGCTATATTCATTATGTTATTTATATAAATGGTAATCATAATTTATTGTTTTACCTATTTTCTCATATTAAACTGCGATCTACGAAGCTTTAGTTTCAAAGGCTTTAAGCACAAAAAGGAAATATAATGTGAGTTATTTTTATCCGAAATTAAAATACTTAAGTTTTGCATGGTCTGTAATTCACCCTGTAGTCATTATTTAAAATCCTCTTTAAATTGTTGAATAATATTTTTTAAATCACAAATTAATGCTCAATATATGACTATAAACGCAAAAATAGCAACAACCTGTGAATTAGCGCAACAAAAAATAACAACAAGACAATTTGTAATAGATCCATACATTCAAGGGCCGGCCGTATCGAAACCAATCACAATAACCAACTGCCAACACATCAGAAATCATTATCACAACGTATTAAAGTTCAAAATGGCGGCGGCTATTCACCACAAAACGCAAACTCACCTTTGCGAACGTAGTGGACCAATCTCAGACGCATTATAGACAGATAATACACAATATTTAACCCGGATTTGATATTAAGTTTTTTCGGATCTGTTCGATTTTTTTTTTTGGGCACACCTGTCCGTTTTTTCGTATAACTGAGACTGTTGAATGGGTTTACGCAACTGCTAGTTTTGATTCTTCACGTGGAATAAGGTTCATTGATTTTTATTGTGGATATCTAGGTCACAGAAGTCGTGACCAAGTCTAAATATAATTGGAACTGTACCGATAGGTGTGAAAAAGACAGAAATATGTTAGTGTTGAATTATTTGGTAGGCTTAACGAGCTCTTGTTATCAGTATCAGTTATCATGCGTGAAAATCTACAAATTCATTTTAAATGAACATCCAGATGCCAATTAAAACCTATTGGGAAATTGTAACAGATTTTTGTATTGGCTGAAATATAGCTATTTTTCGTTCAGAGAGTTATGTTCTTTAAACTTAGAGTGAATAAAAGTTTTTTCGTAGATATAAAAAGAATTTATTATTTTTAAGTTTTCATCGCGCAACCTTTTCCATTTTTAAAATAATGAAGTTTTATTGTTAAAATTTATGGTCGCCCTCCAGCCAGTACCAACTAAGAAACAGTCGATATCATTTTCAATAACGGCGTCTTGGAAAGCGATATTAAAAAGTATTATTTTATAGCAAAAAATAACACATTTCAATAGCATAAAAATAACATGATTACTGGCAGTTACTGCGGTTTCGTTTCACAAATCGCATATTCGCAATAAGTGTTTTTGTTTACGAATTATTCACTAGTGCGGTCGATTTCATTAAGGTGCTGCCTGAGTTTTGTGATTGTAAAAATTGATTATTTTACATTATAACGGAATCTTTAATTTCGCTATAAAGGTTTTTTATATTCAACCCTATAATCAAGACTATTTGTAATATTTATACCGTAGTAGCGTGACTAAAAATGTTTACTTTTAGCATGCAAATTGTATAAAATTCAAATAGTTGCTTGTGAATTTAAATCTGTCGCCGTGACTGACCTCATCCTTTTTTTTTAATTAATGAAGTATTTTATAGCAACAATCCTCGCACTAAATAAATGATTACATGCCGTCATCTGTACGACATACAACTTTAACCCTAGGATAAAAATATTAATTAGAAACAGATTTTACACACACAAAAGGCCCTTTTCACATAGTTTAGTTACGCCCTTTATTTTTCAATCAAAATATTTTCGTAAACGGATGTAATGTTGTTTTTTAAAACAATTTCTATCGGCTTTTTGTGTTCCAGTTATTTTGATGAAGTGTGAAAGGGTTTCTTGTCTTTTGATTGAGTCAAAGGATCTGTTCCCGGGTGGGGCAAAAAATGGGGGACTGTGTGCTATTGTTATTGTAATTTTCATTTAGTTTAACTATTATATGAGGTGATGGAAAATGTAATGACAAAATAAAAGTCTGTGTTGATTAAACAGGATTATCTAATGGGCTATAAGGACTATATAGACTACTAGCGGCCCGGCCCAGCTTCGCCCGGGTACAAATAGATTTCTGTACAATAATATATACGAATTATACATACAAACCTTCCTCTTGAACCACTCTATCTATTAAAAAAACCGCATCAAAATCCGTTGCGTATTTTTAAAGATTTAAGCATACAAAGGGACATGGTGACAGAGAAAGCAACTTTGTTTTATACTATGTAGTGATATGGACTCTCGATGGTAAAAGAGGCCCGTGCCCTGTTGTAGGACTTATATGAGCTGATGAAGAGATGAGATGAGAAGAATGCAATGGTCATCTAAGGAATTAATTGGATGTATTACAGGCTTAATCACCAAATTCAAATGTGACACAAAATTAGACCTGTGATCCTAGACCACTGCCAAACAAAATAAAACAGGAATCGATGTAGTAAGTAACAATTTACTAAGAATTTAGAACAATAACCCAAAATCAATTCTCTAACTATACAAATACATGTAGAAAAATATTTTTAGCCTAATAATTCCGTCTCTCAAGATTCGAACCCGCATTCCAACTTCATTACTAAACCATTTGTAAAGAAACGAAAGTAGTGCAATATTTTTGTACAATAGCGAGTCAAGGTTCACCGGTCCGGTTACGTGTTCAAGTTTACGGTTAGTGACGTTAACTCTTTGATAAACCGCCAAAATTAAGTGTAACTATGTAGTTGTTTTTTTTTAATGTATTTACTTTAGTTTCAAATTGTATATTAGATCGTTTGCCTTTATTCCATCACTAGGTGTCACCTATTTTAATTCTAAATAATCTAAAGTGTTGATTATATAAGTATATTAAACTGATGTTCCATCATATTGAAAAACTTATGTAGAATATCTATAGAAAAATCTCTACTTACAACCGAAAACTTGTTTTATTTCAACTTAATAATTGATGGTGCATTAAACCAAGCAATTTAATGTTTATGTACTTGCACGTCCCAACCTCCAAGTTTGACAGTTGACGTTTGTCAAATTCAATTTGTCAGCCTAATGTAAATAGAAATAGGGTATATTTTAAAAATTTGAAATTTGACATTGACAGTGGACGTGCAGGTAGTTATAACGCTTGCATTTTTCTTTGAATTTGGAATTATTATTTTTTTTTCTCAATATCTTCCCATAACCTACTTTTTGTGATAACGGCACTGGACATTATTTCTTGACATATTTTGAAAAAAGAAAACGCAATTCCAAATTCAAAGTTGACATTTATTTTTAATCGCACTTGTGTATCTGATGACGGATCCATAATTGGATGTACACTGGCTGACCTTGCAAGACGGTGGACGAAAAATATTGCGAAATCTCTTGTGGACTGCTCCTTTGAGACAGGTAATGTTGATGCCGCCATAGTGGCGATATTAGCCAGTACCTATACATTCTGCTGGTATCTAGTATTAACTAAACATTGCACCTGTTTAATTTAATGCTGTCCAAAAGTAAGTACAGTCGCGTTGAATACTCAAAAGTATGTACATTGCTGACCAAAAGTAAGGTAACTCTTACAAATTTTTTTATACAGTAAATATTCAATAAAATGATATCGATGATGATTTTTAGTGTTTTTTCAAAAGAGGTGACACAAACTTCTGTCATCCTATCCGGTTATAAAATAGCACAAACACTAAACAATCCAATTACAAAAATCCATTTGCATAGTAACAAAATAAGACATTACAATCCATGCTCATTACTCAGTGTTCTGGGAAAACGGCAAATTACGAAGGTAAACCTCGTGTGTACGAGCGTTCTGTAATATTTCGAGTAGTTAACCGAGATTTATATCTGTTTACGAAAAACACACATTGAATAATTGAACCGTTTCTCTTTTGAATGGCTTTTTTATTGTTGTAACTGTTTTGTTTTAATTTGCTGTGTTTGGTAATATTTACTTTTGAAATTAAAATGCGTATGTATCAAGTTTAAGTCATTGATATTGTTTTTAGATTTTTAAAGTATTGGCCACGTAAAAATACATTGCAGTGGTACCTACCCAGACGGCCTCTCACATATGAGAGACCTACCACCATTACAAGTTTTTTGACTCTAGAAAGATAGTCGAAATAATTTCTCGCTCGTCGAATTTCTAATTGAACCGCATTGCATTTATCTATAGATGTCAATGCAGTTTTTTTCTGTAACCATATCTTTTTTTTTATTTTGTGAGTCCGGTATACGATCTGATTTATACCGGTGGTAGGGATGTGATGGACACACCGCTCATAGCAATTAAAAAAACATACCGCTACTTATGGACATTAGTATCAAATTAATACCAACGCAAAGGGGGCCATGATAACCATTTTGACAGCTTCTTCAGCTTCTCTAGATTCTATATATGTTCCACTTCTGGGCACGGGCATCCTCTACAATCGAGAGTAGGACTGGAATGGTAAGGGCATATAATCCACCACGTTGACCTAGTGCGGGTTGGTGGACTTCACATACCATATAAATTCTTGCAAATCGCTATGTTATGAAGGTTCTTCACGATATTTTCAAAACACACATCTCTCAATTAATTGAATAACATTAATAAATATACCCAGCAGTCACATAGACCCTAAGATCGAGCCTTGTGTCACGTGCATCAGAAACTGAGAGACTTTTCGGAACGAAGCAAAGGTACAAAGTATGTTGAGCCAAATTATTTTCTGCGTGTCACTTACATAATCGTGACTTGGTAGTTGTCCCACAGTTTGTCATAGCAAGAGCTGAAATATTCGCGTGACTCAGCGTTTTAATATTTACATTAGTTGACGTAATTTAATTGGAATTTTTATTTCAAAAATAATGTAATGTTGGTATGAAGGCAGAAATATATTTCAGAGTCAATGTTTTTGATAATGGAATTATGAAAAACAGCCCAGCGCCGCATTAAGTAAAAACGTAATAATATATAAGTAAAAACGTAATATAAGTATAAGCTATAGAACTGAAGTGACCTAAATGGACATTAAATATCTAACTATTCTTAAACGTGACTACCTTTAGGAACCTTTAAAGACAGATTAGAAGACCACGTATAGAGTAAGTCCGCGCAGAAGTTAGAGAGATGACTTTGACCATTTTGATAATAACTAGCAAATGAAAGCCTTGGATAGAAACGGGTGAAAGAAAGAAAAGGAGACTTTTACCCCACAGAGGGACAGTATAGGCGAGGAAAATAAGAAGAGTTAAATCTTATACATCACTTTGTACTGAATATAAAAAATAGACTCAAATCACACCCATTCATACTACACAATTTAGTCCAAGGCAGGACTTAAGCCTTGGACACCAAAATTTCGAGAGACCTTGATCTTACAAAACCAGAATGAATTGTCTCGATGATAAATCCGCGTACTTCTTTTTCACATTAGGGATGAACACCTTGAATTAGATAACAATGCTTGGCATTCCACTACACCATCCTAAGACATAAGATGTTAAGTCTCAAAAAATCCAGTAGTTACTCTGGCTAAAATGTCCTTCAATCCGAAACACAAAAATTCATCTACAATTGTATTTGGCGGGCTAAATCGACATTGCGGTGGTACCTACCCATCCGGCCTCTCACATATAGACCTACCAGTAAATAAAATAAGATTCAATACATCTGTTAAAGTTACAAAGACATAGTTTTGTATTGTGGCATGAGCGCGGTCCGTCACGACGCGATATCATCTTAATTTGTGTGCGCAACCCGTTCTAAAGATACTGTCTTGAAAAATATCATTTTCCTTCGAGGCTGTTTTAACTTTGGACCCGTCGAATTCGCTTATAGCTGTTTTGTGTATTTTATGAACTTATAATTATCCTTGTAAGCACGAGTCTCTGAGACCTAAAGTTGACACTGTATTAGCCCATATACGTCCCACTGCAGGGCACGGGCCTTCTCCACAATCGAGAGTACGATTGAGAGTTTAGACCATATAGTCGACGCTGGCCTAGTGCGGTTTGGATAATTTTACATACCATAGAAATTCTTTTAAAATCGCTATGGTATGCAGATTTCCTCACGATGTTTTCCTTCACCGTTATAGTGCGTGGTGATTGACTATTAATACACACATGACTCTGAAAAGTCAGAGGTGTGCCCTAGGATTCGAACCCGTGACTATCGAGAACATGGTGGCCGCGTCTGGTCCGTTTACTAACAGGCCACCACGCACTAGTTAATAAATAAATACACCCAAGAGTCCCGTACATACTTCTGGCCCCACATTAATATCGAGTCTTGTGTCGTGAGTATCAGAAGCTACGAGAGACTTTTTGGTCTCAAAAACACCCGGTTCTGAAACAAATACCTGTGGTTCACACAAACACTGTCATTTGGGTGGGCTTATGCTGTACACCAGCTGCCCTAGTACGGATAGGCGAACTTATCATAACATAAAAAATCTTTGTTTAATTTGAGGTGAAGTAACATTTTTGATGGAGTTAAACAATGAGTTTGAGTCGAAAAACACAAACAATCATCCCACAGTTAATAAGAGACTTTTACGACGAGAGATTTCGTCCTTATTTTAATTGGAAAAAGTTCCGTCGGTGATAAAGGCTCCTCATTAATTTCCATACAAATATGTTTAAGAGAACTATATTTGGTGTTGAACAGAACGGTAATGTCCGTAAGTACGACCATATATCATCCTATCGCTCTGAACTTAAGTGGCTACCTATTCGCCAACGACGTACTTTGCGTGCTCTTACAACACTCTTTTCTCATCTCACTTCCCCCTCTCCACCTTCTTACTTAATATCTCACTTCCGTTTTCTTTGCACCAACCATGAAAGAAATCTTCGTTCGGCTACTAACCTCTTGCTCTCATGTCCCTCACACATTTCTGATTTTCTTCACTCTTCTTTTCACATTCAAGCTATACTTCTGTGGAATGCACTCCCTCTTGAAATCAGGACGTCAACTACCCGTCTCAGATTTAAAATGAAGGTCCGTGAAATGCTGCTCAAAGAAGTTGCAGAATTCTCTCAATAGTAATTTGTATATATATGTATGTATAGTATTGTATATAGTTTATATGTTTATATGTTTCTTTGTATTTAGTTTATTGTATATCGTATAATAATATATGTAATAACATTTGTAATTACTTGTATAATTATGTTCTTTTTTTTTCTTTTCTCTTATCTCTTAATTAAGTATTCATACACCTACTTCTGCTCATCTCTGCATCACCTAAAGGTCGACTGGGAGAAAATGCCACAGGCATTAAGTCCGCCTTGTATACATTTGTATATGAAGCTTAATAAAATAAAATAAAATAAATAATGTTGTGTTGTCAAATGTTCAAATATATTTAGTAGATAGAAGCACTGCACTGCATCTATGATTTATTGTAGTATATTATTTTTGCTATCTCAGTAAAAACAAATAGAAATCTTGATAGAAACGCTAACATTTAAAATATTGTATTTGGTCAGGTTGAGACTATCAAAACATATTAACATTTCATATCTATTTAAAAAAATTAATAGTGATGCATCAAACCTACATTTTAAATTGTACTGTTTGATTATATTGCGACCTATAGTAGCTTTTTTAACGATATGCTAAATTGGTACCTATTGGGAAAAAAATGTAGATCATTCATTAAAATTCTAGAAACTTCGTAAATGCTTACACAATTACCGCTTTCAACTAAACTAGGTTAGCTCAATTATTTCGCCTACATAATACTTCCTTACACACAACCCACTGAATAAGGCAAACATTTGACGGCACATGTCAAAATATTGAAGTTAGAAAACCCGTATGACAATGTCATGAAGATAAAAATCAGGAAGTATTTTTGGACGGTAATTTCTTGCGCGTGCCCATTTACAATTTTATTAACTCTTATTCTCAACGTTTGACGTAATAATGAGCTGTCACTTTGACGTTTCTAATGTAACGCTCGTGAAACGTCAAAATGCTTAGCAGTAATAAAAAGCGTTTGTAATTAAGCACACAAATAAAGGAATTGCAAAATAATTAAACGCAAATTATAAATCTACGTTTTTTGTTTAGTGATTTGTTGACTTTAAATATAATATACATTTACGCAGGTAATAATCAAACTTAAATATTTCATTTATACTTAAATTTTTTGTACTAACTTGTTATTATTGTTATTATTAACGTTAATTTAGTTTTATTTCTTTAGAATTTCAATACTAGATTTTTGGTAGAGTTAATTATATTACATTATTAATTATTAATAAAGTCAACAAATCACCAAAAAAACATCAGAAAAACACTAACTAATAAATAAAAAATATAAAGAAAAATGAAACGTGCCCAGGTTCGAGATGCGATTGGTTGGATGCTTGTTGCTGCCGACAGATATCCGGGCTTGTCTGTACGAACCAGGAATGGGTGAAGGCCGGGTTGAGGCCAGGGTTCAGCCCGGACCCTGGCCCCGGCAGGCCCATCACTCCGGGCAACCCGCCGGGCCGCTGGTGGTGGTGGAAACCAGCTGAGGCCACCGCGTAGTCCATAGCCACCGCTTGGTACGGCAACATTGTCACTCAACACTCTTATTGCAACTGACTAGTCCTTCACACTTCTCTGCAATTCCCGCGGTTTCGTGTATGACGTCATTGTTCCCAGGCAACAGTTCCTTTTTCAAAGTTCCATGTTTGAATTAAGAATCGGTAGCACTGGTAGGTCGTTGTACAGTAACACAGTACACAGTCCGAACAGCAGTTACAGTCACAGGAGACACTATGGCGGCGACGTCGGCCGCGCTGAACAACTTTTCAGTTATCAAACAAACGCGTTTTCGTGGGAGCGATCATTTACCCGGCTAGCTATTCACAGGGGAAAAGTCACGCACAGCCACCCACTTAATAAATATTCTGGGCATATATCCGTTTTTACGCGGACGTGACTGGCGGGATACTGTCCGATTTTCACGTACGGAACGCGCGGCCGATTATCGAAAACAGTTGCATGCGTCCCCCTCCTTCGACCTCGGACGTGCAACTGAAACCAAGCACGCGCGCCAAACGCGACTCTATCACACTCGGCCTAGACAACCGTGGACGTCTGCCGCTCGGCGATCGGACAGGGACGGAGCGATACGCGCGAGCGAGATGGCCGCATCGATCGGCCGCCGTCGGCGAGTTAAAAGCCTGCGTCGTTACACGGCCCGTAATAGGCGGTTACGTGATTGGGCGTGGCCCGTGCTATTAAGTTGAATTGTCGCGCCCTGATTGGTTGAAATTGCTAGTAGTCGAGTACGTGATATGTTCAGGAATACGTTTATAGCCTCCGCTCATAGAATATAATAAGTGAGTTGTAGGTTGGATGCGCGCCAGGGGTAGAGATGCGTTTTGTTGCGGTTTCGTTCCCGGTTCGCGTGTGATGCTTTTTAATTGTATTGTTAATGGGTGAGCGTTGTGTTGATGTGGAATGTTAACTGAATGACGGGCGTGGCGAGCTAAACGTAAAGTTTATTTACGTTTACAGACGGAATGACGTCGGGAGCCTCCTCCGACGCGACTGCTATATTGATACATGATGCTGTTTTGTTGTTTGCAATTTTTAAAGACTAGCATTAGATATATATCCTGAATTTGTATGTAAACTGTACTTTACAGTTCTAATTGAATTCTAATATGGATTACGGAATCCTTAAAATCTGTAGCCATTATCACTTTTAATTCTGGAGCAGAGTCTCAGTCCTTAGCCTTTGCGATAAAATTTCATACTTTAATGTTGTCAGCAATAGGTCTATTCGACTATAAAAACCCTTTCGGTATAAGATACAATATTAAACACTTAGTTACTTAATACGTGATAAAATACTTCGTGACTTTATGACTTTATGATTGTGATTAGATATAGTATTTTATAAGTTTAGCTTAACACTGTATCCAGATAACCAAATAAAATGAGAAAATAAGTCAAAATACAATCATCAAATCTGAACATCATATTTAGAAGTATTTCATAAAAAAACAACCAAGCATGAAGAGAAATTTCAACTAAAATTGCCCCTCTAAATCCCACCAATTTTCAAAAATTAAATCCTATACAAAATCTCCTATCCAACAACACCATAGGATGGACAAAGTCATAATATTCGTGTTGTTATCCACAAGGAATCGATACTGGCGGGTTCAAGTTCGGTCACGTACCGGGTGGGATCCACAACACGCCATATTAAATCGAACTAGATATAATAATAAACAACAAAATATAATAATAAATTGATAACTTTGCGAAAAAAACACCCGAATAAAATTTTCAAACATTTGAATCCCATTTATAATCACTGATCCCACAACACTGTAGGATAGACAGCTCCAATGTTACCGTTGTTATCCACAAGGAATCAATACTGGCGGGTTCAAGTTCGGTCACGTACCGCGTGGGATCGACAACACGCCATTAAAAACCATATTAGATCTTCTATTAGTTATCTTATATATATTTTATGGCATTTGGTAGGCACGATGGCAGGCTGGATGTCAGCGATGACGGCCGCTTATAGACCATCACAGTGTCCGAGGTACCAGGTCTTAGTTGTCAGGGAACAGAAGGGAACATTCCAGAACAATATTAGTAAAACTCCAGCAAGCAGGATGGATTATGGCCTAAGCCCTTACAATCGTAGCGTGACATATATTGGTGCATTTATTTTACATTATAGTTGACCTTACCCCAAAATTTACAAAAGAACTCTATTATGATATAAAAAAATTGTCCGTCTAAGTACAAACTAAGGATTATAAAAACATCAGGTAATTAATAGGTAAATGTGAGATCAAAAAGAAGGTTTATTTTCCGACCTCTTCATTTCCTAAATTCAAAAGACACTTAAAAGTTTAGTTAATATTGAAATATTTAATCATAAACAAACCCAAATCCTACACGGTCAATTTAAAAAAAAACGTTTACAAATCACAGCAAATGAATCGTCAATTTTTAAATTTGGAAACAATAGACGAAAAATTCTATTCTCACCGCAAATCCGTTCGATTTTCCACTCAATTTGTGCAAATGAGGATGATTGTCGATGATCTAAACTGTCTATGGTCTAGTTAGACGACCGCTCGCCGGAACTACCGCTGTTGCGGCTTCCGGTCCGCTTGTATTTGTGTGCTAATACTAGGACACACACATTGTTGTGTGTTGGAGTTAGGAGTTATTGTTGATTTGATGAATTCTTCTGTCTGTTAAGTGATTACTTACATCAGTTATAATAATTATAAAAAAATATATATCCACTTTGCGACGAATATACCTACTGGTTCAAATATGTATCTACTGTGGTATCTAGAATTAGTCAGAATAAAAAAGATACAAAAATCGTTGAACTGATAGATGTAGCAGTGTCTACTGACAGATTGATAACAAGCGAAAAGCACAGAAAACCGAAAAATTTCCAGTGTGACTACATAGTCACACTGGAAATTTTATACATATACTTTATAATGTACAAAAGCCTTCATCCAGATACCAGAAAACTTAATTTGGTTATTTGTCCGCTCCACCAGTTTCAAATCCACGAACCGCAGTAATAATTACATAAAATACCTAAACAATAGAACCGTACTCGCAAAAATCCCACAATTAGATGCGGTCAGCCAATGTGTTTATTACGCATATTGAAGAATAGAATTGGCTTAGAATTTATGACCGGTTGTCCGGCTGACGTCAGCGTACTTGTGAAATAGCCAATTCGCAAGCGGATCATGTATATCGAATTAGAAAAGGTGGATTCCTAGACCTGAGAATAAGCCTCATTGAAACATTTAAATCAGAATTTGATTTAAAAAAAATTAAGAACCCTAAGTTCTACAGTCTGAAAACAGACAACGAAATAATTATTTCAGACCCCAGTTTACCAATAGAAACAAATAATTACTGAAAAGTGAACACAGCAAGAAATATTAAAATTTCCGAATTTAATGTATTCGATATTCAAATTCAAACATCGAATTATTTTTCTATGTAGCTTAAGGATTACGTATTTTGTTCCAAATATAAATATATATATATTTTTTATTATTTAATTCTAACTGGCGAGTTGCAATAACTTATCAATTTCCATCCGACCTACATTTAAATACTCTTTCATAAAACTGTAACGTTTAGTCGATCGGTTAGCGTAAAGAGCGTTGGGAAGCCGGGAATCCTGTGGGTATAATCAATAAAGAGATCGTTCGGTGGACACGGTCACGCGGTACGTTCTCGAGTGCGGACGCGGTGGTACGCAGGCTGCTATATTGTCATGAGCTGAGCGGTAGCGGAAACGATTAACATTAGCCTGTAATATAGAGTCAAACATCAGTTAATATAAAGGAGATTAGAATTATGTCCACCACGATGATCTGGGGCCCTACTATATTCATCCGAAACGAAGTTCGAAACTTTGGACGATCGAAGTTTTTTATACGATACGAATGTATCTACTTTGTAAAAGTTCGAATTTGTATAACGTACATCGTAACCATAAGTCTATGGCTACGACCATAAGTCAATAACGACCTTAAGTATATGTAGGTACATTCGTATTGTATATAAACTTCGATCATCCGAAATTTCGAACTTCGTTTCGGATTTATATAGTAGGGCCCCTGGTGCATGTTGAAGAATAAAAATGTCTTTGAAATTATCACGAAAAAATGAACATGTAAAAATTACAAAAAAAAATAAATAAAAAAACAATTTGATGTTTTTTACAGAACTAAATAAAAAAAGTAACAAATTATGTTCATAAAAAAATGTTTAATAAAAAGGGCAATAACAAAATGAAAAGAGTGACAATAACTGGAGGTGCTGGGATTTGAACCCAGGACTTTCAGCATGCGAAGCAGACACTCTACCACTGAGTTACACCCCCGGGTGGCAGAACTGGCGAAATTAATCATCTAAATATGATGGCCGTCAATATTTAGGCATAGGTGGGTACTTACTTTACGATTTAAAAAATATACCAGACAGTCCATCACTGAGGCCGCTACCTAATCACCCGTAACTGCCAGAAAACTGACTTCTTATTGGATAATTATTCGTGATTTTATTTTTTTCTCGCTCCGTTGCGACAGCCGACAGGTGTTGAAGACCCGACAACCACGATCTTGACATTGTTGTTTAGATTTCAGAACGCACCAATAGTTAGGGGTGTCAGTGAACTCGATTTATTGACAAATCGATTGTACAGTTACACGTAATCGATTATTGCTGCGAATAATCGCGTCGCATTCGATTGTGCGTAATGTGGACTATTTTACGGATTCACTGCACCATCTCCGACGAAATGTTTTTTGTTATTATTTATTTTCTTTATCCTGATTATGGTTTCTTTTATTTTAGTGATCGTTTGGAATCGTGACTGAGAATTAGCTTTTTACCAAAGAGTGCTGATTTTGTTTGACTATTGAACGAGATTTTTTGGCAGTGGCAAATTGCTGGGAAATTTTTAAGTATTGTTTTTTCTTTGATGTTGCTTTTATTGTGTTGACATTTTCTTAAATTTAACATCCTGGACGTGTTTTAAAACTTTTTTGAAGTCCAAATGGAAAATAGCTATTAATACATATGTATGAAGATATTTTTAAAATAAATTCATGAATCTCCGTAATTAATATCATAAAATATAGATTATATGATACAGTAAGCTTAAACTTGAAGTATATGTTTAAAGTTTCAGTTAATATTTCGAAAATCTCATATATTTTTACAAACTGTCTTTAAAATCCACATTTAAAAATTAAAAATAAATTCCAAAACTAAAAACCTGACAATACACCTCCCAAGCTTAGCAAGCCAACCCGTACACTAAACCTAGCGTTGATCTCCCTACACGCGGAATTTTAAGCAGCATCGATCGCGCTGCCCCACATTCGCGCACGTACATCGACCCGCCTTATTGCCCATAAATCAACGGACATATGATTTTTGATAGGGTTCGATGTTAGGGGTCACTGGTGAAATATCGATGTGTAGGTTTTGTCTTAGAATTTTGGAGAGGTCTTGGTCATCATAGTTTTTTGAGCTCCATCTGCAGGTGAAATTTATGGTTCTAAAACTAGCTTTACAATTATTTCAATTTTGTCTCGATTATGTGATAAGCTCCCATTTGTTTTAAGACAGTGATGACGATAATAAGAATCAAGAGAGGAAAGCAGCCTTTCTTGTTGGGTAAATATTCAGCACGGAAAAGATTAAACAAGTGACTAATTTACTATTTTTGAATGACATAACCAAATTCAATAAAAACAAACATCATTTTTTTAAATTTATAACTTCCATAACACTTCGTTTGCTCACTCTTTTTCGACCATTGTTTTTAATTAAACGAGTGACTTTTTCATTTATCACCATTACATAAGGAAAAATAATTAAACAATGTATAAATATACGCAACTCCATAAAATCCCAAAAATATTCTATGACAACAATCTTCAACATATCTGGACACATCAACATAACATTCACTTAAACATACATGCCCCAACTGCACACGGCCATCCCCAAATTAAGCCAGAATTAGGGTACGAGCACGCATTAAGATGGCAACCCAGATACTTCGATATGAATTAAGATATTCTAATTTTAATTGGCACAGCGCTAGACGTCTCTGTATTGCCAGCTAAGGGAATTTCCTTTGTTTTAGGGTAAGCTTGTTTATTATGTATCGTCTTTGTTCGTGGTAGTATTATTTGGGAATGCAGAATGCTGTCTGGAATCTGGGGGCACGGCAGTGCCCCCTCCAAGTCGAGCTAAAAAGCGGCACAGCCGTACTATCCTTTTCTCGAAGCACTTCAGACCATTTTCAACCCCCCATAACTTCGTTGTGGTTAAAGTAAGAAGCCTGAATTTTCAGTTACTAATTAGACATTGTATAAACACGATATATTTAAAATTTCATTCAATTTGAACCAGTAGTTTAAGAATTATAACTTGTCAAACTTTCGCAATTTTGTCACTCACTGACTGACTGACCGATCATCAAAAGTCTAAGGCACTTCTAGCAGACATAGAACCTTCAAATTTAGAATATAATTTGTGTTTAGTGTCTAAAGTAAGGAAAAATTCAAACATTTCATAATTTCTGTCTAGTTTTCTAGATACAGCACCTGCGTAAATAACTTTGTAATCTCATATAAATGTATAGGATTACAAAGATACATTTGCAGTTAATGATTCGTTGTACCCGTATATAATGGAATAATAGTTGTAGATTGGTATCTATATATATTATATATGAGGCATAACAGAAGGGGGCTATAAAGAGGGAAAGGGTGTATTCAGCCCATTAAACTGTACAACATTCCTCGAGAAAAACATGACAAAGATAACCTTGCAAATAAATAAACTAAATAGCTTGAAAACAATCACCATGAAAGAAAGAATATTAATAATCAAACCCGCTATATTTGTGATAAATTGATACCTACAAAAATAAGAAAAAAAACATAAGACAGAGGCTTTAAGAAAAATCGTTAAATATATTCTAGAAATAAAAAGTACCGAAAAGGAAAAAAGTAGGACTCTACAAAAAGACGTGAGATCCCGTCAAAAACATCTTGTAAAAAAATTCCAAGTCTCGCAGCTCAGTTTTTCTGCCGCAAAAAGTTGCGAGATCCATGTAACACCAAGTCGATTAATTTATTTAGTCCTTGATTGAGGGACGTTCTGTATAAAGTTATTACGTAAGTTATTATCATATCAATATTAAAAATTCTTTATGTTTTAAATAAATAGATCGACTTTTACTGGTGGTAGGTCTCTCATATGTGAGAGGCCATCTGGGTAGGTACCACCGCAATGTCTATTTCTCCCGTGAAACAACACTGCTTAAATGCACTGTTGTGTTTCGGATTTAAGGACATTGTAGCCAGAGCAACTACTGGACATATTGAGACTTAACATCTTATGTCTCAGGATGGCGAGCGCAGTGGAATGTTGCTACTGTTTATGAGCGGTCGTATCGCTTACCATCAGGCGAACGGCTTGCTCGTCTCGCCATTCAATGCAATAAAAAAAAAAAAAGACTTGGCCAGTAGCATTATGCATAAATTGTACGATACATTATGTTTTCATGCGATGGCCAAGTCGATCTATTTATTTACAACATAAAGATTTTTTAATATTGATTTGATAATAACTTACGTAATAACTTTATACAGAACGTCCCTCAATCAAGGACTAAATAAATTAATCGACTTGGTGTTACATGGATCTCGCAACTTTTTGCGGCAGAAAAACTGGGCTGCGAGACTTGGAATTTTTTTACAAGATGTTTTTGATGGGATAGACTAGTCGTATTACAGTACTGAAATAATTAAATTTATAGTCTATCCTTAGGGACTTTGTATTGTATAAATGATATTTCTAACAGATCGTGGTGGAGCTCCTTGAGATCGTTTATGCTTAACAGAAAATTTTCTGTGACTAATTATGTAAAATGTATGAGAGTTTATTAAATATTGGGAATAATACATAATAGCAAAATATTGTTAATTGCAAGATAATGTTATCGAGTCTTGATTAATCCAAAATGGGTATTTCATGACAACAATTTAGTCATCGACTAGAATCAAAAATAGTTTTAGTAATAAATCCCTTATGGTTACAAATTTTAACTACTTTACTACAAAATACGAAGAATCAAAAATCTAACCTTGCAAGTGTAAAAGAGCACAACCATATAAAACCCAAAACATCCCCAACCCTCCAAGGAAATGTATTAAGCCCTGATAAAATCGCAACAACAGTAAATTTTGCATATGGGCCCAATTATGGTCGTATTTGTGTAATAAACTCGAGATATACGTGTAAATAAATTAATAAAACAACCCCTCGAAGGGTTAAGATTTAAAGGGCCGATATGATCTTTCAACCCTTCCGTTTAAGCACTTAAAGTTTTTACTTAGGGAAATCAAACAAGAGCTATAGAAATTCATTTTAAAATTTGTATTGATTCGATAATTAATTGGCTTGTTGGTCAAACGGCTGCGTATAATGGCAAATTGAGGGGGTTCGATTCCGTCAAGTAAAATACTTGTGAAAGCTTTTGATTCATTAATGATTTTCTCAGGATTGAAATTATACTCCATAAAGTTAGTTGTTAAGGAAACAGAGATGTTATTTAGAAAAAAACAAGAACAATTATCAAACCAGCAATTTGTAAGAGACTTCTTTATGAATTTTAACGTTATTTCTATTTACAATATAAAATATATTTATCTCTTATTCTAGCATTGTTTTTGGTAACATTATTGAGAGGCTTCCAGTTTAAATCCCTACACCGATCTATTTTAGGACCATTTCATTTGCAGAATTTATTATGCGCCTTAATAATCACAGAATTTCCAAGGCACGCATAGATCCTCCCGCCGCACTCAGAGACATTTAATGTCAATTAAATTGTTCCATGGCAAAGATTTTGTTCGCAAAATCTACACTAAAATGGTTTAATTGACATTAAATGACTCTGAGTACGGTAGTAAGCTTCAAAGACATGAATTTTAAGATTTCCACCCTTTACTAGACCAAGACTAGAAAGTACCTAGGATTGTAAAGGTGAGACGGGCTAAATCTAAGCCCATATTTTAAAAAATGGTTAAAGAACACTGCTTTCACATGTTTCTATGAAGACATTGGAGTTGTTCACTTTGACTTTGTTATTATTTTTTTATATCGCTTTTATATTGATGTAGATATTTGTATAATATGTGTATATTTTGTAGGTAAGTATATGTTAATTCGATATATATACATATATAAAAAGGATGCATAATAAATTTTATAACATTATAAATTAAATGATTCGTACAACTGAAGCTCCAAATTTAGTTCTTTCTGGGTTATCTATCCCATGGTTAAATTAATAAATGAATAATATAAATGAGATAATACATATGACGGCAAACAATTCCACAGCTTAATCAGAAAATACGAGATACTTTTACAATACCTACTAGGCTTTAAGGTTATATTTCCTCTTCACGAAACCCAAAGACAATAAACAAAGATATTAAAAGGATCTTGACAGCGCCCGGTAAAAATAATACCAGCCAGCCGGATATGAGTTTGGGAGTTAGAGGCTAATCTGTATGCGGGTCGCGCTTCGATGCCCGGCGGGGCACGCTGACGCTCAGAATTTGGAGAAAAATTGTTTACTGTGTGATTGTGTTTTGGTAGTACTGTTGATATTTCATTAATAAGTAATTTTAGAGCTTCTGTGGTTGTTGATTGGTGGTGGTAGAACACAGAGGTCGAATCTGTGTTGAATTTTTTTTTGTATTATAACTATTTGTTTTAGTATGTTGCGAAATTAGAAATTTTCTCATATTATTTGTTATCGACAACACGGAAATTGGTATCTCAATGTCGGATTACAAATTTGAATGTTGGGCGTAGGTATTTACTTAAATATCATTTAAATAAGTAACTACTGGTCATAGTAAGACTTCCAAACCATACGTAATTTATTAAGAATCGATTCACTAAAAATATCGAACCTAAGACTACAAATACATACTTTTAATCAAACGTATGAATAAAGAGGACCCTTCGTATATTTTCACAACAATAAAACCTGGACAGTGCACAATAAACAAATGGAATTTACCTTTTGTGTATTATGATTAACATTTGAATGGCTTCATTATGACGAGGTCGATTATATTATGTGCTCGTACCAAGGACGATATAAACGGCCTTTGGTACTGACGGAAAATCTTTGATGGACATTTGTTTGACAAAAAATAAGAATTGGATCTAGTTACCTTTAGGCCAGGAACGGTGAGATGTCTATTATGTATTTTCTTTCTTTATTGTACAAAAATACACGAAAAGAAAAAAAAACAATTATAACTTTCTTTTTATTTAAATGATTGGCGAAACGATCATGCCATACACCTGATGGTAAGCGATACGACCGCTCATGGACAGTAGCAAAATCAAATTAGTATTTTATTATTATTATAAAATACTAATTATTGTTCATAATATTATTTTATTAAATTATTGTTTTAAAATACTAATTATTGTTTAGCTTTATTCGAACTACTCTGATTGTTTAGAATTACTTTTTATGTTTTTATTTTTTTCCATTATTTTCTATTATTGTTTTCTCTTTTATGTTTAATTTTACAGTGAGATGTTTTTGCTTGTTTTTTACATTCTGTAATTCTTCAATTGTTATCTATTGTTTAAGTAAAAGTGAGACTCACATATACAAGTGATTCCACGGTCAAACCGAAATCCGGTTTCGTGGGACCATTGCATAAATGTAATTACATAATTTGTGATTTTTAATAAATAAATAAATAAATAAATAAAAAATAAAAACACCATGAATTACAAGGCAATGTTTGGCTTTCCTCGCTATCTTGAAATATAGGATGTTAAGTCTCAGTATGTCCAGAAGTTACTCTGGCTACAATGTCCTTAAACCCGGAATACAACAGTGCATTCACACTGTTGTTAGGCGGGATAAATAGGCGTTGCTACTAACATATGATAGACCACTAGTAATACTATATTAAAGTAAATAATAATAAATAAATAACATCCAACATTCACATAAATAGTCCTGAACCCGCACTAAGATCGAGTCTTGTGTCGTAGGTATCAGGAACTACGGGACTTTTCGGTCCCACAAACACCCTGACCCGAAAGAAATATTTGTGGGCCGCACAAACATTTCTCTCTGTGTGGGGATTGAACCTGTGTAAATAACTAATTGTAGTTACTTACACAGGCTCAATCCCCACGCCTATTGAGGCGGTAGCCTTATTTCTCTAGGCAATCTAGATAGAGGCAATGGATATCCATTACAGATTACATTGGGCCGACAGTTTTGGTCTGGCCGTCAACCCAAGTAAATGTCAGGCAATCATTGTAGGTAGTCCAAGGATGGTGAGTAGGTTGGACACTTCACTTATCCCTCCTCTTACTTATAATGGCACAGTTATTGAATGGAGCTCTGCAGTAAAAGACCTAGGCATACTGATCGATTCCTCTCTGAAGTGGCGTGCTCAAGATAATGCAGTTTGCCAGAAGGTTTCGGGTACTCTACGTGTTCTTTATCGCTTGAAGAACTTCCTTCCTGTGAAAACCAAGACAATGCTTGTGCAAACCTTGATATTTCCTTTAATCGACTATGGTGATGTGTGCTATTTTGATCTGGATGTAGAACACCTCAATAAACTCGACCGGCTTCTTAATAACTGCATTCGATTCATTTTTAATCTCCGAAAATATGATCATATTTCTTCTTTCGCTCACAGTTGAAATGGTTACCAATAACGACCGGTCGTTCTTTACACGCCCTTACAACTCTTTTTTCCATTCTTATGTCCCCTGAGCCCCTGCTTCACATTCTTATTTGTCGTCTCAATTTAATTACTTAGGGAGTAACCATAATAGGAATCTTCGCTCACTTAATCATCTCCTTCTGCAGTGTCCTTCCCACACCTCTAATTTCATACATTCTTCTTTCTTTATTCAGTCAATTCTTCTGTGGAATGCACTCCCCCTCGGAATCAGGTCGTTTAGTACTCGTATGACATTTAAAGCGAAAGTCCGACAACATTTAATTGATAAATTGGCAGAATAATCTTAGTATGTTTTATGTAGTATATGTATCTATAAGTATAAAATATATGTAAATTTGTATATTTATGTATGTATTTTTATCTATATAATATACAGACTATAATCATATTCATTTATGTATATATAATATATTCTTCTGATATTTATTAGTTTACACCTGAATTTTTATTTTATTATTATTTAGAGATGCGCCTACTTTGATTTCTCTGCACCACCCTAAGGTTGACTGGGAGAGAATGCCTCAGGCATTAAGTCCGCCTTTATACTTTGTATATAAAGCATTTAAATAAATAAATATCCTGAGATCAGAGGTTGAATTCTTAGATTAATCCACGTTGTGTTAATTTATGGGAACTAATCTCATATGAATTGCATTAGGTTTTAAGTATGCTGTTAGGTTGGAGATTATTAGATAGGATTGATCTAAGAGGTACTAGTAGGCTAACGTGGTGGACTATACGGCCTAACTGCTCTCAATTGTTCTCTCGATTTTAGAGGAGGCCCTTGCCCTGTAGTGGGACGTAGATGTACAAAAATTGGTGGAACTGGTAGCGACAATGCTTAACTTTGGGCATACACGCGTAAGCATGAAAATGTTTTGAGCAAAATATGGAGATTTTCTAAAGTTTCACTCGCTTATATCGTATCGTATCGTCGTGTATCGTTCGACTATATCTGCACATACATTAATGAGGCGACCTTCCACATCACATGTTCCTTAGAGTATTGAAAGTTATTTATTATTTACGCATTTAGATAATGCTTGCTAAAGCTTTTGCAGTTAGACATGACGAAAACTAATATTCTCTAAACATCTAAAAAAAGTACAATATCCAAACCTTTACCAATAAGAAAATATTCAAAGTTCTGTATTTGTATCGTATATATACGTCCCACTGCAGGGCATGGGCCTCCTCTACAATCGATAGTACGATTGAGATTGATTTGGCCATATAGTCCACCACACTGGCCTAGTGCGGTTTGGTGGACTTGCATAGCATAGAAATTCTTATAAATCGCTATGGTATGCAGGTTTCCTCACGATGTTTTCCTTCACCGTTCATCCAAAGTTCACTAAAAGAAAAAGAAGTATACGTAAAAAACTCTAATTTATACAAATTGCACCTTAGTGAATGATTGCGTTAGCCCCTCAGTCATGCTTAACTCAGGGTGCGTTTTTGAAGGTGCTACGGAACTCAATAACGCGGAGTAATTTTTCAATTGGTCGCGTTAGTGGGTACTTTTTTTTTTGGACGGTTTCATGCAAGATGACAATTTCTATTCCAGGTAGTGATGTGCCAACTCGGGTTAAACGCGACTCGAGTTAAATCGAGTTGAAATTCAGGTAACTCGAATTAAATTTGAATTGGAAGGAAGGAACCGAGTGTTGAACTTGATATGTAGGATTGATTAAAGAGGTTCTTATAGTTTTTACTGATATGAGACTGCATTATTATGTGTGTTTTATACGTAAGAGGCCGCCATGAGTCTGTTACTTTACAATTCAAAGCAAATTTGATGAAAATCCGTATATAGGTAGCTGATACCCTGATATATCGCATGGGATACTATGTATACCAAAAAATGTAATGTGGAAACATTACATTTGGTAAAACCAAGGAATTCAAATATGCATATTTGCTACTCTGTGTGCTACTCTATCGTACTAAAATGCGTTCATCTACCGCGATTTTCAAACTCGAGTTAGGAAGAATTCAATAATTCGAGTTAACTCGAATTGGGCACAACTCGAGTTAGTAAATCGAGTTGATCATCTCTAATTCCAGCTAATATTTATAAGCTACAGCTATTTTATAATACTATGCATTTAATAATAAATAATTTGGCGGGTTAGACCATTGTGATTTAATTCTAATACTCTATTACTCATAAAATATACATTTTAAATAATTAACACTCACGAAAACGAACTACATGCTGGGGACCCATATCACGTGCTATAGTTCAATAAGGAGGATTAGGAGGTATATAACTACAAGACTTTTTAGTCTCTTGTTACTTGACCTGGACAAAATTTAATACTTTAGATCACCTAAACATTTTTCTGCATGCGAATATTAAAACCGCAATCTTATATATGTATATTTATTATCAAGTTCTCGTCTATTCCATCATGTAGTGAAAATTAAAATAAGAATTAAAAAAACGCCGTCTTTTTTTATACAATAGGGCCGATAAAGGAGCAAACAGCTAACCTGATGCCAAGCGATCAATGCCAGCCATGGTCACAACGCTTGGATCATAGATTTGTTGGCGGCCCATGAAAATAGGAGGGGAGCGAGAAAAAAGTAGAATGAGAAGAGGAAAGGGGTATTAGGCATTCAGCAATCACTTCCGGTAGTCAATTTTATTGCTAGAGTCAATCTAAATAGTTATCTACAGGGTATATTGAGACTGCTACTGATGATTTTAAAAATAATCACTTTATTTGGTCGCGATTCTGTACGTAATTTTTAGTTACATTGTAAATTTTTGTCGTCACTCAAATTACCACCCGGCTTCGTTTTCAGTAGCAGTCTTGATACCCTGTTTAAATAAACAGTAAATAGTCGATGGTCACATCTTGTATACGCCCATCCACTACAATTTGCATACGATTTTTCTTTTTCGTAATATTGTTTCTTTTGTTCGACAAGTAGTATTTAGTCTAACAGCTCGTGGAATCGTCCATCATCATCAACTTAAGCCTGTATTGTATTTTTATTTGTTAAAGAACTTAAGAATTAGCTACAGCTAGGAGGACCTACGAAAATTGAGTGCAGGTGACAATAAGAGTCAATTTGGTGGAACTCTAAAGATTAACTCTATGGATGTAGTGCGTATCATATATTTTATAAAAGAATATTGTTTTTATTATTTACTTATTTCATTCAATTGAAAAATCTTTCAAATGGTTAAAAATACTACCAATACTTAGGTATTTATTGTAACTGTACTGTAAAGGCCCTTGAAAATCAGACATTTCTCTCTATTACAATATACGAAAAAAAAATTATACTATATACGTAATATTTCCTAATAAACCCTCCGATATTTATGACAAAAATATTTTAAAAATATTTCCTTTGTCTTGGCAAGAATAAAATTTAAAATATATTTATCAAAGACATAAAGTTTAATGCGTGTAATGCACTTAATAAAGCTTGTAAAGCGCACAAGTCAAAAGCGCATGTCAATGACGTGTTGACAGCCGGGAAATTTTACCCACCCACCATTCTACGCCCCGGTGCTTGGCAAACAAGATAGAAGATTCAGACACGGCTTAGAAAAAACATCATAGCTTACGTATTGTCGCAATATATGAATTGTGATAGGAAGTCATGTTAGCCATAATTAATTGGTCAGCGAGACAGGTTGGCTTTTGTAAATATTGAAATGTTAAAAAGTATTTAATTCTTTTCACTTTATGTGTAGAACATAATATTATAACAAGGTATACTCGCAGTTTCCCTTTTGTAGCAATAAATTACTTAATTCATATTATCATTTGTCTTTTGTATATCTAAATTATAAACAGCCAGTAAGTAAATCTCAAAAATAGGGTTTAATAAAAAAATAACAGGTACTCCGTTCTACTCGTATATATTTCTTATGTTTAACTCAATAAAAACGACTTTATGTACGATTTGAAAATTATTTTACTCAATGAATAATAAACTAATGGATTCTTAGATTTGCGCGTAAGTTACACATTAACTATTATTCACGGATTTGGTTCAAATATTAAGTTAAAAAAAGATAAAAATCAAAGCAAATTGGCGATAAAATTGGTGAATAATTGTTTTATTTTAAATTAAACTGTCTATGATATTGTTAAGTCTACAGTCCACCCCAGAAGCTAAAGTAAAAAGGGCAATCCTGTGGGTGAGCGGAAAATTAAATCGAAAAAAAAGTTGTAAAAAAATGTCCCTCTAACACGACTCTCGCATTAATGGAGAGTTAAACACGTTATTGTAACTAGATAATTGTATTCATTCTTTAAGGTTTTTTTTCTCCTCAAGTAATATTTTCTTTGGAATTTTTAAGCCTTCCTTCATCTGTATCAACCCATATACGTCCTACTGCAGGTCACGGGCCTCCTCTACAATCGAGAGTACGAAAGTGGTTAGGCCATATAGTCCACCACGCTGGCCTAGTGCGGGTTGGCGGACTTACATACCATAGAAATTCTTATAAATCGCCATGGTATGCATGTTTCCTCACGATGTTTTCCTTCACCGTTTTAGTGTGTGGTGATTGACTATTACTACACACATGACTCCGAAAAGTTAGGGGTATGCCCTGGGGTTCGAACCCGCGCGGCGACCACCTAAACATGTTGGCAGCCGCGTCTAGCCCGTTTACCAACAGGCCACCACGTACTCGTAAGTTATTACCGCTGTCTATAGATGGCCACCAAAAAGGTTTTGTACGGACGAATATGTATGGGCAAAAGAAATTAGAGGGGTAATTTCGGGAAAGCTCAAATAACTTCATATCATGTCACGTCGATTTTTGCCTTTATATTTAGCTCAGATTTTCGCTTTGATATTCAATGATAACTTCATTAGCGCTATAATGTAGTGATAATAATTAAAAATAAGATCTCTTGTCATAAATTACAAAAGTTACAAAAACATACACTGTTGAACATAGCTTTAACAAAACAACATTACACAAATTAAATTATTACCTTAAAAACACACCAACTTATAAATAACTACCGAATAATATTACATTTTTAGAACGATCTCTACATAAATACTTCCTATTGGAATGCGATAACTCCCAACAATTTATCTCCTATTCCATACTTTTTGTTAAATTTAGTAAATTTCCCCCGTTGTTTTTGTACCCACAAAACAATGAATGAACGGGACCGCCACTGGGCCTGACAGTACCCTTGGTATGCGATAGTTCGTAGACTCAACGCCTACTGATTCGATACGAGGATATAATATAATAGAAACTTGAAATAATATTTTTTTAAGGATTTTATCGTGAATTTGGTTTATTTTTTAAATTTACTACTTCTCCACGTTTTTTTTATTGTAATAAATGGCGAGACTCACCTGATAGTATTACACCTTACCACCGATATTACACCTTGAATTAAAAAGCAAGGCTTGGCATTCATGACAGTAATTCTTGAGTATGTTAGTAAGTTTCGATTATTTTGCAGCTTTCGTGGTCATGGGGCCGACTGAGATATTAGTCCGCTCAATAACTGTCATAATTTAACTACCCTTATTTTACAATTACTAAATTTAAAAGTAATTTTAATAAGTTTGTTGGTATTTGCGATCCGATTTAGTAGATAATTTTAATTAAAAGTAATCTGGTTGGGAAAATGACTACAATTGAAGATTATTATAATAGAGTTTATATAGTGTACAATACTGCAATACAACAGAGTATTTAACTCCATTTTTTGTTGTTTTAATCAACGGGTTAATTAAAACAAAGAAGAAATGAATTAATTTATTAATTTCCAAAATCTAACAAGCAAAGAATTTTGTAAATCCATTCAGATTTAAACAAGTGGGAAACGTTTGATTCATGTAGTGAAAGTAAAGAAAGAGATGCAAAACAAAACTAGTGACGTAATATGCATTGGAGTGTGCGCGTGTGCGCTTGTGAAAGATACAGTAAGATGTCCCCCCTACACTCCCACTCTTTAATTTAAATATTAATATATAATCATAATCAGCATTAACTACATAACGTATAATTAGCCTTCTGTTGGATCCAAATGCTGGGTATAGGCCCCTGCCATAATTTTTCTTCTATAAGAATAAATTTATGAAGAATGACTGAAGCGACTAGAATGCGTGAAAAGATTGATTCAAAATCTCCACTTTGCTGTTGGATTTCCACCCAAAGTTTGTGTCTACTGTCTACCCCCATGGCATGCAGGCGTGACGATCATGTACGTGAAACTATCGAGTCTAAAAATAAGCAAGAAAGTTTAATCAAATCCAAAGACTATCACAAAATGCAAAGCGACTTCATCCAAGAATTCAAGTATCAAAATCAATCAAACGTCGTACACCTCAGATGCTCTCAAGAGTCACGTAGAGGCGCGGTCGCAGCGCACGTACACCAATCATCTGAACCATGTCCGTGACCATACCTCCGTCCCTTTCACTCCTATACTCATCACAATACATCCGTCCTGCTCGCACACTGCGATCCGTCGGGAAATCTGAATAGTGGAAGGCAGAATTAGGTGCTTTGACATCACTCTATAAGGCGTTGATGGATTTTCTTTGATCCTATAGCATCGGGACTTTGAGGAAAATTTCGTGTTTATTTTAGAGTATTGGGCGCGCGATGGGAATTGTGTGCTCGATTGTCTACTAGCAATATGTAAGGTTAGGCTTTAATCCTTCATTTTCGTAGGATATAATCAATATTCTACGTAATGCGAATAACAAAATTATTTTGCATATATTAGCCATCAAGAAATCTAAACTAAATATTTCTGTTATTTTTTCTAATTCCACGATTTGGGTAGATAACCAATGTAATAAATTTAAAAAAAAAATCAAGAATATCCATCGATTCAAGTAAGACGGTCTATCAGTTTTAAAAATAAGATATTAATTATCTTGACGGTTCATACCACCTTGTCTACCCAGGTTATAGTAGGTACCTCGGTGCGGTATTAGACGTCGCACACTTGGTTCAAACTGAAAGTGCTGTAATATGGAAGACCGTGAATTCCATCCCCGAAATAGTTGCACTAATACAATCCTGTATAATTAGTTTTCTAGTTATAAAATGTTATTGCAGTTCTTTAAAGAATTTTAAATTCCCTTTGCATGTATACTTAAGGTCTATTATGTATAAATGCATACTCAACATATTTATTCATTAAGCTTCAAATACGAAAGTATACAAAGCGGGCATAATGCCAGTGCCATTATCACCCGGTCGACCTTTAGATGATGCAGAAATGAGGTGAAGCATTCCTACACCGATCACAAACAATATTTCACTAAAACCGTACTCGCTTTTCAATTCCTAACAATTCCACTTGTCACAAAGCGACGTTTTTCTAACATCGATCCGCGATTCAATTCCGTTGGCGGCACGCACGACTGATCCTGGGTTTAGGGAGACAGGATCTTGGGTATATCCATCCTTTTCTGACACATAATATTGTGTTAAGAGCGAGCGGGATGGAGGAATCCAAAAATATTTCCCGTTGCTAAAAATTGGTATTGGAAATGTGAATTTATAAGATGTAAATAAGCGGTTGCGGTGAATGCTTGTTATGTGAAGACATTGGAAAAAATACTTGGAAATTTTTAAGTTCATTGTCTTGACGAAACTTTCCTTAGTCATATGATTGAATATGTTTAGTTGATAGTTATTATTAGATTTTTTATGGATGATTCACCCCTATCAAAAATATACACTATAATTTACTCGATCGACGTAAATTTAAATTTGAACTTACATTATATTCAGTTATTGGTAATATTATTTTTATATCTAAACGTTAACTAACCAAGATATCTACGCGAAATTAACTATGAGAAAAATAGAAATCTCATTTAAGGTTATAACATCACAAAACATTGATTTTTATTTCATACGTAAAAGTTAGAAGAAACTAAAAATAAAGAGTCACCACATTATATTTTCAAAACAATTTGGTCTAAGCTTCCCTATAACCCTCAATCGCCGCAGGTCATGTGAAAAAGGCCCCGGTCGCCAATTTTTCTGGTCAAATGCACCGACGACCCGCTCTGCGTGTACCCATCACCGATCTATCAACGGGCTTCGCGCGCTGAATCACAAATTCGAAATCGCCAATCGCCGACTCCATTACAAACGGGCCTAAAGCCACACGACGCCATATCAATTTTCAAACTAATCACTACAATTTTACAGATGTTATTCGCGGTGTCTAATATCATTTTACAGTTATCAACTCTCATTCCAATTTGTATTTTGTTATGAATCACTCAGAGTCCATTTTTGGGTGATAGTGTTTGACAGAAGGCATCAACCGTTTATTGCAATTGTTTTAAGAATATAAACTATTTCCTGTTAAAGGTCTCTTTCGCCCATTGTGTTTGGTATCTCTGAACCGGCGGTGATGTCATCGCGGCTTTCAAGGGAATCATAAATATATTCCGAGTTTTATATAAGTACATTTGTTTTATGTACATAGTTGTTTTTGACTCACTGCGGAAGTTGGAGACGCTATTAAATTGTTATTTACGTGGCAATTTGCGAACGCGAAATGTTTGCCTAATTTTATTTTCAATTTGTGAGTGAAACTGGCCTTTTTGTCGGTAAATTTAGAATGGACATCACAACATAGTAACAGTATAATTTTAAAGTAAACATGAATATTTGGATTGAAAAAAACAATGTTTATTTTTAGTCCAAATACAAGGTGGACAGACCACCCAATGAAGGTTGCAAAATAGCACTAAGTAGCTATATTGGAACCTATCTTACCAGATCCATATTACTCGAATCGAAAGATTGCAAAAAGACTACTACGCCAATTAGCTTTTCGACTTAAACTTAAGAACATCAAATCATACCATGAGAAATTATCACATTTTAAACTCATATCTCTCGAATCGCGCCGCACTGTCTCAGTTCTGTTATTCTTGTATAAGCTTCTTAATAACAGCATGGACTCTCCTGAAGTGCTAAGCAAAATATGCCTGAGCGTACTGAGCAGAGTACCACGTTTCCCTCGTCCTTTATTTAAAGCTCCACGTTGTAGGAGTAACTTGGGTAAACACTCGCCCATCGCAAGAGTTGTTCACAAATACAATTCAGTAGCCAGCTCTTCGAAGGATGTCGATATATTTTCCAATACACTAGATAAGTTTAAGTATCTCATATCTAAACAATTAACCAATGTGTAAATGTTGATGAGTCTATACTATGTTATATTATATTAGCTACATTGTTGTTCGCTTGAATTATGTAACTATTTTTAAGTATATGTTTGAGTGTTTAGTACTTCGTAATTTAATAGTCGTTCATTGATATTTGTTTTCTCTTTAATTTGTATGTTATTTTCTTTTATGTTTAAATATTTTCGTTCCTGATTTGTCGTTAAATTTTGTCGTTTAATTTTATATTGATAGTTTATGGATAAAATATGTCATAGTTCTTTCCTGTTGTACAGTACTATTGCATGTTGTGATCTCCTCTAATTGAGGAGACACAATGTTTAAACTGCAACAGTACAATAGCAAATCTTGTAAAGAGTATTCTTTGTTGGAGATCCTAATAAATAAAAATAAAAAATATGAAATCGACGTCCAACGCCACTTCTATTGGGGGAACTGTACAGGAGAAAGGCGGAGATTGTTAGGGGTATGCCTCTGACTGAAATTAGTGATGATGAATATAACAATGCGTATGTACACTGGTGGTAGGTCTCTCATATGTGAGAGGCTGCCTGGGTGGGTACCACCGCAATGTCTATTTCTCCCGTCAAACAACAGCTTAAATGCACTGTTGTGTTTCGGATTGAAGAACATTGTAGCCAGAGTAACTACTGGACATATTGAGACTTAACATCTTATGTCTCAGGATTGTGAGCGCAGTGGAGTGTCAAGCATTGCTTTGTAATTCAAGGTGTTATTTGGCTTTGCTACTGTTCATGAGCGGTCGCATCGCTTACCATAAGGCGAACGGCATGCTCGTATCGCCATTCACTGCAATAAAAAAAATGTAAGTATGCATGTTTGAGTATAGTTAAGTATGGATAGCGTGAGCTGAAGAGTAAGATAAACTATGGTAATCTCATTAGTTGAATAGCATATCGCAACAGATTTGTTGCTTCACATCAATATTCAGCATTTGTGGTAGGCACCAATTCAGTATAAGTAATTAATACTGAATACAGAGAGACTTTTTCACTGAATGGTGAGACGAGCACTCCGTTCGTCTGATAGTAACCATATGACTGCTCATGAACAGTAGAAGAACCAAACAACATCCTGAATTACAAAGCGATGCTTGGCAGTCCACTGCGCTCGCCATACTGAGACATAGCATGCTAAGTCTCAATATGTCCAGTAGTTACTCCGGCTACAATATCCTTCAAACCGAACACAGTCCACACTGCTGTTTTGCGGGAGATTTAGACATTACGATGTTACCCACCCAGGCGGCCACTAATGTATGGGAGACCTACAAGTAAATTTTATTTCAAAATAACGTAAAATATACAAAAGAAAGTATTGTAGCCTTTAATTGACTTATTTTATAATTTTAAATTGAATTTCTTAACTTATAATATTTTCAGATAGAAAAAATTTCGCGACAATAAAATACGGGTTAAAATTCAAAAATATAACAATCTCAGGCGACGCGGCAATAAATAATCTTAACAACCCTTCACTGCAGGTGGATAAAAGTAATTTATTCAAATAAATCTCGCGAATTTCACTACAAGCGGGGTATAGGAGGCCCATGGGCGTCGTTCCGCGATTCTTTTAAGTGCACCAAGGAGGTCGGTTTTTTCGTCGCCGCATTAATGAAAATGCTAATGAAAAGCACTTCTTAAAAAGTTAATATTTTGAAGTTCTTAGATCTAAGTCACGATCCTGTTTTCTTTGATATTATTTCTATTATACATATTTCTTGGCATCAGCATTGAATGCTTTTATTTTGATTGTATGTTAATTATTTTAGCAATGACTAAAATTTACTAAACGCAGAGCAATAAATTTTTTTAGTATATTTTTCATTATGGTGTACTTTAAGGAATAAAAAAATATCACATAATTCTAAACTCTGGTAGTTCTTATTTAAAATTACAGATCACAGGTTACTTATATTAATTAGCTATTCTATTGGTCCAATAACAAAATCATCAGAACTGCTTATTCATCGTTTAATGACCTTCACTTTTTTGTACAAAAAATTATAGTTTCTAAAAAAAAACAACCTGAATTCATCTACAAAACCAAATAGCCAACTCGTTTAACCTCACAATTTATTTTTCACTGTCATTAAAACAGCATTAAAGCGACATTGTAAACCAAACAACTCTCACGTATACCGGTAAAAACTCTTATTTAATGGAAAAAACATCGAATAAGTTTCGCTAAATTTAAAGGAAGTGAGCGTGACACAAAGTCGTAAATAAACTGAGATAAAAATAACATTATCGCGAGCTATTTTAATTTCGTCGTGCATTAATCATACCGAGCGGTACTTTTTAATTTAGCTCCGCGCTTGAGGGTTAAATTCTGTGCATTAGGAGATAAGTTCTTTCTGTGTCGAAATAAGTTTTTATAGGGATGTATAGGTTCGATATATCAGATATTTTTGTGTTTTTTTTTTGGAAAATAATATTACTAATCCAACAAAATGTTCTCTTTTCGAATCACTTTTTCTTTTTTCGATAAGCCACCAAAAATTATTAATCATTTGTGAATCTAAATTCAACGTCATATTATCAAACAATAATTTAAAAAAGTTAAAGCATTTTGGTTATTTAATGCATTAATAATATAAATCGAGTTTTTCCTTATGTTAAATAATGTTATTTAAATTGATATCTTAAAGACATATCAAGGGCTAACTATCCGCGACAAAATAACACTATTATTACATAAAATATGATTTCCAATGCCTATACCATAAAATTCCCAATGCTTCTGTCATCGGTTATTGTTTAGAGATGGCTACCGTGCCGCAGTATGAGGCCTCGTAAAGTGCTAAAATTATGGGAGGCCGTCGATACGCCACTTTTTGTGGTGACGCTATGAAAATATGCTTAAACTATGAACGGGCTTCATAAAATGTTGGGATAGTGTGGATGTTCCATGGATCTTTATTACTTCTACTCAGTCGTGGTATAGTTTATAATTTGGCAATAAAATAAGATTTCATCGCAAAATTAATACCAAAACATAATCAAAGTAAAGCACAGTGAATTTTGATCTAGAAACAAAAAAAAAATGATAACAAAATTATTTCATTTTTAATAGTAACTACTAAGTCTCTTCAGCTATTTTATCAATTATTCTTCAAAATATATATATATATATGTCATAAAACAAAAACTTTTTTTTTCCAATTTTTATTACACCAAACCCGTATCCCTCCAAATCCATTCAACGCGGCCGTTTTGTCAACAAGTGTTTGTGGTGCGCGGGCGCCGTGCTTTATGACGCTGTAAATCTCCCACAACGTTATGATCTCGATAATCAACTGTCAAAACTCTGGCTTACCTGCGAAGGAAGGTTCCCTGCTTTCCATGAAATAGGAAAAAATATGGTCGTTAACATTTTTGGTGCTGCTTTAGGGTTTTGAGCTAGGTTAGAAATCGTACTTTATCGTACTATCGTATTTAATGGTAGGTCTCTTATATGTGAGAGGCCGCCTGGATAAACCACCGCAATGTCCCTTTCTTCCGCCAAACAGCAGTGTAAATACACTGTTGTGTTTCGATTAGGACATTGTAGCCAGTGTAACTACTGGAGATATTGAGACTTGAAATCCTATGTCTCAGGATAGCGAGCGCAGTGGAATACTAAGCATTGCTTGGTTTTGCTTTGGCGTTGTTTGGTTTTGCTACTGTCTATGAGCTGTCATATCGCTTACCATCAGGTGAATGGCATACTGATATAATCGTACATTCAAATAAAAAAAAAAGATAAAAAAAACTCTCGTTTGAAGAGGAGGTTCGTACCCTGCAATGGGACGTACATGGACTGATACAGTGAAAGATACAGAAGAAATTAGAAGAGTGAAACTAAGTTTTTATACTTACCTAGGCATTCTTAAACTTAAGAGAGACTTTAAGACCAGTAATTATAAGACAGTGAATATCGAGGTAGATTAACAGCCGTTCCCTATAATCTATCTATCTGTAACAAGAAATTTCATTAGATATTTCGATGCATTTTATATTTCAGTTAACAAACGATAGAGAGGTATGGATATGTTGCAATTATTTATAGATAGCTAGGTAAGATAATGTCCATAAGATTAATAAAGCGTAGAATTATACCGACTTAGTAATTGTAACTATTTTAACCTCTTGATAGATAGATAAGTTACAGAGAACGGCTGTAAGACTTTAATTCTGACACTTAATCCATGACCAATAAATAAGAAATGAGGCGTGTTTGGGACAATAAAACATAACAAATGGTCCTTTCGCGGTAATAAGATCGAAATAAAAGATGTAACTGCCCCACATTACGGTATAACCTACGCAATGTAATGAAGACACCTACACTGCGTTTATGTCCGCAAGTATACTAATCAGCCCTAGATCTGAAACATTTAAACCTACTCAACTGACCATTACGTAGGCAGCACTTTTTTATTTCATCTTTAAGGTATGATTAGACAAGTTTATTTATGCAAAACAACGAAAAATAAACATTTTTATCAAGGTAAAATTATTGAAATCGTAATGACATAATTTTGACAGAAAATATATAAAAGCATACAGAAGGCGACTGCAAATGAAAAAAAAACTATATTTTTACAATAGATTTTTCTCTTTAAACAATAAATAGCTTGCTGATTAATTTATGTCAGGAATTAATGTTATTGGTTTGAAAAATAATTGTCTTTGACTTACATTTTACAAAAACTGGATAAAATGTTGTTATTTTAGCCGACTGTAAAATTTGGCTTTGATAATTACAGTTAGTTAGTTCTATTTTATTTATATTTTATCTTTTAATTCTCTACAGACACCACTAATTGAACAATTAAAATACGAGTACAAACTGGCCTAAATTATTTACTTCAATCAGAACACGTGCGCTTAGAAAGTGTTAAGACCCAGTAATTACACCGCACACATACAAAAAATTGACGCACACGCGCACATTATTCCGCTAACCCTTCGCGCGTACTTGGAAACTTGAGATCCACATCTTAGATTTTTCTTTGAAGTGGAAATAAAGTTTTGGGGTAAAAATTGAATATTAATAGCGAAATTATACTCGTGGCCGTCCTTTTGGGTTTTTATTACTTTATTAAAGGCCCTCTATTCCTGTTAATGTGATATAAACAAATCGTTGTACAGTTTTATACGTGTTCTCGGAATGGGGACGGTGTCAAAAAACAGTAGCATTTTTATGGCTTAATCGAGTTTGTTTTGTTTTTATTTATTTACATTGCCCTTTGTGTTCGTTGCAATAAATGTCAGTTTTAATTGTTATTTGAGATTTTTTGATGTTCCGTTGAGATTTTGTGATTTGTGGTAGATTGCTTCTTGTTCTAACATGTTCAGCCATATTTTATAGATTTAATATGTCAAACATGATAATAACAAGTATTCTTAAGTTAGAGGACCTTTTTTTGCAATTATATAATTTGTTATAACACCAAGTATTTTTCATGAAAATTAAAAAATTACCTTTTGTAATGCAAAAAACAATGTAGGTATTCTATTTTTCACAATTAGTACGTCCTATAAGAACAACTTTAGAATAATTTAATCAGCTCCATAAATCTTAGTTCAGCCAATTACAATCAATCACCAAAAACAGTTACAAAAAAAAACACAAAATAATTAATCACCAAAAACAAATTGTTTACAAGAACTAAAAATTTCCTATGATTTATACATTTTTTGTAAAGCAATAAAAATCCCGAGGATTCCGTTTTCGCCCAGATTAAGTCATATATTACCGCAAATAGTGTCAGATACAATCAAAGGTGTTTTGTTACAATATTTAATGGTTTTCTAAAGAAAAGAAAGAGTTTTTGTGCAAATGTTGTTATTTATTTGGGGTTTTGTGTAAAATATAAATATTTTTATTTGTGAAACATACGGGTGCTATAGTTTTGTTGGCCGAGGATTCGAATAGCCAGATCATTGCCTCGATTTATCAAAATAATAATTTATTAGCTGAATACAAATAAAAATGTATTTTATTATACCTAATCGGTGAACATGTATAAAAAAGACTCCGATGAATTAAGAAACCCCTACTTTCGTGAAGTCGGTTAGAAATAGTTGAATATGTATACATTCTAAGTAAAAATAGACTTACTGTTACATTTGGGTCGCACTATACTTGTTGTCATTATGCCCAATATGTCGTGCCAATCTGGGGGCGCGGCCGAGCCCCCTCCAAGTCGAGCTAAAAAGTGGCATGGCCGTAACATCCTTTTCTCGAAGCAATTCAGACCATTTTCAACCTCCTATAACTTCGTTGTGGCTAAAGCATGAAGCCTGAATTTTCAGTTACTAAGCAGGCATTGTGTAAACACGGTATATTTAAAATTTCATTCAAATTGAACCAGTAGTTTAAGAATTATAACTTATCAAACTTTCGTAATTTTGTCACTCACTGACTGACTGACCGATCATCAAAAGTCGGAGGCACTTCTAGCAGACATAGAACCTTCAAATTTAGAATATAATTAGTGTTTAGTGTCTAAAGTAAGGGAAAATTCAAACATTTCATAATTTGTGTCTAGTTTTCTAGATAGTCCAACTGCGTGAATAACTTTGTAATCCTATATAAATGTATAGGATTACAAAGTTACATTTGCAGTTAATGAATCATTGTACCCGTATATAATGGAATAATAGTTGTAGATAGATATCTATATATATGAGGCATAACAGGAGGGGATATAGAGAGGGAAATGGTGTATTCAGCCCATGAAACTGTACAACATTCCTCTAGAAAAACATGACGAAGAAAAACTTGCAAATAAATAGACTAAATAGCTCGAAAATATCAATTACAATGAAAGAAAGAACATTAATAATCAAATCCGCTATATTTGTGATAAAAATAAATAAACCTACAAAAATAAGAAAAATCCATAAGACAGAGGCTTTAAGAAAAATCGTTAGTGATATTCTAGAAGTAAGAAGTACCGAAAAGGAAAAAAGTAGGACTCTACAAAAAGACGTGAGATCCCATCAAAAACATCCTGTAAAAAAAATCCAAGTCTCGCAGCTCAGGTTTTCTACCGCAAAAAGTTGTGAGATGCATGTAATACCAAGTCGATTAATTTATTTAGTCCTTAAGGGACCTTCTATATAAAGTTATTACGTTAGTTATTACCATATCAATATTAAAAACTCTTTACGTTTTAAATAAATAGATCGACTTGGCCAGCAGCATGATGTATAAATTGTACGATACATTATGTTTTCATGCGATGGCCAAGTCGATCCAGTCGATTTTTTTTACAGGATGTTTTTGATGGGATTTATAATACATCTATGAATCACATTTTTTTAAAGTGTTTGCAAAAGGATGGCCAATATCAACATGCGCGTATATCTAGTAAGGTCGTACAACTTGATAGCAACTCACGAGCAGGTATTTTTGTGTCGGGTTCAAATCTTACCGTAACCTCTGTGCGTAATCTTATGACGTCACACTGTGCTGTCGCTGAGGTGTCTAGTCCGATTTGTAAGGTTTATGTTGTGAGCTGTTATTTTCAATACTCAGATCCTGTGGGTCCTCACCTGTGTCACCTCCGCTATGTCTTGCGGTCCCTCGCTGGACATAAAATTATTATAGGTGCTGACGTTAATGCGTCATCTGTCCTTTGGTATGGCAAATATCGCTCCACTGATACCGAGCGACGTTGCGCTGTAGAAGATTTCATTGCAGAGATGAATCTCGAAATACACAACACCCCCGATGCACCACCTACTTACAGTAGCCCTATGGGCGAATCTTCTATTGACGTCACACTTTCTAGTGGAGACGTCCGTATTGATAGGTGGCGCGTCCTACCGGACGCGTCGTGTAGTGACCATCGCCTGATTGTGTACGAGTTCTTGCCTAGATTGACGCAGGGTCCGGTACATAATAATTTTAATTTTAAATATAAATCCCGAGGCGCAGACTGGGATTTATTTAGCTCGCTATTTGCTCGGCATGCTGGGGACTTCACTCGCAATGATCTGTCAGTTGAAACCTGTGCGGAGATTATGTCGGACACGTTTACATATTGCGCAGACGTTACCATCGGTCGAGGTTCCATCACTAACGCTCGGAGGTGTGATTGGTGGAATGATTTACTAGTCCAACTACGTCGGACTTTTCGCAGAGCGCGTAGGCGTTTTAACGGGCTTAAGAGACGTTCTGTCACAGGGGAAGCAATTACATCTGCTTTAAATAAACTGAGAGTTGCCAGATCGCATTATAAAGCGGCCGTCCAAAAATCTAAGGGTAATTTATTACGAAAAGTTGTGGCTCGGTTAGATAGTGAGGGTCCGTGGTCTCCTTTATACCATGAATTCAAAGCGAATAGGTCAATCAATTTGGCATATATTGAGAATTTAAAAATTGACAACAACTACACCACTGGTATTGAGGAGACAACGGACGCTCTGTTACAATCGTTAATTCCGGATGATAATGTTGAAAATGACACAGAATACCACAAGCAGATTAGGATGTGGGTTGGGGAACTGCCGAACTCTTCGGATTCAAATCTGTCGTCGTTTGATGAATTCAGTGAAATCGTACGATCTTTGCCCCTAAACAAGGCTTCCGGTGACGATAAAATATCTAACAAAATGATTAAAGAGGCGTGTAAATCGGCAGGCGATGCGTTACTTACAGTTTATAACAGATGCATTGCTGAAGGGGTATTTCCGCGAGTATGGCGTACCGGTTTCATTCGGATAATACCCAAGAGTGGCGATAAACCTCCACATGATCCTAAGTCGTATAGACCTATTACACTCTTGCCGTCGCTAGGTAAACTTTTAGAACGTCTTATCGTCCCTCGATTGCTACCGGGCGGACCAAAATTTCACGAAAATCAGTTCGGTTTTACTACGGGTAAGTCAACTATCGACGCGGCAATTTCGGTTAGAAGAGCGGTAAGTACATCGGTGTGTAAATATGTACTCGGTATTTTTCTGGACATCTCCGGTGCTTTTGACAACGCTTGGTGGCCAATGCTGCTTCTTAAGTTGAAATTACGAGGTTGCTTTAAAAATATATATTCACTTATTTACTCGTATTTCTCGCATGGAACAACAAAACTTAAACTTGGACACTATGCCGTGTCGAAACCACTGACGATGGGTTGTCCACAAGGCTCGGTCTTAGGTCCTTATTTGTGGAATTTAGGCTTCGACGATTTTCTTACAATCCCCTTACCGTCGGGGTGTTCTTTGACCGAATATGCGGACGATGGCCTCTTGCTTATAGAGTCAAACAGTAGATCGGGATTAGAAAATATGGCAGACGCGTGTTTAAAATTAATATGTGATTGGGGACATCGAAATCGCTTACAGTTTGCACCACATAAAACGTTCCAATTACTTCTAAAAGGAACTTTAAAATCATCATAAATTTAATAGTATCACTGTAAAGAAAAAAGAATCGGTTTGTTATCTCGGTTTAATTTTGGAAAGGAATTTTTCCTTTCTGGAACATATTAAGAACGTCGGGGAAAAGTCGAAAAGGAACTTTTTTGCTTTGACAAGAATATCGAAATCAACGTGGGGGCTATCTTTCAATACACTAAAAATCATCTATGGAGCAACTTACTTAGGATGTATTTGTTATGGATCTCCCGTATGGGCTGATAGGGCTACTATCGGTGCTGTGCGAAGAAAACTGCTCCAGAGCCAACGTTTGGCGTTGATATTCTTGTGCAAGGCATATAGAACTGTTAGTACCGAAGCTTTGCCTGTCCTGGCGGGTGTACTTCCAGTCGATCTGGAGGTGCAACGTCGCGCCGCCATGTATTACTCTACTAAGGAGAATATGGATCAAAGATTTTTAACTGCACGTGAACTCTTAAAAGTCGACAGATTATTTAAACCGCTTCCTATGGTATATAGCGAACTATTAGATGAATGGCAAAATAGATGGGAGGTATCTTTGAAGGGACGGCATTTATACCAATATTTTCCTTGCGTGCGTGATCGTTTGACGAAGACATGGCTAGATGTCGATTATTGCGTATCACAGTTCCTCACGGGCCATGGTAACTTTAAGTCTAAACTATACTCTTTTAAGCTTGTGGAATCGCCTGCGTGCCCATGTTCAACAGCAAATTGCGAATATGAACAATCTGCGCATCATATACTTTGGGAGTGTAGTCTTTGGCAGAATGAGCGTAAAACCATGCTGGATAGTATGCAAATATCATCTGGAGTTGTATACTACACGGACCTTGTAGAGACTAGGACGAATTTCCGTGCTTTCCGGCGTTTTTGCCATACCTATTACTGGAATCAAGTGTAACAGCTCACATATTAGGTCCCATTTAAATGTAATAAGGATTTGATCCGTGGTGCTTTACAGCTGGCTTCTCCGGCTGTAAAAGTCTTTTTGCGAGGTTATTTACCTCTTTATTTCATTGCTTTGTCACCCGCTTTGCACGGAGGGAAGTGGACAATAATTTATTTCCAACTCCTCCTATTAATTTAACTTTCTGATTGATTCGTTGCGGGTTAAAGACAAGTTAGACATTCTCAGACTCGCCGAGCTTCAATGCTCGGTGTCATTACATTGCGTGCCACTGTTGATCCTGGCTTACAGGAGTTGCAGTGGTGGGTGTGAGGGCGGGACAGTCTCCTATAAAAGGATGGCCACATTGGCCGCTAAAGTTCCATCTCATTTGTATAGACGGTCACATAGCCCGGATAGCTCAGTCGGTAGAGCATTGGACTTTTAATCCAAGGGTCCAGGGTTCAAGTCCCTGTCCGGGCGGTTATATTTTTTTGTATCATTATATATAATATATGTCAAATATTTCTGACTATATTCTAGTAACTTTCTTGATATTTAAAAAAACAACTTACCCTTCAAGCCGCTATGTACCATCTACCACTATATTATTTAATTATATATTTTTTTGAACTAAGTTTAAGTCCGCCAACTAGCCTTAGGCCAGCGTAGTGGACTATATGGCTTAACCACTCTCAATCGTACTCTCGTTTGTATATGATACCTGTGCCCTGCAGTGCGTCGTATATGGGCTGATACAAAACTAGTTTAAGTCGTTATTTCTATTAACAAATAAGAACTTAAGTAATCTTTTTTCTCCTTTGTTTTGAAATGTTTTTATTTTATTTAATAGCAATTCATGAGTTTGTGTCATATCAGAAAAAACAATGGAAAATTAATATTGTACTTTTAAAAATGTAAATATTTTTAAATATTTAATTCTGACCAAATATCAATAATAAAAGTAGATATTTCCAGACACACTTTTTTTCTTATTATTATTCTCATTTACGATAAAAGATAAATATATATATTTTTTATTTTAAGACTTCGCTAGAGCCATATTCCTTTACCTCAGCACAAGCTAAAGTAAACACCAAGTATAACAGACTGTTTACTGTACCGTAGCTCGCGTTGTCCACGGAGAAGTCATTTTTCACTTCCTAGAGTTAATTTCTGCACGGTCGTTTTTCATCCAACCCTAGCCTTAACGCCACGGGCGAAGGTGGGTAAGGTAAAATTTTCAGAAAATAGGTTAAAGGATTGTTGGGATTGTTAGGTGTTTGATCGAGTTTTCTTTTTAATTTTCCATTCATTGAGTAAATGTGGAAAAACAATACTATTTACGGTCGTATATACTTTTCGTAAAGAACCAATTATTTATACAGGGTATATCAAGACTGCTACCGAAAACGAAGCCGGGTGGTAGTTTAAGCGACTTCAGACACAATGCAACAGAAAAAGTTGCAAAAAAAAGCGACAATTTTTTTTTTGTTATTTTTTTCCTATGGCCATATTTGGGTGGTACATACATTTTTTCCTAAAATAATAGTATATACCCTTTTATTTATAAATACTCTAAGGTATAAAAGAGTTTAAATTATTATTTTAGCAAAAACTATGGATTTACCACCCAAAAATGACGATATTTAAAAAATCATAAAAAAAAATTGTCGCGTTTCTATGCGAAATTTTTAATTGCATTGTGTTTGTAGCCACTAAAACTACCACCCGGCTTCGTTTTCGGTAGCAGTCTTGAGATACCCGGTAGAATAATTAATAGAATTAAGTAGTTTGCAGGCCTTATGGGTTGTGTAAAAGTCAAGAGCCTTCATACGTGAAAACATTATTGCGTCATAGATTTATGAGAGAAGCAGAGGATTGATTTTATGTTAATTAAGTGCAATCGGAGAAGCCAATGTCCAGTATACTGCCACTAACTGATGATGGATATTATTATATTAGAGGTATTAATGACCATCAGCATCCAATATCTCTTATTAATAATAATCAATATCTTAATAATTATCTACCAACTGATACTAACACTGAATCCCGTAATATTTTTCTACCGTCTCGTTACGATTATCCTTTGCGCTATTCCAAAAATTGTGTTTCTCAACTTACCTAAGTTTGCCCAAAGGATACTATAAAAGGTCCCGCACTGTCCGTGCTTAGAATCGCACAAGAAACAATTTGTTTTGGGACTTTTTGTCGTTAAACAATGTCTCGATCCCTTAGTATTACATATGAGAATGTATCACAATTTGTACGTATTATGTATGTTATTTAAAAACTTGGCATGCGTAAAGTAAGTCTGTGAATGGTTTTGTGTGTGAAACGACTAGTTGTCCTTTGTTTTTCTACCAGACTTTGCGAGTTGGATCTTGGCAAAGACAAATTGAAATAAGTGCAGATAGCACCCTAGGCTATATTTTAATATATCTAGTCATAATCTTTTAACTGCTGAGGACTGGAATACTCTCCGATCAAAAGTACGATTGAGAGTACTAGTTATACCAGTTAGGGGAATTCACACGCATTATGAATTATTGTTAATGAATCTTTATGTTATGCAGCTTTTCACATAATTTTTTTCACAATATTTTCAGTCCGAGATAATAAACTAAAATTACACATACACACACAGACACACACATAACCAATTCGCATATTTAGGGGTCGGAAATCGGCGTCCTATGAGTAACCAATAGTCCGTCAAGCTACTCACAGTCAAAATATAAAAAGAACAGTCGATAAAATACTAGACTTATTCCAAAATAATCATTTAAATAACCACACTTCTTCCATCGACTGCGTATTTCACCATCGATTTATAACGTGTAATATGGTATGGTATTACCCAATAGCGCGACAAATTGTCGATTAGCGATCATTACACACCATTCAATGCAACGTGACCCCTCATTACCATGGAAAATACTGGCTTTTTGCCATAGAAAAATAACTAGAGATGTGGAGTCGACTTCATTTTAAATTATTTTGTTAGAATTCATGTTGTGTATAAAAGTTATATCTTTGAATAAAAAAAATAAAATTTGGAATAAAACTATTGTTTACGAAACTTCGGGAAGTTAAAATATGTAAAATATAAACTAAATGCGCAATAAAATCCGAAAATAATACATTTATTTTAATGTATAACATTCGCGTAAATCCAAGAAACCATAATTTAAGAAAATTATTAATTAGTGTCTTGATAGTGTATCTGTACTGTATCAGTCCATATATGTACGTCCCACTACAGGGTACGAGCCTCCTCTAAAATAAACAGTACAATTTTGAGAGGGTTTAGGCTATACAGTCCACCACCCTGGCCTAGTGCGTGTTGTAATAGTTAGAAACTTAAAACTGATTTATTTATGGAAAATTAATATAATAATTCAAAACTTGATCCGGTAGATACTTTAATTTTTTAAACGATGAGAAAATATGCTTTTTCAACTATGCTTTATATCATTCAATATCAGAAATATTATTGGTTACAAATTAAAACTCGTCTAGATACTATAAATAAATTAATAATGATTTGGCAAGCCAAATAACAAGCATTGAAATAATATATATTTTTTAAAATAATTCGACTCCATGCATTTATTCTGCGTTTTTACAAATGCACTGCATGGGGCATGAGGGCAGCCGCTGGTAATGTGCTAGTTAATTTGGCTAAATTAGCTCAATTCTATCTCCAATTCCCTTCCTATAATGCTGATACTAGTCTATCTTTACTGGCGGTAGTTTGTTTTTTATATTATTGCAATGAATGGCGAGACGAGCATGCCGTTCGCCTGATGGTAAGCGATGCAATCGCTCATGAACAGTAGCAAAACCAAACACCATGAATTGCAAAACAATGCTTGGCATTCCATTGCACTCGTTATCCTGAGACATAAGATGTTAAGTCTCAATATATCCAGTTGTTACCGTGGCTACAATGTCCTTCAATCTGAAACACAACAGTGCATTTAAGCTGATGTTTGGCGGGGGAAATAGACTCTGCGGTGGTACCCACCCAGGCGGCCTCTCACATATGAGAGACCTACCACCAGTAAATACCCCTTATATGTGAGGGGCTGCCTAGGCAGGTACCACCGCAATGTCTATTTCTCAAGCCAACGGATGTCCATAGGTAGCAGTAAGTATTTACAATTAGATGAGTCGTTGTTTTTCTATAATAAAAATATGGTTATTTTTACTACAGAAAAACAACACTGTTAGCATTTGGAGACAGATGCAGTGCGGTTTAAGTAGAGTTTCGATTAGCGAAAAATTGCGGCTATCTTTCTCCAGCGAAAAAACCGTGTACATATGTGAGAAGCCGCCTGGCCGTACCAATGCAGTGTATTTTTCTTCCGCTAAAAAGCAGTGTAAATACGCTGTTGTGTACCAGTTTGAAGGACATTGTAGCCAGAGTAACTACTGGAAATATTGTGAACATCTTATTTCTCAGTATAGCCACCGCACATTGCCAAGCATTGCTTTGTAATTCATGTTTTTGTTTGGTTCTGCTACTGTCCAAGAGCGATCGTATCGCTTACCATAAGGTGAGTGGGATGCACGTCTTGTCACTCAATACAATAAAAGAAAAATTAAGATTCTAGGTTAGGTAGAGTTCGTGTGCCCGTGATATTGCAATTGTCCAAAATATATTAAAAGTTTGTCGCTTACTAAACAATTCTTTACTCATCACTAATTTGTAATCCTCCTTGCTATTTATGAAATATTTAAATTGAAAATATTTTTTATTCGATATTCCATTATCAGTCGGTAGACATAGTATTGATACTACGACTCTACACTTCTATTATTAACGGCTTACAACTTTTGGTACTTCTTTGCATCCTTAGGACTCTTACAGAGATATTTTTCCTCAATGGGCTATGACTTAGACCCTAGTGACTAGTCCCTACTCCATTCAATTAAAGAGCTGCATTTTTAATGTGATGCTATCTCTCTCAAGGACCCAATGATATGGTTTTCGTGCCAATCCCTAGTTTTATGGAGATAATGAGGCCTTTACAGCCTTCCAAAAATTGCCATAGCGGACGGTATTTCACGTCCACAAGGCGGGGTATTGGTAAAGTTTTCAACTAGCAATAATCGCACCTCGGATAAACCTCATTGGTTACGATATTGCCTCTGCGCAAAGTTAACTCTAATATCGCCGTCCGGGCTTCTTATACTATCGTGTGAGAATCTTGATAGCGCGATTCAATTCGACTGTGGCGCCATCTCTTAACAGACAACGTAAACTCAACAAAGTGGGGTGACAATGCGACTCGAACGCGCGGAGTTGCATAAAGGCATTTCGATTTAAATAATGAAAAAGAGAAACGATGCAAATTCTGTATGGCGCCAGGCGATTGGCGGACCCGCGGCCGAATTTCACCGAACGTCAAAATTCGGATTGTAACACGATCACGCACATACGAACCGTTACTTGCACATTTCAAAAATAGAACACACCGGCCATACTGAGTAGGAGGACAGTACGGTTGACGGTAGCGTGTCATGATACGTTTATTAATCAGTCTATTCATTTTATATTGCATATAAAATATTCAGTGTGCGCGCCGCTCACGCATTCCTCACTAAAATGACTATAAAAACTAATGCTGCAATTCAACATTATAATGCGGGTGTTCTTAGAAAGCGTCAAAAATATACCATTGTTTATTCAGCGCGTTTGGAACGGTTGACGAAATTTTCCAAAGATAACTTCGACTTACTTACAAAAGTCACATACATAAAACAATATTTTTGTACTTTGACTTTTAATTAAATTTTACAAATCTATTTTATTGTGTCAATTTTAAGACTTATCCACCCTTTCTTCGGTAGAATTCCTGCAAAATATATTCCGCTTATCAACAATATAATAATCTTTCAAATTTTGAAAGGGTGCAAACTCTCTTGGCGCGAACGTTTATCAAAAAGCCCTTGTTTTAGGCGTATATTATACGACCAGTTTATCGTGATCCCTGGGTGATGATGATTTATCCGTTTTTTGTACTTACTTAAGAGGGACAAGGGAGCGGGCTGTGTCAAAGTAAAGTGGTCGTGATAAAAAACCATCATTTGTCATGTCAGATTTTGGCGATATGACGTCACACGGGCTGGTGGACAGATTCGTGTGACTTGTCATGAATATGTTTTCTTTATTATGTTTGCTGATACGAATCGAGTGGCCGCGACAAAATATCGCAACCACGAACCAATAGACAAATTAACTTCTGTACATATATAATATCTACTTTATTACATACTTTTTTTACATACCATGTAGTTTAAATAGTTTTTATTTACATAAGGGTTTTTAGTAAATCCTTTAATTTAGTCAAGTATAAACACAATTAAAAGTACATGGTAAATACATTAAAAAGTGAGTGCGTGGTGGCCTGTTGGTAAACGGACTAGACGCGACTGCCAACATGTTCACGGTGGTCGCGGGTTCGAATCCCAGGGCACACCTCTGACTTTTCGGAGTCATGTGTGTATTGATAGTCAATCATCACGCACTAAAACGGCGAAGGAAAACATCGTGAGGAAACCTGCATACCATAGCGATTTATAAAATTTATATGGTATGTAAGTCCGCCAACCCGCACTAGGCCAGCGTGGTGGACTATATGGCCTAACCACTCTCAATCGTACTCTCGATTGTAGAGGAGGCCCGAGCCCTCCAGTGGGACGTATATGGGCTGATACAGTAAATACAAAAGTATGTAATAAAGTAGATTTTATTTACATAAATTGATTTAGTAAACCCTTTCATTCATTTAATGATATAAACAATTAAAACTACATGGTAAATACAAGAGCATGTAATAAAGCAGATATCTATGTACATGAGTTGATTTGTCTGTTGGTTCATGGTTGTTTCCTTGTCATTGAATAAGGTGACAGATTTGTAATTTAAGCCCGCTATAACTGACAAGGAAAAATAATTATTTTCACAAGGTAATGTATATAACTAATGTGATGAATTCGTTTAGACTTTTCCTGTAGTTTAGAATTGGTAAAAAGCAGGAATAAAATACAGATACTTGTAAATTGTAAATAATTGTTGTTATTTTTAAGAATTGTAGACAGTAGCGAGTGTAAGGTATAAGGTATGCAAAATTTGACTTAAAACGAAATTACAAAAAGTTAATTTATATTTTTACCATTAATATTTGCACCATTTCGACGTTGGAAGAGATTTTTTACCGGCAATCTATATTATTTCATACCCCGTTGATTCTACTGTTGCCTTGTAAACAACCTGTTAATATTCAAAAACAAACATCCACCACACAGCTCTTGATTTAAATATAATACATACATTTCTTAAACTTTTTTATAACCCAAAATATTTTTGCAAATCCCAAAAAAATCACCACAAAAAAGCACATTTCGTTTTGAAATCCCAGTCGGCATCACGGCAATCTACACAAATGAAATATGTTAATATTATTCCATGGAAAAAGGAAAAATCTCCGCGGAAAACATTGCTAAGTAGCTATTCGAGGTGCCAAGTGTCTTAACACGATCCCATAGCAAATGAATATTTTAAAAGTGCCTTTGTGGTTTATTTTTATTTATGGTTAGGGCAGTGCGAAGAGGGTTGATTTTTTGGTTTGAAACCGATAATTGCTTGTGATGTTGTGGCGTGAATTATTAATGTTACTTATTTTATAGATTGTTGTCACTGGGTTTTGGAATGGCATGTTTTGTAAAAATAGCATTAAAAAGTTGTGATAAATAACAGTTTAAAGAAAAAAAGTAAGTCTATTTTCTTATTTCCAAAAATAATCTTAAATATCAGTATAGAGTTCGTCATTTTTCTTCAATCTTTCAATTAGTTTCAAGAGCATTATTTTACCAAATTTCATTTTTTTGTTGTGGCGATACGTTCTATTCATTACAGTAGAATATAATTTTCATAGATATGTAAATACATTCCTTGTAAAATCGCCTGCCCATACAAAATAAGTTTTCCATGTATATGGGTAGGTTTATAAAACAAGTTTTGACTTTTGCTGTAGTTATACTATTGATTGACTAACTTATAATAACTATATCCGTTGTAAAATAAGTATATTTACTATACTGACTCCTTTTGTGATTCTCAGAATGAAAGCTCTACCATTCTCGCCCTTGAAAACGTCAGTAACAACATATCCATATACAGAAAGTTGATTTACTATCTTATTTTGTGACATATAAGGTGCCTAGCAACCGAGTACTATTGCCCAACCGACGGCCTGGCAGGAAGCGGTAGTGGGTTCGAATCCTGATCAGAATAATCAATTTGATTGATGTCATAGCTGTCGTCGTACATTACTATTGGACTTCGTTTAGAATTGTAAGTTAATTCACATATTTCTGTCACAGGTGTGAGTTGTACTTTTATGAATGTCCTTAGTACCACGAATCTATTAATTTTGATGGGCATTAATTATTTTAGAACATGACACCTAATTCTATATACGACTCCTGAATTTGTAATTTTATTTTGCCTTTCATGGTGAAGAAATTATGGATTGGATAAAGACATTTCTGAGGATTAAGCAACCTCAAACATTCCCAATAAAGTCACGAAATATAGTAAAAATGCTGTTTATTCACGTCAGAATTCTGCGAGACAGTACCGCTTTGCTAGCTGACTCATTCAGTCAATCAAAATTGGCTATGACCACACTATAAATACGGACTCTATACTGTTTTAAGTTCTTTGGCCTCAATATATACAGTACATTATGTGCTACTGCTTATCAATGGGTGCACTGAAATTAATATTATTTGTATTAAATCCGTCAAGTTTGTTCAGAAATAAGTACGGTTTGATCGGATTGGTAATGATTTAAAGAAAGATGAGACATTTAGGATACATGAGGATGAGACGAAGACATAATGTCCATCTATAACACTTGAAACGTAGTCACCAGCTTCTCAAAACAGAAAGAAAAAGATTAGGAAAAGTACAGGGGCATAGAGCCACCGGTATAATCTGACTTAATAACGAAATATAACAACCAAGCTATCGGTTCATTATGGTTTTCTATGAGATAGTACTATCTCCAATCAAGCAGGTCCATTTCTAACATTCCAAGGTAACTATCGCTCTGCCACTCTCTCTCTGTCAATATCATTTCGGATACTTTGTTCCATCTCAATATCCTATCTTACCAACTTACCGGATCTTTGAATGAAAACCTAAATTCATACCACGCAACGGTAATCCATCAGTGACATAGAAATGCGTTTAATTAAATTTAGATATGAGCACTTAAAAGCTAGATTAGCATAAATGACATGTCCTCGCCATCCTAAGTGAATCTTAATTAATTAATTAATTCTAATAATTCAGAGAAAGAAGGATGTCAGGTGATGTTTAATGTATATTTCGTAGGGAGATTTATGCAGGAAAACGTCAATTTGGATGTGATCTTAATGGCAATATGTGACGGTCAAAATAGGATGATTAAATTTGATTCAAACCATATGTTAAATTTATTGCATCCAGGTGTTAGTGTGGAATACAAATTGGTTGTTCATCTTTATCATGACGAGGTGGAAAGTGATAGAAGAATCAATTGTGAGCGAGATTTTTTTTTTTTGTTTTTTATTGCAATTAATGGCAAGACGAGCAAGCCGGTCGGCTGATGGTAAGCGATACAACCGCTCAGTAGCAACATTACACTGCGCTCGCCATCCTGAGACATAATATGTTAAGTCTCAATATGTCCAGTAATTACTCTGGCTACAATATCTTTCAATCCGAAACACAACAGCGCATTTACACTGCTGTTTCACGGGAGAAATAGACATTGCGGTGGTACCTACCCAGATGGCGTCTCACATATGAGAGACCAGTGAAATTTTAACAGATTTTGATTTTTTGGAAGCTGTTGGTCTTTGATGACGGAAAATGGCATGAAAATCTTTACATTTATTCAAGTAATAAATATCTTCGAGTGCACCAATCAAAAGACTGCCATAGACTAGAAATAGTTGAACCTTTGAGAATCCAAAAGCGCTTTATACACTCTAAGCCAATGTATACCACTAAAAATATTAAAAATAAAAGCTTACACCCATATAAAAACCGTAACAAATTATTACACCTGTTACAAACACAAAATATATCCCTAAAAATTACAACCCCATCTCGTAGCGCATCGCTACAGCACTTAAGGGGTCGTCACTTTAAAACACCCCACAGATAATAAAAACGCTTGTCTATGCCTTAGACTATAAGAGACAATCGTAAAAACAAGACCAGTTTCACTTGAACCACGCTGCTTCAAGAATGTATACTAGGTAAAGATTTTCATAACAAAATTCAGGGGTCTTGTTAAAATGGTCAGTGTGAAGACAATACGGTCGGAACCAAATGGTCCAGAACGGGAAGTTTTTGAGTTTTAAATTGTCATTACACGGGTTACGGGGTTTTTATATTTCGCGAGTAAAGTGCTTAGTTTAACATATTTCTGTGTTTGGAGAGGGCTTGCAGGGAAATAACAGGGTGTGTATTTTTTGTCAAATACGCAGTTAATTAATAATTGACACATTACATTGTATTATGCAAGTATTTGTATAATATTCGTCCGAATGTTATATAGTTTTTTTTTCCTCTAAAACACGCGTGGTAATTTATTGTTAATTATAACATTGTTTCACAGTCTTCTATAATTAGTAACAGGTACAATATCCCATTATACTTATGGATATCGTGTAACTACTAGTTATCGATGGCCCCAAGACATTGCCTAGTATGTCCTAATATTTAGTGTTGTAATTCTGACAAAGTATGATGAAGATAATTTTTATTTACTTTTATTTTTTTATTAGTTAATTTACATCTAGACGAATTGAGTAGCACTTGGATGGCATCAGGAACTGATAGGGATAAGTGAAAGAAGTTGAGGGAAACGTTTTCCCAGTATTGGGATGGAATACGATAAAAAAATTACATCTTAAAAATGTCATTAAAAGCCTCGCTGAAGTTGTTGGCTGTAATCATCCTATAAAGTACCTATTCTTCTTTTGTAATGGTTAATATCTATTTTCCACCCGAGAACAAATAAAATTCTTTATCTCAGAAAAATGTTATCTACAGCGCGTGAAAAAGTAGTTTTTTTTTATAATAGCACAGTTTTTCAACTGTCTTTCCTAAATACTAAGTGCAATGATTGTCTAGTATAACAGTTACGGATATTTCAACAAAAAATAACACCCCCACAACTCAATCAGTGAACACCCTGTACACGCAGCATTAAGATATATATATATATATATATAAAGATTCAGTACACTAATAAAAATAATAAAGAAAGCAATCCTTTTTGTTTATGCTCGTGAGGGCGGCTCCCCTGAAAATACACCTGCACTTATTTATAGACATCGTTTAAATCACGCTTCAATGGCGCCAGATTGACAATTTAAAGTTTTTCATTCTTGTAAAATTACTTCTCTGCACCTGAGATGTTTGTCACTTAATCTAGGTTTGAAATATTCTTTTAAAAGTACCGTAACACCGTTACCATTTATAATAATATAATGGTAAACGGTTTGAAGGTTTTTTCGGGTTTTAAATGACATAATAAATTACTTAATAACCATTACAAAGCAAAGATGTTCAGACATTATGTGATCCCATTGTATTAATCACTTAATTGTTAAATATTTATCTCACTTATTTACTAACTATTTAAATATTTTATATAAATCCAAGTCGTATGGGATACAAAAATTTAACTTTTTATTGAATATTTTATTAACCCCTTTAAAAACAACAAATGAAGTTAAAATCTCTCAGATTTTCTTTATTTTACGTACCCAAAAAATCTTACGAACCTGTCGCTACGGAATTAAAAATAATGGTCCTAGGGGGCGTTGACAGACCCTCTTGTAAAAAATCCGATAAATACACGATAAAAACGAACTTATTAACTTTGTATTTGTCACGGGTATTGAGTAGAATCCTTCTGTAACGGCCTTTAAGATATTAATGTTTATCAAGTAGAATTTTTTTGTCTGATTTAGTACACATCTGACATACGAGTGGATTGGTGAAAAGCAACAGATTTTTTATTGCTATAAATGGTCAGACGAGCATGGCATTCGTCTAGTAAGTCATAAGCGATACGACAGCTCATGGACAGTTGCAGAACCAAACAATACCATGAAACATGAATGACAAAACAATGTTTTGAATTCCACTGCGGTCGCCATCCTGCGACATAAGATGTTAAGTCTTATTATGTTCAGTAACTACTCTACAGTAGTACTACTCAGGCTACAATGTCCTTCAAACCGGAACACAACAGTGCATTTACACTGCTGTGTAGTTAGTCGTTGTTAGGCGAGAAAAATAGACATTGTAGTGGTACCTACACAGGCGGCCGATCACGTATGCGAGACCAACAGTATTTTGCTTGAAGTCAAAAAAAAATAGTTTCTATTTTTTTGGGGCCAAAAGCTCTACCTTAACTCTACTAGACGCAGAGCATAACACCGTTACCAAAATTGAAAAAAATGTTCCATAACATTGTTTTGATGTTACCTTGTATAACATTTTAACAAAAATATTATTAAAAGAAAGGTGTTTTTTTAGTATCACCTACTTTTTCTTTACTTCTTAATCTAAACATACAAAAAGCTTCTACTAAATATACAACAAAATACGTAAAAACCGTGAGAATTTTTTCTAAACTAAAATCTAAACTATTTTTTAGAACGTAGCAGGTCACGAATATCTCTCTGGTTAAACCCCGCCCCTCGGATAATCTCGCGGCGAAACATCAAAGGCGCCGACACCGCGGCGTGAATTACCAAGTTGCGTACTTTGGAGGTACCTATCTTTGATAATCGCGTGTCAAAGAAAATGTACTGACTTAGATCTGCACTGGAATTTTGAAGGATGACTTGTTTTTGGCTTAGTAATAGAAAAAAATATACTTAACTAATAATATACTTAACTAAACATCTTATGTCTCAGGATGGCGAGTGCAGTGGAATGCCAAGCATTACTTTGTTATTCAAATGTTGTTTGGTTTTGCTACTGTGAGCGGTCGTATCGCTTACCATCAGGCGAACGGCATGCTAGTCTCGCCCTTCATTGCAATAAAAAATATATTAATAGTTCAAGGCGGTCAAATTGAGTTTAAACACAAAACAGTTAGTGCCTGAAATACTGTTATTGATGTGTACTGGACTCAAAAGCTATCTTCAAGAGAAGCCGGGCCCGACTGCTAGCTAACCATATTTTTTCTTTTTTTTTTCTTATCATTGTATTATCACTGTTATTAATTAATTATTGTATTGTTGTAGGAAGTTAATTTAAATTTAATTTCACTTCTATGTTTTTTTTCTGTATTTGTGACAAATAAATCGGTTTTCTTTCTTTCATAAATCCTCTATACCTTTCGCCTTGTTATAACAACTATACTAAAGTTTCCAAAAACCTTGAAACATCTCAAATATTCGACGCTAAGCGAATTTCGTACAACTGAAACATCTGTAGCTAAGATACAATTTATATGCAAATTAGAATCACGCGCTCCATACCAACCGCATCTATTATTGAATTATTTTATGTATATTTTGTTGAGACGCTGTGGAAGACGTTTCAAAGGGCTTTGATTAATCTAAGACTAGGTTCTTGGAAAACTTAGTATGTGTTAAATAAATAACATAACACCCAAGAGTCATACGTACAGTCAGCAACATAAGTCGCTGAACACTTCACATTTTTTGATAACCTTTTTATGAATTAAAATTTGTACGTACTACTCTGTAGTCGTAAAATATAACCAAGTAAAGTCATCTATGCCGAGAAGTGCCATACGATATTGAAAATACTTATTATTTTGGATGATAAGACAATTCCAAATCTCGTGAATGTGTAGCGAGTTATGTTGCTGACTGTACATACCGGGTATATCAAGACAAGAGAAAACGAAGCCGGGTGATAGTTTAAGCGCCTTCAGACACAATGCAACAGAAAAAGTTGCAAAAAAAAGCGACAATTTTTTTTTGTTATTTTTTTTTCTATGGCCATATTTGGGTGGTAAATACATATTTTCCTAAAATAATAGTGTATATCCTTTTATTTATAAATACTCTAAGGTATAAAAGAGTTTAAATTATTATTTTAGCAAAAACTATGGATTTACCACCCAAAATTGACGATATTTAAAAAATCATAAAAAATAATTGTCGCGTTTCTATGCGAAATTTTTAATTGCATTGTGTTTGTAGCCACTAAAACTACCACCCGGCTTCGTTTTCGGTAGCAGTCTTGAGATACCCTGTATATACCCCTGACCCCACACTAAGATCTTCGAGTCTTGTTTCGTGGGTATCAGAAACTACGAGAGACTTCACGGTCTCACAAACACGCAGACAAAGACAAAGAAAATATTTGTGGGCCGCACAAATATTTATCTCGGTGCGGGGATCGAACCCGCGGCCTCGCGTTCACACGCGGCGTCTAACCTACTGCGTCACTGAGGCTGCCTGTGGTCATGTGCCATATTAGGCTTTATATTGAACAAAGTATATAGAAGAAATGTATGCCTGGGTCATTCTCCGTGTCAACTTTTTTGTGACTGTAATGTATGAAACATGAATACGTGTAGTTGAAATTAAGCTAATAAGATCCACAAAGGTTATTCTATGCTCCGACAACAGCGTTTGAATGTACCTAATCTATAAAATGTTCCATTGAGATAATATTCTAGAGGGGACACTGCAAACAAAATTTTTGTAACAAAATGAAGGGTACATTCTATTTCTGTCTCTGTCACGCCTACGAAGTAACATATCTTCCCTCTCGCTTCAATGTGTACCCGCGTGCACGCACCATACGCAGGGATTTTGTTCCCGATGTCCGCTCTAGTTTAATACCTCAATGAAAATGTTCGAATATGTAAGCGCCATAACCATAGACTAAGTTTGAAGTGAATAAGTGTCATACAGAATAAATTGTATTGATTTCATTGTTCCCTGAGTAAATTCACAAAAATAGCGATGAATATCATTTGTTATAAGACAAAATCAAACATGAAAAAATTTACTATGCTACACTACTGCATTAGGGTATCCTGTAAAAGTAGATGTAAGTTTGGAAATAAATAAATAAAAAAATTTTTTTGTAGAAGCGTAAAACTTATAACTTATGCGAGAACGTCTAACAATTGAACATGATTAAACAAACCCCTGGTATATTGTGATATTTTTGTTAGTTTTATTTAAAGAAGAAAGTTAATTGTTTTACATAAATAAGTTATTTAATAAAAGTATTCAATATATTTACCTACTACGATTATTTTTTTCGCAATTTAATATAATAAATGATAACAAGCCAGTTTAAATTTTGAAATTATAAATATGTGATTAAAATCATCAGTAAATTTTAACTATAATAAGATCCAATAAATTCCAGTTGTACTCAAAATATCTGACTAAAAACATAAATTCAAACACACTAATTAAATTATACAACATTGAAACTAGCAAAAAAAATTCTAACTAATGAAATACCTAGACAATTTCATATTCTACAAAGAGACAACAAGCTATTCCAAACGGAATTAGTCAACAATGAAAAATATTACACGGTCAATTTGCACCCGGCAGTAACATAAAGTGTTTAGCCCCCGGATACCTACGAATTACACTTTTAATTCCTCAAGAGTAGCTCTAATTAGCAACGGAAGGGTTGACGCTCAACGGACCCTGAAATAAAACTTCTCCGTCTTTTAAGACAATAAAAGAAATGAGGTTTAATCTATATATACCCTCAAGACGAGGTAAATTCGTTCGAAATTTGAACATTTAAAAATCGAATTTATCTTTCAAATATTTTTCGACGTGTGCGATTTTATGACAGCAATATAAAATACGAATAAATTAAAAAAGCGAAAAACATAATATAAATTTTACTTAACCAGTTCTCTTGTGCATAGTATCTGAAACAATTTATTAACATATATTAATATACGTACTTAAATAAAACAAACACTACTTATTATAAATACAATTACTAATTAGAAACAATAATTTAAGGCGTGTGTAGCAGCGCCATCTTGAAGTAAGAGGACACACTACTTGTAAGTTACTCTGAGTTCTCAATCTTACCAGTAGATGGCGCTAGTTTGTATAATGAAATAAGCACTGCAAAATTGCAAGACTTTGAAATCCTTATTTTTCTTATTAAACGTTTACCTTAATTATCTGAAGTACATTTAATATAAATTTATTAACATTTTAAGAGAATTCTAAGAGATTTACTTCTCAAATAGGAAGGAGTTAAATTATACAATAAATTACCAAAGGCACTGAAAGACATAGCATCTAATAATATTTTTAGGAGATCACTTGAGTCTTATTTATTGGAGAACTAGATGTTTGCAGCTTCTTTGTCCGACTGTCGTTTTCTGTTGCTTTTTCTTTAACATATTTCTTTTTCTTTTTTTTCTTAATTTTAATTTTTCAGAGGTCAGTTTAATGTGTTATCAGTTAACATAAATTGTATAATATCATCTGGTTCCGAATTCCTAATATTCTACAAAGCCATAAGCGTTTTAGATGTGTGAGAAATTACCAGCATACTGCTATACTTGTTATTTATTTTTACCCATAAAGTATTAGTACCTTTTGTTTGTAATGGTCATGATTCCATAACATAACTTAATTTCGTTTCAGCTATGTATTGCATGCTCACTGTATGTTAAAATACGTAAATTAGTCTTGTAAGTGAAATTGTAAAATTTCTTAAGACAATAAAGATTCTTTAAACCGAAATAGGTACAATCCGGTATAGATCAAGTCGATCTTTAAATCGTGATAAAATAAATCAATTGCGTAGAATAAGCCTGGAACATGTGGCATTGGGAATGCGGTGCATTAAACAATGGACGGCGGTGAGTGCATTTCCTTGCACATAATTTTAATACGGATAAGCTTAGCTATTAAACATTTGCCGCGCTTGGTATAATGCTAATTATTATTTTATTTACTGTTTTGCTATCTGTTACTTGCATATTTTCTTTTTACGTATTTTTTGCTGCGTAATTATGTTAATTAGGGGGAATTTAATATCATTAGGATACTAAATAGTAATTAGGTCAAGTCATAATAACATCGGTAATATCAAATTTTTCAAATGTTTTTTTAGGAACTTCAATCGACCTTATGTCCAAAATCGTATTTTAATATTGCAGCAACCCATAATCGCCTACTGCTAAAGTAAGTAAGTAAGTGTAAGGGTACTTACATCCTCTACAACTGAGAATTCATTTGAGATTAAATAGGACAAAGTCACCCTCGCTGGGCTAGTAACATCATTCCAACCATCAATATTATTCCAACAATAGATTTCGTGTTTTGTAAAGTGAAATATTATAAACTAAACTATAAGTTTATCTTAGTGTTTAGTGAAAAATTAGAAATACATACATAATATTATACATTCGTAGTGGTGGTAGTGCATGATGGCCTATTGGTAAACGGACCAAACGCGGCTGCCAATATATCACGGTGGTCGCGGGTTCAAATCCGAGAGCATATCTCTGATTTTTCGAAGTCATGTGTACTATGATGAATGATAGTCAATTAACACGCACTATAACGGTGAACTGTGAAGGAAAACATCGTGAGGAAACCTGCATACCATAGCGATTTATGAGAATTCCTTTGGTATGTTAAGTCCGCTAAGCCGCACTAGTCCAGCGTGGTGGACTATATGGCCTAACCACTCTCAATCGTACTCTTGATTGTAGAGGAGGCCCGTGCGCTGCAGTGGAATGTGTATGTATGGGCTGAGACAGACTCGTGGTGATCAAAAGTCTTAGTAAGAATTGATAAAGTTGACCTAGCTTTAAAAATTGTCGTAATTTATTATGTGAGTTACCAACAATATTTTTTATAATATTCAAATTACCGCTAAAATGATCGTTTTAAAGGTCTTTTAAATATTAATTAAAGCATCCTTAACACGTTTACGTTGAAATAAATGTACTTTTCACATTTTATAATAAAGTATATTAAATTCAGTGCCAGTAAAAAGCACAATGCCGTCTAGGGTTCACTAACAATTGATTTATATCCGACAATATCCGACGCACTGACCCCGACGCTCATGCTCTTTATCTGAAAGCAATTTCAACTTTATATCAAGGCTTTAAAGTATATTTTCATTTGTTCAAATAAAATAAATGGATGTTATTGGAATAGTGAGATGAAGACCTAACAGACAGTAATGGAATGTTAGGAATGTTTCGGATTAAAATGTTTGCTTCAATTTATTGTGACTTATATTGTGGAGTTAGGTAATAAATCAGTATTATGCAGTTTCTAAGTTATTTGATAGCCACTGGGGCAGTGAAGAGAATCCATCATAATAAGGACTACTAACGGGTTCGACGTTCGGGTGAAACATATTTACAATAATTTGCTTATATGAAATTCCCGTAAATTCTTTGCGTGCTATTGGATGGCTAAGTGGAGTTACAGCTATAAGTGAATAAGCGGAATATGTAAACGTTATAATATCAATCTACATCATGTATCTTCGAAAAGAGAATCATGTATCCTCATGGTTTCAAATAACCTCGACTTAGAAATGCAACTTACTGTCAATGTGTTATTACTACTAAAGAGTTTTCTTCTTTCATTTATAGAGTTCCCATAACAAGGCGTTATTGCTCGGTTCTTATAATGAACGATCTTTGATGTTACCCAGTGAACCTACTTAGGACTTAAAGTATTCATTTGTCATGTCAAAAAATCCACTCCAAAACTTTTGTTATTACCGTAATTAATACAGCAGTCTTTACGGCTTCCCAGGGACACAATAATAATAATACTGATTTTAAGCACTTTACTGATGAGTAATGTAAAGACATCACTAATTTGACAGTCCACCAATTTTCCAGACTCTAACTACTAAATATCAGCCTCCGTGGCGCAGTTGGTTAGACGCCTGTGAAACGAGAAGCTGCGAGTTTGATCTTCGCACCGATAGAAATGTTTGTGCGCCCCACAAACATTTCTTTCACGTCAGGATGTTTGTGAAACCGAATAGTCTCTCCTAGTTTTTGATACCTACAACAGAAGACTGAATTGATCTTAATGTGGGGTCAGGAATATTTCTGTGACTGCTCGGTGTGTTTACATATGTGACGGTTCGGCATTTTTATTTTTTATTTATTAATAAATTCTAGTCTCCCTCACTAATCTATATCCAGTACAGCGCTTATAAAAAGATACGTTTCCACATTGTTTTCCTTTAATTTCCCACCCACCGTAACAAAACCAAATCACAACGCATCATTTCTCAATAAACGCAAAAAAACGCCCCGCATCAAACAAACATTAAGAAATAATAAGCCAGCACCTTAATCTTATTACATTATAATAACTTGGAATAACTTACAAGTGTTTTCCCAATCAGATTCGTGCGATCCCCAATTTTTCATCGCGCGAAATTACATTAGCGCGATTTGCACTGCCGCTAGCGCCATCTATGAGCGAGTAGCAAGACACATAAGTGCGAGGCGTATCGGAAATCGATAACTGTATTTTATCAATCTTATTCGTTTGTGATAAGGTTGGAAATTGAATGGCTCTGTGTGTTACGGGTGAATATGTAACTTTGTAATGGTAGGGTAAGATTAGGGGTTCGATCCCGTTCCACGCCCTTTACAAAAACAGTATGAATAATAATGTGATTTGCATAATATCGGGAGCTCATCTAACGAGGTTGTTTACTTTGATAAGTTGCCTTCCAAGTAGTTAGCTTTTAAGAAATTTGTTCGAAGCAACTACTGTATGAGAGAATTTATGTTCATGTTTATTAAAAGGGGCTCTCGTATGATTACAATGAGTATGGACTGCTACGTGTGAGGTCTTGGATTGGATTCCTACACTATTACATTTAAAACACACACACACTGGTGGTAGGTCTCTCATATGTGAGAGGCCATCTGGGTAGGTACCACCGCAATGTCTATTTCTCCCGTGAAACAACACTGCTTAAATGCACTGTTGTGTTTCGGATTGAAGGACATTGTAGCCAGAGCAACTACTGGACGTATTGAGACTTAACATCTTATGTCTCAGGATGGCGAGCGCAGTGGAATGTTGCTACTGTATGAGCGGTCGTATCGCTTACCATCAGGCGAACGGCTTGCTCGTCTCGCCATTCAATGCAATAAAAAAAATAAAATAAAAAATATATATATATAATTTGAACGGAAATAAAATAGTACAATTAAATTGGAGCTAGATTAATATTTAGAGGAGACTAGAAGGTATAGTTGTATTAAAAGTGCGTATACTGGTGGAAGGTCTCATATATGAGAGGCCGCTTGGATAGGTACCACCGTAATGTATATTTCTCCCGCCAAACAATGTAAATGCACTGTTGTGTTTCGGTTTAAAGGACATTGTAGCCAGAGTAACCACTGGACATATTGAGACTTAACTCGATGGCTCCAATGAACACTCCTCTAACTTATTTTTTTTTTAATTTTCGTTCTTCGCGTAAAATGCTTTACTATTCAGCAATACATAACAAAAAAGTTTTCAGATTTACATAACGCTAACTAGGTATATGTACTTATAGATAGCGTTATGCAAATCTGAAAATCCTTCCACTATGCATTGCTAAATAGTAAAGCATTTCACGCGAAAAACGAAAATTTAAAAATTTAAAGTTAGAGGAGTGTTCATTGGAGCCAATTAAGTCTCAGAAAAGCGAGCGCAATGGAATGCCTAGCATTTTAATTCATGGTGTTGTGTGGTTTTGCTACTGTTCATGAGCCGTCGTATCGCTTACCATTAGGTAAACAACATGCTCGTCTCGCCATTCATAGCAAAAAAAGGACGTGTTGCTTCGATCAGCGATGGAAAGTACCAAACATTAAAATGATGCATAATAACACGAGTGATATAAGTAGTTATTAGGCATATCAGGATCATAGGTTTGGAACCCAGATCACATCAATAGTCTGCTTACACTAGACATGCAGGGATTAAGCAAAACTCTCTCCATCTATTCAGATATTTTTAAATTATCTTTATTTTAAAAGCATTCTTATTACTAAAACGGTGAAGGAAAACATCGTGAGGAAACCTGCATACCATAGCGATTTATAAGAATTTCTATGGTATGTAAGTCCGCCAACCCGCACTAGGCCAGCGTGGTGGACTATATGACCTAACCACTCTCAATCGTACTCTCGATTGTAGAGTAGGCCCGCGCCCTGCAGTGGGACGTATATGGGTTGATACAGATTCTTGTTACTGCTGATTCAAATGTACTTATTGTAATACGGGAGACTCATGACGGGACTTTCAATATAAAGACAATACCATACTAAGATGTACAAAGCCTAAATACAAACACATTACCATAACGATATTGACAGATAGTGCGGTTGCATCGGGGATGTTTGGGGCGGGGGTGGTGTAAATAAATAATTGTAATTGTTAATAAAACTACCCCTGAGGTGACCGGTAGCTGTTACGGGCACGTGGCGCGCACTACTGCCGGGTATAGCGCGATCGACTGTTTTGATACTTGGGTATATAATGGTTTCTTAGATTTACGCGAATATTACACATTGAAATAAAACTATTATTGACCTATTTTATACTGAGCGTATGAGTAATACCTCAGTCCGCCCCGTGACCACGAAAGCTGTAAAGTAATCGAAACGTCGAGAAGTTAAAAAACTTTGGTATATTTTATACTTTGATGACTTTTTCCGCTTTATGATCCAAATCTTTATAAGATATAATGTTATATTAAGGTGCAGGTTAAATTGGCTCGAATGGGCTCGAAACCCAGGGTGCACCTCTGACTTTTCGGAGTCATGTATGAATTAATAGTCAGTCACCACCCACTAAAACGGTGAAGGAAAACATCGTGAGGAAACCTGAATACCATAGCGATTTAAAAGAATTTCTAAGATAAATAAAGTCCGCCAACACACACTAGACCAGCGTGGTGGCCTACTCGTTTATAACCGAACAAATCTCTATCGTAGTCTCGACTGTAGAGAAGGCCCCTGTAGTGGAACGTATAAGGGCTAACACAGTACCATAAACCAGCAAGTATTACACAAACACAACACCACACAGCGATACGAAACATTACCCCCACAAGATAGAACACTGGCGGAAAATAAACCTAGCAAGTATCAAGACACCCCCATCCTCCTAACACTCGCGATAGAGCCGTCAGTACAGATGGACCGTAATGACTGGACACTTTACATAATTTGCCGATCGACTGCCCTCCGCTCTCTGACCTGTTCAGATATTGCGTCGGGCAAATAAAACATGGGATAGTGGAATTGTTTGTGCTTTTTAATAATGCGGTTTTATTAAAGACTAGCCGCCCGGCCCGGTTGCCCCCGGATGCAGAAACACTTTTTTGAAAAATCTTTCGCCTGTATTTATCAGTAAATAAATAAATAACATAAATAACACCCAACAGTCACATACATAGTCCTGACCCCACACTAAGATCGAGTCTTGTGTCGTGGGTATCAGGTACTACGAGAGACTTTTCGGTCTCACAAACACCCAGACCCGGAAGAAATATTTGTGGGCTGCACAAACATTTCTCTCAGTGCGGGGATCGAACCCGCGGCCTCTCGTTTCACAGGCGGCGTCTAACCAACTGCGCCACGGAGGCTGTCAAAGTAGGATTCTTATGGTGAAATATTTTTTTCAAATTGGTCCAGTAGTTTTAGAGCCTATTCGAAGCAAAAAATCATTCAAATCTTTCCTCTTGATAACATTAGTTCCAGGAATTCGTTTTAGGAGTCAGGAGAACAAAGGTTACCGACATAGCCCACAGGATTAGCAAGTTGAAGTGGCAGTGGGCCGGGCACATAGCTCGCAGAACCGATGGCCGTTGGGGCCGAAAGTTTCTAGAGTGGAGGCCACGTACAGGCAAGCGAAATGTCGAACGCCCGCCTACAAGGTGGATGAACGACCTGGCTAAGTTTGCAGGAAGTCGCTGGATGCAGGCCGCTTCCAACAGGTCGATGTGGAGATCCTTGGGAGAGGCCTATGTTCAGCAGTGGACTTCCTGTGGCTGAGATGATGATGATGAGTCAGGAATTTGTACTTGATATGGCGATAGGCTCGTGCCCTATCACATCGTGGAACGAAACACACAAGGCGAAACCTGGGTGTCCTGGTAGCTCCTCTGCCTAGTCCTTGTGAGAAAAGGGCGTGATTCATGAATATTAATTGATAATTGAGATGATGATGATGATGAATTGATAATTGTAGTGTGTTATTACATTTTATAATGTAAGTTTTGGTTAGTTATTTATCTTTATGCCGGCACTTTAATGACTACAAAATAAAGTTAGTTTCAATTTTGCTTAATGTTGGGTATTCCACTGTCGTTTACGGCGGTCTACTGTCGCTATCAAAGCAAATGTCAACATAGTAGTTCTGTAAATACATATGTTTTATTCAAGAACACGATTTATCTGGTTAATAGTAATGTATAGATTTTCAAGTACACTAAATAGTTACTGCCTTATTCGTAAACAATTTTAAAGCCAATTTTAGCTATCTAAGGTTTTGTCTTCTTCACTCAAACTGACTTCAAAAGATGTTTGAAGGGGATAAAAACCTTCATAATTAAAACAGGTTTTATAATCTATGAATACAGCCGTTAATTTTTTAATTATTTTTTCTACATGTTTTATTAGGAAAGTCATGATAAAATATAACATACATAAACTCACGCTTTTTTCCCAGAAGGTGTAGGCAAAGGTGCCTGGACACCCACATTTCGGCTTGTATGTTCCGTCCCACGATGTGATGCGAGCCTATTGTCATATCGGGCATAAATTCCTGACTCCAGACTCAGCCTCATTATCAGTAATGGGTAGAAACATTCAAAATCACTTTGCCCGACCCGGAATTCGAAACCGAGACTCAGCTTTATAACCCGACCATTGTACTACGCCACCGAGGCAGTTAAAACATAAAGTAGGTTAAAATAGAGGATTTCAAAATGCCTTACAATTTATTTTCACGTTCCAAGATCTCAAAATCCCCCTACATTTTCCAAAACCGCTATCAATCCTACGATACTCAGACATAATTTTACTTATTTTAATTTTAGTCAGAAAGAGCCATAGACAAGTACTAGGCACACAACTTTAAATCCCGTCCAATCCCAGTCACACACTTCCCTTAAATCTCCCTAACAAATGTCCCCAGTTGATCAAAGTAAATAGTTGGGAACAATATTCATGAAATGCTAAAAAGTATGGTGAATAGGTAAAAACCAGCGCGTACGGGCTACGTCACAGCAGGACCCGTCAATCAACGTCCACTCGATATATATTGAAATAGTCGCTTTTTGTGCGTATGCGATGTGTAGAGGACATTGTGATGAGAAAAGCGGAGTAGCGGTTTCCTATCTATGTGACTTGTGAGGTAACAAATAACGGGAAATGAAAACGAAAGGAGATAGAAATTATTTTTCGCGGATAATTCTATACTTGCTACACTCGGTTGGTGACGATGGGCTGAAGAGCGAGCCAAGTGGCGTGCCATAGGAGAGGCCTATGTCGGGCAGTGGATGCCTAAGGACTGATGATGATTGGAATTTAGAAGGGAAAAACCTAATTGAAGGAAAAAACGCTACGGGTTCTTTCATTAACAAACCATGTCAAATCTCTTGATATAAATACGACTATATGATTTGATGATAAGTACTGTAAAAATCAAATCAAAATATAATATGCCAAGCATATTATAGCTACTCAACTCTCCAATCAACACAATTATACCAAGCTTATCAAACTCAGACTATGAGGATAACCTGGCTTAGCATTCAAACGCAACCCTTCATCATTCGCAGTCATACAATGCCCCGCTACAAAAATGAGGCGTATGACAGATACGGGTAAAACTCAAAAAATATAGCACAAAATCGCTTACTCACCCGCTACTCGCTTCGCTAATCAACATAACCAACGTTTAAATATATAATTATCAAACGGTCATCGACTCAACTTATAAATTCGCAATAAATTTGGCGTCTTAATTGTCCCGAGATCTTTATGTTTTTACAATACCAACTTGTAAATTGAGTTAAAAATTGTTGAAATGAGCTAAAAAAGCTGGAATGAGCTAAAAAATTAGTTGCGGCATCCTGTATACATTTTTATGGGCTAGAATTAACTGTCAAGCTCAGTGACTGTCGGTATCAGAAAGGTTTATATAAAAAGGCGATGTCCAATTAAGAAATATAAAGTTCTCGTTTTGAGTCTTAGAAAAAGAGTTTTTACATACCATATTCTGTGGGAATTTTCCAAGGACGTTGATTTCTTGTTAATTTTGAATCCTGACACAACCGATTTCATTACTATGCCTATGTTTAATTACTATAGTTATGTTCAATTTTACTGAAGTCTATTTGATTGCAGTTTGCTAGTTTTTTATAGAACAAAATAATACTAAGTGTCAAGAGTAGAACAACTGAACAATTGACAAAATTGTGAGGTGTCTCATAAGACACATATTCCAAAGTATTGCGTCAGGGTTTGGTACTCTTTAACGAAAATATATTTTACGGCACACCCGCTGATATCCTAGATAGATTGCTATGGGATAAATTATTTTCCCATTGGGTTGGGTTGGAAAATATTAATTGCTATAACCTTCAAACATACCGTGTAGATGGAAATGCTTTTACAATCTACTTTAATATCACTTTAACAACATAACAAAAAGAAAAGCACACTGACATTAAATTATGTTTTACTAGTACATTCCACAAAAATGACCAATCGATGCTCAAAAATCCACAATCCCTCCAAAACCATAAACAAAACCAGACAAGCGCAAAAACCAAACAATAAAATTAAAACAAATGCCACCATCGGGCATCAACTAAAGCCCAAAACATCAAAACACCGTAAATGCCATCGGACAATCGGAATGTCCATCTAATAGTATAGGATACACCGGAATGACCCGGCCAGTTTGCGGGCAGTTTATGAGACATAACCCCCCCGTTTGGGATATCTGATGCATTTTTACTGAATTCGATTGTGGGTTAAGACAATGGTATCTGTGTGTGGTGTAGGAGATAAGCGGAAGCGTTTTTTATTTATTTATATAATATTTTGTTTAATGAAATGAAAAGTGGGTAAGTTGATTTTTTTTTATTCTAGCCCGCCATAGTGGCCACATTGCACCTGATGGTAAGCGCAAATGCCGCCCAGGCAGAGTATCCATTGGTATCAGACGGCAGTTCCATGCCAATAGATACAATTATGCCAGCCTGCTAAGATGCCTCTTCACACTACGGCGGAAGGACCCAGGATTCATTTTAATTTGATGATGATTGATCCTAAAGCAAATTGCTGTCACCACAAAAAATACTATATACAGAATGAAGTTCAAAAAGCTTTATTAACATTTATTTACACCCTGATACAAGAAACTTATTACATGAAACTAATGGTTATAATTGACGGCCTTGTCGCTACCTGCGATGTCTTTTTATTGCGATTTATGAGTGCGGTTTGTTTTAAATGTTAGTATAATTGTTGGGGTTGTTTTCGATGGAGAATATTGTTAGTTAAAATATATTTTGCTTATCATTAGAGGTGTCAAAAGACTATATGATACAGACAGTGATTAAAATATCGAATGTGAAATAAAAGGCAAATGATTACAGCACATCATCACAAATTACATTATAAACGTGCCATCATATATGTTTACATATTTAATAATCGTTGTATCTTATCAAGGAGATGTACGAGGCTCTGTATCTCTCATAACTTCCGATACGATATTAGGCAATATATTTCAGATTTTACTTATAATTAACTCATCATTCCTAGAAATATCCTTTGCCCAAGGACAACCGTAACATGTTGGAATATTAATGAATTATTATTTGCCTTAGTGCGATAAGGCCGCCATTTGTTCTTTGTTGTTTTAATGTCTATGTAAACTGTTTTTATATTTTATTTTATTTAAAAAAAACCCTATAAGCTGTCGCGAAAAACTAAGCCTCCTTAAGTTCATACCTTGCACGGCTGTCCGAGAAGCAATTGACTAGGAATTCAGTATTTTAAGGATATCGTTGAATGTAACGTTTGAACTGCGGCCGATCGGGTCGCCGGGGCTTCTATTCAATTCCGAACGGAAATTGAACTGTTACCAACACATGATAGAATTCATCTATCTTTGTTTTATAATTTAAGATAATAAAATTAATATTATTAGAATTATAAATACTTATACTATATACTTACAATTTAAAATAGCTATGCCATAAGACAACAAATTATGACATAATTATTTATGAAAAGTCAGCATTTTTAAAATTGTTATATACAGGGTATATCAAGACTGCTACCGAAAACGAAGCCGGGTGGTAGTCTAAGCGACTTCAGACACAATGCAACAGAAAAAGTTGCAAAAAAAAGCGACAATTTTTTTTTTGTTATTTTTTTCCTATGGTCATATTTGGGTGGTAAATACATTTTTTCCTAAAATAATAGTGTATACCCTTTTACTTATAAATACTCTAAGGTATAAAAGAGTTTAAATTATTATTTTAGCAAAAACTATGGATTTACCACCCAAAAATGACGATATTTAAAAAATCATAAAAAATAATTGTCGCGTTTCTATGTGAAATTTTTAATTGCATTGTGTTTGTAGCCACTAAAACTACCACCCGGCTTCGTTTTCGGTAGCAGTCTTGAGATACCCGGTATATCCTCGTATAGCCCCTATTTCGGCGTGATACGGAACATACATAGGGAAATGTGGATGCCCTGGTTGCACCATTGCCTACCCCTTCTGGGAAAAACGCTTGAGTATATCTATGTATATGTACCATAGAAATTATTTAGTGCATCAAAAGTGGCCTGATTAAAGTTGTTGTGAAAAAAAATAAACTAAAGCAGATAAATTCCCTTTGTTCTGTAATATTGAAATGATTGGTAAATAACTACCTACTTTTATTATTTACCTGTGCCTTGGATTATAATTTAACAGTAGTCACTTCCAATTTGCCTTTTTTTATACAAATGACAAAATAACTTAAATCCACTTGATGGCAAGGGGAGACCAGAAAGAAAACGCATTCATATGATATTCTTATATTTTGTGGTTATAATTACGTCAGCATGATATCCGGATACAGTCCTAGACTATTACTTTGTCTCTTTCTCTCTCTCTTGCTAGTCCCTTATGTCTGTGGATCCTGGTCAGCATCAGGGTTACTTCTGGAGCAGATGATCTGCCTCCACCAATTTCTTTCCAGCACAATATCTCTTAGAACAATTATTACTATCTATGTTTAAAGTGGTATGGTATTTTATTCAGCAACTAGACTATTTCATCTGTACCGATAAATCGACATACACCGACGCGGCGATCGTAAAACTGACCCCCGCATATTCTATTCCGGGGGTCAGACCCCGCAATGTACAGCATTCAATAATTTATACAATTGATAAATAATATATGGGGATGGACGTCGGTAGTTTATTTTTATGCGTTTTATGATGCGCTCTCGATGCAACATGGCGCTTGTGGGTTCTTTTATGAGGGTAGGTCTTGAAAGGGTAGTTTACATAATAGTTGTATAATCTAATTTAAAAGCAGTCATGCTGTAGCTACCTTGGACTTTTTTAAATGGACCAGTTCTACTGAAGTAGCATTGTCTCACAGAAATCTGATGTTAAAAAGTACTACAACCACACTATAGATAAATGGTTTCTCAGATTTACGCGAACATACACATAAAACATTACACATTAATGGATTATAGTGCAGATTTGGTTTAATTTAAAAAAAATAAGCCCGACGTTTTCATTACTTTATAGTTTTCGCGGTCCGCCCCGTAACCAAATCCGCGATATAATCCGTAAGTCATATTTTTTTTTTCAACACACTATAGTTATTTTATACTGTATGAATGCGTTCGGTTGACTAGTTGAAGCGGCTTTGCTGTCACAATATTTCGACGATTGGGATTCATCATCATCATCATCATATCAGCCACAGGAAGTCCACTGCTGAACATAGGCCTCCCCCAAGGATCTCCACAATGACCTGTTGGAAGCGGCCTGCATCCAGCGACTTCCTGCAACCTTAGCCAGATCGTCCGTCCACCTTGTACGCGGGCGTCCGACATTTCGAGTGGGATTGCTGAAATCATTTTTCATGCTTGCATCTCTTTGTCTTCCCTTTACTATGCAGTTTGAGAGGCCGTCAATGTATCACGACCATTGTAAATGTTCATAAATTAGGTGATTTTTCTCGTTACCAAGCTTTGCAAAAAAAAGATGGCTTCAGACCAGGTGAGTTTGGAGTAGTAACTCAAATATGAAAGCAGTGAAATATGTACGTGTTTTCATAAAGAGAAAATGTTATGAAATCTGCGTAATATAGAAAATAATTTATAACATGGTATATGAGGTCCATAGCCCCGCAGTAGATCAACGCATTGAACTATGGCCTAAGCCAGGGATTGGCATCCTTTTGAGTCGATAAACCCAAAAATTACAAATATACATTTCTTAGTTTTAAAGAGCCATAATTTTGTGACGACTGTTACGACGTCATGAGGGAGGGATGCGGTAAAAAGCGAGGATAAGTGGCTGAGAGACAGAAATAGTACATAATAATCAACATTATCATTATCCGCCTATACTGTTGTCCACTGCTGGACATAGGCCTCCTCCAAATTGCACCATTTCACCCTGTCTTCGGCTTGTCGCCTGTTGTCTGATGGAAATGGTACTTAAATTTTATTAATGGATTGAAAATGATTTATCAATACTTTTTTTAAAATTGTACTGGCATAAAAAGCCGCAGCTTCAAATCCAAAGAGCCGTATGTCTCTCGCGAGCCGTAGGTTGCCGAACCCTGATCTAACCCTTTAACCAAACTAAATCGAGAAGTCCCGTGATCGTATGCGTATATGGTCTGATAATAGTTTTAACATAAAGTAATGTATACAGAATACATTACCATAATATTCAAACACATTATTATTTATTGAAAAATCATTTACGTTATATTCATTTACCCACATTACAATCGCAAGGCGCGTCCATCCAACGCTTGTTTAATTCATAAGTATTTTTATTACAATGTTTTTATACAAAATATCGCCTCTTTAGCCGTCGACACTGTATAAATAGCCCATTATGTCCGCAACTAATGAACGAAAAGCATTCCCCGATGCAAAAATCGTTCGGAAACATCACCGTTTGTCTCGTTCGGAAACGACTACGCGATTCCATAATCGATCAATTAAATCGATCCTCTCTACGGCCGAAAGCGAGATTTTTTCGCACGGAATCGCGCGAACAATCGAACGCCCCGTATAATATCGGGTAATACGACCTTTTTGCCGTTTTCTATACGAATGCACACTTTACTAAACACAGCATTCCTTTAACAAATACACCCCTTACATTCACCGTGTTAAAAACCATTTTCGTTTGCGATGATGACTTAGCTTTCCAATTTTAAACTTTACTACGTTGTCTTAAAGTCAATTATTGATTGTTGTGTTCTGCAAGGCGAAATGTTCGAAAATTCGAGCTATTTCGGTACAGTGAGAAATCAGTTCTTCATAATGGTTCAGATGCATTGTCATGATTCGATATTGGATGTTGTTATCGGGAATGCCTTTTGGTAAAAAGGCGCGATTCCATTATTTCGTGTGTCTTTGTGATGCATTTATTGTCCTCGAGATATATTTGGAACGTATACGTTGTATGGACTCATGGACTGTCAAATTGCTCTTTTTGATTGAGTTTTTCCTATTTATATTCATGATCCGAATGTATACCTATCTGAGACGCCTCCGCAGCGCTGTTCGTATTAAAGTCGGTGTTTGTGAAATGGAATGCCAAGGGTTCAATTCCTATATCATGCCACATATGTGATTGATAAATACATTTTTAGACCTACATGTATGAGACACTAAAAAGTGTGGAAAAAATTAAAACATTTATCGTATTATCTACTCGTACATTTTTATTTGAAACTAGTGGTTCGGCTTAGCTCCATCGGGGTGCAAATTAATTTTTTTGAAAATATTTTATTGTCTATGTTCATCAGCAATAATGTAGGATTCTAATGATGAAAGAAATTTTCAAATAGGTCCAATAGTTTCAGAGCCTACTCAATGCAAACAATACAATGTTTCCTGTTATAGATAGTATAAATGAGTAATTTCATAATGTTAATAATTGCCAAAATTATAGTAGAAGTGATAAGTAGGACATTCGTAAAAACAAACAAACATTCCTCAAATTTACATCAAAATACCGCAGAGAACATAATCCCGGAAACTTCAGTAAGAAGGCCGGCAAAAATCCCAGGCGGGAGCCGTTAACTCCGACATCAGTTTATGGCGTTCTTAACGACGTTCCAGCTCTGTTTAATGACATTTAATGGCAGCTAACGAGTCCCGACGCTTTCCTTAACAACTTTCCACTTTTAGCATTTCGGTTGTTGGCCAGTGTATTTGGAGCTGTGTCTTGGTAAATGTTTGTTGGCGAATGTTTGATCCAGTTGTTTGATGAAGTGCCGTTTCTGATGGATATTAAAACAGTACAATCTTCTTCTTTTTTTTTCTTTTTATTGCTTTCAATGGCGAGACGATCATGCCGTTCGCCTGATGGTAACCGATACTTCAGCTCATGAACAGCAGCAAAACCAAACAACTTTAATAACAAAGCAATGTTTGGCATTTACTGCGCTCGCCTTCCTGAGATATAAAATGCACTGTTGTGTTTCGGTGTGAAGGACATTGTAGCCCGATTACCTACTGGACATATTTATTTATTTAAATCTTTATTATACACAAACTTAACAATAACATAGCTAAACAGAAATAATAATAACAAAGAGTACAAATGGCGGTCTTATCGCTCAACAGCAATATCTTACAGACAACCATGGGATGGATTTAAATAAAGGAGAGGGAGAGAGGGCAGTGTAACAAATACAGAATTACTTAAAGCTAAATAATACTAATTAAACATAACTACTAATATACATATCCGTATATATACATATAAATTTACATACTTAAAAAATTATAATACAAAATCATACATAAATTATAATATACTACAATTTCCAAATGATTTAATGAAAGGAAGTAATAGTGAAGACTGCTTTAAAGGGAAAGGTAGTGCTCTTTAAACAGTTTTTTAAATGACGACAGCGTTTGCGCCTGCCTTACCACAACAGGAAGCGCGTTCCACAATCGAACTGCTTTGACAGTAAAAGAATTATCCATTGCTGTCGTGGTATGCACAGGCATTCTCAGCTTAAGATTCTCAGACGACCTCAAGGATCTCGAATGGGAGTCATGAAGAAAAATGAATAGTTCTTTAAGATAAGATGGGGTGAGAGGATTAAACAAAATATTATAAAGAAGAGAGAGAATGTGAGTATTCCGACGAAGCCGAATAGGTAACCACTTGAGCTTAGCACGAAACTCAGAAACATGGTCATATTTGCGAAGACCAAATATGAATCTTATGCAGAAATTTTGAAGACGCTCAAGTTTATTTAGTTGGTCCTCGGTGAGATCTAGATAGCTGACATCGGCATAATCAAGGATGGGGAGAAGGAGGGTTTGCGCAAGCGTAATCTTCGTGATAACGGGTAGAAAGTTGCGTAGCCGTCGCAAGGACCTTGCGGACATATTGAGACTTAACATCTTATGTCTTAGAATGGCAAGCGCAGTGGAATCAATACTGCCTCGGTGGCGTAGTTGTACTCCGTTATGATTACAAAGCTGAGGTTTCGGGTTCAAAACCCGAGTCGGGCGAAGTGATAGTGGATATTCCAATTAATTATCAACCTGGAGTCAGGAATTTGGTACGATATGACGATAGGCTCGCCACCTACCACATCGTGTGACGGAACGCACATGGCGAAACATGGGTGTACCGGTTGCTGGGAAAAAGACGTGAGTTTATGCATGTATGTGTGTAAAACAACCCTCTAATTTACCTTCTTCATTGTAGAAGAGTTCCATGCTCAACAATTGACTATACGGTTTGCTACGATACCATAATTTTCTCTTCCAAATAAGCTACTGCCAGTTTGATTAAAAAGGCTCTCAAAAAGAACTACTTTTTACACTCAATCCAAGGTGAAAACACAAAACCGTCCCGTACGCACTCCATAAAGTGCGCATTAAGACTCTCGACTAAGGGACAGCAGTAAAGGCAAATTGGATTTTTTCCGGACCCTTCTCAATGGGTGGATTTAATTATTGTTTTATTACGTGTCGGAGGGCGCAGAGGGCTTTATGTTAATAGCTGACGTCAACCTTCTAGATCTGGTGATGTGGAGAGGACATTAGCAGTTTTTTGACAAAAATAGTGTAACCAGTAACTGTGTTTTAAATTGTAATATGAAGGTTGGAAGTGCGTGATGGCCTGTTGGTAAACGGATCAGACGCGGCTGCCAACATGTTCGCGGTGGTCGCAGGTTCGAGTCATGTGTGTATTAATAATCAATCACAAAGCACTATAATGGTGAAGGAAAATATCGTGAGGAAACGCAAACCATAGGGTTTAAAAAAATACTATGGTATTTAGAATCCGCAAACCCGCACTGGGCCAGCGTGGAGGACTATTTGGCCTAACTACTCTCAATCGTACTCTCGATTGTAGAGTAGGCCCGTCCCTGCAGTGGGACGTATAAAGGCTGATACAGTTCATGAGCGGATGACTAATACGTCAGTCCGCCCCGTGACCACGAAAGCTGTAAAGTAATCGAAATTTGCTTTATAATTCATGGTGTTTGGTTTTGCTTACTCGGCATTCTCCTTTCGCTATTTATTTTATTATTATTATTTGAAACAAACAGTATATACTCGAATCTAATGCCAGAGGGATTCCTCCACGCTATCTTTGGGTGAAGCAGAAATAGAACAGATCAGGTTCATTTCAGATTAGAATAGAAAAAACTGTGGTACATCATTTAAACATGAACAACACCAATACATAATATATGGTATACACACCTGACCTAATCTGTTAAATTCGTTTTCATTGCAATAAAAAAGCCTCGTGAACTATTTCGTGCAAATGATTTGCGTCCTTTCCCGCGGTGCATCGAGGCTGGATAGTTACCGCGTGACCTTCGACACAGATAGCATATATTTGATGTTCGGCTCGCAGTGCCGGTACTCTACGCAGCCCGCTAGCTTAAGGGCAAGGTGGGCAGAGAATAAATAAATAATAAATAAATATGAAGTGGTGGTAGGTCTCTCGTATATGAAAGGCCGCCTGGGTGGATACCATCACAATGTCTATTTCTCCCGCCAAACAGCAGTGTAAATACCTGTTTTGTTTCGGTGTGAAAGACATTGTAGCCAGAGTAACTAGTGGACATATTGAGACTTGACATCTTATGTCAGGATAGCGAGCGCGGTGGAATGCCAAGCATTATTTTGTAATTCAAAGTGTTGTTTGGTTCCGCTACTGTTTATCGTATCGCTTACCATTACGTGAACGGCATGCTCGTCTCGCCATTGATTGCAATAAAAAAAAGTTCGATGTGGAAGTCTTTGGAGGCCAATCTTCAGCGGTGGTCTTATTGTATCTTCGCGGTTTTAATCTTAAAATATGTTACCAAAGTCAAGTACTTTGGTAACATCAAAAACTTTGGATTATAATAAAGATACTCTTTATTCAACTCTAGAATCTTCTGATTACTGCTACATTTTGTTATTTATACCTGTGAGGAAGAAACGGCGCGAATTGTCTCCTTTGTGTGTCTTTTTTTTTGTTCCTTTTTTTAAGCCATATAAAATTACAATGGTTCATATCTTAAATTACAATCATATTGGTATAATCGTGTTTTACCTTGCGCTTGGAGTATTTATAATATAAACTCTATATTATAGAGGGAGCGCTGTCATACTTTGATTATACAATGATCCCTTAAATACACTTTTAGAACTAGACATTACTTTTATCTTTATCGATAAGACTTCCTAATGAAAGTATTTATCTAAATAATTTACGTACTGGTCTAATAAAATTATTAGCACTAAACGAACAGCTTTGAAGTGGCCAATAAAACGAAAATAAACACTTTAGTATCGTAGTTTAGTATAATAATTATAGTATTAAACACATTTAAATTATTTCATTGCTTATTTCACTGATAAGATATGATCCCAGTTATGCAAGGTTTAAAAGTACCTATTGTATTTAATTATAGGAATTTTGATGTGATTTCAGACGCCAAAAATTACTTAAAATATGGCGAGACAAACATGCCGTTCGCCTGATGATAGGAGCATTACTACTTCTCATGTATAGACGTAAGATGTAAAGTCTCAATATGTCCAGTAGTTACTCTGGCTACAATTTCCTTCAATACGAAATATAACAGTGCATTTAAACTTTGTTTGGCGGTAGAAATAGACATTGCCGTGGTACCCACCCAGGCAGCCTCTCAAATATGAGAGACCTGCCACCAGTAATCTACCTATCGCAAGTAATATCATAGGCTTCTATGCAGTTAAATATTGTCTATGCCCCTTAACACACTCCCATGAATCAAACACGAAGGCTGTATGAATACGGCCCGACCTCTCAGTTATTATAACGTAACCGCAAACATTTCGCATACGGGAACGACGAATCATACAATACAGCTGTTTCCACTATCGAAATGTTAGATTTATGCTTTGTAATTGTATTATTCGATTGGTATTGTTTGAATTCAATTTGTTGAGGTAAAATTGCTTTTGTAAGTATTAGTAATTTGTAAGATAAGTGTGTTCAATTATTTGTTTGGTTTGATGGTGAAGAAATCCACAGGTACTTGTCTCAATTTTTGGATGTCTGTGAGACAGAAAAGTCTTGAAATAAAACTATTATTTACAGTTAAACGCCATCAAGTTGTTTTTGTTCCACGCAGCGAGAGTAATATATCGGCGGTGCCCCGTGCGCTGATAAACCGACTTTCTTAAGCCAATACTGTGTTGTTTTATTGGACTTATTTGTCAAGTTCCCTCTCACAAGTACTGTTCTATTTCCGAAGTAATATGCGTCTAAATAAATATCTGTTTCTTGATAAGTTTGATAAAACTTCCATCAAATATACTCTAGATTATAACTAACGGCCTAACAAATCTTATTTGATCCTAATTTAAAGGAACAAGGTTTATTGTTAACTGAAGTTGATTTATTATATATTTACAAAATAAATGATTATATTATTATATTAATTAAATACTGACTGCCTCTGGCGTAGTTGTACTAGTATACGGTTATGAAGCTGAGGCCTCGGGTTCGAATCCCGGATTGGGCAGTGATATAGGATTGTTTTATTCATTATCAGCCTGAATGATGAGTTAGGAATTTGTCCCCGATATGGCGATAGGCTCGCTCGTATCATATCCTAGGACAGAACACAAAAGGCGAAAAATGGGTGTACTGAAACGTCTGCCTATGCCTAGGCATATTCCTGATTTGTGCCCGAATTGTCGATAGGCTCGCCCCCTGTCACACCGTGAGACGGAACCCATAAGGCGAAAAGTTTGTTTCCTGGTAGCTCCTCTGCCTACCTCTTTTGAGAAAAAAGCGTGATGTATATCTATGTATGTAAACGAGATGACTCTGCAACTTGGATTTGAACCAACATAACTCCCGCTCGGAAATCATAAATTGCCTGTTGCTAAGCTGCAGGCCCCACTTGGTAAAGTTAATATTTAACAATCTTTAAACAAACCTATTATGATTATTGCCTTCATAATTCTAACTGTTGTTTAACGGCGCGTGTGACGTCTCGGGAGGGGGTAAGAAAGGGGGGTGTTTAATCAAAACGCTCCAGTAAAATACATTTGCATGTACGTATTATTCCGTCAGATTTAACTAGTGCGTTTAACTGCTAAATGGCATCATGTTTCATACGGATGGTTTGAGGATTTTTTTATTATGATAATATTTTTGGTGGGTTTAATGTGGGTGGGTGGGGACTTGAATGTGATTTGTTGATTCGAATTTTGGTGAATTTAATTTAACAGCTTGTACAGCTTCTGCTGATCAAGGATTTACAATCAAGAGTTCGATTGAGCAGTTAAATTATGATTACTCGCGGGGTTATTGTGAGTTAACAGACTTTAGTTATCATAAAAATCTTGGTAAAAATCTCCAGGGTATTCAGGTTTTAAATAATAATTACATCCAAAAGTCACATTCATAGTCCTGATTCCTGAACCAACATTAAGATCAATTAAGTGTGTGTCGTAGGTATAAGAAACTATGACAGACTTTTATGTAATGGTTTCTTAGATTTACGCGAATGTTACACATTGAAATAAAACTATTATTTACGGATTTTATCGCGAATTTAGTTTAATTTTTTACATTTTTGATAATTGTAACAGTCACAGAGCGGACGACAAATACCTCAGTCCGCCCCGTGACCACGAAAGCTGTAAAGTAATCGAAACGTCGGGAAGTCAAAAATGTAAAAAATTAAACTAAATTCGCGATAAAATCCGTAAATAATAGTTTTATTTCAATGTGTAACATTCGCGTAAATCTAAGAAACCATTACATAAAAGTCTGTCATAGTTTCTTATACCTACGACACACACTTAATTGATCTTAATGTTGGTTCAGGAATCAGGACTATGAATGTGACTTTTGGATGTAATTATTATTTAAAACCTGAATACCCTGGAGATTTTTACCAAGATTTTTATGATAACTAAAGTCTGTTAACTCACAATAACCCCGCGAGTAATCATAATTTAACTGCTCAATCGAACTCTTGATTGTAAATCCTTGATCAGCAGAAGCTGTACAAGCTGTTAAATTAAATTCACCAAAATTCGAATCAACAAATCACATTCAAGTCCCCACCCACCCACATTAAACCCACCAAAAATATTATCATAATAAAAAAATCCTCAAACCATCCGTATGAAACATGATGCCATTTAGCAGTTAAACGCACTAGTTAAATCTGACGGAATAATACGTACATGCAAATGTATTTTACTGGAGCGTTTTGATTAAACACCCCCCTTTCTTACCCCCTCCCGAGACGTCACACGCGCCGTTAAACAACAGTTAGAATTATGAAGGCAATAATCATAATAGGTTTGTTTAAAGATTGTTAAATATTAACTTTACCAAGTGGGGCCTGCAGCTTAGCAACAGGCAATTTATGATTTCCGAGCGGGAGTTATGTTGGTTCAAATCCAAGTTGCAGAGTCATCTCGTTTACATACATAGATATACATCACGCTTTTTTCTCAAAAGAGGTAGGCAGAGGAGCTACCAGGAAACAAACTTTTCGCCTTATGGGTTCCGTCTCACGGTGTGACAGGGGGCGAGCCTATCGACAATTCGGGCACAAATCAGGAATATGCCTAGGCATAGGCAGACGTTTCAGTACACCCATTTTTCGCCTTTTGTGTTCTGTCCTAGGATATGATACGAGCGAGCCTATCGCCATATCGGGGACAAATTCCTAACTCATCATTCAGGCTGATAATGAATAAAACAATCCTATATCACTGCCCAATCCGGGATTCGAACCCGAGGCCTCAGCTTCATAACCGTATACTAGTACAACTACGCCAGAGGCAGTCAGTATTTAATTAATATAATAATATAATCATTTATTTTGTAAATATATAATAAATCAACTTCAGTTAACAATAAACCTTGTTCCTTTAAATTAGGATCAAATAAGATTTGTTAGGCCGTTAGTTATAATCTAGAGTATATTTGATGGAAGTTTTATCAAACTTATCAAGAAACAGATATTTATTTAGACGCATATTACTTCGGAAATAGAACAGTACTTGTGAGAGGGAACTTGACAAATAAGTCCAATAAAACAACACAGTATTGGCTTAAGAAAGTCGGTTTATCAGCGCACGGGGCACCGCCGATATATTACTCTCGCTGCGTGGAACAAAAACAACTTGATGGCGTTTTATAAGACTGAAAAACTTGGTTAAAAAGATAATGCCTATTATATGAAACTTGGTATCGATGCGAAAAATTTTGTGCCTGGATTTAAGTGTAGGGAAGAATATATATTTTCAATTAATATAAACATAATTGCGACAAGACTCCAAGCTCGGAGTTCTAGGAGAAATGAATTAGAAATCCAATAAAAAATATTTTTATTGGATTCTGTGAACAAAATGTAAAATGTGATGATAATTACTTTATTATAAAAATTCGACGCACGGGATAAAACAGGAAAAACTCTAAGGACAAACCATCATGAAAAGTACCAGTACCAGGCAACAGGCAAGCTGGCCGTTCATGGAAAGAAAAAAAAAATCCGTGAACTTTAATACAAATATATGTTCAATTACCAATGATAATTTTAACATCATTAGTTTGATCCAAAAAATACTTTAGCTAATCAACAATACAAATGTCTTAAAATGTCCGTTCGCTTCCTTATCCACTCCAAGCGTGTCGATAAGGTTTACCCCTCAATAAATAATTTGGCAACGTATTAGCATATGTCGATTTATCTCGCGGCCGAGCTAGAATTATTATTTATGGGCCCTGCCGACCCCCAGTACATATGTTAAACGAAATCCGCTCGGATGTATGAAGATATTCTCATAGATTACAAGTGTAAGTGTGCAGAGAGGAAACTTGAGTAGAGGTGATTTATTAAGCTGTTGTGTTGCAAAAAAGTATTATGGTTAAGGTGTCAAGAAAACTAACTATTCATTGTATGTACTTTGACACTAGAAAACCTATTTTCATTATTGAAATTTTAAGAGACACTTTTAATTAATTATGAAGTTTTAAGCCTAATACTTAAAGTGACTTAATAAAACTGTAATTTAGTTAACAGCATAAGGCCTATTCCAGTTAATAATCGCAAATAAACATAATCATAATATATGTTAAACCCAATGTCACCACCATATTACATTACCTTAACAAAATCACATTGTTTGAGGTAATGCAATGTGTATCTTCATTTATAACAAATATCATTGTTTTAAATGAAGTATCCACTCTTCGCAAGGTGTAATATTTTATTCTATGACTGCGTACGTATAAATATTGTCTGAGACGCGTCGACTGCGAATACTATTGGGAATTTCTCTTTGATTATCGAAGTTTGATGTCTTCATACAAATTTCAAGTTGCAATTTGCATTTTCCAATTTGCGGCTACATTTGAATGCCGGGATTGGAAGCTGCAGATTGACTTGTCTGTGTTCAAATATACGTTATATGAAAAATAATACAGTATACACCTTATTATTAACAGCTAGGTATTGTATGCCATTTCATTTCTTTTGTTTATTATGTTTGGTACTTACAACAAAACCACAGTATATAATATTCTTATAGTAAATGTAATAATAATAATTCTTTGTGCCAATAATAGGCGAAGCCAACATTTGTTTTGCCATTAATGCATATTTTACAAAAATAAATACTATTCTATAAGAAAACGAAAGATTTTTTGTCAAAAGAGTGAAATGATCAATAAATGATGAGGAGAATATAATTTTTGTGCTCGTTTGCGGAACTAATGGATTAAAATATATATTACAATGACAACCGATTAAAATCAATTCAATGAGAAATGCACGAATTTTGATAAAAGCACATTATTCGCTTAAAGTTTTGGCAGGCCTTTTAGGGTTTTAAAACTATGATTATAGCCGCAAAAGTTTATTATTCGTATTTGTCTCTGTAAAACCCAGCGAGTATATTTTATCATCACAAATATAATCTTATACAAGGCTCAATATAATTCATCATGGCAGCCAATGAATTAATTTAAATATGAAATGCTACTGAGGTGAGGGGCTGGGAACGATAGACGACAGGAAGACAAAACGATGACGATTAGCGACGACACGAGACACGACAGCCAAGACGATTAATAACCCGAGCCGTATCTAGTTAATTAAAATCAAACATTTTGAATATTTATATTTATGTTGGGTGCCACAGGGGCGATGCTATGTCATAAGTTAGCTTTATATTTTATAGTATTATAATTTATATTATTTATTTTCAAATATACTATCATCATCATCATCATCAGCCTATTCGCGTCCACTGCTGGACATAGGCCTCTCCTATGGCACGCCACTGGGCTCGATCTTCAGCCCAACGTCTCCAACCGCTACCAGCCATTTTTCGGATATCATCACTCCACCTCGTCGGAGGGCGTCCTACACTACGCTTGCCGAGGCGCGGTCTCCACTCGAGAATACTATACTATATACAATATACTATCATTACCTATGAAAACAACAGATGTGATCAAAATTAGAGAAAATATTTAATAAAGTGTAACCACAACAACAACATCCACTGATTTTGATTAATTATTCATTACAACCTTTTTAAAATATTCTGTTCAGTATAAAAACATACAGTCATATTTTTTTAATAAATAAAAAATAAATTTACAAATATTTTTATTTTAAAGCCAATTTACTGTCCCAGCCCTTATACGTCCCAATATAGAGCACGAGCCTCCTTTACAATCGAGAGTACGATTGAGAGTTGTTAGGCCATATAGACAACCACGCTGGCCTAGTGCGGCTTGGCGGACTTTACATACCGTAGAAATTATAGTGCGTGAGTTGTGGCCTGTTGGTAAACGGACTAGTTGCGGCTGCCAACATGTTCACGGTGGTTGCGGGTTCGAATCCCAGGGCACACCTCTGACTTTTCGGAATCATGTGTGATTATTGATAGTCAATCACGACGCACTATAATAGTGAAGGTAAACATCGCGAGGAAACTTGCATACCATAGCAATTTTAAGCCAATGTACGCTATGTTTCATTTCGCAAAGGCGCTAAATATATTTTAGCTTCGCATAGCGTAGCATCACACTACTGATCCCCACAAAGATTGTAAGAGGGTGCGATGATCACTTTTATTCCGTTGATTAATGCAATTACACTGAACGAGCCGCGCTAATTAGTTATAATATGTTTGTACACCTTTTAATTATGCAAATAACGATATACTAATTATTGGGACGTGAGTTAGAATTTTAGCAAATGTCTTATTTCAACTTAAACCGAGGCCATTTACAGCCTATTCGTAAAAATAATTTTAGTTTTGAGGATAGAACCTTATACATAAGTACCTTATACTACTGTATACATGGGCTCTATCCCCGTACCGAGACAAATGTTTGTAAGGCCTACAAGTATTAAACTGGTCAATTCTCGTAGGCCTTACAAGTATTGGTCTGGGTATTTGTAAGACCGAAAAGTCTCTCATAGTTTCTGATGTCCACGAGACAAGACTTAATTGATGTCAATGTGGGATGATGACTATGGATTTGACTGTTGGATGTATTTATTTACGTACCATCAGATCTACTGGTCATTTAATACACGATTAATAACTTTCTTAAACACAAAAGTCTTATCAACAAAGTGATCATACACGAATTGGAAAGTACGCCACTACTCGATATCCACTAAGGTTTTATTTATGGCGAGACAAGCATCTTCCTCTTGATGGTAAGCGATAGGACCGCTCATAAACAGTATCAAAACCACCCAACACCTTGAATACATAGCAATGCTTGGCTTGGTTAGGTATCAATATGTCCAGTAATTACTCTGGCTACAATGTCCTTCACTCCGAAACACAACAGTGCTTTTACACTTCCGTTTGGCGGGAGAAATAGACATTGCGATGGTACTTACCAAGACGAACTCTCACATATGAGAGACCTACCACCAGTTAGGATAGGTTAAGATTATATCATCGTCGCTTAATTCGAAAACATTACAATGACAGATACTGACTACCGACCCTCCCTTAAAAAAACGGTGGCCCGTATTCGAACCTCGTGAAAGGGTTGCAGTTAATCAAAGCATCACTAGTCCAACGAATATATGAATATTTATGAAGCGGCCTTTTTGACCGTCCACTGTCTAAGACGCTTTGTTACGTTTTGTGGGAATATTTTAGATAGATATAGTTTAAAGTGTGTTATGGGCGGGTTGTGCGCCGTGTTGTAGGTTCGATTCCCATAATATACAGGTCTTAGATGATTTACGACTATGCAAAGCTATATCTATATGATAATTGATAGCGGTCAATCTGGCTCAAGATACACTTGTTTAATACATTATTTCCCCTATGTTCATCAGGGATAACGTAGGATTCTAATGCTGGAAGATTTATTCAAAACCAATTCTCTGGAAACAAACAATCAAATCTTTTATTATTTTTTAAATTTTACTTTAGATTTCGCTGCGGGTTAAAGACGAGTTCGACTTTCCGGAGGCTTTCTCTTCAGTGTCATTAAAACGAAATAAAACAGTGCATTTACGCTGCTGTTTGGCGGGAGAAATAGATATTGTAGTGGTACCCACCCAGGTGGCCTCACACATATGAAAGACTTATCACCAGTACTTAAGATTTAACACCCACAATCTCACTATAAAAACAATTAAAGCAGCGAAGACCAAAAAAAGACGTCAATATTTTCAAATACACTTCTATCGTGTTTAGAAATTCCCGTACAAAGCAAACAATAGTAATATGAATTAGTCCAAGTGACCAAATCCCGTTTTAATATGACGTTGGTCATCCGATCCCGGGGATCAATTCGCTAATCCCGGGACTAATAGCCGAGAGGGGTGCTCTCACTTAATTTATCCCGGAAAATTTACATACACACAAATTAAGACTCTATTTTAAGAACGATAAGGTTGAAATTTAGTTAGCAATATCATTGTTGTCCAAAATATTTTTTTGGGGTGACAGAAAATGTTCCGGTTGAAATGTGAAAGCATTTCTATGTAGGATTATGATATTAGGCGTATTGCTGTAAGTTTTACTTATAGCTCTCTCGGACATTATGTTTTATAGTTTTCTACGATTTATTAAAAAAATCACTTCATAGAAACATTATTGACTGGGCGCGCAGAAATTTATTGTTCCATTTGGTTACAAAAATGTAATTTATCCTATGTCGCCGATTAGATGAATTCTTATTTAACTAAACCTTGACTTTATGCATTAATTTTTAAAGGAAGAAACTATTCTAACGAATGACTACCCAAAATTAGAATTAAATAAAAATAAGACCAGCACTCAAAATTACCTAAAAATGTACCCGTCACAGCAGAAAGAATCCGAAGTCCCTTTATTACGAGTTAATAAATTACCACCGCCCTAATTGGACTGTTTAATCTTTGTTCCTTTGCTTCTTTGTAAAGAAACAAAAGAATTTATGCAAAACACTCGGCGCCGACAAATTAAAAGTACCGATGTTGAGATATAAATTAATGCACCCAATAGCAATCGCTTTTAATTATGTGAGGGGGTGAAATGTTTAAGTGACAATACAAAGGCATGAGGAATGGACTGCCTAAGATCATTCGAAAAACTTTTTGTGCTAGACAACTATCTTGCCTGCTCGAATGACGGATAAAAGTGCCTATGATTCTTTTTTAATTATACTTTTTGGACTGGATTTTTGAAAATGGAATTCCAGTGAAGTTTTTTTACCCTGGATAACAAATTCTTTCTTGGTTTAGGACTAGATTATCTGCGGGATAATTGGGAATTAAAGATAGGTAGGACGAACGTACGAATGTGATAAAATAGTAGAGAGTTATATCTAACACGTTGAGGATTTTTAGGAGAAGTTATGTTTAATTACATTTTATTGTTTTTAGTTTTTCTACATCATGCATTTTTTTTATTTACATCTATAGTCTATACAAAGTTATATATTGTAATATTGTTTTAGGATTACGGAACGTAGAAATATTAGTGCAGGGGATTGAACAATAGATGGCGGCACATCAAACAATTCTTTTTTCAAAAACGAAAGTGAATGACGTGTTAACCTCAAGTGTCTTTCTTATGCTAATTCCTTTACAATTCGAGAATGGAACATCTCACAACCTGCTGTTTTGCTTTTGAAACGGGATTATGTTTAATCTATATGGAAAAAAAATATCTATAGTCTAGTGAAGAGAATGGACTCATAAGATGGAGGTCTAAAGTTCGACTCTATGCGTATGATGTTTGAAATAATGTGTAATAGTGAATTATCACATGCTTCGTTGATGAAAAAATACGTAGTAGTAAAACTCAATACAACACTAATTAATATAAGAACAAAAACTATAATTTATAAGCCCTTACAACGTTGATCGAGCGAGTAAAATTATTAACTAGTAGTTTTACTTTTTGTTGCATATTTTTTCATTTAATATAATAGAAAGAAACTAACCTGACAATTTTACAATTATCACCACTAGTAAACCAATTAACATATTCTGTTTTCAAAAACTTCACATTTATTACTGACATTTGTAGGTCGTTGAGCATCCAGCTGTCTCATTAATATTAGACAAAATTAGCTAATACCAAGCGATATCTACATCGAACAAGAATCAACGATACACATAATAAATATGAAGGTTATCCATCTTAACCCAGAGAAGAAATGTCTCTATCGCCATCTCTATCACACTCGTGTAATTTTACATGCCACATCGGACCTCTCGCTCGCACCCGTGGACACGTGACCAGCTTACTAGTTGAGTAAGTTTTCCCTGCTTTATGGCAATTTCCCGTGAAAAATTACCTGGCTAGATACGACGACCAAATGAGTTTCATATAAATATGAGTTATGGACCTGTTTAAGAGTTAAAGTTGCTTTAATAGGTTCATTTCAATATTAAAAGCATTCGCGGGTAAGTGACCGCAAAATTATATTTTTTATATTGTTTATAAAGTTTTATTATTACGTGAGGTCAGTAATCTCTTGGCAAAGATTCGGACACGATCCGCTGAAGCGATGGTCGCGGGTTCAAAACCGAGGATGCATTTGTCTTACTTTTCGGAGTTTGGAGTTTCCACGTACTTTAATTGTGAAGGAAATGATTATGTATCATTATGAAATTAGGAATCTTCCAGACCATCGAGATCTGTACCACAATTTCCATGATAAAGGACGTCTACCAACCCAGACAAAAGCGCCACTGATTAACACTGAAGAAGAAATGCTTTGAAATACTATTTTACGTACTAACGTTCATTCATCACAAGCTTTAAATAAGATAATACTCAGTAACTATAAATGATGACACTAACGATAAAATCGATTCCTCATTTAAAATTTCAACAAATCATATCAATATTTAATCAATAAAGCAGCCCAAGCATATGCAAATGCAGATTAAAAACAATAAACAAACAGAATCGAATAAGGCATCGATACATCGTTGTTACAATCGAGATGTGCGCAAGCGATTATTGTCCCTTACTAGGTATAACGTAATTACGAAGATACTATTGTATTGAAGAGATTTATAATCGATATTAGCTGTTGCTAAAGGGTTGAATCGATGTAAATTGGCGGCAGGATTAATAAGGGACATCGTACTAATTGTGGATGTTTGTTGTTCCGATACAAGATTGTTGGGTCGGCTCCTGTATGAGATAATGTTGGCTTACAAAGCGGAAAGATGTTTTATAATTTATATTATGTAATGTGGATGGAATTTTGCTGACATTTATTAATGTATATGTTCTACTAGACTGCCTTATTGGCGTATTTGTACTGCTAACGAGGTCTTAAATTCAAATCCGGCACACAAGACGAAAGCAGCACTTCTGCCTATCCCTTCTGGGAAATAGGAATTTATGAATGTATGTTGATTGTTGTTCTAATAGGTATTTGATTCTTTAAAACTCTGTTGGAATTCTTACTTTAAAAACTAGAGCACTAACATCTATTGGAATATTTCTAACACAAAAAATACGAAGCTATAATTGCGCCCTAACTATCCTCATTCATCCATTGATGAGTTATACTAGATTAGATTAAGCTCGTAACTCACTCACTGTATTCGTTTTTAAATAGTGCCTTGAGTATGGCATGCGGTGATCTGCTAACGGACCAGACGCGACTACCAACGTTTTACAGTGGTCATGGGTTGAAATCCCAGGGCCCCCCTCTGACTTTTTGGAGTCATGTGTGTATTGATATTCAATAGTCACACACTATATCTTTGTAAGAAAACATCGTAACCATAGGGATTCAAAAGAATTTACTCAATGTATATTATGTAAAAACATATGTCAATAAACTCAAGTCTTTTTCCCAGAAGGGGTAGGCAAAGGTTGCTGCTACCAAGACACATTAAGAATTTATATGGTACTAGCGGCCCGGCCCAGCTTCGCCCGGGTACAAATAGATTTCTGTACAATAATATATACGTATTATTATTATACATATAAAAATTCCTATATAGGCACGCTGCCGCCGCGGCCCCGGCCGGCCAGTACCGCCGCAAGCGCTACGTCCCGCAATTTTAAATCTGTAATATCTTCGAAAATATTCATTTAAATCTTGTGCTGTAAAGGACCACATAGATCTATATTAAATCAACAATGTATTTAAGCTATTTAATTGGATAAGGATTAATGCTGTATTGGTTAAAATCGCTTCGAAAATTAGCCATTATTTGTCGTAAAAAGTAAATGACAAAAAATGTTATTGTGGGATATCCATAAGAGATAGACATATACCATCGCGGAGTTTTCTGTAGACCTTTTCAATGTGTACAAATATGTAGTACATTATTTTGATAAATCTCGTAGGGTTCAGCCTGCGTTTGCAATGTAAGCGGTAAAATATTGATAATTAACGACATCACATTACAAACCTCAAAAATAACAATATTTCTCCACTATTTAATGGATGTTATTATACATGTAAACCTTTCTATTGAATCACTCTATCTATTAAAAAAAAGCGCATCAAAACCCGTTGCGTAGTTTTAAAGATTTAAGCAAACAAGGGGAAATAGGGACAGACAAAGCGACTTTGTTTTATACTATGTAATGATGCTAAAGTCCGCAATCCCGCACTAGTGCTATACGGTACTCTCCTTTTCAATCGTACTCTCGATTGTAAAGGAGGCCCGAAAACTATAGTGGAATTGCTCTTTTTCTCTTCTATTCTCGAAAACACTCTTGTGAACTGGGTAAGAATTTTTTTTACTGATTCTAAATCTAAAGAACATTTTAAAGATACGATAAAGTATTTTCATTTCACACCTACTGATGACTTGAGTATTTAAAAGAACCACAAAATGACAGCTCCAAAGGTACATAGATCTAATTCGTTGGGAGTACACGCGAAGTTTTTCATTATTCCCGGGGAGTGACTTATAAGCCCGGCTCAGTATCACGCCGCTTGAATACTAAGCAGCCGTGTACATTTCGCCTTTACACAATCTGCGTGGATTTTACTTCCTATGTACCGCCTGCATGAGAACAGGATATGGGCCGTGGGTTCTATGCCCTGTTTAAGACTTTTTTGTAAAATGGTATTTTTCGTAACACTCACTGAGCGGATGACTAGCTGTTAACCTCATTCTACCCCGTGACCACGAAAGCTGTTGAGTAGTCGAAGCGTCGGGAAGTAAAAAAATGATGAAATGGGTAAATAAAGTAGTTTCAATGTGACATTTTCGTAAATATAAGAAACCATTAGACTTTTTTGTACAAAAAATATTTATGTAATTGTGGTGGATATAAATGCAGTACTTTTAGACCCCAGTAGAACCTAAATTAAGGTGCGTTGTGTACCATAGATGATAGGTCATAGTAGTGCGTAAGAGGTAAGGAAGTAAACTCATTTAAAATGTGGAAGCTTACGTTCTTACCCCTTCCATCATTGTACTACGGTGTTACCTCAACGCATCGTAGTGACATTTATTATACAAACTGATTCTTTGGTTTCATGTAATCTAGCTTGGACCATTTTATAATTATTTATAGAAACACAGCATTGTATATACTTCTAAATTGTACCGATTAAACAACGTAATAGAGAATAATAACAAATAAAAATAAAGTGATATAGAGTAATTGACTGATAAGAAAATACTTATTTATCGACTGTCAACTCTTACCGACACTTCACAAACCACAACCTTTAATGGTTCATGAAGGCTATTCACTATTAAGGTTTTACAGTATCAATAAGTTAAACACCTCTGCCTACCCATTGTGGGGAAAAAGGCGTAAGTTTATGTAGGTATGTTATGTAGGTATATTATATATTAATTAACGTTCTTCTTCCACTTACTCTACCTGTCTCTGCTAACGGTAAATATTTTAGTCGTATTTTTCATAAAATAAACTTACAATGTAACATATACAAATCGATAAAAACATCGATTATCTTCAATAATCGAGAGCAACATAAAAATGTTCTATCAATGGACAAAAGTGTTCGTCCGACTTATCGTAATTCGATTCGAATCAAACGCGAAGCCAAATTATACGTTCGCGACCGACGTAATTGTGATTGGATATTGTCTTTTTACTTTTTCATCATTTATACGTAATTTTTTCATTGTTTTTTACACTCTAAAACCCTTTGTTTCGTCCGTGAGAACGACTGATCGGAAATTACCATTTTTAGTGATTGGATTATCGGATTTTGTGGTTATTTTAAAAAAACGCGTTCGGTTATCGATTCGGCAGCGATCTCGCGTGATTGGTTTTAGGATAACATGGTTTGGGCGCGGCTTCTAATGTGTATAAAGTTGTGAAGTGAATTTTGGCTTACCGACTGTTCACTGATGCTGCGTTGCCGATGCCGTCCACTGAAGGTTTTCTGTAACAAAGAAATTATTTATTAATATTTAAAGATAGACCGCTCTCAAGACCACTGTCTTGTATTCAATTCGGAATCATCGACTTATAAGTTAAAGTTACTGGTGTCATATTATAGTTTATATATATACATAAACTCACGCCTTGTCACAGAAGGCGGAGGCAGAGGTGCAACCAGGACGCCCACATTTCGCCTGGTATGTTCCGTCAAACGATGTCATAGGGGGCGAGCCTATAGTTTATAATCATTACACATAGACACAGAAATGCCATTGCTGAACATAGACCTTTCCAAAAGGTCTACCAATTATAATTATTATACCAAAATATTGGAAGCCACCTGCGTCCAACCAAATTAGGTCATTAGGACAGACGATGTATTTATAATATATGTAGGGCTTTTGAATTAAACCTGTGTGGTGTAATAGGTAATCATCTCTAAAAATCTTATGAAAGGGAGGATTCGTTATGAGTTTTGTCTTAAGTTTAATAAATCACTAGCGGCCCGGCCCAGCTTCGCCAGGGACAAATAGATTTCTGTACAATAATATGTACGTATTATACATACAAACCTTTCTCTTGAATCACTCTATCTATTAAAAAAACCGCATCAAAATCCGTTGCGTAATTTTAAAGATTTAAGCATACAAAGGGACATAGGGACAGAGAAAGCGACTTTGTTTTATACTATGTAGTGATATCACACACAAGGAACAATACTTGAATTTGAAAGTTATTAGGCACTATGTATGATTTTCAGGAGGAATTATGTAAGAAAGAAGACGTAAAAAACATAGATAAATACAGTTCACAATATTGTAGGATTGTATATGTACAGAAAAACTATTTTATGATATTATACATCTATGGTTACTGTTGTTTTGTCTTTTGGTAATTATAATTGAAAAACTATGAGTGACCATTGGGTGATATTTATTTAATCTAATTTCCAGCCCATTTATATTATGTATAAGTCATACATACATATGTATAAGCCATATACTTACATCCAGTAAGGAGTAGGAAGTCCCGTATGTTCGTACCCAGTACCTAAGTGGTACGGGTTGTAATTCGCCATCGGCATTGCGTACATTATTATGTTCTTTTACACATATGTAATTATCAATGTTAAACACTTTTTATATTGTTATTGAATATTTGTAATATGTTGTTTGTGTGAAGTCTATGGAAAAAGCAAAAGAAAATAGATAAGTACATACCGGGTATATCAAGACTGCTACCGAAAACGAAGCCGGGTGGTAGTTTTAGTGACTACAAATACAAAGCAACTAAAAATTTCGCAAAGAAACGCGACATTAATTTTTAATGATTTTTTAAATATCATCATTTTTGGGTGGTAAATTCATAGATTTTGCTAAAATAATAATTTAAACTGTTTTATACCTTAGAGTATTTATAAATGAAAGGGTATACACTATTATTTTAGGAAAAAAATGTATTTACCAAACAAATATGGCCATAGGAAAAAAATTACAAAACAAAATTGTCCCTTTTTTTGCAAAATTTTCTATTGCATTGTGTCTGAAGTCGCTTAAACAACCACCCGGCTACGTTTTCGGTAGCAGTCTTGATATACCCTGTATAAAGGGAGCAAAGAAAAACTACGTCAACATCTTTTTATTTAAGAGGAAATATAATGTGATACGTAATAATTAGCCAAAGTTTTATATAGTTTTGATAATGTTGAAACTAATCCCCATAAGTGGACAAAAAATTATTTTTTCTGCCATATCAGTGAAAAATGCATATTCCCTTTCTATATGTCCTGCACTGAATGCGGGTAAGTTTAGTATTTAATACTGCGTCGCGAAATTGAGAAAGAATAGGCCGTAGATTCGTTTCCAATATCGAGGCAAATTTTAATATCTACACCCTAAGGGTTGAAATAATTAACAAAAATCTTGTTAATAGTTACAATATAATTTATAAATAATATCAAAACAGGTGTAACTCAGTAGCCTGGTGTTAAAAGAATAAACCGCCAAAGAAAATAAATTTAAAAAGTTCTATTCGTTCCTAATTTGAATCTCCCATTGTGCCACTACACGGCAACATCTAAAGACATCCCAGTAACAAACCAACAAACTAACAAACACAATTCAAGCCAACTTAACCAGCCGTCCGACAAAAACGTTGGCATTCCAAATTTGAAATAAGCCGCGACCGTCACTAAATACGGGCTTGCGAGAAACACCGAAGGCTCCCGATGTGTACCGAATCGAATAGCCGAAAGGTCCCGATTTCCACCGAATCGAATCGAACAATAGTTCCACTTAGCGGCGCAGAGATGTCGTTAGTGCCCGCTGCGCTGGCCCCGCGCGACATGCAGAGATTCCAAATTGGAACAGTTTTTGATTTCGACTAACGACTTATCGTTTTTATTGAGTTTTTTTGCGAATGATTATTTTTTGAGGAGGTGAATGGACTTTATTGACTAAATGTAGGCAATAACGTTTCCTATTTACAGTATGACGTCAACCGCATTATAAATTTATTTCTTTTGATAACTTTTCTTCATTTCATATTTATTTTGATTGGACTATCTGGAATATGCTACTGTATTTCTATTTCTAACTAGCGGTCTGCCCAGGTTCAGCTCGGGTGTAGATACACTTTTTTGAAAATATTCCATCGCCTGTGTTCATTAAGGATAATATAGGAATCTAATGATGCAGAAAAATTCAATTCAGCCCAGTAGTTTAGGAGCAAGTTCAATGCATACAAACAATCAAATCTTTCTTCTTTATATTAGTTTAGACATTTTGATTTACTTTTGGCTCGTTTTTTCTATGATAAAATCCATATGGTAGGCCAAGTAGCAGGAAGTGCGAGAAATATGAATACAGAGTTTTATAATTGCGATTTTTTATTAAAAAAATAATAATACTTCATAATCAAAATTTCAAATAAGTAATAATAAATATTTAATTAAAAAAATCTAACAGTTGGCCCGCCCTCGTCCCATGAACGTGGTTATAGACAACAAATGTTAAAATTTGTGAAATAACTACATTAATTATTGTTAGTTTGATTTATATGATAGTAGGTAAATCTATTATTAAACATAATGCTCTACCCAAGGTAGAGTTAGACATACCTAGGTAAATATTTATGGTTACACTTTAAACATAAAAGTTTTTTGAACAATAAGTAAGAATAAAAACCAATTCCCTACGTTAGGATCAAAAATAATACTCTACCTAAGGTAGAGTTAGATACACGTAGGTTTGTGGTTACACGTAAAAAGATTTTCGGTCATTAAATGAGAATAATTAACCAGTCCCCTACACTAAGGCTCAGTTGCACAAACTAACTTTGCCAATACCTTTGCCTATGAAAATGTCAACGCCATACATTTGAGATGTATTTGACCTTGCGAATGTATGGAATTGACAGTTTCAAGGGCAAAGGTATTGGCAAAGTTAGTTTGTGCAATTGAGCCTAAGATTGAAATTCAAACACGTCTCAGTACAGGAATTGAACCCGCAACCCCTCATTTCAATTCCAGCTTCTTGCTCGTTCACTGGGCTATATGGGCTATCGAATGTATCCCACATACAGTATTAAATTCATGGTACTTAACAGTCGATCAAATCGATGATCGGTAAGTTACGATTGGTCTCGATGATCGACCGCCGACTGTTTGCCGCCAACTCCTGGCGGTGACTACAAACACAGTGACATTCGTCATGGAAAACGAGGCTTAGGAACATTTTTTATACAGCCTTAAAAAATATGTGTGAAATGTGTTTGATTGCTAGTTAATGGGTAAATAGCAAGATTAGTATGATTTGATGAAATTAGTAATTATTATACCGGGAGTTAAAGTAATGTTAATGTTATTTCGGTGTTGTACTTAACTTATATAACTCCTGATAGGTATTATCAATTTCCAGAATCCAAGTGTTAATTTTAAACGAAAAAGTACTTGATAAAAAGCAAATTAAAGCCAGTTAAAATTATATGTTTACGCGACTTCATACATGGAAAAAATGCATTCAATTGTAATAATTACGCATCCTATTTCGTAACGTCCAATTGATACTTAAACGAAACAAAAAGCTACATGATCCAGCAAACCGAACGTCCCATATATCATAAACGAGCAAAAACACAACGACAAATTATATTACCAAAATTAAAATACTGAAAATCCAAAAAATATTAACACATTCAACACGTCAATACAAATGTCTTCATTAACCGAATGCCGGCGGCAAAAAGCGACGGAACCCCCACATCGTGTTTCCGAGAAAACTGTACAGAAAAGACAAATTCCATGACTAATCGATGCGAGATTTACAATCGATCCGATGAGAATAAGCAATCGTTACCTTTTACGTGAATGTTTACAGTGGGAAAAACTCACGAGTATTTAAAACTCGATTTCGGACATATAAAATTAACCTGTATTGAAGTTCACTCGTTTAACTGACGCAACGTCAAAGCTACAACTGTTATGTAAATCTTAAGTTTCTTTTTGTCATTTTCTGTTTCATAGTTTTTTACATGTTCATTTTCCCGCCAACTCAGTTTGAAAACGTAATCGTTTTGTACACCTAACTACGAAACGTTCTAAAATCTTTTAATTTTATAACATGTTACTCAACATGTTTATAGTATAAAAAATATAATAGTTTTAAAAAAAATGTTAAAACAACTATAAAACTTCACACGAACAGCAATTCCAAAATCCCGCGAAAGTCCAACCTCACAATAAACACGTCATTTAAAAAAGGAACACCGAAACTTTATACGAAAACGTTTTGAATTTGGAGCGTGTGAGCTGCAGTGTGCTCCACACGACGCGTCACGTGCTAGTGCGGTGACACTGCACTGCTCCCGGAAAATTCGCAACTTCCCCCTTGTTATATATTTATACAAGACGCTTGTGGGCACCCTCAATCGGATAACAATCACAGATGCCTTAATGATTCATTAATAACACATTGAGAACCGTTGACTTTTGACACGAGTTTGAATTTGGAAGTTCGAAGAGTCGTGTTTGCTGTAATTATGACGGTTGTTTGTGGTATGGTATCTATATTTTGTCATAAAGAACTAGATATTGTAGTGTAGTTTTTTCACATTTCTTTATTTTATTTTTCTTGTTTGAGGACAATAAGTGATAATTACACTAATTTAACAAAACCAAAATTACCAATAATAAACTAAATGCATTACATTTAATTTGTAATATTTTATCTAATATATCTATCTATAGAAGATATTTTCCCTATGTACAATAAATGGAGAATCTGAGTATAAAGATTAAGTTGTCTCTACATAATCTTTTAACGCTTGTACTCTCTTGAAATTACAAAAAGAATAAATGACTTCTGATAATTAAGTTTCTTACAGATTTACATGGATGCAAGTTTCTAAAAAAGGTAGTAATTTCTTATCTAAAGAATTTAAGAAAATTTATATTGAAAGAAGAAAGGATAAAATATTCACTGTCACAATAGGGGTACTATACTAGAAGCACATAATATTTTATAACATGTGATACGTAACATATAAAGAACACAAAATAAAATTAAAAAGCAATAGCTACAATTAATATTGCACCACCATATCGCGATTCGCGACAACTAGTTGCATACTATTATTATTAGTGGCTGATAAAATAAATAACAAGCATTTTTGAAACCGATATTAAACAAAAATAAACCTAAATAGTGTAGTAGACACTACACTTTCACTAAACCAACAACGAAACAATACCAAGATTATCCATACATACCATTTTAGAACAAAAGGTACCTGCATTCTTGTCACAAATGTCGAATATATCCCCAATACGAGGGATAATATGACGCAAGGCTGGCAACACCGCCTGAATAATAAATACGGCGCGGGGACACGCAAACGTACCCTCAATTATTTACACGCAAATTATGTAAGTAACTTACACTGTAGTTTTTATATCGGAGAAAACGTGGTATTTTCTTTTGGTAAAATATTTCTGAACTTTATTTATCTACGGTTCGATATATACCACAAGGTTTTCCACGGTGGAAAACCTATCAAAGAAATCAAGATATATTTGTAACCAACAATAACAAGCTCGTAAAAAATGAATATAATTATAATGATAAATAAATATAATACACACAAAAGGCAAATAAATAATCCTATCCCCACTCTAAGACCAAGTCTTGTCTCTTAGGTATCAGAAACTACGAGATACTTCTCACAAACACCCAGACCGTAAACACATACCTGTGGTTCACACAAATACATATTTGTCTCAGTGCAGGGATCGAACCAACTACCTCTCGGCTGTCGTGATGACATGAAATGATGTGATATTAATTAATTTGGTAATAATAGCAAAATTATCTTTGCTACTAGGTACTTGACCTATGTATATGCAATATTCAGAGCACCGGTGGTCTCTACCCGACTGATTGAGAATGTCCTAGCAGCTTTCGAGTCTCGAACTACTTGACTATATGAACAAAATGGTGCAGCAAGTTGTTCCTTAACGTGGGTTTTCTGTGAAACCTGCTCAAGTTGTCCCAATAGTTTTGTGGCTTTAACGACCTAAGCCGAGGCTCGGCAAACATTTATAAAATCATACACATGCATTATATTTTTTTAATACCAAAATTGACACCAGGATAAGTGAGGAAAAAACGATCATCTTAACAGTAAAAATAAATTAAAATCGCCATTACATTAAGTAACCACCCGCCTCAATATTTTACCACAGATATTCTCTAATATCCGGCTATCCTAATCAAATTCTAACCAGCTTGTATGCAAATTGATACTGGTAAGGGAAACATGATTTTTTTCTCTGAGCAGTACATTGTCCCAGCACACATCTACCGTGCCGACGGCCCACGATTCATATCGCGGCCAATGATGTAGGAATACGGAGAGGATTTAAAAAAATAATGTACCAGATGTTTGTGTTTATGAGTAGCAGAAACTCTATGGGTGTTGGATAACTATTATTAACAATTAATTTTCTGTTAAACCCATCTTCTGTCTCCAATCTTCAGTTTTTTGCCCAGTTGCTTGAATTCATAGGCATCATAAAGGCATCTATCATACAGGATTATTCTTAGTGCCGAACTGTAGTTAAAAATCTATGTTTAAAGGCTGATAAAATAGAGTAACATTTTGATAACATTTCTGTTATTTTTTCATCTCACAAAATCGTAGACTTAAAGTATCTTTGACCTCATTTAAAACTAACCATAAAAAGACCAAAATTCGTAAAAAATAATTAAAGTTATAAATAAACACAATAAAACAATTGTACACACCACACCACATTATACTTTTCATATTAAACACAATAAAACCATATTTACAATAAAATAAAATTACAACCAATTCTTTCATTTATATTAAACAAGAGCTACCTCATACGATCCTTCCAACGTCGGTATCGTTATAATGCGCACATTTCGATGCTAGATAGCACCGCCGCATGAAACATGAAGATTTAACAAGTTTATATTTAAATTTTAATAAGTCTGATAATAAAGATATTGCTCGGTTGTAAACAGGATGCGCTGTAATAGAAATTGCCTCATTTTGCATTCATATAGACTATCCCGCCCACACACTTACTGCAACACCTGGGAACTAAAATTGACACGCACTTTATGGAGAGAAGGGCGTAGAAACTCGGAGTCTGGTCACTTTTCTTTAACATTTAAGTATAGGGAGTTAAGAAGTAGGAGATTTTGGACCAAAATTTACCTCTTCCTGTAGTATATTATAATACAGACGAACATAAAGTACGAAATCCTTTTAAAAGTTTTTAATTGCATGTGGAAAAACTAAGTTCCTCGTGAAAGTCAACCAAAAATCTTATAGTATTTATAATACAGATGAAGCGCTGTTACTTCAAAAACGTAGATAAAAATGGTGATGCCGGGCCACCTTCTTTGTCTTCCTGATATATAACAGGTTGACCAACATACGAGGAATACTCGGAAAAGGAAAAAATAATAATTTAGGGCTTTTTTATTCCACTCAAACTCGTTTTATGAGAATAACAACGATATAGTCTTTGGATTATTAAAATAATTTATAGCAATTTGTTATTAAATAAATAAATAAGTTAAATTGTCACTCTTAAAGGAACGCTACCAACATTACGAACAAGAAAATTTCTACGTTTTGTAAAACGCAAATGTATGACAGACCCTCCATATTAAAAATACTCTAAGCGAAAAACATAATAAATGGACATCCCTAGACGTGTTCGAATCCGTTACATTCGAGTAGTGACCACCTAAGACGATGGTACAAATTATTCTTTAATTGTTTTAAAGGGGATCTTAATTATTTATTGGCTTTAAAAATATTTATTTTGACACTTTGATGTCTCACATGTGCCTTGTCAAATAAAGGCTGGTTTTTTAGTGAGAATGCGGTCAAAATTTACATGTTTAAAAAAATACTCATATCAAGTAAATGGAAGTCGGTAGTAAACGCAATATTTTGGACACCTTCACTCAAATTTGAAAATTACTTTAAACAATGTTAAAAACTCTCAAACAATTTTATTATTTCAAAACCTTGTAGTCACAGGACACAGGACTCTTAACATTAACAGCAATATTTAGAGAATATTGTCAAGCAAAAAAAATATTAATACAAAAAATAAGATGTTAAACCTTAGTGCCTTTAGCAGAGTTCCCGCCAAAATGACAATAAATAAAAATAAAAATTATCAAAATACGTTGGCAAAGGAAACTTTTTCCATAAAGCCAAGCAGAGATGTGAGGTTAATGAAAAAAAAATCGATTAAATAAAAATCGATTTTTATTTATTTAATATTGATCGATTTTTAAAAAATTGATTATTATTTAAAACAATCGATCTTTGCGAAAAATCGATTATTTTCTATCATTTAAAAATCGAAATGCTTTTCATATTCCAAAAATAATCCTCAGAAATTCATATTAACAATTTATTAAAATAAAAATCAAATAAATTGATATGAGTAAAAAAATATTATATTCAAAACTAAAGGTAACTCAAGGTAAGGAATAAGGAAATCAAATTTTTTTTATTGATACAAATTTTCAGTACCATTAAACGTTTATTTTAATAAAAATGAAATGATGAGCATCGCAATAATATTGAACAGTATAAACTGACTCCAAGTTTTTTCATACGTCGCATAGATAGCACTGTTAATAAAAATCGATTTTTACGGATAATTTATATTATCGATTTATAAAAAATCGATTATTAGTATTTTAAAAATCGGTCGTAATTGATTATAAGAAAATAATAATCGATTAAATTAAAAATCGATTATTTTTTAACATCTCTACAGCCAAGTATATTAAACGATAAATTTTAAAAAATCAGGACTTCGAAAACAGGCAAAGGAAACATTCCCACACAGCCAAGACATTTTTAAAACATTTTTGGACATCAAATATTTTCCTTCAATCATTTCAAGACAAAAGTCTTGGGTAATGCAATAGTAATACTTGCGGGTTTACTGGCGCCGTGGGAGCTCGTAAACCTGGGGGGCTAATGAGGATTTACGCGCCACACAGCCAGGGGTAACAACGCGGGTTTTTGTGGCAACCCTAACTCACGTGGAGATTGATATTTCAAGTATTATGACGAAAGGTTTTTTTACAAAGGAATCGTTTGTTAATACTACACTAATGAACTTGGATTTTCATTGAAGAGCAAATTGTGCGTTTTGTCTATAAATACTTATATTTTTTTCTTGTTAAAAAAAATTATATGTATTATTTATTTGCTACTAACGAGTTTAAGTCGCAAACGATAAAAAATAGTCAGTAAAGTGATACTAAAACAATAAAAGTAAGTCAAAGTGCAGGTAATTAATATTATACTTTTGAGATGACTTGAGAACAAGCTATTAGTCTCCACTACGATTTCTACAACTGTCGTTTCATAAGTCTTCTTGCCTAAATTAAAACTGAACAGTATTAATTTTTAAATAACTTAATAAGTATCAATCAATCTTTACCAATATAAGGTCGAGTAATTTGTTTAAACTTACTAATCTTATGAACTACGGGTTTGAATTTATTATTTATTTTAGTGCTGGATAGCCATTGCCAATAAAGGCTATCATATAAAATTATGCTATGACCACTATGGGCGCAACATTCATAAAATTTTTGCATCAAAAAGATTCTGTACCCGGACGAAGGTCAAGCCGTTTATACTCACATAAATTCACGCCTGTTTCCCAGAAGAGGTAGGCAGAGGTTCTTCTGGCAACAACGAAAAACCCACATTTCACCTTATGGATTTCATCACAAGATGGTGATGTGGAAGCTATCAACCAAGTCAACAAAGTAATATTTAAATGATATTTATCAATGTTGACGACCCCTGTCCTACTAAGCACAATACCTTAAGATGCGGCAGACATTCGACCCCTGTTTGTTTTATTTTTTACCTTCAGTTTTATTGTGCGGGGTTGATGCATGCGCTTCCAGTGAGGTAAACATTGTCATTACTAAATTACATGTTAAATGTGGCATTACGTGTATTGATATGGATAAAATGTTGTATGTTTAAAAAAATTACTCAGTTACATAACTTTGGGATTATTTTTTTTATCCACAGTAATTACTTGTGTTTTTCTTACATATAATACCATCATAGTTTGTCTTTGTCTTGTGTTAGTGCGTGGTGGCCTGTTGGTAAACGGACTAGACGCGGCTGCCAACATGTTCACGGTGGTCGCGGGTTCGAATCCCAGGGCACACCTCTGACTTTTCGGAGTCATGTGTGTATTGATAGTCAATCACCACGCACTAAAACGGTGAAGGAAAACATCGTGAGGAAACCTGCATACCATAGCGATTCATAAGAATTTCTATGGTATGTAAGTCCGCCAACCCGCACTAGGCCAGCGTGGTGGACTATATGGCCTAACCAACCTCAATCGTATTCTCGATTGTAGAGTAGGTCCGTGCCCTGCAGTGGGACGTATATGGGCTGATACAGTTTGTCTTACACATAATGATCCAAAATTAGAGAAATTGTGTTCTTTGACTAACCCTTCTACATCGTGAAGGAATCTCCATTGTTGAAGGAGGCCCAAGTCCTACAGTGGGATGTTTATGGGTTGATACAGATACAGATATCAAAAATTACGAGAGACTTTTTGCCTAAACTCTTACCACATCTATCTCAGTGCGGGGATAAGTCACATGAAATTTCGCTTTCCAATTAGTTTCCACATGAGTTATGGACTGTCTAAAACTATTTCATAGAGCAGTAGCCAGCACCTGAAAGTGTAAAAATACAACATTTTCTAACTCGCATCAATGTAATTAATGTTATATCAGAAAGTTAATAAATCAGAAATATTACGATATTTTCTAAAAACAGGTAACATAATGTAAATAAATTGTCATATCAAACCTAATGTTTTGAATATTTTCCAAATTAAAAGCCTACATAAAATCGCCCATAAACTAAAAAAATAATGCTTTAAATGTACCGTGTAAATAATAAGGTTTATCCATACAATTACAAAAGTAATGGAGGATATACCTCAAATAATATTCTTATAACTTTATGTGTGAGTTAATAACTCAAGGACAATTTAACAAAGGGTAAAATTGAGTGAAGCACTTCCAAAGTTCCAAGAGGTCGTTGAGAAAAATCTTTGCGAGTTATATGCGGCAATGGACTTCTTTTGGTAACCCATTTGTGAAACTCAAGTCTGATTTTTGTTGCAAAGTATTTATGAACTGTGGTAATCTTATAAAAACGGTTAATTGTATAATAACAATAAATGTTTATTATTAAAATAAATTTGATTACCAATGCATTGTTGGGGCCTTCCATTAAGTATGATATTAGAAAAGAAGAAGAAAAACTGTTTATTTGTCCTTGCGAACAAAACGACGTACGTTATACAGATGTAAAAAATAAATAAAAAGAAATTATTTCTTTCTTTCAAATTATAATTTAAAAACAAAGAACAATCAATATTGCACTTAGCAAACTAAATGTTAAACACCCAACAGCCATAATGTACTGTGTATTACTGGCCCCAACTAACATCCAGTCTTTTGTCGTGGGTATCAGAAATTACGAGAGACTATTCGCTCTCATAAACGACCAGATCCGAAACAAATAAATGTGGTGCACACAAATATTTGTCTCGGTGTGGAATTCAAACCCGCGGCCTATCGTGTCACAACCTCTATCTAGCTAGTTACATTACGGAGTCTAGCAGTAACTCCTTGATGTGACCGCTAAGTTTTTTCTTTCGCCCTTCCAAAAAATCCAATGTTTTTAACTATAAGTCATAACATAATTCCAAGTTAAGTAGCAAGCCAGGTAACTTAAGTGGCAAGTTAAAGCTCCGTGGTGCAGAGCGCATGTTAAAAACTTTACAACTTAAATAACTGAGTAACTTAGAACCAACTTGGATGACGCTAAGTTAAATCCACGGATTTGTTTATACGCGTTTGTGTTGAAGTATGAGATTTAAGATATCCAATTTTAACACAAATGAGTATTTCAAATAAAATAATACTCATAAAAAGTTGATAGTACGTAACAGGATAGCTAAAGATTTTTATTGTTTTTCATATACACAGTCATCGCAGAATCCCATATTTATTTTAAAAAAATTGTTTTTGATATGAAGGAAACTACTTAACTAACTCTTATGACTCTATTTTACAACAAAAACAACTGCCCAAGTATCAAACCCGCGAATTAAAAACCAAAGGAATTAACTGCTAATGCGACAGACGTGACAATATTAAATATACATTCACATTACAAGAAAACACGGAGCGAACACGATCGCCCGAGCCATTATCAGAATATTAATATCCATTGTCACGCAAATAGTTTCCGCCGTTTGTACGTAGGTGCTAAAGCCGCAATAAGGATAATAGTAAAGATTTTTATTAGTTTATTGTACTGTTCATGCGTAGTTGAGGGTTTACAACCTATGGATGATTCTTAGTATCCATTTGGCTACCTCAGTCCAGTATTGAATATATGCATTATCAAGAGTATGCAATCTTATTTACTAACACCAAAGCTGTTACATCAGGTAAGTTTTCTGTAAGACTATACATTATGTTTTAAAGTCTGTAAATCTGTAAGTAAATGATATACAAATCATTCAGATTATTTATTCCAATCAAGCACGAGACTACTACGCTATTCACCTAATGGTAAGCGATACCATCGCTCACGGATAATATAAAAACCATCAATTAGAAAGCAATGCTTGGCGTTCCACTATGCTTGCCATCCTGAGACATACGATGTTAAGTCTCAATATATCAAGTAGTTACCTACCCAGGCGGCCTCTCATGAAATGAAATCAAAATGAAATGAAAATAATTTATTGAATCCATTAAGATATTCTACATCATTTAGATTCAGTATTTTTTTATCTACCACAAGGTTCGGAAAGCGGTTTTCCCAAGAGAAGAACAGGCAAGAAACTCTACTGTTGCTCTTTTCAAAACCAGTTTACAATTACAAGTGGTTTCAATCAGAGCAGGTTATTAATAATTTGCACAAAAATAATCACAAATGAGAGAGATAGAACCAATAAAAAAATATAAATAATAATATTAAAGAAGTAGTATTTTGCTTTAAGAACAAGGTCTACAGAATCAGAGGCAAAAATTGTTAGCCATACAACAATTTCGTTTACTAACGTAACGCAAGGCTGTTACATAGAAAAAATATATTTTAACCAATGTTCTATAGGTTGAGCTCATCAATTCAAAGTATATTTAAAAGACCTATCACATACAAATAATTGAGATTGTATCATGTTCGATACAATTCAAAACATCGTCACTTTGACCGTATTTGGAGCAATAGCTTCGCAGAACACCAGTTTGCCGAGTACGCCGTGGATAAACATAAAGGCTTTATTATAAGGCCCTTAGCCTAGTATATTCAACGGGACTAACGGGGTGTATCAGTCACAATTTAAACAAAAATACGCATCACGACGATTTGATTCCGAGTACACACGCTTCGTTACTTTGGTATGGTCGGCAGAGAAATTGCATTGTTCGGTATTATAATGCAGGGTTCGAAAATAATTGTGGAAAACATTTGGGGAGACTTATATTCAGCAGTGGTACACGTGTATTAATGTTGCTAAGAATTAAGATAATATTGTATTACTTTTTGCGTCTTGCCAAGAGAACACGCGTTTTCATTGCTCTATGTTATCCATTTGGTCATACATGGTTACTAAAATATTATATCCTTTTTTTTAAATAAGATGTTGTAACTCAAATAATAAAAGTTTTTAGCGGTCAAAGGATCAGGTCAGATTTTAGCAGTAAAAGGCATCAGTACGGCTGCGTAGATTTTTATAACATTGCGACTGTACAAAGAAATAACAATAATCATAATGTCATCACCGTTTCCAACTGACACTATTACCAAATGGTTGTATGTGTATTACAGAGTACAATCTTCATCATACTACTTAAAACAGTCCAAAATACACCCATTACTATCCCCACAGTCCCTTTTCTGCCGACCGTACCAGCTAGAAAGTAATAAGTCGGTAAAAATGTGCATACAATGGGTGCATTTGAAATGCAAAAGTGCGGAGTGCGGGCGCCCGCGCACGTCACTCAGCGTACATCCCGCAGATGTATGTCCCAATCACATACACGAATACATACATATACTGCACATATGTTGCAGTCAGGTATGGTTTAAAATGTATTTTAATGGATAATTGTTTTAGGGTACATGAAGCTGTGAAGAAATCAAGTAAGGCGGCCAAATACACCAGCAACAACGATTTCAACATTTTCCTCATCTTTTTTATAATTATAACTAGCTGTTTAAGAACTTTTACAACAGTTATCACAATTATTATTAACAGTTATCACAATTCTAACCCTACATAAAGATCAATCAAGTTTTGTGTCGTTGGAATCGGCAACTACGAGAGACTTTGTTTCACAAACACACAGATTTTTAAACGGTTTTATTTAGCTCACCCCGTTTTTTTGTTTGGGTCAAATTTAGTAATTGAAATTTAACCCTCTTCCCGTTAACCGATTGATCTGAAATTTGGTATACGCCTTTGATTCTGGTGACAATACAATTATCTATATTCAATATTATTGTGAATCCAAGATGGCCGCCGCTACAAGATGGCGGACAACTTAGTTTTTTTCAATCCCATCAATATGGGTATCAAATGAAAGGGCTTGTCAAGTAGAATTCAGTGCATTATACAAAATCAAAATTAAATATGGCCACTGCTATAAAATGGCGGATAATGTATTTTTCAATCCCATCAATATGGGTATCAAAATAAAGGGTAAGTATAATACAGTATACTATACAAAATTACAATATGAATCTCCCACCCAAGTCAAGATCTGGTATCCTGTCGAGGACTGTGTGGCGTTAGGGTAGCTAAAGATGATACGTCGCTAGGGGTACACCACCCAAGTTAAGGTAAAAGCTCGCCGAGAATTGTATGGCATTAGGGATGATAAAAAAGTAAAAAAAAAATTAAGTTAAACGGTTTTATATTGTAGATAAATGTACTAAAAGCTAAAAAATAAAAAAGTAAAAAAAAATTAAGTTAAACGGTTTTATATTGTAGATAAATGTACGAAAAGCTAAAAAATAAAAAAGTAAAAAAAAAATAAGTTAAACGGTTTTATATTGCAGATAAATGTACTAAAAGCTAAAAAATAATTTCATGGATACAGTCATGGGACCAATATGTATACATTGTTATATTTTCAAAATAAAGTAACTCGTAACCTACTCACTTTCTGGAAATATCTATGGTCACATAAATTCCTAAAAATGCAATATACATTTATGTAAACACCTATAACAAAATATGTCATTTTTGAAATATACATATTTTAAACATATGCATTAATTAAACTAAAATAAAATCGTGGGGCACGTCCAAAATTCATTAAAAAATTTTTTTTGTTATTAGTGCTACCTTGATTTCAAACAAGGAATATCAATGGTTTTATATGAGGACGGTGAATTCCGGAGATAATAGGCTATACTAAGTACTGCTTTGCTAGCCTTATACATCTTATTTGTTACTCTTTTTTATTTTTCTATGAATGGCGAGACGAGCATGCACGACTTCTATGAATGTTTGGCGGGTGGAATAGATATTGCGGTGGTACCTACCCAGGCGGCCTCTCACAAATGAGAGACCTACCACCAGCAGAAAGATAGATTGTATTGCAAAATAACATTTTATTCCTCTGGATAACAGTTCAATAATTTAATAGAGCATCAAAATTAGTATGGTCTAGGTATTTTTTTTGCTTCAATCTAAGGAATCATTGGCAATAAAACTACAGGTGTGGTTGTATCTGTATCAGCCCATATAAGTCCTACTGCAGGGCACGAGCCTCCTCTACAATTGAGAGTACGATTAAGAGTGGTCAGGCTATATAGTCCACCATGCGAGTTGGCGGACTTTACATTCCATAGAAATTCTTTATGATTTTCATGCTGTTGATATTTTTCTTCACGGTTATATGCGAGATGATTGACTATTAATACCCACATTACTCTGAAAAGTCAGTGGTGTGGTCAAACATGTTGGTAGCCTCGTCTGGTCCGTTTACCTACCACGCACTTTTAACAAATATACATTTCAATATTTCTCAAAGTATACAAATATGCAAAGTACATCAAAACCTGTCACAGGCGGCGACTCACACTTAATAACTTTTTAAAAACACTTCATTGTGTCACAGACAGTTTGAAAGTCCCAATTGGCGTGTTACCAATCTGCATGTAAAGTGTTGTACATAAAGGAAATTTACATTTGTACAAAGCCATTGTCCATCTCGCTGACTCAGGCTGAAAACCTCGGTCGACGGCCTAAACAGAGACTCGCGTTAATGAGCTCGCATTCGACGCCCGGGCAACTTTGTGCCGTTATTTTTTATAATGCAACAAATGAGGATTTACTTATTGAGAGTAACTATAACATCGAGATTGTAAGTATACAGCATTATTTTTGTAAATGCAAGGAAATGATAATAGAAATGGATTTTACTAATAAACATACTTGACATTTACAAAATAGATGGAATGCTATCTGCGGTTGCTTGTTTTTCTTTTTTCTTATCCCTTCGTGTTTATATTGTAGTATGTTTACTTACTATGTACAACTTTAGTTTCGATTAAACTGAGTTACATAATTTACTGGATCAGTTGCATAATAAGGCAATTGGCACATTAAGGCATGGATTTATTTCCTAACACATCTCTATTAATAGTTATTTCCCTCCTAAATACATTATAACCATTGATTACTGAGATTTTATATCTAATTCCCGAATAATCTCGAGATGACGAGTGCAGAGCAGTGATGATACTAATTTCTAAATTCTGAGTAGTATTGCCCCTGTTTAACGCACAGCCTATCATTATCATTCATAAAAGGAAAAATTATGTAAACCCTCTCTAGTCTTTAACAGCTCTTTTACAACTACACAAAAATTATCAAAACATGGTTTAAATGAATTAAAATAGAAGGTTTAAAATAGAACGCTAAAGTAAAATTAATATATAAAATTGATTTAACGATTGAATGATATATGGTGCAAAGTAATACCACCAAAAATAATTAATGATTTCAGCGTCCAAACCGCACACGTTACCGGGAGTATCAACCGCGCGGAACTAAAACACTTCTTTCTCTTAACGTTGTCTGGTAATGACGGACAGTCGTACAATGACAAATATTGCGCGACGGTTTCGGCCTGAGTATACGTCAAACACTATTCTCGGAATTAGAAATGAGTTAACTACGACCATTTGCACTAAAACACGAAATATCATACCCAACTCTTTGGTCAGGTGTTGGATATTTTTTTATTTGTACGTGCTTTATGGTTTACTGTATTTGTGGAGTATTTAAGTATTTCGGTTGTATTTTTTGTTCGCAAGTTAATGTGGGTTAGGTTTGGCGGTGTGTTTGATGACGATTTTAATGAAACTATTTTTGCACGTAATGTCATAAGTCAGGACATTATGACACTTGCAAACGTCATTAGGCTATTTGGGTTCGTGACACAGCTTAATAACATTTTCTTGCATAAGTTCACAACTATCTCCCGAAAGAGGTAGGCAGAGTTGACAGAAATCCACATGTTATTTCCGTTCCATATCGCCTAGAGAGTACATCATAAATATGATGTAAATATGAGTCCAGTTTATCCAAATCGGTATTACCCTCAACAAGGGTCAGGTCAAAAGTACCCTGAACCGACGAGAATGCATGAAGAGGTTGATGAAAGTGGATGAAGCGAAATTAATATTTCAGGATCGAGCAAAATGGTTGCCTATAGTCTCTGCCTATCCCTTTGGGATTAAGACGTGAAGATTATGTATGTTGGAGTTCCGTGGAACACATATAAATATCACAAAAAACGCCTTTCGAGAAATAATTTTGATAGACAAGCTGACGTCATTATCTTTGAAACTACCTACAACATCGATAATAACACAACAGCAGGTGCTTATTAACGCCTATCCAATAATTTGTTCCATTAATATTAACAACATTTTAAACGACCACAACATATTCTTACTGTGAATAATAACAAAGTAAAAATACTAATAACAATACAACCCGACGGTTAAAGATGATATACTATCCAAGAAAATTGTCACCGTATTCGACAGAATTATCCGCGGGCAGATAATTACCGGATAAAATGCTTTAATACTACTTTATAACAATTTCATAATATACACAAAACATGCAAAAATGAACTCTAATACTGTGAAATACAGTCTACGTTATGTGGCGATAAATTTGTAATTTACTCCCTCTCGACGGCACCTATTATCTAAAAGAAAAAAACGCTTATTCCAGCGTCGAATCGATATGTTTCTACGTATCAATTTTTTACTATTATTCCGCAATTATACTTGGAAATATGTCGGCCGTGGTGTCTTTTGTATCTTGCAATTTTTCTTTGCCCAAGTGTCCATCATCGATAAATAAAGACGGCACAAATGTGTAATGTCATAGAAATTGACGGAAATTTATGACGAGTTTATTGTTCGCGTGGAGATGTATAGAACAATCCACCTTTATCTGAGTCAATTTGGTCTTTTTGTAGATTCTATTAGGGCTTGGCGTCGGTCCTAAATTACGAACGTTTTATTATAAAAAACATCGTTAAAAGGAGCTTATTTAAGACATAGAACTAAATTATCAATATTTTAGTTTATATCAGCTTCTTAACGTTTTGACAGCCTCCGAGGCGCTGGTTAGATGCCGTGTGTTCGATCGCCACACCAGGAAAAATATTTGGGTGATCCACAGGTATAGTTTCTGATATCCACGACACACGACTCAATCTTAGTCTGAGGTCAGGACTACGTATGAGACTGTCCCGTCCTCACACCCACTACTGTAACTACTGTGAGCCAGGATCAACAGTGGCCCGCAATGTAATAACACCGAGCATTTAAGCTCGCCGAGTCTCCGAGAATGTCTAACTTGTCTTTAACCCGCAAAGAAATTAATCAGAAAGTGAAATTAATAGGAGGAGTTGGAATTGAATTATTGTCCACTTCCCTCCGTGTAAAGCGGGCGACAAAACAATGAACTTAACAGGAGACAACGAATGAGACTTTTGGTGTATTTATTAGGCAATACTTGTTTCATAAAAAACTTACTGACAACGTGCGCTTATGAGATAAAACGTTCTTAAGACAGTCTCGATATGCTATGTTAAAATAAATGGGCAGAGACCAAAAAGCCACAGGTTTGATATTATCAGATCAACACACAAAACCAGTCCCTCGAAACGTCGTCAAGAAATTAAAAATTAATATACATTTTTTTCCAAAATCAAATATTGAGCTAATTGTAATATTTCTTCAGCGCATGCGTTTCTTATCGATTAAATTTCAAATGAACAATTAACGAGCTCGGCCAGCGACACGGCAAACGGAATGGTTCGATACTATCCGACCATTGTGACATTCTATGTTTTTGGACGTCGTCAAATTCCCCGCGCGGTTGCGATACTTGCGCTCTTTAGTTGTTTTGACGCTGCGGAGCTCAACATTTGGTCCATCCGGATATAAAATTAAGGCACCTTCGCTTAAAAAGCGTCAACTTTGACAGTTTTTTACTGTTCGTATCAAGTGAAAATTTAACGTCCAACGCTCAACGTCGATAATCCGGCGGTGCGAAAAAAAAGCGTCGCGTTATAGATCGGCTTCGTGTGAACAAACTAATGGATTTACATTTGTTTCATTGCAACGTTTTTTTAACGTGCGTTGTTATTGCGTCCATGCAAATGGAACAGTATCGAAGTAGTCCCTCTGGCGACAAAGCTCTAGTGTAAACGTCGATTCATCTGTTTCATAACCTGTACAATATTTTCGGCCTTCGTACTAATCATTTTCTTTTTTACCTAACTTTAGATATCAAATATTAACGATACAAATAAAAAAATATCAAAAGAAAATCTAAATGCGCGGATTTTAGACCATCGTTTAGGTGGTATTGTGATGAATCCTGCTCAGACATACTCTCTAACAGAGAAATATTAATATCGGTTAATACAAAGGAAAGTTACTTCCATGCTTGCTATATTTTTTTTTTTGAGCTTACAGGTTTTTCTGTTCTTTGTGATGTGAGCCCGAAGTTTCTGATACAAGACACAAGGCTTGTTTTTGTCTGAATTTATTTTATCAACAACAAAAACTAATAGTCCAATTAAATATAACAAGGAATAATTTAAATCAATTAATTATTTAATGTAATCGCATGCCACAAGTAGCGAGCGACCAAATGTTGACAATCGCTGAGTTTATGTAATGTTTTTTTGCGACCGCCATGAACAGGTCGGGTTTTGACTTTTGTCTCACAATATTGTATCGATAATCCTTTGTTACAGGTTCGAGTTTAAGCAACGACGATATATTGCTTGTTTATAATATTATAATAACTATATGGTATGGTATGGTGGCAGACTCGCCCTCTATGAAAGTTGGAACAGCAATAAGTTTGGCGAACTGCGGATGTAATTTTATCAACTCTGCTTACCTCTTCAGGAAGATAGATGTCAACTTATGCATGAAAATGGTATTAAGCTGTGTCATGAACCCAAAACATAGCCTAATGCCATTTGCAAGTCTTTTAATGTCCTGATTTATGACATTACGTGCAACAAAGAGATAAGGTTCAAAGTACGAGTAACTCTGTTTGCTGCTGTATTATTCTTAATCGCTAGAATGGTAATTACGCTGCATTCTTCTTCTTTCATTGCCTCTTCAATGTTGCAGGGTTGCCGTTAACTTCTTGTATTCTTCTTTATCATGAGACAGATGGAACTGATTTTGAACGCTGCATAAAACAGTGGAAGACCCCCATCAAAGTGACTTATGCAAATATAGTATTGGATTATATTTGGGTTGCATTGTAATTTTTATATCAGCACGGAAATGTGATTGCAATACTCGTTATAAAAATGGAGTGCAATGAAAAATACAATAAAAACCTAAAAAACTTTAGCCGCCCGAACAGGGACTTGAACCCTGGACCCTTGGATTAAAAGTCCAATGCTCTACCGACTGAGCTATCCGGGCTATACAATACTCACCCAAATTACGAAACATATCGGCAACCGGTATTAACCAAACACGTATTAAAAGATGACTAATATTTTTTTATACACTTGCACGACTAACGGTCATTCATAGAGTTTATAAACTTAAGTTATCGAATATTTTGTCTTTTTCGCTCAAACTCAATTCCAAACTCGTTAGAAAGAGACAAAACATTCGATAACTAAAACAGTTTTTTTTAGGACGTGACCACACGATCTCATGCGACTTTCTTGGAGTTAATCAGCTACGTCGACTTAATCCATTGCTGTCAACCCTCATAATCATAAGGACTTAACGCAGTTTTCAAATGCCGTTAATATATGCTAATATAACTCAAAAACGTTTCATTCATAGACGTCAAAAAACACTAATCAGCTATTTAACAGCTCAAACTTTAAATAAATAAACTGGCTGAGATTCCTGTATAAGTAAATTTTAAGCAGAAAAATGACAGATGACAGAGCTGGAGCTCACTTTCTTTCTGGAAAGTGACAATATTAGTTAAAATATGTAAATAAAACCATTACGAACAGTAAAACTCAATAAACGTTTTATCTCCTGTTAACATAATAAATTAATACACCCAACAGTCACATACATAGTCATAACCCCACACTAAGATCAAGTCTACTACGAGAGACTTTACGGTCTCTCAAACACCAAGACCCGAAACAAATACCTGTGGTTCACAAAAATATTTGTTTCGGTGTGGGGGTCGAACCCGAGGTCTTTCGTTTCACAGCCGGCGTCTTACTAACTGCGCCATAAAGGCTGTCATGATTTATCTAATTTATGTAATTAGATATATAGTTGACTAGCGGTTTTATATGAATAAAGAGGTAAATATCAAACCTATCTATCTAAGAGTAATTTCGAATAGGGTATCCACTGTTCACCATATCTCTCGTCGACAATAATGTTGTATTAAATCACAGATGGTGAGCATTTTGAGTGATTCTCACGGCTCTGTCGCGGTCGTCAGTGTTTAATGACGCCGGACATCGTCGTTAGCGCACGAACAATGGACATTTGCATTGCCCGCCACCGATTGACCAGCCGACAGGTGGATCTACATGAAGCTGTTACAACAAACTGCTTAATTAAATTAAATATTACGTTTATTTAATTATATTGTTTTTATGCTTTTACTGCACATCTATAGTTGGTCTTATAATGTCTTATTCCTGTCCATCCAAAGGTTGCCTGGTAGAAATCACTATTGTACATAATTATGTGTGTACAGTAAAGCATATTTTAATTTTAATTTAATTACGTTAAGTAGAGAGATGTAGTTGATAGTCTCCATCTTATTTTTTTTTTGCAAGGAATAGAGAGACTAGCGTGCCATTAATCTAATGGTAAGCTCTAACTCCGCTCATGCATAGTAGCAAAACCAAACAACACCATGCATTACAAAGCATTTGCCTTTCACTGCGCTCGCCATCCTAAGATATAAGTTTAAGTCTCATTATGTCCAATAGTTAAACTGGGTACAATCTAGTAGTATACTGTATACTCTTTGGTCTTCATCTTCTTATCAAAATGCACCATCATTTGGATAAAAAACGGGTTAGAAAACGATTAGCCGCAGATAATAAAACCTACAAAGGGATAATTAATATTTTTGTAACCTAACATTTTTGTTCGGGATTTCGGTGTTTTATTTTCACTTGCAACTTATGAAACTAAGCGCGTAAGACTTGAACTGTACTATTGGACCAATACTATGAGAAAAAGGTTTATTGGGTCTTTATGTAAAAATTACTATAGTTATTATGAAACTTCTATTTTATTAAGAACTAGCGGCCCGGCCCAGCTTCGCCTGGGTGCATATATTTTTTGATTCCACTCCACATCAAATACATGTTATTTTTCGTATAAACTCTTGTATACCTAAACTTGACGTAGCTGTCTTGCTGTCCGGCTCAATCCCGTCTCATCCGTCTGTTCAGTCTCTTCCCGATCCGTCCCGTCCTTTCTCTTTATTACCCATCTCGTCTTATAACGTGCATTTACATTTCGTCCTATCAAATCTGTCAGCTATCCCAGCCCTCTCCCGTACCTTCCACTCTATTATATCCCGTCTCTCCATATACACATGTACATATAAAGATTGCCTTATGAAATGTTGACATTAAAAACTTTAGCGTTTTTTATTGTCCATCCAATATTCCTTCCCTTATTTCAGCACCAAAATGCTGTTTTTCCAAATAATATTGCACGCCATAACTTTTTGTTAGTAATAAAGTAAAAAAAACATTAAAAAAAAGAATTGGCCAAATTGGTCCAGGCGTTGTTGAGTTATGCGCTTACCAACACATTTTGCGATTCATTTTTATATTATAGAAGAAGATATAGTCCACCCCGCTGGCTTAGTGCGGGTTGGCGGATTTTATTTGACGTAGAAATTAATCCGAAAAGTCAGAGGTGTGACCTGGAATTTGAACCCGTGACCATCGTAAACTTGTTGGCAGTCGCGTCTAGTACGTTACCATATACAAATTAATAAAACCTTCATTCTGCCTTACCAGGTGACGTAAGTAATAAAACAATTAATATTTAAAAATATAAAACTGCATATCGTTTCATTATAATGTCTAGATACGGCATCAACGTAGCAATATTTTTTTTTATTCTTGAGTCTGAAAACAATACTAATGCGGAATTTAAATTTGTCCCCCAGCGCATCTAAAAGTATCAATTCAAAAAACCATGTCCTATCCATGTTTATGAAAACGAAAAATTATAATTAGATATATTTTGGTGTACTCCGGCAAAACGCTTCGATAGAGTATACCTTGTTTAAAACTGTTGCAATAATCTCAAAAAACAATGGGCTATTTTGGTAGATATGGACATCGTTTTATTGACGTGACAACGTCTTAAATTAGGTTGCGGCTGGGAGTCACTTATGAAAAAGTGTAACGCCCGGTAACGTAACGGTGCGCGCGCAGCACTAGAGAATTATTTTTCAGTTTCACCCACTTTTTCCAAAATTGTCCCATAGCCCCCCCCCCCCTGCCTTCCCCCACCCTTATTCCGAAATAGTGCCTATTAGCCTCCCCACGAAACCTACCCCCCCCCCCTCCCCTACCCCCACCCCGAAAATTTACCTCACCCCCCCCAATCCTATCTCGGCCAACATAGGTCGTAGACCCACCGAGTTTGGTATCCTCGGAACCGTCTTGGTGAGGGCTACAAATTGACCCCGCCAGAAATCCCAAATTACGCAAAAAATTACCCCCCAAAAAAAAATATTTTACCTCCAAAACAATTAATTTAAGTTAGCCTCCCCACGAAACCTTCCTCCCCCCCCCCCTCCCTTACCCCCACCCCGAAAATTTACCTCACCCCCCCCCCTTACCCCCACCCCGAAAATTTACCTCGCCCCCCCCAATCCTATCTCGGCCAACATAGGTCGTAGACCCACCGAGTTTGGTATCCTCGGAACCGTCTTGGTGAGGGCTACAAATTGACCCCGCCAGAAATCCCAAATTACGCAAAAAATTACCCCCCCAAAAAAAAATATTTTACCTCCAAAAAATTTATTGACGTGACAACGTCTTAAATTAGGTTGCGGCTGGGAGTCACTTATGAAAAAGTGTAACGCCCGGTAACGTTACGATGAGTCACCGAACGAGAGAGAGGCCCGCCGAATGCCTTGCGTCTCTCTCCCACTCAACTATGATCGGTCTGCCGCGCGCGCAGCACTAGAGAATTAGGCGCATTGAATCGGCGCATGCTTGTGTCTCTGTCTTTGTCTTTCTCGAACGTTCTTGGCGTTGGAAAAACAAGAAAGCGTCACAATACAAGTTCACACGTGTGGTTAAAGTATCGTCAGCTGTGTCTGTAGTGAAAATATGGAGTGCTTAGATTCGTCATTACATGTACAATGTTTTAGTAAACAAAATATATTTCTATAGTTAAAATTTGTGCAATTCTTATTTTCATTCAATTCCTTGTTCCTATTGTGCAATTTAATTATATTCATATCAATAAATATTCTACCGAGAAAAAGACGTTGTCACGTAAAATCTTCGCCCGTAAAACCGACTTTACAGGCAACCATTTTTTTACATTTAACAAAATTACGCGCAAGACGCCGTATCTAGATAATATTATATACACGATGTACACATTTTTTGAATTTTGTTCTATTTCGTCAGCCGTCAATGAAAGACAATGGAAAGATAGATCATTTTACGTTGGATGGTAGTTGAAGCTGGACCGTCTTTTACGTCTCCCGTCAAATAAACAAAGATCAGCCTATATTGGCTGGACGCATCACGCTTGAACGTTACTTAAAAAAAGGTTTTTAGTATCTTCCTTAGAAATATTCCAACTTTTCTAACTCCTGAAACCTTCCCAGGACTTTCACGAATATTTCAAGACCAAAATAAGCCAAATCGGTCCAGTAGTTTTTGAGTTCATCGATGACATACAAATAAACATTTATTTATATACCGGGTATCTCAAGACTGCTACCGAAAACGAAGCCGGGTGGTAGTTTTAGTGGCTACAAACACAATGCAATTAAAAATTTCGCCTAGAAACGCGACAATTTTTTTTATGATTTTTTAAATATCGTTATTTTTGGGTGGTAAATCCATAGTTTTTGCTTAAATAATAATTTAAACTCTTTTATACCTTAGAGTATTTATAAATAAAAGGGTATATACTATTATTTTAGGAAAAAATGTATTTACCACCCAAAAATGGCCATAGGAAAAAAATAACAAAAAAAAATTGTCGCTTTTTTTTGCAACTTTTTCTGTTGCATTGTGTCTGAAGTCGCTTAAAGTACCACCCGGCTTCGTTTTCGGTAGCAGTCTTGATATACCCTGTATATATAGACTAGCGGCCCGACCCAGCATCGCCTGGGTGCATATATTTTTTGATTCCACTCCACACCAAATACATGTTGATTTTCGTATAAACTCTTGTATGCCTAAACTTGACGTAGCTATCCTACTGTCCGGCTCAATCCCGTCTCATCCGCCTGTTCAGTCTCTTCCCAATCCGTCCCGTCCCTTCTCTTTATTATCCATCCCGTTTTATAACGTGCATTTACAGTTCGTCCTAACAAATCTGTCATCTATCCCAGCCCTCTCCCGTACCTTCGATTCTATTTTACTTTATGTCCCTTCTCTCCATAAACATCCATATACATCTTATATATAAAATAGGAATTATTAAAATTTAATATGAGAGTTACACTGAGATAGCAAAATAATAATTGTCAACGTTACTACTACACTTGATGCATAAACAATAATCGTATTGTGTGAGAGAAACAGGAGACCGGCTTCGTTCTCATCCCTACTCCGTGCTGTTTACTGGGTCAGAAGTGACACCTGTAGACATCTGGCGGGGATAACTAATTAAATGACGATTGATCAGTTTTCGACCGGAGAGGAAAAATGATTAAATTACTAAAATGACTATTAAAAAATAAGGGTTGATCGTAGAAGGGTGAAAATGGAGGATTGTGTGTATTTTTGTATGTTGTATCATAAAAAAATAGAAATTAAAAATTTTGTCTAAAAAATAAAAAAAAATTTAGGGTTGGACTACCCCTAACATTTAGGGGGATGAAAAATAGATGTTGGCCGATTCTCAGACCTACTCAATATGCTCACAAAATTTCATGAGAATCGGTCAAGCCGTTTCGGAGGAGTTCGATTACGCACCCCGTGACAGAAGAATTTTATATATTAGATAATAAAATTAACTTTTGTACAGTTTTATATTGCAATACATAAGGATCATGATGTTTACAAAAGCAAAGAGAAATAATACCATTACAGTTTGTTAGATTTTTGCCACATCATACTATTATGATATAACCTACTTTAACTAACTCTTGCTTCCTGTATAATATTAAATATTGTTTTATTAAATATTATCAGCGTTCTTCAATTTTCGATGACGGATTCAGATCAATGTAGACAAATCTATGTGGTTTTCTCAATGCTCGTGATATTAAAAAATGAGGACTAGTGTAAAAATAAAAAATAAAGAAAAAAACAACTCTATATACATACGAACAAAGCGCATGCGCCGGCCCTGCGTAATTTATTGTAAAGACGTTTGTTGAAATATCGAATGTAGTTTGAGATATGTTGATGTCGCGGCGAAAGCAAGGCTATCTTATTGGACTAACGGAAGTATAGACAGAACTGTCTAAAATCTACGCTAAGATAATAAATACGTCATAACTCTACGTTCGTCCCTTTTTTGTGGAAGGAATTGGACAGTTATTAATTCTCAAACCTTTCTGATTAAAGACAAGAGCCTTTAAGAGATTTGTCGAGTTTCGGTATCAATCGTGGTTAAGATAAATCGATATTCTTTTTTGAGTACAGCGACTGATATGGCTGATAGGAGTGGCAGTGGAGGGTGTTTGAGTAGGGTAGTATCGCTTGTACTGCAAGAAGACGAACAAGACGGCCTAGTTTGATTCTCCAATCGGGAAGCGTATGTTATGTGCCCTCATGTTGCGGTGTCATAAAATTATGACAAATGACGTGGCCCTTTACGTGTCTGTCCTTGTTGATTTTAAAATCAGACTTTAAATGTAGAAATATCCCGATTTGTAAATCATACCCTGGATCTCAACGACCGAGTCCTCGTCATAATTACGAAACACGTGTATTCATAATTAAAACTCAAAACATACCATTTAAGTAAAAACGCATTCAGTGCTATCAATGTTGGTATCACATAACCTCATTCTGTCGCAATCAGACGCAGTGCACCTTTACGATGACGCAGAGCAGCGGGCTTCGCAATTAGTGTTGCCAACGTTAAAAAAAAAAATTTACATTACATTAACTTTTACGACAACCACTGATTGGTCTAATGACAAAATGTGGGTAGGTGACGTGGAATTATAATGTGACAGCTTTCTGGGTTTGGTGGTGACCTGGGTTCGATTCTCAGTTTAGACTATTCGGTATGAGTGTTTTTTAAATGTATTTTTAAATGTTGGGTGCAGGTTTAAAAACGTTAGGCGCACTACAGCTGTGTTCAGTGGAATATCTGTTTACCTCTTCGAGGATATTTTCGTAAAATTATACACATATGCTATAGGCCTAACCACTCTCAATCGTAGTCCCGATTGTAGAAGAGGCCCGTGCCCTACAGTGGAACGTATATGGGCTGTTAGAGATAGCTCACCCAAACAACTATTTTTGTCACCATCTATGTCCCAAAATTCATTGCTAATCAATAGACATTTAATGTCAATTAAATAATTACTTAGTGTTCTGTGCTTAGTGTAGATTTTGCGAGGAGAATATATACAAAGGAACATTTTAATTAACATTTAACGTCTCTGAGCTGAGTGATATTCTTTTTAATCGCTGATGTTATACATGTAGGCATAGATTTTAATTAGTACATCTTTACCATCCATGACATTATGTACCATTCAAAATTACAGCCGATTTCTACGCCTTTTTTATTTGAAAACGTTATAAGGTTGATTCACTGAATCGAATACAAGACCTTTGAAAACCTCCACATAAAAGGATTTTCTCCTAAAATCTACTATTTTTTAGGAATATATCTGTATCAGCCCATATACGTCCCACTGCAGGACACGGACCTACTCTATAGAATCGAGAGTACGATTGAGAGTGGTTAGGCTATCTAGTCCACTACGCTGGCCTAGTGACGGACTTTACATACCCTATACATTTTATAAAGCGCTATGGTATGCAGGTTTCCTCACGATGTTTTCCTTCAGCGTAATAGTGCGTGGTGATTGACGATCAATAATACAATCATTATCTATTTCCAAATAGAAATATAATTCTATCAACCCTATCCCCACAAAACCTATTAAGATCGTGAAAAAATAAGGCATATTACGAAAATATCGTACAAAGTTTTATACACAATCAACTCATAATAAGTACATTGTGAAAAATTAATATAATTATTCGGCCTCATGGCTCGAACACTCAGGCCACAACGGTGCGTGTAAAAGAGACACAACACATTTCCCTTCAGTGTGAGCAAGACAACACTAACATGTTATTACCTCCAGCAAATTGATCCGATTATGTAAAAACATCTTGGCGCTTTACATCTGCTACATATTTTTCGCAATTATTATATTTTAAAAAGTTTTTTTCAATAACAAAATAATTTTATTAATGAAATTAAATCGTCGTTACGATGGCAACTCGTAAGCTTTGACGAGGTGATTAAACTAATTACATTAAAATGATAGATAGGCTTCGCGAAATGTCAATTACTTTATTATGTTTTATGTTTTCATCCCAGTTTCTATGTTTTGTATTTAAACTTTAAAGTAATTATGTTGACCTACTGTTATAATAGTGGCAAGAGAAATTATTAAGCAGCTTTCTTTTTTTTTATAAACATGTTCAGGGTGATCATAGCATAGGCTAGGAACGTGAACTGCGTGTAACTATTAAGCTGTCATCAAAACATGCACAGAAGTGTGAAAGAGATAAAACAATGCTGCCAGCAGTCTCGCGATATTCGGTTTATCTTTTTTTTGAAATCTTGTTTGGGTTTATTGTTCATCCAGTTTGTTACATTTGAAAATATTTGCATGATTATTTAAAAGGTTTAGGGCACAAATATTGAAATTTAGTGGCAGTTGAATATAGAAAATATAGACGAAATATTTTTAAAAATACACTATTCTTACGATCCCCTGATCGTTAATAATTAATCTCTTACATCCATTACTTGAACGGGAAGAATCCCTTGCCTAGAGCACTGTTCATGTGAATCTAGACATTCAAAAAGAGCTTTTAAAAAGCAATAAAAAAATCATGCGAAGCTGCTACCGTTTAAAAAACTTAATTCCGAGAAAAAATAAAAATAGTATTGAAAAAAGGAAATGTATGCGCCCGCGCGTCAAAGATTGCCGCCGCGGGAAGATAGATGGCGTCACCTGTACGGTCGAAACAGTAAATCAAAATGGCATGTTTTCTGTCCTTGTCACTTTAATGTGTTTTGTAAATCGCCGTCTCTATCTCGCGATTGTTTATACGCCGAACGGATCGGAAATTATGACTGCTACCCGCATTTATGCGTTTTAATTTATATTTATGTTACCGATGGATTTTGGATGGATGGAATTACTGTAGTAATTTAGACTGGCAATTTTTCTTCAATGCGGAGAAACGCGCGCCGCGGAACACCATATTTGTCTTAATTGCTGCTGTCTAAATTTATGTTTTGTTCAAAATCATTAGGATATGAATGTCAAATAGTCTAGTAACTGCAAAAACACAAGTACTCTTGGATTCGTGAAGATAATTATCTGATGCTTTCATCACTACATAGTACAAAACAAAGTCGCTTTCTCTGTCCCTATGTGCCTTTGTATGCTTAAATCTTTAAAACTACGCAACGGCTTTTGATGCGTTTTTTTTTTAATAGATAGAATGATTCAAGAGAAAGTTTTATATGTATAATACGTACATATTATTGTACAGAAATCTATTTGTACCCGGGCGAAGCTGGGCCGGGCCGCTAGTAAACAACAATAAATATTATTTGATACGTCTTCAATCAAAGCTCTCTATTTAGCAATTTCTATCCGCATACTCGGAATATCCTTTCACACCAACCTTGCCAAGAAATCTTTATTCAATGCGATTGCCTCTGCATTACGTACCTATATATTTCTATGTTCTATATCTGATTATGATTAATTTATAAATTCTTGCATTTTAACGTTAGTCGTGTGCGGTTCGTTCAGTTTTTATTCCTTGTATTAAGAAGCACGCTTGGAAGGCTACGAAATGTTTTTGCGTTGTTAATAGAGATGTGCCTTCTATTCGAATGTTAATCGATTGTGGTTAATCGAAGTGAAACGGAAGGCACTGATTGGAGTTAATAAAGATGAGTTTTGTATTAGTTATTTATTTTATTTTTATTGTTCATGATATACAACCAGAAATTATAATAGTAAGTACATAGAGATAAACACTAACAAATGGCGGTTTAATCGCACTTTGGCAATCTTTACCAGACAAAATATGGCTAGATAACTATCCAAAAAAATATCAAATATTTTATTTTCGTTGCTAGCTTATATAAGTAATTAAAATTACTTTCTTCTTTTGTATTCAGAAAAATCAACCGTACTCGCGTTGTCTTCAAATTATTGATTCCTTAGCGTTTGCATAATGACTTGCAATTTGATATTTTGTTTGCCCATTCTCCATTATATATGTTAAACTATAAGAAATAACCACTATATTCATGAATATATTAAAAGAACATGAATCATAAATTCTGGTTTTAATTCCAATAAATAAATGTGTGAATTATGTAAACTGACAACTTGACAGCACAAAAACACAACCTGAGCAAATTACCAATTTCAACAAGTTTGAATCGATCGATTCTGCTGACAAGTCACGTCTCTATTCGAGTAATCATCGAGCCTCCCAACCCTCGTCACATCTCTAGTTATTAACCAAGCGCGCCATTACAAATTCAAATATTGCTACTATTCAAAAATTTCATAAACATCAGATTATCTTCGCAATTAACGCTCAACAATTGAAGGTTGAATATTTTTAGAAAAAAGTCGATCGAAGTAATGACACGCACCTGTCCCAAACACCATCATATGATGACCTTTGTCGCTTAATATTCTATTTAGTACAAGGGCTCAAACAACTCTGGTACATCAAACTCCAGTGTTGTACAAAAAAATCGAATATTCTAAAAGTTGATTACGAGACATCGATACATGAATACATTAATCGATATAAAAGGTTAAAATACAAAAACTCTCGTATACATTAATGATATTAATTGCGAAATTATGTATCAATCATGATTAACGTCGCGTTTGATGTATGGCTACACACTTTACGAATAATTAAAGGTAAATTTTTATTTTGTAGTTTTTTATAGCGAAATTATTTTACTGTCTTTATTAAACGGCAGTTTGTTTCGTGTCCGCAGCCGATAATTTAAAAATGGAACAGATTAATCTCAATTGCACCTTATGGACATTTAAAAAAAAACTCAAAGATAAATAGCGTTAGTGTTACAAAACGCTGACATTTAATTTAAACACATATTTTGAGTGAACAAAATATGAGGGCGAAAAAAATTAAAAACACTTAGTTGTAAATGGATCCATATTTTTTGTCCGTTGTAGAATCGTCGTGAATTGAAATTCTTGATAAACTATTAAAGGTACTATCGGTAAAGGATGATAGTATTGCAAACATTTCATTTATTACAATTATGAGTTCACTAACCTCTGAATAAGGGTGCCCAAGACGTGCGAGGTCTCCTATCTTTTTAATAATTATGGTTGCAAGTTTTTATTAACAATCAATATTATATTAAGTTGGCTCTATACAAATTATTATACCACAAGGGAATAATATATTTTTTCCCTGCCTGATGGCTTACAGAAACAAAAATAGAAATCAATACCTGATTGTGGTCATCAAAAACATGAAGACGTGGCTTAGGCCTTATTGAATTACAAACACACAATACAAACTTACCTACTACAAATGACGAGGCTGTATGGGCAAGAACCCTTTGACTTCCCAACAAATGGGAAAAGGGTTAAAAAAATGATCGTGGTCAATATCGTAATGTTACCAGGATTGAAACTAATTTAGACCGGCCAGTTTATACAGCATATGTATAAAAAAAACAAGATTTTAGCATTTTTAGATACATGCATAAATACACTGACGCCATTTTCCCAGGGTAGGCAGAGGTGTGAGAACACCCACATTTTGCCTTGTGTGTTCCGTCCCACGATGTGACAGGAGGCGAGCCTAGCGCAATATCAGGCACAAATTCCTGACTACGGGCTGATAATGAATAACAATTAATTAATTAAGTGAATATTTTATTATTAAATCCTATATTAAACTCATTGACGAATATTGCTTATCCTATAAAATACATATGATATATATTTTTTAATTACTCATAAAGACCGAACCGTGCCTGGTGAAAATGTTCCCATTATACTGGCAACATTGCCTCTTTAGATTGCCAGAGATATATGTTGCACCAGGAAAGAATTAATTAATATTATTTAACATTTTTAAATGTATATAATTTCCATACAGACGTCAGGATCCTAAAATGTTTAAACATGATTTGTATTGAGAGCTGATGTAGTAAAGCTGAAGAGTTTTAACAAGTAAATCTTTGGAACTAACATGGTTATTTTTTCTATCAATACATCTCGATTTTCTATGAGATAGAAGTAACCTGATTATGCCAAAAAAATAACTGGAATTTTAACGAAGCTCTACCATTTTTTTATTTTTGGTAGACTCCTTATTGCTATTATATCTATTTTAAAAAATAGATTTATTATAAACCTTACTTTAATTATTGTGGGGAAATATAAAGTTATTGCAAATAAACCCAGGTGCAACTGCTAGTCGAATCATAAAATAAAAGAAATAGCATAACTGTCATAGCTCTTCACAAAATATTGTATGTCATATCCTTAAACAATTAACTTTAACTAAAAAATATAAAACATGAAGCCATTTTATGTCTGGCTGAAGATCTTCCAACATTTACCTATTTGATAAAAATAACTTGTTCTCTCCGGTAAAAAACACTCATTGTTGAATTTAAACTTTAAGCTTGATGTTCGCCAGATCTCATCTAGCGACTTTTTGCACAACAATTAAAATATCTCACATAAAATCTCGAGAAAAAAAAATACAAAATTGTTTTATTTAAATAAAGAATAATATTATTTTATACTGTAATAAATTTTAAATTAAAATTCATTATTGACGATTAAAGATTATTCAATAATAAGCAATTATGTACATCAGATATTTTCACGCTATTCCGTTTTAACCCTGAACTGCTATACAAACTCAGGTACAAAATAGGGGGTATGCTATACCAAACTTAACAATTCAACATTCAATAATCAGTGAATTACATCGGATAATTTCACACTATATTTAACCCTTTACTGTAAACTTATATGCAATGTGGGTAGGTTATACCGCGTACATAAAGTCGATAATACACGTAATGAAATATTCATTAAGTGGCTCGATGTTGTTATCTAAATGTTTAATTTGGTTAATAATAAAAATTGCGAGCATGGCCGTGTGCAGCGGTAATGGCCGGCGGACGGCTAATTTCTTACCATCTGATAACATCCCAGGATCTCCACGTAATAAGAACACCGTGCGGGAAGATCTACTCATGTTTTAGACATGGACGGGTTAATTAAAATTAAATTCTTTTATCAAATAATTTTTCTAAAGATTTTTTGAATCGTTAATTTCTGGTTCCGCTTCGGAACGTGTTGATGCTGCGAAGAAGAAACAGCGCAAGAAACTCCCTCAGCAACACGAACTGTCTTTTATTTATATAGCCATTTAAAGTTATAAATAATTTAATGATTACGTAGTTAATTTTGGAATAGATTACGTAAATCTTTAAAATAAACCAGTTATGATCATTGTCCCTACGATTTTTTCTGCTATCCAATTCTAAACATTTTATCACTTCGAAGTTCTAGCCAAAACGCGTTTTATACCTAATTAACTTACTCCAAGTGAACTTATGGTGAATATATAAAAAGGATAGCTCAACCGGATTGATATCCTTGCCTTAGAAAACTGTCAAGATAAAATATCTTTATTACTGAATTAAGCTAATATAAGAGTAAGGAATAAATATCAACTATAATAAAATATCACACCTACATCGAGTGTTGTCCAAGGGCAGCAGAGATTTTTTCAGAGTTCGATCCAAAACACAACAGTGCATTTACACTGCTGTTTGACGGGAAAAATGGACATTACGGTGGTAGCTACCCAGACGGCCTCTCACATATGAGAGAATATTTTATACTTACTATCATTAACCTCTTCGACAAAAATAAAGCTATATATTATAGCCACCTCTAACACATTATAAATACAACAACATCTCAACGAAAGCGTAATGAAAAAATAATTTAACATGATTTATAGCTTACTCAGACCTCCGCAAATTGCCGCCAGTTTGGGACGTTTAACTTAAGTACGGGCTGCGTGTGCGCATTAAAAAAAAACACCAACGCGACCGAAAATCGCGCGAAACATCTTACAAGCGATATTTTCATAGCAATTTCATAAACACATACCACCAATGCAAATATGAGTACATACTCGATTTGAAATTCGAATTATTATTATTTACGATGCGGCGGTTTTTAAAATAAGAACACGGAGTGTGACGTAATTGAATTCAACATCACCTGTGTTCACTAAAGAAGTTAAGTCTTTGAAACATGGTCAAATTAAGATTCAAGATAAATATAAAAGTATATGAAGTGCGTGGTGGCCTATTGGTAAACGGACTAGACGCGACTGCCAACATGTTAACGGTGGTCGCGGGTTCGAATCCCAGGGCACACCTCTAACTTTTCGGAGTCATGTGTGTATTGATAGTCAATCACTACGCACTAAAACGGTGAAGGAAAACATCGTGAGGAAACCTGCATACCATAGCGATTTATAAAATTTCTATGGTAATGTAAGTCCGCCAACCCGCACTAGGCCAGCGTGGTGGACTGTATGGCCTAACCACCCTCAATCGTACTCTCGATTGTCCCAGGAGGCCCATGCCCTGCAGTGGGACGTTTATGGGCTGATACAGATAAATATAAAAAATCGCCGATGAAATCCTTAAAATATAGTTTCATTTTGTTAACTCCGTGGCGCAGTTAGAAGTCTGTGAAACGTGAGGCCGCTGGTTCGATCCCTCCACCGGAAAAAAAATTATGTGATCTATAAGTATTTGTTTGGGGTCTGGGAGTTTGTGAGACCGAAATGTCTCTCGTAGTTTCAGATACCCACGGCACAAAATTCGAATTTAGTGTGGGGTCAGGACTATGTATGTGACTTTTTGTGAATTAATTTATTTACGCGCGGCAACGTGTCGCTTTGTGGATTTAGCCTGTGTATATCCATTTTGTCGTCATAAAATTGTTTCGACAGATAAGAAATAAGGTAACTATCTCTTGAAAATGAGACTTTTACTACTTTACTTCAAAAAGTTCGTTTATAATTATTTGATCATCATTCATAAAAAAAAAATACGGAAGACTGCTCTCTCTCTCTCCTTTCTGTTATCTCTTTCCAAAAGTTGTCCGTAGGAGATTTTAATAGACTAGCATAGTGCAATTGGAGGCTTACTTACTTACTTTAAATATAGTTATTTTTTTGCTTATTCTGGTGTAAGAATAGTAGGAAATCAATAAATAAAAAAATTGACGTAGGGGCCTAATATATTGCACAAATTAGACGTACATATAAGCTGGCAACATCCGCGTAAAAAAACTATTCAATCCGAAAGCGAAATTACAAACGTAGCTTCTTATTTGGTAAATTATCAAGTGCTTAAAGCGCCTTAAGCGATCTCTTGCGCTTTCACGTGTTTGCTCAGCCATTCAATAGTGGCGTTTTATGGTAGTGTTATACTATCTGTATCTGTATCAGCCCACATACGTCCCACTGCAGGGCACGGGCCTACTCTACAATCGACAGTACGATTAAGAGTGGTTAGGCCATATAGTCCACCACGCTGGCCTAGTGCGGGTTGGCGGACTTACATACCATAGAAATTCTTATAAATTGCTATGTTATGCAGGTTTCCTCACCATGTTTTCCTTCACCGTTTTAGTGCGTGGTGATTGACTATCAATACACACATGACTTCGAAAAGTCAGAGGTGTGCCCTGGGATTCGAACCCGCAACCACCGTGAACATGTTGGCAGCCGCGTCGAGTCCGCTTTCACGGCTATGCAGGTAATATTACTGCTACTGTGACCAACAATCAGATGCAAATTAGAAATAATTACTGATTAATAATCGTCAAAGCGCGTGGTAACGGACCAAACGCGACTAATATGTTCACGGTGGTCGCGGGTGCAAATCCCAGCTCACATTTGACTTTTCGGAGTCATGTGTGTATTGATAGTCAATCACTAGGCACTATAAACGTAAAGGAAGATATCGTAAGGAAACCGGAATACCAAAATGTTATGTGAGAATTTCTATGGTATGTATAGCCCGCCAACATACAGTAGGCGGGGGTGGTGAAATAAATAGCCTAATCCCTCTCAATCGTACTATCGATTGTGAAAGAGATCCGTGCCCTATAGACGTATATGGGCTGATACAGAATACAAAATAAGTGATTGTTTTTCATATTTCTTTATTTATTTAATGGGAACTCAAATGTACCAGATAAATGCATTTATAAAATTTGAATTTAGAACTCTTAACTAAAGAGAAGATATTTGAAATGAAAGTGGCCAGTACGACAAAACACCAATCTCATATGTTACCAAATATAATAAAGATTGAGCCAACTACGTTATTACTGTGGGGTGGATAGGATGTGGTGGTGGGTAGGATGTGTACAACTGTCATGTGTATTTATTTATTTGTTTTTTTTTTTCAATACAAGTTGTTAAATTGTCAAAGCAAATGCATGTATGACATGTGCAGGTCGCATTGCTGGTAAATTGTTTCATATTACAAATGCACATATTATACCATCATTACAGTGGCAATTCATTATTTGAATATCTTGTAAATTTCACATTGTTATGCTAATGTGATTGAACTGTGTGGCGTCTGTAGACTGTATGTTATTGGGTCTAATTTTCAATTCAGAGACCAAGCATTCAATGAGACAAGATGTTTGTTTTTGAAAAGATTAGGAGTTATAAAAATAAAAAAAAGTCAGCTTGGTACAGACCTATAACTTAAAGAAAAAGTAATAGGCAGATTATGCATTTTTTTTCTCATTGCACATGTTGACTACATATTATTCTTTTTTTCTAATAATAAATGTTTTTTTTTATTGATTGGTATTTAATAGTATTGAAATATCAATAAATAAATGAGGAAACACACATAACAAAACGTAATTACTAATTACTAACGTCACACAACACAACGTGTTTAATAACCCTAATAAAAGCCATAAAAACAATTAAACAACAATCAGAGTGACGCAGTGGCTATTAGAACCATGGTCGAAAGTGCCCCGCGCTGGCCGAATCCTCAGTAATTGCGGGTTAACCGCGCGATATCCGATACACATAACTCGTTGCGGTAACCCTTACCCTAAGTTTGACATGCTGGCCATTTCGACCCGGACATGTAGGGCTGGTGCACTGGACTTGTTAAAAAGAACTACATTCATGTCTTTGTGTGTTGTTAAGTTGGATTTTGTTTGCAGTGAAGAGGGATATTTTTAACAAAATTTATTTTGAAAAGTCCGAAGTAATTACACGAGAAAGTATAAATTCTATATTGTTAAATCTGAGGCGTCACAAAAATTCAGGAAGAATTTTCTAAGAATTTTAAAACACCTTATATCCATTACCCTTCTACCATTACCCATATCAGCGTAAGTATAAGTGCGCACTGCCTCGGTGGCATAGTTGTACTACTGTACGACTATAACGCTATGATATTGGACTTTTCTAACTATTATCAGTCTGGAGACAGGGATTTGTGCCTGATATAACGATAGGCTTATCCCCTATCACGTCGTGGAAAGGAATCTACAAGGTGAAAAGTAGGTGTCCCGGTAGCACCTCTACCCACCCCTTCTGTCTGTCTGTATCAGCCCATATACGTCCCACTGCAGGGCACGGGCCTACTCTACAATCGACAGTACGATTGAGAGTGGTTAAGCCATATAGTCCACCACGCTGGCCTAGTGCGGGTTGGCGGACTTACATACCATAGAAATTTTTATAAACCGCTATGGTATGCAGGTTTCCTCACGATGTTTTGTTTCACCATTTTTAGTGCGTGGTGATTGACTATCAATACACACATGACTCCGAAAAGTCACAGGTGTGCCCTGGGATTCGAACCCGCGACCACCGTGAACATGTTGGCAGTCGCTTCTAGTCCGTTTACCAACAGGCCACCACGCACTACTAAGTTATGTATGTACTTGTGCATAATTCTATGTACAGTTCATAAAATTTGTATTTCATATTTATTCCTGCTCTGGCAAAACAAAACCAATATTTTCTCTAAACACACATCATCTTCAACATAGCAATTTAAAAATAACTAAACTAAACACTAACCACTCCTGACAGCCCTACGCAAGTACATTGGCATTGTTATCTAAGCCGCAAAATAAGCGGCTGACCGCTGCGATGCCGGGTGCCGAATATCACCGGTCCATTGAATTGCAACGCGACACCCCTACCACGGGACTTTTAAATTTCGTACTTAATTGACATTGTGTGGATCTTAGAGTATTTATATAAAGAGGGAGCGCTGTCGTACATTCGCGTCTTGAAAAACGTAGATATTTTCTTGGTCGTAATGTTGGTAGCGCCCCTACATTAGTGAAAATTTAATTAATTATTTAGCAATATTAAATTCTTTGATAAACGAAATTATATTTAGCTATTATCCTTTTAAAACGAGTTTGAACGAAATTAAATAGACCTAAACTACTAATTTTAATTTTTATTTTCAAATAATTTATGTATGTTGCACAACCTGTTCAAATATTAGCCAATAGGAGGGTAGAAAAAGGTGGCCCGGCACCACCATTTTTATCTACGTTTTTGAAGTACCAGCGCTCCCTCTATATATATACTCTTAGAGTATACCACCTCTTTTTGTTCCCACATCCAGTATAAATTGTGACAGCTTGGAATACGCATGACTTACATGAAAAAGAAAAATCAAAAAATGTAGTTTAGCGCTGTCGAATACCAGCCAAAATTATTTTAGGGGTTAATTATTAACTGTGTACTCGTTTATCATCGACAATAAATCCAATTTCTTATTAATTAACCAGAAACAATTTAAATCATTTTACAGAAAAACATTCATATTTTTGAATTTTCGAACGCCTTTTTATTCAATGTTGCAAGTAATTAAATACTTGAAATTCCGAAAAAGTACTGGCATAATTTTTAAGTAATAAATATAAAATATTTGAATTTGGAGCGAAATAAATTATAATAAGCCAAGTTTGAGTTTTATTTTTCATTTATTATTAATATTTTGTATTATGGTTGCTAAAAACAATGTAACGTGAATATGTCAATTTCCGTTTATTTATTTATTTATATATTTTTCGTGGAAAAGTCATTTATCGGCAACATTAATATAGCAGTGCTACCAACATTACGAACAAGAAAATATCTACTTTTTGAAGTCACAAATGCATGACAGCGCTCCCTCTATATATAAATACTCTAAGTATATACTCTAAGGTGTGGATATAACGAAATATAATTGTATTTTAATATAATAAATATTTTTTTACGAAAATTTAATTATCTCTCTATACTAAGAAATAAAAAATATAATATAATCCGTACAAAATCTAAATTAGATAAATTGTTTTTTTCAGATGTATATTAATTATCGTGGGCATTTACACCTTTAAGTACAGGCCTCCTCAAAGATTCCATTGATTGATGTTAAAATTGCTTGATGCCTTGCGACAGGCATCAAGTCATCCATGATGGTTTGTAATTGAAATATATGTATAAAAAATATTATCCTTCCTGTTTTAGAAGTAGTCGTTTAATGAACACTTCATATTATAGTTTGAATACTTGCTTATATGATTTTATGTAAAAAAAGTAGACGGCAACCCTATCTTTCTAATTACAATAGATAATTAAAGGAAGAAATTAAATATATAGATATATGTTTGTTTATTCTGAGAAAATTTTTGGGATCTGTTTTACATTAAATATTAATTTCTTGAGATGCTAAATGGATTTTTCCCTATTCCATAACCTCCAAACTGACAACATATACAATAATAAAATAATACGCCACACTAAAGCTCAGCCCAAAACGATAAGACTTTAGAATGGAGGTCGATGGGGGATTACGAACGGACCCTCTGCAAATATTTGTATTTCGACAGGCAGATTAAAATATTACGATGGTCAATTTGTTTGCATTAATTTAGTTCTTGTTTACCTTTGGTTTAGTTTTGTAGTTTATTTGATGTTAGTGTTAAAATATCAACAACAGTACGTACTCATATTTACTGGAATATTAGATCACCTTGTCCCTTCTAATCCTTTGCGGTAGTCATATTCGAAGCGAAAACTTCACTTACCTCCGCAATTCGTACAAAAAATAACAAATATGCAAAGGCTTTCGCCGTTAAATCATTAATAATAGACTTGAAAAGCCACTATTAATCAAAATAAAATAACAAGTATTTTATAAAAGTTCTTACCTGTCAGACCAGCACAACGCATCGTCACGATACCTGAAAAATAAAATCTTTTTTACTAAAACTTTCCAATATTACTGGTAGCAATATTCGTGTAGAGGCGTACAGAGGTTTTTGTGCTCGGTATCGTGTGGAGAAAATGTTGTTTACTAATATATATAGTACTAATATATTTAGTAACGGGAATACGGGATTATGGAAAAAAATCAATATTAACTGGTAGCCAAATGAATATACTTGTAGTTAATTGTAATGAACGAGACAAGCATCCATGGACAGTAACTAAACCAAACAGCACCATGAATTACAAAGCATTGCTCGGCACTCTACTGAGCTCGCAATTCTGGGGCATAAGATGTAAAGTCTCAATATATCCAGTAGTTACTAGGCTACGATGCCCTTCAAACCGAAACACAACAATGCATTTACACTAAAATTTGGCGGGAGAATTAGACAATGCGGTAGTACCTACTCAGGCGGCCTCTCACATATGAGAGACCTACCAATGCATATTCCTAAGGCGATGCAGCTGTCAACTTACGTTACGTTAGCCTCATTCTTATTTACCAAAATCAAAAAGTCTCTTACAACTTTCTTATGCTTGTATAAATATGTTATGTTAGGTATTAATAATTTTATGTGACCCAATGAGGGTGAAATTGTTTTTTAAAACCCTTTTGAAATAATAAAAAGAAAAAACTTTCTTACGAACAAACACCTTTCTCACTATCCTACAATGTGTCATAGACAAATTAAAACCATCTCGTGTGTAACAGTGTTTAGGTGACCACACGCATAACCTAAAGCGGACATCGTCATAACATGTTACGCAGAAAAAATCACGCATCAGTATTATATGGTAAGCCCTGGTCGACTTATTGATCCGACAATACGCCGGTTTTAGTATCGATATAGTACTGCTGGAAGGGTCGCTGTACATTTCAATGAAAATTTAAAGAATATACTTTTGGTATTATCTTTTAGAGCTAGAGGGAAAAGGAAAACTGACACAATACCGCTTGCCCAGTTCTCCTGTTTGCGTTAGGTGCTGTATACCTACCACGCTAGCCTATTAAGCATTGATGGACACATAACACAGAAAATCTTATTAAAATCTCTATGGTATGCAATTTTGCTCACGGTATTTTCTTGGCTATTAAAGTGCCTGATAATTTACCCACAATCCTTACTAATAATTAAAACGCGAAAGTGTGTATGTCTGGATGTTTGTGACTCATTCACGCAAAATGGCTGGACCTATTTTGATGAAATTTATTTATTAGTAGCTGACACCCTAGATTAACACGAAAGTTTTACTTCTCATCCCGAAAAATTTAGTGCCCGTGGAATGAATTAATAATTAAAAAATATATACCGGGTATCTCAAGACTGCTACCGAAAACGAAGCCGGGTGGTAGTTTTAGTGACTACAAACACAATGCAATCAAAAATTTCGCAAAGAAACGCGACAATTATTTTTTATGATTTTTTTAATATCGTCATTTTTGGGTGGTAAATCCATAGTTTTTGTTAAATAATAATTTAAACTCTTTTATACCTTAGAGTATTTATAAATAAAAGGGTATAAACTATTATTTTAGGAAAAAATGTATTTACCACCCAAATATGGCCATAGGAAAAAAATAACAGAAAAAAAATTGTCGCTTTTTTTTTCAACTTTTTCTGTTGCATTGTGTCTGAAGTCGCCTAGACTACCACCCGGCTTCGTTTTCGGTAGCAGTCTTGATATACCCTGTATTTACTACTCTTTCTAACTGAAATGTATGGCACGGGATAGGAGACGCAAGAATTGCATGCTTTTCGTCCATATAACGGGATGGGACAGAAAAGAAACATAACGCGAAATACACATAATATGAATCTAAAAAGTCATAACCATGCCATAAGTTTCGAACACCGTCTCGGTAGATTATGTCCGGTTCGTTATCAATTTATTATTAACTAGCGGCCCGGCCCAGCTTCGCCCGGGTACAAATAGATTTCTGTACAATAATATATACGTACTATACATATAAACCTTCCTCTTGAATCACTCTATCTATTAAAAAAAAACCGCATCAAAATTCGTTGCGTAGTTTTAAAGATTTAAGCATACAAAGGGACAGAGCAAGCGACTTTGTATTGTACTATGTAGTGATGATATTATAAAAGCTGCAAAGTCGATACCTATGTGTTACTATATACCGGGTATCTCAAGACTGCTACCGAAAACGAAGCCGGGTGGTAGTTTTAGTGACTAAAAACACAATACAACTAAAAATTTCGCAAAGAAACGCGACAGTTATTTTTATGATTTTTTAAATATCGTCATTTTTGGGTGGTAAATCCATCGTTTTTGCTAAAATAATATTATAAACACTTTTCTACCTTAGATTATTTATAAATAAAAGGGTATACACTATTATTTTAGGAAAAAATGTATTTACCACCCAAATATGGTCAAAAGAAAAAAATAACAAAAAAAATTGTCGCTTTTTTTCTGCAACTTTTTCTGTTGCATTGTGTCTGAGGTCGCTTAAACTACCACCCGGCTTCGTTTTCGGTAGCAGTCTTGATATACCCTGTATACATACATACATGTGTAAACTGGTGCTAACTAGTAAAACAGTAACAACAGCACCATCCCGTATAATTACGACGCCCCGGGCCTCTTCCACCATCCAACATCTTCGATACATTTTCAGTCTGACGACCTCCCAAGAGCGATATGAATAATTCACATCGCCCGTCCAACTATTAATAACTAGTTGTTTGCACATTACCGGACATCGGGAAACGTATTATCTAAAGACCATGGATATATTATAAGGACTAATATAATTAAATTAATATTGAAGCCTTTATAAATAGTAGTAATTGAAAGTTGAACTTTTTGGTCGGGAATTACAGGCAGTTATTAAGTGGCATTCGTGTTAAGAAGATGTTATAATAATGGTTTTTCAATTGTTGGAGTAAAGTGGCGTGACTTTGTATATTCTCATCCGATGTTGGATAATAATTTGCTAAACAATTTTATAAACCATGTTAAATTAATTATATTTTAAAAATCAGCCGCATATTTGATGTATTTCGCTTCTGTACCGCTGAAGGAAAGCCGCTGAGTATGAGAAACGAAAAGTTGTAAATTCGATCAATAAAATAACACATCGTTTAAGAGGTAATCGACTCGTACTATCCAAAGATCTTTATCAAAAAATCAGATGTTACTCTATTAGTTTTCAAACACTTTTTTATGTTAACTAAAACAGAAAGAAATAGTTTTTATTATTGACACAACTTATACGTATAAACAAAAAATATATGTTTTTTGGCCAAATTATTGTACCACATCAACCAATGTGCAACCAACTTTATTATGCTTATTCAATTAAATGGTTTCTTAAATTTACGCGAATGTTACACATTGAAATAAAACTATTATTTACGGACTTTAATTTTTACATTTTCAACTTCACGACGACGCGACGCGACGTTTTAATTAAATTACAGCTTTCATGGTAAAAAAATGTATGAATATCGATTTCGTTCGTTCGTGCCTCGTGGTCAAAAATGTATCTATGACAGTAAAAATCAAACCGAATCCGCGATAAAATCTGTAAATAATAGTTTTATTTCAACTTTATTGTTTATTCGAATACATAAACCTTAGACTATCATTTACAAGAATTATTTAATACTTCACCTAAGAGCAGATCACTTAAATTCCATTGCACTGACCTATCAAGCACCGCGGAACATAAACCCGTTGACAACCATTAGCATTTCTCTCATTAGCATTTAATTAACTAAGTCAATAGGTGAAATCATTCGAGCTAAACAGGTCACGCCTTTGTCACTTTCATAGAACGCAGGTACTATGGACAGAATGGACTATTGTGGCACAGAAATGCTAAGGAGGCTCGGAATAATAAAGCGTTTAGCGTAATAGGTGCTAATTATGGAAAATGGACGTGCTGTGTTTGCTTAGGCGTTTAGTAAAATTAAGGTGGTGTATTTGGAAAGGAATTTCCGCCAACCCGCATTAGGCCAGCGTGGAGGACTATATGGCCTAACCACTCTCAATCGATCTCTCGATTGTAGAAGAGGCCCGTGCCCTGCAGTGGGACGTATATGGGCTGATATAGATTTGGAATGGATAAAGCTTTACAACACACGCCTTTTCCCAGAAGGGGTAGGCAACGATGCAACCAGGATATATTTCGCCTTGTATGTTTCATTCCATGATGTAGTAGGGATATATGTGATTTAATATCATCAAATCTTTTTCTCATTTTAACTTTTCAGTATAAAAATCCCCCAAACAAACTCAAGAATTCACCAAACACATCAACAGTGGATACATTAATATTTCCAACATATTTTGGTTTAAAACCATACGGGAGGAGTTCGGAGTTCCCTCAGCCCTCAGTAATGGCACATCTGTATGCGAGACGCGAGCGGCTTCCGATATTACAGCGGAACTGGCGTCGCCCGGCGTAGGAAATTAGATCTATACAGGCCTGTGTGGCAGGCATAGCTTGGGAAGATTTGGGCGTAATATGATAAGCAGGTATGAGTATTCGTGTAACTTGAAAAAACTTAAACTAACAAAAGGCACATAATATTGTCCACATAATTTCGATGTAAATTTTTTTCATCGATAAAATATTTTGACTCGTTCTTCAGATAAAGATACAGGTATAAATCCATATAGAGTAAGCAGTATTCATACTATCTAAAAGCCACACGCGGGTTGGACTATTGTTTTTGTTTCCGACTAGTGTTTTTCGAACCGGTGCTAAAGTCCGTTTTTTCACTCAATCTTTGGCATTTGACCCAGTATTCATGAGAGCATATGTGAGAAACTGTCTCGGCAGGTACCATCGCAATGTGTATTTCCCCCACTAAACAGCAGTCAATGCGCCGTTGTGTTCCGATTTGAAGGACATTGTAGCCAGAGTAACTACAGAAGGTAATGAGACTAAACGTCTTTTATCTCAGGATGGCGAGTGCAGTGTAATGGCAAACATTGCTTTGTAATTCATGATGTTTAGTTAGGTACTCTTCATCGTATCGCTTGCCATCATGCAGCATGCTTTTTTGAGATTGCAATTTAAAAAGCCCTGATTGTAAAACCATAGGCTCTGTTCTTGTTTAACGATTTTATCACTCCAGCGAGTCTGTTCAATCATCGCCACAGTCCGGTCTTGACATCCCTTTGTAACTTTAATACTGTTTTAATGATTTTATTACCCCAGCCAGTCTATGTACAGAGAATTAACTCGGTCGCTGTTAAAGTATAGAAATATGCGATAATGAGCGGCATAGGCGCGGAATCTACATAATTGTATATCTGTGGTGTTGCCATTTTCCGTCGCAAATTGTTGGCAGGTCTGTTCGGACTTTTAAGTGGTCAGCTGTTGGGTATACCGGGTATCTCAAGACTGCTACCGAAAACGAAGCCGGGTGGTAGTTTTAGTGGCTACAAACACAATGCAATTAAAAATTTCGCATAGAAACGCGACAATTTTTTTTTTGTTATTTTTTTCCTATGGCCATATTTGGGTGGTAAATACATTTTTTCCTAAAATAATAGTGTATACCCTTTTATTTATAAATACTCTAAGGTATAAAAGAGTTTAAATTATTATTTTAGCAAAAACTATGGATTTACTACCCAAAAATGACGATATTTAAAAAATCATAAAAAATAATTGTCGCGTTTCTATGCGAAATTTTTAATTGCATTGTGTTTGTAGCCACTAAAACTACCACCCGGCTTCGTTTTCGGTAGCAGTCTTGAGATACCCGGTATAAAGAAATATGGACATAATATTAATTGTACACAGAGGCAAGGCCACGCCTCTATCCGCAAAGGGGTAGGTAGTGCCCACTAAATGTATACTAACATCCCAAGATATAAGAATCGAGACGTGACAATCCAGTCTCGGATAATGTGCAAATCGGATTTCCCAACCTGGGCATCAAAGTCAAAACCACACCATTCACAACTCCTTTCTATCACCAAATAATACAACTAATAACTTGTTATATGTCAACTAATTAAACAAAGAAATCTAAAGCACGACTTTAAGAATGGGAGCAAAAATACTCGAGAAAACTCAGAGTAGGCTACTAGTACGTAGTAATTTGACTTTAATCTTATCTCCAATCAGTTCTACATCTCCAAAAGGCATAATTGAGCAGATTCAGCGCTCCTTGTTCGGTATTTGGCACAAATTGAGCCACCGTGTCGACGTTAAAGTGCTAAACGCCATCGACATGCAAAACTACATCGAAATCTATTTAGCTTTCACTCTTAGACAAATAATGAACGATGTTTCAAACAGAGGCATTGATCGCGCAGTTGGTAGAGTAGGCTTTGAAACGAGGAGCGCGGGTTCGATCATCGCATCAACATTATTGTTTGTGACCTTTAAATATTTAACCGGGGGTTGGGATAGAACCCACGGTCTGTTATTTCAATAAAAAAACAGTCAATTAAAAAACATTTTACTCAAAACCTAACTATAATTAACGAGTCTTTATTAAGTACATATCTAGTGTCATTAAAATCTTTTTTTTTATTGTAATGAATGGCGGGACGAGCAAGCCGTTCGCCTGATGGTAAGCGATACGACCGCTCATAAACAGTAGGAACGTTCCACTGCGCTCGCCATCCTGAGACATAAGATGTTAAGTCTCAATATGTCCAGTAGTTACTCTGGCTACAATGTCCTTCAATCCGAAACACAACAGTGCATTTACGCAGTGTTGTTTCACGGGAGAAATAGACATTGCGGTGGTACCTACCCAGATGGCCTCTCACATATGAGAGACCTACCACCAGTAATCTTCACAAAGTTCATTAATATACCTATCAATAAATTCGCAAATTTGTCTCAAATCCCCAACTCTATATTTCATACCGTTCAATAGGTATCTAAACATGCCAATATTCCGCATACGTGCTCACGCCCCGCGGCAAAAATTTTAATAAAACACCCGACTTCCGCCGAACTCGTCCGTAAATTTGTCGAATGAAATATGTCGAACAATAATCGTCATGAGCGTGAATCGTAAAGTTCCTTATTACACCCCCGCCGAGCGGTGGATAAAGGGAAATCGTGATGAAAATCATTTCGATAAAAATGTTGCGCTCATTTGATTATGTTATCTATGGGGAAAAACATGATGAAAATCTCCCAAAGATGAAATTACCGATACTACTATATTAAGTTCAAAATATCGTTTAAATTTATTTAATTAAAAGAAAAGAATTTTTATATAATTACAAACCGTATTCTTGTGTCTATGTGCTTAATGGACTTCATATCTCTACGACGTTCTCAAGCAAAATCTTCTACGAAAGTATTCTGCGAAACAAAATGTAAAGGCTGATCATTGCCGTGGCACTGAGGTCTTGAAGCCCTTCTAGATAATTAATAATTATAATTTTATTAATTCTAATAATTGTGTTTGCCTTCGTTTGTTTTGGAACAGAACATATTTATTAACGAATACCATAGCTGACTCCCCGTTATTGATTTATCTCAAAGCTCTGTATTCCAATTTCCTCTGTATTCCTCTGTATTCGAAATCGCCAACATTTTTTATATTCATTGACAAAGGAACACATCTATAAATCCTAAACACATGTTAAAAACTCTTTAGCAGCTAACACATTTAAACTTGGAACGTGCACTTTAGAACGTGTTGCCAACTTAAGCGCTATAAAATGTAATCGAATTCGGTTCAGGAACGCTGTAGAACAGCGAACAGTGCAATTGTCAACAGCCGACGCGCCATTTTGCATTTTATAACAGTGCGACGTTATTTTGACACGGTAATGATGGCTATCAATTTTAAGGGTACATGTTTTGTCAATTGTCTGATATTTTTGGATAATGTGTTAATTCTATGAAAATACTTTTTTAACAAATTGATTATTATCATGTGATGACAAAATTAAATAATGACGGGCGGGAAAAAAATAGATCGATTAGATATGTACTCGTATCTTTATTGTGATTATTTTATGTACTATACCGGGTATCTCAAGACTGCTACCGAAAACGAAGCCGGGTGGTAGTTTTAGTGGCTGCAAACACAATGCAATTAAAAATTTCGCATAGAAACGCGACAATTATTTTTTATGATTTTTTAAATATCGTCATTTTTGGGTGGTAAATCCGTAGTTTTTGCCAGGGACCGAAACCGGTATCGAAAATACCGGTATTTTTTGGTATCAACCGAAAAAAATAATACCGGTATTTTTAATGGTAACCGGTATCCGCCAATTTTATTCGATTCCTAGAATTTAACCGGTATCATACCGGTAACCGAAAAAGGGTTACCTTTATGTTTCATGCGAAGTTCCTTATAAGTCAAAGCGGGGGCAGTGCCTGTGTGTGGTTATACCGCCGTTTGTCTTTACTAAACATTATGGCACTATACCACACAATTATCTTTACTCATTTCATGAATTTTTCAACAGAATTACCCACCAAAATTGAAATGAACCGTATCCAGCGATATTGTGTAAACAACACGACAAGTATGATTTTTATTTGTTATGCAACAACAACGCATTTTGTTTTGCATTCAAGGTCTTTTTAGGTTACCGGTATTAAAACGGTTCCCGTATATAAGGGTAACCTTTATATTGCGTCATAGCGGTTACCGAAATCTTAAAGGTAACCGAAATTCGTCGATACCGGTACCGTTATGTCGAATGGGTTTCGGTCCCTGTGCTAAAATAATAATCTAAACTCTTTTATACCTTACGAGTATTTATAAATAAAAGGGCATACACTATTATTTTAGGAAAAAATGTATTTACCACCCAAATATGAAAATAGGAAAAAAATAACAAAAAAATAATTGTCGCTTTTTTTTGCAACTTTTTCTGTTCCATTGTGTCTGAAGTCGTTTAAACTACCACCCGGCTCCGTTTTCGGTAGCAGTCTTGATATACCCTTTATATCAATATATGCACACTGACACTCAGTAATTTCAAACTAAACTGAAGCTTTTTACAACTTGCCTATAGCTAAGTTTTTTGGGCCTTTCAGTTGAAGGATTTAACTAAGAATACCTTCTTTCGATCCACATTAACCACTCCTTAAAAACACTAATACCACAGCTAATAACACATAGTGTACACAACAGTCAACACAAACAGACCCGTGTAATGACAGTTGACCTGCGATCCTGCCTCGCGCGACAAACTTACGCCCATCCGGCACACGCGGCGACAAAGTTGCGCTGCCTCCTCGCCGATGCTTATGCTAATTTGCTGTCTCATTTATGTATTTTGGATATTACTGATAATTACACAGTAAACGAAATCATTGGGAGAAGAAATGGTACCCAATATAGTCCTATTACAAAATTATTATAATCCTGTATACGTATATACTACGATCTTGATCAAATCTATAGGGAACCGTGCAAACTCGACCAAGTAGATAAATGTGCCGTAACCCATACCCAGAGTAGATCTTTAAATAAATAAAAAAAGATAATCAAAATATTCAAACTTATTCAAAAAAGGTTCTAAATTCAAACATCAAATATCCAACATTTGACAGCCCTTGTCAATGGCTATTCCAAATTCAAATTGTGCGAAATTCGTCACGGGTTGTGTATGGCGAGTTATTGCATAATATAACAATAACGCACATCCTCACAGAGGGCGACACCGGTGTTAGAATGATATGGCCACACGCTGATTAATTTAATTTAATTTGATGTTAGTTGCAAGTTGATGTAATGCAGGTAATTAATAATTAGGAGGGACGTTAGGTTCCTATTCACCGCAGCGACCCGGAGCGAGTTGGTGAACTTTGAACTTCTATGGAATTCTTAGATGTAATTCAGGTATGCAAGTTACACAATGTATCAGCCCATATACGTCCCACTGCAGGGCACGGGCCTCCTCTACAATCGAGAGTACGATTGAGAGTGGTTAGGCCATATAGTCCACCACGCTGGCCTAGTGCGGGTTGGCGGACTTACATACCATAGAATTTTTTTATAAATCGCTATGGTATGCAGGTTTCCTCACGATGTTTTCCTTCACCGTTTTAGTGCGTGGTGATTGACTATCAATACACACATGACTCCGAAAAGTCAGAGGTGTGCCCTGGGATTCGAACCCGCGACCACCGTGAACATGTTGGCAGTCGCATCTAGTCCGTTTACCAACAGGCCACCACGCACTCAAGTTACACAATATTAAACGTAATTTCAATGTGGGTTCGTACTACCGACATCTGAAGACTGACTTGGCATTACGATGTGCGACTAATTAACTTACTAAAAATAATTCCAATCGAACAGTATTGTCACGAAAACTAGTTTATATTATTAAATAAATGGTTGAGCTAATAATTAATTTTATATTTTAAATATATTATATAATTATTTTCAGTAATCAAAGCTCCTTGAAGTGCGTGGTCGCCTGTTGGGTAACGGACTAGACGCGGCTGCGTTCATGTTCACGGTGGTCGCGGGTTCGAATCCCAGGGCACACCTCTGACTTTTCGGAGTCATGTGTGTATTGATAATCAATTACCACGCACTAAAACGGTGAAGGAAAACATCGTGAGGAAACCTGTATACCATAGCGATTTATAAAAATTTCTATGGTATGTAAGTCCGCCAACCCGCATTAGGCCAGCGTGGTGGACTATATGGCCTAACCACTCTCAATCGTATTCTCGATTGTAGAGTAGGCCCGTGCCCTGCAGTGGGACATATATGGACTGATACAGAAGAATCAAAGCTCAACAAATAACGGCACTAAATAGCACCTAGTAACAAAACTTGTCTTATGAATCCATATTAGTGTCCTAATTATACAATTATATTGTTTGCTTTATAATCTCAAATATTAAATGCAACTGTCGTCATAAGTACGAATGCGTAAAGACTGACGCCGTTTATTCGAATATGTACGTAATGTTTGTTCTCATCCGAGCGTAACCGACAAGCATGGCATGTCCTGTTGTGCTTTTGACATTGTATGAAGTTACTTGTTTGACTCCCGGGTAAGGTAAATGTACATACAGAGTTAGTTGAGTTATTGGGAACTTAGATTTTGAAAGGAAATAAATGTTTTAAATAGGTATAGATGACGCTTTTTAATTGAGATATTAGGATCTTTGACTTTCTGCCCTGTGGCAAGGGGGCGAAAAGAATTCCACCACGGTGTTCCCTGCCTGTCGTAGAAGGCGACTAAACGGGACCACTGGGATTATTGGGTGCTTATGGTGCACCTCACTTTAAAGTAATCCCAAGGCGAACGCCCGAACAGGGCTAATGAGGACGCGTACGTGTCGCCCTGTTATGGACGGAGGGGGGACTATAGGTCTCCGAACTGCATAGGTTGACTGCGGAATAGTACCAGGCGAATCACGCTAGCAGACACCGCAGTCATACTAATATGCGCGAAGAGGGCCATCGAGGGGTTTTGGTCGGTATGCCGGCGTAGGATAGTAGCGTTAGGGACCCAGCTTGGCATTAACATCTCAAAGCCGGGCTGGAAGGCCGGTGACCCCGACACATCCTTCCTACATCCCTCCCCCGGGGCTGTGGGGAGAGGACCATAACCAGTTTTTGCCCTCGTTAAAAAATAAATAAATAAAGGAACTTTGACTTTGGAAGGGAATAAGTAAGTGTTTTAAATTTCTAGTAAATGGCAGTTCAAGAATAAAAAATAATATAGCTTTTAGAATAAATGGCATTAAGAGGGAAAATACATGCATTTTCAGATTTAATTAATAGGTTTTTTATGCCACTGGATATTTAGGAATATGGGTCACCTGCAATAAATTACGTGAGTGTGAAAATAAAATATCAACCAGGTGGTTAATATATTAAGAATTAAGAAGGTTATTATAGTAGATATATCAAGCTAAGGTCGCTTCAAGAGCTTATAATGTCAAGCTTGCAACTTTTACACCATTGTGAGAGGCCATCTGGGTAAAGCTCCTAAACCAGTTCTTCAGGTTCAGATTCTTAACCTTTAGTTATGAGGGACTAGTTGACAAAATTTCTGTCTAGCCATTGACAGTTGGTTGACTAATTTTATTTTATTTTAATACAGCACCTTAATGCAAATCACTTTTTTTTCTATATTTTACTGGTGGTAGGTCTCTCATATGTGAGAGGCCATCTGGGTAGGTACCACCGCAATGTCTATTTCTCCCGTGAAACAGCACTGTAAATGCACTTTTGTATTTCGGATTGAAGCACGATAGAGTAACTACTGGACATATTGAGACTTAACATCTTATGTCTCAGGATGGCGAGCACAGTGGAATACCAAGCATTGCTTCGTAAGTCATGCTGTTGTTTGTGTTTGCTACTGTCTATGATTGGTCATCTAGCTTACCATCAGGTGAATGGCAAACTCGTCTCGTTTCATTCATTGCAATAAAATACCATAAAAATAAGCAAATGCTGCTTGAATCAAACGATATACAAACAGAACGTTAATAATACACAATTGTGAGTGGGTAATGTAATTCGTGACTAATTCCGTGAGATTTATCACGGTTCGCATGATTTTAGCAAAATACTTTGACATTTTCTCGGGTCGAGGTTAACACTATAATTTTTTGACAATCCAAAAATGCAGCTGTTAAATACTAATTAAGTACCAGCATTCTTTTGGTAAAGATTATTTTGAAAATCCGTAATTGTTTACTTTCTACACTGTCTTTCTCCTTCTCTGATCGATACCAGTGTTGTCTCGAATAAATCGCCTAAAGCGATAAGACCACTATTTGTGCTGTTATTCATTGAAATAAAACTATCATTTACGGATTTTATCGCGAATTTAGTTTAATTTTTTACATTTTTAATTTCCCGACGCGACGTTTCGATCACTTTACAGCTTTCGTGGTCACAGGGCGGACTGAGGTATTAGACGTCCGCTCTGTGACTGTTACAATTCAACTACCCTTATTTTACAATTATTAATTTAAAAATTAATTTTAAAATATCTAGTCTATGTTTGCGATCCGATCTACGCAGAAGGAGCTCACAGTGTCTTCGAGGTCTGGCAGTTGGTCTTTTGGGTTCCGATTTAATTAAATGTAGTATTGGATCCCATGCTTGTGCAAGCTTCAAGCCATCTTCTCTATTGAAATTTGGATGTTTTTTAATTTCAATAGCCTCGCGAAACATCCTGGGCATGAAACGGTGTTCTTTAGCGAGGACTTGGGGCTGGTCAAAGCGGAGGTAATGCTTGGAGCCTTCTTCTATATGTTCAGCAACTGCAGACTTCGTTGAGCGTCGATGTTTGACGTCAGCTATGTGTTCTTTCACGCGGGTTTACTATGGAGTTAGAACATAATAAATCTCTTACTTTCTTAGATGTTTTAGTTATCCGTAATCCCGATCAGTCCTTAAGTCACACTGTGTATAGAAAAAAGACCCATACAGATAAATATCTGAACGGCGATTCTCACCACCATCCAAAACAGTTAGCTACCGTGGGTAAATCCTTGTTTCAGAGAGCACGAGGAATCTGTGACGAGAAACACCTGGCGACTGAGCTGCAACACGTCAAGCAGGTACTGCGAGACAACAAGCTCCAAATCCCACGCCGCCGTCACAGAAACCGAGTGAAGCCAGCCACAGTCGAACGAGTCCCCGTTGTCTTGCCTTACATAAAAGGAGTGACAGACAAAATTGGCTACTTCCTGAAGCGTGCTTCTATAAAGACCTACTTCAAGCCGCCCAAGAAGATTAGTCAATTTCTACCACCTGTCAAGTGCCATATACCCCTGCAAGAACCGGGCGTATACAAAATAGATTGCGACTGTGGCCTCTCCTACATAGTTCAAACAAAACGAAGCATAGGGACCCGCGTGAAAGAATACATAGCTGACTTCAAACATCGACGCTCAACGAAGTCTGCAGTTGCTGAACATATAGAAGAAGGCTCCAAGCATTACCTCCGCTTTGACCAGCCCCAAGTCCTCGCTAAAGAACACCGTTTCCTGCCCAGAATGTTTCGCGAGGCTATTGAAATTAAAAAACATCCAAATTTCAATAGAGAAGATGGCTTGAAGCTTGCACAAGCATGGGATCCAATACTACATTTAAATAAATCGGAACCCAAAAGACCAACTGCCAGACCTCAAGACACTGTGAGCTCCTTCTGCGTAGATCGGATCGCAAACATAGACTAGATATTTTAAAATTAATTTTTAAATTAATAATTGTAAAATAAGGGTAGTTGAATTGTAACAGTCACAGAGCGGACGTCTAATACCTCAGTCCGCCCCGTGACCACGAAAGCTGTAAAGTCATCGAAACGTCGGGAAGTTAAAAATGTAAAAAATTAAACTAAATTCGCGATAAAATCCGTAAATAATAGTTTTATTTCAATGCGTAACATTCGCGTAAATCTAAGAAACCATTATGTGCTGTTATTTTCTGTTGTTATGTCCTTTTTCAGTGTGTACAATAAAGAGTCAATAAATAAATGATTTGCCGTATATAAAATGCTATAAAAAAAACCGTGCCAAAAATACAGTAAGATTTTATACATTATTTTCGTATATAATACGATCAAAAATAAAAGAAAAGGCAACCCAGACCACAGTGAAAACTCGTACCGCAGTACCTCAAACCTTAAACTTAGACAAAAACCACACACCAAGCACACATAAAGCACGTAACAAAAGCTACAAATATTAAAAGATGTAAGTGCGCAAACATTCCGACCAGCGTCGGCTCACAATAGCCAAGTGTTACTGTATATTATTACACGGAAAGCCAATTAGCCGGCAATTACCGCGGACGCTGCCGGCGATAAGAGTAAGATAAACATTCTAAATGATACCTGACACCTCGCCGCACCCCACTCTTCATTATTTCGCTTAATTACAAATGATTAATTTGAAAATTTTGCCGGGTCAGCTGGAATGCGTTTTGATGCAAAGTCGTAATAGATGGTAGATTTAAATTCAAAATCCTATCATTTAGTGTAAAGAGGCATCTTAGCATGCCGGCATAATTTTATCGAATGGCATGGGACTGCCGTTTGATGACGTTCTATGCTTTGCCTGGACGACATTTGCTCTTATTATCATATGATAATGCACAGCATATGCAGGACAGTCATTATGCCGGGCCAATATAAAAAAAAGTTTAATTTTTTTTTTATTAAGACCTCCCAAAAGCCACTTTCTTTGGCAGAATATGATCACCGTTGCTCATTAAGTGATGCTCTGATAAACAATAGTAGTAAAAAATAAAAAGGTAAGGGTAAAATGTTGGATTCCTCTTATCTTACAGACGAAATGAAATGCGACGGCAAAGTTGATTCAGTGCTAATTTTTGTAATTTTCAGGAAACATGAAGTGTATTAGATTGATCATCTCAGCCAACACGCGATACGCCATGTTGATAGTATCTCAGTAACACAATATAAAGACATTTTGACACTGACAGAATAGAGGTTTAATCGCCAGTATCAACTCTAAATTATGGAGCTAAGTAATACGTGGGTCAACTTGTTTTACTGCTATTTTTGCACTTTGAATTAGGCTGTAATTCACGATGTCAATAACCTCTTAAAATGTATCATGCAACTCATATGTTAATTGAGATGATTGCAAAATACATTTCAACATACATCAATCTGAACGATTCACTATGACGGTGAAGGAAAACATCGTGAGGAAATCTGCGTACCATAGCGATTCGAAAGAATTTATATGGTATGTAAAAGTACGTAAATTCACTCTAGATCAGCGTGGTGGCCTATACGGCTTAATCTTTCTCAACAGTATTGTCGATTGTAGAGCAGACCCGTGCCCTCCAGTTGGGTGTATTTATTTACTGAGGCACGAATATTCTACCACATTCAAAGAATAACATAAATAATAATAATGTCACCAAATAGTCACACACAGTCCTGACCGTACATTAAGATTAAGTCTGATACTCGATTAGAAACTTCGGTCTTACCCACCTGACACCAGACAAATATTTGTGAGCCGCACTAACATTTCTCGGCGCGAGTATCAAACCCGTTGCCTCTTGTTTCACAGCCGACGTCTAATAAACGCCACAGAGGCTATCTAATATGGTCCTTTAAACTTGCAATAATCCAGTGTGCGTTAGTCTTTAAATTCATAGCTAACATCGGATCATCCTCCCCTCCCGAGCGCCACTACCCCGCCTCACTCGCAATCAATAATTTTCCATCAATGACCGCGCCGGCCGCTTATTAGTATCGGAAAAAACAATAACTGTAGGAAAGATTACATGGTTTGATGCGCTCGCAGTGTGGATACGACGGTTTATTGTTTAGTGTTACAATGTAATATTTATTGACTTTTTAAGCTTGTATAAAGTATTTTGTATGGTGAATGAAAATTGACCACCCTCCGTGGTCGGTCGGTGAGACGCCGCCTATGAAACGACAGGCGACGGGTTCAATCCCCGCACCGACAGAAGTATTTGTGCGGCCCATAAATATTTCTTTCGGGTCTGGGTGTTTGTGAGACCAAAAGTCTCTCGTAGTTCCTTTTACCCACGACATAAGAATCTATCTTTATGTGTGGTCAAGACTATGTATGTGACTATTGGGTGTTATTTATTTATTAAATTACAGAATAAAACTTGCACTAACAATTTGCTATAGCAGTTCTGTTCTGTATCAGCCCATATACGTCCCACTGCAGGGCACGGGCCTACTCTACAATCGTAAGTACGATTGAGAGTGGTTAGGCCATATAGTCCACCACGCTGGCCTAGTGCGGGAATTGAGGCGAACTATTTCATGTCAAAAACTTCACGAAATGAATATACTCTTCTGATGGTGATCTACACACAAGCCCTCCTATATCAGATAGCAGTCTCCCATCCAATATATACTTTTAACATGTTTATACTATTTTTTACATATGAGATAAACAAATAGAGATTATTATAGACTTATAATATTATGAACTATATGGCCTAACCACTCTCAATGGTACTCTCGATTGTGGAGAAGACCCATTCCCTGCATTGGGACATGTCTGGGTTAATAAATATTATAAACTCAAATATGTAATGGCCTACGTGCTATGGCCAGCTCTTATCATCGCAGTTTTCTTTTTGCTTTCACTCCCTAAGATTAACATAGGAAATACAGTTTCTCCAATGCGGTGGGTGCTAATGACACCGTTTATCACTTCCTATAAAGAATTTAAGCTTATTACATGTTAATTTGCTTATCTAATGATTATATGCGCTATCAGCCACATCAAGTTGACTACATAATATGACTCCTGTACTAAAATGACTACAAAAACCAGTTAGAGACAACCCGCATTAAGCTATTTTTGGCTACCTTCTTTAGGTCGTCCTTGTGTGGATATCAGACACTGTTTATTTCTAATGTCATACAAACATCGACTTAATACAAAAGATATTCCCAGGAATCTTGACATAATGTTATTAATTTACAAACCGAAGCAAGGCTGTTTAAATTACACTTTCTTGGCTTTAAAAAATAAATTTAAAAATAATGTCTCAGCCGCACTATGCTCTACTACTAACAGTATACTGGTGTAAAATCACAGTCGACGATATAATTCTCATAATCCGCAGCAAGCGCGCATTCAACATAACCTTTCACACCTAGCGCAATCAGACGCGGAGTGTGCACGACTGTACTCGCGCTATTATCAGTATCAGTACACTTCGGTGCGAAAGTGCTTCAAATGTGTTTTCGATACCGGTTAACAGTTTATTTAACATGTTATTCAAATTTGAGAGTTTATTTTACATGCAAGTGACTCATAAAGACTTCATTATTCATTAAAAATATTTTTCTTAAAATCTATTCTAGTCTTCGACTATGAGCTAGGTTTGTTGTAGAAAGAAAAGATCCGCCATGCCCCGATAATTATTATCAGCCGTTCTCTATAATCCACCTATATTTCAACTATCTCTGTATTTCACAAGATAATTTATTAGATATTTTGATGCAATAGGATTGGATATTGAGAACGGCCGTATGTTGGAACGTTTCTAAGATAGAATAAAACCTCACTCTTACAGATAGTCATTACAAAGGCAAAGTCGGAAGAAACTGATAATATCATTTACAAATTGATCAAATGCAAAAAATACAATAAAGTTCCCACACCTGCTAACAGTTAAACCATAACCACCAAAAAAGTTCAACAAAAAGCAAATTAAAAACAATACTTAATCGAAATTACTTAATAAGTCAGCGTTAGGCAACAAGCCGATAAATCGAAATCAACAATCAAGCATTAGTACCGAGTTTTCTCATAATTGTGTCGATAATGACGGGTACACACGTTCGCACGTACGTACGAACGTAGAAATAACTAGCATTACTCGCGTTCGTGTCATAACGGTAAACATGTGTTCACACGCGAATTTATTAGTTTACACGGAATTTTTGGAGATCGCATCTAAGTAGGTTCTATGCTTACGTGTTGTAGATTTTGGGTTAAAATGTTTATTATATTTTGTGGTTCTTTCATTTTGTACCTTATTTAATACAAAATAAACCCATTGAAGGTAAGTATCATTACTTACCTATCTACCTGTCGATTTCCACTTCACCTCGGAAATCATATATCATACATAATAATAATAATAATAACAATAACACCCAACAGTCACATACATAGTCCTGACCCCACATTAAGATCGAATCTTGTGTCGTGGGTATCAGGAACTACGAGAGACTTTTCGGTCTCACAAACACCCAGACCCATACATACTTATATTATATACGATACTTCGATACGATAGATACTTCGCCACCTGAAAATAACGAGAGGAGAGTAGGGATTATTTAACCTTAGGTAATCACAATGATCGAACAAACCACGATGTGTTTTACTTCCTTAGTTCTGTGTGTTACTTGCCAAGTTATACTGTATGATGGTGGATGGATCTACCGCAGAAAGTGCTCTACCTTCCTCACTTTATTATTTTCCCATAAAAAATCATCAACCTGCTAATCCTCATTCACAAAACACACACAAAAACCTCAAAGCTGTACATTAAAGGCTGTACCATCCCGACAACATGGGGTATTTTTAGTCTGGCATCACCTAAATGTTCAGGCAATAGCCATAAAATAATATGCCTTAATACATTATAATAGTCGTCATACGGGTAATGTACGTAAGTATTGGAATTACAGGGCGGCGAGGGATCGTATATTGAGGGTGCGGTGCGACTGCTAGCGGTGTGCGAGTATTGTTCAGTATAATCTTGGGCAATAAAAATGTCACTGATACTTTGTGTAAACTTATTTTAATATCGACTGAGTGAGATATTGCCGGATGCCACTCTGCATTCTTACTTATCCGCTATGTTTGTTTGCTAAAAATACCAACCATTTGGGAAACTTTAATATTATAAACATTTTGGTAAAAATGCCATCAAAAATAATATATTTCAATCTTCAGTGTTTAAAGACATAACCTACACCATTGAAATAATTTTAACGCCTTTGCACTATATAAAAAATTGTGTAGGTTTATAAAATTCTGTTTACGAAATTGCCATCTTCTCTCACTTATACTGAGCCCATACAGGATGGCATCGGCGAATGATTGGCGGCGGCTGGCGAAATTGTCCATCGGCCATCATTCGATTCATTTCGATGACAGATTACTTTTTACGTCCAACACTGGGTACACTTTGCTATAATCGAAACGTAAATTGAAAAAATCGATAATCGCAACGCATTGCTTTTAAAATTGGAAAACAGTAAGTTTGTGATCACGCAGAAAGAGACACGATAGTTGCAAAGTGCATCATTTCATCCGAGGATGGTTCATCATGGCGAATGAATTTGTGTGACGTTCTAGTTCTTAGACTGAACGCGCCTAACCTTTCCTCAGATATAAATTTAAATTCCTGCTATTCTAACATAATATCAAGCTACTAGACTCCCAGTTTTCTCTTGCAATGTCCAAGAACCATAATGACCAATATACAGAAAATGAAAAATACCTACTTTTAGTAATATGCAAATATTTTGCAGTTGTTAACTATTGTTTTGTGACTGAAGATTAATTTCAAAAATAAAATAGTTATCCTTGGAGCTGCTATTGCGATGGACGCTATCTTTATTACAACTTGGGATAGTATTATGGCTGTACATATGGCCCAATGCTAGGGGGTGGAAATATGTAATGTTTACATACATATGTTACATGTATGTATGTCAAGAAGGCGACTATTAAAAGAGGAAATATAAATTCAATTCAATATTTTAATGGGACACGAATGTTGTGTGTTCAAAAGCAAAGCCAAAATTATATCTTTCGATTTCTCATAATATAATATTTCAACCCTTATATTTACCCGCTTTAAAGTTAAATTTTAAAAAACGAAGTATTCTATTATTTTTGTTTTTAAATCAATAACCAAAGTACAAAGTTTGACGTCTGAAAAGGGAACAGACAGACAGAGTTACTTTCGCATTTATAATATAAGCTAGGTTCCATTTCACGCAGATTCTTTCATCTATTCTATTATCACGTATCCCGATTATAAATACTTAGTATATCAGATGGCGTTATTTATCAGGACGATACGGACAGACATCGTGCAGCGTATTTAATTAATCTTAACTTTATTCCTTATAGATTGTTATGGTAATTAGACCCGTTTCGGCCGACCGGCGCTACTTAAGTGGCATATTCCTCGATTTGTTTCACGATTAGATTAAATTAATTATTATAAATCATGTTATGTTTGTTTTTGTTTTTTACTTAAGATGGATAGATTGTGTGTATTGAGAATTAATAATAGAATTTCAATGTGCTCACTAGTATATTGTGCTCCTCCTCCTCCTCGCATCGTTTTCCTCATTGCTGAGGGTCGTGATCCCCTGAACATGGAGTAATCTTTGACCGGATTATGCTGCGCCACCTTTTCCTATCCTTGGCATAGTGGAGCGCAGCGTAAACCTTGACGCCAAGGGTCGAGCTGACTTGGTCCGACCATCTGATGGGACATCAGCCTCTCGGACGTTTACCGTCGACTTTGCCAATAATCATCAGTTGTTCCAAGTTATCTCCGTCCTTCCTAGCTATATGGCCAAAAAACTCCAGTACTCGGCGCAAGCAGATGGTAGAGAGCCTGGTTTTGATTTGGAAATCGCTTAGAATGGATACGTTGGAGCGGAACGCAGTCCACGAAAACATATTGTGCTATGATTTTAAAAATTAAAAGGGACAAAAGTTTTGTAGTCGTTTTTCTCAGGCATTTAACATTATGGTCATTGTCAGTAGATACAAATAATGAGTGGAGTCCTCTTTGTCCGGCCGTGCAGCAAACACTTGCCAAAAACTGTGAAAGGAATACATTGATCGTGCGGTCGGTTCTAGTCTTTTTCAACTCAGCTAGGCTACCAGGAATATATTAGATTAGCCCGTGTAATATACCCACAGAAAAGAGTAATAAGCGCTTAGTTTGTTTCATTCTACAAGAAAACAATCCAGTAAAACGATTGCTCAAGTCATGTCTATATACGAGAAAGAAAATACTAAATATAAATAAAAATAATATTTCCTTTTAGATATACAATATAATTTGGTATAGGAACAACATTCTCCCCACCACAACGACACAAATTAATCGACGCCGTTAAATTATAAATCGTATACAAATAAGAGTACAAGCACAAAGTGAGACATCAAAATCATTACAAAGTTAATTCTTTATACGACACGAGGACAAACAAATAAACAACGCCGGGACGCACGCAGCGTGAAACCGAACGTAACGTATTTACCTCGTTTTCTGCCGGCGGGCGGCTCGAGCGCGCGCGTACGTCATACTTTTGACATATAGCCTCAAAATTTAAATCCAACTCAATCTTAACTTTAAACATTTCAATTTAAGGACCATTTTACAATAACATACAACGTGTCGTTATTACATTCTTAATCCCAGATATATTTCACACGTCATAACAAAATTGAAAGCATTTAAAAATATTTTATTGGTTTTTATCACAATGTGGTATGAGCTATATTGCAACTGCATGGGGTTTTGAATTGTTTTTAATTTTGTAGAGTAAGCCGAAGGAGTCAGGAGAGCAATGGCGTCGATTAATCAAAGTGTTCGGTTTTGTTTTTTCGAGTAATTTTGAATAATTTGTGAATGGAAGCGCTATCTGGCGAGACAAGACAAAAGTTATTTATTTAAGCTGTGTGTTCTGTTAATTAATGACTGCAACTGCTTTGTAACCGGCCATTAGGGTTCGGCAGTATAAAACCAAAATTAATAAACCGTCAACATACAATTATAATTTACAATTTTGAAAGATCCAAAGTAGGTGTATCCAAAGATGTCACGAAAACTTAGCAAGAGAGGCTATGTATCAAGGCAAGGATCACTACTATACTGTACTTTAGCAGCTCTTAATCTCATATTGTTGAGTATGACACTACTCTACAATCTTTATGTCGATTGAGAAGGCTTTAGCCTGTGTTGGAATCTTTTCCACCTGGCTGTTCTGAGTTAACGAACTTCACACACCAAAGAAAGCCTTGTAAATCTATATGAAATGTAAATATCCTCAAGGTGTTTTCCTTCACCGTTAAGATGCGTGATAATTGATAATTATATCCATTTCTTATTTATATTACACAGAGCTGAAAACAGAAGCCATAAATATTTTATTAAATCTAAGCATCTAACGGGTATTCTTTCGAAATATGTCAATCACCATAAATATCACACCTAAACAAATTGACTTTTAAAAAAATCAACATAACATACCATTGGTTGCTTTTTTTGCTTATGAATAAAAAATACCTGCAGAACCATTCAAAAAACCTTGACAAAAACACATTCAGTAGCAGACTTATTCACTATATACCTCTAATGATAATTTAATTGCAGCTAGTATTGAAAGAACCGCAATTATAACTTAAAGAGCTGCGTTACCACGCAAGACCTTCGATTAATGAAAATAATTAGGAACTTTCTTCGTAATGAGCGGGCATTAGGGGCCATCATAAGTGGTTTTGAAATTGCATTACAATAGTAATGGTAATAAAGTAATGGCTGGATGTCAGGCAGTCAAGTCAGGTGGGTTTAAAAGAAAGAAATGAAAGAATTGCGTGGTGGTGTGACGTCATCGATCAGGGCATCAAGTCAGCATTTCATACATAAAATATCATTAAATTATTTTTAAAGGTTTAGCTATCAGTTTTGTCAGTAGATATATTAATGCAACATTTATTTATTTATTTTATTATATTTGGGAAGCTTACAGCTAATTTTACATGTTAACAATATCCTAAATATCTAGATGCCAATTAAAAGCTACCACATACATAAATCATTTTCTAGTATATTTTATTCAAAAATATTGCTTATTAGAAATTAATGGTACACATTATTTAATAATTTTGAAGTATTATGAAGGCCACATAGGGATAGGATAGTTTAATATTATTTATTTATCGCTTTATATAATAATTTCTGCAATGAAAGGATTTTTGAATGTTTATTCCCGAAATAATTTAAAAATACACTTTATACCGACGTTTGGCTTTGGTGTTGTAAATGATACATTTTTTATAACAAGTTAACTAACGTGAAAACTTACCAAGCACACGTTTAGCAATATATTAAGGGAACCTTTAAAATCATATTAAACTCATTTATTACATCACGCACGTCACTAAAACTAATAAATACTGCAAAAAAATTAAATATCAAAGACAAATTTTACTTGAAATATCCCTTTCTTTATGAAACAAATTAACTAGCAAAATGGATTTGTACCCTGTGCAGTACTAAACCCCCTACTGTTAAGCGATTTGTCTTTACCCGAGTACGGGCCTTAAATCATACAAGACCCCATAGCCACGCCAGGGACGTAAGCAAGGCAGGGTTTTGGAAAATCAGGGGTACGATCCCCCAATTTATGAGTTGTGAAATTCATTAAAATTAGGCCAATGCTAAATGCTATACTATGCTAATGCCCCTCATTATATTTTGCATAAAACAGCACAACTGATAGTTAAAAAAAGATAGCAAGTATAATATTTCTGAAACTAAAAACTTACCTAAAGCCATTTATTTACCACCATTCAATAAAGTCCACATTTTTTTAATAATAGTAATTTAAATTTAATTATATTTGTTCATTTGTGCTTTTATAAATAGCAAGCAAGCAACATATTTCATAAATCAAAAAGGAAAGAAATTTTCATGTTATCAAAAAAATCCGTAAAGCTCATTTAAAATTATAACTCAAATTTCTCCACCCGCCAACACGCTGACTCCGTCCCTCCTACACAATATAAAATTATTTATTCAATAAAACAAATAGTGTTTAATAAACGTGTGACTTTTGTCGCTGTTACCTCGCTAAGGGTAATGGAACAGATAAATATCTCTACCTGTACTACCAGGGAAATATCGTATATTAATAATATATTGTTTTATATTCATTGCATGGTATTATTTTCCTGAGACTTCATAAACCGAGTATTCTCTCGATCTTAATTAACACTATGCATTTTTCAGCAAAAAAAGAATTCAAAATAGCTCAGTCAGAGTTAAAAAAAAATACCTATTGATGGAAAAGAATATGAAAGAAAGAAAACCCATTTATTTGCCACACGACACAATGTCTTCGTTTAACATAGGTTTACATATACTAAGAAGAAATATAAATAAATTAATGAGGAGTTTGCACGTAGCATCGATGTGATACGTACGTCTTCTCAGCAAAATATTGTGCTGCGGCGCGAGCCATAGCGCTTCGCTGATTTTCAGTGGTCATCTTGAGTGTCATGCGAACGGCAGCCGATATAATATGTATAAAGGATTGTTCTTACAACTGAGGATATCAGAGATTAGACGAATACGATATACAGATTTTTCACGGTACTTCTCGATCCAAACTGCAGGCTCTCATTTCACGGCCAGCGTCTAGCAACTGCGTCATGGACCAGCAATTTCATTCACAATCTCAAAATCATTATTCTTAAAACGACGTGTTGAAAGCTATTCAGCTAATCTGACATTTAAAAGCGGTACAACTGGGGTAGCGACGGGCCAGCGTCGCGTCGCACAACCTGAGCACCTTTTAATTCTTACACCCCATTTACTGGGCTGCAGTCTTACCCTAAGGAGTAGGGGAATGTGTGGAGTGGACTTTAGATTTTATATTTTATGAAAAATAAGAAAACTTCGAAGTGCGTGGTGGCCTGTTGGTTAACGGACTAGACGCGGCTGCCCACATGTTCACGGTGGTCGGGGGTTCGAATCCCAGGGCACACCTCTGACTTTTCGGTGTCATGTGTGTATTGACAGTCAATCACCACGCACTAAAACGGTGAAGGAAAACATCGTGAGGAAACCTGCATACCATAGCGATTTATAAGAATTTCTATGGTATGTAAGTCCGCCAACCCGCACTAGGCCGGCGTGGTGGACTATATGGCCTAACCACTCTCAATCGTGTTCTCGATTGTAGAGTAGGCCCGTGCCCTGCAGTGGGACGTATATGGGCTGATACAGAAGAAAACTTCAAAAGCAAGGGACCGAAGGGTACCGGGATAGATGAAAATCTACTATCTGCCTCACACTGTGGGAAATAATGTGACGTATGTTTACATAACAATACGTAGATATGATTTTGAAAAACTACAAATTCGGGGTGCGTAAATAAATATTTTTTTTTATTGTAGTCCCTAAGTATATCTCCACATTTCCTACGCATGAATAACTTACGTAAAACAAGTTGTGAATTAGGTACACCACAATTTCACCACGTTTCTCGGTGCTGTCGGTAAAATGTTTGGTAAATTGTTTTAAAAGAAATATTTATTATTTACTTATTTACAGCGTGGTGAATTATATGGCCTAACCATTCTCAATCTTTTGTAATTGATTGTAGAATAGGCCCGTGCCCTGCAATGAGACGTATATAGGCTGATACGGAATTACTTTTCTTTGTACACTAAATAAATCTCAAACTTATTTTATTTCCCAATCGTATTTTATTTCAAATATTAAAAAAATAATTAATCTCACATCCGCCCTACAGTTTTCCAAATATTTGCCTAATTCTGCGCTCAGTCCGGTGCCCTTTCGTTTGTACACAATTGCCCTGCATCCCTTTCGTTTCTTTTATTTTGCGCATTTTATTTTCAGCCCCTTCAAGAATGTCCCGTCTATTAGCTGCCTTATGGCGTGAAGTAATTATCAAGTTACAATTTAAAATGTTGAAAAATACTTGGTATTTTTTTCATCAAGTTACGAATGTATTTTTAAACCTAATGTACATGGCATGGTGATATATGGCAGTCTAGATAGTGTCTCCACTAAAATGAGGTGGTCATCTCTCAATTCATATATTAGATGTGACAAATAAATTGTATTCGGATAAACATAGAATAAATCATCAACAGGTGGGGATGCCCATATTGTTTTTTTACCATTTTGATATCAATCTCTTTTGCTTTAGAAATAGTATTTTTATAGCGGGCAATACCGCAATATATGCTGTATTACAAAAAACGATCCCACTAACCAGATCTGGCCAAAGAGACATCACCATCATCATCATATCAGCCAAAGGAAGTCCACTGCTGAACATAGGCCTCCCCCAATGATCTCCACAATGACCTGTTGGAAGCGGCCCGCATCCAGCAACTTCCTGTAACCTTAGCCAGATCGTCCGTCCACCTTGTGGGCGGGCGTCCGACATTTCGCTTGCCTGTACGTGGCCTCCACAAAGAAAAATGCCAACATTAAAAAAATTGGTCCTTCGAGCTAGATCAAGAACCATGACAAGAAATCAAGGAAGTGAAGCCAATAGTAATAGAAAACGGGAAAAACCTTAACAATCTGTACGTGGGCCACCGCAAAAATGATTATTGTGTGGTTTCGCGTAGTTATACAAATAATAGGATTTGTTGACATTGTGGCGTTCGACTGGCAGATAAGTGTCCTCGTTCGAATTATTTCCTTACATAGGTATTAATTTTTCATAATTATTTATAATGGATCGACCAGTTATTTGCTATTGATACTAGATAGAATAGTAAAATAACCAATTATCGATAGCAGAAGGTCGCAAACACATGCATAAAACGGTAGTAAATAATCAAAGCGGCTCAGACACATACAAAGAAGAATGCCCATTCATAGAATTAGTAAAAAATATATATTAATCCCGATACTGATACTGCTTAAAATTCATTAGAGCATTTTTGAAAGGTTTGTCTTCTCCTTAATAGGTAATTAATAGTTTTTCTGCTTTTATTCTTTTTTTTTTTTCATATTTTCACAACATATTTTTGTAAAATAAAGTAATTTAATTATGATCACATTTTTACACCGAGCCGAAAATATTATTTTTAACAACTTTAGGTTAATTTCTCCAAGAACTCTAGGCAAGGGCGGATCCAGGGGGAGGTCATGGGGGTCATGACCTCCCCCTGGGCTGGCCCCAGATTGACAAAATTTATTAATTACTTGTTGATAAAAATTATAAGCACATTTCATTCTTTGTATGTCGATAAATAACGTAAAAAAGTATGGGTGTGTTCACAAATCACGCCTGTAACAAACTTTGAAATTAATTACGAATTGGACTGGAGACTGTCCCACCCTCACACCCACCACTGTAACTCCTGTGAGCCAGGATCAACAGTGGCACGCAATGTAATGACACCGAGCATTGAAGCTCGGCGAGTCTCCGGGAATGTCTAACTTGTCTTTAACCCGCAACGAAATTAATCAGAAAGTGAAATTAATAGGAGGAGTTGGAAATAAATTATTGTCCACTTCCCTCCGTGCAAAGCGGGCGACAAAACAATGAACTAAACAGGTAAATAACCTCGTAAAAAGACTTTTACAGCCGGAGAAGCCAGCTGTAAAGCACCACGGATCATATCATCACTACATTTAAATGGGACCTATTATGTGAGCTTTTAGACTTGATTCCAATAATAAGTATGGCAAAAACGCCGGAAAGCACGGAAGTTCTTCCTAGTCTCTACAAGGTCCATGTAGTATACGACTCCAGATGATATCTGCATACTATCCAGCATAGTTTTACGCTCATTCTGCCAAAGACTACACTCCCAAAGTATATGATGCGCGGACTGCTCATACTCGCAATTAGGTGTTGAACATGGGCATGCAGGCGATTCAACAAGCTTAAAAGAGTAAAGTTTAGACCTAAAGTTACCATGGCCCGTGAGAAACTGTGATACGCAATAATCGACATCCAACCAAGTCTTTGTCAAACGGTCACGAACGCAAGGAAAATATTGATATAGATGTCGTCCCTTCAAAGATACCTCCCATCTATTTTGCCATTCATCTAATAGTTCGCTATATACCACTGAAAGTGGTTTAAATAATCTATCAATTTTTAAAAGTTCACGTGCGGTTAAAAAACTTTTATCCATATTCTCCCTAGTAGAGTAATACATGGCGGCGCGACGTTGCACCTCCAGGTCGACTGGAAGTACACCCGCCAGGACAGGCAAAGCTTCGGTACTAACAGTTCTATATGCCTTACACAAGAATATCAAGGCCAAGCGTTGGCTCTGGAGCAGTTTTGAGCCGAGTTACGAATTGGACTATTGAATTCGGACCCAGTGTTCTGACATGAACTATATGACCCCTCCTAGCGTAAAATATGACATGAACTACAATGTGACCCCCCCCCCCTCCTGGCGTAAAAGCTGGATCCGCCCATGACTCCAGGCCTTAATCACAATTATGTTTATATTTTTTCTACAAAAAAGTGAGTTTCGTCGTAGCACAAAAACCTTCGCACCAATACTAAGTTTCATAAATATGTGAACCTACAAGTGCCTACCTCCTCAATCAAATTTCCTTATTTATTTATCAAAAACCATATTTTGAACTGCGTCTTGTTTTTTTACAGCCAGGTTTTTACATATTGCGCCGCGAATACTCTTGTATTCGCATGGATTAACCAGTATTATATATTATGTTGCTAAATATGGCGCAATCACATTATTCTTTAACATAATATAAAGAATTTTCATAATAGACAATTTTTTAAATAGGAAAGAAATCTATTAAGTCGTTTAGCTAGGCTTCACCAAGGAATTTTATGGAAATCTGTTAAAGTGGCCGCCATCCAGCGACTTCCTGCCACCTTTATTACGTTATCGCACCACATTGTTGATGAACGTCTGAAGCTGCAGTTGCTGAACGTTATTCATTTATGTTATGGTATTTATTATATTTATTTAGTTATTTATTGTACACATACAAAAATATAATTTACAAAAACTAAAAAAATTAAATGTACAAATGGCGGTCTTATCGCTTAAAGCAACGTCTTACAGATAATCATGGAATGAATTTAAAAGAAGGAAAAAAAAAGGGCTGTGTGAAATAAATAAATAAAAGAGAGGAAACAAAAATAATACTATTACAAACGAAATATTAATAAAAAACACCAACATAACATGAATACATATAATACATAATATAATTGGTAATAAGTTAATTTTGGTTAGACTTTCGTACGGGATTAAAAGTTGCAGAATTGCATCCTAATTTCATATCGGCATGTTAAATAGACATCAAAATTGATAGAACTCTAAATTCTAACAGCCTCTATGTCGCAGTTAGTTAGACTTCAGTTGTAAAATTAAAATTCTGTATAATAATTACTCAGATTTCCCCGAATGTTACAATGTACTGTATCAGCCCATATAAGTACTGGTGGTAGGTCTCTCATATGTGAGAGGCCATCTGGGTAGGTACCACCGCAATGTCTATTTCTCCCGTGAAACAACACTGCTTAAATGCACTGTTGTGTTTCGGATTGAAGGACATTGTAGCCAGAGCAACTACTGGACATATTGAGACTTAACATCTTATGTCTCAGGATGGCGAGCGCAGTGGAATGTTGCTACTGTTTATGAGCGGTCGTATCGCTTACCATCAGGCGAACAGCTTGCTCGTCTCGCCATTCACAGCAATAAAAAAAAAAAAAGTCCCACTGCAGGACACGAGCCACCACAATCGAGAGTACGATAGGGAGTAGTTAGGCCAATATCACTTACACAGTATAAAACAAAGTCGCTTTCTCTGTCCCTATGTCCCTTTGTATGCTTAAATCTTTAAAACTACGCAACGGATTTTGATGCGTTTTTTTTAATAGATAGAATGATTCAAGAGGAAGGTTTATATGTATAATACATACATATTATTGTACAGAAATCTATATGTACTCAGGCGAATCTGGGCCGGGCCGCTAGTTATAAATATGAAAGAATGTTACACAATGAAATAGAGTAATTCTTTACGGATTTATTTAGTATTTGGTATATTTTTCACATTTTGTTACTTTCCGATCTTTCGATTACTTTACAGCTTTCGTGGCCACGAGGTGGACTTAGGAAAATTCTACAACTATTCGCACTGGGTCAGGATGTTAGTGAGACCAAAAACCGTCTCGTAGTTTCTGATATCCACTGCACAAACTTGTATTGTGGATCCCAACTGTGTTTGTGGCTAAGTGTATTTATTTATTCATTCTATGTTCTACATTATTCTATCAAATGTTATTACATCCATCCCATGGTTGCCTGTTAGAAATTACCTAGTGTAATAAGGCCGCTACTTGTACTACTTTATTGTGTAATATTTTGATAGTATATTTGTACAGTGCAAAAAAAAGATTAAATAAATAATAAATATTTTACACCCCGTCGCAAAATTACTAGGCTCATATAGGCCAACCATCAATGAATTACAAACAGCATTTTACATACATTTCCTTACATTGAATAAATCGAAGCCGAACAGTTATCCCATGAATGGAGGCTTATTATCAATATCTGGATGTAATCGTTCCCACGATTCAGCGGCAATCCTCCCGACAGTATGGCGAAATTAATTTCTATGGGGCAATTAAACGGGAGATTCTGTGATTGTATTTTTAACACATACGCTTCCCGTTTGGTTTGCAATTTTGATGTTTATTTGCTGAATTAATTGTATATGTTTCTTACTGTGATGGGTCGCGTAGATTGAGGATAGATTGATGGAACTAAATTCATGAGCCTATTAACTTTATTGAATCTACTAGCTAGGGTTTTTGATGAGGAGCAAAGGTATTTCGCGTAATGAAGAGTAAAGCTCCTAAACCAGTTCTTCGGGTTCAGATTCTTAACCTTTAGTTATGAGGGACTACTTGACAAAATTTCTGTCTAGCCATTGACAGTTGGTTGACTAATTTTATTTTATTTTAATACAGCACCTTAATGCAAATCACTTTTTTTTCTATATTTTACTGGTGGTAGGTCTCTCATATGTAAGAGGCCATCTGGGTAGGTACCACCGCAATGTCTATTTCTCCCGTGAAACAACACTGCGTAAATGCACTGTTGTGTTTCGGATTGAAGGACATTGTAGCCAGAGTAACTACTGGACATATTGAGACTTAACATCTTATGTCTCAGGATGACGGGCGCAGTGGAATGTTGCTACTGTTTATGAGCGGTCGTATCGCTTACCACCAGGCGAACGGCTTGCTCGTCTCGTCATTCATTGCAATAAAAAAAATAAAAAAATAGGGTAAATAAATTATGCATCAATCATTTTAAGGATAGCCTTAGGATGTCTTGGCGGACCGCTTACGTTGCTTCCAGGGCCCACCAGTGGTAGTCGGATCACCGGTTAAGAAAAACGGTTCTAAATAAAAGACTTTTCAAATATTGCATAGATTTTTAAAATATTATTCTTTAAAACTCTGTCTTTCAAGTAAGGATAAGAACTAATAATAAACAGTATTATTATCAATCCAAAACCCGTAGCCTTGCATGCTATAAGCTTCGAGCATTCTTATTACTTATTACTTATTCTCTTATTACTTATTAAAGTGAAGCAAGTATTATTATAGTTAGGGTTGCAGGAAGTTGATCTTGGAGTCAGGCCACTTCCAACAAGTCAATGTGGAGATCCTTGGGGGAGGCATATGTTCAGCAGTGGACTTCCTGTGGCTAAGGCAGTGAGGGCAGGGGGGCTTTATTTGGTGCCCAAATGTTATGTTCCCTAAAACATAATTTCAATGACAAGATGTTAATCGACTAATACCTACTTCTGTATCAGCCCATATACGTCCCACTGCAGGGCACAGGCCTACTCTACAATCGAGAGTACGATTGAGAGAGGTTAGGCCATATAGTCCACCACGCTGGCCTAATGCGGGTTGGCGGACTTACATACCATAGAAAGTCTTATAAATCGCTACGGTATGCAGGTTTCCTCACGATGTTTTCCTTCACCGTTTTAGTGCGTGGTGATTGACTGTCAATACACACATGACTCCGAAAAGTCAGAGGTGTGTCCTGGGATTCGAACCCGCGACCACCGTGAACATGTTGGCAGCCGCGTCTAGTCCGTTTGCCAACAGGCCACCACGCACTATACTTACTTATTATACTTATTTATTATAAAATGATATTCGGAAAAGCTCAACACAAATATTTATAAAATAATCATCGATAAACTTAATACGTAAACGGTGTCATGTTAATACAATCAATTTGTACCTTTAGCTAAATTCAATTTATTAACACATGTAAATATCCCGAATGCAGAAGAATCTCTTTGTGATGGCTGTTTCTTTAAGAAAACACATACATAAGCTACAAAGTTGCAAACAGCTGGCCTTGTAAGGCCTGCACGTCACTCAATCGTGTCTTATACGAATGCTGTTTTATACAGTGTATCCAGACTACCAAAAACGAAGCCTGGTGATAGTTTTAGTGACTCCAAACACAATGTAACTAATGCGTCATTAAAAATAAAAAGGTGTACATATATTTTTAAGTTGCATTTTATCTGGTCATTCTGAGACATAAAGGATGGCTAAGGAGGATGGATAAGGCGAGCGCAGTGGAATGCCAAGCATTGCTTTGTAGATTAGAGTGTTGTTTGGTTTTGCTGCTGTTCATGAGCGGTCGTATCGCTTACAATGAGGCGAATGGCATTCATTAAAAAATTAATTAATTAAAATAACATAAGACGTTAAGTCTCAATATGTCCAGTAATTACGCTGCTTATCTAACCTGGCGGCCTCTACCTTATGACAGACCTACCACCAGTACGTTAGTAGTTGTTTTGTCGGGTGATATCTGCTTTTGGTTTGATTTGTGTGAGACCGCTTCGCATTTCTATTTATATTTCATAGCGCAATGTGACTCTTCTAAATTCAAATAATTGTTAGTCGTTTGTGGCCAGATACAATTCTGTGTGTCAGTTAAGATTGTGTATTGTTCTTTTTTGAAGTTGCAACTGTCTTCTTTAAAATCCGCCAAAACCAAAAGTAGGTTCGATTTAAACGTGGAACGTTGTTTTGCCGGGTGACATATGTATTTGGTTGGTTTGGATGGACCGCTTCATTAGCTGGTGTCGATTGGTCCAGGGAGAGCGTTTTGCGGCGGATCTCCCCTCATCATCAATAATTAATGATGGCACAGTCGGACCACTGAATCGAATTCTTCGCTTTATATAGATTGGCTTTGACAAAAGCAATTGGTTTTTGCAGTTTAAATGTTAACAAAAATTGAGGATTTATTAATCAGTTAGTTTATTAAAATACTATTTTTATAAGCACGTTAATAAAATTAATCCGTTCATAGGAAGACAGGATTTTTACAAAACCAATTTAATAACACTGAAAAATATCTTCGCATCTAATAAAACATTGGTACGGGAATGGTTAAAACATTTGTCATATAGCTTCACATACATATTATCCCCCAAAATAAAGCAAAAAAAGAATGGATATCATCAATAAAACACAAACTGAAACCAAATTCCCGGTCAACGAACCTTATAAAACCACTCGATAAACGTTGACCAATAATTTCGCTTTTTCCACCATTTCCTGTAACCACACGATATTAAAGATATCCTTAAATGGCGAACGAAAAGTCCATAGTCTTCATAAATCGATCGGTTTCAAAAAACCATAGTATGTAACCATGGTCGCAGTAATTTACCCACAACACACTGGTCGTAAAGTAAGCACAATTAGTCAGCTAAAGACCGTATTTATTTATAGTAAAAAACCTCCTTGGAATAACATATGGACCGATTTTTATTTCGAAACGAGGTTTTATCTGTGGATAGAGGATTGTGAGGTTTTTTTCCCGCGCTAATTTCAACGTATTGATTGCCAACCTAATTACAAGTCCGGGCGACAATGAGGTTTTGCTGTACAATTTACGTTTATTTAGTTTAAGCGATGCAATTGTTTACGCGAGTTCGTGTTTTTGTGCGTTCGGAATGACCATCCTTACATACTTGTAAATGTTAGTTTTTTATAGGTTAGAACTGGTAAATGTAAAAGCAGATCTAAAGGAAAGTGATCACCGTCTAAAACAATTCAAACCTATAACAGAAGTTTAAGGACGTAGGAGAAAAGAAGTATCCGTTACAAAGACTCACTTCTATCAGGTAACAATAACTACAACTTGGAGCGGTGAAGACGTTTTAATAACAATAATATTCCATCCCGGCCATCCTTCTCCTGCAGTTGACAACTCCGTTTTATATTTAAATCTTATTCTACTATTTTTAATATACCTGCCAGCAACATCGTCATACTTAAATAAGGTTAGGTATTAAAACTCTTTTTTCTCTATATTTATTTCACTGTGCTGTTTTCTTTCACTATATTTATTCCATAGGTAAATACTAAATATCACCGCTTTAGTGGATCTTGACATATTACTCTCAGTTCATCCACTTTCATCCACCTATTTAAACATTATTAACTCGTGAAAAATAATTCAATCAATCAAATGTATGGCTTTGTGGTATATATGAAGTTCAAGTTATTTGATGCAACAAAACGTAAGATACCGGTAATTGCATTTACCAAACGATTAATTTACGTCGGATTTCTAGGAGACAGTTGACAAACGGCCACATTCATGTTGTGCGATTGATGAACCAGTGTGGCTCTTCCATAAACATATTTGAAAAGTTAAGTAATTTGTAAGAGTTATAATAATGTATTTAATTAATTATATCTTAGTTGGTAAGACGCTATTTATGACATCAGAGAGTGACGAACTTTGACGTCATATTATGTATTCGAAGTTGCTGCATCAGCAATCTTTTAGCAAAATACGCTTAAAAATAAAGTACTTTTCCATCATAAAATTATGAGATAGGACGATCTATGTTAAAAAGTCTTTGAACATCTTTTGATTTTACTATCCAATCATTTCATTAGCGCTGTCAATTCAATATTTACTCCACATCCAAAACACTATTTTGAATATAAACTACCTTTGTAATCCAAAAACTCATCCAAACATCTAACAAAATCCAGGTCAAAACTGACCCTCGCTAATAACAGATATATCAGACGGAAACAGCACATATAATTATTCCACCGAACACACAACCCAGTGTCCATCGCGCGCCAAATGACACGAAGCCCGCCATTTTGTACGATAATTGAGCACAGATTATAGAGCTGCGTCTGTGGCGACAGGCAATCGGCATCGATTATGATTTAGTATTGATTCTCGGATTTGACCAAACCTTTGATTTGTTTGAAAATTGTGGCGTTGGCCTTGTGAATCATCAGTTTTTAATAAAAGACAAATTGAACAGGGAAGTACATTGGCAACTTAATGTGCCTTGTACCCTAGGATCAGTCATAAAGCACAGGTTCAATATCTGCAAGGAAGATAGAAAGCCAGTCGCAACCAATGCCTCAAGATTTCAAGGGATATTGAATATACCAGCGATCAAGCTTGGTGGCGAAGATAGAAAGACAAGTTAAATGGATAAACAAAATGGCACTAAGAGTTAAAGCCATGTTAAAAGAAAGACTGTCACGATACAGCGACATTGTTAAATACAAAAATAATTTCTGTCAATCGAAGACTTACTTCACGCATAGAAAAAACCTACTGACACCTTATACTAAAACGGTCTATGTCCATTAATTCAACAGAAGCTGCAAACAAAATCTAGGGTTAAGGGGATAAACGCATATCCTAAGACTCAGGTTTTAAAGACAAAAGACAAGCGAATCTACCCGTGGTTTATGTCATGTAACACGCTCGCGGACAAAAACCCGCGCGTCGCCGCCGGCATCCCGCTCTAATAACTCACCATATACGACCCGCGCAAGTTTTTAACGTAACCACACGCGAAACCCGACCTTATTGCCTATGCTAATCGACTATGCCGATTGGTTAGTGTTATAATTGTTAATTAAGCTTTAATTACTTTGAAACCAATGGGAAAATCTTTTGTGTTGTGTTCACTAATGGGACGTGTGTCAAGTTTTTTGTAATGGTCGTAATGATTTGATTGGATGAAAAATGTTTTTGCACTAGTTATTATACCTTATACCTCCTTGAAATATTGAAAAAAAGAATAATCAATTATTATTATTTAAATATACAATGGCGTTCAATTACAACTTTTGTAAAAGTAAACTATATGTATATCTTTTATATTTAATACAAAATAAATTACCTTACACAAACATTCGCTCAGGTTTTAATATGATTATGATAGATACACTTGCCTTCCACAAAACAATATTTAGTATTTAACTTATAATACACAAATCGTCACCTCAGTACTTTAATGTTATACTGCCCTAACCAAAAATATAGAATAACGCAGAATATATTATACAGTCTAAGGTTCTAAGAGATAAGTAGATATTTAGTAGTTAGTCACAGTAAAATTACGCATCAAGACAGAACAGTGTCAACATCTTTCTCTTACAGTACTACAAAAATTCAAACTTACTCACCGATAGTAAGGGAAAGGCTGCGGCACGTGCAAGTCCATAGGCATGGACGCGTGCGCATGCGCGTGCGAGTACTCGTGCTGCATCATGCCGTGAACGCCGTGCACCCCGTGCCCCAGCACGGCCGCCCACGGCGACGACGCGAACCCGCCCGGGTGCTCCATCACTCACTGAGCCATCACTACACCAACTGTCGCATTTTCAAACTTCGAATTCAATACACAGTTTTGAATTCAGAACCACTACGCGTACAGTTGCATTTTTAAACTTCGAACAGGACGCACAGTTTTGAATTAAAATTAAAATATGAGTTCCATTTTTTTAATTTGAACTTGAGTAGACAGTTTTAAAAATTCTAATTTAGAATTAGCTGTTCCATTTTTGAAAGTCGATTTAAATTAAAATTTCACTTTGTAAAATTATTTCTCACCGGTTTATTGCACTTTGTGATATTTTTATTACCACTAGTTCTGTTTCTAAACTGAATGTTACAAAAATATTAATAAAAACTAGAAGGTATTTCTCACTTTTTTAACTTCAGACATGGCATCACTTTATTTATTTTTGTATGGTGAATATCTGACAACATCAATCGTGAAATTCTTGATTTCAAACATACTGTAAAATTAAATTGCAAATTAACCATCAGATTATTAAATGATCTTAGATTCATTTTATCAATTTGCCGCTAGAATTTTATAAGCACAAACTTTTTCCCTAGTAAAATTTATTTCAATCGCGATGGCAAACAGAACTTGATTTTCTTTTGTTTAACAGCTAATACCATGACCAGGTAATGTATTTCTACGAACTTCATTCAAGATGCGTGTTATTTACACATCATATTTATTATTTGTGTATATTCTCCATCTATCAAATTCCGATGCATTTCCCACGGATTCCAAATGAAATTAATACGCAAGTTAATTATTTGGATAAGGCGGTGTTTGAGAACAAACAGAATAGTATGCTGTTTGAACCACACATACGAATTAAAGGCTTTTATGTTATTTGTTCTTTTATTTCATAATTTGTGACGTGTGACTTAACAGTATGCCTCGCTACTCGCCTAGTGGTAAGCGATATGACAACTCAAATAAAGTAGCAAAACCAAACACCATGAATTACAAAGCAGCGTTTGACATTCCACTACGCTCGCCATCCTGAGACATATGTCTCAATACGTCCAGTAGTTACTCTGGCTGCAATGTCGATCTAACCAAAACACAACAGTGGATTTACACTGGAGTTGGTCGAGAGAAATAGACATTGTGTTGGTATCTACCCAGGCGGCCTCTCACATATGAGAGACCTACTACCAGTTTTTGTGCGTTGGTAAAGTTATCCTTGTTATTAATTAAATACGTAAGAAAAATGTATTTTTATAATAATAATACATTTTTGATTCTGTATCAGCCCATATACGTCCTACTGCAGGGCACGGGCCTCCTCTACAATCGACAGTACGATTGAGAGTGGTTAGGCCATATAGTCCACCACGCTAGTGGCCGGCCTAGTGCGGGTTGGCAATTTTTGATTATCAACCAATTATTTTTTACAAAACAATGTAAGGTTAGGACCTTCTATGAAATACAGTATACTTTTTTTAATATAATATTACTTTACATTAATATCAATTAACCTTTACACGCAAGTACAACATGCTGTAGCATAACTTAAGAAAAACAATTTAAAGTGATAATATGCGTGATATAATAATTGTTATTTGCAAGATTGTATTTTTATGGCTCGGTGTGGAAATTCTTAAAGGAGTCATATGTGCCGCAGTGGTCTTATAATAATGTTTATTGATAATATTGTTTTTGTTTTACGCATATGCGCTTACAAGAGTACAAAAATACTGAACATATTGAGACTTAACGTCTTATGCCTCAGATGGCGAGCGCAGTGGAATACTAAGCATTGCTTTGTAATTCATTGTTTTGTTTTGCTACTGTCCATGAGCGGTCGTATCGCTTACCATCAGATAAACAGCATGCCAGTCTCGCCTAATCATATTATTAAATTTCACACAACACTACTTACAGAACAGAAACATATTTCAGTCGTGTCATTGTCCGACGGTTAATGTCCGAAGTTTAACAGACTAACAAAACGCATGTATGAAAAATACTTCACGCAAGTACAAATATTTATTACTGCAATTTTGCGCATATTTAGAATGCAAATATATTTAATGGTGGGTATATGTACCAGTTTTATAGCGAATAGAAGAATAGAATTTTAATTTTAACTTTGTGAAGAGTGCCATGCGTTACTTTGCCAATATATTGCGTAATACCCCTCATACTGTATCAGCCCATATACGTCCCACTGCACGGGCCTACTCTACAATCGAGAATACGATTGAGAGTGGTTAGGCCATATAGTCCACCACGCTGGCCTAGTGCGGGTTGGCGGACTTACATACCATAGGAATTCTTATGAATCGCTATGGTATGCAGGTTTCCTCACGATGTTTTCCTTCACCGTTTCAGCCCTCATATTGCATTGAAATCTAATACTTAAATGACATATCGTAATTATCTTCACACACAGAAAATCAGCTAAATATACATAGGCATACTCCAACGAATTCCACCGAGTCCTATCGCGGATGTTTGTCCATAGGCATATAAATAAATAAATAAATAAATAACTCTTTATTCACAATTAACAATTTACATCTGGTGCATTATTCAACGCAACAACGAGTCTCAAACTAAGCATGCAAGCTTGTGTCTTGAGACTCGAGAGTGTGGGGTTATTAATAAGAACTTATAGTAAAAGCTTAGAACAAGTTAATTAACTATTATACATAATAACGAACTTCACTTGCGTGGGAGTGTGTGTATGTGTGTGTGGGTGTGTGCGTGAGTATGTGTTTATGTGTATGCGTGTGTATGTATGTGACGTGTGTTTGTTTGGGAAGTATTATTTCAATAAGTCTTCTGTGGCAGCGTAAGATAGTACCAATAATGTATTTTTAATAAGGTTTTTAAGAGAGTGTCTCGAACAGCCCTTGAAATGCAGTTGTCGGGAAAGCCGGTTATATATATGAAGGTGCGCATAACACGGACAGTGTCTAGCTAATTCTGATTTTAAGCTGGGTATTTCGCATCTGTACACTCGTCTTTTCTCAATTATGCTGTAGTGCGGGTGTTTTGTCACATTCTGGTGAACTTTAAATTCTTTATATATATCATCGGTAGGATATAGAAAAGGTTTCTTAAGGCAAACTTTTATTAGCGCCCGTTGCGCTCTTTCCAGTTTAATTAAGATGGTCTTGCCAACGAATCCCCATACGCTAATACAATATCGTATTATCGATTCACAGAGTGCAATGTATATTGAGCGTAGTATGTAAATGGGCGTACAATCCCTTAGTTTTTTCATGTGTATTAATTTTCTAACACGGTTTGTGACGTCTTGTATTTGAGCTTTAAAATTAAGGTTTTCATCAACTATTACTCCTAAGTATTTGATGGATGTTGTCCTCTGTAGGACTTGACAGTGGCAGGATGTCATAGAATTATGTGCAGTGTAGGGATTGTGATAGCTACAGCTGTGTATTTGCAGTGTCATCGTGGAAGGTGGACTGGATTTGGATGTTTTAGAGAAAGAGATGTACTTAGTCTTATTAGCGTTAAGTGTCAACAAGTTGTTTTTTAATAAATTCGATATTTGCGTTAGTCCTTGGTCTGCTGTGTGATACACGTCCTTCCAAGTTCTAGCGTGAAAAAGAACAACCGTGTCATCTGCGTAAGTAATTATATCTGCGTCTTGAATTGTTGCATTGACAATATCATTTATGTACAGGGTGAAGAGCGTTGGTCCTAGAATGCTCCCCTGAGGTACTCCAAAGGTGACAGATTGGTGTTCGCTTTGGATATTGTCTATTCTGACGAGTTGTTTGCGGGCTGTCAGATAGCTTTCAAACCATTTTAAGCTTATACCTCGGACTACCATTGCTTCCATTTTTTTTAGGAGTAATCCTATGGAGACTGTATCGAATGCTCGTGCCAGGTCCAGAAAAACTCCCAGGCAACGTTCCTTCTTTTCAGTATATGTTGCAATTTGGTTAGTCAATAGGATATTAGGCAGTATGTGGCCTCCACAGCTCGCTCGAGATCTTTTCAGCCCCATAAGCTGTCATTTATCCTAGCTACTACCATAAAAATGGTCTCAGACGCAAATTCAATAATACTTTTACTGGTGGTAGGTCTCTCATATGTGAGAGGCCGCCTGGGTGTTTATCACCGCATTGTCTATTTCTCCCGTCAAAAAGCAGTGTAGAAGCACTGTTGTGTTTCGGATTGAAGGATATTGTAGCCAGAGTAACTACTGGACATATTGAGACTTAACATCTTATGTCTCAGGATGGCGAGCGCAGTGGAATGCCAAGCATTGCTTTATGATTCGAGGTGTTTTTTAGTTCTGGTACTGTTTATGAGTTGTCGTATCGCTTACTATCAGGCGAACGGTATGCTCGTCTCGCCATTCATTAAAATAAAAAAAAGCTTATAGTAACATTTATCCTTCCGTTTGAAGTAATGATATTCTTTTACACAATATCTGCTGATGGAATCTCACAAAGTTGACCCGTCGTTAAATCGAGATACACCAATAAGCAATATTGTTGTCAATACCTCAGGTATAACTAATTGCCAAACATTCCTTGTCTCTTTTAAAATACGGTGCCAGTTTTTACTTAGCAACTAGAAAAACGCGGCATAAAATCAACAATTAAATCGTACGACCTCTAATCAACACACATACCTACTAATCAAATAACAGAATTCCAAGCATTCAGTACACGATTAGTGTTCTTTATTTAAAAACCAATTTAGAAATGTACCTAATCCTTTTTAATAAAGCATAATTATACAGCCAGCAACAATTACGTAATTTATTAATTGACTTAAACAAATTAGAAAAAGTCGATTAAAATTTATTTAAAATTAGAATATTACAGGCCAGTATTCGGTCCTAATCATTTTTGCATGCACGATTTTAAGCAGAAATATTATGTACAATCAGTGTAAAAAATGTTTATGGCTAACAATTATAAACAATTTTAAAATTAAATATGATTTATACATCGACTGCAAGCGACCAGTAATTTGCTAACCTACTTAGTAATTGCGAGGAATTTTCCAGCCAAATCAATGCAATATTTCATAATTATATTTGCAAAGAATCTAATAATAACTCCACTAGAAATGCTGTAATACATTAAGTTCTTATTAAATCCGGTATTTATTTACAAAATTAAAAATTAAACGTATCTCAGTTCTCAAAATTGCGGTACATATCAATTTCAATTCCTAGACCAAATATATTTTATAATTTTATAATGGATTATAGGCAATACATCACAAATAAAATATACTTTTTTATATTATAAATTGTAGGTTAAATGTATATTCTATGTAACTTATACCCGTGCTTACCCCGTTCTACACGTACCATCCATGTGTATCCTATAGGAACTGCATTTTACTATAAAATATAGCCTGTTTCACTATCAGTGCCGAATCATGTAGGCCTGTTGTTTAATTATTATGTGAAAGAAGACAAAATTAACAAAGACACTATCGCCCTATAGTTAATTAGTAACATGACTCCCATGCTCTAACAATGGTTAGTTAGAGAAGCCAAGAATCATGCTCAGAGTCTAGACAATTTGACAGTTTTTACATGGTGATATAGTCATAAATTACTTTTTCTTGGATGCTAATATATTTTTTATTACTTTAGGAAGAAGAGAAATCTCATAAGTCTCTGGCTCTACTAAAATTTCTCCTATAGAGCCACGGTAAGCCAACCAATATAAATTCACAATGGGGGGAATAAGGCAAAGCTTCTCAGTCTCAATTACTCGCTTTTTTTTAAATTAAATGTAAGTAATCCGCCCTTTTGATACTTCATGAGAGGCCAAAGAGTGAAATTACCCCTAGCCTACAATTAAAAGTATTTGCACTGATAAATAATTTAAATCTAACTCTACAATACAACAAATAATTCTTATCTTTGCCCTACATTCTGGTCGCAAAATAACATTCCGTCATACCCTAATCATTATTTCACCAATGCAAATGTCTAGTATTAACGAAATTATTCGCCAACTCTAAGAAAACAATCACCGCGTATTAAACATATCGTAAAGTTAAAATATTTATTGTGGTATAAAATACTATAGGAGTGCATGGTGGTCTGTTGGTAAACGAACCAGACGCGGCTTCCAATATGTTCACGGTGGTCGCGGGTCCGAATCCCAAGACACACCTCTGACTTTTCAGATTCAAGAGAATATTGATAGCTAGTCAATCACCACGCACTAAAACGGTGAACGAAAGCATCATGAGAAAAACTTCATACTTTCATATTGCATAATTTCTATGGTATGTAAGTCCGCCAACCCGCACTAGGCCAGCGTGGTGGACTATATGGCCTAACCACTCTCAATCGTATTCTCGATTGTAGAGTAGGCCCGTGCCCTGCAGTGGGACGTATATGGGCTGATACAGATACAGATACTGAAAAATCTTACTAAAAGGGCTTATACAACTAATTATAATTTTTGCGCCGAGCATTTGATTTTATTATTTGATTTTATTGTTGTTATGTTTTCCATTCAATATTACTTGACATAAATAAAAGCTTTCTTTCCTTCTAATATTAAATTAACTTACAAAGGCTAAAAACGTTATAATGACTAGAATTCTGTAATTTATATGTATAAATCTTCTGTTCGTGTCTACGCAACTGAATTTCTCCTAATCGGCTAGACCGATTTTGATGTTATTGTTTCTGTGTTTTAGTGGTTTAGATTCATAATTAAGTCCACAACAAAAGTATCTGCATAGGGGCGATGTCAAGCTGGGTCGCTAGTTGATTATATTTAATATTAAATAAAATGTATCTAGTTAATTATATAACACGGTAAATCATTCATATCTAACTGTAAGTTTACTTACTGGTGGTAGGTCTCTCATATGTGCGAGGCCATCTGGGTAGGTACCACCGCAATGTCTATTTCTCCCGTGAAACAACACTGCTTAAATGCACTGTTGTGTTTCGGATTGAAGGACATTGTAGCCAGAGCAACTATTGGACATATTGAGACTTAACATCTTATGTCTCAGGATGGCGAGCGCAGTGGAATGTTTCTACTGTTTATGAGCGGTCGTATCGCTTACCATCAGGCGAACGGCTTGCTCGTCTCGCCATCCATTGCAATAAAAAAAAAAAAGTTTGGTACTGTGTTTGAATCATAGATTTATTTACCAAAGCTACGCACCTCAGAATGCCTAGCCTTTTTTATTTTATGTTCCATTACTTGAAAGTTTTGAATATCTTGAGCCGCAGAGTGTGCCTACCTAAGTACCTACCTAAGTACTAAGTAATAAAGCTTCAAAATTAATTCAAAAATCTGTTATTGTACAAAAAATTATTTTTCTTCTGCCTACTATATTATCTTAGACATTAATGTGGTGGACGTAACATTAATTCAGCCATATTGCAAAATCATTTGGTTTATAATTTTTCAATTGGCTGTCTGTCTAACATCACTTTTGGGATTGGGCTTTAGAATTTACCATACTGTCCTAATAGAACTGGAAGCACATAATTATCCTCCACGTTTCCTTTGTAAAGCATGATAACCAACAAAGAAACGCATCATCATAAAAAAATGTGCGTAGGGATTGAAACCGCAATTACTAATATGGTTATACAGTCTTCACCCAAATAATTCATCCGTTTACTTTACTTTTCTTTTGTATATATTTGAAAAAATAACTTGATTAAACTTTTTACCAACCGCAGCCTATCTCCTACATATTCTTAGGCAAAAGAAAAAAACATTCTCTTCATACAACAATACAGGGTATATCAAGACTGCTACCGAAAACGAAGCCAGGTGGTAGTTTAAGCGACTTCAGACACAATGCAACAGAAAATGTTGCAAAAAAAGCGACAATTTTTTTTTTGTTATTTTTTTCCTATGGCCATATTTGGGTGGTAAATACATTTTTTCCTAAAATAATAGTATATACCCTTTTATTTATAAATACTCTAAGGTATAAAAGAGTTTAAATTATTATTTTAGCAAAAACTATGGATTTACCACCCAAAAATGACGATATTTAAAAAATCATAAAAAAAAATTGTCGCGTTTCTAGGCGAAATTTTTAATTGCATTGTGTTTGTAGCCACTAAAACTACCACCCGGCTTCGTTTTCGGTAGCAGTCTTGAGATACCCGGTATATTTTAACAAAATAATACATCAATCATTACAAACCAACATCATGTCCAGGTTTTTCGCAATAACACCTATATGTCCTATTTCAGGGCATTTAATGTTATAATATACTTTTTATTGTATACTAGTATTTAAACGAGGTATAACACGTGTAAAGGGCCGTGTTAATGCTCCCTATATATGTACATATGTATGTATGTCCAACCGCAGGTGGCCTCCCTTATATTGAAAAGCGTTTCAAACCTCCTTTAAAATAAAAAATATAGACCTTAATATCTGCACAATGTCTGATAAAGAAAACCAAGTTAATAGCTCATTTACTTTTATAGAAGACATAAAACTTAATTTTATTATTATGCGTAGAAACTTTTTCGTTAAAATATTTAGAGAATATTACAAGCTTTTAAATATAATTATTTTAAGAATTTAAATATCGAACAACTCCCCAACTTTTAAACAGCCTTCTTAAATGCTTAATATTAGATAGGCTTTATATTAACCTAAAGGTCGACTGGGAGAAAATGCCACAGGCATTAAGTCCGCCTTTTAAACACTAGTATATGACGCTTAGTAAAATAAAATAATAAATGCATAGCCTAAAATCCGTCTAAAGCGTTATATAGAGAAAAAGGATTTTCTTGGAAATACTACAAAGCAAGATCTGGCCGCATGTGCGCTTTGTCTTTTTTATATTTCTGCGCTAGGAATACTATGGCTTTATTTTAAATAATGTATTCTACATCATCTGATGTGATCATGAATTTAAATATCGAACAATGATTTAAAAAATATTTATTCTAAATTCAATTTATTCAATACGATCACCATTTCTTCTTTTATTTAGCGCACCTAAACACACGTCACAACTTTTAATCGATATTTGAGTACCAGTTAAAACCTCTTCAAATAAAACCTTTTTCTAATAGGGCTGTACGGTATTGACATTCCGACCGCGGCTGTCCGCGTTTGATATATTTACTCAGAGCGCGTGCGCACGATTGTTTTCGTCTGTCAAATCGGCACCTATTAGTTATGTTGTTTGCACACCGCTAAAGTATTTATTGCGTTAATGTTGTGTTAACCTCAAGGGACTACAGGTTTGATGTTTGTTAAGTAATAATTTTGTGTTTGTGTTGGCCGAGATGCGCAACTCGTTGGTACGACATTTTTTCACATTAAGCTTTAAGGTCAACGGTGTTTTAGTGGCAGTAAATTTTAACAGTTTTAGGGTGTTTCTTAAGCCTTACAATATTTATCTACACATTTAAGTATTTGGTTTGGAAGTCTCTGGAAAGTGTTTTTTTTTTGGCAAATTATTAAATTTTATTAGGTTTGTTTATTTTCAGACTATTGAAGATATAACACTCTGTAATTACTTATCTTTTACTACGCGTGAGTGTTAAAGATTTAAATAAACTTCCTCCTATTCGTAATGTAAGTTTAAGTACCCACTTAATTACGTCTAATGTTTGATCATAAAATGTTTAAATTTATGATATAACTTTCACGTGTGTTTTAATAGGCCTATTTTATGATTGAGCAAGTGTAATTATTTGTTTACATCCATAATTCACCTGTTACATAAATCCGTACCACAACAACACTAGTTTCATTCACATTTTTTCTAAACACTCAAGCAATTAAAACTCACAAAAAAGTCGATTATTTTTTATGTCACTTCAATCGACTATCAATTTAGTCAAAGTCACTGGCCGGTTAGAAAAATAAAAAAATTGGCGGCACGCGTCCGTCAAACGTCAAACTTTTCCCGCGCGACACGTTCCGAAAGTGCATGTGTCACTATTTACATGCATTTCGGGGCGAAATGGCGAGCTAAAAACACGTGTGCCGAGTCTGTCGGTCCAGCGGTCATTGAGAGGATCTGGTATCAAAACTATACCGCGTGGATGTGTGCGTTGAACCGGCCCGGCCATACGCCAGGCATACGAAACAAGCGAGTACGATGGTGCTCGCGGCCCGGCGGGCTGTGCTGTCGAATATCTGAACGTCACGTACCGTGTAATTGGGTTAGGTTTACGTGACGCCGAACCGTGTCACGTACCAACGCCTGTGCGGGGGTGTGCCCTAATTATGCCTGCGAAAATTTTGTATTAGATGTGTGAATTTTTTTAAGGGCCGAATAGGCTTTGTGACAATGGTCACACGGCTCTATGATCGTTTGTCACAGCCTTATAATTTTAAAAAGTACTTTTTGGCATCTTACTGATAGTCATAGGCACACAAATTTATAAAAGAAAACATTTTTAAAACAACATAAATATTTTTATTATTCCAATATTCCAAGGAACAAATAACTTGAACTGTTCGTCTTTAGTTAGTCACAAAGACTAGAACACTTAATGAAATTAACAAATTTGAATTTGGAACACTTAATCATAATACCTTATAGTATTTCTATAGCCAGTATTTTAAAAGAAATGTGTTTAATTTTAGAACATTGTACCAGCCACAGCTCACTGTACAGCCTAATGAAAAAAATAATTATTATCATAATTAATTTTATTATACTCAGGGCACTCGCAGTAAAAAACCCAAAATATAATTAAAAAACCTATTCGCTAACAGTACACAAAAAATGAAAGATATTCTCACGATATACATTCTAACCTACGACCTAACCTCAAAATGACGTATCTAACTGTCGCGTTAACATGCCCAATATATCTTGACCTGTGCAGTTGAACTATTTGTATGTAAGTAAAGGTTTTGTTGGGTGGAGGAGATAATTGCACAATGAAATGGCAGTGTGACTAATGTGTAACGGTTCATTTGAATGAATACTTTGTTTGGAGGTGTTTGACACTTGTAAAAACTGAGATTTATGCTAAGAATGTGTTGAGGTAATACACGTTTGTGTTTTACTCTAAAAATTATGCGCACAAGTGATAAATGCTTTTACTTTGATGTAGAATATATCAATTATATAATACAAATAGAGCACGTATGACAGTTTAATTGAATTCTAGTTTTACCAAAAGCCTAAAAGTATTTCTAAAATGTTGTAGATTTTGACAATGTCTTTAATATACGTACTCGAAGATGATAAAATAATTAAGTTAAATTAACGGACTACGTTTTTTTATAAGCATGATTTTATTTTAGCTTGAATTTTACATAATCTATAAAATACAAAAAAAAATAGTATCAATAAAATGAACACTGAAATATATTTTAAATACTTATAAAATTAAAAGGGTCGTTTCCCAATTTCATCAACAGCTTTTTCTTCAAATCTTAAACTGATTTTAATGCTAAATCTCATCCACTTTACTACAAATATTCTAATTTTGGACGTGTTTTAACATTATATTTGTTTCAATTGTGATTTTTTTTTAATTTTCGAACTACGTATTTAAAAAATTACGTTCCTTGCAGGATCTTAAAACAATACTCAATATTAAGCCCTTTAGCCTAGGAATAATAAATATTTACTGTACCCAATAATTAGAACCAATTGGCATAATTATACTTACTCTAGCTGCATTGCATTATTTATGATAGTATACCCAAGGTAACTTTGTCTTATCAGTATAAAAATATCAGGAATATATATATATATATACATATATATATATATATATATATATATATATATATATATATATATATATATATATATATATATATATATATATATATATATATATTTAAATATAACAAATAGCAAGATTACGCAAACTTCTAAATGCAGTGTTAAGGAAATCTAACAAGTGTAATTTCCAACCCCTTTCGTCCATGCCGATGCATATAAGGGCCGGCTTTCATCCAAATATTCATCTCCCAATATGGGGATAAGACCCAATGTAACTTGACCCCCCAAAATTAAGCTATAGTTCCTATCGAGAGACCTTTAAATTCTGGAGGGTTTATTACAATGATGATCTTAAAAGATTGTAAGTCTGATTTACTGCTTTAAGACGTTTCCATAAAGCACCCCAAAATTATTTGCAAAATATTTGAATACCGGGTATATCAAGACTGCTACCGAAAACGAAGCCGGGTGGTAGTTTTAGTGGCTACAAACACAATGCAATAAAAAATTTCGCATAGAAACGCGACAATTATTTTTTATGATTTTTTAAATATCGTCGTTTTTGGGTGGTAAATCCATAGTTTTTGCTAAAATAATAATTTAAACTCTTTTATACCTTAGAGTATTTATAAATAAAAGGGCATACACTATTATTTTAGGAAAAAATGTATTTACCACCCAAATATGGCCATAGGAAAAAAAATTACAAAAAAAAATTGTCGCTTTTTTTTGCAACTTTTTCTCTTGCATTGTGTCTGAAGTCGCTTAAACTACCACCCGGCTTCGTTTTCGGTAGCAGTCTTGATATACCCTGTATATTATGGCTATCTGAAAATATTTTTACATTTTAAGACAAATATGCTTTCATTTAATTAAAAAAGAAAATACACTTTCATATCTTCTAAGATTAATAAATTATGTTTGCTGTTTATAAATTAAATAAGCTAAGCTATGAGATTCAAAATAAAATGTTGTTTTTTATCTAAATAATACGCTTAAAAAAATAATGTTTTATTTCGTCAGTAGATGTAGCCATAAATATTTTCTTAAGAATAAAATCAACCTTTTTGTACTAAACATAATATTCCAAAATTTACCAACATATACACGCAAGAAAATAACCTCCAAACAGATTATAAGCGTCCACTCACTTTTGAAATTAAATTCCATTTTCGTTTACAAAAATTCAAATTTAAACATGGAGCGTGTATTCACAAGCGAGACAGAAACGGGTATATATTGACAGCGACGATTTAAATTTGGAACGGCGCGCTCTGATTGGTCAATGGACACGTCAAGAGGCGTGCGCCGCGCCACATTGGCGGGTAGGCGTGGTGACGTAGTCGCGTAGATTCTGGGTCAGTGATAGTAATAAATTAGTTTTGCGGGTTATAGAATATGCCTTCTTTATGAGTCTACGTAGCGCTACGTTGCTACGACGTAGTCACTGTATCAGCTACGAGATGTTTTCTACAAAGTTAAATAGAACTTGTTAGATGTTAGAATGACAAAGTCTTTGATGTCGTAGAACGAGATGAACTATTTTTATATACCTAGATATGTTCTTAGCTAAAATATTCTGATCAAAAATATAAATTTATATTTTAACCGACATTTATCGAATTCTAAGATATTAATTACTATTCATTTGTGTTGTTTCGCACAATATTAACCATCAGACATCAGACATTTATTTACCAAAAAACCTGGAAAATATGTAGCACACCTCTATTCAGGTTTACCACTAGTAACCTGAATTACAAATATTTCTGAATATCCCCAAATTAATATTACATTTATTCCCATACAATTCCTCTCATCAGCTGCCCTTGACTGGCCTTCAATGGGCAAACTTACATCTACCATTCTGAAAAACATTACTACCCTCACTTTCAAAGGCGGGATTGTAAGAACAACCGCACGAATAACTTGGGAGGAGAACATTTGGCATTCTGTGTGCGTAGTTGAGAAATCGATAGAGAGGAAATTCGGAGAGCCAGCCGGAGGGCTTGTGAGGTTTTGGAGACAAACGAAAGCTAATACGACCAAAACATTAGTGATTGTAGATGATGTAAATTAGTTATAATTTGTCAAATGAAATAATATACATATATCGAAAACTTATATGGGTGTACAAATTAATTCGGTCCGTTTTTTGTCGTTAAAAATAAATTTATTTTTAAATCAGAATAAATTAATAGATTAATCAAAGTATTGTCCATCGTTGACTACTACTTTCTCCCATCTCTCAGGCAATTTTCGAATTCCATCTCGAAAAAATTATTTGTCTTTCGAGGCAATCCAACTTCCGATCCAATTTTCTATTTTTGCAAAAGAAGTGAACCGGTGACCTGCCAAGTCATGCTGCATCCGTCGGAATAACCAGTAATCCGAAGGAGCAAGGTCCGGAGAATACGGCGGGTGTGGTAAAATATCCCACTTGAGTGTTTCTAAATATTTTTTGACGACGTTTGCGACATGAGGTCGAGCGTTGTCGTGCAAAAGAATAACTTTATCATGTCTTTGTTCGTATTCCGGCCGGTTTTCACGTAATGCACGGCTCAATCGAATTAATTGTAGCCTATACCGATCGCCCGTAATAGATTCGCCAGATTGTAGCAACTCATAGTACACAACACCATTTTGGTCCCACCAAATACACAGCATGATGGTCACGGAGCGGACTACCACGAAAGCTGTAAAGTGATCGATACGTCGGGAATTCAAAAAATGTAAAAATTAAAACTAAATCCGCGATAAAATCCGTAAATAATAGTCTTATTTCAATGTGTAACATTCGCGTAAATCTAAGAAACCATTATAATAATGAAGACAATTCTTTTGTCATTTAGTTTCTATAAAATCCGCATTAGTGTCCGCCAACCCGCACTAGGCCAGTGCGGTAGACTATACGGCCTAACCTCTTTCAATGGTACTCTCGATTGTAGAAGAGACTCGTGCCCTGCAGTGGGACGTATATAGTCTGATATAGTACAGTATATAAAAATATTGTTCTTTAATTTTGATTTGATACCTGATCTATAATTTCTGTCTTATCTAGCTTGGTCCCGGCTGATCCAAGGATTCACAAGGATGTTTAAGACCGGCTTCCTTGTGGTCCTTAGCCAACCTAGGGGACTCGATTGAGCTACCCTATTATGTTGTACTGTATCAACCCATAAAGTTCTCACTTCATCGGTGGCGCAGTTGTACTATAGTATGGTTGCAAGAATGAGGTGTCGGATTCGAATCCTGGATCGGTGATATTGTATTTTTCTATTTATAATCAGACTTAGCCTCTGGAATTTGTGCCTGATATGGCGACAAACTTGGCCCCAATCACATACTGGGACGGAATACACAAAGCGAAATGTAGGTATCCTGGTACTTGGTAGCACCTCTGCTTACCCCTGCTTGGAAAAAGGCATGAGTTTATATATGTATGTACGTCACACTCCATGGGACTTCTACAATCGAGAGTGTGATTAAGAGGGTTTAAGTCCTATAGTCCACCACGCTAGCCTAGAGCAAGATGGTGGACTTTACATACTATAGACATTCTTACAGATAGCTATAGTATATGAGATTTCCTTATAATGTTTTCCTTTACCGTTACAGTGCGTCGTACCTGCGCAGTGAATTCTAAGGTGTGCCCTGAGATTTGAACCCACGATCAATAAGAATATATTCGCAACAGCGTCTGGTCCATTACCAATGGAATTCATGTTTTTCATTCTATCCATAAGCGGTCGTATCACTTATCTTCAGGTTAATGGCATATTCGTTTACCCATTCATAGCAATAATAAATATATCTCCATATAACATACCGGGTATCTCAAGACTGCTACCGAAAACGAAGCCGGGTGGTAGTTTAAGCGACTTCGGACACAATGCAACAGAAAAAGTTGCATAAAAAAGCGACAGGTTTTTTTTTCTAATTTTTTTCCTATGGCCATATTTGGGTGGTAAATAAATTTTTTTCCTAAAATAATTGTGTGTACCCTTTTATTTATAAATACTCTAAGGGATAAAAGAGTTAAAATAACTATTTTAGCAAAAACTATGGATTTACCACCCAAAAATGACGATATTTAAAAAATCATAAAAAATAATTGTCGCGTTTCTTTGCGAAAATTTTAGTTACGTTGTGTTTGTAGTCACTAAAACTACCACCCGGCTTCGTTATCGGTAGCAGTCTTGAGATACCCAGTATATCATTAGGGTGTATCAAGACTGCGACTGAATACGGAGCCAGGTGGTAGGTTTAGTGACTTCAAACCCAATGGTAACTACAATTTTTGCAAAATAAATGACGGCATTTTTTTTGTTTCGTATCGATTATATCGGTCAGTATTATATGACAGTTTACAATCAAAACTACCTCTTCCTGGATAGCCCTTCACAACACCAAAACAACAACCAATATACCTATATATTTCCTAGACTATTTTAACGTTAAATTCCAGTACAGCACGTTATTTAGCGGCGTGTCGGCGCAGGGCGCTCCGATCGATACCGACACGTGAGCTGCGTGCCAATGCTGTACCGACTGTAAGGCCTTATCCGCCTTCTACACTTAACACTCCGGTACTGATGTGTGACTTATGACTTGATATGACTTTGTGTTTAAAAGTAGTGAGAAAACAAAAAAAAAAATCTGAAAGATATTTTCATGCTGTATATACTCATGCCTTTTTCGAAGAAATTGTAGGCTATGATTTCTCTCATGTAGTGAGAAAACGAAACAATAAAATGTACTGGGATGTAAGATTTTTTTCCAGAAAGGGTAGGCAAAGATTCCCCTGATACCAACTGTTCATATCGCTTAAGATCAGGCATACGCTAGCTCGTCTCGCCATTCATTGCAATAAAAAAAACTAAACTGAATCTTTTTTGAGGCGATCCTGTATCTGATGAACTTGTAACAGAGTAACTACTAGACATATTGAGATTAACATCTTACGTCTCAGGATGGCGAGCACAGTAGAATGCCAAGCATTGCTTTGTAATTCAAGGCGTTGCACTAGTTGGTTTTGCTACTGTTCATGAGCGGTCGTATCGCTTACCATCAGGAGAACGACATAGTCGACTCGCCATTCATGGCAATCAAAAAAACTTGTAGGACTTGTAAAGTAAAAGGTTGTAACTAGGAGTTTTGTTTAAATGAAAGAATCACTCAAAATAAGCGCGCTCAAAATGAAGTGCCTCAACCGACAATGAAATTCAGGACTCCACAATTTCGAGTACGTTGAAATCAACAGATTTTTTTTCATGAATGGTAAACGTAATCTATGTATATTTAGGTAAAAACATAAACAAATACTTTTTATCTTGGATATTTAAATTGGAGATGCTGGGGATTGAACCCGGGACCTTTCACATGCAAAGCGAACGCTCTACCACTGAGCTACACCCCCCCCCTTATTCACTTACTCAAATAGGACCTTACTAAGCAACCACATTCTAAATCTAAATAAAAACTGACTATGAATTAGATCAAAAATTGGAGATGCCGGGGATCGAACCCGGGGCCTTTCACATGCAAAGCGAACGCTCTACCACTGAGCTACATCCCCACATGGTCACATGTTCAAATATAACCTTACCAAGCAACCACTTACTGAGTCTAAATTAAAACTAAAACTGCGAATTATATCAAAATTTGGAGATGCCGGGGATCGAACCCGGGGCCTTTCACATGCAAAGCGAACGCTCTACCACTGAGCTACATCCCCACATGACGAAATATCACAAAACAACATATCGCTTCGAACGGCAGTACAATTGTGCAAACATGATCACCGTTTAATTCACAATAAACAAAAAAAAACAATAGCTCATAATGAGTATATAGATTTACGTAATATAGTTCGAATTATGTACTTAGTAGTGGTTTACTGGTGGGAAGTCTCTCATATGTGAGAGGCCGCCTGGGTAGGTACCACCGCAATGTATATTACTCCCGCCAAACAGTAGTGTAAATGTACTGTTGTGTTCCGATTTGAAGGATATTGTAGCCAGAGTAACTACTGGACATATTGAGACTTAATATTATATCTCAAGATGGCGAGCGCAGTGGGACGCCAAGCATTGCTTTGTAATTCAAGGTGTTGTTTGGTTCTGCTACTGTTCATGAGCGGTCGTACCGCTTACCATCAGGCGAACGGCATGCTCGTCTCGCCATTCACTGCAATAAAAAAAATACGTTAGTCAAATTAAATTAAAATATATTAGTGGACCATGAGTATTATTACAACGGTGCGTAGCAGTTTATTGTTACCACCAGACAATATCAAATATGAAATGAAACATTAAACATACGTAAAAATCTCCAGCTGTCCATATCTATGTTAAATGCCTTAATAATTAAAAACTAGCGGCCTGCTATACACTGCTATACACTTTTGTGAAAATATATCGCCTATGTTTATCAGGGATAATGTAGGATTCTAATGGTGAAAGAGCTTTTCAAATGCGTCCAGTAATTTCACAAGCTATTCAATTCAAAAATGCAATCAAATATTTCCTCTTTATAATATTAATATAGACGAGCAGAGGATGATTTATCTCAAGAAATATACACGCAATTATATTAAATAAAAAATATAAGACACTAATTTGTCTAAATCGACCCATAAATTCGAATATCACAGCAATTATTAATCTACTGCCACTAAACCTACATCAAACTCCAAGAAATAATGTACAAAAATCAAAATTGAAGTAGTGGTGCATATGAGAGCGCGGGGCAGTCGCAAGAAATCATTATTGCCGCGGAATCCATACAAATAATTGGACCGTAAACATGTCACGGCGGCGTCTCTGCCATGTATATTATCACAGGGTTGCCACCACACGCAAAATATTTTAAAATTCCTTTAGGACCAAATTACCCACGGTAACAGTACAGAACCTATCAAAACCACAAAAATGTGCTACGTTTCAGTTTTATCCTGTGTATATCTGGATACAGTCTCGCAGACAAAATTATAAATAAAGTAAATACACCCAACAGTCACATACATAGTACTCACCCCACACTATAATCGAGTCTTGTGTCGTGGGTATCAGAAATTACGAGAGACTCAGTGGCACAACGTAGACCCGAAACAAATACCTATAGATCACACAAATATTTGTCTTTGTTTAGGGATCGAACCCGCGGCCTCACGTTTTACTGCCTGCTTTAAATTGTGATAAAAAAATGGAGAAGCTTATTATTTATATGGTATGCAATAAAGAATGTACAAAACTCAAGTAAATCCTAAACTGGCGATAATATGCGAAAATGCCATAATATTACTAAATATTATCAAAAATTGTAATTACATTACATGGAAAAAAAGAAAATAAATAAAAACGATAAAAATCATGTTCACAAATCCAAAGCAAATGGAGATGCCGGGGATCGAACCCGGGGCCTTTCACATGCAAATCGAACGCTCTACCACTGAGCTACATCCCCTTGTAGTAAGTTATCCAAATGGACAATAATTTGTTTCATTGAAAAAAAATATGTTATGCATGAGTACTTTGCATTTAAATCATGAAAATTCTGGAGATGCCGGGGGTTTGCGCCTTTTGCTGCGAATGCTCTACCACTAATCTACACTGATAAAATTATGAAATAAAAGCTTTTGTAAGCTAACGTTGCATTGGTTTGAAATCTTGGAATAAATATTTAAATTCCTTCCGTCCCTACCCGTTCCCCTTGTGTCCCTTCCCGTTCCTCCATGTCAAGTCCGGGGTTGAGTAGCTCTGGGATCATCGCCTTCAAGTACAAAAGTTTATTTGCAAAGTAATAATTGAAAATCTTTTATTTTTGTGCTTTTACACTGTTAGTTATAAGATTTTATTCTGTACTGTTAGTTATAAGATTCACGGGGATCCCACAGGCAAATTACAGCAGCAGTTTTGTGAGGCAATGTATTTAATTGTACTGTTTTTTTTTTATTTTTGTAAATGTTTGTAATAAACAAATAATAATAAAAAAAAAATAATAGAAAAAAAACTATTAAAATGGAATCACAATCGTTTTATATATTCAGACGTCAAACTATTTAAGATATTTTGTTTAATAAAAACCAAAAATAAATAAAATAATAACTACCACTCCAAAGCAAAAAAATAATATTTATTTCATGGAGCTCGTGCATGTTGATTAATTTGCTTAATGACTTGACTAGCCAACAAATCAAAATATATGCGTAACATATTGAAGGCGGGTCGCCCAGTACCAAACATATAGATATTTAAATTAATATAAGGCATAGGTCCTACAAGTTTCAACATGCACGAGTTCCATGAAATAAATATTATTTTTTTGCTTTGGAGTGGTAGTTATTATTTTATTTATTTTTGGTTTTTAGTGGATTTTTGTTTTGAAGTCGGTTTTTATTTTTTTTATTAAAAATTTTAGTTGTTTTTATCTTTTTAGTGTTGATAGGCATTTAAATGAAAAAGATTTGGTCTCCACAAGGAATATGTTCTTTCCGATGACAATAAAATCGCTAAAATCGGCTAAAAGCTGCCAAAGATATTGGAATATTCACATGTTTATTATTTGTCCCTCAACTACTGTAGCCTAGCTTTTATACTGAACTCAATGCAAAAAGAACCGTTGAAATCCTATTAAATTTTGAGGAGTTCTACTCTCCAGGTCCGAACATGATAATAAGATCTTAATGTTGTGTTCCTGGGATCAAACTGTTAATACGTTCTTTCCAATGAAAAAGAAATCACTAAAATCGGTTAAAAGCTGCTGAAGATATTAGTATTTACGTGTATTTTAATTTTATCACCCCCCCCCCCCCCCCCCCCCTCACCCATACCCCTTTTTCCCTCCCTTAATGTAGCTTAACTTTTATAATGAACTTAATGCAAAAAGAACCATTGGAATCCTACTAAATTTTGAAGAGTTCTATTCTCCAGGTCCGAACATAATCATCATATCTTCATGTCGTATTCCTGGGATCAACCTGTCAATACGTTTTTTCCAATGAAAAAGAAATCACTATAATCGCTTAAAAGCTGCCGAAGATATTAGAATTTACGTGTATTTTAATTTATATTTCTAAAATAAAATCAGAGTGGATATATATGGGTAATATTTATAAATACACCCAACATTCACATATTACTCACTCATGACTCCATAAGACTGAGTCTTGTGTCGTGTAACAGAAACAATAATACCATTAAAAATAATAAAGGCATATGATTAGCAAATTGTTTATAGCCCTGTTTAAGTTTATATTATTTATTATCAGCCATTAGTGTCCCACTGCTGGGCAAAGGCCTCCTCCCTTTCCTTCCAGATTGTGCGGTCTTGGGCAATTTGGGGCCAATCCTGAAGAAACCTGTCGATTTCGTCTCTCCACCTACGCCTAGGTCTGCCACGTCGTCTTTTTGGGTGTTCGGGACGCCACTCAGTGCAAATTCTTGCCCACTGCTTTGGGTGCATGCGGCAAACGTGACCGGCCCACTGCCCAAATCCCTCCCTGTTTAAGTTTCTGTATCAGCCCATATACGTCCCACTGCAGGGCATGGGCCTCCTCTACAATCGACAGTACGATTGAGAGTGGTTAGGCCATATAGTCCACCACGCTGGCCTAGTGCGGGTTGGCGGACTTACATACCATAGACATTTTTTTTTGTTTAAGTTTAGTTTGATTAAATGTTTATTTTTTGTTTCATTGTTTTGTATTATTATTTAACTGTTTTATTAACTGTTTGTTGTTTTTCTTTAATAGTTTTAATTAAGCAATCTAATTGCTATTAAATAAGCTTATTGGTAATATTATAATTAACGCTTTGTTTTCCAAATAAAAATAAAATAAAAATATAATATTTCCGGGCAGCCCTGATCGTGATCTTCCGAATCCGTCAATGTCGTATCAATAGAGCGGCGTCGGTTATTTTTTCGCAGCGCGCGTTCGCGACTCTTGTACTCGCCGACAGGTGGCGTTGGCTTGTGCCATTGTACTCCGTCTATATTAGAAAAAGAACAAAAAATATGCATTATGTAATCAAATCAAAATATTCCTTATAGAATATATTTTACAAGATCTTTTGAACTGGCAATGAATGCAACTACGACTACACAACATAGGTATTAATAGGTAAGAAGATGAAATGATAAAACCAATTGGCTTTTTTTATTTTACCTTTTTTTATACATACATACATAAACATAACGATTTTTTCCCAGAAAGGGTGCTACCAGTATAGCCACGTTTCGCCTTATATGCTCCGTCCCATGATGTGATAGGGCCTATCGCCATATCGGGTACAAACACTAACTCCGGAATGATAATAAATAGAATATAAAAATCCAATATCACTGCTCCGACCTGGGATTCGAACCCGAGACCTCTGCGTTGTAATCGGACCGTATTACACACACTCCATCGAAGCAAACCTTTTATATGACGTAATATTAATATTTTATAGAATTACCTTTAAATTTAATGTAATCGAAACGCTGATGTAAAATTATCAACGAATGGTATTATACTTGGGTGAGAACTGAAATACCCAACCTAATGTCGCAAGTTGAACTTGTCGAAATTATGTGGCTACGTTTAGTTAATCACACAGATACATAATAAAGGTATGCATTCCAAAGATTAGACCTATTACTTCTCACTTATTTTGTCATGCAGAAATAAAATTCGAAACGAAAATTTTATTTTATTATCGCCATATTCTGGGATAACATAAAAGTCCACTTAAAACAGTAGGTACCTTTGGATCAACATACTTTTTCTAACGTATGTTACGTTAGAAAAAGTATGTTGTAAAGAGTTCGGTTAGTTTCGTTAGTAAAGAGTTCGGTATTCATTAACTAAAACCAGTTTCTTTTTTTACAATGCCGATAACCGATTAATAAATTGCCCGCAACTTATAAAACAATATTATACAAATTGCTTAGCACATTCGTTCGGTCAATACCAATAGAATTAAAAGGTCAAAGATGAAACAATGGCGGCAAGATGTTATTAACAATTATCAATGAAACGACAATTTTTTATTTACTTTTTATTCATTTGAAAGAAAAGCAATTAATTACAACTACGGTAATTACAAACCTTCACTCCAATTACAATTGTAACGAACGAAATCTTCAATTATCGATTGTCTAATACCAAAAAAACATTTCGCTAATCGGCTACAGACAAAAGCAATCGTTCCGATCAATCGATTGTTAGTACGGCATGCGGCCGACAGGTGGCGTGCATTGTCCACCGTAATTATAATGTAATTAATGTGTCTAATTAAACCGATCAGATAAGTGCACGCCGAAGCTTATTGATGCACCAATTATTGCAATTAAAGGCAGAGGACGGCAGGCTTGGAGTTAGAGTCTTGGCTGAGAGCAGAGCTGCTTCGCGACTTAGATAAATTACCCTATGAGTATATAAAATAAAGGGGGACCACTATCATAGATTTGCGTCTTCAAAAAAGTAAATATTATCTTGTTCGTAATGTTGGCAGCGCTCGTATATTACTCGAAATCGAACAAATTTTTTAACAAAAAATTGCCATAATTTCCTTTCATAGCCCAAGTATATTTAGCTATGATCGAGCATATGATGAAAGTATTAATAGATGCGGTGAAATCAAATTAAAAATTAAAATAATAAATTTAGGACCGATGTAGAATTAGTGCACAAATCTACGCAATATATTATGTGCTGCGCTAGAATCTTAGTTCAAAAAGTTTGAGTTGAACGAATTGATACAGGGAATCACAAATTTTTAATATGAAAAACCAAGAATAATTTTAATTTTTAATAACAATCGCATTAATCAAGCTAAACAAACCAGTTTTATATTATTTTTTTACTACACAAACATAAGTGATCATTTTAAACCACTTATTTGAATAGCACTTTCAATATTATTTTACACCTCGATCTATATGTCACCCTAGGGCCTCTGCCCCCACAATCCTCCCTTAATCCGGTCCAGCACTGTCGGTACATAAGCTCAAATTATAATGAAGTTTGACATGTTTATGCCGACATTGTCGTTAACGGGCTCTTCATAATTATTACATTTTACAGACCATATCCAATACACTTTACTGAATATGGGAGGCACGGAAATGATATTATACTCTATATAGTACCGCTGCACTGTGACAATTTTAAGGTTAAAGAAGCGTTATTATTCATAATTAACTTAATTTTATAAAAAATTGTAGGGGCCGGCTTTGGCGGTACCCAATAAAGGATATCCAACCCTATGGTGGATACGCAGGAAGAACCCTAATGATCCTGTATTAAAGAAATTGAAAAAAAAATCGGTTAAGAGTTTAATTCTCTAAAAGTATGAGTATTGTCCATAAAAAAATCAATATATACTAGCCTAGTCACCACCTGTTTGGCTTTAAGGGTATATTACGGTATTATAATTTTCAACCGCATCAAGTCCACTATTGAAAATAGACCAACTCAAAATTCATATCGCTCTATCAAAAGCAGTCTAGACACAACAAAAAACATAATTTATTTTCTAATTTATTTCAATTCGCAATTTTTATTGAAAACAGAAAGCCAGTACCGCCATAAACAAAAGTCCCCTTTACTTCCTACCGGTAGAAAAACAAACAAACCTAGTTCATATCTACACTTAGAAGGGTGACAAAAAGCCACTACGTTTGATGTCGGCGTGGTTTGACAGGCCAATAAATCATAAATAAATCATCTAAAATCGCAGTTCACGCGACGCCACTGCGCCGGCGCATTTCATCCGCACGTTATAACGCGACTTAAAGTTGTGCTCCAAGTAAAAACGTTTTGTTGGACGATTTTATATTTTTTTAAATTTAATTACAATTACAATGCCGTCTATGCAGCTGTTTTTTAAATGGTAGTCACATCATACCATTTTTTTGAGCAGTGAGGTAATAATTTAATACAATAACTATCACTATGCTTACAATTTGAAATTATTTGAAAAGGTAATCCTACGAACATTTCGTACCATCAATAGATTTATTAAAATATTCAGGTTTAGTCAATCACCACGCACTATTACGGTGAAGGAAAACATGAAGAAACCTACATACTTAGATAAAGATATGTTATGTAAAGTAAAACCAAACCCAAACAACCTTCACTAGGCCAGCGTGATGGACTATATGGCCTAACCACTCTCAATCGTACTCTCGATTGTAGAGGAAGCGCGTGCCCTTCAGTGGGACGTATACGAGCTGAGACAGTATTAAAAATTGGGCGACAAGTGCCTAGACAGCTAAAGTGTTAAGATTCCCTATTCGTTGCATTAAATATTCTTACATATCCTGTTATTTTTATCTAAGTTGTTTTGGAAATTAAATACCAATTCTTATATTCAGAAACTCGTACCCATTTCCATGTTCTAGAGTTGGACTTGTCGACAACAGTCACCTCAAGACAACTAAAAGTCGCTAGCGTGCGCCACCTCACACCAGTATTAAATCAATCGACATTGCTTTTTCAAACTCTTTTCTTATTCATTAATGCTTTAAATAAAACGGAAAAAGGGCCATCGAGTGGGGGGCTGACATAAACCGTTCACGACAAAAAGTTGAATTCCAAAGTTCAAACTGAACTCGATAAAAACGGAATTGTCTGGATATTGAGTTGAGATTTTGCCGAGTTAGATAGTAGATCGATATGTTGATGTGTTCGATGCCTTTGATGGCGCGACAAAAAATCGTGCGCGAGTTGATGAGCGATTGTCTACTTCGGATGGTCTGTGGTAATTTGTCGAGGCTCGTAAAGGCATTGATAGTTATCAACTGGTAATGTTAGGAAAATATTGTTTAGTAAACATGTACGATATAATATATTCCAGATATATTTTTGAATTCTTGCTAACATTTAAAATCAGACAGGCCGTTTGGTAGCACAATACAGGGCGTCCCACAGCGATTCCGCTTGGAGAACCTATACCCTAACCTATACCTATAACCTAAGATACTATATTCTGGATTGACAATTTTACTGAAAAAAACAACATTTTGATATTTAAACAATTCAAACTGTATAAAAATGAATAATCTTGCTTCTGAAGCGGGAATCGAACACGCCATATTTGTGCTGCTTTGTTATATGGAGGTAAATAATTCTTATGATCGAGGCTTATGATTAGTATACCAAAATGATGACATGTTTATTTTGTACTATCGTGAGTTCGCTTCCCGCTCCAGCCATGCGATAATTAAAAAATGTGAATGCAGTTTAAATTGTTACCAAAATAAAATGATGTCTTCTTTCAGTAAATTTGTCTACATACTGTTTTTTTTTTATTTCGTTGCTATCAAAGGCGAGACGAGCATGCCATTGCCCCGATAGTAAGCGATACGACCGCTCATGGTCAGTAGCAAAATTAAGCAACTCAAAGCAATGCTTAGCACGCCACTGCGCTCGGTATCGTGAGACATAAGATGCTAAGTCTTATTATGTCCAGTAGTAGCTGCAATGTACTTAAAACTGGAATACAACAGTGCATTCACACTGCTGTTTTTCGGAAGAAATCGAGATTGGGATGGTGCCTACCCCGGCGGTCTCTCACATATAATATCAGACCTACCAGTACCACCAGGAAAAAAATAAGATACTGAAGACACTTCCTCTTCATGTGGCATCATCGACGTCATAGCGATCTTAGTAAATCGTAAATGTCTGAATTCATCTGTATACCGGGTATCTCAAGACTGCTACCGAAAACGAAGCCGGGTGGTAGTTTTAGTGACTACAAACACAATGCAACCAAAAATTTCGAAAAGAAACGCAACAATTATTTTTTATTTTTTTTTAAATATCGTCATTTTTGGGTGGTAAATCCATAGTTTTTGCTAAAATAATAATTTAAACACTTTTATACCTTAGATTATTTATAAATAAAAGGGTATACACAATTATTTTAGGAAAAAATGTATTTACCACCCAAATATGGACATAGGAAAAAAAAAATAAAAAAAAAATGTCGCTTTTTTTTTGCAACTTTTTCTGTTGCATTGTGTCTGAAGTCGCTTAAACTACCACCCGGCTTCGTTTTCGGTAGCAGTCTTGATATACCCTGTATAAACACACTAAGTGGCATTGAGGCCGGCATTATTATGTTAACAGGCAATACTAATAAAAGGACTCACTATACCTAATTTTCCAGACGCATTGCATTCACTTAAATTAGTACCACTAATAAAGACCATTTGAGGGTAGTTAGTTTTCTTTAGCTTTCTCGCGTGGACAGGAGTTTTAATTTCGCGTACGATTCCAAGAGCTACATATGTCCAAGAGCGTAGCGTGTGCTCTGGTATTGGGCTGAATGTTCGCTTAACTTCACGTGGCATAGTGTACAAGTGATGTGAAGTGAATGGTGCTATAATAGTTGAAGTCGCCTCCATTGTCGTCAGCGCTGACCAAGCAACTTCGGGCAGAATTCGGTAAGTGCTAGATTATATTTCCTCTCAATAAAGAAGCTTATTCGAATCTTCCAATTCAACTGCAGGCAGCAATTAAGGATCCCTTACTTTGTACTACCTATAAATGTGACTAAATCCTGGTTGTTTTATTTTTATTAACATGAAAGGCGTGATAAGCGTGCCATTCGATGGTAAGCGAGACGACCTCTTATTGTTAGTAGTACAACCAAACTATACCTTGCCGTGATTGGCATTCCACTGCGCTCGCCATCCTGAGAGATTGTTAAGTCTCAATACATCCAGTTACTCTGAATTCAATTGTTCTGTTATCGGTTACCACTGTTCATAATACTCTATGGATAAAGTTGAAAGTCGATGCTGGTTTCGAATTAGCACCTTTATTACCTGTTAGTTGTTGGAATAAAACTATTTTTACGGATTTTATCGACAAAAAAAGCTGTAAAGTAATCGAAACATCGGTAAATCTAAAAAAAAATGAACCAATTTCAAGATAAAATCCAAATAAAAATAGATTTATTTTAACGTGTAACATTTGCATAAATTTTATGTGAACCCTCAAAGTGTCAATGTGTGTTGGTGTACATTGCAGGTTTACATTTGATGTTAATTATTTGATTTGTGCCCCATTGTTCAATCTTCTACGATTCATTAAAAATTAAGTAATAAAATAATGATGTTATAAGAATACCTTTTAATTTAACCCGCAACAATCTTTCAATCAGAAAGCTAAATTAATATGAGGGTTTGGATATAAAAAAATAAAACGCATAGGGTCAATTCAATGAAATTTAAATTAAAAAGAGGTTTTGGATATAAATTAATAAAACGAATAGTATCAATTCAATGACCGTCGTATAACAAAGACTTCTACGTTCATTAAGACTTCAGCAAGCCAAACATACAAAACCAATAATCCACAAAACACACCGATTAACAACACAATACCACGGCGGTATCAAAGCGATCACACAAAAACAAAAACATTAACGCAAGTACATCTCATACAAGCTCATTGTTCTCGAAACACCAATTATATACAATTACTATGGCATAGCGCATCGATGAGACGTCGAGTCCAAGCCTTCGATCCGAACCCGTAAAAAGCGTAACAATGAAAAATAATACCGCCGTCACTATGCCGACTCGTTATGATTGGCGTGAAATGTTTGCGGTGACACACTTGCTACGGCACCTGGGTTTGGCTAAATAAGCTCTAAAGGAGACGTACTTTTCTGCCTTCTTTTACCTATCTACCTTATGCAAAAACTTAGAGTATTTATATATAGAGGGAGCGCTGGTACTTCAAAAACGTAGATAAAAATGGTGGTGCGGGGCCACCTTTTTCTGCCTTCCTATTAGCTAATATTGGAACAGGCTGTGCAACATACATAAATTAATTGAAAAAAAAAATTAAAAATAAATAGTTTAGGTATATTTAATTTCACTCAAACTCGTTTTAAAAGAATAATAGCCAAATATAATTTCGGATATCAAAGGAATTTATAGCAATTTATTGCTAAATAAATAATTCAATTTTCACTAATATAGGAGCGCTACCAACATTACGAACAAGAAAATATCTACATTTTTTAAAACGCGAATGTATGACAGCGCTCCCTCTATATATAAATACTCTAAGTGCAAAAATTAAGAATATTAATCGATGCCTTTTGGATATGAAACTGGTTTGCCAACTACATATATGTCAAGCAACAATCTATAACATGAAGTGTTCGTAGATTCGAAATTTGAAAAATATAGATGCAAAAAATATTTGAAATTAATTATTTATCATGAAATTAATGCACTCCAAAACGACAAACTACCCTATGACTGAATGCACAACTACGAAATTGGTAGGAATTAGGTTTTAATTCAAAATACAATTCTAATACATATTCGAAGATCTGTCATATCGTCTAATACAGGGTATATCAAGACTGCTACCGAAAACGAAGCCGGGTGGTAGTTTAAGCGACTTCAGACACAATGCAACAGAAAAAGTTGCAAAAAAAGCGACAATTTTTTTTGTAATTTTTTTCTTATGACCATATTTGGGTGGTAAATACATTTTTTCCTAAAATAATAGTGTATACCCTATTATTTATAAATAATCTAAGGCATAAAAGTGTTTAAATTATTATTTTAGCAAAAACTATGGATTTACCACCCAAAAATGAAGATATTTAAAAAAAATCATAAACATAATTCTCGCGTTTCTTTTCGAAATTTTTGGTTGCATTGTGTTTGTAGTCACTAAAACTACCACCCGGCTTCGTTTTCGGTAGCAGTCTTGAGATACCCGGTATATTTTTTGTATCATATTTAGTATTTACTTATGTATAGTTATGTCACCTTGTGTTGTTCTCTTATACTGCAAAAATACAAAGAAATATTAATATTTAAACAAACAGATTTGAGAATAGTTTTGAAGCTAAGTTACCTTAATGGGATTATTGACTTTTCCGTCCACCATTGCTGACCAGGAACTTCTTATAAAGGTAATTATTATTAACAAATGTCCACTTGATTGTTATTTCTTATTTCATGACAGTTAGAGATGAAAGAGACAGGAACTTGATAAAATATGCTTATGTTACGATCACAACCAATCTTGAAAAATAATGAGTTAAACATAGTTCTTGAATGTAAAAATAATTCTGTATCTGTATCAGCCCATATATACGTACGTCCCACTGCAGGGCACGGGCCTTCTCTACAATCGACAGTACGATTGAGAGTGGTTAGGTCAAAACTAATTATAATGGAATTATTTTTCGAGTATCTAATTAAAGCCAACTTATGGATAATGTAGAAACATTTATCTGTCATCAACTATTCATTATTTCGAACTTCGTTTTTTGTGACCGAATATTCAATAATTATTCGTATGTAGTTACGATCAGGCGATCGACATACTCGACATGTCTCTGGCAAATTAAAATTAAAAAATGTTTCTAGCACCTACCACGATGCTACTGGGATACTGCGGGATCGGGAATTAGCGAATTATTACGGTATATTTATGTACGATCATAATTTCAATATATTTGCGAGTTATACATGTACCGATAAAATTAAATATCGACGTAATTACTACTGGAAAAGGTGATTTTCACCTGCTTGGAGACAATCTATTTGGACTATACTACAAGTTACCTGCATTGAATATTGTTTTAAGATGATAAATGTAGTTATTCGCATGCATTTGCATAATTAATACACAGATAAATGATGTTTCTATCCCACAAAGTGATGCTGTAATAAGTGCAATTCCCGCTAGAGACAGCAGCAATTGGTATCAGTCGATTGTGTCAAATATATTGCAGATTATAGAAAATTCGCAAACCTCTTAATTCAGGCAAAGATAGTAATAACATGGAACCTGTGCTTGCTGGCAATGAATAAAATGTTTTCGTACATTTAAGAACAATGAACCATAATAAATCCACTGTTGATGTTTAACGTCCTCAATGGTTTTGCACAGTCCTGCCTAACACCATGCATCCAATGACTTTCAATCACTAGTAGATCCATCCGAGCTAGACGGCATTTCTGTTACATAGCCTTCATTCGAGAAATAGGATTAACATAGATATATTTTATATTATAATTACCATTAACAATTTTACCAGTCCACTGCTAAACATCCACTTACTCAAATACCTCTAATGAATCCGCATTTGACCTATTTTGTACATAAAGCATTAAACAAATAGATCTAAATGTGCATTTCTGTTAATATTAAATTAGTGTTAGTAGTTAATAAGGCGCCGTGATTGATGTCGCGAAGTGAGCCGCTATAAAACAACACTATAATGAACCCGCCGGGCCCGCAGCTCGCGAGTGTAAGCTAAATTCACTCGCACCCCACCCATGTTATACATTTACAACCCAGGGCTGACTAACATTCAAGATATTATTATATTTAGCCAAAATTCCACGTCGTCAGCTTGAGAAACTAGGCCCTGCGAAAGCCATAAAACTTTTATGTAGATAACTTAAAATTATATCTAAAAATTCATTACAAATATAATGAGTGTACTGTTAAATATTAACAAGAAGTTAACTCACGACACTTCAATTATATTTATTATAATATTCATTACTTAATTTTATTCCTTTGATTTGGAGGTTGGATTACAGTGCAGTAAAATAAGGCTATATGAAACTTCCTTGTGCTGGGATACAAAACTAAGGAGACAAAAATGGCGGGTATGATATTTTATCCTTAATTCACAACTTTAAGTCGAATGGCATTTCGATTAAATTGCAATGGGTTCCAGCACACATTGGGCTGAGGGGTAATGAGGAGGCGGACCTTATATCAAAAATGGCATCTGTGAATGGTAACGAAATTGACCACTACTCTGATTATACGGATCTGATACCTAAATTCAAAACTAAATGTTTAAGGCTCAATTGCACAAACTAACTTTGCCAATACCTTTGCCCTTGAAACTGTCAATTCCATCCATTCGCAAGGTCAAATACATCTAAAATGTATGGCGATGACATTTTCATAGGCAAAGGTATTGGCAAAGTTACTTGGTGCAACTGAGCCTTAATGTTTGGAAATATTATTTTAACAATAAGTCTGAAATCAAAGGAATTTGGTACAAGACGATCCAGTGTGAACCTCCTTATTATCCCTGGTTCGATGATAGCGGACTTAATAAAACATATATTAAATTAGCCTTAAGAATAAGATCGGGACATTTTCCATCGGCAAATTTCGCATTTCTTATGAAATAGTGGTTTCCCCCAATTGTACTTTTTGTAACTGCATTGAAGACTTGCAACATTTGTTGATGGAGTGTACAAGAAATAGCAAAAAAAGGGAGGAGTTTATTGCTAAATTTAAACTGAATAGGTTAGATGTTGGTCATATCCAGTCTATCCTGTCGCGCCCAAATAGCGAGATGGCTAAACTACTATGCGCGCTAGCTATTACAATTTAGTTTTATGTTTATATATAACTTATTATTATTTATCTATGTAACTAGTATTGTTTAGATACAATAGGGTTGGTGTGTCCATGTGGACAAAAACCCTGGTAAAATAATAAATTAAAAAAAAAATGGCGGGAAAAGCGAAGCGCGTGGTTGCAATTCGTCATTATTCTATGGTTTTTGCCTTTTAGTGGTTTCTATTAGTGCAGTTACAGTGAACAATGTAAAAGTTTAAAACAATAAATCCCAGTAAGTACTATGTGTACAACTTCAAGGTGGAATCTATGTAATCAAGTAACGATGACGTAATAGGGTGAGTGAAGTTTACCACATATACTTAGAGTATATATATATATAGAGAGGGAGCGCTGGTACTTCAAAAACGTAGATAAAAATGGTGGTGCCGGGCCACCTTTTTCTGCCTTCCTATTGGCTAATATTTGAACAGGTTGTGCAACATACATAAATTAATTGAAAAAAAAAATTAAAATTAAATAGTTTAGGTATATTTAATTTCACTCAAACTCATTTTAAAAGGATAATAGCTAAATATAATGTCCCTCAGGGCGGCGTTTTATCTCCTCTTCTTTTTTCGCTTTTCATTAATTCTATTTCTCTTCAATTGACTTCTTCCTACCATCTTTATGCAGATGATTTACTAATATACACGCAAACACCCTTAGAGCATCTCTCTGCGGCCATACGAAGCATCAATGACGACTTGTGTAAAATTACTGACTGGAGTAATTCATATGGTCTTACAGTTAATCCGGTAAAAACACAAACAATTATTATTGGCAGCTCGAGAATGACCTCAAAGATTGACTGGATTAATCTCCCACAAATATTGTTTAACGGAATTCCCATTCCAATATCAGACACCGTAAAAAATCTTGGGGTTATTCTTGACAGAAATTTGTCTTGGAGGCCGCACCTTGCTGAGATAAGCCGTAAGCTCTATGCTTCCGCCTACAACTTAAAGAGACTGCGTAATTTTCTGCCTTTCGTCACCAAAATTGAGCTTGCACAATCTCTCTTACTTCCCATTCTAGACTATGCTGACGCTACATATCTGGATCTAACCGAAGAACAGCTGAATAAACTCGAACGCTTACAAAATTTTTGTATTAGATTCATTTTCGGTCTACGCAAATTCGATCATGTATCTGAATATCGTAAGAGGCTGAATTGGTTACCTATCCGTCTTCGCCGGAATACTCATATCTTGTCACTCTTGTACAGTATACTTCTGAATCCTGCCGCTCCTCAGTACCTCAAAAACCGTTTCCAATTTCTGCATAGCACTCATTCCAGATCCTTACGTTCTTCCAATTCCTTGCAACTCCAAACTCCCGTGCACTCTTCCCAGTTTTCCCACCTATCCTATACTGTGCAAGCAGTTCGACTTTGGAATGCACTACCGATAGAGATCAGGCGTGCAAGATCTTCATGTAACTTTAAAGTTTTGCTAAAAAAGCACTACCTTCGTAATGTTACTGAATATTATATATTTTCATTTTTGTGTGTTTATTCTATCTTCAATATATTATAGTATATATTAGTATATTTGTATTTATCTAAGTATTCGTGTATTAGTATATATTTTATTCTTTCCGCAATGTCCTCTAGATTTTCTTTATTGTGTACCGCCACCTTCTTCTGATACTATCCATATAAAGGTTGTCTGGAAGAGATCGCTCTAAGCGATAAGGCCGCCCATTGTAATACCATGAGCCTTATATTTAATTTGTATGATTTTGTGTGTTTTTGTATTTGGTTTACAATAAGAGTTTTGTATTGTATTGTATTGTATTGTATAATTTCGGCTATCAAAGGAATTTATAGCAATTTATTGCTAAATAATTAATTCAATTTTCACTAATATAGGAGCGCTACCAACATTACGAACAAGACAATATCTACGTTTTTCAAAACGCGAATGTATGACAGCGCTCCCTCTATATATAAATACTCTAAGCACATATACTAGCATTTACTGTAATCTGGTTCACACGTGGATTAAAAATTGGGGAAGTTCGTGTTAGTACGTAAGACTTACCATTAAATTTTCATCAACGAAAGACCAATACATTAAAATCTAAATACAAAGGCGATAATTCTGAGCTAACATTTCGTTTTAGTAGGTACTTTAAGTTCGTATGCAGCTGCACATGAAAAATTATTATTCGAGATATTTTTAATTTTGATTATCGAGACAGCCCTATGAAGCGACTGCATTCGTTTTTACAGTGGAACCGCGGATTCATCGCATACATTGTCTTAGTATGGACAAAATAAGTGAGTAGGAAACTATACGTAAGAAGTGGTCTCTCCGCTCGACTCTTGACTCTTTGATCTATCACTTGTCATTGCAGTTTTAACCATAAGGCATTAACGTAAGGTTTAATATCTAGTAGTGTAGTCTTGCGTGTCATCCTGATGATGTGGCAAGTAGTTTTGGACGCTATGTTAACAATTTTAAAGTTGGTTTTCGCCTGATTGTAGTTCTTTATGTGAATGATACAAAAACGTCCCGATGATGGACAAGGTAAGCAGAAACTTATTAAATGTCTTTGAAGGAGATGCCAATTGTCGATCATTGTCTTATCGTTATTTATAGTATTTTCGTCTGGCTCACGATTTGGTAGGTTTTGAGGAATTCCATTTTAGATTTTGGCGGTTTTTGCAACGATCGCGATACCGAGATGATCGCTTTTGAAGCATTCTTAACATTTCCATATAAGGCAGTCATTATTTCCCAATGTTCATATTTTCACACTATTTATTGTGAGGAATTTTGTTTTCAAAAATATTCGTTCAGCTGAACCGTTATGCGGTTATAAAGATGTATAATTATAGCTATTACAGTAGATTACCTTCAGTTATGTTGTAGATATGTGCACTGAGATGCAACCTGATCTCGTGATGGTATTTGACATAACAAGCGACAGAAACATGATGGCATTCGACTACAACACGATTGCAACAAGTCAATCAAAATACTTTAACATTAGTTTAGATATTACAATTTAAATTAACGTATTTTTAAATATTACTAAATAATTTATACTTAAATGATCTAGTTAAAAAATATTTGTACCCATATTCTGTAGTGATTTAGCTTACTATTATTATAATTTCGACTGCCCCTACGCTAATTATCGAATGTTAAAAAAATGTTGTTTTATTGCACCAATTGCAAGTACCTAAGTGATAAATATTTATAATATAGTACATATCGACGCAAGAAAGCGAATTTGTCGTATCTCGAAACAAGCAATTTTGCACCAGAAACAAAAAAAAAATATTTTAAAAATGAATAACTTCTAAACTAGAAAACTTAGGAGTACCATTTCTTTAATAATAACATTTTAAAATAAAACCTTACATTTTCCCGAGGAAATTCAGTGCGGTATTTTGTTTATGAATTAAGTAATATACAAAACGCATATACGCATTTTTTGAGGTACGACAAAATCGCTTTCCTGCGTCGATATGTACAAATAGTATTCCTTCAATTGTTTTTCAATCAAAAATAACAAGTGTATAAAATGTAATAAAAGAGCGAATTTGCCAATGTTGTTGATGTAGTAGCGAATTTACAGTTTCGATAGTTTTAGAAGGACCGTCGATTCCTGCCTTCCGATCATAAACATTTTCGAAAATATAATTTTTACTGCACCACGCTAGGTGGTTTCTTTTTTTTTATTCCTATGAATGGCGAGACGAACATGCCATTATCCTGATGATAAGCGATACGATGCGATAAGATGTTCAGTCTCAATATGTCCAGCAGTTACTCTAGCTACACTGTCCTTCAAACCGAAACACAACAGTGCGTTTATACTGCTGTTTAGCAATAGAAATAGATATTGCTGCATCGTTTCAACTGACATCATCCAAATGAGGCATCCAAATAACTAGATTCCTTTTAAGATTATAGATAGATTTCTTCTCAAGTAAAGTAATATTTTTATGAAAGATGTCCCTCTAGTCGGATTAGCAATGATTTACGAGTTGCAGCGGCGCTGACCGCGGAACACAAATGTTCTTACACCATTACCCAGGGGCGTGCACTCCTTGTAGGCAGAAATGCAGTGCTTTACTTGCCATTCACAGATATTTTATTATAACGTTCGTACGTTTTAGATGACTTTAATTTATAGTAAATAAATGAATAAACAAAATATAATAACTTAAAAACGCCTAATATTTTATAAATAGCACCTATAGCCTAATAGCAGAAAAGCAAGAGGCGCTGCAAAGCAAATTAATGTACCTAAGGCTAATCAACCAAGTCATGCCGCCGCGTCCCGCATTACATTTGTTTGCATGTGTGTAGTAATTTTGGTGTCCGTGCACAGTCGCAAACGCACACACCCATGAATATTGAAAGCCGCGACTGCTGCTGGCAGGCCTCGGGAGTTCGGCAGTTGTCGGAAATAATCGTATATGTTCGTTGCCTATAATCTGAGTAAAATTAATAGGCTGGAATCTAATAAATCACCTATGCACATTATGCATTTTTGGTTAGTAAGGTTTTATTTGTTTAAATAGAAATATTTTGTGTTTCGCGGGGGCCATTTTGCTTTTTTTATGAGTTTTTGCATTGTTTACTATTTTATACTACCTAGTATTTAAAAAAAAATAGATTTCTTAACGGATTTTTCATTTTAACATTTGAAAGTGTGTACATTTAACTGTTTATTACTAAGTTTCGATATTAATTGTTGTCATTTGCTTTTACTAGTGTGTTTGTTTATTTTTATAAATGTTATTTGATTGCGAGGTTTGTGTTAAAAATGTATGTTTATCAAATGAATGAATGAGGTGGCCGAAATCTTGCGTTTATTTACATCGGGATAGGTATGGTAATCTCAACTAACCGGAACCTTGAATATGTGAAAATTGAAAGCTGACTAGATGAGTTTTTTTTATTTTACTTATTAGAATTTCTTCCGCCACGACGATCGATCGCTGTTTTGTCTGCGTTGCCGTAGAAGATGGACATGAATAGTAATACATCTAAGACTTGTTATGTTGGCATGGTTTCCGACTTAGAGATCCGTCGCGTGGCTGTGGCTATGCTAAAAAACTATAATAGAAAAAGTTTTTGTGACCGAGTACTCCGCCGCATACCCAGTGTCATAATCCTGTGCACGCCGCTGCCATTACCTCCCCACCTACCGCGATGTCCATTAGCACGGGCCCCGAAATATGACGCCCTACATCTTATACGACAACACACACGACAATAAGCCTTACAAAAAAATAGTGTACGTTTAAATTTTTAAGTCCCAAAATACATATAAGATTAGAGATTTTTGTGAAACTGATAAATAATCGCTTTTAGACCACCCGCAGTGGACTAACTAACCTAAAATCAAGTCGTAAAAACCTCCATATCACGATGATTGATGCTCTAATAAAGGTAATGTACAAAACCATACTTAACATCCACGTAAACCTAACCATAGAAAAAATATGAAATGTCCGTACAAATATTTATTCGGTTTGCCATGAATCATATACCTCAGCGCTAAGACTTTAGAACTGATATACTGTTTTCGGCTCAAGCTTACACATAAACATACTGCCGCATAATCAGCTAATACTAATGGATCAAGAACAGAACGGAAAAAGACAGAGAAGTACCAGCAGGCCTTATAATCCAAAATCTGCGAGAACTTAAAATAAATTAAACTAGACCATTGATTGAAAAACTAAGGTTAGGCCATTCAGTACATTTGATACAAGGATGACCGTGAAAATCACGCTAAAATAAATATTAACTTAGTCAATAAATAATAGATTTCTACTAAACGGTGAAAAAAATATATTATCTTCATTTTTATTAAATAAACTTTCTGTCATAATACAAGCAAGCATTCTCAATGGACTAGAAGTCAATGAACAAGACATTAAAACGTCCATTGACCAAAATGCGCCTGATGATTCGCCTATCGCCCCTAGCTGTTTCTATGGCCGCACTGCGATGTCCACACATGTCACTCGACTTCAATCGTATAACACTTACAATGTGCCTTTTTTAATATTGTCCAAACATCGTTGTCCACCCCCTAACAATTTGGACGCAGCGGTTAGCCGCGCGGTTTTTTATTACTTATTGTTTGCCAGATTCATATTGTTTTCGTAATTGATAAATGTATCCTATTGGGAATCGGAATTACGAGGCCTGATATTGAAATCAAAAGAATGTTCAAATACTTACATATTTTAATCATCATTATTATTCTTGGTGATAGAATATCTGCAGTTTAATATAGGCCTCCCCAAAGAACGTCAACAATATTTAAAACTTTCTTTATAATAGGTATATTTTACAAACTGTTTCGTGACGCATTTAATACGCATAATTTTATTTATTACATATCACAAAGGTATCTATCTATATTTATATCAAGAAGCTTGCCGTTCACATATTAAAGGTTACCAATTGGTCAAACGATTTTCCATAAATGCTATGAAGTAACGTGCCTTCAAACCTAGGAAGTGCATCGATGGCGACTAAATTACCTATTCCAATCGGTAGTGTAGTAGCAATTACTTACTAATTTTATACTGAAAGTACGCATTAAATATGAAAATTTTGAAAATAACGTCATAATTACCATAAGGTAAATATTGTTAGTATGAACAACCGAAGTTGTAATGGCAAAATGTTTTTGTGTTAGCACAACAAAACTATTTTCATAAAATCGGTCACGTGCATAATTTTACGAGTTGTTGAATTTAATATTGTTTTAAAGATTACTCCAGCACTCCTATAACTAATCGTTGATACTGTTTTAAGTTCTTACATAATTCACGTCCACATTAATAACATTTCCACAGCCCCTAAACTTGAAATTTAAAAACAGATTGCCAACATCAAGGCACTATCACCCACTTAAGCCTTGGGGTGGTAATGAAATAAAAAATAGGCCCCAGTCTCCCTTCCCCTTCGCTCCCTTTACCTCCCCCCTCCATTTACCTGGGCACGCGTGCTGAATAGTAACGCCTGTATTAGGGGGGCTCCTTAACGTGCCGACTTAGAATACTCGTTAGAACTCGCGCGCTTGTACACGCGACAATTTTACAAGGGCCGGGCGTAGGACTGATGTTTTTAGAATAATAAATAAATATATAGCAGGTTATAGACTAAAATGGGAGACCTTAGTGGTCTATTGCTAAAATATTAACACTATACACTATGATCTTTGATTGTAATTTCGATTTTGAAATCAGGAATCCATATAGTGTGAGGTTTTCGATTTGAAACTATCTGGACATTGATCCCGTCTAGGTGAAAGGCAACGTAACAAATTGTGCCTAAAATAAGTTGGGCAAACGTCGAACATATTTTTAAGCCAGCTAAGTGCGTTAAGTCAGTCAAGTCAAGTCGCTGGATGCAGGCCGCTTCCAACAGGTCATTGTGGAGATCCTTGGGGGAGGCCTATGTTCAGCAGTGGACTTCCTGTGGCTGATATGATGATGATGATGATGATAAGTGCGTTAAGTTTGTTAGACCAAACGTGAACTGCCAAGATAGTGTTCACATGATTTAATCCCAAAGTACACCTCAGACATTCCAGTTATATATCCCATTTGATTCAAAATAAACTAAACTTCAAATAGACATAGCCAACACCAAACTCCAAACTCTGGGTCCAAGTACGCGGTAGTCACGTAGCCGGATCGATCCCGGCGCGTGCCCGTCCCGGCTACGTTTTATAGCTTCCAACTAGTAAAAACACGTTAACTTACTGCCGGGGTACGGATTGTTTTACTATACAAGTTTGGGGGTTATACGGCGCTTGTTATGACTTGAGTCTCAAGATCCTCAAAAGTTATGATTACAAAGATTGGATCTTGTTAGTGGTTAGTCATATTTTTAAAAATCTTCATTAATCGCTCGTCTTTCTACCAGTTGTTGTTTTAAATTCAATATCCATAAAATAGTAATTAAACATTAATTCGAGTTATGACTGTTTTGAGACATCATCAGCCAACGTGTTGGACGAACGCTATAGCACTCTGAAATACGGTCAAATTCTATTGATTATTTTTTTAACCATATAACGACCAAATCCAGAATATTTTCAACAAAATTATTTACACCCGCCATTATCAGAGCTCGCAATATACAGTTGAAACATCCAATATGAACTGGCAAAGAATTTTTCCAAACAAATTTTCCCTCATTTGGCGCACGTTACCGCGACCGTACAGCCGGCAACACAAGTTGCGCTCGTACCCCGGTCACGTTCGCGGACGTGCGCGCGCTGCGTGGAATTACCTATACATTCCGCTCATCGATCAAAACGCCACTGAATTTCGGCAAAAACAAGGGTTTTAACATCAATTACTTTGGAACTATTTTGGGAGAGGAAAGTCAAAACATTGGCTGTATTGAATATTTGGGCAAAAACGCTAACGGAAGTTTTTATAACATATATTTAACATATATTTACACATGAATAAGGGACTTTTCAAGACTTTTCAGGAATGTAATAGTAAGGATAATGACGTGAACTCGTGATTTCATATCAAGTTAATACTTAAACAAAGAGGTAAACAGAGGCAAATATGACGCTTGGATATATGACTGCCTAGATGGCGCAGTTGTACTACGGTATGATTGTCAAGTTGGGATCTTGGGTTCGACTTGTGGGTCGGCCAACATGATATTGGATTTTTCTATTCATTGTCAACCTGGGTCCAGGAATTTTTGTACGATGTGTTGATAAGCTCGCCCCTATCACATTGTGAGACGGAACATACAAGGCGAAATGTCTTGCATAATGATTTTTCATGATGATGATTGCAACGAAATGTCTTGGTTGCACCTCTGCCTACTCCATCTGAAAACTGTATTTCATAACCCATTTAAACACAAACCAAAACCATTGTATTTATTAAAAGAATGATTTATTAAAATTTTTTTTTTGCATTTGATGGCGAGACGAGCATGCCGTTCGCCTGATGGTAAGCGTTACGACCGCTTATGAACAGTGGCAAAACCAAACAACACCTTGAATCACAAATGCATTGCTTGGCATTCCACTGCACTCGCCATCCTGAGACATAAGATGATAAGATGTTAAGTCTTAATATATCCATTAGTTATTCTGGCTACAATGTCCTTCAATCCGAAACACAACAGTGCATTTAAACTGCTGTTTGGCGGGAGAAATAGGCATTGCGGTGGTACCTACCCAGGCGGCCTCTCACATATGAGAGACCTACCACCAGTACATATACAGTAAACTATTACATAACATAAAAATAAGAAGTAGGACAACAAACAAAGTCATTGTCTAAATACCTTTCAGTCGTGACTAGTAGCGCCATCTATCAGTTTCAGGCTGAAATATGTCAGCGACAGGTTTTCAGTACAGAATACTAAGTTACAGTGTCTAAACGCGTTAGCAGTTTCCTGAAAAAGCTTAAAAATCTAATAACCTTGATGGCAATAAATGAAATCGACTGTTTTATAAGATGGATATAAATGCGGCTTCTGAACGTATTTTCAGCGATTTTATACAATTTCACACTTAATGTATAAACAGTACAGAAAATGAAAATGAGCATTGAGGGCGCTACTTTCTTCGTTTATGTTGGGGCACGTTATTGTCACTAACGGCCGATGCCAATAATCAATCGAAAAAATTTGATTGAAGTCAATCTGGATTGTTGGATTGATAAAGCAGTTCGGGTTTACTATCGGTAAATCGACCGTAGACGCGGCGATATCGGTCCGTAGGGCGGTGAGCACATCTGAACACAAGTATGTACTTGGTATCTTTCTTGACATTTCCGGTGCATTCGATAATGCCTGGTGGCCAATGCTGCTTCTTAAATTGAAAATACGAGGTTGCTTTAGGAATATTTATTCGCTTATTTACTCGTATTTCTTGCATGGAACAACTAAATTAAAACTTGGCCACCATGCCGTGTCGAAGCCACTTACAATGGGCTGCCCACAGGGCTCGGTTCTAGGTCCATATTTGTGGAATTTTGGCTTTGACGACTTCTTGTCTATTCCCTTACCATTAAGATGCTCACTAACGGGCTATGCTGACGATGGCCTCTTACTTATACAGTCTAATAGTAGGTCGGGACTAGAAAGTATGGCTGAGACGTGTTTAAAATTAATATCTGAATGGGGTGACCGAAATCGCTTAAAGTTTGCACCACAAAAAACGTTCCAATTACTTCTTAAAAGGATCTTAAAATCGCCACCACGTATCAAGTTTAATAATACAACTGTCAAGCTAAGGGAATCTTTTTGCTATCTTGGCTTATTTTTGGAAAGGAATTTTTCTTTTCTTGAGCATATTAAGAACGTCGGGGAAAAATCGAAAAGGAACTTTTTCGCTTGGACAAGAATATCGACATCAACGTGGGGATTATCTTTTAATACATTAAAAATCATCTATGGAGCAACTTACTTAGGGTGTATATGTTATGGATCCCCCGTATGGGCTGATAGGGCTACTATCGGTGCTGTGCGAAGAAAACTGCTCCAGAGCCAACGTTTGGCGTTGATATTCTTGTGTAAGGCATATAGAACTGTTAGTACCGAAGCATTGCCTGTCCTGGCGGGTGTACTTCCAGTCGATCTGGAGGTGCAACGTCGCGCCGCCATGTATTACTGTACTAGGGAGAATATGGATAAAAAGATTTTTAACTCCACGTGAACTTTTAAAAGTTGACAGATTATTTAAACCTCTTTCAGTAGTATATAGCGAACTATTAGATGAATGGCAAAATAGATGGGAGGTATCTTTGAAGGGACGTCATTTATATCAATATTTTCCTTGCGTGCGTGATCGTTTGACAAAGACTTGGCTAGATGTCGATTATTGCGTATCACAGTTCCTTACGGGCCATGGTAACTTTAAGTCTAAACTGTACTCTTTTAAGCTCGTTGATTCGCCTGCATGCCCATGTTCAACACCTAATTGCGAGTATGAACAGTCCGCGCATCATATACTTTTGGAGTGTAGTATTTGGCAAAATGAGCGTAAAATCATGTTTGATAATATGCAGATATCATCCGGAGTCGTATACTACATGGACCTAGTGGAGACTAGGACGAATTTCCGTGCTTTCCGGCGTTTTTGCCATACCTATTACTGGAATCAAGTATAACAGCTCACACAATAGGTCCCATTTAAATGTAATAATGAATTCCGTGGTGCTTTACAGCTGGCTTCTCCGGCTGTAAAGGTCTTTTTGGGAGGTTATTTACCTCTTTAGTTCAATGTTTTGTCACCCGCTTTGCACGGAGGGAAGTGGACATTATTTATTTCCAACTCCTCCTATTAATTTAACTTTCTGATTAATTTCGTTGCGGGTTAAAGACAAGTTAGACATTCCCGGAGACTCGCCGAGCTTCAATGCTTGGTGTCATTACATTGCGTGCCACTGTTGATCCTGGCTTACAGGAGTTGCAGTGGCGGGTGTGAGGGCGGGACAGTCTCCTAAAAAAAATCTGGATTGTTTTCTACTTTTAGATTTGTTATTTACCATGTTGTCATTTTTTTTCACTACTGAGATTGATTATTGGCAATATAGTATCAGAAAAAAGATTGAGCTGTCAATCTCAAACGGCAAATTTTGGAATGGGATTGTTTATTGGCAGCGGCTGTAAGCAAATAATAATAAGTTGTAGTTGAAATCTATCACGCCGTGTGTGTCATGACTTATGAGGTACTCTTTAACCGATCTTAATGCATGAATTGGTGAAAACATATGAGACAAAAGAACTGTATTATGGTCAAGCGAACCAAGGTTCGATAACATAGTTTTTTTAAATACTTCTAAATAAGGAAGAGGTTCTCAATTCCTCAGAATCTTCTTTTTGTAATGTATTTTCACCGATAACTCGAAGACTAATGAACCGATTTGAAAAAAATTGTTTTTATCTTTCTATTTAAAGAAGTATAATGCCTTGGCATACAAGTGACGGCTACATATATGAAAAGCACGCCGATCTCATAACTAAAAAAGTTTTATCCAATCGTCAACATTATGCTTAGATCTAAAACAATTAATATTCTTACATAAATATTATGTCTCGGCGCTAGTACCAAACCCGGGCGGGACCTGCCGTTTCACAGCCCTGCATACTATCAAATGGTTCATAATTACGTTCCATGATATTAGGTGCCATACAGACACTCAAAACGACGATAATTTAACAGGGTTAAATCCCTTATTGAGGGCGTGAAGATATTTTTATGGCGCCATGGAATGCCATAGAACGGCGCCCGAATAACTCCCCTTGACATTACCATGATTTACTTGTTTATAATATGATTTTAATAATTCCAGATATTTCCTAATAGGAATATAAATTATTATTAATCCTCTCATGGTGACAGAATATTAAATTAAGTTTTTTGTTAATTTTTTCATCAACTTTTCTTTTTTAAACTAAATTCGTATAGTTTGATAGCAAAAATTTTATTGTAATGTATGGGCCCGCAGGCGTCCCACTGCAGGACATAAGCACTCTCTATAATCGAAAGTACGATTGACAGGGGTTAGGCTATATAGTACACCACATTTCAATTTAAATTTCAAGCTGGCCTGAAGCGGCTTGGCGGACTTTACATACCATAGAAAATATTTTGTAAAGGTGTCTTAAAATTAATTTGAAACCAAATATTCGCACGTAAAGTCATAATAAGATATAAGCCACAGATATCACAAATAACAACAAGTGTTTAGTCCCAAAAGACCTGAAATAAATATTTGCGAATCGCACAAACATTTGTCTAGATGCAGGTATCGTATTCATTCTACAGCCGGCATATTTCAACAGTACTTCGTTACGAATTTATTCAAAACGACATAAGTTATATCATTATTATGATAACAATATCATGCAAGGCAAGTTTAAAAAGCTAAAGTATAAAATAAACCTACCATCAAAAAAATATTGTGCTAATATAATATTTTCGTGGTATACATATGTATATGTGTTTTTAAAGAAACCGTTAGTGTTACAAAACAATACTCAATTTAATCAGAAGCTAAATATTGATACAATTAACAATATGAATGTGCTCATTAAACGTGAAATGAAATTGTTTCAACTATTTGAAACCGAAACGATAGAACTGTTTAGTGATTTGGGAATATATGGGGATGTAGCTCAGTGGTAGAGCGTTCGCTTTGCATGTGAAAGGCCCCGGGTTCGATCCCCGGCATCTCCAATTTTTATCACAATTTAAGGATTTAACTTTTATTAGCATTCCTATAGTAAATGATTGTCTACTATGGCTCTACTATGATATTTCGTCATATGGGCAGGTAGCTCAGTGGTAGAGCGTTCGCTTTGCACGTGAAAGGCCCCGGGTTCGATCTCCGGTATCTCTAAAGCCTCATAATTAAAATTTCCATAAATGCACGGTTAATGTTTAATTTCAAGTGATGAATTATAAACTAATATGTTTTTATTTTGGTCAGTTTCTATGCGGGAAAGTAGCTCAGAGATAGAGCGTTCAGTTAGGATACCGAACCTGACTTTCCTTTTTTTATCTACCATGTCCACGATTTGACAAGTCTTGTTCGGTAAATTTAACTGTTACTTTACAGATAAGTTCTTACTTCCTGATTTTGTAATAGTTGCTTGAGCGATTAAAGTTCTTCGCGAATGAGAATAATGACCTGCCCAAAACTAAATATAATAATTAAGCACATCGGAAAAACTACAACTTGCATTATTGTACTGAAATATTACAAAATATACAATTCAATGCAAAGACATCAGAGGTTTTAATCAATACATTTACGGCAAGGTTATAGAAACAGTTAGCTTTGTATGTAAACGGCCCCGGCTTCGATCCCTGACATCGCCAGTAACCTCATATTTGCTGCTTGGAATTGGAATACATCAATAATTTAATATTAAAATACAAGTCAACGAACCACTTTACCGAAGCTCTATTTAGTAATTCAATCATACGGGGATGTAGCTCAGTGGTAGAGCGTTCGCTTTGCATGTGAAAGGCCCCGGGTTCGATCCCCGGCATCTCCATTCGCCTTGGATTTGTGAACATGGTTTTTATCGTTTTTATTTATTTTCTTTAATCATCCATGTAATATAATAACAATTTTTGAAATATTTGCAATATTAGGGCATTTTTCGCATATTATCGCCAGTTTAGGATTTACTTGAGTTTTAATAAATAAATAAATAAATAACACCCAACAGTCACATACATAGTCCTGACCCCACACTAAGATCGAGTCTTGTGTCGTGGGTATCAGGAACTACGAGAGACTTTTCGGTCTCACAAACACCCAGACCCGGAAGAAATATTTGTGGGCCGCACAAACATTTCTCTCGGTGCGGGGATCGAACCCGCGGCCTCTCGTTTCACAGGCGGCGTCTAACCAACTGCGCCACGGAGGCTGTCAAAAAATTGACAAAAAGTTTTATATATATAAAAGGCCCCGGGTTCGATCCCCGGCATCTACATTCGCTTTGGATTTGTGAACATATTTTGTCGTTTTATTTATTTTCTTTTATAATCCATATAATGTAATTACAATTATTGGTAATGATTGGTGATATTATGGCATTATTCGCAAATAATCGCAAGTTTTACTTAAGTTTTATACATTCTTTATTGCACACCATGTACAATAATAAAAAAATGTAAACTAAAATATCTCCAAATAATCATCTGATGATGATTTTGATGATATTCAAAATCACATCAGATCATGTGAAAATATATCTTATTTTGATAGTACTTAAGTAGTTTTTGAAGTATCTTTCTGGCATGTCGAAACACTATTGCGTGTCACAAAGACAAGTTTTCATTGCCGCACCCGCTTCTAAAGCAAATGCAGATATCGTATCATTTTTTGATCTTTTAGTATTTCTGCATTTCGCATCAGAAAAGAACAGAAAGGAGAATTTCCATTTTACCTATTATCGGTGCGAAGACTTTAATCCCTCGATGAAACCAACCTTTTTGTGAAGGTAAAAATATGTGCTTTCCAGAAATATAAACATAATTGAGACCCAGGCCCGGAGTTATTTATTTAATCCTTTATTTCACAAAATAGCTCTTGGAAAAATTAATTTGAAATCCAATAAAAAATATTTTTTGTTCGACTCTGTGAATAAAATAGAAAATGTGATGATATTAATTACTTTGTTTTATAAAAATCTGTCGCTCGGGATAAAGCAGGAAAACATTAAAGGACAAACCATAAAAAATCTAAAATGAATCTTAAGTAGTGTCGGTACAGGGATCAACGATATTTTTGAACGAAACTATTGGGCATTCCTTTGTATTCTAGACTACTTCTTCTTTTCCTTTTCATAAATCCTTGAATGGATTTAAAAGATTTTTACCTGTTCCGTTTATCAATAAAGTAAGCCGAAGCGCCAATTTTAAGAGCGTTTATACCTTCCGCGCGCTTTTTGGCTTAAAAACAGGACTTTTCAAACGAGGTAATAGCCACCAATAAACAATTTAAAGGAAAAATAATTAGTACTAATTTTAGAAAAGGTCATCTAGGGATTTTGGTGGAGAACATTATAGATTGATAGATAATTTGTAAATACTATAAGGATTACTGAACACAGGTTTCGTTATTTAGGCTTCGAATAGCAATTTAGAAGCTTAAGATATCCGAAATCACTGAATATGAGGCAAAAATAAAAATATTATCAGACTAATTAAGACCCTTATGGAGGAATTTTTCTGATAAAAATAATCTGTTTGTATTTAGTTCCTGAAAAATAAAAATTTAAATAATGCAAAATTATTCAGATAGTCTCGTCGCGAACATATTTTTTTTTCACCAACTTATCGTACATAATTTTATATAGTAATTGCATACTATAATAGAAGAACACCTTATCAGTAAATTATAATTTTTATATTTAAACAAAATTAGTTATTATATTTTCTACAAATATTTCAAAACCACTATAAACACGCTGTCCGACCTGCATCAAATCAGACCGCCGCGCCGCGCCGCGCCGCAAGGCTTTCGAGAGGGAGGACGTATCGCTCGTCGCTCCGGCCTGGCTGCAGTTGATTTTTGCCGTGCGTAGTAAAAATAGCCACGCGTGCACTGCGATTGCCACATCTCAATACTTTGGTAGTAAAATATTTTATTTTATTTTTTATTACCTACAATGATTTTGTAGTATGTATAAATTATGTTTCAAATAATATAATGGGAAATAAAACAAAGTCATTTCTAGGTAACAAATGGAAACATTTTGAAAAATTTACCGAAGCAATATTAACGTTATAGCGTGAAGCTATAATTATGTCTTGTATTTTGATCCATTGTGTATTGCTTTTTTTATTTACTTTAATTACTGAAGCATTAACATTATTTTGTATAGATACAACGTTATTTTCGGGGTCCGACCTAATTTTTGTATTGAACTAAAGAGAATAATACTATATGTGATACATTATATAATGCACATTACAATTTACAGGTAGTCATTCATTTATTTTCATTTAATAATATCCTAATCAATGTTCAAATTATACTCAACATCCTCTACAATCATTTTTGTACACAAACGCGCGCCTGCGCGTTTTTGTGTATCTGTCTGTACTGTGCAGTTTATTGATGGGCTTACTATGATCGTCCGTATTGTCTAAGTTTTGCTGTGAGGATATAGTCCTATACTCATGATTAAAATTTGAACACTCAGAACAAAATAACCCTGTATAATGGCATATTCAAATCGATAATTATAAAAGTTGTTATTATTTGTTAATTTGTTCGTCTTCCCATTCAATAAAATAAAAAAAAAGCATCCACAGCACTAGTGATTTGCGTTCCATTATGATGGCAACCATAGTTTTATAATGAGTTTAATAATATTTTTTTCTACTAAATTAGAAAGATTAGTATTATAATTTTAAAGAAATACAATTATTGTTATTAGATATGCGTACTACGATATTTTACTTAATAGCGCTGTATAAAGAAAATTGTATTAGAATAATTATGAAATCTTTTAACGTGGAATGAAAAGTATCGAAAACGTCACAGTTCGTCACATAGCAACTGGATTATATCTATGACACAATTTCTTCTAGCATAGGTATTAATTTAATTAATTATGGCTAAATTATTTTTTCCTTTTTCTAACACCTGCGATCAGTCGCCTAGACTATAATCAGGTAGGTTGTATGAGGTTGGGATTTGGCGAGATAGAGACGCTACTCCATCTCCCCTTAGTTCGTCAGCACGTCGGCTCTCTTGAGTCTTTTAAACGGATTTGGTTGCAAGAGTTCACTAGTCATCATGTTTGGATGTATTGATAGTCGATTCCTGTAGTTATCGGAGTAGTGTTTGACTTCTTCCAAGATGGTGGGGATTTCCAGGTACTCATGAATTTCCGAGTTACGAGCATACCAGGGCGCCGATGAGATGACCCTTAGAATGCAGTTTTGAGCTCTCTGTAGGCACTGGATGTTAGATTTGCTTGCTGAGGACCACAGTTGGATGCCATATGTCCAGATCAGTTTTATTATGGAGCAGTATACCCTTAGTTTGTTGGACAGCGATAATGAAGATTGTCTACCGAGGAGCCAAAGTAGGTTTTTAAATCTCAGGTTGATTTCATTGCGTTTTGTTTTTATGTGGTCTTTCCATGTCATCCTGCGGTCCAGGTGGAATCCTAGGTACTTGACGCAGGTGGATTGCGGCAGCGTGTCAGAGCCCAGGTTGACCGGGGGACAGGTTTCACGTCTTAGGGTAAATGTGATGTGGTGAGATTTTGGGGCCCTTGCTTTTATGCGCCATTTGTTCAGCCAAGCATTGGTCATATTAAGTTGGGTTTGCAGCAGTCTAGTCGCTACATTTGTGTCACAGTTACAGCTGAGGAAGGCAGCGTCGTCCGCAAAGGTTGCTACAGCAATTTCAGGTGCTTGAGGGAGGTCACAGGTAAAAACGTTGTAAAGGACCGGGCCAAGTACGGAGCCTTGGGGTACTCCAGCTCTGCAGTTAAAAAGGGAAGACCTAGCGTCACGGAGTTTGACTTGGAATTTTCTGTCGCTGAGATAGGACTCCATCAGCAAGTAGAAGGAGTGTGGAAGGTACTTTTTAATTTTGCAGAGTAGGCCTTTATGCCATACCCGATCAAAGGCTTGTTGTACGTCTAGAAAAGCGGCCGAACAATATTGTTTCTTTTCTAGGCAGTGTCTTATTGTTCGATATACTCGGTGTACTTGTTCTATAGTTGAGTGGTGTTTCCGGAAGCCGAATTAGTGATCAAGTCCAGGTCCAGGTGATTACATGGTCCAAATCTAAGCAAGAGGATAATCTTGCGAGGATGATCCTTTCCCACAATTTTGATAACACCGGCGTCAGGCTAATAGGGCGATAGGATGAAACATCATTAGGCGATTTACCAGGCTTTTGGATCATAACAATCTCTGAAAATTTCCATAGTGCAGGTACATGAGAAGTTCTTAGTGTGGCATTGAAGAGGATGGTTAGGAAGACAATACACTTCTTGGGCAGCTCTTTTAGTAGCCTTGGGGTGATCAGGTCAAATCCAGGTGCCTTATTAGCATCCATTTTGCCTATTTCTCTAGCCATCTCTCTTGGTGAAGTAGGAGTAAATGGTAGACATAGTTGCAGGTCCTGCTTTAGTATGTGGTCGATTTCTGGGTCCTCAGGGCTATCCGTGTCGTTGGGTCGAAATACACTAGCTAGATATGTAGCAAAGGCTTGAGATTTCTCTTGGTCTGTTCTTGCCCATATGTCACCAGATCGAATAGGCGGAGAGCATTTTTGCGGTTGTGGGAGATATTTTATTGCTTTCCAAAGGTTGTGAGTACCAATTTCATTTGAAGACATTTTCGTTAGTCTCTGTTTAAGCGATTCGTTTGCAGTACCAGCTAGGAGTACTTTAAGTTATTTAATTGCCTTATTTAGTCTGGTTTTATCCGTGGTCTTGTGAGATAATTAGGAAACACTTTGGTTTTAAATTTTTTATTCTTATATGGTGTGCAATAAGGAACGTATATAAAACTCACGTAATAATTTGCGAAAAATGCCTACCAAATATTACGAAATATTGAAATTACATTACATGGATAGTAAAAGAAAACAAGAAAAATTACCAACATGTTCATAAATCTAAGGTGTGGAGATGCCGGGGATCGAACCCGGGGCCTTTCACACGCAAAGCGAACGCTCTACCACTGAGCTACATCCCCTTATGCAAGAATTTCTAAATAGAGCTTCGGTAAAGTGGTTCGTTAACTTGTATTTTAATATTAAATTATTTGAGCATTTCAATTCCAAGTAACAAATATGAGCTTACTGGATATGTCGGGGATCGCCGCCGGGGCCGTTTACATACAAAGCTAACTATTACTATAAACACTGGCGTAAATGTATTGATTAAAACCTCTGATGTCTTTGCATTAAATTGTATTTGTAATATTTCAGTACAATAATGCAAGTTGTAGTTTTTTCCAATACGCTTAATTATGTTTAATTTTGGGCAGGTCATTATTCTCATTCGCGACGAGTGTTAATCGCTCAAGCAACTACTACAAAAATCAGGAAGTCAGAATTTATCTGTAAATAACTGTTAAATTTACCGAATGAAACTTGTGAAATTGTGGACATGGTAGATAAAAAAAGGAAAGTCAGGTTCGGTATCCTAACTGAACGCTCTATCTCTGAGCTACTTTCCCGCATAGAAACTGACCAAAATAAAAACATATTAGTTGATAATTCATCACTTGAAATTAAACATTAACCGTGCATTTATGGAAATTTTAATAATGAGACTGGAGATGCCGTGGTTCGAACCCGGGGCCTTCAAATGCATAGCGAACGCTCTAACTATTCTATTATATCTACTTATTCCTATCGCTATGGTACGCAAGGTCTTAAATTTTATTATGGTAGCATAAACTATGGACAACCTCGCAAAAAAAAAATTTGAAAAAAAAATCTCGTGTCATTGCAAAATTTTTAGTTGCATTATTTTGTAGTCATTAAAATTATCACACTTCTTCGTTTTCGGTAGCAGTCTTAATACATCAAAACAACAATGACGATCAAATATCGCTTTTTTCAACCACCACCTATCAAGTCAATCCACCAATTGACAACTTCTGTAATACAACTTCAGTAACATCGTGAAAAGAAAATAAAATAACTTGGTACAGTATAATGTAATCAAACACCGCATAAACACGTAGTTAAAAGTTAAACGCCAGAGTAGTAAACTGGTAAGAGTAATACAATGCTCCAAATTAGCTATAAAAAACTTTTTTACAATCGCCACCTGAAGGGATGGACCCTACGTGCCAGTGTCGGGCTGTTTTCGATAAATAGTATCGACTTTTTTAAATGAATGATTCGTAAATAAACAAGCAGTGCAATTATGGTCATTTTTAAGTGTGATTGTTTAAATCAATTGCACATTATTTATGAGGAGAAAAATTCAATTCAATTTAGATTAAATACTTAAACACATGTTGGAAAAAAACTCAAGTAACATTTTTTTTCTGTGCCAACAACAACAACAAACCAAAATGTAAAAGGAAATACCTTTATAAATCTTAAACAAGCATACTTAATTAACAACTGATGTAATTAATTTATATTTATCTATAACCTACTTAGAGGGTTATGATATTTTGAATAATTCCCGTGTTGATAACAACTTATTATCTACTGCTTACTGAATATACCGATTTTTCAAGGATATGTTAGGGTTATTAGATAAACTTCTATGAAATTATTTAAATCAGAAACAAAGTCAATTTTAACTACATATCTATTATAATATGTTTAAGTTACATTGAGTTGTCCTGTAAGAGACGTTCAGTCTTTTGTAATGTGAAAATTCGCCAAGAAATAAATATTTATTACATCGACAAGCATTGAATGTCCCCATCACTATGCGTCAGAGCAATAATTCTTGGCCGCACCTCATTTGCATTTCTTTATTGGATCGCGGCGAAATTGAGAAAATTCTTGCACTCCGTTTTAATTACAAATTGTATATAATTTACATTTAATTTACCGGCCATTGCGGAATTCCTTCGCTTCCTTAAAACTCGTAGTGCGTTTTAAGCGTGATCATTTCTTAAATTAGATTTTTTGTATTAAGTGCATTTGTAATTAGGGGGAAAACATGCATTACCGAAGACTAAATATCAAAAGTTACGAATGCGAACAGGAATTTTAATTCTTACACATTAATTTACCTGTATAGTTATAGGTTGGGAAGCTGCAAGTCATGAATTCATTTTGTATGTAAAGTCTCACAACATTTGCATGAGACAAGAATTGTGCACGCACTGACAACAGGCTATCTTTGGATCTTTTTTTACAAATAATAACTATGTACATACAAACATACACTCAGCTACTATTTACAAATAACAATGACAAGATTGCGCTATAAATAGCAATAATCAATTACTACCCAGTTACTTAACAGCATCCTTACCTTAACAGCAACACAATACCCAAATAAACAATAATAGACGTCTATTACCACCTCCCTGTCGTATACCGAAGTTTTTCATTACCCACACAACATTGCAATCTGGGTATGGCGCGATACATCAACGGCGGCTCGCTATAGATCGTACTAATAGCACCATCTCTCGGCGGCGCACATAAAACTGAATGTTTTATGTAAACGCCCCAGCACGATGGACGACTTGCCACAGTCCCCGCTGCCAATCAGTGAGGAATTGATAGATTTTGTTTACTTGGTTTCTTAAAAACTGGCCGTAGATTTAAGCATACCACAGTGTCAGAGATTTTGAAGTGCGAATTAAAGTGATAAGTTTATTTCTGTCCACCCTTGTCTCGCACTTGTATAGCGGTCTTGGTTGAATTATCATAAAAATGACATAAAAAGCACTTGCGTACGCCTGGAAAACTAAACCACGCAGTCTAAAATGTATGTCACTAACCATATTTATATTAATATTTCATTAGACGATGCGACTATTTTTAGCCCACTCCATTAAAATTCTATTACAGATTACATCAAATTAAAACAAATGCCTAATACATGGCATACTTTTGGCAAAAGTACGGCGAAAAAAACAGAAATTGAAAGCACCTTTATATTGTTATTTATTGGCAAAAAATAATATAAAGTGTTTGTAAATCAACGCGCTGTCACTTCAACTGGCCAATGCAAGAAGCTTCTTGAGCCAATGCGATAAAAATAAAATGGCTTCTCGTAACTAGGGTAATATTTTAAAAGCGCGATATTTCTAAGTACAATTTTATACAGCAATACATATCTTGGGTTATCGTTAACACATAAAAGGCAATGTTTTTAATACCAGTACACTTTCATTTTTATAAATGTAATAAATCTTCAACTGTTGCTTTTGTGCATGGGTTTATTTGAATCAGTAAGTTGGTATAGGCTTGCTGTAGATCGATAAAGCTGCAGTGCTAATGGATAACTTGGCTGACGTGGTACCCTGTTTTACACAAAACCGATGTCAAGTATTAGCTACGCTTTTCGCTGTTGTATTGTTTTCGCCAAGTGAGATGGCCAGACAAATTATATGTGTTATGATAAATTGCTGAATTGTATCGAAGCCCGTTCACTAGTCTTTCCTAAATGTTGAGCTAATTTTATAATCCACTAGCGGCCCGACCCAGCTTCGCCTGGGTGCATATATTTTTTGATTCCACTCCACACCAAATACATGTTATTTTTCGTATTAATCTCTTGTATACCTAAACTTGACATAGCTATCCTACTGTCTGGCTCAATCCCGTCTCATCCGTCTGTTCAGTCTCTTCCCGATCCGTCCCGTCCTTTCTCTTTTATTATCCATCCCGTCTTATAACGTGCATTTACATTTCGTCCTATCAAATCTGTCAGCTATCCCAGCCCTCTCCCGTACCTTCCACTCTATTATATCCCGTCTCTCCATATACATGTACATATAAAGATTGCCTTATGAAATTTTGACATTAAAAACTTTAGCGTTTTTTATTGTCCATCCAATATTACGTCCCTTATTTCAGCACCAAAATGCTGTTTTTCCTAATAATATTGCACGCCATTACTTTTTGTTAGTAATAAAGTAATAATAACCATTTAAAAAAAGAATTGGCCAAATTGGTCCAGGCGTTGTTGAGTTATGCGCTTACCAACACTTTTTGTGATTCATTTTTATATTATAGAAGAAGATATTATAGTCCACCCTGCTTGCTTAGTGCGAGTTGGCGGATTTTATTTCACGTAGAAATTAATCCGAAAAGTCAGACGTGTGCCCTGGGATTTGAACCCGTGACCATCGTTAACTTGTTGGCAGTCGCGTCTATTACGTTACCATATACAAATTAATAAAACCTTCATACTGCCTTACCAGGTGACGTAAGTAATAGAACAAATATTTAAAAATATAAAACTGCATATCGTTTCATTATAATGTCTAGATACGGCATCAACGTACCAATATTTTTTTTATTCTTGAGTCTGAAAACAATACTAATGCGAAATTTAAATATGTCCCCCAGCGCATCTAAAAGTATAAATTCAAAAAACAATGTCGTTTATGAAAACGAAAAATTATAATTAGATATATTTTGGTATACTCCGGCAAAACGCTTCGATAGAGTATACTTTGTTTAAAACTGTTGCAATAATCTCAAAAAACAATGGGCGATTTTGGTAGATATGGACATCGTTTTAATTTACATTTAACAAATTATGCGCAAGACGCCGTATCTAGATAATATTATATACACGATGTACACATTTCTTAAACGTAAAATGATCTTACGTTGGGTGGTAGTTGAAGCTGGACCGTCTTTTACGTCTCCCGTCAAATAAACAAAGATCATCCTATACTGGCTGGACGCATCACGCTTGAACGATACCCAAAAAAAAGGTTTTAGTATCTTCCTCAGAAATTTTCCTATTTTTCTCACCCCTAAAACCTTCCCAGGACTTCCACGAATATTTCAAGACCAAAATCAGCCAAATTGGTCCAGGCGTTGTTGAATTATGCGGTTACCAACACATTTTGCGATTCATTTTTATATATAAGATTAATTACTATTTACCAAAATCTACGCAGTATTTTTTAGCACGTCTAATAAAAATCTCATCGTTTGTTCCTAGTTGTTTTCCATCTTAACACCTAACAACCGAAACATAAAATACATTTCAAAGGCACTTTCAAAAATAAAAACGACACCCGCAAAAGGCATTTGAAACATTTTTCAAACGTACAAAATTTATAGGCGCACAATTGAATTTCACAGTTGATTTGGTGGGATCGCTTGAGAAATGTCCATCGGATCCGGGACCATCGAAACATAGAGCGGGGGTCGGGTGTCAAACCAGAAATAGTTATTTATTACAACCATTCACAAATTGCATTCGTGGCCGAATTGATATATCGGCGTATTTTATATGTAAATGCGGCTGTAAGACGTATGGCCCACAAACGATATGGAATGATTTAAACGGCCACGAAACGTTTCTATGATAAAGATCTTGCATTCAATGTTCTTGTAATGATTGTGTTTACTCTGTTAATGTGAAAGGTTGTGTTATTAACATGATTTGTAGACGTTTTGAAGGATTTAGTTTAAGGTGATGTAAAACATTTTGTAAAAATAATATTTGGATTGTTACAAGAAAGAGTGAGAGAAGTTAACTAGTATCAATGTTACCACTTTCTAAAATAACACATACTTAATGAAAAGATATGGATGAGAAAAATACATCGTATAAGTATAAAGTACTTAGTTATCTGTATTATATACCGTGCTGCCCATAAACATCCCACTGCAGGGCACGAGTACCTTCTACAATCGAGAGTATGATTGAGACTAGTTAGGCCATATAGTCCACCACCCTGGCCTAATGCGGGTTGGCGGACTTTACATACCATAGAAATTCTTGTTAATCACTATGTTTTAGTGTGTGGTGATTGACTATCAATACACACATGGCTAAGAAAAGTCAGAGATGTGTCCTGGGATTCAAACCCTCGACCACCCCGAACATGTCAGCCGTCGCGTCTTGTCCGTTTACCAACATGCCACCACGCACACAGTCACATAAATAGTCCTGACCCCACACAAAGATCGAATCTTGTGTCGCGGATATCAGGAACTACGAGAGACATTTCGGTCTCACAACCACCTAGATCCAAAAGAATTATGTGTCGACCGCACAAACATTTATCTCGGTGCGGGTATCGAACCCGCGGCCTCTCGTTTCACAGGCGGCCTCTATCCGCCTGCGCCACGGAGGCTGCCAAATTTAAGTTAACTTGATTGAGTATTTTACATTATTGTAATAAATTAGTCTACTTATAATAAAATTATGAACATTAATGGTTGTCTGTCAGAGATTGCCTTGTGCGATAAGACCGCCAAATGTACTTTTCTTATGTGAATTGTTTACTTTTTTATTTCTGGTGTACAATAAAGCTTAAATAAAAAAATATTTTACATATTTTTCTTTCTGTACTTATATTTTTTCCGTGTCAGATCAGTTACAATAGGGTTGTGTCCAAGTATTATTTGAGCAGTAAGTAATCATTCCTTAAGAGCATCGTTTATAAAAATAAACGAATTTGAAAACAGCATTAAAATTGAATGTAAAATGACTGAGATATTAATACATTTAATAGTATGGTGGGGACACTCGTCTCTTTCGCACGCGTGCACCTTATGGAAGATGACGTCACGCCGTGCATGTTGCATCCTTTTCTATCATTCCTACCACCAACTTTCATATATTTGTAACTTGCTTATTACTTAACGGATTTTAAAAATTCTTTCTGATTATGATTATACGTAACGTAACCTTCCGTTATAAACAAAAATAAAAATGTATGAAACTAGCCTATTGTCCATTTCCGTCCTATACTTATCTCTTTAAGCATAAACAACTTGTTTGCATAATATTGCCAATAACAATAAGGCGATATTATTACAATACATGCGGCGGTCACGTTTGCGCCGATGGCTTGGTGGACGTAAATCATGTCGTTTCACAACAGAGGTCGATTCCGTGGATCGAACCGGGGACCCAATCCGCTATTCACGATAAATCACAACTATTTGACCCGATAGCGTTTGCTAAAGTACCCGTATAGCCTATTAAATGCGAAGTATGTTTAAAATGATATAGGTATTGCCTATATGATTTCTTTCCAAGATTAAACTTTGCGAACTTTAAAGAAATGTTTTATGCTATATATTTATGCAAGACAACGAACTTTGCCTGAACATTTTAATTGCAAGTTAATTAAAATTACAATCCTCAATATTTTTTTTACATACATTGGTCTAAAACATACACACACATTAATTATATGTAGATATGTGTACCTTTTTCCATATAAGGGGTAGGCAAAGGTGCTACCAGGACACACGCTTGGCCTTGTTTTCTGTCCCACTATGTGATAAGGACTGAGCCCATCGCCATTTCGGACACAAATGCCTGATTCCGGGCTGATAACGAATAGAATAAAGTAATTTTAAAAATAAAAACATAAACCGACTTCAAAAAAATAACTTAAAAATAAAAAATAATATTTATATATTATGTTTGCTTATAAATATTATAAACACGCCACGGTCAAATCACAGATATCTTGCTTAAGGCTACGATTTTTAAAATATATTTTGTAAATATATTTTTTAATAATAATAATAAAACATATTATACTGGGTATATCAAGACTGCTACCGAAAACGAAGCCGGGTGGTAGTTTTAGTAACTACAAACACAATGTAACTAAAAATTTCGCAACGAAACACGATAATTTTTTTTTTTTTTTTTATTATCATCTAGTTTTGGTGGTAAATCCATAGTTTTTGCTAAAATAATAATTTAAAGCCTTGCGTACCGTAGCGTCTTTAAAAATAAAAGGGTGTTATTTAAGAAAGGGGGGCCGCCAAGACTCAAACACGTTGAAATTAAATCATTTCATAACACGGAGGTATTACGTTACAATACCAATATTTATGCATAATTATCACATACATAATCTTTTTCCCGAAAGGGATAGCCTTTCGGGAAAAAGATTATGTATGTGTAAATTAAAAATTCTTTACGTTTTAAATAAATAGATCGACTTGGCCAGCAGCATTATGTATAAATTGTACGATACATTATGTTTTCATGCGATGGCCAAGTCGATCCATTTATTTAAAACGTAAATTTTTTTTAATATTGATATGGTAATAACTAACGTAATAACTTTATATAGAAGGTCCCTTAAGGACTAAATAAATTAATCGACTTGGTATTACATGCATCTCACAACTTTTTGCGGTAGAAAACCTGAGCTGCGAGACTTGGAAATTTTTTACAGGATGTTTTTGATGGGTTTCGAATATCCGAGCTAATATCGCTAATATCGAAACACGAATCACATACGTAAGAGAACAGTTTGTTGAGAGTAGTCGTGCGATACATATTATTGAAAATTGATAATTAAAATTTATGATATTATTTAATATTAAGATTATTTTAGTTCCATAAGAATAATTCGTTGTCTTGGTTTTTTTGAATTTATCTCTTGAACTTTACTTTGGTATTATTTTTTTTATTTAGTGTAGTACTTAGTTCATTTATTGATATATGTGATTTATTTCTTTTTGATTTATTTTTATTGTACATTTACTGCTTTTGACTTTTTTTTACGCTGTAATTAGTATTGCCTAAGTTAGTTTAGGCGATGTTCAATTGTTATTTTGTTTATTATATAATATGTGAGTTATATAATTATATATTTTGACTATTTTATATTGTCATTTTGGTTGCTATTCGTTTACGTGTTCGATACTGTTGGATATGAATTTATTCTTCCATCTTGTTGTTTACATTTAGTATTCTGTTAATATTATTTGATTATTATTAATTCGATTTGCATTTATAGTTACGTCTTAAATTTGTATTTCATTCATAGATTTTTTACATTTTTCGTATATTCAATATTCTTTGGATAACTTCTTATTGTTTGGTTTTGGAAGTTGAATTTATTTTTACCTGATATACCTATTTATATTGATTAACATTACTTAATATAGATTTTTCAGTTTAAGGTTCGTATTCTTTGGGTTTATTTTTTAATTAGATTTGCCTTAATTTCGAGGTGTTTGATACTAGGCGGCCCGACCTTAAAATATAAAGTATATAATATTTTTATTAAAAAAGATATTTACAAAATATAGTTTAAAATCGTAGCCTTAAGCAAGGTATCTGCGATTTGACCGTGGCGTGTTTATAATATTTATAAGCAATCATAATATATTGATATAGTTTTTTATTTTTAAGTTTTTTTTTGAAGTCGGTTTATATTTTATATTTAAAATTACTTTATTTTAACCTTTGTAGTGTTGTGAATTTTAAATATGGGTAGACCATCTAAACGCGCTATTCAGATGAGACAGCGTCGGTTAAAGGAAACCAGCGATGAGAAAGATGTCCGATTCAGGAAAATTAAGGAAAGATCCTTAAGGCATATTTCAAATGAGACTAACGAGGAGCGTGATAACAGGCTTGCTAAAATGAGAGCTTACATAAACTTTACTGTATGTAACAAAGTTCAAAGTTGCGAGTAATGACTAAAAAGCGTTTGTTGAATGAAACCCAAGACCAACGTTCTCATCGACTTGGCTTGATTCAAGAACGTTTATCAAACGTAACTGAAGATCAACGGTCTCATTGTCTTCGTTTGATACACAAGCGCTTATCAAATGAATCTTGTGAATCAAAATTGATCCGATTAAACGCAATCCATCCATCCATCCATCAGCCAAAGGAAGTCCATTGCTGAACATAGGCCTCCCCAATGATTTCCACAGAGACCTGTTGGAGGCAGCCTGTGTCCAGCGACGTCCCGCGACCTTTACCAGGTCGTCGGACCATCTTGTTGGTGGACGTCCTACGCTGCGCTTTCCGCTACGCGGCCTCCATTCGAGCACTTTCCGACCCCATCGGTCATCAGATCTCCGCGCTATGTGCCCGGCCCATTGCCACTTCAACTTGCTAATCCGGTGGGCTATGTCGGTTATTTTAGTTCTCCTACGGATCTCCTCATTTCTGATTCGATCTCGTAGGGAACCCCGAGCATAGCCCTCTCCATAGCTCGTTGAGTGACTTTGAGCTTCCTAATAAGGCCCATAGTGAGAGGCCACGTCTCGGTGCCGTAAGTCATCACTGGCAACACACAACTATCGAAGAGTTTCGATTTAAGGCACTGAGGTATTTTGGACGAGAAGACGTCGCGTAGTTTCCCGAACGCTGCCCAACCGAGTTGGATTCGACGATTGACCTCTCTCTCGAAGTTGGACCTGCCTAACCGGACCACTTGTCCTAAATAGACATATTCGTCAACAACTTCAAGAGTCGAGCCCCCAACACCGATGGGGGTGGGCACAACATGGACATTCGACATGATCTTCGTTTTGTCCACGTTCATTTTAAGACCCACCTGTTGGGAGACTCGATTGAGGTCTTCGAGCATAGTGCTAAGGTCTTCCAGCGATTCAGCCAAGACTACAATATCGTCGGCAAACCGAAGGTGAGTGATATACTCGCCGTTGATGTTGATGCCGAATCCTTTCCAGTGCAAGAGCTTGAAGGCATTTTCCAGCGCGGCAGTGAACAGTTTCGGAGATATGACATCTCCCTGTCTCACGCCTCTCTGTAGTGGAATAGCCTTCGTACTCTGATCTTGTACTCGGACCGACATGGTGGCGTTGTTGTATATACACTTCAACACTTCGATGTACCGATAGTCGATATGGCACCGCTGGAGAGACTGTAGCACAGCCCAAGTCTCGATCGAATCAAAGGCTTTCTCATAGTCCACAAACGCTAAACAAAGCGGCAAGTTATATTCCTCGGTTTTTTATATAACTTGCCGAAGCGTATGGATGTGGTCTATGGTACTAAAGCCTTTTCGGAAACCGGCTTGTTCGGGAGACTGGAAGTCATCAAACCTGCGTTCGAGACGATTTGTGATGACCCTCGAAAACAACTTATAGACATGGCTCAGGAGCGAGATGGGCCTGTAATTCTTCAGCAAAGTGTTATCACCTTTTTTGAAGAACAGTACCACCACGCTCCTGCTCCATGCCTCTGGCGTTGAGCCCTCGAGGAGAACGGAATTGAAGAGCCTCTGAAGGACTTTCAGTATCGGCGTTCCGCCCGCTTTCAGAAGCTCTGAAGTTATTCCGTCCTCGCCCGGCGCCTTGTTGTTTTTAAGTTGCTTCAGGGCCATCTCAATCTCACACAGGCTGATGTCCGGGATATCATCGCTAAAGTGTCGGATCAACTCGGCTCTCGGGTCTTCGGCCGAGCTAACAGCAGGTTTGGCAACCGAGGTGTAAAGCTGTCCGTAGAACCTCTCGATCTCCCTTAATACCTCTGCCCTCGTCGATACTACGCGGCCGTCTTCCGTCTTCAGCCTAGACAACTGGCTTTGCCCAATAGACAGTCTCTTTTCAAACACTTTGGAGCCTCCGTTCCGCTCGATTGTCTCCTTAATGCTCACAGTATTGTGAGCACGGACATCGTGTCGCAAGGACTTCCAGATCTGTCTATTGAGCCGCCGATATGCTTCGGCGTCAACGGAAGACTGCAGCGCTAAAGATCGACGTTCGGCCATGAGGTCAAGAGTGTGGATCGAGAGTTTTTGTGGTCTATCTCTACGGCGAGGTCTAAAATACTTAGATCCCACCGTATGGACAGCTTCTACCAAACCGCTGTTTAGCTCGTCCACTGCAAGGTTTTCTCCTAGACAATCAAAGCGATTTGTCAGCTCGAGTTGAAAGCTCTCGGGGTTTTGGATATGGGCGCGAGTAGGTCGGAGCGTAGATTTCATCAAGCGACGCCTTTCCGATTGGACATTGATATTCAGGGTGCCCCTAACCATTCGGTGATCACTGCCGGTTTTCACCCTGTTGATCACAGAGACATCTCTGAATATCCGTCTATTCGTCGTCAAGATGAAATCTATTTCGTTTCTCGTAGAACCGTCAGGACTCAGCCAGGTCCATTTCCTGTGAGGCGGCTTCTGGAAGAAAGAGTTCATCACAAAGAGTCTTTCTCCAGGAAGTCGGCCAGCCTCTGACCCCTGGGGTTCCGTTGCCCATGTCCAAATTGCCCCACTTTCAACTCTGCATCGCTTCTCTTGCCCAACTTTGCGTTGAAGTCCCCCATAACAACATTGAAGTAGGTTTTGGAAGTATGTATGGCCCGACTTATGTCCTCATACATCTCCTCTACTTCTTCATCTGGGTGTGTCGAGGTCGGCGCGTATACCTGTATGACCTTCAACGAATATCTTTTGGATATTCTGAGTATAAGGTATACTACCCTGCTCGACACACTTTCGATGGATACGATGTTGTTGATGAGAGACCTGTGGACGAGAAATCCGACACCTCCTCGGGACTGTTGGTCGTCCCCCCGGTAGAAGAGCAGGTTACCAGACTTCAGGGTTATCGTATCCTCCCCGATTCTTCGGACTTCCGATAACCCCAGAATATCCCAGTGTAACCTGCTCAATTCTTCTTCCAGTTCGACAATCTTCTCGTCTGTCCTCAATGTGCGAATGTTGTGTGTTACCAGGGCCAGTCGTCGTCGGGGGTGGTAGCCGGGGCCAACCCGGGGATTCTTAGCACCCCCTGATCTGATCCGATTAAACGCAATGCAGCAAACGAATCGCAATCGTAGGAAAATTTGTAACAAAAATGATTTTCAAAAGGCGATTTATATTTTTACAGACGTCCCATGTGCTACTTGCAATATACCCACACCAGCGTAATAGTTTGAAAACTTATTTGTTTTATTTGTTTTGCCAAGGAAAACAGAAATCAATATTATTCCCGATTTGTTCATCGCTACATATGAATATTACAGGAGCATTCAGTATTAGTTGGAATGTTGTAGAAAAAGGCGAAATTGCTCATGCTCATGGTCTTCTTCACTACCCTTCGCCCTCCCCCCATATAGTAATACATTGAACCTCATGCAAAAAGAATCCCATCAAAAACATCCTGTAAAAAAATTCCAAGTCTCGCAGCTCAGGTTTTCTACCGCAAAAAGTTGTGAGATGCATGTAATACCAAGTCGATTAATTTATTTAGTCCTTAAGGGACCTTCTATAGAAAGTTATTACGTTAGTTATTACCATATCAATATTAAAAATTCTTTACGTTTTAAATAAATGGATCGACTTGGCCATCGCATGAAAACATAATGTATCGTACAATTTATACATAATGCTACTGGCCAAGTCGATCTTGAACAGGATGTTTTTGATGGGATCTCACGTCTTTTTGTAGAATCCTACTTTTTTTCCTTTTCGGTACTTCTTACTTCTAGAATATCACTAACGATTTTTCTTAAAGCCTCTGTCTTATGGATTTTTCTTATTTTTGTAGGTATCAATTTATCACAAATATAGCGGATTTGATTATTAATGTTCTTTCTTTCATTGTAATTGATATTTTCGAGTTATTTAATCTATTTATTTGCAAGTTTTTCTTCGTCATGTTTTTCTAGAGAAATGTTGTACAGTTTCATGGGCTGAATACACCATTTCCCTCTCTATATCCCCTCCTATTATGCCTCATGTATAAAGATATATTTCTACAACTATTATTCCACTATATACGGGTACAATGATTCATTAACTGCAAATGTAACTTTGTAATCCTATACATTTATATGGGATTACAAAGTTATTCACGCAGTTGGTCTATCTAGAAAACTAGACACAAATTATGAAATGTTTGAATTTTCCCTTACTTTAGACACTAAACACTAATTATATTCTAAATTTGAAGGTTCTATGTCTGCTAGAAGTGCCTTAGACTTTTGATGATCGGTCAGTCAGTCAGTGAGTGACAAAATTACGAAAGTTTGACACATTATAATTCTTAAACTACTGGTTCAAATTGAATGAAATTTTAAATATACCGTGTTTACACAATGCCTACTTAGTAACTGAAAATTCAGGCTTCTTGCTTTAACCACAACGAAGTTATGGGGGGTTGAAAATGGTCTGAATTGCTTCGAGAAAAGGATGTTACGGCCTATAGCTCGACTTGGAGGGGGCTCGGCCGCGCCCCCAGATTAAATGCAATATTATTTAAAATTGAGGAGTTCTACTCTTCAGGTCCAAAGATATTTATTAAATCTCTACGATTGTGTTAGGGGACCAATATCTAACATATCATGCTTTCCAACACCATTTTTTTTTAATTGGTTGAGTACGATCGAGGATATTAAGTACTTACATTACTATCTATTTCCTCCTCCCCACACCTTTTTCCCTTTTCAAACCCCCCCTCTCCTTATAGTAGCACACTTAAACTTAACACAATATAAAAATAATTATTGCTGTGCTATTCAATTTTGAAGAGTTCTGCTCTTCAGGTCCGAAGGTATTGATTCAGGTCTTCACGATTTTGGGGGAATAATGTAACATTAGGTATACTTTCCGACAACTTTTTTTTTTTTAATCGGTTCATTACTGCCGGAGATATGAAGTATTTCAATTACTATCTATTTTCTCCCTCCCCCCACAACCTTTTCCCTTTTCCCCCTCCATTTATAGTAATCCACTTATACTAAACCTAATGCAAAAATAATTATTGGTATGCTGTTCAGTTTTGAGGAGTTCTGGCCGTCAGGTCTTACGATATTCATCAGATCTTCACCATTTTTAATGGGACCAACCCAGTATATCATTCATTCCGACAGAAAAGAAATTTTCAAATCGGTTCGCAATTACCGGCGAAAACGCTTAACAAACATACAAACAAAACAGTCGAATTGATTACCTCCTCTTTTGAAGTTGCTCAAAAATTTACTCAGGCTGTTCAAACTTAGAACATTTTACCAGGCAATAGTGGGGAAATAATGATACCAAATTAAAAGTGTATTGTAATGTAGAAACAGTTTCGTCTTTTAACATGGACGTAGTATCAAATGGACTCGACATTCGAGTTCCACCGTAAGGGACAGACATAAAGTAAAAAAAAAAGCAGGGTTACCAGGTCATACATTTTCCCATAAATATTTTAACTAAATAAATAAATAGACGCAACATTCAAATTCATAGTCCTGACCCTACAAATGATAATCTTGTGTCGTGGGTATCAGAAACTACGAGAGACTTTTTGGTCTCACTAACACCCCAATTTGAAAAAAATATCAAGTCACTCAAATATTTGTCTCTTCTTGAGCGGGCACGAAACCGCGGCCTCACGTTTTACATCTGGCGTCTAACCAGCTGCGATGAATGATGCGGATGAAGGGCCTCAGTATTAAACAACGTGACGTTTTGCAATATTTTCACAAAGGTTAGAAAGCAAAAAAGGAAAGATGGCTTTGTATAATTACTGATACTTAAATCATTTACGTAACTCGAATAATACATAGTAATGATAATATATACATAGAAACAAAACCTGCCGAGTGTTCTATAAATTATAGAAGATCAGAGAATTCATAGTAACGTAACTACTAAGGATAGAATAACATCCTACTTTATTTTATTTATTTATTTTAAGAAAGCTTACAAACAGGTATTTACAATATACTTAATATTTTCATAAATTAAGTTCCTAATAACAAGCTTCTACAAACGAATCGTAAATAACAAAGGTACAGAAAACCTATTGATATAGACCTAAACATTTCTCAAATGTAACAAAATGGAAAAAATATACCTACATTTTTTTTCTTTTCTATATCTTAATTAAAATAAAATGATATAGCAAAGTATCGAATGTGTAATAATACAGCGCTTGTACATTTTTTTAAGCATCTGGCTTTTTTTTCCTGGAATATTGATTTTTCAAAAATACAATTGTGCACTTTTTGTTTTCTTCCATATCAGGCTCATGTGTCCTTTCAGCACTCTTTGTTATTCCCCACGGTTTCGGATTCAGTCATCTGTAAAAATTAAATCTAATTATTGAAAAAATAAAATATATGTAATTAATATGTGCAGAACAAAATATAAATTGAAATAACGTAAGGTAACGTGACGCCTCGGGTCAAGGCGTGTGTGGATTGGGTATTTATTGCATTGACTTTAAGTTTTGGCACTCAAAGTCTGTAAGTTGTAAACATAATATAATCTTTGTTTTTGTTGATGAAGACAACTTTTTGTGTCCAAAATAAAATAAATAAAAAATAAAGAAGTATTAAGCTTGGTGGATTGGGTGCATTTTTGTCATTTTTTCGAATACAGACTTCAAATTTGTGACAATTTATGAAGACAGGCTGCCGGGAGACTGATTATAGAAGAGGTTTCATTCATTTTCGTCTCAAGGATGAATACTCTGGATTTTTATTATTTAGATTAAATAGATTATACGAGTAGTTTACCTTTATTTCGAGTGGTGGGAGAGAAAACGGTTTTAAGAAAGTTATAATATGCTTAGTCTTCTGAATGCAATTTTGAACGAGTGTTTTTACCCAGCTGTCTAATTTTCCGTCACATCCTATTAATTTGATCCACAAAACACGCGAAGGTAAACCTTTTGAAAAGCTGAAATAAAATGAATGATGGTTTAATTTACCATAAAACCAGGAAATGCAAATTGTTATAAGCTGGTATCCCGAAACATAATATAATCCAACTAATTTAAAATCATGTACAAAATGGCGTCCTCTTCGAGTAGTATACAGATTGTCATAATAAACAAAGTCAAGATAATTTGGTCGGATAATACTTTTAAAATACGTATTTTTTATGCAAATATAATTCTATTTTTCAATATATTCTATGAAATACTAATTGCAGATGTTAGTAATAATGAACGTCTACATTTATTTTTACCAATATACTAAATAAAATGGACTTACCAGTGAGAGGTTATATTTTCATATTATCGTTTAGATCGGCTATCACAGCCAATAATAAAGCAGCCCACCATACCTTTTGTCTTATAATCAGTTGTAACACTCTTTTACATACATTTTTGACCGCAAATATTCGTAAAATACTCAGTAATTCAAGTTTATAACAAACCGCACGTCCTATTTGTTTGGGTACACACACAGTATTCCCTACAAAATTATGTGAAACTATGACAAGGACCGCAAATTGTGTTTTGTCACTTTCATTTTTTAAGGTTATGCATAAGTCTAAGTGAGATGGACTATATATGTCAAATGCATGTCAAGTCTATTGATACTACGTCTATGTCTTTTAACGTCTTTTTAATTTTGTCGTATTTTATGAGCTTCTAGCATACAAACATAGATGTCGCTTGATGGCGTTAACTAAGAAACTACAGAAAATACGAAATACGCGAATCTTATTAATAAGTCCTAAAATACATTAATTAAATTAAATCTTTACGATTGTCATACATTTAAATGCAAATAATGTTTTTAAACCTTTAATAAAAGCGTGTTATAAGCTGGCAACAAAGAAATACGCGACGTCTAAAATATTAAATATAAATTCTGCTAATACAATGCACATGACTCAGAAATATAATTCAAAAACTGATATTGAACATTACCTACCTTCGTCATGAATTAATTTTCCTGAAATAACCATGAAATAACCATTGAGGTATAAAATCTCTGCGTATGGTGCGTGCACAAGGGTACACAATGAAGCGAGAGGGAAGATATGTTGCTTCGTGAGCGTGGCAGAGACAGAAATAGAATGTACCCTTCATTTTGTTACAAACATTTTGTTGGCAGTGTCCCCTCTAGTATAATATCTCAATGGAAATAACTCATTTATTCAGAAACTATTCAGTTTCGGTAGTAATTACAGGAACTTTTATTGAATCGCAAGTTTTGACAGATATGCGACTCAGTTAAGATCTTGAAGTTTAGTCATGGTATGAATTGAATGAATAATTAATCAATAAAAACGCGACTTGCGAACGATTTGCTATTCAGTTTATGGGCGGTAGCGTAATTTGATCGGCTAAACAATGTCATGGTACGAAAACGCGAAACAGTTCAGAATAGGTCCTAAATTGCAGTCTGTGATTGCATCGCATTAAGAGCTCATGGTAAAGCTCATAACACATTATAGGTTTTCGTCTTACGCATAGAGTAAAGAGCGGTAAGTACGGGGCCAACTGACCAATCAGGACAATGGAACGTACAAGGTTCTTTCTATGTAGTCTGTGGTCACGTCTTAAGCGTATGACCTATAATGTGCACACAACAAAAGAATCCATTGTTCAGATCGCTCTAAGACGCGTTGCTCTAGTATTTATGGCCGCTTCTTTACTCTATGCGTAAGACGAAAACCTACAATGTGTTTTTACCTTAAGGCTGCAGGAACAAAATCTCTGCGTATTGTGAGTGCACACGGGTACACAGTGAAGCGAGAGGGAAGATGATATTACTTCGTAGGCGTGACAGAAATAAACTCATTTGCAAAAAAAACGGGCACCTAAGCAATGAACCATTTCAAATGTTACTATTGGTTTGTTTGATAATTATAGGTAGTTTTACTTTCACAATTTTGTAAATTAATAAGCAAATAATCGTTTTCGTCAGTATTATCATAAAATTTATGGGTTTTAATGCTAAAGTTCACTAGTAGTGTATGCCCGCTAGTAGTGCATATGCTCGTGAAGTAAAAGTTAACAAAGATTTTTGTTTATTTTTTCTGTAATAAAGTAAAAGCAAATAAATGTTTAGTATCGAGTGTGACCCCCTCTAGCTGAAATCACAGCTTGAATTCGTCTGGGTATGCTAGCGAGGATATCCCGGATACTTGCTTGCGGAATACGTTCCCACTCCGCGGTAATCACATTCTTCAGCTCACTGATGGTCTGCGGAGCCGGTTGTACTGATCTCACGCGTCGTTTCAGAACGTCCCAGACATGCTCTATAGGATTGAGGTCGGGACTTTGAGCTGGCCAATCCAAACGACGAATGCCGACCTCTTGCACATACGCTTCCACATCGCCAGACCGGTGGGCGCGAACGTTATCGTCCATAAAAATTGAGTCTTCGCCTAAAGCGGCCAATGCGGGTTGTGTATGAGGAATTAGAACTTCCGTTATGTATCGATGTCCAGTCAGTGAGCCGTTTTCAATGAAGACTAACTCTGTACGATCCATTGAATTTAGTCCTGCCCAAAACATAACAGAGCTCCCACCATAAGGTGTGATTTCTTCAAAACAAGCCTCTACAAAGCGTTCTCCTCGTCTTCGTAGCACTCGCCGACGTCAATCTTCACCGAACAGAGATATCCTGGCTTCATCGGAGAACAATACCCTATTCCAGTCTTCTTGAGTCCATGACTCACAATTTCGAGCAAACCTAAGCCTGGCAACTCTGTGCTCACGGAGTAACTTAGGGCCACGGGCCGGGCGATGACTGCGTATATTGGCCGCGAGAAGCCTCCTCCTGACCGTCCATAGACTAATATGCACATTTCTTACTTCTTCGAGTTTGTTCTTAAGGTCCACGTACGAAGACTTGCGATTTCTCAATGCGCGACTCACAAGAAAACGATCATCCCGTGGTTGGGTACATGGTTTTCTTCCAGAACCAGGCTCAATCCTATAGAGCATGTCTGGGACGTTCTGAAACGACGCGTGAGATCAGTACAACCGGCTCCGCAGACCATCAGTGAGCTGAAGAATGTGATTACCGCGGAGTGGGAACGTATTCCGCAAGCAAGTATCCGGGATATCCTCGCTAGCATACCCAGACGAATTCAAGCTGTGATTTCAGCTAGAGGGGGTCACACTCGATACTAAACATTTATTTGCTTTTACTTTATTACAGAAAAAATAAACAAAAATCTTTGTTAACTTTTACTTCACGAGCATATGCACTACTAGCGGGCATACACTACTAGTGAACTTTAGCATTAAAACCCATAAATTTTATCAAAATTTTATGATAATACTGACGAAAACGATTATTTGCTTATTAATTTACAAAATTGTGAAAGTAAAACTACCTATAATTATCAAACAAACCAATAGTAACATTTGAAATGGTTCATTGCTTAGGTGCCCGTTTTTTTTTGCAAATGAGTTTAGAATGTAATCTTCATTTTGTTACAAACATTTTTTTTGCAGTGTCCCCTCTAGTATATTATCTCAATGGTTGTAAACATTGGTATAAAACAATAGGTAATTAATTGTTGCCTAACAAAAAATGAATACTATAAAATAGTATACGCTGTACTACGAGTATATCTGGAAATAGGTTATAAGAAATCTATTCGACAAGTACAAACTATTTACGACCTTGTTCGTCAAGCCAAATGCAAATATAGTGTTATCAAACAATGACCACTTTATATCTATAATACCGATGCGCCGTGTAGTCGGCATCATCACGTGCTGCCCACTCGTAGACACTAGACATACGCTAACCAATTTTTGTAGCCAGTGTTGCCACTTTAAGTGTAACTACTATTTTAGAAATAATTGTACGCTACTAAGATTATTTGAATGTTTTATGAAAACAGGTAAAACAATTATTGGTGAGTGTTATATTGACTGAAGTAAAATAAAAGACACCTCCTCACTACACCTCGGTTGCCGAACCTGTTAGCTCGGCCGAAGACCTGAGAGCCGAGTTAATCCGACACTTTAGCGATGATATCCCGGACATCAGCCTGTTTGAGATTGAGATGGCCCTCAAACAACTTAAAAACAATAAGGCGCCGGGTGAGGACGGAATCACTTCAGAGCTTCTGAAAGCGGGCGTAACGCCGGTACTGAAAGTCCTTCAGAGGCTCTTCAATTCCGTTCTCCTCGAGGGCTCAACGCCGGAGGCATGGAGCAGGAGCGTGGTGGTACTGTTCTTCAAAAAAGGTGATAACACTTTGCTGAAGAACTACAAGCCCATCTCGCTCCTGAGCCATGTCTATAAGTTGTTTTCAAGGGTCATCACAAATCGTCTCGAAGGCAGGTTTGATGACTTCCAGCCTCCCGAACAAGCCGGTTTCCGAAAAGGCTTTAGTACCATAGACCATATTCATACGCTACGGCAGGTTATACAAAAAACCGAGGAGTATAACTTGCCGCTTTGTTTAGCGTTTGTGGACTATCAGAAAGCCTTTGATTCGATCGAGACCTGGGCTGTGCTACAGTCTCTTCAGCGGTGCCACATAGACTATCGGTACATCGAAGTGTTGAGGTGTATATACAACAACGCCACCATGTCGGTCCGAGTACAGGATCAGACCACGAAGGCTATTCCACTACAGAGAGGCGTGAGACAGGGAGATGTCATATCTCCGAAACTGTTCACTGCCACGCTGGAAAATGCCTTCAAGCTCTTGCAGTGGAAAGGATTCGGTATCAACATCAACGGCGAGTATATTACTCACCTTCGATTTGCCGACGATATTGTAGTCTTGGCAGAATCGCTGGTAGACCTTAGCACTATGCTCGAAGACCTTAATCGAGTTTCCCAACAGGTGGGTCTTAAAATGAACATGGATAAAACGAAGATCATGTCGAATATCCATGTTGTGCCCACCCCCATTGGAGTTGGGGGCTCGACTCTCGAAGTTGTAGACGAATATGTCTATTTAGGACAAGTGGTCCGGTTAGGCAGGTCCAACTTCGAGAGAGAGGTCAATCGGCGAATCCAACTCGGTTGGGCAGCGTTCGGGAAACTTCGCGACGTCTTCTCGTCCAAAATACCTCAGTGCCTAAAATCGACAGTCTTCGATAGTTGTGTGTTACCAGTGATGACATACGGCACCGAGACGTGGCCTCTCACTGTGGGCCTCATTAAAAGGCTCAAAGTCACTCAACGAGCCATGGAGCGGGCTATGCTCGGTGTTTCCCTACGAGATCGAATCAGAAATGAGGAGATCCGTAGGAGAACCAAGGTTACCGACATAGCCCATAGGATTGGCAAGTTGAAGTGGCAGTGGGCCGGGCACATAGCTCGTAGAACCGATGGCCGTTGGGGCCGAAAGGTTCTCGAGTGGAGGCCACGTACAGGCAAGCGAAGTGTTGGACGCCCGCCTACAAGGTGGACGGACGATCTGACTAAGGTCGCAGGAAGTCGCTGGATGCAGGCCGCTTCCAACAGGTCATTGTGGAGATCATTGGGGGAGGCCTATGTTCAGCAGTGGACTTCCTGTGGCTGATATGATGATGATGATGATGAAAATAAAAGAGGACAGTTCAATATTGGATAAGCCGTACAATTTACGGGTAAGTTTCAACTTACAAATAATCATATAACTATAAATGCGTGATATAAATCCTTACTAATATTATAAAGGTGAAAGTTTGTATGTATGTATGGATGTTTGTTACTCTTTCATGAAAAAACGGCTCAACAGATTTTGATGAAATTTGGTATAGTGATAGCTGACACCCTGGATTAACACATAGGCTACTTTTTATCCCGAAAAATGTAGTGTTCCCGTGGGATGAGTCAGGAAACCAAATATACATATTTTCTACTCTTTCAAATTCAAATTGTTGGCACGGGATGTCCTCTCCTACGGAAGGGAAATATAGTCGACGGCACGCGGGAAATATAGTTAGTAGACACGCGAAATAATATGTTCTTGATGTGGATTGGACTCAAAAACTATCTGCACCCGGGCGAAGCCGGGCCCGACAGCTAGTTTATAATAATAAATGCTACTATAAGATTTAAGTATTTAAAACTTAACAAATTTAAATTTAAAAATTATTACCTAATGCTTTTACAATCAACAAAATTCGAATGTCATATTATTCTTATTCCAAATATACTTGTCAGGTAAAAAAGTGGATAATAAGTAATAACTACGTTAATTTACGCCACGCTACGGTAGAAAACAATACATTTAACCAGCAACCCTATTTAGTTATTTTAGTTAGCCTTGAAGTACGACGCAGGCGTGACCTTCAAGCTCAGTAAACAACTGTTCAGGCTTGTCCGCGTACAAACAATCGTTCCAAAACTATGGATTTTAGCGACAAAGTGGTGTTAATTACTGGCGCAAGTTCCGGCATAGGAGCAGCCACTGCCATATACCTCTCAAATTTCTCAGCAAAGTTAGCCCTGATTGGAAGGAAAGAAAACAATTTACATAGAATCGCCCTGTATTGCGAAAAAGCTAAGGGCGTGAAGCCTCTTGTCATAACAGGTGACATCATAGAAGATGTCGAAGCCGAAAGGATTATACGCGAAACCGTCGAACACTTCGGTAAACTCGACGTGTTGGTTAACAACGCCGGCGTCATCGGCATGGGCGGCATTAAGAACTCCAACATGGAAACATACGACAAAGTGATGACTACGAATATGCGCTCAGTGTATCATTTGACTATGTTAGCGGTTCCACATTTGACTGTAACTAAAGGTTGTATAATTAACATTTCCTGCATCGCCAGCATGAAACCCAGTACGATGGCTCTCGCATACAATATTTCCAAGGCCGCATTGGATCACTTCACGAAGTGTGTTGCGCTCGAACTGGCGGCAGATGGCGTTAGAGTCAATTCTGTAAATCCAGGATTTGTGAAAACGAATTTGTTGAAAGGCATCGGGCTGAGCGACGATCAATTAGAAATGTTTGTGAAGAATGTTGTTGGGAACATGCCTTTAAAGAAGCCAGTAGAATGCGATGAGGTTGCGGCGTTGATCCATTTCCTAGCGAGTGATAACGCGAAGAGTATTACTGGCTCTAACTTTGTAATAGATGGCGGTAGCATGCTTCGTTAAATACACGGATAGAATCTGTATTAATTTTACAAATTTAGAAGTGCAATTGTGTGATAAAAAAATTTGACACGAAAAAAAACAGACAATATGTTATTAAATGTAATCATAATAAAATTCATTTAAACCCCAATTGCACTTTTAAAATTAAATTGTTTATAATATTTAATTGTCAATACAATGTTTTTTTAATTTACAGATTCTATTTGTTTCTGAAGTAAATGTATTAAGGCTTTTAATTTCCTAGTCGTTTATTAACAATATAAGTATTGATTGTAGTCGCATTAATGATTAAAATAGATGCATTATGTATGTACAGTTCTTGTATAATTACAAAAAAAATCGAATAAATATTGAACTGTGGAATTAAAATGTAATACACATGTTAATATATTGGCATAAATGTATATGTTTTAATGCACTAAACTGATTATTTAAGTGTCTATCTGATAGAGATAATGTTGAAGCTTGTACTCAAATATTAAACAATCTACGTTTTTTATAACTTCCTTTCTTTCTTAAAATCACTTGTAATAGTGATCTAAGTAATCTGTGCTGGTAATAAAAATATGGCGTAAGCATTGCATTTTTACTTGAAGCTACTTATAATAAATAAGTTGCAAATCCTTATTCATCAGATAACTATACTCTGAAATGGAATCCGAGATCATTTTGTAAACAAACAAATGTCACTGTATAAATGACATTACAGGGCTATGAAACATTTTCTAATAAAAAATATTAGGTATAATTTTATTAGTGAATAGATTCAAATTTTGCGAGTATTGTGTTTTAGAATTAACTTTATATTAACATGATAAAATTAAAAGTTGTTTTATTTGTTATATAAATAGTATATTATCATCACATATCAGTATCATTGTATGAGTTCAAAAGCTTTCATTATCACTTAAATCAGACGATGTAAATCAGGCAGAATGACATTCATTAGAAAAATTGATCTGTCTCTCTTTCAATTTGGTGGTCTAATTTGCACATTTCTTTCTTTATTACATCTTTATCACATTTATTCCACCTTTGTGGCCACTTCTTGTAAACTATATTCAAATAATTGTTGACTTTATTCATTTGAATGTCTTATTATTTAGTTGCGTTTATGCTTCACTACTCCTGTATAGTACTCATGTTGTGACTGTCTATATAAGAGATGCAATGAAAATGTACCTATATTAATGTAAATGTATACCTTGTTATTATTGTATTCTCCGCTTGATGGTCCTAAATAAATATAATAAAATAAAATAAAAATTCCTGGCGATGTGATTCTTGACTTGAGCCCAAACCAAATTCTATCAGATTTAATTCACAATGATAAGGAGGCAGACGCAAGATGGTCATACTGTGTTCACCAGTCAACTTATCCACTCATCCATCCATCACGCGCACCTAAATGATGTATTCGTAATTGGGGAAGCTAAATTTATAAAAGTTTTATTTCAGTCAACCAAATGTTACGACTTTCTGCTTATTGCTTAAACTTTACAGCATAAAATATTTTCGTACCAATTAACATATAATTTTAAAAAATGTTGAATTTGTAGTTTAGGGAAATATTATATCAAAGAATTTTTATTTGGCTTTGTTTTATACTTATTTAACAGAAGAGAACAATTCTAACCTATTATTTTGACGGTTGTCAACAAGCTACCATGAAAAGTTATTTTAATGTACTCTGAAATGGAATCCGTAATAAAATAATAAAATCTTAAAGCCACAAGTAATTGGTAAATAGGCGGTATTGGAAGGCCCCTTTCAGACTAGTGGCAATAGTGCATGAAGAACAATATCCTTAGTAAATCCATTGACATATATTCTACCGATAGACAAGACATGTCATAGAAATTATTTGTCCCAGCTCAATAGCGACATCTACTTTATTGACTTGATATCATACAAATTATGGCCAAAGAAAAACGTGTCACGAATAGATAAGACAATTTATATTAATCGTAACTCTTCGTTATATGATGTCTACATATTAATACCGACAACTAAAATATAATATAAAATAATAGTTTCTTTTACATAAAATAATATGGTTTCTTTTATTTACCGGATTTATAAACATGGCGCCTGGTGAGCACATTATTTGTGAATAATACACAAGAAATTAAATTATAAATAAATATTTTTTTATGTTCAGGATTTAATTAATAGAAACACTCTAGAATTAAAATATTTTTATTAAATATATACATAGGTAATCAAAAATATGAAATAACAAGCGACAATATCACCTGCCTTACCTGGTACAGACAGATTACTATATATTATTAGACAGACTTATTTGGAAAGTCCGTAAATGTATTGCAAGTTTCATACAGTATCGGAAATGAAATAATATAATTACGTTTTCGCATGGTACTGCAACTTTCTTTAAGTACACTCTTCCTGTCTTTGTGCTATATTTGTCTTCATCTTTAAAATGTACGGAACATATGCGAGAATAATCTGAAGGTAACCACGTTTCTTGTGCGATTCTTCTGAATAATTTGATCCACAATTCTCTTGTTTCACGACATGGCCGAGGAAACCTTTTAATTTAAATAATAATAAAAATATTAATTTAAATAATTTTTATCTTATATAAATACTTCAGTATTCGTTAAAAATCTGCGTCGATATTGTCGACTCTGCGCATACAAATACTCGTTAGTCTTTGACATGCATGGCCGCCCGTCATCAACCGGTATCACATGTCACAATTGTTGATATTAAATTAGATTAAATGTGTTTTTAATATAATAAGTTAAACTCACTGGTGAAAAGTCACACCTTGACTTTTACTTATGTTTTTTGAATTGTTCGAGCATTATTTTAATGCACACGACGGCATTTTGTCGAATAAAACTTCGCACTGATACGTGTCTAGTTCCAGCAAGCGCTTGACATAGACTAAATGAGTTGGAGCGCCTGGACTCCAACTTGTGTTACAAACTATTTGCTTGAGGTGTCTTCTCTAGTACGTAGTACATTATAACTCAATGAGTAAATCGATAGCGTCTTCTAAATTCTTTGTCATTGTAAAAATCAAAAGGATTTTGTAAATCTCGAATAATATTTCTTGCACTGATCGTCCTGCGTTCGGTAAAGACACCGATAAGTATCATCACTATAATTTTCGAACTCCTCCTCGCTGCTGTAATACATTGTATTGAAAATGGAAAAAACCTAATGGGAATCTTTAGTGCAAAACACATAAAATGAAATGGCAATTTACATTCACAGCTGTCACTTTTACGTCTTCAATCGACACTATGCGTTGCGTAAAATAGCTGTTAAGTCTATCCATCCATCCATCCATCAGCCAAAGGAAGTCCACTGCTGAACATAGGCCTCCCCCAATGATTTCCACAGAGACCTGTTGGAGGCAGCCTGCATCCAGCGACGTCCCGCGACATTTACCAGGTCGTCGGACCATCTTGTGGGTGGACGTCCTACGCTGCGCTTTCCGATACGCGGCCTCCATTCGAGCACTTTCCGACCCCATCGGTCATCAGATCTCCGCGCTATGTGCCCTGCCCATTGCCACTTCAACTTGCTAATCCGGTAGGCTATGTCGGTTATTTTAGTTCTCCTACGGATCTCCTCATTTCTGATTCGATCTCGTAGGGAAACCCCGAGCATAGTCGTCTCCATAGCTCGTTGAGTGACTGAGCTTCCTAATAAGGCCCATAGTGAGAGGCCACGTCTCGGTGCCGTAAGTCATCACTGGCAACACACAACTATCGAAGACTTTCGATTTAAGGCACTGAGGTATTTTGGACGAGAAGACGTCGTGTAGTTTCCTGAACGCTGCCCAACCGAGTTGGATTCGACGATTGACCTCTCTCTCGAAGTTGGGCCTGCCTAACCGGACCACTTGTCCTAAATAGACATATTCGTCAACAACTTCAAGAGTCGAGCCCCCAACACCGATGGACGATGATGATGATGACGACGATGGACATTCGACATGATCTTCGTTTTGTCCATGTTCATTTTAAGACCCACCTGTTGGGAGACTCAATTGAGGTCTTCGAGCATAGTGCTAAGGTCTTCCCAGCGATTCTGCCAAGACTACAATATCGTCGGCAAACCGAAGGTGAGTGATATACTCGCCGTTGATGTTGATGCCGAATCCTTTCCACTGTAAGAGCTTGAAGGGATTTTCCAGCGCGGCAGTGAACAGTTTCGGAGATATGACATCTCCCTGTCTCACGCCTCTCTGTAGTGGAATAGCCTTCGTACTCTGATCTTGTACTCGGACCGACATGGTGGCGTTGTTGTATATACACTTCAACACTTCGATGTACCGATAGTCGATATGGCACCGCTGGAGAGACTGTAGCACAGCCCAAGTCTCGATCGAATCAAAGGCTTTCTCATAGTCCACAAACGCTAAACAAAGAGGCAAGTTATATTCCTCGGTTTTTTATATAACTTGCCGAAGCGTATGGATGTGGTCTATGGTGGTAAAGCCTTTTCGGAAACCGGCTTGTTCGGGAGACTGGAAGTCATCAAACCTGCGTTCGAGACGATTTGTGATGACCCTCGAAAACAACTATAGACATGGCTCAGGAGCGAGATGGGCCTGTAATTCTTCAGCAAAGTGTTATCACCTTTTTTGAAGAACAGTACCACCACGCTCCTGCTCCATGCCTCTGGCGTTGAGCCCTCGAGGAGAACGGAATTAAAGAGCCTCTGAAGGACTTTCAGTATCGGCGTTCCGCCCGTTTTCAGAAGCTCTGAAGTTATTCCGTCCTCGCCCGGCGCCTTGTTGTTTTTAAATTGCTTCAGGGCCATCTCAATCTCACACAGGCTGATGTCCGGGATATCATCGCTAAAGTGTCGGATCAACTCGGATCTCGGGTCTTCGGCCGAGATAACAGCAGGTTGGGCAACCGAGGTGTAAAGCTGTCCGTAGAACCTCTCGATCTCCCTTAATACCTCTGCCCTCGTCAATACCACGCGGCCATCGTCCGTCTTCAGCCTAGACAACTGGTTTTGCCCAATAGACAAGTCTCTTGCAAACACTTTGGAGCCTCCGTTCCGCTCAATTGTCTCCTTAATGCTCACAGTATTGTGAGCACGGACATCGTGTCGCAAGGACTTCCAGATCTGTCTATTGAGCTGCCGATATGCTTCGGCGTCATCGGAAGACTGCAGCGCTAAAGATCGACGTTCGGCCATGAGGTCAAGAGTGTGGATCGAGAGTTTTTGTTGTCTATCTCTTCGGCGAGGTCTAAAATACTTAGATCCCACCGTATGGACAGCTTCTACCAAACCGCTGTTTAGCTCGTCCACTGCAAGGTTTTTTCCTAGACAATCAAAGCGATTTGTCAGCTCGAGTTGAAAGCTCTCGGGGTTTTGGATATGGGCGCGAGTAGGTCGGAGCGTAGATTTCATCAAGCGACGCCTTTCCGATTGGACATTGATATTCAGGGTGCCCCTAACCATTCGGTGATCACTGCCGGTTTTCACCCTGTTGATCACAGAGACATCTCTGAATATCCGTCTATTCGTCGTCAAGATGAAATCTATCTCGTTTCTCGTAGAACCGTCAGGACTCAGCCAGGTCCATTTCCTGTGAGGCGGCTTCTGGAAGAAAGAGTTCATCGCAAAGAGTCCCTCTTTCTCCAGGAAGTCGGCCAGCCTCTGACCCCTGGGGTTCCGTTGCCCATGTCCAAATTGCCCCACTTTCAACTCTGCATCGCTTCTCTTGCCCAACTTTGCGTTGCAGTCCCCCATAACAACATTGAAGTAGGTTTTAGAAGTATGTATGGCCCGACTTATGTCCTCATACATTTCCTCCACTTCTTCATCTGGGTGTGTCGAGGTCGGCGCGTATACCTGTATGACCTTCAAGGAATATCTTTTACATATTCTGAGTATAAGGTATACTACCCTGCTCGACACACTTTCGATGGATACGATGTTGTTGATGAGAGACTTGTGGACGAGAAATCCGACACCTCCTCGGGACTGTTGGTCGTCCCCTCGGTAGAAGAGCAGGTTACCAGACTTCAGGGTTATCGTATCCTCCCCGATTCTTCGGACTTCCGATAACCCCAGAATGTCCCTGTGTAACCTGCTCAATTCCTCTTCCAGTTCGACAATCTTCTCGTCTGTCCTCAATGTGCGTATGTTGTGTGTTACCAGGGCCAGTCGTCGTCGAGGGTGGTAGCCGGGGCCAACCCGGGGATTCTTAGCACCCCCTGCCCCACCGTTACCTTGACCGCTACCATAGCCAGGAATAGTGGGGCTGCCGGGGACTGGGGGCCTGGTCTCAATTTGTGTCGCCATTAAGGGGGTATTTGCCAATACTCGCCACGCTTGGCAGGCGGGTTGGCGAGCGCAGTAGGGGACTGGCGTAAATGACGCTGCTGCCCGCCATTAACCGGGGAAAGGAAATAGGATTTGTGGGTAGAGGATGTTATAGGAAAGGAGAGTATGGCCTGAGGGAGTGGATACTGCAGTCACGGACGGGAAGTTAAGGTGACTGCAGTAGCTCGGGGGCCGAGGTCGCGTACTCGTAGCACCTATATTAGGGCAGGCCATGACCACTAGATAGGAGCATCCCTGACCAAAGTTAAGTCTATGCTGTTAAGATTCTTTACCTGAGGGCTTCCATAAGTGAACGCATAGTGTCACTGATCACTCAAGAATTGTTTATGAATCAAAATTGACAATTCTGTGCGTTTGGCTACACTATGCGTCCTTATAGTATTGTTTGTGAATACGGGTGTAAACCTAATTCCACTGACCACGGGCTGTATATGGAACACAACAAACTTGCAGGGTTAGATTCTCCACCATCATTTATTGTGGACCGAAACTAATATTCTATCGGCAACTATAACCAAATCCTCCACACTGACCAATTTATATTGTATACCTTTAAATATTTAGAGATAAGTTTCCTAGCGCATAGTTTACCTGTCAATATTTTCCATCGCATTTAAAATAAGCAATAAATTAACTTCGAAACACAACTTTAAAGACGACTTCCGCTATCCACTCCTAAATAGGCTATTGCGCACTTATATGAAATCAAATAACATACATAATCAATCTTCATATGCACTTGCGCTTTAAATTCATAAATTCAGTGAATCAACAAATGCATACAACATACAAAAACATATTTCAAAAAGGCAATAAATATCTGTGAGCTATACATTAATTTCCAACAACATAAAATATTCAACAGTTAGTCGAGCGAGATTTTCTCATCAATAAGATCTCCCGGTTAGATTGTGTGCGTGCTCCCAAAATGGCACGCGCGGCGACCGTTCAGATAGGAAGTCGAGTATTCGAGATTTAAGATATCGCCCACGACGACGGTCCTTGCAAAAACGTCATTTCCAGTTTGCCACTACTACGCACTTGGTGCGGGTATGAGATTCGTTCTCGAAATACGGGGAGTTATTCTCGGGACTTAAACATATTACGTAACTTTTTTTACTGACTCGTGACTACATATTAATATCCAACATTTCCACAATTATTGAGTAGACATGTTATGTGTATGCCTGCCTGGAAGTAACGCATCTATCAAGAGTTTTTCTCACATAAACAAAATATGGACAAGTGATAAAATACAGACGAGTGTCGCAGTAATTAAAGCTATTTTGATTACGAACATAAATATAAATCAATCATACTGAGTTTCACAATTATCTAAAAACTAGACCTGATTATTGGAAAAACATTGTTCAGCCGACAATACGACAATAATTATTATTTTTAACCGACTTCAAAAAAAGGAGGAGGTTCTCAATTCGACTGTATGTTGCTTTTTTTTTTTATGTTTGTTACCTCGTTTCTCTGTACTGTGTGAACCGATTTCAATCATTCTTTCTTTGATTGAAAGCTGGTGCTTGTCGTTTGGTCCCATAAAAATATGGTGAAGATCTGATGAATATCTTTGGACCTGGAGAGGGGAACTCCTTAAAATTAAGGAGAATTGCAATGGTTCTTTTTGCATTACGTTCACTAGAAAAGTTAAGTTACAGTAAGAGAGGGAAAAAGGGGTGGGGGTGAGGGGGGGTGGGTGATAAAATTAAAATACACGTAAATTCTAATATCTTCGACAGCTTTTAACCGATTTTAGTGATTTATTTTTCATTGGAAAAAACGTATTGACAGGTTGATCCCAGGAATACAACATGAAGATCTGATGATTATGTTCGGACCTGGAGAATAGAACTCTTCAAAATTTAGTAGGATTCCAATGGTTCTTTTTGCATTAGGTTTATTATAAAAGTTAAGCCACAGTGAGGGAGGGAGAAAGGAGTAGGGAGAGGGGGGGGGGGGGGGGGGTGTTAACGTTAAAATACACGTAAATACTAATATCTTCAGCAGCTTATAACCGATTTTAGTGATTTCTTTTTCATTGGAAAGAACGTATTAACAGGTTGATCCCAGGAACACAACATTAAGATCTGATTATCATGTTCGGACCTGGAGAGTAGAACTCCTCAAAATTTAATAGGATTTCAACGGTTCTTTTTGCATTGGGTTCAGTAAAAAAGCTAGGCTACAGTGGTTGAGGGAAAAAGGGGTAGGCGCGAAGGGAGGGGGGGGGGGGGAGCAAAAATAATAAACATGTGAATATTCCAATATCTTTGGCAGCTTTTAGCCGATTTTAGCGATTTCATTGTCATCGGAAAGAACATATTCCTTGTGGGGACCAAATCTTCTTCATTTAAATGCCTATCAACACTAAAAAGATAAAAATAATTAAAATTTTTAATAAAAAAATAAAAACCGACTTCAAAACAAAAATCCACTAAAAACCAAAAAATAATAACTACTTACCACTCCAAAGCAAAAAAATAATATTTATTTCATGGAACTCGTGCATGTTGATTAATTTGCTTAATGACAATTATGCGTAACATATTGAAGGCGGGTCGCCCAGTACCAAACAATAGATATTTAAATTAATATAAGGCATAGGTCCTACATGTTTGGTACTTGGCGGCCCGCCTTCGATATGTTACGCATATATTTTGATTTGTTGGCTAGTCAAGTCATTAAGCAAATTAATCAACATGCACGAGTTCCATGAAATAAATATTATTTTTTTGCTTTGGAGTGGTAAGTAGTTATTATTTTTTGGTTTTTAGTGGATTTTTGTTTTGAAGTCGGTTTTATGTTATTCTATCTTATATGATAAGAACTTGTAAAACACAAAAACTTTATTATTATTATTATTTAATTCCACAGATGTCCCGCTCTGGCACAAAAAATAAATGGTCACGTAAGGCATACCGCATACCTCATTTGAAATCGAATTATAACCATTTATTAATACGAGAGTTACAACTCGTAGTAAGAGCATGGCGGATTCCGTAAATATCCAACTTGGATAAGTTAATACCTTTCTAACAAAGATCAATAGAAAACAAAAAAAAAGGAAAATTAAAATTCCCATGAATATTAACACTAGTTGAGTAAAAACGTTAGCTAATACACATAGACGCGTGTGACTACTTCATTTGGTAATTTCTACACGTATGGCGGCTTCGTAATGATGAAAGCTGTCTATGTGGATACAACAGTTTTTAGATTGTATGAATTAGTACTTTCGCATCCTTTCTTTCAAGATGACAAGTTTTATGTCCTAGGTATATGGAAAATCAGTGGTTTTATTCTCTCTCTAAACACCCAAACCTAAAACATTAGTTTTCGATATAAACACTTGACTTTATACGGGAATTGAACACGCAGTTCTCTATGTATAGCCTGTTCTCGACTAACTGTGCTTTGAGAATTATTACTTTATAACTTGCTGATCCATTTACCAAAAACGAGAGTTATCTCATTTGATTATCATATTTTAGGAGACTAGACCAAAAATCAGACCTTTATCCAGAAACAAAAACAAATATCAAGGCCCCCGTAAACTTATTTTTGAAAAATCTAGTTATTTGAAACTGAAAACTAACAATTTAACATAAACAAATTCTAAAATCGAAGACTTTTTTAACAGCAGTTTTATTTCATGGATGAAATTTTCCATTCCTTTCAAATACGTGTATTGCATTTTACTTACAAATACGTTTGCGCTAGTGATAACAAATTTGGATTGACATTACATGTGGGGATGTAGCTCAGTGGTAGAGCGTTCGCTTTGCATGTGAAAGGCCCGGGTTCGATCCCCGGCATCTCCAAATTTTTGAACATTTTTTGTCATGAAAAATATGCTGATAAATTAATATGTTTCATACCGCACCAATATATTTAAAAAAATATCTAAAGCCTCTAATTTGCCAGATGGTAAAGCTTTGCTAAAAAACGACTAAACTCTAAGATTTTTTTTAAATTAAATAATACAAATATTTTAGTAGTCATTCTACATTACCGAGGGCTAATTTAGTATGGTCAGTATAAAACAATAAGGATGAGGGACCGTAAAATAAACATACGAAAATGTCACATTCGCTTGTATTTAAATCCGACTGGTACACATAAAGGCAGAGTCAAAATTTTATTACAAATAAAAAAACAAATATTCAAAAATAAATTAAAATAAAGGAAATCGCAATACAAGTGTGATGCTTCAATCAATTTTATTCATTTACACTGAAAAATAATTTATGAAACAATAATAATTATTATTATCGATTCTGAAAACATTTATTTATCGATAAAGAATAATACACTGGTAATTTCAATTCAACATATTCAACTTAGCAAATATTTGTCATTAAAAGGAATGGAAACAATCGACACTACCCATCGGATCGACGTTACATAATCTTAGATTATTTACATCCAATTTTAATCGATGTCAATCGACACTTGAACACGATTCAAGACACCACGAGCGTTACAAACTCACTATTCTAGCCACACTAGGTATACAATGAACACATTGTAATATTGGAAATAATCTAAATTATTATTATTACTATATTCATTTTAGAATCTCGAGGTTTCATACTAAGCTTAAAGACTCAACTTACATTGCAAAGGGATAACAGTCAAGATACAGAAAGAACATCATAATTATTTTTTCAATAATACATTTTATTGAAATATTATATAATGTATGATTTCCAATATTTGCCATTTTTAACTATTAAATTTAAAGGTCAATATTTTTCCATCTTGACAATTTGACCCAGGAAAGCACTAAATATAGACTGACAGAACGTAATCTTGTAAAACTACACTTAAATAACGTTTATAATCAAAATAAACCTATATACATTAATTGTTCAAGTTAAATCTACGACTGTTGTCTATCAGTCTCAAGTTATAGACTAAAAATATCGTTTTCTGAAAGATTCACATTTTTCGTATACTCACGCTAGAGCTAGACTATTCAATACAATAAAGTAACTCAAAACTGTACTCTTAAAATTCAAACTACAGTACAGTGAGATTCTTTTACTTTTAGAATACTTTCAGAAATCGAATATTTAAACTCTAATAGAAACACATTAGGAGTAAGGCTACATTGTTATAGAAATATCTATGAAATTTAACTTCAATATGAATCCCTTTAGTTACTTGTGTATTGAAGAACCTAGTGTGGTTATTGAAAAGAAAAGAAAATGCCTCAAAATTAGACTTGCAAAAATAAGGAAATGAAATGCACACAGCGTTAAGCGCTTGCCAAGAAACAAAAAGTAAAATAGTCATAAACATATTATGTTCATTTAAAATGGCATGAAAATTGGTTAGTACACCAAAAAAATAATGTAGAAAATATTGTGATCAATACTTGAATTCATAGTTAAGTCGTCTAAGTTATATTATCAATAATTATTGTAAGTTATTCTCGTCTATGAACACTTATTAACTAAAGGGATATAACAATTTGGAAAATTTATATTTTGCTTATTGTAATACCCAAAATTTTAATTCCAGCAAGAAGTGAAAAAGTTTTATATGGGTTTTAGATGTAGTAAATTTAAGACGCAGAAAAATGTAGCATGAACGCTAATGACTAAAACTCGACAGCTTTAATTATATTCAATAACAAGAATTTAAAAATAATACTTTGTTATATTATTTTTGATAATACATAATGTAATGCCATTGTTTTCATTATTATATTACGCGTTAATATGACTATTATTTAGATATTTTATCCTTTATAAAATTCGTAACATTTGGCTGCATACTTGTTTTGGAAACATCTAAATATAATTTTACACGCAGTACAATGAACAAAAATTTCAAAATATATAATCCTTATTTTATAAAACCACTTTGAACAAGTAGAAAGTGAAATTCTGTAATCTAGGAGCCAATTTCTGGTCGATTCTGATTCTGGTCATTTAAACTATTTTTTCTACATTAAAAACATTGATATCGATAAAACGTAGAGATCACGCAAATTAAAGTTGTCGAGTGAAATGATTACCATTTAAATTTAATTTTAATAATATTATTACAAAATAAGCTCTCTGCTATCTTTTACTTTTCTTAACAATTTTTTCATCGTATTTTTCACTTTTGCATTTTAAATAAACAGGCACTTTTGCACGAATTTAAGCAAAAGTGCCCTCGATTTTGACCGTGCCTGCGGTTTGGTACATACTAATCTTTCTTGGCTGAATTCCGATATTGGTTTGAGCTTATAACACAAGAATTTGTGATTTCAATAATTTTATAAATATTCACGAAATACCCAATACTAAAGCACTGAAATATTTTAGTCCACACCAATATTTCTTATAACCCTACTTATGGTTTGGAAATTATATAGAAACCATCATATTTCATGAAAATTGAAGCCAAGAAAGATCGACACGAGATCACTTCGAGGGTCCGAACTCTCACACTCTGCACAATCTTTTCAACACCATCAGTTTTCCGCTGCGGCCCGACTCCGAACCGACACAATGAAATATATTTGGCAATTTAACTGCAAAGCATACCACTCTCGACGTTGACGTTATCGACGAACATTTAATATTTTGCCATCGACATCTAGATCTGGCATCGCTGGTGTAGTGGCAAGGCATCAGTCAGTAGTAGTAGAGGTGGTGGTTGGTTCGGAGTGTGTAGAGTGTCGCGCGTGCGTGCTAGGCGCGCGGCTCGAGCGCGGCGGCGGGCGGCAGCGCGTGTGCGCGCCCGTCCCCGCACACGCGCACGTGCAGCGGCGCGGGGGGCGCGGCGGGCGCGGCGGGCGCGGCAGGGGGCGCGGCGGGCGCGGCGGGGGGCGCGGCGCCGCCCGAGCACACTGAAGCCGCGGAGGGGCGCTCCGAGGCGGGCGGCGACGGCGCGTCCACGTCATTCTGCAACGATCCAACGCGCTCAGCTGGGCCGCCGCCCGCTACCACACCGGACCGGGAAGGGAACGCGGGACCGGGGATCCACCGGGGGGGAGGGGGGCGGGGACGGGGGGGAGGACTCCGTTACTCACTCGCATACGAACCTGACGCATCACAAAACGAGGCTCACTGTCTCCTTTATATCATCTCAATAAGGACATTTAGAAATCCAAAAATATTACCAATTTGTATCAAAATTTCCGCAAAAGCAAAATATTAACCGTAATTTGATATTAACAATTATAGACTTTTCGCTATTCAATATTAATATTAAATTATTATTATTAAAATGAATATTGATACATATTACGCAACAATAAGCTGTATTAAGATGAATCCTTAAACAATTACTTTTATAGAGACAGTTAGCTGTTGTTTGTGACACATCAGGTTGAAATTAAAATTCTGTGCTAATGATATATGATATTTGAAGTGAGATACTAAAGAAATAAAATGTTTGGATAGCACAAAATATATTTTGACTAGATTTTACAATGACTAGGGAAATATCACTAATGCTTAATTTTACATTTATTCAGGATCTGATAGCAAAAGCAAATGGCAGCAGGAAGCGGACTGTGAACGAACATATGAATCGGAAACAAATGATAAATAATGCTTTATGCTACGTATTGTTTCGATAGTATTTTTTAAAATCCATTCCACCATACATTATTTTTGTTAATTTAAAAAATATTTTAATCTATATTTTATTATTTGGATTTGGAATTATTACACATTTCATAATGAAAAAATAATAAATGTGGTAGGGATAATTGGATTTAAAAATATACGTCTCTATCTCTTTATCTATATTATAAACAACCAGGTTTTAAAGGTAAATGGTAACAGTTCTAATTGACTCTATTTTCAACATAATTAAATACAACCCTTTTTTTTAAGTGATATGATGCGTAGTGATGAGATAGCAATAATAAATTTAAGATATTTAAAGTTATGAATAGTCGATAACTATGGATCGTAGGATCATTCCCACTTCAATAATTACAAGTTTTCTGCAAACACATGAATCTTTGTGAAGGACATTATAAGTATATAGAAAATTATAAAATTGATTAGCCTCAATTTGTTTAGAATAAGCTAAAATACTAACAGCCTCATGTATAGACAGTTTTAAAAACTATTATAGTTATCAAATGTTTTGTTCCTTTCGAAAGACTTTGCAAATTCAGTTTGAACGAAGAAGACAAAACCTATAGTTACACAAAATAGGTTTTAAAATTGTCTATGAATAAAGCCGTTTGAAATTAAACTATCAAGCACATTGAGCCTAGTATATGAAAATGTATTTAAAAAAAAGAGTAAATTTATATGATAATAACTAGCAAGAAAGGTTTACATTACATATTTCCCAACCATTTAAACCTTTAAAATACATACATATATAACAAATCTAAATACGAAAGCATAGGATTTTGAAGCGGGTGTGTGATGTATACAAGTACAATAAAGTATAACAATCTAATAGAAAAACATTACATAAATACAAATAAATAATGTACTAAATACATAACATTAATACGAAAATAAATATTAAACATTTAAACATGTATACTGCCTGTATGTAAATTCTAATATAATTCTGCTAATGACTCATTTTTAATGAAACAATTTCTATATTTTTACAGATGATTTACAGATGATTTCACTATTCTTCTAATCACACTCCAAAAATTCATAACATACATATTGATCACCTGATTTAAAAGTTAAAACCAATCCTAATCTATGCATATAAATAAAATTGAAGTGTCTGTTTTAAAAGTGAAAATAAAAAAAATGTCCAACTACATATCGTTATATACACGATACATGTGCTGAAAATGATATTTTAAAAATATTTGTCTGTCTGTCTGTCTGTCTGTTTGTTCCGGCTAATCTCTGAAATGGCTGGACCGATTTTGACGCGACTTTTTTGTCAGGTAGCTGATATAATAAGGAGTAACTTAGGCTACATTTATTTTAGAAAAACTCTTTTATTTAAAAATATAAGGTAATGTTGCAATGCCCCGCACGCAGCTAACGCGCATGCCACCACTGGGCCGTTACGTCGGGCGCCTCCCACCACTTCGCCCACCAACGAATCAATATCACATTTACAAAATATTGTATATAAAGAAATTTTTCATTAAAGCCAATACAAAAAATTGAAAATAAATGTGTAACGGGAGTTTACCGCCGCTCACTAAGAGATGGCGCCACCGTAGAATTAGTTTCGTGACAAAGGTTGATAATTAAAATAAAAATGCAAAAACCAAAAAAAAAACTAAATAAACTAATTCACTTTTTGTTAAATTCCACGCGGACGAAGTCGCGGGCACAGCTTGTATAATTATAAAACCATGTTTCAAAATTCAATATGTAATTAATACATGTTCGTATAGATATTCAAATATATTTACTTCATATGTGGGGGTAAATGACATATACCGGGTATCTCAAGACTGCTACCGAAAACGAAGCCGGGTGGTAGTTTTAGTGACTACAAACACAATGCAACTAAAAATTTCGCAAAGAAACGCGACAATTATTTTTTATGATTTTTTAAATATAGTCATTTTTGGGTGGTAAATCCATAGTTTTTGCCAAAATAATAATTTAAACTCTTTTATACCTTAGAGTCTTTATAAATGTCCTAATCTTGGTGTTGTTTAAACTTATTTTTGTTTTTATTCTATATAATAATACTTAAGTATAATGGATAATCAGTCCACAGAAATATTTAATTGTAGTACTATCAATAATTTTGTTAAACTCCTACCTAATAATTGTCATATATGTATTTCTTGTATTCACATCAACATTAGATCAATGATAAAAATCACACTAAACTATTACAACTTGTACACAGTAGTATAATTCCTCTAGATATCATAGTCATTACGGAAGCAGGAATCTCTGACAAAATAGTCAATTTGTATAATATATCAGGCTATACCATGCATTCACAGCTGCGACCTAACCAAAGAGGCGGTGGAATAATTATTTACATTAGAAACCATCTTAAATTTACTACTATTGCACATCAAACCAAAACATTTGAAAGTCTATACGGTACTTTAAAACTGAGTTCAAATCACACTGTAGTTGTATTTGCATTGTATAGACCGCCTAAAACCAATAAACACATTTTTGTAAAGGAGTTGAGTAAATGTATCTCTGAGATCGATGATAAATATAGCTTCTTGTTGATCGGTGACACAAATATTGACCTAAAAAACATTTCATCATACACAAATTCGTATCTTTCAACACTTAGCGAGCACGGATTAATGTGTGGAATAACCGATTACACTAGAATCGAATCGAAATTAAATGTCATCACTAAATCCTGCATTGACCACATATTCACACGATTCCCTACATTACATCCGTGCACGGCAGTGCTAGACGTCGTACTGGCCGATCACCGCGCCTCAATTTTTATTGGATACGATAACGCAGCACCAAACCACATACAGCGTGCTACTAGACAGTTATTCAACCGCGATACGATGCGTAAAACGTTAATGGATGTCGAATGGAAGAAGGCCAAGGACATGGATTCTCCCGATGAGATTTACGACTTCATTAATAAATCCTTTCAAAGAGCTAGAGAAACTGCATCGTTTTCTGAAATTATAAATTGTAAGCGCCCTAATCGTTACAAATTACCGTTTAATAACGTTTATACGACAATAACGTTTTGCGTTTGTGTCAAAAACGCGATTCGCTCTTTGCCTTATGGAAACGCGATCCTTGCAACTCCGAATTGAGACTAAACTATAATAAAACCCGTAATAAAGTCCATAGGGTCCTAGAAAACAAAAGAAACAATTACTATATAAACCAGATCAACAGCAATTTTAAAGATACTAAAAAAGTGTACAAAATTGTTAACAGCATGTTGGGCCGCGTAGGTTTATCAGTTGATGCAGCAGTTATAAAAGCTTTTCACGGACAAGGTATCAGTACAAAAAAAATAGCAGATAATTTCGCCGATGCATTTAGTAGAATCGTTAAGGATATAACACACAAGTGTAACGCAAGGTTAGTTGATCCTAGGTTTTATCGCAGGCCATCTGAGGTCAGTATCTACTTTCGAAAAGCCACAGCTGAGAAGGTACACGGGATTATACGAAAGCTAAATGAAAAAAAGTCACCCGGTGTCGATAATATTGCAGTATCAGATTTAAAACGAATCGGCCCTGGTATATGCAGCGTTGTTGCCCACTTAATTAATCAGAGTATAAAAACTGGCGTGTATCCTGATAAACTTAAAGTAGGTTGTGTAAGGCCAATTCACAAAAAGGGTAGGCGCGACGACTTACTTAATTATCGTCCCATTACACTTCTTTCTACTATTGACAAAATAGTCGAGCGTTATATCAGTGCACAAATATATGAATTTTACCAAACTCATAATATTATCTACAATAATCAATACGGCTTCCAAGCTGGGAAGGGAACCAACGAGCTCTTACTTAACTTTACCGATCAAATCAATGAAGACTTAAATCATAAAAAACAAGTACTTGCACTTTTTATTGACTTTTCTCGGGCATTTGACACTCTAAGACACAAGTTGTTAATAAGTAAACTCGATGATTGCGGTATACGTGGCCCCCTGCTGGATTGGTGTAAAAGCTACCTCAATAACCGATCTTTTACAGTTAAGATCGATAACACCTATAGTAAATCTGTAACATCAACAGAGGGCACGGCTCAAGGGTCCGTATTAGGCCCGTTACACTTTTTATCATATGTAAACGACATGAGAAATATTATTGAACATTGTACATGCTACCAATTTGCTGATGACACTTGTCTCATAACTGCTGACACAGACCCGCAAAGAGCCTGTGCTCGGTTACAATCCGACTTCAATTCTCTATTAAATTGGTGCCATGATGCTGGACTCATTATAAATACTAATAAAACCAAACTTGTTATAATTAAATCCCCACACAACACTAATACACAGTCACTGAATCTTATAGCCCATGAACACTCTTGTTTGCACAACCACCACTCCAATTACAACTCATGCGACTGCCCAAACATAGAAGTTGTAGACACTCACACGTATCTTGGTTTACATATCGACAGTAAACTCAACTGGCATTATCATGTTGAACACGTCTGCTCCAAATTGAGACAATTACTGGCAAATATTATAATATTAAAAAAACGTCTACCATATAAAATCAAATTGATGTTGTGCAATTCATTAGCGGAATCCTATGTCAATTATGGTCTTAGTTGTTATGGCCGTACTTACAAAATGTATTTAAACCAAATTTATAATTTGCAAACCAAAATTTTAAAAAATATAGTATCGCATAAGATTAGAGACCAGTTTAAAGATGACTATAGAAAATTGTTTAGTTATTGTAAAATCTTACCTATTCATGTCAACGTTGAGTATACTTTACTTGTGAAATATTATTTTAATAAAGAACTGAAAACAGAAATTAACCATCCTATATATACGCGTGCCGCGTTTAATTAACAGACTACCCCCAGATTTACGCGATAGTTTAACACCAAAGAACATCAAATATAAACTCAAGACTTACTTTTTAAATAATCTAAATGTAACTAAATAATAATCCTTGAATGAATCTCAAAACTCCTATTACCATTACAGTATAAATGTCTTGTTATAAGTTATAACCCCTTTGTCAACTCCGATAGCATCTATATAAACCCTAGTGGTTTCTTATGCTATTTACTAACAATTATTGTATATTTTGTTAAGCAAGTTAAATAAAAGAAAAAAAAAAAGGGTATACACTATTATTTTACGAAAAAATGTATTTACCACCCAAATACGACAATATAAAAAAATAACAAAAAAAAAATTGTCGCTTTTTTTTTGCAACTTATTCTGTTGCATTGTGTCTGAAGTCGTTCAAACTACCACCCGGCTTCGTTTTCGGTAGCAGTCTTGATATACCCTGTATACAATGATTTTCATGATTTTTTTTAAAGTACTCCTGCCAAGGACATTTTTGATGATCTATTTCACTCTATTTTAAATAGTTAAGCGAGAAAAAAAAAGTAACAGAAAATCCGTGATAATTTACTAAAATGGTTCTGAACTTTGTTCTTTTAAATCTTAACAGAAACCAATTGTCATACATATTGCAATAGCAATTATTTGCACAATTATGTTTCTCTTACATATTATTTAAGTTTTTATTTTCCTTTTTGCCTTAAATGTTTTCGTAATGTGTCCTTTAAGATAATTTATTTTGTTCTTTAACAACGAGCTGTCGTTTTAACTTTTAATATATTTATAAGAATGAAATATTGTTATTTTGAATGGCTCGTATATAGTAATATAAGATACCTTTAAATAAGTTTTTATGTATATTTCATATAGTTTTACACAATTAATTTGCATATTTAGATTCCCGATCTGATGTCATTCAATTTTATTTTCTACAAATCACGACTAGAACTATAAAAAACTTATAACTTAAAGCTAGGGCATGGTTATTCTAGCTTAACTTCCTAGTTTACTAGTTACTACTTAATATCAAAATACAGTTTTATGTGTCTAAATATAATTTCATCAAACATCTATGTGTAATAAATTTCACAATACCTGTAAATCAAGTGGCACCTATATAAAAATCAAAAGTCCTCATTATTCACACTAGCACACTCATAGACTAGGGTTAAAGTTTTTACAAAATAAATTGCCTACCTAACATAAACGAGTCTAACTAACCTACATCATAATTCGACATAAATCCCTGTATAGTATTAAGGGCAAAATTTGTCGGAGCACTAATACAACCGTCGGGTCCATGCGATTTTTGTACATATTTTGGAAAAAATACTAAAATAACAATAAAAATATTTAAACACTATTTTTTTTCTTTTATAAGTATTACAAAACATAAACAATTTTGAATACAATTTTTCAACAATTTTCTCTAAGACTAGCTCTAAAACCATAGCCAAAAATACATTTTTACTATAGCTTCAACTCGTCAAGGACACTAAAATTCAAATTCGGAACGTTCTATATTGTCTATGCTCGTTGGTTCTATAGTCTGCGGCGCAGTAAACGCGGTTCAACATAATGACTAGCCGCCAAGACTGCACTCGTTAGCCACACTATAAAAAGTACCGTGTGTCGGTCCGTACGTTCACTACGCACTTACTGTGAGCGATGTGCTTACAACCCAAGTACGCTCGCCTCAGAGCGCTTGTCACTTTTGCCTGATAATCAGTCATAACCACTTTAATTTAACATTTCCTTATACTAAAATCAGAACAACTAATACATTTTTTAATGAACTGTAGGTTTTTTTCACTGTTTACCGTAACAAGTGTATACTTTTTAACACAATTTGGAATAGATTAGTTTTAATACACATTTTATTTAAGTAAAGGTTGGCTATTCCTGTAGAAATGTTATAGCACCTCTGTGTCGCATAATTATATTGTAGTTTATTATTTTAATTCATCTTTTCATTTTCATATTGTGTACATTCATTTACAATTTATAAATTACTAAACATTGAGTTTATCTTTCAAAAAATAAATAAAGTTAGTTTAAATGCTAATCTGCTTCAACGATTGCAACCATTAATAAATATAACTTTTGTATGTTTTCAGAACATTGCCTTGTGATTGTCTCGTCAATCGACATTATTATGCCTGAGACTGGTTTCTACCATTGATTGAAAGCCCTTCATACTATGGACAATATCCAGGTGAATATAAATATCCTACCAAAGTAGTCAATAAATTAAAATATATTTGCATTAACTTTTCTTAAATTAAATGCATTAATGCGGCAATATATACAAGCGAAATTTTTTGCCATCAATTGATTAAGTATATAAAATCATGCTAATTTAATTAGTATGTTCTCACCAAACTAACTCCGCTTTTTGCCTGCAATTGATAACATTCTTTCACTCTATACCTATACAAAATACCTGTAGCAATGGCAGTGACATGATATATTGAGAATCAACTTTTGGAGTATTTTACATATAATGTAGACATATATAAACAATAGGTAAACACATAACAAACAAATAGAATATACATACATATATAGGAATTATACATATAATATTGTGCGTTTGCAATCTTCACAAATTACAAATCTTTATTATGTTTAATTCGATTTTATTTGCAATTTAAATTTTACTGTATTGTGAAACATTTAAGCACTAATTTAAGCCAATAATTGGTCTTAATGGTTCTTTTAAATGCAATTGATAGAATGCACCTGTGCATAAATTTAAGCCAGTGAATAAATAGATTGAGTAAGTAGTAGTATGGTAGTAAGTCACTAGCAACTTGTGAGTTTTTCTAAGCATATTTCTATGCATTTATCGGTTTTTTATGAGTGTCGCATTTAAGCACGTCAAATAAACCGATTCAGTAAGTAGTGTGGTATAGTAGAAAATCACTAGCACAAAGCTAGCCGTAGTTGAAAGTTTTTCTAAAAATAAAAATATGGATGTTGTATTGAAGCTTTTTTAAAATGTTTCTAAGTATAATTAAGTACCTTGTTTAAATCCACACCCTGTACAACTTAAATTTTTATCATATCTAGTATCATCAAAGACTATTCAGGTGTGAAGAGAGCAAACACAGTGGATAGGAGCAGGCGACATGAGTAGTGGCACAGATACAGAAGGAGTGCGATGAAAGCGAGTATGGCGTGCACGCCGGTTACCTTCAGCGGCAAGGGAGGCACCTCCAGGTGGTAGCCGATGTCGCACAGGTTACGCAGCAGGTCCAGACCTGCAACACAAACACAGGTTTACTATAATAACTACTTATTTTTTATTGTGTAGTGAGATGAGCTTGCCGTTCGCCTGATAAGTGATACGACCGCTCATGAACAGTAGCAAAACCAAACATCTTGAATAATAAGGCAATTCTTGGCATTCCATTGCGCTCCCCACCCAGAGACATAATTAAGTCTCAATATAAATAAATAACACCCAACAGTCACATACATAGTCCTGACCCCACAATAAGATCGAGTCTTGTGTCGTGGGTATCAAGAACTACGAGAGACTTTTCAGTCTCACAAACACCCAGACCCGAAAGAAATATTTGTGGGCCGCACAAACATTTCTCTCGGTGCGGGGATCGAACCCGCGGCCTCTCGTTTCACAGGCGGCGTCTAACCAACTGAGCCACGGAGGCTGTCAAAAAATATGTCCAGTAGTTACTTTGGCTACAATGTCCTTCAATTAAAAACACAATAGTGCACTTAAATTGCTGTTTGGCGGGAGGAATGGACATTGCGGTGGTACTTACCCAGACGGCCTCTCACATATGAGAGACCTACTACCAGGGTTTGCACGGATGGTCTCGACTCGCCATACCCATGGTAAGATGAGCCTTCAATGACAGCCACGAGGCCAAGTGATCTACCGTAGATATAGATGTCGTCGAATACGCTGAGCACAATGCGAGGGCGTTTTGGTATCACTGACTGCCCACATTCATTTTTTTCATTCATTCATATTTGTAAATTAAAGGCATTCGTGCAACCTCAAAGAGAATCGCTCGCGTAGGACTGGTACTGGTGATAAGTCTCTCATATGTGAGAGACTGCCTGGGTGGATACCACCGCAATGTCTATTTCTCCCGTAAAACAGCAGTTTCAATGCACTGTTGTGTTTCGAATTGAAGGACATTGTAGCCAGAGTACTGGACATATTGAGACTTAACATTTTAAGTCTCAGGATGACGAGCGCAGTGGAATGCCAAGCATTGCTTTGTAATTCAAGGTGTTGTTTAGTTTTGCTACTGTTCATGAGCGGTCGCATCGCTTACCATCAGGCGAACGGCATGCTCGTCTCGCCATTCATTGCAATAAAAAAACGAGGCAGTGGCACGGGACACATGCGTCGTGACGGTGTCGCTAATCATCAACGCAATGAAATCTAGCTCTGGCCTGGTATCGAAGCGGACCCGTGGTAACACGTGGCATCTGTTACACAGGTACGTAGTAAACCCAGGCGCTGCGTTTACCATCGAAGAGCCTGGTCATGCGGTGACCTGCAGTGGTCTTCCTTCCCTTCCGATGGAACATCGGCTAACATTGGAGTTCTGTGGTGCTAATCTACGGGTTTTCGGCGCCGACGATAAGCTAGTCATAGCATCTGGCGGTACCTTCGAGGAAGCTGCCTCCCTAGTCGCCTTGGTAACAAACAATGTAATTTTGTGGATTCGATAGCTAGGTATCACTGTCGCCCTAAATAAGTCCGAGAGTTGTACCGGTAGAGACCTAATTGACGATTGAGGACGTGGCCATTTCTATCGGTTGTGCTGAAAAGCCGGTGGAACTTCCGCGTCAACTATACCCAGCTCAAGACGAAGCTGCCTCGAGCATCAAGCGCGTTATTAGCTTGCTACCCAAATTCAAAAGTCTTAGCATCCCTCCCGAAGGTTTTCTGTGGGATTCGTGCGGTAAATATTTCTATACTAGTGTTTCATTTGGCCCAAGAGACAGCATCCTCAAAGGTTCCGCCAGATGATGTGACTAGCTTGTCGTCGGTGTAAGAGGCGACGCTGACGACCCGCAGATTGGCACCACGAAACCCTAGTTGGAGCCGATGTTACACGGCAAAAGACCATGGACCAACCCTTGCAGGTAACAGGTCGATAGGTCATTTTGAACCAAAATATGATTCAAAGTCAAAGTCTCTTCTACAATCGACAGTGCGATTGAGAGTGGTTAGGCCATTTTTTTTATTACGTCACATTAATTCCAATGCTATATGTATAGTTTACTCACCAAGCCCCCTATTATCGGAGTATCGTGTCTCCCACGCGTCGAACAGTCTGTTGTAGTACCTGGGCCCGGCCAGGAAGGCGAGGTACGTGTGCGTGTGTCGCGTGGGGAACACTCGCTCCATGTCGCCGGCCTGCGTGAGCTCGTCCTCCGCCTGGATGAGGTGGCGCACGTCGTCAGGAGTCAGGGTCGACAGGATGTCGCGCAGGTACTGGGGATATGTGCAACACATTACTCATGGACTATGTTGGTGCACTCACCCTTGTGAGAAATCTTGCAAAGCTGAAAAATACTAAAATCTTCAATTTTAAAACATGTTATTTTACTCCAGATATAAATATTCATCGCAAAGGAATGTAAATGCAGTGCAAAGTATCGACAGACTACTAAAAAAGAATACATATCATACTATTGACCATGAACCAAGCAACATGTACAGACGTGTCTGAAGTTAAAATCAGAGAGGTTACGCTATATTTATTTATTTATTTATTTATATAAGCTTTATTGTACACCATAAATAAAACAAAAGGAAACAATTCAAACTAGAGAAAAAAAAAAGTACAATTGGCGGTCTTATCGCACAAGGCAATCTCTGACAGACAACCATTTGATGGATATAAGAGAAAAGGACGAAAGTTGGGGCAGCATCAGGTGTACGAATAATACCTGTAGAATATTATAGTAGTGTCTATATTCAATATGGTCAGAGGGTCATTCTTCTGGCAACCTGTCCGGCTGTCTTACAGAATGGCACGGGCACGCGCTCCCGGCCCCTCGAGCCACCATTGTCGCACTCCACTTCCCAATCCGCGACTTTGGCGTCCCCCTCCCTCCCCACTACTGGTGGCAGGATTTTGGTGTCGAGTCATATTTTTATACTCAATGCTAAATCCGAGCGGGTTGGTACCACCGTCTGGTCTATTTCTACCGCTAAGTAGAAATGCGTTCCGGTAGAAGGGCTGGATAGCCGTTCCCTCATCCATTCCTCCCTCTTCGGTAATAGGTGTTGGTTGTTGCAGGCGATGCTCGTTGATGTGGTCGGGTGTCGGAGTGGGCGCTCGGTTGGAGGTGCCGGTGTGGAGTACAGGGAGACCCGGTGGGAACGGTCACCGCCGGCCGCCTGCCGGTTAGTAGGGGACCTGAACCCGGGGATACACAACTGTCAAACTCCCTCCCCGGGAAGCTGTCCCGCCAACCGGCGAAAATCCCGTCGTGCAGTCGTCGTGCCAGAGTGGGAGACTGGAGTGGATCCCGGCGACTGCACGCGGGGGGGCATCGGGGGCCCTTCCGTGCTCCACACTGGTTCCTTCAATGCCGTGTGTCCGCTTCGCACTATATCCTCCCATCTCGGGTATCGTCTTGGTTCAACCACGCTTGTCCTTACCCTATTCCACTCTCTTAAAAACCAATGAGAAGGATAAAGAATAGCAGGCTCTCCACGGCGGGAAATTCATCCACATTTTCTGTGGACTTCTGTAACGTCAGGGGTCTACATAGCAACCTCGACGCCGTCCACCACCATCTTGAGACGGCGCGGCCTGCCCTGCTCTTTTTAACGGAGACGCAAATATCCACCCCTGACGATGTATCGTACTTAAATTACCCCGGTTACGTATTGGAACATCGATTCCTACGTAAAGCTGGGGTGTGCGTCTTCGTCAGGGGTGATATCTGTTGTCACCGCCTTCGGGGCCTCGAGCGTCGGGACCTGTCCTTATTGTGGCTACGGGTAGAACACAGGGGTAGGACCCGAGTCTACGCATGCCTGTACAGGTCCCACGCCAGTGATACGGGATCTACTCAATTATTTGAGAGCGTCCAAGTGGGGACTGACCAGATTCTCGAGCAGTTCCCTTCCGCGGAGGTGGTGGTCCTCGGTGATTTCAACGCTCATCACAAAGAGTGGTTGGGATCCAGGACCACTGATCTCCCCGGTCGGGCTGTCTATGAGATGGCCTTGGCTTATGGTCTCTCGCAGCTGGTAACACAGCCCACCCGTGTTCCAGACGTTGAGAGCCATGAGCCCTCTTTGTTGGATCTTCTGCTGACGACCCACCCGGATGGATACAGGATAGTGGTTGATGCTCCTCTTGGATCTTCTGACCACTGCCTGGTCCGTTCATGGGCTCCTGGAGCGAGTTCTAGCCGCTCTTCAACGACTGGAACTCGCACAGTTTGGCGGTACATGTCAGCAGATTGGGATGGACTGCGAGAATTCTTTGCGTCCTACCCTTGGGGGCGGCTTTGTTTTTCCTCCGATGATCCTGACGCCTGTGCGGACTGCGTTGCGTATACGATCAGCTTGGGTATGGAGACTTTCATACCCAGCTCAAAAATACCTGCAGGGCGTCGCAGCCGGCCTTGGTACAATCGTGCCTGTGCTGTTGCTGCGCGCCTTAAGCAGTCCGCATACGCGGCGTGGCAAGACGCAAGAAGGCGTCGGGATCCAAACTCAAAGGAGGAGAAACGGAGATTCAACGCCGCCTCTAGATCCAACAAGAGAGCCTTAGCTAAGGCCAAGGCGGAGCACATCCGCAGAATTGGCGAGCGACTCCAGAGCTATCCCTCTGGGAGTCGTGCTTTTTGGTCGCTCGCTAAGGCTGTGGAGGGTAATTTCTGCCTGTCCAGTCTCCCACCACTGCGCAAGCCCGATAACAGTTTGGCCCACAGTGCAAAGGAGAAGGCCGATCTCTTGGCCCAATTCTTTGCCTCGAACTCGACTTTGGATGACGGGGGCGCCACACCGCCGAACATCCCGCATTGTGAGAGCCTCCTATCTGACGTAAAAATCACCCAGCGTGCTGTCAGACGGGAGCTCAGGCTTCTAGACGTCCATAAGTCGAGTGGGCCAGACGGTATCCCCGCAGTGGTTCTTAAAACGTGCGCCCCTGAGTTGACACCCGTGCTCACGCGCCTTTACCGTCTTTCCTATAAAACCAACCGGGTACCGGCTTCGTGGAAGGTCGCCAATGTACACCCTGTCCCCAAAAAGGGTGACCGTTCGGACCCTTCGAGTTACAGGCCGATTGCTGTCACATCCCTACTCTCTAAGGTCTTGGAGCGAGTTATAAACACTCAGCTCCTGAGGTATCTTGAGGATCGCCAGTTGATTAGTGACCGCCAGTACGGTTTCCGTCACGGTCGCTCGGCTGGTGATCTTCTTGTGTACCTCACGCACCGTTGGGCGGAGGCTTTGGAGAGTGGGGGTGAGGCAATTGCGGTCGGCCTTGACATTGCGAAGGCGTTCGACCGAGTGTGGCATCGCGCCCTTCTGGCGAAGCTACCTGCGTATGGAATTCCTGAGGGGCTCTGCAAATGGATCGCCAGCGTTTTGGATGGTCGGAGCATAAGAGTCGTAGCGGACGGCTGTTGCTCCGAGACCAAGACCATTAATGCTGGTGTTCCACAAGGATCGGTGCTATCGCCGACACTCTTTATCCTGCATATCAATGACATGTTGTCCATTGATAGCATGCATTGTTATGCAGATGACAGTACGAGTGACGCGCGGTACATCGGCCAACGGAGCCACTCTCGGGATTCCATTATGGAAAGACGGAGTCAACTTGTGTCTGAAGTCGAGAGCTCTCTGGGGCGGGCCTCCGAATGGGGTGAATTGAACCTAGTTCAATTTAACCCTTCGAAGACACAAGTTTGCGTGTTCACTGCGAAGAAGGACCCCTTTGTCATGGCGCCGCAATTCCAAGGAGTTACTCTCCAAGGATCCGAGAGTATTGGAATCCTTGGCGTCGAAATATCAAGCAAGGTCGAGTTTAGGAGTCATTTGGAGGACAAAGCCAAACTGGCGAGCAAGAAGTTGGGAATCCTGAACAGAGCCAAGCGGTACTTTACGTCGGGTCATAGATTGACGCTTTACAAAGCGCAAATCCGGCCCCACGTGGAGTACTGCTCCCACCTCTGGGCAGGTGCCCCAAAATACCAGCTCGACCCACTTGACTCCTCGCAGCGACGAGCTTGTCGAATAGTCAATGATCCCGATCTCACGGACAAATTGGAACCGTTAGGACTGCGGAGAGACTTCGGATCTCTCTGTGTGTTCTATCGTTTGTTCCATGGGGAGTGCTCCGAGGAGTTGTTTGAGTTGGTACCACCGTCGCCTATGTACCATCGCACCACACGTTTCCGCAGTAGAGTTCATTCCTACCACCTGGAGGCGTACCGTTCCCGGACGGTACGTTTCCAGCGTTCTTTTCTACCACGTACGTGCAAGCTCTGGAATGAACTCCCTGCATCGGTGTTTCCTCAGCGCTATGACCTGTCCTTCTTCAAACGAGGTTTAAGGAGAGTACTTTCCTCGAGGTAGGCAGCGACTTTGTTGTGCTGGTCCCCTGGCACTACGGAGGTCCATGAGCAGCGGTAGCCGCTTACCATCAGGCGGGCCGCTAGCTCGTCTGCCTACAAGGCAATAAAAAAAAAAAAAAAAAAAAAAAACATATATACATAAACATACATACAATATACACATATACATACACACAATACATACATATATATACCTATCTATACAACATAAAGGTCATATAATTAGGCATAAATACACATAGGAAAAAGTATACAATTACTAATGTCCTCATTCAGCCAGGGAGTAATGTTCTTTAACCATCCTTTTAAAGATGGCTAGAGATTTGGCCCTTCTTATTGTTACCGGTAAAGCATTCCACAGCCGTGCAGCTTGTACTGTGAAAGATTTATCTACAAAGGAAGTGGAATGCACAGGGATTTTCAGTCTTAAGTTCTCCGATGACCTAAGAAACTTCGAATGTGAGTCATGTAGGAATTCAAACCTATTTCTAAGATATGGGGGTGAGAGTGGATTAAAGAGTATTTTAAAAAGAAGAGAGAGAATGTGTGTATTCCGACGAAGCCGTATGGGTAGCCACTTGAGCTTTCTGCGAAACTCTGAAACATGATCATATTTGCGTAATCCAAATATAAATCTAATACAGAAATTTTGAAGGCGCTCAAGTTTATTAAGTTGCTCCTCAGTAATATCAAGATAACTGGCATCCGCATAATCAAGGATGGGGAGAAGAAGGGATTGTGCAAGCGAAATTCTCGTGGCAATGGGTAAAAAATTACGCTATACTCCGGCATGAAATTTGAATGTTCGGACATCATCAGTCAACATCTTAAAGTTTACCTCATCTAAACATCAATACTATTCTCTATGAAACTTATAGTTCACTTCAAACTTAGTCTAAGATTACGACCTATGTGGTACAGAGTAACAGCCCAGTGCTGCAGCATTTCGGCTGTTTTTAAAAACGTAATAATAAAATTAATTCTAACAAAACTTACCATCTCTCGATCTTCCATATTGGTGTAAATGATGTGTTTATCTCGTTCCTCTTTCGACAAGTATACAGTATACAATCTGCTGTCGTATGGCAAACCAGCCTGCAACACACCAATTAAATAAAAAATTCATATTTTAATTGTTATGAAAGACTAGCTAAGAAACGATTGTTCTTGAAGACTAGTCATAAAAGATATTGTTCAAATTTAGGCCAATCGTCTTACAATATGAAATAAATAAAAAACAAAATTGTTGAAATTGGATAATATTATTTGCTAAACTTCATTATGTTACAATTATTATTTGTTAGTATAATATTAAAAGCAAAATATACTAACCAATTTATGCGGTTTCTCTTTGGACAACATTTCTAAGTTGGTTCTGACTGGAACCTGGAACTGCGCGATGTTGAGCACTGTGGTGACCAGCGGGCCCTTCACGTGGATGTCTAATGGAGACGCACTGTGCAGACTCGGTGATATGTTTACCTGCAAATAAACACATTGATAATGCTTTTAAATACGCGTTTTTTTTTTTTTTTATTGCGTTAAAGGAAGCAATAAACCCTGATATTGCACATTTCATAATAAATGTCCTCACACAATATGATAACGTAATAACAATAAAGAGACTAGACTAATTATTTTACAGTAAACTATGGTTTATAACACAAAGGCTATAAAATAAGAACTGAAATAATCTAACTATAATTTATAGAATATATACACATAGAAGCTTCTACAGATGTGGCTTTAACGTGTGACGAAGTGAACGCATAAAAAGCTGTAGTTATGTGAGCTTCTAGACTTGATTCTAGAAATAGGTATGGCAAGAATGGCGTAAATTCCAGGCATTCCTCCTTATGTGTACAAGACTTTTTCAAAAAATATTGTGATTTACCTCCAGAAGCCACGGCTTAAGATCCTCATCGAGCAAGACATCAATACCGAATAATTCATAGCAGTTGTACCGCGACGTGATGTTGGCTTTGGTCAGCGAACTGATGCTGGCCTCGCCGGAGATGATCGTCTTTATCACAAGGTCCTTCATAGCGTCCCACAGACGGTCAGTGTTCACATTCTTCTCAGTCTTTAAGTAGTGGAATAGTGTTTGTAGTGTCCTGGAATAAATCGTTTAATATAATTATTATTCTTAGCTACAAGATGCCAATTAGTAAATTAATAAAAGTGGCAGTGGGCTGGTCACATTTATCGGAGAACCGACAACCGTTGGGGTGGAATATTCTCGAGTGGAGACCACGCATCGGCAAGCATAGTGTAGGAAGGTCTTCCAAACAGGTAGAGTGATTATATTCATAATATGTCTGGTAGTGGTTGGAGACGATGGGCTGAAATTGAGCCCAGTGGCGTGCCATAGGAGAGGCATTTGTCCAGCAGTGGACGCGGGTGTGCTTATGATGATGATGAATTAGTGAATGTAATCCTTCTTTATTTCTACAGTGGCCTGTTTGAAGCTTCATTCAGTTACTTCTAGAACCTTTACAGAACAACCAATTAATAAAATAAATAAATAATAGATTATAAAATTCAAGTATACTAGAGTGGACATAAGAAACAAAATCAACCAATACTATGGAAACGTAAATTCCTGTAAAAGAATTACTTTTGCCGCTCTTTTCATGTTACACACATTTTGTTAGTAACTCCTTAGTATAAATTAATGGTTAAAAATAAAGCTGGTACACTCACCACTTATGTCCTTCGCAGGCCGTGAAGTCCTCGTTGGGCGTGTAGTTCTTAGATAATCTATTTATTGAGTAGTTTGTCAAATGCATGTACCTATCGTTCAGTGACGTCAACTCGTCATTGTATTTTACTGTAACAAAATTAATATTATTATTTATATTTCCCTGCAATATAAGAAATGTAAAATAACCTATAAGTTGGTTTGCTAAATTAAACTCCCGCGTATTAATAATTCGTCACTCTAAAGTCTAAACTATAATTATTCTAACTTATAAAATGCTACTGAAGTTATATAACGCAAGTTTTCTCCTATGGAGGATACAAGTAATGAATAGTGGCATCAGAAACTACGGCGTATTCTTGTTACACAAACGATCATAGTACCGGCATTTGATTTCACAATCCATCTAATAGCATCTGTGCGGCGATCACATGGTCATATGGTATATAATAGTAGTAATATGTAACACACCCGAAGCGAACCGCGCGAGTCCGTCCTTGTAGAGGTATATCCTGAGCGGATGCACGGAGGTGACGAGCACGTAGAGTCGCATGTCGAACTTGTTGCCGTTGATGAGGTAGGGGCGCGCCACGTAGCGCTGCACCACGACGGGGCGCTTCTTGGGGATCTGCGTCCAGCGCGACACCACCTTGATGCCCGTGCCGCGGGCTGATGCCGGCTGCAAGATGTACAATATATTCTTATATTGGAACTATAAGTAACTGCTATTATATTTTAAAAGTTAACCTTTGTAATTACGATTTTATCCATTGTCGACAGCACTATCGTTTGTCTTTGTTTCGGATTTGACGACTTTGCGGGGTTAATTCGTAGGTATTGTGAATGAGCTTTATTAGTAATATTATCTCAACCTTTATTAGCTCTGTAATTACCAATGGTTCTTCAGAATTAATAAAGCAGTGACAAATTAGGTAAAATCAATAGATAATCTATTCGATTTTATGAGTTATAATACATTCACTTTATACACATACTATCTACCATAAATTCACATATTTTATGTATTTATGTGTTCAATATTTATAGTTGTTGAACTCTTCTTATCAACGACACTGCCATTAGGTACTCCCAAATATTAAAATGAACAGTACACACCGGTTTAATAATCCACTTCTCGTTATTAGCGGCGTACTTCTCCCAGTCGTGTTTGAGTAGTTTGAGGTCGTGCGGCAGTACGTATGTCTTGGGCATGATGCCGAACTCGCCGACGCCATATTTTGCGGCGAGTTTCTGCAGGTTTCGCCACAACCGATCCTTCCTGCCGATCTGGAACGTGCCAGGGAAGTGGTTCATCTTCTGGCCGTCCTTTATCGCGCGGAACATTATCGACTTCATGTGCTTGCCCCAGATGCCGATCCATTCCACTGTTTCTGCAAATTGACATAGGATAATGAGCTTATTTGTTTTGTGTGATTTTATCGCGGATTTGGTTTAATGAATTCAACTAAATAATAGTTTCATTTCAATCATCTTTGTTATCATCACCAGCACTGCCATTATCATTATCGTCAATAGACTATAGCAGTCTATTGCTGAACATAGTGTTACCTATGAACACACAAAAAATAACAGACATATTATATACACAAAAAACATTTCTCTGGCCAATAAACTTGTATTTAAACACATTTCATTTCATTTATAACATTTGCATAGGCTCAGCATAGGCTAGACACATTATTATCCATGTTACATGTTATCCAAATAATGCGTAATTGGAGTCAGGAGATGACGCATTTAATTTACGCGTTTTTTGTCAGCATAAACCATCATGAAAACACGTTTGGTTTTATTAGTGTTAATATTGGAGGCTTTTATAAAAATAAAAAAAAAAATAACGAGTTACGTCAATATCGCCAACTTGTTGACACTAATATATTTATCTCACTTTTTTTAAACTTCGCAGTTCGTATATTCTAATTATACGATAACTTCAGTAAATAGAATACATTTTCTTATATTAATGAAGTCATATTGCCTTCTAATATGCGGATCCAAATTTGAGAAAATGAATCTAATACAAAACAAATGTGAAATGTGTTCAACATTTGTTTGTACTAGGTTCAACCAATCCATACATTATAATATACATTAAATATAGTTTATAAACCTTACCTTCTTGTGGACACTCGGCCGTATCACATTCGCTCTTCACCAATCTGAATCCGGAGTTAGTGAGGGTCTTCTTAACGACTATGGGTGTGATAGTGGTGAGTTTCCACTTGAGGTGTTTCTGTATCGGCAGTGGTATTTTGAGCGGCTGCGTCTCTTCGTGGCCCACGAACCGGAGGTAAGGCGGCACGCGGGGGAATAGGGACGGGCGGAGACAACTCGATATCGACTCTGGCAGGGCTAATGGGGATTCTGAAAGGGTACACATTTTGTTGTTAACTCATATCAATTTGAGGTATACTGAGATTGAAAAATTTAGAAAAATTTGAAAAATAACTGGTTTATTATTTTTTATATAGGATAAGTTAGAGATTTAATAATGCAGCAAAGTGATCAATATGGGCTTTAAAAACCAATTAAAACAGACAGAAAATATGACTTATCTTAATTCTCATACTCGTTATAATAATTTATAACTACAAATTGCAAAAAGGTATTTAAAAAATGATAAATGAATTGTCCCTAGTGGAATAATTTAAATTTTCACGTACACAATATATGGATTGGAAATAGAAGAATATACAACAAACATACATCAATGTACAACAATAGGATTCTAATGTAAACAAGTAAAATAGGGTTACTAACCTGTTACATAAATGTATTACGGATTTTACATAATAATTAAAGCCATTAAGGGGAATATGAGATACGCAAATGTAAAATAGCGACATTTTCAATTATAAAAATAACCTACATTACATTTCACTGAAATAACGTCACAAGTCTAAAATCAAAATACATAAAACATCGAGAAAAAATATACAAAACGCAACACAAACATTCCGTAAACTCTAAACATTTATGCAACAACAAAACTTTATCGTTTTCAAATCTAATTCCGTTTGCTACATTCGCACGCTATGACGTCACAGGTGCGTAATATGCGACGGACACGCGACCATAAAGTACAAACTACGGGCGAACGTTCGCGAACGCAACAAATGGTTAACCTTTGCGTGCCGGCAACGTTTTGAAGGGATTTGTCGTGTGCAGGGCCGTCAGAAACAGTTGGTCGTTGTTTATCTTCTCTGTAAACAATGATTGTTTGATAACACTAGTCGATATATTAGGGCCGATTTAATTGACGGGTAAAAAGGGTTCAGGAATTATAAAACATTTTGTACGAAAGGTGTGTTTCTAATCATCGTAATATTTGCTTCATTTCTATTTGACAACAATATCGAGATAGATAATTCATTCAAACGTACATATAGGTTAGATACCCGTAATATTTAAAGTTATTTTTTACCCTAGAACAACACACGTGAGATAAGTGATACCATTCAATAACCAACCTTATTCAGACTCTATGGACTTCAAATAAATTACTGCTATTTAGAACAACTTATTTACTTAGTAAGTATTTTATCTATCTATCTATACTCAGTTGAAAAGTACTATAATATAAAAGCAATTGATTTTAAACAACGGTACCCCGTCTTCGAACGCAACCGTGGCGTGACGTATTCAATAACACTGGTTGTAGGCCAATGGACGCTACGAAGGGCTACATTATAACGCCTTGTATTACAATAGACTTTCATTGAACAGCGAATGAATGGATTTGGAAGGCTCGGACCCTTTAGGGATATATTCTGTTTCAATGTAATGGATTCTAAAGTATTAGAGTCCATTGTTCATATTCATAATTTTGGATATTATTGTGGACCAACGAAACGAAAAAACAAGAACAATCTGATCTAAGTTTAAATGTACGATAATACAGACAAATCTTTATACAACCGAATTTACTCTTTCTCATTCTCTCTCTACAAGATGGACGGACGACCTGTTTAGGTTCCAGGAAGTCGCTGGTTGCAGGCTACTTTCCTACATGTCAACTTTAAGACCCCCGGGGGAGTCTTATATTCAACAGTGAACATCATGTGGCTGAAGAGAGAGAAACTCTCAACTTCAGATTATAAGCCGCTTGCCTAACTTTCCGGCATACAGGATATTTCATAAACGTAAATTAGTCAAGGCAAATGCCGGAAGGTGGATTAATTACTATGCGTTTCACATTTGCATATTATCAAATCGAAGGGACCTAAAGACAAGCGAAATCATATTTTGACTGCTGAAGATTTCCCAAGAGCCATATTTTCAGTTCAAATTCGAACAAAAGAGCATCACTTGACCATTCATACCGTATATATTTTTTTATGTTTTTTATTTCACGATTTTGTACCTCTCATCCATATTGTAAGTGTAGCGCGATACCAAAAATCGATAGAAATATTCTTACCTTTAGAGTTATTTTTCTTAGGAGTGACTACTGTCCCGTTGAGCTTAGTGGATAGTTTGCTGACGCTGTTGTAGTCTAGAGGTTCGATCTTGAGCGCGGGCGCGGGCGGAGGCTTCTCTATCTTGTCTATGTCCGGCGTAATTGGCTCTATGTCCATCTGCCACGACGAGTCTATGGTGTCCGGCGATGGTGACCTGCTGTGGGCACTGCAGGTAGAAAATATTGTTTATGTTATGGTGAAAGTTATGTGGAGTGATAAAGATATGTTTTGGATAGTTGTAGTTTTCCGTAAGATGAACAAGCTTTAGTGTGGCATTTGTCTAAGATTGAACTCTCTTAGGGTAAGGACGGTGATGTAAAGACGATTCCACAAATTAGGAAGTAAACACTTAGCATAAAACGATCATCAAAACAACATCTTGCAACCTTCTAACCAGCAACGTATTAACTCAAAAGCACAAGACAATCAGCTTTATTCTAATTTTAAAACAAATACTCATATTCAAATTGCCCTTATATTTTCTCAAGACCATCCACCAGTATCCAGGTCACCCAACTCTAATCCAATAACATAATTGAATAAACTCACTCATCAACCTCGCCCTCGACGACGCTGCACTCGATCTTGTTGCTGGACTTCATCTTGGCGACCTTGACCTTGGACTTGACCTTCTTCTTGACTGTCTTGGTAGCCTTCTTCACCACCGGTATGGCGGTCACCGAGCTCACTGGCAAAGCTGGGCTCACCGCTGGGCAGGTGGGCGTGGGAGTATCCTGGCGTGGCTGTGAGGGGAAATTGTGTGATGATGATAATAGCTCAAGGAATTTTAACAGCTTTTTGTATATCTTTATGTTAAAGAAGAAAGACGATTATTGCGTGTTGTTGTTTCCTTTATTATGTTACGATGTTTTTAAAGTTTTGGTGGCTGCAGGAGTAAACTGGCAACATAATGTGCAAAGGTTGCAATATAGCTGGGATAAAGCCGGTTAAAGATGTGCTGTCTTTATATCGTTAAATTAAATTCGAAAGGCTTCTTAGATACGAAGATACAAGATCGGGCGAAATGGCTTAGTAGAAAAGTGGATATTGAACATGGCGGTCATAAAGAAGGAAAATTTGAAGACAGCTTAACGCCACCAAAAAAATCGTCGTTAATCCGCATACGTTCTAAGCTCACTCGTGATCCTGGCACATATGAATTACAACAGTCAATGTGTGAGTAAGATAATCTCTTGGATAAAACACCAGCTACGCCGTACGACAAATGACTACAGCAAATAATTTCCCCGCTTACGATCTCCCGTGATCCAAACTTAGATCTAGTATTCGTGTAGATGCCTCAAAATCTGGCTAGAGGCCGGAATACCTAGCCAACTATTCAGATAATCTAGAAAAGGTATGTCACAGAAAGGAGGCGGCTTTGAACAGAAATAGGACTTAGCAATTATCATAATAATGAATGAATCTTTAAATTATTTTGCATGGATATGCCAAATAGTATTCTCGTCTAAATCACAGTGATATGAGTGTAAGTTTAGAACAAAACAGCAAAGTATAGATGTTATTGAACAAGTAGATGGTATGGGCAGAACGGGAACGATTACAATAGCTCAATTGAACAAAACTTTTGTCAAGTGGCAATCACTTAGAAATAGGGCTCGCTTTATTGGCGTAAACCTAGGCAGTGCATCGGATAATAAATTCACTTCGTGCGAGATTTTTTGAACAAATTACAATTTAAGGAAGATGAGTATTGGTAATATAATAATGTAAAACATGTTTCTTCAGACTAGTGTGGGTAGGACACAATCACTCATACGCAGACAATTGCAGCAATGACACCGTATAACCATAGTCATAACCAAAAAATAGTTCCATAAGGCTCCATCACTAAAACTCAATAAAAATAAACTTCAACTGCATATTTCTCATCATACAACAAAACCTTGCATACGAGACTAGCTTCTTAATCCAGAAAGACAATAGTTCGCCGCATCGTGACGCCCTACTTTTGACGCGATATTGCGTGACCCAATTCTAAACTTTCAGCTAGGGTGAGTGTTGAGACTGATCGTAAAATCTAAACCCTAACTTCACATGCCAACACGTGACATCACCCCATAGGGACATGGTAATGACCTTACGAAGGCTTTATGGGTTGCATGTGTCATTTCCGTTTAGAAAACCAAGGGCAACCTTCAAAAATGTTATATTGAATGGCAATTTTATTAATATTGATGCACGGACCTTATTCAAAGATCTGTGAAGGAATTGGCAGCAGAAAATATGTAGTAAAAGAGAGGAGGAATAAATATATTTTTAAGTCAGAATTTTTAAATCTCAGCATTAGCTTTAATGCCATATTTGGCTGAAAATCAACATTTAAGAAATTCAGAATAATTCTGCTAATGAAAAAAATATAAATCATTTTAAAAATTGAAGATTGCGGTTGCATTGACTATCCTATCAAAACCGTAATAGCATTAGCATAGGAATGATTCACTTATCATTATTGGATTTACCATGTCCTTTGCTGAACGCAGGCTTTCTTCGAACGTTTCAATACCTAATATAATCCAGATGACATTAACCATTAGTTTCTCTAAGCAGCTTTAAACGGTCAATGACAAAATGCATTTGTTTGTATGCAACATAATATATGCGTATCAGGTAAGGTTTCACCTTCTAAAAATAACGTATCGATCTGTAAACCGATACCAATGTACGATTATTGTGTACTTGCATGTATGCATTATTGTACCGATTCGCTTTCAAGCCTAAATGGACATTTATTATTACTGTTACGGCAAAATAACTTCTATCCAATATTCGATGGTAAATGACTCATACGGTAAAACCTGCATCCCAAAGTGATCTCTCTATCTCTCATCGTTCCCTCACTACTGAGGATCGCGACTGACAGACTATTATGAGCTTCTCTAATTCATGTCTGGGAGACCGCATGATGTGTCCAAAGATAGGCAGACATAAATAAATAAATATACCCAACAGTCACATAAAAGGTTCTTATATAAGACTTTATGGTATGAGTCAGAAACTACAATAGACTTTTCAGTCTCATGAAGAAGCAGACCTGAAAGAAAAATCTGTGGATCGCAGAAATATATGTGCAGATCTAGTATGCAGACTCTCATTTTACAACCGGAATCTAACGAACTATGCCATGAAGGCTGTCGACATGGGACTAATCTATCATTTATTTTCGTTCCAAGCAAATAACTGATACGATTTTAGCCAATCGCTAAGGCATCAATTCCAAACCTAGACAAATCACACGACATTTTTAAATCGACACCTCTCGGGAAATGGTTGGTTTTCTAACCACTAGTAAATAGGACCCCAGCGCTCACAATTTTTACGAGCTGCCTCTTGACTGAGGGCAAATTTTAGTGATCAAATATAAAAACAAGCAAATGAATAATTATTGACTAGATTTAACCCACACACACAATTAGAATGCTTTGGTTTGTAGTACTTTTTGAAATCGTTGACTTCGCGTGAATTACTTGTTCGCGTGCGAAACACAACTTAGCATTGCAATAAATTATCTGAGCGTCGATACCCATTCATTTCGATGCAGGCCATAATCGCTCCTAATTTACAAGTTGCAGTTGTGTATAAAAGTCTTTGTAAACCTACACGCTACGTAACATGTACGATGATATTTTCAGGAACCATTTAGTCAGCAAATTTGGTTATATTAGTTACCACACGCGAGCTTTCCGCAAACTAAACTTTGTTGTTAGTTTGTAAAATAGGTCGCAGATAATGGGAAATTTATGTGTGTCCAAAAATAAATAAATACAAGTTAGGAAAGCATAACTTCATATACCGGGTATCTCAAGACTGCTACCGAAAACGAAGCCGGGTGGTAGTTTTAGTGACTACAAACACAATGCAACTAAAATTTTCGCAAAGAAACGCGATAGTTATTTTTTATGATTTTTTAAATATCGTCATTTTTGGGTGGTAAATCCATAGTTTTTGCTAAAATATTAACTTAAACCCTTTTATACCTTTTATTATTTTTAAATAAAAGGGTACACACTATTATTTTAGGAAAAAATGCATTTACCACCCAAATATCCATCCATCCATCAGCCAAAGGAAGTCCACTGCTGAACATAGGCCTCCCCCAATGATTTCCACAGAGACCTGTTGGAGGCAGCCTGCATCCAGCGACGTCCCGCGACCTTTACCAGGTCGTCGGACCATCTTGTGGGTGGACGTCCTACGCTGCGCTTTCCGCTACGTGGCCTCCATTCGAGCACTTTCCGACCCCATCGGTCATCAGATCTCCGCGCTATGTGCCCTGCCCATTGCCACTTCAACTTGCTAATCCGGTGGGCTATGTCGGTTATTTTAGTTCTCCTACGGATCTCCTCATTTCTGATTCGATCTCGTAGGAAAACCCCGAGCATAGCCCTCTCCATAGCTCATTGAGTGACTTTGAGCTTCCTAATAAGGCCCATAGTGAGAGGCCACGTCTCGGTGCCGTAAGTCATCACTGGCAACACACAACTATCCACCCAAATATAGTCATAGGAAAAAAATAACAAAAAAAAAATTGTCGCTTTTTTTTGCAACTTTTTCTGTTGCTTTGTTTCTGAAGTCGCTTAAACTACCACCCGGCTTCGTTTTCGGTAGCAGTATTGTATATAAACATTTCGAAACCATCATTTTTCAAATACCATGCAAGTCCTATACCGACGACTTGATAGAAGGATGAATTGTATGAGATGCGTCTGTTATTAGGACATTCAGATCCGCTAATTGCAAATTTCCCCGCCGCAACACATCAAGACTTTGGGTGTTATGACTTATAAGTTTACTGACAGCTTTGGTCCAGAAGTCTTTCAGAACAATTAGTGCTAGTGGGATTTTAGCATGGCACTATTCATGGTTACAATAATAAACACGACTTATACGAAAATGTAAACGTAACACACATTAACACCTGAGCACTCGAAGTCTTTGCCGAGCATGACGTCCCACATTCTAAAACAAATTTTAACGAGTCTTCAAACGAACCAGCTTATTTGAAATAAACAGAATTACATATGACTGTGAGAAAATCACAGTAATAAATCTATTTGTATAACGTAAATAAATAACCGTCGGTAGAAATGTAATGTGCATAATCTTACACGAGGCTGTCGGCGATGTGAAAGTCGCAATGGAAGTGATAGTTGGAAATAACTCTACTTAACTATTGGAGCTAGCTTATTAAGACTGGGTCGTGCCTACTTTTATTACAGGTCGACTGCACTTCGCTTGTAATTAAGAAAACGTTGCGATTTAATGATTGATTAAAAAAAATCCAAATAAATCTGCTCGTCATATATGATTTCTACATCTTTCAGATCCTCGCCAACTGTTTGACTCAAAAGTTCAAATTAGAAACGATTTTGAAAATCATCATGAATATTCGCATATATATTCTTCGAAGTTTCAACTCAATTCCATAAAAAATGCGCGTATGCATAAGACCAACCGACTAACAGCAATAATAATAATATTTTTTTAACAAAACACAAACTGCTGTAATATCAAGAGATATAAATATTTTTTCACGTAAGACGATGTAATGTTATGAGTTCATTCACATATCCGTCCCATGATGCGATAGGAAGTAATGTTGTCGCCATATCGGGCACAAGTCCAAACTCCAAACTCAGGAAAAATCTAGAGTGCATGGAAAAGCTGACACAAAATGATCTGAAAATAATTTCCAGGAAGTATAGAGCTTGTCGAAAGCAAAGTGTATAATATGAGCCAATTTTAAACTCATGTAAACGCTTAAAGAATATCGATATGTTTACGAACACTTCTTTTATCAAATTCATCAATCACCAAGTAGAAGTGGAGTTGGGCCGGGTGTCTGGCTGGAAGTTTAAACGGCAGATGGACTAAGACACTGGCAGAATAGCCGCAAATAGGCACGGCGGCTAAGAGGCAGACCTATTTTTTAAGAAAATACAATCCACTAACCTAAACCTTAAGGTAACAAGGGGTTAAGTTTTAAATTATATCATACTTCATTAAATAACCTACTAGAAAAATTGCCATCCATCATCGGACACACTGATTATCGCTACTACAACGGTCATGGCAAAGCTGCAGTTCTTGTTTAGTGTTAAAACCACGTTATAAAAGATCACTAGAAGTAGATCACTTCCAATAAGTCGCTGAGGATGTATTTCGGTAAGGCTATATTAATTCAAAATGTAAAGAAACGCGAGCTTGAGATCATAACGCATTTTTGAGATATAAAATACTCCATATCGCGATGTACATCACATCGCTAATGTTTTTTTATTGTTTCTCAATTTTTATTGTTTTTCTGATGGATGCTAAACTTAAAATTTGCTATTTCGTCAACTCACCATATAAAAATATCTAATATTACAACTTCTGCAATAATAATGGTTAGTTTTGCACGTGGTATCCGCGGAAACACGTGTTTTACTTCACACAATAAATATACATGAAATAGTAACATGGTTTCATTGAGGAATTTAAAAAAGTTGGCGCAAGGTCAGTTTATGGGGCGCATGAGCACGTGTTAGTTCTTTTGAATTAAAGTGAGTTCTATTATCATTAACAAGCTTGTTCAAGGTTTGTTAGTGACATGAAATACAGGTTAGTATTAGATTCCGGGGCTGTTTCGCAACGTTAAATGAAATGATAATAAATTAACTATTGATAATGAAGTAAATAAATATTATTCAAAATAAATACTAGCCCATATACAACCCATTTCACTCGTCAGCAATCTTAAATAATCAGAATAGTTCACCATTACTCGAGCGCAAACAGTCCAAATTAGTAGATATAGGTGGAAAAATTAATAGCAAACATTGTAGCGCGAAGAACAAATAGTAGGATAGTGGAAATATTTCGATATTTTTCCAAGGGTTTTAGAATACTCAAGTCTCACGGTTCGTCAGGTACACGGCAAGGTTAGCAAAACCAGGATACCGCCGTGTAAATGGGTCGACAGAAATAAATACACGAGGAATTCAAACATATCACCCGCACCGGCGCACTGGACAACTTTCGCATAACGTTTTGGCACGCATCACATCGCATTACATATTATCATCACCAATTATATTTTCACTGAATAAACGGCACTTAAACATGTCAAGGTCACTATTGATAAGGTCAAACTTTTTTTAGAACACTTTGTTTTCACCACAATGTGTGTCATGTCAGTTTTTTTTAATTTTTTCTTTCGCGATTTACTAGCACATCGTCGCGGAGGATTTTATCAATATTAAATTAATAGGAGATCAAAACGGCACGATAGTAACAGTGATAATGCATTCGTATTGACATTTGGTCTATTCTGGCATGCGGCCAGCCGGTGGTACAATAAAAACCAAAGTGTACAGAATTAACAGATAATAATGAGTTAGCGCGAGATGTAACCAGTAACAATCAAACGTTTGGCGCCCACGCACGTTTTGGTTAACGATGGTGAAAAACCGCCTAATCTTCATATCATATTTCCGTTAATTTATTGCATAATCTCGTTTAATTTATGTACGCGAATATGAAATCATCGTGATTTACGCGCTGTGAAAATGTCACTTGGATAACATTAAAGTGGCCGTCGCCCATAATTATTATAGATTTCCGCTAATCTAAAGAGGTTCGGCTGATTAATAGTATTTTATTATTAGCGCATTTAAAATAGCCTCGCATTATATACAATTAGCTTGCGATATGCACCACTGCTCCTATTCGAAACTAATGTTCCTCTGTCAATTTATTGAACGAAATAATTCGATATTAACAACCACAAGGCGAGTATTCACTACGTAATATTTTTCAAATGCAATTAAATTTTAGTTCCTTGCACAAGGTTAGATAAACTATCTAATTATTTGTCTATGTCTAACAATAAGTAAATACGTCTTTATGGAAGTTGTTTGTATTGGTTGCTTACTTAAATAATTTGTAACACGCAAAACGCTTTTTAGCCAACAAAACTTTGCTTTGATGGTGAGCGTTACATTCAAAAATATTATTTAAAAACTATAAACCTTTTAGTAAAACTAATGGCATCCGGCAGTAAATACAATAACATCATCATAACATTTTTATTTAAATAAGATATTGCGTCCATCATTACAGCTCTCAGATGTATAAATTTCGAAACAAATGATCAATATCTCATTATTTTAATAAATGTGTCTGAACGTCTGCCAGATATCGTCAAATCACATAACAAAACTGGCGTTTCGCCAAACTCTCATTACCAGCATACAACACGCATACACTTGGTCAAACAGAATTAAAAGTGGGAACCAACACTTACACACTCGCAAAATTTCCTTATAATATTGTTAATGAAACCCATGATGTGCTACTGACAGGCAGCGTCACACTGCACTGACTACGGCGAACGCGACAATTTAGTCATCTCATTAAACATCCATTGTTCACATGTTGCATAACACGCATACTATTGTATACGTCACGGATATAAAGACGTCGTCACATCTACGTAGAGAATTCTAAAATAACCAGTTACTAATAGACGGTGTGAAAATTTCCACTACTTCCGCCGTGTTAAGCGCGGCAATTACATGGTCGCGAGCGATGCGCCGCGGATTCCGAACGTTCGAAATGCCGACGGAATGTGTGAGCTCTGCCAGCCCTATCAAGGGACTGTGACGATAAAGGAATACCTATCAATACAATTCAATAATCAACAGGTATTGTTTGTGCATCACACTGATTTTGTTGCGGTGTCCACGCTTTGATGCCGGGCTGCCGCTATTTTCACTAATGCCCGACACGATATCATCCTAAGAATATTTTGAATTGAATAAAATCTATTCGTCTTCCCTATTCAAGATAATTTTAATTCCAATTCAAATGTAGGCAAACATTGAATTATTAAAGGTTAATTTATTTCGGTGTAATCCGGAGGAATCTACATTAGCGAATTAAGTAGACATTAATAACCCAAAAAATACTAACACTAAATATATTAATATTAATTATTTATTTATTAATAAAGATAATACTCAAACAACTCAACGTGTTTCACCTCTTAAAAGTGGAAAGAAACAATAATAATACAAAATTGTTAGGCAACAGCCGCGTACTGACTAGCCGCGCAGCCTCGCGCGGCAGCCTCAGACGTTTGCTGCGGGACGGTTGCCTCGCGAGTCAGCCTCGATGTGTACATTTTTTGGATCGAGGCAGCTTCGCGCGGCATGGCCGAGCCAGTTTTGCTCAAGAGAAGTTTTGAGGCAGTACGTTCGGAAAGCTACCGCCACCACTGCCATTCAAATAATTTTACGGCTTGTAGAGTAAAGAAAACGGAAACCTAAACGTTTTTGGATGAAACTATTATACCAAAACAGATTAGATTTTTTTCTTCAAGTCAGCTATTGGAATGTTCATTTTCTAACTTATTCTCCTTGCATCTTCTCTTAATCCTCTATTAGTATAATCGGGACATTGCACATCCCAAATTCTTCTATATTCACCGTATAGTTGTATTAATTTAAGACACTGTTCTTTATCCATGGCGCTAACCTGCGACGAACAAGCGAGGCGAAACACAACCGTCTTGATTGAGCGCGGCAAACGTACCGAGGCGCCTTTGAGCATGGACAAAAAACCGACAACGCTCGGCTCGGGCCGCGGCACGCTCGGGCGAGGCGGCGTGTGCGTTTGCCTCGGGCGAGGCACGTCCCGACTAGCCGAGCATTTGCTTCGCGCGGCAGGCCTCGCGAGGATGCTCGGTCAGTCAGTACGCGGTTAACCACTTAAACAATCATTTTGCATAGTCGCGATCTAACTTTGATCTTCAAAGTGCAAATTGAATATAGCATTAAACATCCCGACCCGAATAGCCGCGTACTGACTGACCGAGCAGCCTCGCGAGGCCTGCCGCGCGAAGCAAATGCTCGGCTAGTCGGGACGTGCCTCGCCCGAGGCAAACGCACACGCCGCCTCGCCCGAGCGTGCCGCGGCCCGAGCCGAGCGTTGTCGGTTTTTGTCCATGCTCAAAGGCGCCTCGGTACGTTTGCCGCGCTCAATCAAGACAGTTGTATTTCGCCTCGCTTGTTCGTCGCAGGTTAGCGCCATGGATAAAGAACAGTGTCTTAAATTAATACAACTATACGGTGAATATAGAAGACTTTGGGATGCGCAATGTCCCGATTATACTAATAGAGGATTAAGAGAAGATGAATGGAGAATAAGTTAGAAAATGAACAATCCAATAGCTGACTTGAAGAAAAAAATCTAATCTGTTTTGGTATAATAGTTTCATCCAAAAACGTTTAGGTTTCCTTTTTCTTTACTTTACAAGCCGTAAAATTATTAGAATGGTACTGCCTCAAAACTTCTCTTGAGCAAAACTGGCTCGGCCATGCCGCGCGAAGCTGCCTCGATCCAAAAAATGTACACATCGAGGCTGCCTCGCGAGGCAACCGTCCCGCAGCAAACGTCAGAGGATGCCGCGCGAGGCTGCGCGGCTAGTCAGTACGCGGCTAATGAAAAAGAATTTATAAACAGAATAGCAATTGTTACGAAGAATTATCATCAAGCAGAAACAACTTGTGTCAGTGATAACACACTACGTAACCTAAAATTAGGAGCACAAGATATTTCAATCATAAATTCAACCTGAACTGAAAATTTGATAAATGTCAGATGCGATTTTAAATTTTGGCCTAAAATTTCACATTCGGTACAGTTTCCATTTATCCAGAAAGTTTTCCTAAACTAGGCCAAAACAGAAGCTTGTTCTAAAATTCCCGAGTAAAGTGGATCTAAGTGTATGATTGGATGCAGTTTTGCACCTGCTCTATTCAATAATAGGCCATCAAACTATCTCTAGTTAAACTCGTCTAACGGCCGGGTTCAATAATATATTGACAGTTAAGCGGTAAAAATTATCCCCGATAATTACGTATCTTCTATCTTTGTTTAACCGATGTTTCAATAACAAAAACTAAACTAGGATAACAACGCTGAACGTAGATATTGCATATATCTCTGGTAAGAACCGTTCCTCCCAAACGTTTAATTTTTGCACTTTTAATTGAGGTCAATATTTATTAGGTTAATTATTTACTTTATTTTGGAATTATCATAAATCATCATTAATGTATAATTAGAAGAATAAAACGTTAAAATATATTAAGAATGTAAGTATTGTGACAAATAATGGCAAATTAAAAATTCATACAAAGCTTACATAGAACAACAAAACGCATCGTATGACTGATTTATGATATGTCAAATGTAAAAAAGAAGTTTAAAAATATCAATGTTTACCAACAAGAACGAATTCAAAAATGAATTTTACGGCCCTATTTCTGCAGCAGAGTTACAAATTTAAATTGAATCAGAGACCATAATATTTATAAATACGAAGAATAGTGTGAAAATAAAACATTACGTAGTTGCATTACTTTAGTTTTGTAATCAATCTGTCTTTAAAGACTTTCAGTGCTAATCTACAATTAAATACTGAGGAATATTATTATAACTAAAACAATATAAATCAAATTAAGAATAATGATTGATTCAGGTGATCTTACTATGCTAGAAGTTTTCGAAATTGTAATGACTAGTTATAGAGAAAACAACTGTTCCTCTTTTTATATAGGTATCACATAAAAATGTATTTACAATTAAAATGTAAGAACCCTCTTTTCCGCAGATTCTATTATGGGTAAATAAAATATCAAAGACAATTTGTGAGAAATCTTTAATCTTTATTATTGACAAAGTTCTGAAACTTTATTTTAATTTAAAATAAGTAATTAATATTTATGTCTAGCCTAGCAGTGTTTGGTATGTCAATTTCATATTCCACATCAGCAATGCTTTTCATTCTTCAAATATTATCTGACACCACTGTGGCACTCATAATGTTTAAAGTTGTGTGCAATCCCAAAAGACTTTTTTACTGGAAGGTGTGGAAATCTTCTTTTCCCAACATCATAAGACCTGAAATAAAGATGAAAGAAAGATGTAAAAGATGGAAGAGCAAAATATTAATAATAATAACTTTGAGTAGTGTTTCTGTTTTTATATGAGCCGCATTGTTGTAATACTCTATGGCAGACATTGAGCAGTGTTATTAATAAAGTAGTATGTGGATAGGTGTACACTATCTCCAATTAGATATCTATTACTATTTTATTATATAACTTCTTCACATTGTACTGAAAATTAATATGTTATTTACAAAAAATAAAAGATTTAAAGTGAAAATATGTTTTGATGATTTCTATCAGGCCTTTTTAAACTAGGGAACTATTAGGAAACTACTTACAATAATATGTATTAATCTTAATATATTCTCTTAACCATTCTTCCAACTTAATTGTCATATTTGTTGCATCTTAAATTATTATTTGCCAATATGGCGGGTCATAGCTGCACAAAACAATTGAATATAACACCATTTTCACCTATGTACCACAATAAAGTAGGTATTTTGAATTTGAATTCTTTCAAAATATAAAGTATGAGATAAATACCTTTTAGCAGAGTTGTTAAATGAGCCCCAGGCTAGCGTTCCAATACATTCATGAAAAGTAACTGTGCAATACACATTGCTTGAACAATAATGCCTTTATTTTCTTAATTCTTCTCCTATATTTGAATCTAAAAATAAAAATATTAAGATTAATACATTGTGATCAGATAACTGATACATAATACTAAGATTTACTATGTTAAAATCATAGACGATATTAATACATAATTATTGATTAATCCTAATATATCTAAAGGTAGTCATTACTAAGGTGGCTCTATGGGAATATAATATGGGCAATGAATTGCACCAAAGATTCTTGGGAAAACTGCAATTTTATGAAACCCATGCTGTGTGTTGTCTAATCTTTTTACATATTGATAATATAGCTCAGTTATAGCCTGAGGCATATCAGTAATGATTCGGCTGACTGTGCTTTTGATACCCAAAAATAGTTACCGGCTGAACATGCATTCTCCCCAGTACGTAAAACCACAATGATAGCAGCAGTTAATGGAACAGTGACACATTATTGTTCCCGAGCTGTTACATTTATTATAGAATATATGATTTTGGAATAATTGAATACACTTTTATAACTTAATGAAATATTTGATATGTATGCTTACCAGGAGGAAGGTTCCTTGCAGGCTGGGTTTAAATGTAGAAATAAACATAATAGCTGATGTATTATTTCATCTAAAAAGTAAATCTGTAAATAAATTCTGAACTAGAATATTCACATAATTTTTTTGGTTCTCATAAATTATAATTGGCGTCAAATACACCAGCTTTAAACATTTCTTTATCACTTTCATCACTGAATATATTAATGTCACTTTATTTTGCTGATTTCTTCCATAAAAATACCACATATCTGGGATAATCGATGTATTATCCACCATATTGCAGCGATATTAGAAAACGTTGACAGCTAGTTAAACACAAATAACTACAGTAGTTCGAATCGTTATCGAAACGCGTATATTTTAATTTGTATGGAATTTCCTAACTATGGTTAGCGAGAGCCCTCCCATTGATAGATACAAATCATAGATATATTTATTCATCTGTCAACGATTATTGAAACCGAAAAATGACAGAACTCATACTAGAGTTAGCGATTTTAACTGGTAGAAAAAGACAGACAGAGTATTGCACCCGGCCGTTAATAGATCCAGCTATAACGTAGTTCAGACCACCCGGGCAAAGTGGAACTACGAAATCCGCAAACGAATTGTCTGCGATTTAATAGGGAACCTAAACATTTTGCCCACAAGTATTGATATCTCAGCTACGATAAAGGTCTGCTGTAGACAACATTCTAATTATTATCTCTCTCCTCTCATTTCTGCCACAGGAAGTCTACAACTGATATGCCTCCCCCATGGATCGCCACATAGACCTATTGGAAGCGGCCTGCATCAAGCGACTTCCTGCAACCTGAACCAGGCCCTCCGTCCACCTTGTGGATGGGCGTCCGACACTTCGCTTGCCTATACGTGGCCTCCACTCCAGAACCTTTCAGCCCTAGCGGCCATCAGTTCTACGTAGTATGTGCCCGGCCCACTGCCACTTCAACATGCCTTGTATAAACCGGACAATTTGTAATATTTTTTCGGTTATCCCTATAAACCGTTTATCATAATACCCTGTCAGTTCGAGTCAACAAACGGAAACCTTGAAGAATACAATCAGAATTCCTCGTAGACTCTCAGCCTCAAGTACGTGATTAGCCGAACAATCCAAATAGATTAATCAGCGAGTGTGTCACCAGTATGAAAATAATCTCACACTGATGCGCACCCTTTCAGAGTGATTAATTGTGTTTATTTGTACAGTATAGCTTCATAGCTGAACACCTACAGTACTATTATACACGTACGCCTTTGTTGAGAAAGTTTTTGAAGATTCCTTTTGTCATATTTGAAAATTCTTGGTAAAACTCTGTCAAGCCCTCAAAGTTCAAACTATTAATAATAAATGAATTATTTTACTTATACAACTCCCTGATTTTTTTTCAGAAACGAGAAAAGACTGGAATATACCGAAAGAAAATTACATAAGATCAAACTTGAGGCCGATACAGATGCGATCTGACCGAGACTGAAAACTATTATAGTATCCTAGTATTGAAATCTACTCTATGCGACACTTGTCAACACTGATGATCAGTCGATATGAGTGAAAACGAAGGCACTAGAATCTAGATCAAGATTTTAACAAGCAGAATCGCACGATATATTGAAAATCGTTATCAGTCATAGCCTCCCAAGTTAACGTATATTAGTTTCCAGAAATGATGTTGAACAAATACGCAGTTTCAATTTAGGTTTCGGTATAATCCGACAGCGATCCTAACATCCAAATGAAGTCCGTTTAGGGTTACTCAGTACAATGAACGAGGAGGCAGATAATTGATGTTACAAGAAAACTGTTGACAACAACTTTCCGTAAGAAACAATCGTCGGGTAGTTAACTCATTGATTTTGTTGTCAAAACAAACTTAGTATACCGCTTGAAAACATCAACTAACTTATTTGTAACTTCTTTGAAGTTTGTCATAACTATGGCTGGCTTTTCTATCTGTTTATGCTAGTTTGTATTTTTTTTTATTGCCATGTAGGCAGACGAGCTAGCGGCCCGCCTGATGGTACGCGGCTACCGCTGCTCATGGACCTCCGTAGTGCCAGGGGACCAGCACAACAAAGTCGCTGCCTACCTCGAGGAGAGTACTCTCTTTAAACCTCGTTTGAAGAAGGACAGGTCATAGCGCTGAGGAAACACCGATGCAGGGAGTTCATTCCAGAGCTTGCACGTACGTGGTAGGAAAGAACGCTGGAAACGTACCGTTCGGGAGCGGTACGCCTCCAGGTGGTGGGAATGAACTCTACTGTGGAGACGTGTGGTGCGATGGTACATAGGCGACGGTGGTACCAACTCAAACAACTCTTCGGAGCACTCCCCATGGAACAAACGATAGAACACACAGAGAGATCCGAAGTCTCTCCGCAGTCCTAACGGTTCCAATTTTTCCGTGAGATCGGGATCATTGACTATTCGACAAGCTCGTCGCTGCAAGGAGTCAAGTGGGTCGAGCTGGTATTTTGGGGCACCTGCCCAGAGGTGAGAGCAATACTCCATGTGGGGCTGGATTTGCGCTTTGTAAAGCGTCAATCTATGACCCGACGTAATCTTTTACGAAATTTTACGAATGAAACAGATATTTATATCCTACATCAGCCCATAAAACACACATAAAACGTTGCAGAAATTAGAAGAATCTTTTCTGTGCCAGTTGGCAGACACGAAAAGATATGAGTTCCATTTTATTTCGATCAATCAAAAAGTTGCTACGTAATATGACAGAAGTTACGGCATAGTTTATTGTTCTCTAACATATAACATCATGTGGATCAATTGCACATTATGTTGCAATAGCACGTGTGAAGTGCAGCTGCTTAATAAAATAGATTGAAACGATCGTGTAAACGATTAAGCCAAGTAGTCATTATGACAAGAAGTACTACGAAAGAATGAATTAATAAATTCCAATGAATTTAACAACAATTATAATGTAGGAAGAAGCTAATACCACAGAATACTAACAGAAGTCAAGCTTGTCTATGTACTTCACTTTTGTTGCCACACTCGCACTACGCTCGGCGTTCGCGCAAAGGTTGAAACTCGCTCTCGTAGTGGTCTCGACTGGTTTGGAATATCGTATCGGTGAAAGCTGTCTATGTGTGCGTTGATTTAGCGCGCTTTGTATGAAGCTTGACTTCTGTTATTTTAGTATTCTGTGCTAATACACAATAGCGGAAAGTACATGGGTCATGCCAAAATAATAAAAAAACGGGTGTAATAACAAAGACATCGCGACACTACAATCAATGATATAAAGCCCGCATTCAGTTGGTAAAGAAATTATCCAAATACATCGTGTAGCCAGAGTAACTACTGAACATACTGAGACTCAACACCTATGTCTCAGGATGGCAAGCGCAGTAAAATTCCAAGCATTGGTTTATAACTCATGGTCTTGTTTGCTTTTGCTACTATCCATGAGGTCGTCTCGCTTACCATCAGGCAAATGGCCTGCTGGTCTTCCCATTCATTGCCATTAAAAACCTAGTTACGAAGATCGATATACGACCATGAACTTAAACGTGTCAAGAAACACGCCGCTAAATTGTACCGTGACTCGTGATTGGGTCATTGTTCCCATTCTGTTTGTTATAAATCAATTTATTGGCCATAAACCATCCCTCACGATATTCATAGCGTGATTTATAAATAAAAACGTATGCTTCCGATTACTATGATCAAAGCGACGAGTGAACCGAAACGTAGGCGTTTGAAGCCCGGGTTATTGTGCGTAGCCTTTATGGGAATATTAATAACTTGGTACAGTGTATTATTGGGGCAGAAGACTACTTAAATACCACGTGGATACGCAGCGAAGGGCAATACAGCCGACCTGTTTTAAAGCCATATGAGGTCGCTGAATGCAAGTCGCGTGATTTAGGTCACAGTGGAAATCTTAGAAGAGGCCTAATAAGTATATTGAAATGCTGTTTCATACCTGTAATTAGTGAGTAGACTAGTCCATAAATTGTACAAGTTTTAAAATGCATTTTTAGTTTATTAACTGTTGGTGTGTCATTTAATAAATAAAATAAAATAAAATAGACGTGACATTAGTGAAAACCACGTGTAACAGAGTAGAAATAAATTAAATAAATAAATCCGAAAACCATTTACAAAGTGGATTCGATTCTACGCCTGATGGTAAGCGCAACAGCCGACCAGGCAGAGTATCGATTGGCATTAGACGGCAGTACCAATTCATCGATTCAATTATGCCGGCCTTCTAACGCCTCTTCACACTACGTGGGAATGGTGAGGCCTTCTACGGTATACACAAAATCATCTACTTTAAATACTAGATTTTTCCCACTCAACCAACTGAGCCACGAATGTTTTATTTGCACCAACCCATATACTACCCACTGCAGGGCGCGGGCCTCATCTACAATAGAAACTACGATTGAAAGGGCTTAAGTCAAGTAGTCCACCACGCTAATCAAGTGTGGTTTAGCGGACAAGTTAGACATTCCCGGAGACTCGCCAAGCTGTTGCTCGATGTTTATAAAACGCGTGCCACTGTTGATGCTGGATTACTGGAGGTGCAGTGGCGGGTGTGAGGGCGGGACAGTCTCCAGTCTCCAGACTTTACATACCATAGAAATTCATACAATGCAGGTTTGTCACAGAAGCTACTACAAATTAAAAATATTAGTAAAAACTCACCATTTCATCAACAGAGTCAGAGTCGACGGTATCACTGTTAATAGCCGTAGTCCTCAACACGTGCATGTGCGAGTCGCTGGTCATAAGCACCTGGTCCTTGCACGAGCACCGCGACGGCCGCGTGTAGTTCACGCCGAGGGAAGCCACGGCCGAGCCGTAGGAGAACGTTGCGTTGTCTTTGTGCCGCTTCATGTTGCTAGGGACGTACGAGAGACGGCTGAAATGAACGGGGTGATTAGGGACATAATAGCAGAGAAAATTATGAGAAAAGAGGTTTAATTATGAAAAGGTGCAAATATGAAATTCTTATACGGTCTACAGATTTCTCGATGGAACAATAAATGATTATTTCTTTTGTATGCAGACCCCATATTAATTATGTATTTAAACTAGTATTTTTTGTGTAAACTATGAGGTTTTAATAAGGCTTAAAAATAGACAGTTTATATATAGAATGGAAATTCCCTTGATGCTAGGATGTAAAAGCGGTAAAGATAAATAACTGATGGATGTAATAAGTAATAACAACTCGTTACGCTATGATCATCTTTAGTATATGCTTTCAAGGTTTCTCTTATCAGACTAGTACCTCACCCCACTATACATAAGAAACCGCTACCCAACCATATAAGAGTAAATTAGTTAAATAATATTAAGAGATAAAACGTTCAATATTTTTGCTATTCATAATGGGTTTCTCTACATATTTTAACTAACTTGACAGTAATTTCAAACGTCCAGCTGACAGGCATCCGCCATTTTTCTTTTCTTAAGCAAAGTTTTCGGCCATTTTAAAGTTAATGAGCTGATGTACAGCTTATTAGTGATTTATGACGTGTATGAATAACGTTTTTGAGTAATCTCATATTAATGGCATTTGAAAACTGCGTCAAGTCCTTATGAATAAGAGGGTAAGAATCTATTGTCTAACCATCTTATGACTAAGGAATGTTCCTGATAACTTATTGTGAGAGAAACATAATACATACACTATTGTATTGTATTACACGATGCTCGTAAACATGTAAAAATAAACGACGGATAATCTCGGCGCTAGTCTAGTCCTAAATATGAGTAAGTAGTGGCGATGAATGAGGCGGCTGAATAACGTTAGTTCCTGACTAATGAGTACGGCTAGCGAGGGGGGTGACATCAGCATATTATAGTGCCGTAAATGCGCCAAAACATCCGTTGGTAATCAAGGTATTTGTATGTCGAAATTTACCCCGCATAAAATTAAGTTGGAATAATCCTGACGCTATCCAAGACAGCGGGATTATGGGATTACACTTTATCTTAGGACACTGATTTTTTTCGGTCTGAATATGTTTAGAACTTAATAAGTTGAAGTTTGATATTCAAATAAGAAATATCCGTCGACGATTGCATCTACCATCTACTTTCCCATCCCATCTACTTTCATCCGAGATTTATCTAATGTTCCACCTTCCTTAACGATTAGTAATAAGCATCATCTATGCCTCATTTATATAATAGGCATGACGAATTATTTTAAAATCATGTTTTATAATATAGATACACATTTATTATATACGAAATAATCTATATTTCAAGAATTAACAAATGTTTAACACAGTTTTAAGCCATTTTTCTAATAATCTTTCAATAGTGCACAGAAAAAGCTAGTAGGTGTCATGGCATCCATTATAACGTCACCACTAGGTAAACATGTCTATGCGCAGGAAAAAAAGTTATCGAAACAAAACATATTTCGTTTGATAAAAATGAATTCTTAAGTCTATAAGTCCTGGGTCCTTCCGCCGCGGTGTGAAGAGGCACCTTAGCAGGCCGGCATAATTGTTTCCATTGGCATGGGACTGCCGTCCGATGCCAATGGATACTCTGCCTGGGCGGCATTGGCACTTATTATTATGCCAGGCCAGTATAAAAAAAAAAAAAAAAAAAAGAATTTCCGGTAAAGTTCACATTCCACATTTCTAAAGAAATTCGTAATGTTTACGGCAGGTTTACATAGGTGTGACGTCATGCGTCGTGGCTAGCATTTCTGTCAAAATGGCCGATTGCTATATTTTGTACTTTTATTTTATTGAAAATCTTATTAATCTCCAATTCTGGATTAAAACTAAAACATCGTTTTAAACCCTTCTAATAAGTTTTTCCCCCTAACATCATAACATATTTGATATTTTGACACTGTCGTCACGCCTATTAAACATCTTAAAGGCCGACGACCTAAAAACCCGATAAGTCAATTAGTCAATAGTCTTAGCGACGCGCTAAATGATATTGGCAGTGGACCAAAAAATGACATCCTCTAGGCCCGTAGGGAATTTAAAGTATTGATTACATCTATTTTTAGTAAAAGCGACCTTCACCCGATAACCCGAAGCCGTAGTGTGCCATTTCCTACTTTAACAGCTCTTTTGTAAATATCAGTATAATAGCCTTTTGTCGAAAACTTCTTACCAGTAAGTTTATAAAACTAGTCATTTACAAATATATTTGATTTACCATCTATCTAATCTACGTCAAAAACATTCTAGCTATGTATATTGCACTTAGTATATGGCCACTGAAGTGGTGCGAGTCTTAACTCATCGCACTGGACCAACAGCGCCTATCATTTGAAGATAAATAAAACTCACTGAACAGTCATATACATAATCCTGACCCCACACTAAGATCGAGTCTCGTGTCGTGGGTATCAGAACTACGAGACACTTTTCGGTCTCACGAACACCTAGACCGTAAACAAATGCCTGTAGATCACACAATTATTTATCTCAGTGCGGGGATCAAACCCGCAGCCTCTAGTTTTATAGCTTTCGTCTAAACAACTGCGCTACGGAGGCTCTCAAGAAAACGTTTAGTTGGTGGCAAATTAAACGAGAAAATATGCACCCCATTCATTATGTTTGTAAATTTAATTTAGTCTAAGCAGTAAAATGTCACGAGATGTATACATGTGGGCAACACAAACAGTAATTAATTAAATCCTGTGACCTAGAAGTAGGACAAGGAATTAGGTGTTCCAAGGATAATACTGAATGATATGCGAAAGGCAATATCCACACAGGACACATACCAAAAATCAGATGACGACAACAATTGAGGTATTATACTAGAGCGGACATCGGGAACAAAATCTCTGCGCATTGGGCTGGTCCAGAAATCCAGTATAACAAGAATTAAGATGGTGTTACAGCGTAGGTGTGACAGAGGCAGAAACAGAAAGAATGGTACAGTACCGTTCATTTTTACCACAAACATTTTGTTTATAGTGTCCCCTCTAGTATAATATCTCTACAACGAGAACATTTAATTACACTATGATATTAAATTACGTTAAAAAAGACGTATTACGTTAACAATGCATAAACATTTCCGACGAAATTATCTCTAGATAACAATCATTTAACCTAAATGTCAACACAAATTGATTTGTGTGAAGGAACTAGGAAGCGACCAACTAGATTGCAGCATAAAGATAACTGAATGAATGTAAACAAACCATGCAGCCACTTTCATTGTGATAAGATAATATGAATTATGATGTGTGTTTATTAGGAAAGCTTTGTTGTTATTATGGAGTGTACATAGATACTGCCTTAGGACCCAGACGTTACTACCTTGTGCTGTGTCTATTTAGTTTATCATGTAGGAAAAATTATTATAAATTGTAATAATGAAGAAACATCAAAGTTACATTTATTACACCCCTTAACTTATATCTTGTTAGGTATTATGACATCTAATTTAGATGATGTAATAAATAAAAAATAATAATTAGATATAATTAATTAATATTGCTTATCAAAGGTACTAATATTATTAGTTCATAAAAACACTTGAAAGTATTCAGTTCTTATCTGCATAAGTTGTGGTGATAGCCAAGACAAGTATTACTTTGATGTTTCACTAGATAATTTTAATATATTAATAACAAAGCAATAATTGCAATACCTATCACATTATGTGAGGACATTGCAGTAAATAATCCAAAATGTACATTCAATCCTACAAAGAGATAAGGGATATTTGTATAAATTTCTATTACACTATGGAAATTGTGGACATGTCAAAGAAGACTAATTATAGACTGATATTACTTATAGATTGTATGAAAATCATGGTGTTTTACAACAACACAGGTGGACAATTCATTGTTTTGACTCTGATAATCAATAAGTAAAAAACTATGACCTGTATTAGTAAAAGTGGTAATGCTAACCACATGTTATTAATATACATTTCATTTAAGCCTTAATAATTATAGTGATTTCCAGGCCTATTTTCAGCAAGGAAATACTTTATGTAGTGTGTTGTCATCTCACCATTTTCATAGACTGACATAGACCCGTCAATAAAAAATCTAATAGCTTAATATTCTCAAGCTTGTGTAATGTCACTGGTCCAACCTATAGTCATATCAATGGACTGTTAATACTAAACTACTCCAAGATTATAACTGTCCACTACAATGTTTTACCTCCACCATTATTGAGGGAATTAAATGCTTGGTAATGCCTTCTAGATTCTTACGTATACTGGGGTTACTAAATGTAGACTCACCTATCATAGGAGGGTATTGGTGTACTAATTTGAAAACTGTAAAAATTGTCAGACTCGCTTGATGCCCTTTGTCTCCTTCGTCCGTCCATGTTTGTCCGTGAGTCCTGATATGATCTATTCTTCGGTTTCTTCAGTATTCCCTGTGGGGGCGATCTTGTCATTGGATTATTGAGTATGGATTTTAAAGGTTGCTTTCCCATTTGGACCTCCATCATGTCATGATCTACTTTCTCCAGCAATTCGTCAACTTTTGGCAATCTGTCATCAACTTTTGTGTTTGATAATGTGGTCACTAATAATGGTCTGGTTGGACTACTTCTATAAAATTTTGACCTTCCCGGTTGATATCTGCAAAAACAAATTTATTGTTGTATAAAAGGTGAGATTAACATTTGTGTTTATAGTAATCAATTGTCACTACAGTAAACAATACAGTGCAAAATACACATGACTATTGTACACAGCTGTACATTATGTATGATTATGGTAATTTTTTATGCAAATTCATAGTGAGGAAGAAATTTGGAACCATGCACGGCTAAAGTCACTGTATTATAATGTGACCAAATAAGTTAAACCTTCAAATACTGACATAAAATTGAAGACAAATGAATATATTTAATAATATTTTATGAATATTCTGCAAGGTGATGTATTTTGTTTACATTATGGGGTGTACCACTGCATGTTACAATAGGTTATGGCCAGCATGTAGATGGTGTGTTATGTTGTGGTTTAGGTTATGTTATGATGCTCACCCGTGGTACCTGCCCTGGTCGTGTGCCATGAGGTAGTCTCCGTTTTCCGCGGCGGGGGCCGGCAGCAGGCACTCGTGACGGAAGCGGTCGTAGTGCGCCTCGGCGGCGTTGAGGGTAAAGTGACTTTTGTTGGCGTTCCGATGGCGAGCAATACCGTCCCCGGAGCGGTGCTCTCTGCTCGCATCCTCGTACGGCGAACGGTCGACGCCCTCGCTGCGGCAACGCCGCCGCAATATTCTCGCCGGACCACGCGCTGTGGCCGACCAGTCTACCACCGATCCCAGCGGATCACAAACGTCGAACCCGACTTCGTAGCTTGGGCACGCTCGCCTGCTATCCATATCCGACCTTACACGCAAACCATCGTCGAACGTCCACATTGAACGTGCACCACTAATTTCACTGCTAATTTACACAAAACTGGTGAAACATGAACTTATATCAGCGTCGACGAGGCCCGCAGGCGACAGGTGACAGATCGCCTTTCAACGACAGCGAAACAACGTGCCAGCCTCCCGCCAAAATTGAAAGAAAACTTTGTTCCTTTTACAAAAAACTACAACGGACCTCCAAGATGGATCGCGGATGACGCTTCCACATTGTCTCACACTTGTAACGTTAATTTAATAACGTGCGTATCACGAGTAATGGCGAACGTAGGTGATGTGATCCATTCATTCAATATTTTTATGTGATTTCTGTTATGAATTGACGATAAACAACAACAATAGACCACGAGTTCGCATTATCGATTGAAAAGTATCCTGCACGCCTTGTATTATGAAAACTGCATTATCGATTGACCCGAAAGAATTATAGAAAAGAATTCGAAAACACTTGTTAATTAATCTTCTTTCCGCACATAATTTTACAACTTTACCAATCCAGACTTACTTGCACCTAGTTTCTGTGCATTCTTCTGTCTCGCTTGTACTATAGGACTATTTGTAAGTGGAAACGAGACTTCCGATTTTCAACTTTGTCATTTGTCCAGCCTGTTTGTACGGTTATTCAAATAATTTTCATTGAAGTTCCTAAATGACTGAACTAAAGCTTAGTGTACATTTGTACACGTAGTTGTGAATTGAAACAAATTATACATGAGTCCTATGACCTAAAAGCCTTGTTGTAATTATTTATTTTAATTATTTATTCTTAGTTAGGTTTGTTTTTTTTTTTATTGCATTGAATGGCGAGACGAGCATGCCGTTCGCCTGATGGTAAGCGATGCGACCGCTCATGAACAGTAGCAAAACCAAATAACATCTTGATTTACAAAGCAATGCTTGTCATTCCACTGCGCTCGCCATCCTGAGACACAAGATGTTAAGTCTCAATATGTCCAGTAGTTACTCTGGCTACAATCCGAAACACAACACTGCATTTAAACTGCTGTTTGATGGGAGAAATAGACATTGCGGTGGTACCCACCCAGGCAGCCTCTCACATATGAGAGACCTACCACCAGTAAAGGTTAGGTAGGTTTGTGGTGTAAAAAACTAAATTTTAATTTATTATTTATTGGAATTCCGTATTTTACTTCGCTTTAAAAGTGTTTTTTTTTTAATTCAATTAGTTTTAACGCGTATGTGTGGAATGCAAGCAAGTGTCCACTTGAAAACGATGAACTAAAGAAACTATTGGTCAAAATTTGGTCCTAATGTCATGTTTTTAAAGCCAATATAAAGAGCTAACCGTAATAAAACTATACAAATAATTGAAACTGAAACAGTATACATTTTAAGTTATCCAAATTAACAATTAACTATTTGCGCCTCCGTTACAATTTTCAAATAAGTTAATAGATGACTATGGATCCCTCAGACTACGAACAACCAAACTAATTTAGTCACTGCCAGTCACTGGCCACTGCTATCAGATTCAATCAAATATAGTGTATACCTTGCTTTATTGTGACGTTACAAAGTTGAGTAGGCTGTAAAATCGCCGATTTGAATAGAATGTCAACCAATTTTAATAAACTGAATGGATTTCGTGCCTTAGCTTATAGCAAGACGGGATTGAGCCTTGAGGACCAATGATGAAGAAACTTAAACTTTAACTTACCTTGGAGATAAATAAAGAAAATAATTCAAAAATTCCAATTTCTAATTCTATTGTCATTATGTTACAGATATTCAATTGTCTATTCAAAATTAACGTCTAAGATTAAACAGCAACCAACAGTGAATTTCTATGCTTCTGCTATTCTCAATTTGTGTTCCACTTCTGTCATGACTATTTGTGGATTACGAGATTGAGAGAGAATATAATATTGGAAACTTGGAATGTAATGTTCTAATTGTAGACTGCGGCTTCATTAATCTGTTGGCATTGCGAAAGCCCATGTGCAGCAATGACTGCTTATACTGAGGCGGTACGCCTATATAGTTTATTAATGTACTCTTTGCTTTAAGCAATAGATAAACTTCTGCTAACAATACTAAACCATTAAGAGCGTTTATACCCTGCACGCGCTTTTTGGCTTAAAATGTTTTAGGCTTTAAATGGCAATTTAGAAGCTTAAGATATCCTTAACCACTAAATATAAGATGAAAATAAAAATATTATCAGACTAATAAGACCCTTATGGAGAGATTTTGCTGAGAAAAATAATCTTTTTGTGTTTAGTTCCTGAAAAATAAAAATTTAAACAATGCGAAATTATTCAGAAACTCTCGTCAAGAACAATGTCAAGAACATATTTTTTTTCACCCACTTATCGTACATAATTTTTTATAACAATTGCATATTATAATAGAAGAACATCTTATCAATAAATTACCATTTTTATATTTCAACAAAATTAGTTTTCATGTTTTCTACAAATATTTTAAAAACCACTATAAAACACGCTGTCCGACGTGGATCAAATCAGACCGCCGCAAGGCCTTCTAGAGGGAGGACGTATCGCTCGTCGCTCCGGCCTGGCTGCAGTCGATTATGCCGCGCGTAGTAAAAATAGCCACGCGCGAAATGCGATTACCATATCTTAGTACTTTGGTAGTAAAATATTTAATTATTTTTATTACCTACAATCATCGATATCAATGTTACACTAGATAAGACGTTCTTTGTAACAAACGTGTCTCACCCAAGTGCGGTGCATGCACCGCACACGAATCAGTCTGCCGCGTGACGGCTGCGCAATAGTACGCCTCTTTGTTTATATTTATAAGTAATTTAATTTGACTTTTCCCCGTCAAACCGACAGCGAAGTTTTCTGAAGTTACAATATAATTAAAGAATACAACGTAAGTGATATAATATTGCAGAATTATGCCGATAATACAGATCTTTTAGATATTAATGGATTAAATATATTTTAGAGCTCGTTAAAATACAAGGTGAACTGCTTAATCTATATCTCATTTCCGCGCATAAAAATTGCCCGTCGAGTGAGAGAGACGAACTACATAAGATATAGATTATTCAAGGGACATTCATATCAGAGGACCAAATAGGCATAAACTATTCGAATACATTACAAATACAAATATGTTTGAAGAATGTAGTTGCAAATTGATTTCAGTATTTTATTTTAATCATATGTTGTTAATTAATAACTCAAAATATGTGTGTTGTATGTATGTTTTGAAACAGTGGATAGTATTTAGACCCCATTTCTTAATATGAATTACTTAATGGACTATTCGAACCCATTGTCATTGAAGACTAATATCATTTTTAAATTATTTTATTCTTCCGCGTCGGTTACGAAAAAAGGAGATCTCTAAATTTTTCAGAATTATTGGAACGGATATAAGTGGCTATCATGAAAATATATCTATATTTGTTCAATTCATCTTCGATACGAAGATTTCAGTTATTCCAAATGCGGTAGTCATTTTTGTAAACTTCTGGTGTACCATTCCTTTTGTTTATTAGACTCGAAAAAAGTTTTATCAGCTTGTTAAAAATTCATAAATGTTATTATAATAAATGTCAGACTGATTTTATACTGATTGTCTGCTTGCCAGACTTGTACACATGTCAAGAGTATTTAATTTCATTTACATTATTTCCATGAATTATTCACGTAAATAAAAAAAAAACATTACAAATATATTATTGCTATGACGTTATTTATACTTAGGCAGTATCTTAGGCAAAGCTATTATTGTCATGAACTTTCTTGTCTGTTTAATCTAATATAATCTTTGATCATAATTTGTAATATTCAAGTAAACGTACTAGATGTCGCTACTAAGCTTTTGACAAATACGGGACAAATAGTTACTATGACGCGTCTCGTCTATCGGTAGAATATAAGTCAATGCCTACAATGATTTTGTAGTGAGTATAAATTATGTTTCAGGTAATATAATGGGACGTAATTCCGAGGCTAAATGATGTTATGTATTGTAATATAAAATTCAATATATTTCGTAATTGTAAGGGGTTGTAAGGCCCCTAAAGCTGAAAACATATTGTAGGTTTTTGTCTTACGCATAGAGTAAAGAAGCGGCCATAAATACTAGAGCAACGCGTCTTACAGCGATCTGAACAATAGATTCTTTTATTGTGTAATAATGATAATAATGTCCAATAGTAGTAATGATAATAATGTCCAATGTAATTAAATTTGAAGAGAGAAAAAATAATGGTTTCTCCGTGCACCACAGCGCTTTTGAGTGATTTGAGATTGTGGACAAACTTGAGTTTACACAACAATAGGTTTTGTAAATATGGCTACCAGCTTTTTAAGCCAAACTAATATAACATTGCTTAAAACTTACAATTAAATTAGAATTTATAATACGTACAAGGTATAATTTTTTTTATTCAATCTGGATACAAATTAAAATTGTTGAATACAATTTGGACATTTCTAATTATTTACATGAGGTGTTGCTGGTAATCTAACTTGACTTAACAGAAATAAACACCGCAGTTCTTTGACCAGTTGTTTGTAAATACTAGACTGGACGTAATTGACAGCCTCCGTGGCGCAGTTGGTTAGACGCCGCCTGTGAAACGAGAGGCCACGGGTTCGAGCCCCGCACCGAGACAAATGTTTGTGAGACCCAGTAAGTATTGGTCTCGGGTCTGGATGTTTGAGAGACCGAAAAGTCTCTCGTAGTTCCCGATACCCACGACACAACACTTAATTGATCTTAATGTGGGGTCAGGACTATGTATGTGACTGTTAAGTGTATTTATTTATTTAATTATCAGTAATTAGCCAAAAGTTCGTCTGTGCGTTCATTTAAAAAATGGAAGAAAAACGATCAGAGTATGTGCGTAATAGAGAAATTATTTATAATGTTAAATGTAAAGAATACAAATATGCTTACTTAAAGTAAGAAGTATGGGAACAAATAGTCAGTACCTATTTGTACTAAAGATAATAAAGTATCATACTAAAGATAACGGAGTAATTTTTTATACAATCAAATATTAAGTTATTGATGTTAAAATTTCAAAATACACGCGCTGTTTTAGGAATTATAATAGGAAAAAGTTAACCTTGTTATTTGTCTTCAGGTAGTCTCTTTTTTGTTTTCTTCTAAAATGACACTGGTAGTAGAAATATATAAAAAAAGACAACAAGAACAAGACGTGTGCTCGAAACACGATCTTGCCTACTTTGGAATTCACACATTTTATACATAAGTATTTTTAATATGTGTACACGGCATTGTTGCTTAACATTTTTCCACAGTAAATTTATTCTCAATATGTAATCTATGTTTGTGTACAGAATTTAATCAATCACAGTATTATATAATTGATTGATGTGTGATTTAATGTTAATTGAATCATTGTTTTTGACAATAAAACAGTTGCAAACTCGAATGTGATAGTACCACAGGTTATCACAGATAAGAACTGTTTATAATAAGCGCCAACTAGGATTGATTTCATTTAATAAAATATTATATTATTTATTTGTTTATATAGAGATGAGATAAAGACAAGATAAAGAGTACTTAAAAATCGACTCTTCCATCCCTAAAAGCTTAGTCATTGGCAGACGAGAAAACCGTCCTTTGTCAATGAAATTAAAAAAATAAAAACGTACGTGGGCCCTCTGACGACCCGTACGAACCATGTAAGATGTGCTCTTTACCATAGTTTTGTACTCTTTACTCTATGCGTAAGACAAAAACCTACAATGTGTTTTCAGCTTTACATTTCAATTGAATATTTGAAGCGCACGGATCAAAGTTGTTTGAGCCGATTGTATAGCGAGCCGACGCGACGCGACGCGGCAGCTCTACGCACACAGCTTTGGTCGCTTATGTGTGCGTGAAATTAACGAAGAAATACCAATGCACTATCCAGTACAGGAGTAACAAAGGACTTCAGATTTCTGCAATTACGTCACTCCCAATTTAGATTCGAACCTGTTACTCGTAAGTTGCTGCAACCCACAAATTAGCCGCAACCATTGGACTAAAAGTACTATTCTTATATATCCGCAAACATACTGATTTTATCTGGGGGCACGGCAGTGCCCCCTCCAAGTCGAGCGAAAAAGCGGCACAGTCGTACCATCCTTTTCTCGAAGCAATTCATACCATTTTCAACCCCCCATAACTTCGTTGCGTTTAAAGCAAGAAAGCTGAATTTTAGTTACTAAGTAGGCATGATGTAAACACGGTATATTTAAAATTTCATTCAATTTGAACCAGTAGTTTAAGAATTATAACTTGTCAAACTTTCGTAATTTTGTCACTCACTGACTGACTGACCGATCATCAAAAGTCTAAGGCACTTCTAGCAGACATACAACCTTCAAATTTATAATATAATTAGTATTTAGTGTCTAAATTAAGGGAAAATTTAAACATTTTATAATTTCTGTCCAGTTTTCTAGATACACCAACTGCGTGAATAACTTTGTAATCCCATATAAATGTATAGGATTACAAAGTTATATTTGCAGTATACTTGGCCAGTAGCATTATGTATAAATTGTACGATACATTATGTTTTCATGCGATGGCCAAGTCGATCTATTTATTTAAAACGTAAAGAATTTTTAATATTGATATGATAATGACTTATGTAATAACTTTATACAGAACGTCCCTGAAGCAAGGACTAAATAAATTGATAGACTTGGTATTAGATGGATCTCATAACTTTTTGCGGTAGAAAAACTGAGCTGCGAGACTTGGTATTTTTTTACAGGATTGGCTTTTCACCAAAAATATTGTGATTATAGCAGAAGTACACTTCTAAGATTATACAATACTTACATGTTCCCGCCGAAACAAATTCCGCATCCATTGCGTTTGGGTATTGTAGTAAATAAAACACATTTTCGGAGAATCAGTATTCTTTTTTTACACAGCAGTAATTCTAAAACCTTACAGCTGATGAATTTATACTTAAAATATAATACGAATCTGACTCTTTTACTAAGTTATAATTATTTCAATAAAAATTAATCTGTGAGAATATTATATTCATTTTCCCGCTTTATAAAATGTACGCTACCATAACGTAAGAGTGCGTCTTCCACTAAAAACAAATCATGGAATTTTTAAACTTACATTCTACTAGCCTATTATTATTTATTCCAATATTACACAGGGGTAATACCATTTAAGTCATTTCTCCTGGCACTGCGGAAAGCGAAACCTATCTTGCCAATAATTTATAAAAAGAATCAATTCATTAATTATGACATTATTTCGCTTTGCGTATTTACAAAATTGAAATTATCAGAAATAAATTCTTCAGACCCAGTATAAGGAAACATTAGACCTTCAAATTTGAGACGATCTTTATTTATGACATCGATAACTGGACGTAAAATGATAAATTAGATAAAAACGAAAAATGTGATATACATATATATTCTTTAAACTAGTACCATTAACTGTACATAGAATAAACAGTCCCGCACAGAAAACTTACATCTAAAACATTGCAACTTTATAAAAAAATTTAATCTATGATAAACTATTTATCATTAAAAAATAATGTTCGATCGTCCCTTACGTAGACTGATATACAAGTAGAAAAAATATACAATGTCACCGTGAATCACAACGCAGGTGTTCTGAGCCCGTATGCCAGTGTGGCCGAGTCGATTTACCGATTCGGCTGGAAGAGTCGCAGTATATTTCACGTCCATGCTCATAATTTCTAGCCAACTCAAAACTGCCATGTAATCTGTAATGAAGGTAAAAATTTAAAATGTCATCATTAATAACTTTTTAAGGCCTAAAGCTGGGTACAAATGTGAGTAAGTACATGCGATAGACTTGCACGACCTCGGGCAAGTATGGATGTGTGCTAGTCTCAACACAAATGCTCAAAGCCAACCAAAATATACTATTTTTTTTTTATTGCATTGAATGGCGAGACGAGCAAGCCTTTCGTCTGATGGTAAGCGATACGACCGCTCATGAACAGTAGCAACATTCCACTGCGCTCGCCATCCTGAGACATAAGATGTTAAGTCTCAATATGTCCAGTAGTTGCTCTGGCTACAATGTCCTTCAATCCGAAACACAACAGTGCATTTAAGCAGTGTTGTTTCACGGGAGAAATAGACATTGGGGTGGTACCTACAGATGGCCTCTCACATATGAGAGACCTACCACCAGTTCTCAGTCTATTCGAGCAAGATTCTCTCGAAAAGTTTTAAAGCACACTAAACATGTTCTACGAGAAAGTTTTTACGTGTAGACGCAGGGTCAAGCATGTACGTATGTGTGTACCTATCATAAGGTTTCTCATAATCGCTTTTTCGAAATTTGTCTCAGGATGGTGTTTCACATGCAATTTTCAATGTCATAGTATAATGATTTGGCACGAGTGTTAAACGACTGTAATTATTATGATTTTTTATTAAACCAAAAATATATTGGGATAAATTATGTAACTTCTAAATATGATGTATACAGGGTATCTCAAGACTGCTACCGAAAACGAAGCCGGGTGATAGTTTAAGCGACTTCAGACACAATGCAACAGAAAAAGTTGCAAAAAAAAGCGACAATTTTTTTTTTTGTTATTTTTTTCCTATGGTCATATTTGGGTGGTAAATACATTTTTTCCTAAAATAATAGTGTATGCCCTTTTACTTATAAATACTCTAAGGTATAAAAGAGCTTAAATTATTATTTTAGCAAAAACTATGGATTTACCACCCAAAAATGACGATATTTAAAAAATCATAAAAAATAATTGTCACGTTTCTATGTGAAATTTTTAATTGCATTGTGTTTGTAGCCACTAAAACTACCACCCGGCTTCGTTTTCGGTAGCAGTCTTGAGATACCCGGTATAACGCGGTAGCTTGTAAAAAAAGATGACAAGTACAAGTTGAAATAAGGATGCAACTGAAGTATGTACCTTAGCTAGTGAGAAGCGCGATATTGATCTCCTTGACCATCTTAACGCGGTGCAGCATCTTGGCGAGCGCGTTCCTAGACAGCGGCTGCGTGGAGTACCACACGGGCGAGTCAGGCACGCACGAGCGCTCCGGCTGCAGGTAGAACACGTCGTTGCGCGTGCGCACAGACTCCGGACTGAAACGCATCGTGCTTGTGTTTACTATTTATTGTTCTATGTCGTTTATGGGGCGTTATAGGTGAAGCAGACTATGGAATGAAATTGAGGTTATGATATTCAAGACATGAATATTTTTTTAAAATTGAGACACAATTGTTCAGATATAGGATTTTATAGAAGCTAGTTGATTCACTGAAGGGAATGTAATGTTTTAAGAACATTTTATGTTGTTTTCTTATTTTGAATCAGAATGCAATTATTTTTTTTTGGCGCTGATTGATATTAATTTATCAAATAATCAAAATAACTTGAAAGAAAGAAAGAAGAAGAAAGAAAAATAGTTTTATTTGCCACAAGCATTAAAAACTTGCATTTTATGCAACTGAAATTTAAATAGATATAATAAATTTTCACTTACCATTTAGAAATGTAAAATTCATATAATTTGACAGGACAGCGGAGTGGATTCTCCTCGTTTTCTTGTTGTTCATATACTTTCTTTTTTCTTGAATTTGCTTCTGTAATTTAAAAAAAGCATTGGTGGTATGCTGCAAGTATGCTGACAAAAAAGGAAAAAATCATTTATATAAATGGTCATGTGTGGATTTTGAACTTACCTAAAGCTGACTGAGGTGGATAGAATCGTAACAGAACATTTCTCGAGCCTGGTACTTTCGCCTGACCAGGCTGATTAGGATTTCGTTTCCAATGTTTCATTATATGTGAAAACGATAGCTGCATATGCTCATCAACCGTCTGTAAAAATATCATATTTTAAAAAACATCAAGCGAGGTATCTTCTGTATTAAATTGAAGATAAGTAATACAATATGAACTTACGACTAAATTAAAATGTTTTGTATTGAAGAACATGAGTGTTGACAGTAATACGTGTGGCGAATGCGCTCCCAACTGTTTGCTTTCCCATAAATGTTCCTCTTCCACTCTAGTTACGATGTATTCTGCAAACAATACACTAATTAACAAAATACAATGAGATATATTCATTTATTTAAGTACTAGCTGTGCCCGCGACTTCGTCTGCGTGGAATTTAACAAAAAAGTTAATTAGTTTTTTTTTGTTTTTGCATTTTTATTTTAATTATCGACCTTTGTAACGAAACCATACCACGATCTAATTCTACGGTGGCGCCATCTCTTAGCGAGCGGCGGTAAACTCCCGTTACACATTTATTTTCAGTTTTTTGTATTAGCTTTATTGGAAAATTTCTTTATAGACAATATTTTGAAAATGTGATATTGATTCGTTGGTGGGAGGCGCCCGACGTGACGGTCCAGTGGTGGCAAGCGCGTGAGCTGCGCGCGGGTATCGCAACATTACTTTATTTTTCTAAAATAAATGTAGCCTAAGTTACTCCTTGTTATATCAGCTACCTGACAAAAAAAAAGTCCCGTCAAAATCGGTCCAGCCATTTCAGAGATTAGCCGGAACAAACAGACAGACAGACAAAATTTTTTAAATTATCATTTTCGGCACATGTATCGTGTATACTATAACGATATGTAGTTGGAATTTTTTTTTAATTTTCGCTCTTAAAACAGACACTTCAATTTTATTTATATCTATATATATAAAAGAAAGTCGTGTTAGTTACTCCACTTATAACTCAAGAACGGCTGAACTGACTTGGCTGAAAATTGGTGGGGAGGTAGCTTAGAACCAGGAGAAGGACATAGGATACTTTTTATCACGTTCCCGGTTTCCCGAGTTTCTATTAGCTTATTAACATTTTCTCATACAAAATGTTCATGGGTTCGTAACTGTCAAACATTTAATGTTCATCCCGTCGATACGGTAAACTCTTCCCTCAAATGAAATAACGTATTTAAATAAAGGTTTCGAATCGACAACATATATCCATAATATTCGATTAATGGCGTATTTTAGGTTTTAAAGATGTAAATTAATGACGTTAATAAAAAGTGATTGACATTTAAATTGGTTGTCAAATATTTATGCATGCGTTTAGAAATTAATAGACAATTAAATAAATAATATTCACACGTAAGAATATTTAATTCTTTTCAAGATATAATGTCACTCGAAAATGAAAAATCTTTCTTAAAATAGCAGTTTTAGATATGGAGAATATTGCAGGGGTTCTCAAATTAAGCGTTGCCTGTGTGTTGTGAAACCAGTGAAATATAATTGTTATTACATTAATTGTGAGTGTCAGTGTGAGAAAGTGCTAATAGTGTATGTTTGTGTGTGTGTGTGTTATATGTTATATGTTTACTTTTATCACGATTTTTTACAGTGGCTTTTTGTTCGCTATATCTTCTTCTACCTGGCGTTATCCCAGCCCGTGCCAGGGTCCGCCTTCCGGCAAATTCTCCTCCATTTCGCCCGATCTTCGGCATCCTCAATAGTAAGGCCATTGACCCTCATATCTTCCTTGACGACATCGAGCCAGCGCTTCTTGGGTCTACCCCGCGGTCGAGGTCCGGGAATATTGAGACTCAGGCATACATTACCGACGTACTCCTGCGGTTTCCTTAGGACGTGACCATACCATCTCAAGCGGGATTCCTGGAGTTTATCAGCCACATCGCGGACACCAAGACTGCCACGGATGTGCTCGTTACGGATTTTGTCCAAACGCGTAACGTTGCACATCCACCGCAGCATCTTCATCTCCGCGACGTGGACCTCCTGGACGTGCCGCTTGAGGGCAGGCCACGTCTCAGAACCATACAGGAGCACCGGCCGCACGATGCTTTTATAGATGAGACCCTTGAGCCTCATCGGCATTCTGCGGTCGCAGAGTATGCCCGAGACCTCCCTCCACTTAGCCCAAGCAGCGCTTATACGGGCTTTGACGTCAAGGTCGATGTCACCGGACTCATGCAGTACGGACCCAAGGTACTTGAACTTGTCCGTCTTCACGGCAAGTTCGTTCCCTATCACGATGCTTTGGGGGTCCGTACTCCCGCAAGCCATGTACTCGGTCTTCGCCACATTTAACTTCAGACCACCGCTCTCGAGCGTCTCCTTCCACCGGTTGACCTTGCGCTCCAAAAGTCGCCGGTCCTCCTCCACCAGTGCAATGTCATCGGCATACATCAACAACCAGGGCGCAGGGTCCTGGATGTGAGACGTAATGGCGTCGAGCACAACACTGAAGAGGAATGGACTCAGCGCCGAGCCTTGGTGCACACCGACATCAATCGGGAAAGGATTCGTATCGCCAACGGCGGTCCGAACGAAGGACTCGGATCGGAGGTACATGTCTCTGATAATGTCCACATAGGCTTCCGGTATCCCTTTCACCCTCATCGCCCACCAGATTGCCTGTCGCGGCACACAGTCGAAGGCCTTCTGCAGGTCCAAGAAAGCCATGTGCAGTGGCGTCTTCTTCGCCCTGTATGCCTCGCCGAGCATCCTGAGTGCAAATATCGGGTCGGTAGTACCACTGCCAGGACGGAAGCCGTATTGACACCCAGAGACTGTACACTCTTGGCGGAGCCTGGACTCGATGACGCGTTCGAAGAGCTTCATGGTATGACTCATGACCTTAATGCCACGATAATTACCGCATTCCTGAACACAGCCTTTACCCTTGTACACGGGAGTTATCACACTCAACCGCCATGAGTCAGGCATGTTTTTGGTATTCAGGATGCGGTTAAATAACGCAGCAAGAAGCTCCACACCATGAAGCTCCAACGACTTCCACGCCTCGATCGGAATATGGTCAGGCCCTACCGCTTTCCGGTTCTTCATGCGACGAAGACTACAGAGAACTTCTTCAGGTGCAATAGGTGCAATAAGACCTTGGTTCGGGGGCAATTCAGGGTAGGACACTCCCAAAGGTATGGTGTTAAATAAACCGTGGAAGTAAGAGCGCCACCTCTCCTTCACCGCGCTAGCCTCACATACCAAGGCGCCTCGGGAATCCTTGACACATCGACATTTGGTAATGTCGAGTGTCGCCTTTTCCCGAGTCTTTGCGAGTCGATAGATGAGCTTTTGACCCTCCACAGTCTCCAACTTCTCATACAGAGGAGTCAGAGACTCGTGTCGGGCCTTGGCCACCGCTCGCTTTGCAGCGCATTTGGCGAGGTTGTACGCAGCGCGGTCTTCAGGAGAGTTAGTCGCTTGCCACTTTTTGAAGAGTGTCTTCTTCCTGAGAATTGCCTCCCGGACTGTCCCACTCCACCACCAAGTCTCCCTGTTAAGGGTGCGACCGCCCTTAGTTGTTCCGAGCTTCGACTTCGCAAGGGTGGTGATTGCTGATTGAATGCCGCCCCACAGTTCCCCCACATCTTCGATCCCCATACTATTTTCTAATAAGGGGATCAAAGCTTCGCGGAAACCATGCACAGCAGGTCCATCCAGCAACCACCACTTTATCCTTGGTGCTCGATACTCGGTCACTTTGGGTTTCGGTGTTACCTTCACATCCATAACAAGGAGACGATGCTGTGTCGTGAGACATTCTCCCGGGATAACCTTGCAGTTGGTCACTTTGCTGATGTGGCATCTCCTTATGAGCAGGTAGTCAATTTGTGTTGAGTGGGGCCCACTTTTGTATGTGATGAGATGTTCGGGTTTCTTTTGGAAGAACGTATTCACAACGGCCAGGTCTGCCACAAGGCAGGCTCTGAGAACAGAGTCCCCCTCTGCGTTACGTGCGCCAAAACCATAGCCGCCATGAACACGCTCATTCTCCCGACGGTCCTCACCTACATGCCCATTCAGGTCCCCACCCACCACAATGCTCTCGGATTGGGGCAGATTACGCATAGTATCATCAACAAGGGTCCAGAAGGCTTCTTTCTCCGACTCCGAACAACCAGCTTGCGGGGCGTAAGCACTGATCAAGTTGGTAACAACCCCCTCAATCATTACTTTAACCCGCACAAGCCGGTCACTCCGTCTGTCGACTTCAAGAATACTCTCCCGAACGCTCGAAGACAACACTACGGCAACCCCATTCCGGCCAGTGGGAGATCCACTGTAAATCAGCTTGTAACCCTGCCCGATATCCCGAGACTTGCCACCCTTCCATCGCGTCTCTTGAAGAAACGCGACTTGCACCCGACGTCTCTCGAGAACATCTGCAAGCTCTCGGCATTTACCGGTGAGAGAGCCAATGTTCCATGTGGCGAAACGGAGCTTGGTTGGTACTCGCGTCTTTGGCCGCGCCCGTACCGTGCGCGGTAGCCCTTGTCCACTTGTCACAGGCTTAGGGCGATGGGCCTGCGCGTCGTTTTGCGGCGACGCCCTAGCCGTATCAAGACTGTTCCCTTTTTCCATGTCATTTGATATGACGGAGCTTTTGGTATTACGTGGGGCGACCTGCCGTCTGACCCCCGCAACCCATAAATTGTTTTGTTCGCTATATGAATATTATTTTATTCACTGATAGAAATATTATATATTTTGAAATGTTATGCCGAAGAAAATCGAAACCACTGAAGTTATTTCTAAGAAAATTAATATTTCATCTCTTTATTACTAACAAAAAGTAATGGCGTAATATTTATGGGTAAACAGCATAGTAGAGGTGAAAGAAGGTATGGAATATTTCAGGGATAATCAAAATCGCTGAAGTGTTTAATGTCAAAAATTTATAAGGAACACCATTTGGATATGTTGAAACGGGATATAATAGAGTGGGAGGTACGGGAGAGGACTGGGTTAGCTGACAGATTTGATAGGACGAAATGTAAATGCACGGTATAAGACGGGATGGATAATGAAGAGAAAGGACGGGACATATCGGGAAGTGACTACATAGACGGGATAGGACATGTTTTGGTGTACAAGAGCTTATACGAAAAATAACATGTGTTTGGTGTGAAATAAAATAAAAAAAATATCTGCATCCAGGCAAAGATAGGTCGGGCTTTTTTGCTATGTTAAATAATTGAATATAATATTAATCATATAATAACTAAGCCATAGCGAAGCGTGGTCGGGTCGGCTATGGTATCTTTTAATTGTTTTCAATGAACGTCGTCGGAGTAGTAACAGTGTTATAATATATCCGTAGCAAAATAATGATTTAAATCTGGAGAGATGGGATAGAATAGAATATAAGGTGGATAAAATGGGACAAGCAGTTTAGACAAGGGCTGTCATGCTGATTTTAATTAAAGTATGGACTGGAATCTGTATTTGCACCCAGGCGAAGCCGGGCCGGGCCGGTGTATAGATAAATTAAAATCAGAAATTTTGATGAGCAAAACTAAAATGTGAAATGATTGTATTTTCTTTGTTTAGTACTCGTAATAAATACAACAAAAAACTTATCAATAAAACTTACGTGAATCGTTATACAAAACTGAAAACTTTCTCGCCACTTCGTCCAAACAGTCCGTGAATTTCTCGTAATATGGATCCGTAAATATGTTGTCTATCCTACCATTCTCGAAGAGATATTGTTGTATTCCTGCAATATGTAAAAATAAATTAAACATTGATTTAAAATATATATCCTCCAAGATATTATTAGACAAATAATATCTATAATAATTTATTTATTTGAACAAAACACAGGTAGTTGAATTTTGTATTTTGAATTTGCAATAAGGCTAACACAATTCAAACAATTAATGATAAATTTCTCGTTTCACATGCTTAATATCAATCCACAAGCAATTCAATTTATTCTGGACACACCTAAAAATTATCTTGTATAAAATAACATCAAAATTAACGTACCTAAAACCAAATAATAAATAGTGTCTGGTGCGTATTCACTGCCGTTCGGTTTTCGCACCTCCTTGACAAACAAGCACAGCGAGTAGTTGAGCTCGTCAGCAGTCAGCTGCAGTATCTCAGACTTGAACGGTTTCCGTCGAATCGAACTCTTCTCTATTTCAGCGTTCTTCGTCATAACCCATTGTTTCCACGCGTTCACGCCGAATGTGTACTGCAAAGGAGATAATGTGTTAAAGACCATAAGTAGTAGGTACTTTTGTTGTAATTAACTTGTAGTTTTTATTGTTATAATTTATGACAGTTTTGTTAGAATGAAATCTTTTAAATTTTACGAGACAAGAGGCTAGTTTCATACATTTTTATTTATAACGGAAGGTTACGTTACGCATAATCAAAATCAGAAAGAATTTTAAAATCCGTTAAGTAATAAGCAAGTTATAAATATATGAAAGTTGGTAGTAGGAGTGATAGAAAAGGATGCAACATGCACGGCGTGACGTCATCTTCCATAAGGTGCACGCGTGCGAAAGAGACAACGAGTGTCCCCACCGTACTATTAAATGTATTAATATCTCAGTCATTTCATTTCAAAAATCCTGATGTAGGTATGTATTCTCGAAAATGAGAAAATATTTTCATCAGTCATAGTTATTAGTACAATGATATATGGAGCAGATAGAATAATACATATCTAAATTAGTTATTAAGACTGGGCGACTTTTGGCTGTCCAAAAGGATTCAAGGATTTCCTCTCTATCCTCAATGTAAATCCGAGTTATAATAAAAAAACTGCCACCCATTATTATCCATAACAATTGAATCACAGATGAATTGTTGGCCCATGAAATCGTGAGGGGTGCGGGAAGAAAAAAAATAGGAAGAGGAAAGTGTATTAGAGGTTCGTAAAATATTGCGTGATATACCTTGAGACACATATTAGCATCAGGTTTCTCGACCGGCTCGCGCGGCGGGTCCGGCTGCGGCGGCGGTTCCGCGCGGCGCCGCTTGGAGCGCGGCGGTCGCGCGGGCGCGGCGGCGGGCGGCGCGGGCCTCTTGCGTGCTCCGCCTGGCACACTAGCGCCGCTCGCACGCAACGCGGCCACCGCGCGCTGCTGCTCCAACACCATCATGTGGTGGTGGTGCATGCTGTCGCCTTCAAGACCTGTACAGGAATGTTATCGTAATCTGTTATGTCTATTAATATCGCATCATTAGAATTAGAGTGATATAATAAAAAACGCACTAAAACGGTGAACGAAAACATCGTGAGGAAACCTGCATACCATAGCAGTAGGTTCAGAGGGTTGATGTCGACGGACAAAGATCTCCTGGATCTGTTGTTACTATGAGGGTTCCGCAGGGCTTGATTCTTGGACCCTTTCTCTTTTTAATATACAGAGAGCGCAAAAAAATGGCGCACTTGCTCAGTCGGGTACAAGGGCATAATATTAATATCGTAATAAAAAAATAATATTTGGAAAATACCTATCCGTTTTGAAGTTATGACCGTTTAAAGTTTTCAGTTTAATCACCACTTTTTCGCATAAAACCAGTTGGAATAGATGAAGAACAAAATTTAAACACATACGTATTTTTTCGTTTCGTCATTAATTGAACGGTTAACGAAATATACCACGAAAACCATTTTAACAGCATCAAAACTTTCTTAGACATCGCTTTAACCGTTGTTTACAGATGGGTAAGGTCATGAACTCTTAGCTGTATAATTTATCCTTCTCTAACTTCAAAAAAGGATATTTTTTGTTTCATTTCAAATAAATCAATCAGTTAAACAGGGACGTACTCAGATTTAAGCGTCAATAAATTAACAACATAATAACTTTAGGTGCAGTTGCATCGTGTATGGATTGACTATTATTTTGTTTGTCATTATTTTCCTTAGTGTCACAAATCCAAACAGAAAGACACCAAGAAATCACATTGGTCATCGCTTAAATCATGTAAGATTGCGAATTTAATTCTAATTAGAAAAGTTTTCGTAATACCTACATAACATTTAAATTATCTAAATTATTAATATTCATTGTAAAAATAATCTGATGACACTGATTAATAAAAAATAATATTTTTAAAATGATGGCCCAATTCGGCCCTATTAGTCAAAGGAAGCCGCCGGTCATAGTGTACTTCGTCGGATCCAACGCGGCTCGATTATTCTTCCTTTGAGGTTGCCGCCGCCCTTTGTGAGCGCGAGCCGAAAGGCGGCAATGTCTTTGTCGGTAACTTTTAGCATTTTGCAAAAGAAGACCGACATCTTGAGGTGTGTTCACACTACACACTTGATATAACTTAATTTGATTAAGTACCTATTCCGATATAAAAGTTACGTTAAAAAAAAGATCTTATTGGACTGATAGAATGGTCCTTACTTGCTCAAGAGCTTATAATATTATTTAAATACCGGGTATCTCAAGACTGCTACCGAAAACGAAGCCGGGTGATAGTTTTAGTGACTACAAACACAATGCAACTAAAAATTTCGCAAAGAAACGCGACAATGATTTTTTATGATTTTTTAAATATCGTCATTTTTGGGTGGTAAATCCATAGTTTTTGCTAAAATAATAATTTAAACATTGTTATACCTTAGATTATTTATAAATAAAAGGGTATACACTATTATTTTAGGAAAAAAATAATTTACCACCCAAATACGGTCATATGAAAAAAAAAAACAAAAAAAAATTATCGCTTTTTTTGCAACTTTTTCTGTTGCATTGTATCTGAAGTCGATTTAACTACCACCCGGCTTCGTTTTCGGTAGCAGTCTTGATATACCCTGTATGTCATCAACCGATCCAGTCAGTTACAAATTGCCTATTTAATTTTGCTTATTATTGTATTTAACATTACTTTAATGTGTTTTGAAAATAATGTTACTTTAAAGTAATAAAATTTCTTCTAAATTCTTATACCTAGAGAAATGTCGTCTACCATTACAGCATAGAATTTACATATGAGACTTCTGTGAGATAAAATTAGTGAAATCAATAAACACTAACCACTAATTTACTGCACTGGAGACCCCGTGCCCTGCAGTGGCACGTATATGAGCTGATACAGTACTAATACTAATTGTTCACTTGAATTATTATGAACTCAAATAGGAAAGCTTTGTATCTAATGTGAACAGGCCTTTATCTTTCAAAAATCAAAATAATAATTTATTTTTTATTAGTTGGATTCGGATTGCGATCGCGTGTGCATGTATTAGTCGTGTGCATATTATTGTAAATTCGTTTTCAGTTATTTTGAGTAAATTTTATTAATTTCACTATGCTTTGAATATTACCCAATTTGATAGAATTTGATGTAACTTGTGTTATGTGAAATGTAAAAGAAAAAGTGATTTGTGCTACCAAACTGTGACAGTGTTTTCGTGCGGGTTTTGGCGGATCCTGCGCTTCCATCCTTGCCTATCAAGGCTATCACGGTTTACATTACAAGGTCAGTTAACTATTTTAGTGGTCATTAATGACAACTAACCAGCCCATATGAGTCACCGACGGCCTCCGTGGAACAGTTGGTAAGAACTGCCTGTGAAATGAGAGACCGCGGGTTCGGTTTCTGCCCCGAGACAAATAATTTCCATGAACCATAATTATTTTTCTAATCCCCGCGACACAAGATTTGTATCTTAGTGTGGGGTTAGTACCCATGTATGTGACTGTTGATAGTATTAATTTAATATCCTTTTTATGTACCCTGAGCGTTATGTACACAATCGCACGACTTATAAGTAAATAATGAGCTATGCTTATTTATTGTTGAGTGTCTACCGTTCAGTTGTAAGGTTCAATCACTTTAGCGTAATGTGTTAAGGGTTAGCATATGTAAGGTTAGTTTTTTTTTTCTCGGCATCTTTCTTAATATTCGCTAGCGCCATGCAAATCCGTATTAATTAAGATGCCTTCACCATATACTATAATGTATATTAGCAGGTGCGCCGTTTTCTTGTCCACCCTGTATATTAATGACTTGCCTTATTTAATAAGGGATAAATGTGAGGTAGTGTTTGCTGATGATACTTCATTAATATTTAAAATTAAACGACATCAATCAATTCTTGACGAAGTAAACCACACTCTCTCAAAAATAGTACATTGGTTTGGCATTAACAATTTACTGTTGAATAGTCAAAAACTAAATGTATTCGGTTTGTAACACCTAATGTCAAAAAAGTTAATGCCAACATTTTTATGAATGGGGATGTGTTGAGCCTTGTGGAGACTACTAAGTTCTTGGGAATCACATGGATCCTAAGCTTCAATGGGGCCCCACATAACTGCGCTAGCTAAAAAACTGAGTGCTGCAGTTTTTGCAGTGGGCAAGATTCGCCAATTGACTGACATTGATACGGCTCGATTGGTCTATTTTGCTTACTTTCATAGCCTAATGAGTTACGGAATTTTGCTGTGGGGTGGTGCTGCTGACATTAATACCATCTTTGTTCTTCAAAAGCGAGTCATAAGATCTATTAATTCGTTAGGCTCCAGGCAATCGCTGAGAGAAAAATTCAAGGAAATAAATATAATGACAGCATCACAATCTGGGGACACGGCAGTGCCCCCTCCAAGTCGAGCTAAAAAGCGGCACAGACGTACCATCCTTTTCTCGAAGCAATTGAAGGGCCCTACTATATTCAACGAAACGAAGTTCGAAACTTCGGATGATCAAAGTTTATATACGATACGAATGTACCTACATAAAACTTATGGTCGTTATTGATTTATGGTCGTAACCATACGTCTAAGGCACTTCTAGCAGACATAGAACCTTCAAATTTAGAATATAATTAGTGTTTAGTGTCTAAAGTAAGGGAAAATTCAAACATTTCATAATTTCTGTCTAGTTTTCTAGATACACCAACTGCGTGAATAACTTTGTAATCCCATATAAATGTATAGGATTACAAAGTTATATTTGCAGTTAATAATCGTTGTACCCGTATATAATGGAATAATAGCTGTAGATTGGTATCTATATATATGAGGCATAACAGAAGGGGGGTATAGAGAGGGAAAAGGTGTATTCAGCCCATGAAACTGTACAACATTCCTCTCGAAAAACATGACGAAGAAAAACTTGCAAATAAATAGATTAAATAGCCCGAAAATATCAATTACCATGAAAGAAAGTACACTAATAATCAAATCCGCTATATTTGAGATAAATTAATACCTACAAAAATAAGAAAAAAACATAAGACAGAGGCTTTAAGAAAAATCGTTATTGATATTCTAAAAGTGAAAAGTACCGAAAAGGAAAAAAGTAGGACTCTACAAAAAGAAGTGAGATCCCATCAAAACATCCTGTAAAAAATTCGAAGTTTCGCTGCTCAGTTTTTCTACCGCAAAAAGTTGTGAGATCCAAGTAATACCAAGTCGATTAATTTATTTAGTCCTTGCTTAAGGGACCTTCTGTATAAAGTTATTACGTAAGTTATTATCATATCGATATTAAAAATTCTTTACGTTTTAAATAAATAGATCGACTTGGCCAGCAGCATTATGTATAAATTGTACGATACATTATGTTTTCATGCGATGGCCATATAGTCCACCCCCCTGGCATAATGCGGGTTGACAGACTAAAAAAATATATCTATAGTTCATTTATTTATATATTTGTACTTCAGATATACTGAAATTATATCATAAAGCGCTTAAATATGTGTGTAATGGTCTTATCGCTGTTTGCGTATAAATTATTATTTTATCGGAGAAAGAAATAAAGTGCTACGAGTTGAGTTGTAAAAACGCGTAGTAAAAAATATATTCTATTTCTACACGAAAGTCAAAAGTAAATAAAAAAAAGAAAATCAAAAGAAGTTAAACGTAATAATAGATTTACGCGAATATTATATTAATATGACGGATTTGGTTAAATTATTACATTTTTTAGCTTCCCAACCGTAAAATATGTAAATAATAGTTTTATTTCAATCAAATAAACACCAACTTAATATAATTTGTTACAGAAGAAATAAATACAATTTGTTACCAAAGAGTATGTACTCACCAGGCATTCCAGGATGTGAGCTAGGCGTGATGGTGTTTGCCGTCATGGCGGACTCGAGGTCGACGGGCTGGTCTTCATACTCTGTGGCCATCTTCAGCGCCATCTGCAGCATGTCTTCACCGAATGCGTTGTTGCCGTCCATCGTGCCCACGGGACTGAAGCCTTCCTCTGTGGGGAATAACATCTCAATCAATCAATCTCAATGTCTATTTCTCCCGCCAAACCGCAGTTTAAATGCACTGTTGTGTTTCGAATTGAAGGTCTTGTAGCCAGAGTAACTACTGCATATATTATTATTAAATGAATGTTAATAATTTTTTTTTAGAATAATCCAAAATTTATTTTTATGGTAAATAAGGGTACTGTGGCATTCTCACCCTGGCAACATAATATGATGTGAGTACAAAAACTGACACTAGCTTGATATTACAATTTACAAAGTTCAAAAACATCAGATATTTGACAGCCTCCGTGGCGCAGTTGGTTAGACGCCGCCTGTGAAGCGAGACGCCGCGGGTTCGATCCCCGCACCGAGAGAAATGTTTGTGTGGCTCACAAACATTTCTTCCGGGTCTGGGTGTTGTGAGACCGAAGTCTCTCGTAGTTCCTGATACCCACGACACAAGACTCGATCTTAGTGTGGGGTCCTGACCCCAGTAAGTGTAGTCCTGACTATGTATGTGACTGTTGGGTGTTATTTATTTATTTATCAGTTTAGCATCTTTTCACATACCATTTTCTTCATCTGTATCTGAATCACTCTGATCCTTCTTCTTATCCCCAGCGACCATTTCAGCCATCATCAACAGCTCAGCCTCGAACGGATCCGTCGGCATCTTATCGTGAATCTTATTTATCTCCTTCATTATACCTTTCGCCGAATTCCTAGTCGTAGGTATAAACACTGGCGTCGGAATCGGCAGGGGAATCGGAATCGGCACCGGGAACGGCAGCGACCACATCACACAAGGCACCGGGACGTATATAGGCACGGGTACTGGTATCAACACTCTTCGCTCCAAGCTAGAGTCAGTTTGGCATTCTTTAGTGCACGGATGGGGTCGACAGGACACTCCTTTTGACACCATCATGGGTTTGGACATGGTTCCCTTGTTCGCCACTTCCTGTGGGGGGAGGGTTTTGACTATGACGTGGTTGTAGATCTTGGGTGGTGGTGGTGGCGGCGGCGTGGGTGGTTTTGGCTGTGGTGGTGGTGTTTTGGGCGCCGCGGGGGGCTCTGGCTCCGGTGGGGGCTGCGCTAGTCGCTTGGACTTGGCTCTGGTCATGGATGGCATCAGCGGCGGTGGAGTTGCTAGGGATTGTACGCTCGATATCACCGGTAGGCCGCCTGTAGCACGTTGCGCTGTAAACAAAATTATGGTTTATTTACATATACTGGCTAAGAATGAGATTTGACCTTTAGCCTGTGTTTTTTAACCGACTTCAAAAAGGAGGAGGTTCTCGATTCGACTGTATGTTGCTTTTATCACCTATTCTTCTTTCTGGGTGTTTGTGAAACCGAAAAGTCTAGTTCCTGATACCCGCGACACATGACTCGATCTTAGTGTGGGGTCAGCACTATTATGTGACTGCTGGATGTTATTTATTTATTTTATTTTATAGGCGCACAGTCGTAAGTTTTTGTTCTATGAAAAGTATTACTTACAATTATTTTTATTACTTGCTGAATATGTCCGCCTGGGCACTCCTGTAGGGACAGCTTTCTGTTGATCCACTGCTTCGCCAGGAATAAGAGGTGGCGTGTGTTTTGAATATTGGGCCTGAAAACAATGCCAGGAGATTATAAGCTACTGAAAACTTTGTAATAAAAAAACTCTTTTTAAATCCTGTTTTAAAAGGATATGTCTTGGGGCTAAGGAGACACCAAGGCAGAGAGTTTATTCTTATATTTTATGTCTACATTACTCATTAAAAAAGCAGTAATGTATAAAAAAATATATAGAAATTAAAGTAATAAGGTATTTTACCTGGAAGGACATAACACATTGATACGTGCAGAAATTCCTCACAGTAGCGTCTGACATTGTTAAATGATACTGAGCCAATGCCGTTCTTTTACACATGTCGCATTTCGTTCTGAAAATAAACACTAATTTAACATTACGTAGATCAGTAAGTTAAATGTAATACAATACATCGTAATTATATTTTAATATCTGATTGGCAAATAGAAAATTGAAGCAAAAGTGTGATGAATGGATAGGAATTAGGAACCCTTTTGAACTATAACCGAAAATATATTTACAATATAAGTGTGTGTGTGAGCAATTCACACCCGCAAGAAATGACACTACAGAAAATTAGCCTACGAGATATTGAGGGAAATATTGGGTATCGGAAGTATTCGGATAATTATCAAGTTTTATATAATATCTTTGACAAGCTCAAAAAATATTCTGTATTTAAATGCAGAACATATCACAACAATACATTTCATTTATAAAAGATGAAAAAAGAAAGAAAGAGTTGTTTTCTATCACATTCTGTGCAGGCGCAGGCTAAATTCCAAATAAGGAATATTTTGGTCTCTTTTTGGTGTCGCATTTTCGTTTCATCAAATTTTCAAAAATAAAAAAATAAGCTTTACTTCAGAAACGTACCTTCTGGAAGACACCGCATTAACGGAAACCTGATAAAGATTCAAACAGTTGAGCGAGCACATCATAACCGCTTGGCCATTGGGCTGCAGACGTCTGATCATGTCAAAGTTGTATTTCTTGACCTTGCACCAGTTACAAGGTACTATGTGGCGCGTGTTGCTTATGTACACGTTGAGACACGCCTTCGAACAGAAGCAGTGCGGGTTCGAGTCCTCGTATATCGTGAAGCATTTCGATTGTTTCCTCTCGAAGTACTTTTTACACCAGCGGCATTGATCTGTAATAATTTTTAGGTGTTTATGTATGTGATTTGTAATTCTGAGTGAGCGGATATATGGCGAAGTGCAGTGTTTGTCATTGCAAAAATATTAGCACTGTTGTGTGCATTGAAATAAGATCGACAATGAAATAAACTCTTAGAAATAAGATAGCCACTGGAGATTTACTAGTGCATACGATTGCATGTGTGCAAGCAAGCGCTGCACACAATATGAAAATATTGTGGATCAATCTAGTATGCTTCTAGTTTATATTCAAATAAAAATGTCATATTTTTACACTAATTATAATTCAATAAAATAATAGATATTAACTATTAATTGCCTTATTATCGTCATCCAATGTATGTAATAATCATTTAATTATTTATGAATGTGATATTAAAGTAATGTTCATACCTGGAAATATATTGTTGACAAACTTAAAAGCTGCAAAACACGGATCTGAGCACAGTCTCTGTATTGAATCTTCGTTGACTTCTACCTCTATACTAGTGCTCTTCTCCAGCGAACACACCGCACACTTGGCCCACACCTGCTGCGGGTTCGAGCTTTTGTTCATCTGGTCAAACTTCTCCATACAAGTCTGTGAGCAGAAGTCTTTAAACTGGCCCTTATCACCCACAGGCGCCAAGAAACCTTGGTGCCCCACCGATATATCCCTCTGGCAATAACAGCATATCTTCAAACCCTTCTTAAACTCTTCCAAACATCCAGAATTACAGAACTGTCGTATATCGTATCCGAATCTCACACAATACTTCCCTAAGCTCGTGAGTTGCACGTGGTTCTTGCAATTCGCGCATCGAGCGCCGATTTTGTTCTGATACCGACCTAAACATACTTCGTCGCAAAAGTCCATCGTTTCCCAATTCAACATTTTCTCGTCAACATGCACAATTAGCGAGCAATAAGAACATCTGCGTAAGAAGGTTCGTTCTCTCTCTTCCCTGGCCGCTTGCACCATTGCAGGAGTTTTCGCCTGAATTTTGTACGCTTCATCTAAATATTTGTCTGTCGCATTACTTATCACCTTCAGTTTAAGTAACGGTGGGTTAGTTTGTTTCTTGGCTGGCTGCTTTCTTGGAACTCTTAACTTTTTAATGAGATATCTGCCATTTTCTTTCATGTTTAGAGTCTTTATGCAGGCATTTTCGCATAAATAGAGTGTCTCCCCGTACCTGGACATGACAAAGGCACAGCTTTTGACTTGGTTACACACTGCACACTGCATCGGCTCGCTACTTTGTATTTCGTCTATTATGATTCTTCGTCGTTTGAATGTGTAATTGTCCTTTTCGTCAGCCATCATACTATGTAAACAAGCCATAGAACAATAGTTCGTGTCCTCGCCGTCATAGTTGTAGTAAAAGTAACATGTTTTCGTTTCCTCGCATTCTGAACACACCATTTGTTTTGGTAAAATTTCTTCAATCATGTACTTTTTATGGGCCACTATGAACTGTCCGGGGTTGGTTGACTGATAGTCCTTCACGCATGTTTCATTACACAGATAGAATGTTTCACCGTTCTTAGTATATCTGAACGTGCAAGGAGTTTGACGGTTGCACTGCAAGCACATTCCTTCCGTGGGAATTGTGTCTTGGATCACGTTGAATACTGTAACATGGTCCGCGTGGTCTTCAGCTTCACCCGTTTCGTACTCCTTATCTGAAATTCAATGGATACATTTAAACCTTCATTTTATTTGAATATTAATAAAATTGGTATACTAAATACGACTCTGAAACTGTGATTGTTATGTAAGAAGACGTCATATTAATGCTATTAATTTCTTAGTTATCCAATTTCAAACACATGTCTATCAACATGTCATAAAAGCTATTTGATTGCCAACATGGTCAATAAAGAACTTCATTTTATTTAATTTTTTTTTTTTTTATTGCAATGAATGGCGAGACGAACATGCCGTTCGCCTGATGGTAAGCGATACGACCGCTCATGAACAGTAGCAAAACCAAACAATACCTTGAATTACAAAGAAATGCTTGGCATTCAACTGCGCTCGCCATCCTGAGACATAAGATGTTAAGTCTCAATATGTCCAGTAATTACTCTGGCTACAATGTCCTTCAATCCGAAACACAACAGTGCATTTAAACTGCTGTTTGACGGGAGAAATAGACATTGCGGTGGTACCCACCCAGGCAGCCTCTCACATATGAGAGACCTACCACCAGTAAAGTTATAGTAATATCATATGGGTCCAACTTCTATCAATGTTATTAATTTCATCATTTTTGCCTCAAGTCACATAATAAGGCAGGTAGTACTTAAACTACAGTGAAGTTCTAAATATATTTATTGTTACCCGCTCCATTCTCCTGCGTGGTTTCGTCTGTGGTGGTGTCCATTTGCTCCCCGCCGTCGGCCGAGGGTTCGTCGGCGTTGCCATCATTCTCCGCCGTCTCATCTTCTGTTTTAGGTATCGCAGCCGCTGCCACCGCCGCTTCCGCTATAGGAATAACAATACTTGTATATAATAAAGTAATAAACGATTAACTCATGTGTAATAATTTTGAATATCCGTTGATTAGCTAGGGCAGATTCAAACATAAACTCATGTTTTTTTTTTCCAAAAGGTGTATGGACCAGGGTATTTGACACTCTAGTCTCTGCCTATCCCAATAGGCGTTAGTTTATAAATGTATGTACTTATGTATTTATGTTAAAAATATAAAATAAACTATTTCTAAGTAAGACCCACCTTCAGCCTGTTTTCTCTTTTCCGCCAAGACTTTTTCCGCCTCAGCCTTATCCGCCTCTGAGATTTCCCTTTCCGTGTCTGGTAGTAAACACACTTCCTCGTCCGTCCCCGGTACTTCGTGCAAATCCTCACGACCGCGAACCGCTACTGGTTGAGCTGTAAATAAATAACTTTAGTTGATATATCCAGCTTTTGGAAAATTTGTATCTCAATTTATAGTATAGGAAAATTATTGTCTCGTGGTATGACATGTTTGCACTCTTACTAAAAACATTTAGTTAATCAGTTCACCATCAGTATATCTTATTGCTTTGTGAAGGCCGCATTTTTATTGATTGATTGATCACTCAAAGAATGTATTGTAGGTACTCCGCAGCTTCAAGGTAACAATTAAAAAATAAATCACAGTAATTTAGTTGATATACAGAAAATTCCTGTTAAGTTAACACTACATTCCATAGTACAGGCAACGGAAGCATTTTTTCCTGCATAATTTGCCAGGAGTTTTTTGTTTTCATGAAGAGGTGGCATATGACCCCACTAAGTTAAAAACCAAAAATACTTACAAAAATGGCGTCCGCTAGAGCCGCCATTTTGGAAAACGCGTTTGAAGCCATATCTCCGGAACCGTCCACTTTAGGCCCATCATGCTAAGGACCTTTCTTGTAGATAATTAAATTTCCCATCTTTTTTGTTCAATATTTTTTTTTGTACCATTAACCGTTCGCGATTTACAATGTTATTAATATTCGTTTCATGCCTTTTTGCCAATATCTTTGTTAATAATTGTTTAAACAAAAATTGTTAATGACTAAACTTTTAAATCAATAAATTCTTAACAACTTTTCACCCATACATTTTTTCTCTAAAATCAATATTTTAGAAGTTATCGTGCGTTGAATGGTGTACTACCGAATCAAGGTCAATTGAAACGAAGGATGCATAGCGTAATTATGAAATCCAATGATTTCTCCATGATTATCACGTAATTAATTAAATTACTGGTCTCTCATATGTGAGAGGCCATCTGGGTAGGTACCACCGCAATGTCTATTTCTCCCGTGAAACAACACTGCGTAAGTGCACTGTTGTGTTTCGGATTGAAGGACATTGTAGCCAGAGTAACTACTGGACATATTGAGACTTAACATCTTATGTCTCAGGATGGCGAGGGCAGTGGAATTTTGCTACTGTTTATGAGCGGTCGTATCGCTTACCATCAGGCGAACGGCTTACTCGTCTCGTCATTCATTGCAATAAAAAATAAAAAAATAATTAAATACTGATGGCATAAGGGAACAAAGCAATGAGGAAATAGTAAATTTTGTTAAAAATCCATGTAAAATTTATTGTAAAAAAGGTATAAAATGAAAATTAATAACATTGTAAATCGCGAACGGTTAATGGTACAAAAAAAATATTGAACAAAAAAGATGGTAAATTTAATTATCTACAAAAAAGGTCCTTGCATGATGGGCCTAAAGTGGACGGTTCCGGAGATATGGCTTCAAACGCGTTTTCCAAAATGGCGGCTCTAGCGGACGCCATTTTTGTAAGTATTTTGGGTTTTTAACTTAGTGGGGTCATATGCCACCTCTTCATGAAAAAAAAAAACTCCTGGCAAATTATGCATTGCGGACAAGAGTAACCCGTTGCTTCGTTGCCTGTACTATCCACCCACCATTGGCATATAAAAAGTTAAATTACTTTATTCATAGTTTTAAAACCTATTTTAGCTATTGAATTTTTTGAATTCTTTGCTCAAATTGAATTCAAAAGTGATTCCAACGGACAAAATATTCGATAACTAAAATAGATTCTAAAACTCAATATTAATAAGGCCAAAATTGACTAATTTAATTGTTTTTGACGGTTTCTAGACCTACCTGTATCATCATCATCTTCTCGTCCAACATCCCCTTCCACATTATCAACATGATGATCATCATCGTCATCATCATCCGTCCCTGTAGCTGCGTTTTGCGACTTTGATCCTGATTCTTGATTTTCGGGTGGCATATCTTTTAACAATGCATCAAATGGATCCAAAGCCTGTTAACATGGATTGTGAATTTTTAAATTTATTTGACTTTAGTATTGCATGCAAAGTTAAATTTTATAAGCCTTTTTGAATACTGTAATTTTTTCTTTAATTTTAGGACTACAATATAACATTACTTATTATCTTATAAGTTTAAGTGGCATCATAAAACAATTACATGAAAAAAAAATATTCTAATCTTCAAACCAATTTGGTGCATTTTAAGTGGCTTAAAAAGCTATTCAACTATGCTTTATAAAAAAAGCAATTATTAATAAATAAACAATTTTATCATAAAATACTGTACCTGTGTGTGATCTTCTTGTGATTCATCCATTGAAACATTGGGTGCATTCTCAAACTGTGGTTTGCCGACTTCTTCATGATCAGTGGTTGTCTTCTCACTACTCTCTTGTGATGTGATGTCTTGGCTCATGTCCTGACTCATTGATTCATGACTTGTTGCATCTTGACTATTGGATTCCTCTTTTAACTTATCCTCTGTATTGTGTTCTGACAAAGTTTCTTCTGGAAATGCAATATTTATTTATGAGTCAGTCCATATATGTCCCACTTCAGGGCACAGACATCCTCTACAATTAAGACATTTTGGATTGTGGTCTACCACTGTGACACACTTGTCACCTGCCTGGCCTATTATGGTTTGATGGACTTCCGATATCATATAAATTTGTGTATTTTGTATTGATTTTTATGGTTTATTTTGTATTTTTGCAGCTAGTACAAGGGATAGACATCCTGAGCATTCCTCGTCATTTATTGTAGTTTTAAGAATCCTTGATTTTACAACAAGCCAGGACTTTTTAGTCCACCTTAGGACTCGGGCCAAATTATATTGTGGTTCAAACATATATTGCCAATGTCTTCCTATATTTTTGTGACATTTAATAAGCTTTAATGGTAACTGATTATTTACTTTTATTTGTTTCAAGTAGAAGTTTTTTGTAAAGCATAATATCACAAACGGTTTGATAAATTAATACGAAAAATATTTATATGAAAGGTATAAAATAATACAATGTTCTTTTTATTATGTTTATCCAAAATAAAGGCAGGACATAAGAAAAAGGTCAGACCCTAAATATTGTCTAGCGTCAATGTTCCTTTGTAACTATTCAATTAGTGGAGATTTAGTTTCCCACAAATTAAAATAATATTACTTTACAGTAATTGATAACACAGCAGATACGATAAATAAGAAGTTCAAAATTTTAAAAATCATTAAGTGTGGAAAAAATTGAGAAAAGAAATAGAAAGGAAGGAATAAAAAGTAAACAGAAACAAAATACTTCACTAAAAGTTGGTGATTATTACAGGAGAGTGCTAATAATAAAGCCAGCACAGACCTGAACATCATTCCAAGGGATTTAATTTTTTACCAAAGGATATTCAAACTTATCTAATGGGAATACAATATAAATACCGATGTATTACATTTATATGGTGGCATCTAAAGACATTTCACGATGCGGCAACATCAATTTAAAATATCCGATCTTATGTAACATTCCAACCAGACAAGATTGAATGTCTTTTGGTAAAAAATTAAATCCCTTCGCATGCCATCCCGGTCTATGCTGGCCAATAGGCGGCAGAGATTTGTCAAATACTTTGAAAAAATATTATTAAATAAGTATAATTTTGCTTATATGGCTACGACAGAGGGACTCAGAAGAAACCAAGAAACAATGGGCAACCAGATTGTATATCAGGTAATGTAAAAAATATTATAGTGAATAAAATCCAAAAAATATAATATTGCAAAATAAAAATAAATATAACAATATTTAATAAACTAAAGACAAAAAAATGTTATGCTAAGTTATTACTTTTTTGTGAAATAACCATATTTATCTATTTACCATGAAAGTAAATTCTAAAATCCAAAGCAATCACTTTAAGTATTCTGATTATAGCACTCTGAAGTGTTATAATATGGTTAAAAAAGATAACAAAACTATGTGAATAAGTAGATAAGTTGGTAAAATATATGTGTTTACATAAATATGATCATATTAGTTATACGCCTTTGGCTTTAAAGATAATAAATAAATAACACCCAACAGTCATAATATACATATTATTATAATTATCATAATTATTTTAATATGTAATTGTAATGTGGTGGCCTGTTGGTAACTGAAGAGACACAGCAGCCAACATGCTCATGGTGGTTGTTGGTTCAAATTCCAAGGCACACTTGGGTCTATTCAGAATTATGTGTGTATTGATACTTAACCACCACACACTATAACAGTAAAGGCAAACTCTGTGGAAAACATGCATAGCATAAGTTGACCAACCCACCGCACTAGGCCAGCATAGTTGAATATAAGGCTGAATATCTCTCAGTTGTAGTCTGAACTGTAGAAGAAGCCAGTGCCAAGTGGTGAAATAAGTATGAATTGATTCAATACTATAAAATACCAGTAGTAATAAGCAGAGGTTCATGTCATGAGAGAATTTAGTGATGATGGTGTATAAAACTTGAGCAAGAAGTTATTTGTAGAAACATAACAACTACACTACAATACTGAAAAAAATGTCTGTTAAGATACTATAATTGTAAAATTCAACAAATATAATGAATACTGTTTCACACAATAGTAATTGAATTGATTTTGATAAATTATTACAGCATAAAAGCGAATATACCAAAACAACAAAAAATAATTGGGCAAGTATTATCGAGGGGTTAAGTAAATTAAACCGGACAATACTTGCACCAGGTTCAAGCAGAGTATTATACAAGTAAGCTTATTTATCAAAGCTGTATATTTGCATTCTTGGACACTTCACTCTGCATTCTGTGTATAGATAAGCAAAAATCATACCAGTCTCCTTGTTTCCATCCTGACTATCAACGTCCATGGACTCGTCGTCTTTTTTATGGTCCGCATCACTTTTAACACTAACACTGTCATCGGCACTGGCGTTATCCTCGACGTGATTGGGTAACGCAGAGTCTTTTGGTTCACTGTTCATATCACAGTCGGTTTTCACATCACTATCCTCAGCCGAGGCCAGCAGGTCTCTCACTTCGGCTTTATCATCACTAGGATCGTCACCAGAGCCCTGGTCTACCCCTGCTTCCGTATTCTCCGGCACACTCTCTTTCTCATCCATACTTCCAATCCAATAGGAAAGTTATGATTTATCAATGATATTGCATCTGGAAATAAACAAAAGAGTTTAATTGAGCACTGTTTTGGGTATAGTTGTGCGCCGCACCCGGCAGATCGGGTTTTTAGGTTATATCGTTGGTGGGTCTCGCAAGAGTTTAATAATACAAACTTATGTATGATCTACAGTATTACTGAGTAAAATGTATGCAATAAACTCCATAAATAGCGGAACTACACTGCACTAGGTACGCAAAATAGTAATTTATTGTAAATGACGCCAAATTAAAGGCAAGCTGTAAGCATCCCGCGCTTATTTCTATTTGGAATTTATCACACAGTATTGAGGGCCAAAATATTTCAAAACACACTCACGACATGTAAAAGTTTACAATTGTCAGTGATGCTCGATTTATTTGTTTTTGTACATATTTATTGCCTTTTACCACAAGGATGTCTGAGAAGTTCCTTTGTAAGTAATACAGCAATGCAGTACAAAATACATTCATAACACTATTAACAAAAGAGCTTCAAATTTTTTATTTAACAACAATGTTTTCACAAAGCACTAATAATCAATGATTTTGCTTACTTAACCGATATATTTTTCACAATTCACTTGAAAGCACAACAAACGGCCACCATTTTGGAATCAACCTGACCCTGCCAAATAATAGCGGATGTATATACACTGTCAAATTAGGATATTTTGTTATCCTTTTGCATTACAGAGCTTAAATATATTTATAAATTAATACAAAAATATTTTTTGGATTTTTCCTCCTTATATGTTAATAATAGAGTCATAAACTAATATTTCTTTAATAAAAAGTACTGCAATAAACTAAAGTATTTGAATGATAATGTTGGCAACAGGTGACGCTTAATTTTAGTGATGTTCATACACAAATATATAAATTATGAAAACCGGTTAATATTACACACTTAAAACTTTTTTTACTATTTATTTGTAAACTACAAATAAATAAATACATTATGTATCCAGATAAACTTTGTACATACACATTCCTAGCATATTTATTTTCTATTCATAATTATTGATTAATTATTTTGTACATTACTGTACATTTTCTTCTTAACATATTGATTTAATTGGACCTTTAGACTAACTATTATATCATAATATAGTATCTTAGAGTATCTAAAATATAGAGGAAGCGCTGGTACTTCAAAAACGTAGATAAAAATGGTGGTGCCGGGCCACCTTTTTTTCCCTCCTATTGGCTGATATTTAACAGGTTGTCCAACATACATGAATTACTTGAAAAAAAAAGTAAAAATAAATAGTTCAGGATTATTTAATTTAACTTAAACTCGTTTTAAAAGGATAAAAGCTAAATATAATTTCTGTTATCGAATGAATTTGTAGTAATTTATTGCTAAATAATGAATTAAATTTTTACTAATACAGGAGCGCTACCAACATTACGAACAAGAAAATATAGGTCTACCAGAATCTCATGGCATAAAATTAAAAACAAACAAAGATTTTTATGTGGCAATACCATCGGTCAACAGCTGTTTCAAAACTTGAGTTATGTCATTCGATGTGAATAATTTATGATTTCTATACTTCCTTAGCGAAAATATATAAATTAGTTCTACGATTACAAGTGCGACACATTGTATACAAGGTTTATCGCCAGATCCGTGTATAATTTGGTCAAATTTAAACAAAATCGACGATTTTAAAATCGACGTTGTTTTAACAAATTAGTCGGAGTGAATAATTTTGATGCTTAATTTTTTTTGGTTAGTGTTGGATATGTAAATGTGTTTTATCGTATATACTTTGATATCATTTATGAAACTAAATAGTACTTTATTAAATACCTATGTGCAGGACTTTCCAGAGATTTTAGATAAGAATCCATCAAACAATAACATATTTTGCACTTCTAGTGAAAAGTTGTAATCCCAGACGTAATCTTTATTATAAATAATTATCATCAACACCTTCGTCTCATCATGTACTACCAGGATCTTTAGAAATAAGCCCTGACTAAAGTGTAAATTAAATAAAGAAGACTGAAAATAAAGTTACTTACATACGTTACATAAATACATTATCTTATTTTACAATCTTGCATCTTTGGTATAACATTTTTGGTATCTAATAATTATTTCAATAAAACCGACTCATAATCAAACTACTTACAATTTAGAAATTGAAAGTTGTTTGACTAAGTGAGAACTAATAAGAAGAGAGAATTAAAACGATACTAGTGGCTCTTTACCGCCATTTTCATCTACGTTTTGGAAGTACCAGCGCTCCCTCTATAAATACTCGTAAGGCACGTATGTATATTATAGTGTAAAACTGAAAAAAAAGTAATCTAAAAGTACAATTTTGAAGTCATTTTAATTTTTAAATTACCTTTATATTTATATTTAAAACATTATGTACTTTATTTACAAAGTTGTACTAAAAAAACATGTCAATTTGAAATAATAATTAATTACAATTATTGAAAGTATCAAAATATGTTCATCCAATTACCCCAGTGTTGCAATGCGTAAATTCAAATTTCCCAAAATGCCATGAGATTCTGGTAGACCTATATCTACGTTTTTTTAGGCGCGAATGTATGACAGCGCTCCCTCTATATCACAGACGACTAAAAATACAGACGGCCAACTCCATACAATTTTTTTAACACGTTATGAAAACTCACACATCGAAACCAAACATGCTTTTCTACATATATAATTCATTCAATCTTCATCGGATCTTTCTTTATTTTCATTGATAATTTTGTCACTGACCAATAGTATTAAAGAATTTTGTTCATCGTATTTGAGCCATCTCTTTCGTACGTTATACGTATATATATTAGATGCGTTTCCCACCAGAGCTGATCTGAAATCGGTACTTTACCGAAATTACCGATTTTGAAATATTTAGGGATGTACGTTATACTTTCAGTAATCCGATTTTTACTACCGGAAATTTACCGGTTTTATATTTGGGTTTCATGCTTTTATGTTCAAATTTATGGATTCAAAATGAAAATAACAAATAAAACCAAGTTATAATTCTAAACCTTTAATCAATAATATATTCTTTGATTTATTTGATGTTATATTTTTATATTAAAACACTTTTATTTAAACATTTTATCCTAATGAATATTATAACCTCCAATACTTTTTTATATATCTTCAGATTAATTTAAACATTTTCAATTTGTTAATATCTCTTAATTTTATCACTTAAAATTCTCTTAATTTTAGGACCAATAAAACAATGCCAAATTTAAGAACATGACTACAGAATTGAGATATGCATTGACAAATAAAAGTTTAAATGGAAACATTAATAATTGCAAATTATATTTTACAATACCATGAAACAGCACAAGATTACTTTGTTGGCAAATTTTATCTAAAACACAATTGACATTAAGTAAATAACAAAGCGATTTGGCTTACTTTTGGAGAAATTGAAAAGCAAAAACAAGACATACATAATTAAAATAAGCTATCAATTAACAAATAATTAGTCAAATCATGGAACGCATTAAATGCATGATAGCTATACTAAAACTTTTTTGATTAATTATTATAATATATTAAATAGGCAGAACATATGTTTAAAATAAAGTCATTTTAAAGAATGTTAATGCTATTACTATTATAGTATGCACAATATAGGTCTATAATATAATCTTATAAACAACTGCATTGCACTGAATTTGAAAATATAACCAAAATCTTTAGCAAATGCATTTTTATGAGAATCTTAATTATATCAAGAAGTATAAATATTATATACAGATTATTAATGAACATAATTACTTCTGTTGTGATTTAACCTTCACCAATATTAACATATAAGTCTACAAAAAGTGATCCTGCAGACATAGTAGAGACTTTCTTTGTACTTCCAACGATGAACACATTTGCCTGCAAATTGCTTGGACTGGAAATTTCACCCGAGTCTAGCCTAGAAATTATAAAACAATTAATAAAAAATAAATATTATAAGGGCACAATCTGTTGAAGTTGACTGCTTTCCTGACTTTAGATACATATAACCATAAAAACTGATAATTATACATTAATATGTTAGGAACTTGGAAATACCTATACCAATAGCTTTAATCTTGCACTGTACTGTGCTGGGTCGACTTATACTTTCCACTGCAGAGCACAAGCTTCCTCTACAGTCGAGAGTACGAATGAGAGGAGTAAGGGTACATAATCCATCAACTCTAGACACTAACAAAAGTTAACCTTATCACATGTTCAGAGATCTAATAAATCTGCATTTTAATGGGTATTTATTTCAACTTATTGTTATTTCTTATATTCCTGTAGCAGATTAAACTAGAAATAGGGTCACAGCGGAATAACATATTATTATATTTACCTTAATTATGTCAGATGAGGTTAGATTTATGTTTTTCAATAATTTCAATAATTTGGTATTTCTTGCTCCGCCAACATAGCTGTTCACTAAGTGTTTGTATATTTTGTTTGTGAAGCCTGCACAGATATTTCTATGTTTTTTTCGTTTGTGCACTCGGGAACAAAACACATAACTAAAATTATTAATTATCACGTAAATCACAAGTTTTTAGATACGATTTATACAAACCAAATTATATCACGTTTGTACTGTTAAATATTTACGTTACTGATTACAAAACAGATGAAATAACATGCAATTAAAATAAAATAAGCAAATCCAAACTAAACAGCAATCGACTGTTGAAAAATATGGCGGCAATATGGCGGCGACAGCGCACGCCGGCACACGCACACATTCATAAAAGTGAAAGAGATGGGGCGAAAACGGCATATGAGAAAGCGAGAAAGAAAATTGGGTTACTTTTTAAGCCCGAGTTAAACGGGCCTGGTTATACGTATATATATTTAAATTAGTTTCCGACCAGGGCTGAGGAAATCGGTACTTTACCGAAATTACCGATTTTGAAATATTTAGGGATGTACGTTGTACTTTCAGCATACCGATTTTTACTACCGGAAATTTACCGGTTTTATATTTGGATTTCATGCTTATATATTCAAAATGGATTTAAAATAAAAATAACAAATAAAACCAAGTTATAATTCTAAACCTTTACTCAACAATATATTCTTTGATTTATTTGATGTTTTTTTTTTTTTTTTTTTTTTGTTTATGGCAACTGATTCTGCTTCATTGAGAACATTACCACAGACTAATAAACAAGACAGACAGCCGAGTCCATACAAATTTTTTAACACGATAAGGGAACTCACACAGTGAAAGCCCAAACATGTACTTTATGTCTATATTATGTTATACAATTCATTCATAATTAATCGTCCATCTCTTTCTATCTAGTACATATTTTGACAGAGTGTTCTTCTTTACTTTTCGTTCGGTGGTTATATACATGTGTAGCAGTGCTGTGACAATCGGTACTTTATCGAGATACCGATCTTTAATTTAATTAGGGATGGCTTTATTTTCCGGTTGACATCTGTGCCTCAAACTTACCGGTTTTTTTTACCGATTTAGGTAGTTGTATATTCATATATTGGTTTTAAAGAAATAAATAAAATAAACTTCAAAAATAAATAACTTTATTTATAAACAATGAAAATTAAATTAATTTGTTATTCTGAAAATACCATAAACAATCCTTATTTAGATTGTCACTTTTTTTCTTTACCACCCGGTTCACAAGGCTGTATTCGCTAGAGAAGAACGGGCAAGAAACTCTAGCGTTGCTCTTTTATAATATATTTACAATACAGTGATTATGCATTAGTTAAATTCAGAAAAGTTCACAATTCATGTATAAAAATCAATTGATCACAATATTACAGGTCATTTTATACAGCTGAGATACGTGAAGTCAACCAGAACGCACAATTGGTCTACACTGTTCCGGTAAAGCAATGATTGGCAATGGCAATAGTAGTTTCAAAGTAATTAAAAGTTATGATATTATAAATACATTAGGTTTCGTTCATTTTACCTTCTGATTGACCCTAACATACATATTTTAAAATTCGTTATGAGGTTTTTGTTTGTTAAATCGGGATAATCTTAGGAAACTACCACTAAGATAAGAAAAAATCTGCGTTTGATAGCGATTCATGACAATTTAGAATATTTCTCTCCTCAATCAAGAGATGTAAGGTTGTATGGAAGTAAATAATGTGAAAGTAAGAAGCACAACAAATTATTTATCACATTTACCTGTTTCTGAAAAGAAAAAATGTTACATATATTACTTATAAATCTTATTATCACATATTTTACTTCTAAGACCCCTCGTAACTAGAAATTTTACAATTAACGCCCAACGCTCTATAAGATATAAGCATAATATTAATATGTTTTTTTTTAATATCTTAAGCTTTATGAATGTTAAGTTATGTTAGCAACTACAGTTACAGTTTCTTTATGTTAGTAACTACAGGGTTGGCATGGATCATAGTAGTTGGCGATATAAATTTACCCAAATTAGTTCAGGCTTCTAGTAAATTAATGAAATGTTTTCATTATGGTTAACTTTAGATACATTAAATGAATAGCGTGCTAAAAACTTAATAGTGTAAATTTACAAATTATTACACCATGGAAGCCATTCCATGTGTAACATTACAAATGTATTATTAAATCGAATACAAAATAAGTTAAATACAAGTCTGAATACAATATAATGTTAGTATCTTGAAACCATATATGTATATAGATTAAACATAATATTTTTTTAATCACGAAGATAGTTTCTTAAACATTCTGCATAAAAAAACGAAAATGTTGGATTCAATAATTTGAGGAAATTCAATAATTTATATTTATCCATACACTCCTATACGTGGGCCCCCTCAATAAACGATTGAGATTGAGATAGGTCATGGTCCACTAGATCATCATTTAAAGATATGATCGAAATTGCTCTTCCATTACATTGCAAATCAATAAAAATATATGAAAGGTGCAAAAGCATGATTCATATAAACAGTTTAAAACAACATATTATGCTTTTCAATTAGCAAAATGATAAACATATTGAAGATTACTTTGTTTTTAAACCATGTAAAGGAGAGTAGAGATACAATAGTCAAACTATTATATGATTCTACTATGCAATATTTCAAAGCATAAAATTAAATTAATTACATTTTCCGGCAAAGTATTGCTATGGACATGATTACAATGAAGAGTATTGCGAAAAATGTCTGCTTACAAATATACTATTTGTATTAATTAAAAACAAGTCATTATGAAATTTAATACATCATTGCAGACTTTCATTCTAATGTACCAAAATAATACATTTCAAATTGGTTAATATAAAATACAATTAAATAATACAACCCTTGAATACAATATAAATAAAACTACAAAATAAGTTTATAAATATTGCAACTTGTGAGACATTCCATGCATAATAATATAATTGGTACTACTATATAAAGGCACATTTACAAGCAAAATGAATATAAAAATACTGGACGCAATATGATTAAGAAACAAACAAATTTCTATTTCAGGATTCTACATTTAAATTACATGTAAGATTTGGCATTCAGTTTCGTATATATAAATATTTTGAAAACCATCAGGTAGGTTCATATTAAGGTGTAATAGAATGTTTGGCAACATAGGTCTATTTTAAAGAAAACCTTGAATTTAAATTAAAATGATTATACACCCTAAAAGGATACTTGAGCATCAACAATCAAATTTAATAAAATAATTTTAAATGTAATACAATATTTAAATGAATTAACAAAAGTTATTACAAATATTGCAACTTGTGAGACATTCCATGCATAATAATATAATTGGTAATACTATATAAAGGCACATTTACAAGCAAAATGAATATAAAAATACTGGACGCAATATGATTAAGAAACAAACAAATTTCTATTTCAGGATTCTACATTTAAATTACATGTAAGATTTGGCATTCAGTTTAATATATATAAATATTTTGAAAACCATCAGGTAGGTTCATATTAAGGTGTAATAGAATGTTTGGCAACATAGGTCTATTTTAAAGAAAACCTTGAATTTAAATTAAAATGATTATACACCCTAAAAGGATACTTGAGCATCAACAATCAAATTTAATAAAATAATTTTAAATGTAATACAATATTTAAATGAATTAACAAAAGTTATTACAAATATTGCAACTTGTGAGACATTCCATGCATAATAATATAATTGGTAATACTATATAAAGGCACATTTACAAGCAAAATGAATATAAAAATACTGGACGCAATATGATTAAGAAACAAACAAATTTCTATTTCAGGATTCTACATTTAAATTACATGTAAGATTTGGCATTCAGTTTAATATATATAAATATTTTGACAACGATCAAACAGGTTCATATTAACGTATAAGAAAATGTTTGGCAACATAGGTCTATTTTAAAGAAAACCTTGAATTGAAACTAAAATGATTTTACACCCTGAAAGTAGACTTGAGCGACACTCAAATTTAATTTAAGAATTTTAAATTTAAGATAATATTTAAATCAATTAACAAATTTATTCTATATAACAAAGCTAAGGATTGAGTTTGACAACATACAGTTGAGACTGCTGTGAGCTGAGGATGATGATGATGACTATTAGCTATTATTATGTACTACGTCTCCTTACTTTTCTATAACTCAATCCTTTTGTAACTTTTTCACGGATTAGAGTTTCCATTTCTACATCTTTAGGCCTGTGATCGACATTATTAATTCTATTATTAAAATTACAACACCATTGTTTAACCTGCATTCTAATTACATACAACCAAAAAGATTCCATAAAAGACTCTTTATGATTATTACAATTATACCATGTAGTATCAATATTTTTCTTTAATGAACTTACTATTTCGGAATAAACGTAAACACTGCAAATGGATGGTAAAATCTTATCAATAATATATATACTCTGCCATACAATTTTACTCAAGTTCTTGGAAGGATAATACAACCTATCTACATCAGTACTATACTCTCTTAAACGAATTAATTGGTGAGATGACTCACTCTTACTTAATAGGGAGTTTATACAGTTACTACAATCATTACATTTTAAATTTGACATTAAAGAGCGACAAATTGCGCCAGCAATATATGGTATAGATTTGTGTTGATATATATTTTCATTAGGGATGGAGTTTTCTATAAGATTACTTTCCTCAGGATTAAGATGTTCAGGGTAGGAACTAAATTTTTGTTGATTAATTAAGTTATTTAATGTACCTAACATTTTATCGTCATCATCCGAACAATTAGTATATAATGATTTTCCAGTTGTAATATTATTAATCAATAATGTTTTGAAGGCTGACACAAAATGAGTACAGTCAGGATTGGTATTAAAAGTACCATGTGCCCTTATCTGTCCAAAAAAATTTTCTATCGGATCTTGATTAAGACGTCGGAGACTTAGAAACTTTACACCTTCAACAGAGCGCAAATCTGACCACAAATGTTTTATTGAGTTGACATTATGCACAAAATGCTTCAGTGATAGAGGTTTTGCTTCCCTTGGATTGGGAGAGTCAAAACGCATAGACATTAATTTTTTTACAGCTTCATTCCAGAAATCTATGTGTTCAGAGTTACAAGACAATGCATGTGTCAATTTGTTACCATAGCGGCCAAAACCATTTAAACTATCAAACAAATCATTTATGAAGGTAATTATTTCTGCTGTGAAAAAATTATTATCAAAATTAGGATTAAAAGTAGAATAATCATGTTCTTGGAGATGTTGGATACTCTTCGTATAAGCTTGTAGTGATGTAGCCACTTGCCGGCTAAAAACTTGGGCTGCAAGTTTGACCTGTAATGTATGAGCATTTTAATTATTGTGTAGCAATAATCAATATAAAGTCTATACTAATATATAACTTTTGACATCAGTTGCGCGCGGTGCCGCTTAACGAGTGCACGTATCGTGTTTATTTATCGGTGACGCGTCAATTAAATTCGTTTAATAATAATGTGATGGACGAGGTCCATCGCGGGCCGTCGTCTATTGGAAGCGATGCAATGAGTGAGGAAGAGATACGTGAAGATTGTGACCAATTAATTTCAGGGCACGATGAACGTAACGATAGATGTCAGACACCGATCTCGGGCATACTTATGAGTACTCAACGGACGGCGAAGCGGTTGCGTTATAGTAGCGAGGAAGGCGAATCGGATGGTTTTACATTAGTACAAAGAAAGGGAAAGAAGAATTATTTAATGAATACAAACATTAATATGAATGAGAATGAACAATATGAAGTATGTATGGCATCCCATCAACTACTTCCTAAGCAAATTGGTTTGGCGAAGATTTTGAAATCGGAAAACATTCAAAATATAACAAGAATAAAATATAAAAATCCATGCCGAGTGTTAATTACTTTTGAAGTGAAACAAGATGCAGATAAGTTAATTAATAATAAAAATATTATGGAGGAATTAGGTTACCGCTGTCATTCAACTAGCGAAGTAAGCACAACATATGGCGTCGTAAAATACTTAGAAATGGACGTAAGTGATGATGAATTACTCAAAGCATTTAAATGTGAACATAAGATAGTAGCTGCAAAAAGATTAAAACGTATGTCAGAAAATGGTGAATGGGTGGACAGTGAATCGGTGCGTTTCAGTTTTAATGGCCCGACTTTACCATTTTATATCTACGGATATGACTGCAGATTTAAGGTGGAACCGTATACCTTTCCAGTGACTCAATGCTCAAAGTGCTGGAAATATGGTCATTTGGCAAGACTTTGTCCAAGTAAGAAAAAAAATTGCCCTAAATGTGGAGCAGAACATGAAAACTGTGCGACAACGAAATTCAGATGTATAAACTGTAGGGGTGAGCATATTGCATTTAATAAGAGATGTCCTGTTTTCCTTAAAGAAAAAGAAATTCGTTCAATTATGAGCCGAAATAATTGCACATACAAGGTAGCTCTAACCAAATATATAAGAAGCAAAGCTAATGTTCAGAAACAACAACACAACTTTGTGGAAGTTAGTAATGACGGTAGCTACCCACATTTAGTTGATAACGAAATAATAAGAACAAAATATAGTCAAACAGGAACTACAACCAAACAAATTAATGAAGAGCTTACAGATGATAGTGAAGTGGAATCTGACGATAAAGTAAATAATAATACACTAGGAAAAGAGTAATCAAGAAGAAATAGATACCCAAAAAAGAAACAGAAAAGGAACATTGATGTCTGCGACAGAAACAAAAATGTGAAGACACCAGAAGACAGTAACCAACCATATGCAGGAGAATGTCATAAGAAGACAAAAATTGACTTTTGGCACATACTATGGAAATTGAAAGAAGTTGTACTGTCTAAAGAAAGTTGAGAAGTGAAATTGCAGCAAATATTAAAAATATTTTTTGAAGAAATAATATCATACCTTGTAGAATTAGTCAAACGTGAAGATTTTTTAAATAAGATTGTAAACACTATCTATAATGGATAATAATGCCCTACTCTTAAATGTTACTGGGACATCGGGCGCTGACTTTTCATTTGAGCAAGTTCTTAATATTGCTCAATGGAACTCTCAGAGCCTGATGCCCAAAAAGTATGATTTAGAGTTGTTTCTTTCACAAGAAAAAATCAGTATTTGTATAATTAGTGAAACGTGGCTAAATTCAGAGACTAGTATCAAAATAAAAGACTACAATATTTTTAGGAAAGACAGATTAGATTCGTATGGCGGAGTAGCTATAATTACACATAGGTCAGTCAAAGCTCATATACTTACATCCTATAAGTGTAAATAATTCAGGAATTGAAATAATATGCATTAAAATTTGTAATTGTAAGAATTTAGATTATATAACGTCCGTATATTGCTCCTCATCTGTTAGAACTACTCGAAATGACTGGGAGCATATATTTTCTCAGTTTTCAACAAAAACTATTATAGCCGGTGATTTTAATGCACACCATGCAAGTTGGTCATGTAAAACAGATCAAAGAGGATTGCAAATTCTTGATGTATCTTTTGAATACAATTATGTGCCACTTAATAACGGAGACAGTACCAGAATTAACTCTTTAAGTTAACTCTTTTTTGCAAGAATCTTCACCAGATATTACTTTTGTTTCCTCCGATTTAGTGATTTATTGGAAATGGCAGGTAACAAGAGAATCCTTAGGCAGTGATCATATGTTAATTAAGTACTCCATGCAATATATAGCTTCTGCCAGAAGAGGAAATCGCCGAAATTTTAAACTGGCGAATTGGCAATTATATCAGGAAATCCTAAAAAGTCAGGTTGATTATTCTATAATAGTTGATGTTAATAATATTCAAACCACATACAATTTATTTATGGGGGAAATTAGCTGTGCGGCTAACTGGAGTATTCCTACATTTAAGGGTTGTAGTGGACTTATACACAAGTTTAGTCCTAAGCCTTATTGGACTCCATCACTATCTGCGGCTATTGCTGAACGTAGTTTTGCACTTAAAAATTTTAGGCGCAATCCTACACCTAATAACTTTATATTATTAAAACAAAAAATAGCGAACGCACAGCGAATCCACAGACAGGCAAAAACAAAAAGTTGGCAACAATTCTGTAATAGTTTAGACGAGACGGTAAACACGTCAGAGATTTGGCGACGTATGCGTTGGTTGAAAGGTGTAAAAAACGAATATGTTGAAGCTCCTAAACACAAAAAAGAAGAACTTTTACGTAGCCTTGCTCCTGACACCGTTGAGCCTCAAATGCCATTATTTTTTTCTACAAACAGTTCTTTAGAAAGCAACTTTTCCATTAATTAATTAAATAATAGTATTAAAAAAAAAAAGATACGGCCCCAGGAAGTGATCAAATTAGTTATTCCATGATATACTACCTACCAACTGAAGCAAAACTATTGCTACTCAAGATACTTAACATGATTTTTAAACACTCCATAATACCAGACCAATGGCGTAATATAAAAGTAGTCCCTATACCAAAGCCGAATTGTGATAATGAGTTCAGGCCTATTTCATTAATGTCCTGCATATGTAAAATTTTTCATCATATGTTATGTAAGCGTATAGAGTGGTTCGTAGAAACCAATAAAATCTTAGCGCCTACCACAAGCGGTTTTAGAAAAGGTCAATCGTGTATTGACTGCTTAGTGCGATTAACTTCCCAAATTCGAAAAATATTTCAACTTTGACGGTTTTTCTAGATGTTCAAAGTGCTTACAATAATGTTTCCATAGAAAAATTAGTTTCAACACTAGATACTTTAAAAGTAGGAACTCAAATTTGTAAATATATTTGGTCTTTTTTAACCCGAAGACGGTTATTAATTAAAGATTCCATGGATAAGGACGAAATGTTTAGATGGACAGCGAGGGGTTTAGCTCAAGGTGATCCTCTCTCACCTTTATTATTTAATTTAGTTACTTATAAAATAGGTTTGGGGTATCAAAATGTTCAGACACTGCAATATGCGGATGATTTTGCTTTCTATACACAAAATAAAAATGTAGTTAATAGTGCACACGATATTCAAAATTGTTTAAACTCAGTTGTAGAGGACTTAAGAGAAATAGGACTAGAAGTATCCCCACATAAAACACAATGTTGTTTGTTTCGAAGAGGAAGGCAAAGTAATCAGTTAAATTTAACAATCAATAACATCCAAATAAAACCAGTAGATAATGTTAAATACTTAGGTATGTGGTTAGATAAATCTTTACTATGGCGAATGCATATTAATCAAACTCATGTTAAAGCTACAAAAATGGTGAACATTCTTAAAGTATTAGCAGGTGCATCTTGGGGCTTGCATCCCATTCATCTTAGAATATTATATAATGCTTTAATTCGAAGTAGGCTAGATTTTGGAAGCTTTATTTATGACACTAAAACACATTTAGAAAAAATTGACCGAATTCAAAACATTGCACTACGTACTATAGGCGGTTTTATTAGAACAACACCCATTCATGTCATGGAATATGAACTCTGCGTTCAGCCACTTTCCATTAGACGTCAAAATCTAGCCACGAAATATATTTCAAAAACCCAATCATTATTTGGTAATTTAACTGTTTCTCTCTTGGAAAAACTTTCATTAAACTGTCGAACAAGATATTGGAAAAACAAAAAGAAGCCATTGCATGTATCAGTTTTCGCAGAAACAAGAAGAGAAAGGTGCAATAAAAGTCAAACCCTTCAAATGTTTCAATTAAATACCTGGATGTCTAATATTAACACAGAGTTTATAAAGATAGATGTAGATGAAGCTCATGTACCTAAAAATCAATGCAATAGCTCACTATTAAAACACAATGTTATAGAAATGATTAATTGTAATTATAAAAACTGTTATAGGATATTCACGGATGGATCCAAAATAAATAACATGTCTGGGGCAGCTTTCTATGATCCCAATTGTAATGTCAAAGAGCTATATACAATTGTATCCCCTCATAATACAATAATGGCGGTGGAACTCTTTGCAATCTCAGAAGCAATATCGTATATCGCCACTTCGGATATTAAAGAGGTAGTCATATTAACAGATAGCCGAAGTGCTTTACAGCATATTGCTCGATGTGTCTCTGTAGGAAGAGGTGCTTCGGTAGCATATGCCATAATTAAAAAAGTATTACTTTTGCAGAGTAAAGGTGTTAATCTGAGGTTGCAATGGATCCCATCGCATATAGGTATTCGAGGAAACTAGATTGTTGATAGGCTAGCGAAAGAATCCTTGTGTAATGGCACCGAAATTTACATAAGGCTAGAAAATACAGAAATTTTAAATAAATATAGATACAAAATATTTGAAAAATGGAAAATACATAGTGATAAGATATTTACTCAAAAAGGAATCTGATACCGAACAATCCAACAAGAACCTCCTCGAATACCTTTTTGTATGTTAAGTAATATGAGAAGACAGTTTGTCGTCGTAGCGCATAGACTCAGATCGGGGCACTTGCCTCTCAATAAATTCAAACATCTAATGAAACATACTGACTCTCCCAATTGTTCACTTTGTGGAGTGATAGAAGATGTCCACCACCTTCTACTTAATTGCACCCGAACTGAGTCTATGAGAGCAAATATGATAGATAAATTTTATGTAAATCCAATGGATACAGGAGTATTTCAGAGTATTTTGGCAGAACCGACGAGTATAATGGCTAAATATTGGTGTTCTACAATTTTTGATAAAATAATGTAGCTAGTTTCAATAATTATATGTACAATAGGTCTGACATAGTCGCAGAGCTACTCAAAGATCTTATATTAAATAAATAGAAAAAAAAAAACTTTTGACATATTGATAACTTTTTGTGATTAGTGACCACATCAAAACAGAATCTTGATAGAAATTGTATACTTTAATTTACCTTCATTTTGTCATATGAAGTTGGATTAATGTGTTTCTCTGTAAGTTTGGTGCTTCTTGCTCGGCCACCAAAGCCATCCCATTTGTATAGACTTTCTATACATTCCCACTTTGCTCTTCGATAACCAATAAGGAGATGCTTTTTCTGAAAATTATTACGAAAACATTTTAACAAATGAGGTACATCATAGATATGATATAATTGGTAAGGGCCAATTTTGTAGCAAATGTCATTGGTGCAATTATTACTTCGTAAAAGTTCAGCATTGGAATCTGATATTAATGACTTAATAGCAGCAACATTAGCAGAGCCTTGATCACTAACTGTAGCTCTAACTATAAAACCAGATTTAAAAACTGCTAACACTATTTCTTTTATTATATTCTTTAAAACAAATGTTTTAACCCCATCTCGTGCAAAATAAAACGCTATCGGAATTTTCCAAGGAGAAAATAACCCTCTTAACATAAAGACTAAAGCTTTATCAGCTACATTATTTGTTCGTTTACCAGAACCCATATCTTCAAAACCCTCAATAACCCCAGTAAAATAATTAAAATTTAAGTTCTTTTTAATACTCATTTCATCAAACATTAAAGTGCATTGCCTGTCTATTGTAGGTTTATTTAATGCAGCATCTGCCAAATGTTTAAATATAAAGTCATTAATACCAGGCCTCAAAGGAATATTAGTAAGCAGGGAATTAATTCGCGACTTGCAAGGTAATGCTATATATTTTCGCAAAAATCCATAGCACTTAGGGCTTAACTTATATAACGACAAAGCAAATACTTTTTCGTCATTAGTATAGCGCCGACCTTTTAATGAAGTACCAGTCAAACGTAACTGTGAATCTACTAATAACTTTCCAAATTTACTTAATATGTTATATTTCTTTAAAAACAACTTAGTTTTAGGAGCATTAAGGGTTACTTTCGTCTTAAGCCTTGTTTTTTGCAATTGTGCAAGACGTAACTTATTTCTTAATCTGTTAATTGATGCACGTAAAATCTGCTTACGAGGGGTAGATTTATTTGGATCTAGTCTAATACGCTTAATTAACTGACATTTTACTTGACTACTACAGTTTCGTTTTTTTACATTAGACACAGCAAGGGTAGATGATGTGGATGGGGTAACACATATTTCTAGCTGTTCTCTATTAGGTGGTATGTAAGGGTCAACATGAGATATAGCACTACTACTAGGTTCATTACATTTAGATTGAAATGTATTTGAAACAACAGGTAACTCAGCAGAGTCAGAACTAATATCTGCTTTTACACTATTAAAGCATTCATAGTTTATAGTCGGTTGATTTACTATATCAGAAGGGACAACTACTTTAAAAATAAAAGGTTCTATATGGTCATTAGTGGGCGTTATTTCTAAATGTTTCTCTAAATTTATATTCAAGTTCAAACACGGAATTGCACAAGGTTTTAATTTTAATTTTTCATTAATATGTTCGGCAAGAAAATGTTTATGACAAAAACGAATACGGCTACGTTTAACAAAAGGTATGTTTTGTAAATATGGACAAACCCCTAACCACATTTCCCACCTTGCTTGGTTTGTGAAGGGTACACAAAAATATTTATTATTTGGTCCCCGAGTTTTACACCCGGGAACAATGCACTTATTTACCATAGTTCTTACAAAAATAACAAGTATTTTAACACAAATTCAATAATAAACTATTACTCGTTTGAGCCGGTAAACACTAAGGTCACTTAAGGCTATTTTATCTTTTACGAAAACATAAGCACACAAAATCAATAAAAAGGAAAAAAACCGCCTTTGATTGCAAACTGTAGCACCAGAATCCGTGATTAGAAAGTTATTAAATTCCAATTATAAGATTCGTTGTACTATGACTTGATCAAGGCACAAGAGAAAATGGCGGATGGCGGCAAACGAGACGAGATACGTTTGACATATCTTTCAATCCTAGTGACATAAAATACTACGTCACACACACACTAATATAAATATGAGTAAGATGAACGCCATCCATATTAAAATAGTGAGATAGCTAGCATAGCTTAACGTGCAACTTTTTTTATTCGGAGTTGGACGGGCCTGAACATTACTGCCAATGTCAAGTGACCAAGTGACTAATTCATGTCAGTTAAATTTTATAGGTTATGTTTATAAAGCGATGAGATTAAAATCAAATGATAATTATGTTACTGATAAGAATAAGACATAGAACGCAAGCGGACATATAAGGTTAGTTCATAATTTTATACTATACATATTTAGATACGTTATTAGTGATTTTAATGCTGGTTTATTTTTAAGGCTCAGGATGGATGCCAGGTTACAGGGGAGCTCAGCTTTATTTCTAACTAATAATTCGTACAAGGATGGAGAGGAATACCGGGTGCAGTTGAACAATATGTGTACCATGGAACCTTCGTCAAGTCCACACTCACACAAGGAAGAATCCCTTACGTGCAATTTACATAGATGAAGAGGCGATGAGCAGTGACCAATTCTTAACCGAGAAATTATTGTTGATATATGCTTGCTGAGCTGTATTTTCGAGAACCATGGTCTCAGAGTTATATCAGGCTGTATTCTGTATAAATGAGCCCCTTTAAAGCGGCTTGTATCCTTCCAATAGGCATTCCATTCAGTCTCCAGTTGTTGTTTTGCAATGGGGACAAGATCATGTGAATAGACTGAAAAGTGATCTTCGTTACCTAGATTAATAGCACTTTTGGCTAACTGATCCACATATTCATTGCCAGTTATCCCTACATGGCTGGGTATCCATGCAATAGTGATTTGCAGATGTTCTTCACTACATAATTTAATTAATTTTTTTGTTTGTAATATTATTGGGGATATACCATTTTTATTAAAGGGATTACTTAAAAGAGCCTGAATACAACTTTTTGAATCTGAAAATATAATTGAGGATGAAATATTGTGTTCTCTAATATACATTATACATTTCAGGATTGCCAAACATTCTCCTGTAAATACTGTACAATAATGTGGGAATTTAAACATATTAAATACATTGGCGTCTTGATGAAAAAAAGCCACACCCACACCGCTTTCATCATTCAATTTTGAGGCATCCGTGTAAAACACTTCTGCATTTGGCCAACAAGTTGCAATGATGTTTTTTAACCTTGTGTCAGGATCTGGGGTGTGTTTATCAATTGCTAGTGTTAATTCAATTGTAGGAAAAAAAAGAATTGACGAGTAATCCAAAGAGAATAAGGGATGGGTTGGAAATTTATTAATTGGACAGGATACAGATTCTAGTCTTCTATAGCTTTCTATAATACAAGGTGTAGGTTTATGAGCCCAGTATGATCTAGTATCAATGTATGTACTTAGTATCCTAAGTTTAGGCATTAGCAAATGCGTATCATATTGGGATATCTTATAAATATATCTGTCAGACAGGTATTGTCGCCTGAGATTGAGAGGAGGATCAGAGCATTCCACCTGTAAAGCGTTAATTGGTGAACTTTTCATTGCACCAACCACAATTCTTAAAGCTTTACTTTGCATTACATCTAGCCTTTTTAATGCTTTCTTATTACATGGTAAAAGTAAATGAGTAGCAAAATCTAAATGGCTTCTTACAATAGCATTATACATTAACCTAAGTGAATATGGGTGGGCACCCCACCAGACGCCTCTCAGGCATCGCATTATATTGATGTTGTGTTCGCATTTATTAAGAAGATGTTCAATATGAGCTTTGCCATTCATTTTGCCATCAAAAACCTTCCCCAGAAATTTTGCCTCATTCCTTATTGGAATTATACATCCATTTAATTGAATTTGTAAACTTGGGATGTTCTGTTTTCTGGTAAATATCACAACTGTACTTTTTGAGGGTGATAACTCCAGAGAATTCAATGACAGCCATGAGCTCAGCATATTTAGTCCCCTCTCCAATTGCTCTTTTGCCTCATTTATAGAGTGGTTAATTGAGTAAATGAGAAGGTCATCCGCATATTGCAAGACATTGCACACATCTGATATGTGGTGATCCATATCAGAAGTGTACACATCATACAGCAATGGACTGATAATAGACCCTTGAGGTAAACCCCTCCACACAGTTCGAGTGGTCGACTGAATACCCGGATGTCTCAGTGATATTGTTCTACCGGATAAAAGGTTAAACATAAAATCTGTCAATCTTTGAGGAATCCTTAGCTGAACTAATTTGTTCCTAAGGACCAAAAGATCGACATTATCATATGCTGCTGATACATCCAGGAATCCAGCAACCACTGAAGCATTTAGACTGAACGCTAGATGGATATCTGTCGTGAAAATGGCATGGCTATCAGATATACTACGACCCTTCCTAAAGCCGAATTGGGTTTCTGCTAAAAGAGAATGGTGTTCCAGGAACCATTCCAGTCTATTTTTAATTAAATGTTCTGCAACTTTTGGGATAGTAGAGGATAGAGCTATAGGACGGTATGATTTGGAATCTGACGGGTTCTTTCCAGATTTAGGGATAGGGATTATTATTTGGTGTTTCCAATGTGCTGGTATGCTGCCATAATCAACAACTGTGTTAATTAATTTTAAAAAGTACATTAATGCATTACATTTTAATTTTGATAAAAATGAATAGGGAATACCATCAGAGCCAGGTGAAGAGTCTTTACATTGTTCAAGCACTAATAATAGCTCTTGGTAACTAAAAGGGAAATCAATGGACGTAGTGTAAGCCTGATCACGGGGGAAGTATTGATAGGGAATTTGAGAAAGGTGAGGGACTGAGGGAGGAGCTAATCTATCTAAAAAATGTTCCAGCCAGTTAGTTGAATGTGAGGTAGCATTCAAATCTTTTTGTGAAGTTCTGTAGCACCTGACCCGTTTCCAAATCAAGGAAGTGGGAGTTTCAGGTGATGAAGATGCACAAAATCTACGCCACCCCTGACACTTCTTCTTCTTCAATAGTCTTTTTGTAGAGGAGTCTATGTTACGGAAATTCAAAAAGGACTCTAGATTAATAGTATTGTTGCATATTGTTTCCGCTTCGTGTATCCTCTTAACAGCTTGGGTGCACTCTGAATCCCACCAAGGAGGAGAAGGAATTTTACCCAGAGACCCATTTTTTTTCTTAAAACATGTGTCTGCTGAAGTTATTATTAATTGTTTTAACTTGTCACAGCAAATATTAATATTCATTTGATTGGGCGCAGGCAAAAGACTAATTTTATCTTCTATAAAATTAGAATAAATTTCCCATCTGGTGTCATCCAAGATGAAAGGTAGCAGGGGAGGAAGTGGTGAGGTTTTAGTGCTTTGCGAAGGGAATGAGATTAAGATAGGGAAGTGATCAGAACCGTGCGTGTATGAGAGGCACGACCAAGATATAAGGCTAGCCAAACTGGGGGAACTAAAGGAGAGGTCAACAAAACTAGGATTAATATTAGGAGGTGTACGACGAGTAGGGGAGCCATCATTAAGAACACACAAATCAAATTCATCTAAAACATCTAAAATCCTTACACTAAAGGGATCATTATTAAGAGCACCCCAGATCTGATTATGGCAGTTAAAATCACCCATTAAGATGATAGGAGGAGGGATAGAAGATAAATAGGTACGCAATATGGGAATAACGGAATTATCTCTTCTGGGTATATAGACAGAAATGAAAGAAATGTTATTAAAACGAATGCATACAAATTGAATATTTCTACTATTATTAACTATGGGAATCTGATTAAAATTTAAATTATTTTTAATTAATAGGGCTGCCCCGCCCCACCCGTCACTTCTGTCATCGCGAAGCAGAGTATACCCTTTAATACGAAAGATTTGGTTAGGTTTTAACCATGTCTCTGATATTGCACAAATAAAGGGTTTGTGTTTATTTAAAAGGGAAGATAAATACGTTTTATTTTTAATTACACTCCTACAGTTCCACTGAAGAATTAGATCCATTTTTTAAAATGTTAAAAATTGATAGAGTAATAGTCTGAATAATATTACAAGCAACGTTGTTCGGTAATTTTGAATCAGTGATAACTTTAATCAATGATGATATTAAATCATGGATTGTATCTGTTGATACACTATCCACCTTGTCATGTTCATTTTCCATGTCTGAATTAGCATGTTTATTTTTGAGGGCACAACCATTTTCAGGAGAAGGCATAACAAAAGATTGTATCAGTGCTCTATGAGATTCTTGACTATGAGATTGTGGGGTAGAAGGACGGGATTGTGGGGTACGGAATACAGTTTTGCGATATGACTTAGAAGACTTAGTGGCTTGAGTGTCAGGTGGAGAAAATACAGCAGTAGGTTGTTGAGGCGGCACAGCCTGAGGGGACACCATTACTTCGGCAAACGATTTCTTAACTAGCGGGAATTTTGTCATTGCTTCATTATATGACACATTATGAAGTGACATATAATGTTTGATATTTGTTTGTCTACTGTGTTCCGGGCAAATCTTATTTGTGGCGAAGTGACACCCAGTGCAATAGATACACACAGCTTCTGATTCCAACACCGAGCACGAATCTCCGGAGTGGTCATCTGTGCATCTATAACATCTCGGTTTCGATCTACATTGTGCACGTGTATGTCCAAACCTACAGCAAGCAAAACATTGAATCGTTGGATATATGTACTGCTCAACGGGTAATAATGTAAAGCAACAATAAATTTCTTTAGGTAATATTTGACCATCGAATGAAAACACTACCTTCTGCGTTGGAATCCATTTTGATCCATCTGGTGATGCAAGTTTACGGTTGAGCCTACGCGTTTTTATAATTTTGCCAGTATTGGGAGGAAGTCTCACAAACTCAACAATTTCCTCATGACTCCACTCAACGGGTATACCTCTAACTAGACCGATGCGAGAGATATTGTGGGAGGGGATATACACCTTATAGTTATTAATCTGGAAAATGTCATTTTGTATGAACTGGTTCGCTAATTGACCTGTTTTAAACGAGATGGAAAGTCTATTGCGACCAATTTTTTTAATTCCATCTTGTAAAACATTTTTGAGGTTATTTTTGTATAAAAATGCTCCAAATTTAATGGGATGTAATGTTGTCCCATCTGATGGAGAATTTTCGGATAGTTCCACATATGCAATAAACGGACCAACATCTTCCGGAGAATACAGGGTCCGTGTGGGTTTATTAATTTGTGGGCTCGAACTATCCATAGCTGAACAGCCGGATGTTGGTAAGCTAGATTGGGTTTCATCTAAAATGGATTGCGATAATAAATTGCTTGGAAGAGAGATTTTGTTGTTATTTTTTTCATTTTCAGGATTGACCTCATTCTTTTTGTTTTTATCGCAGATAGCTTCAATGAGCCGGCCTGAGAGAAACTAGGGGCAGTATTTGTTGTGTGTGGCGGAACTGCTGAGGTATTAGGGGCTATCACTGGGGACATGATCTCCGGGGGAGGATCTGGATCCGGGTTTCGATCATATACATCCATTTCCATATTAATATAATTACAGTCTATTTACAAACACAAACAATAGACAAGCACGTGACAGACACAAACGACACAAACAAAACTCACCACCAAATTAATACTTATGTATACTTATATGACAGTAATAAAAAGAATAATATATAAACACGAATAACACACTTTCACAACAAATTCACTAACAGTAACTAATTAAATGTATTTTTAATTTATTTTTCTCCCGACATAACCTATAAAACATGAATGTTGCACGGTAGTCAGAAGCAGAATCCCTTATTTGATGTTATATTTTTATATTACAACACTTTTATTTTAACATTTTTATCCTAATGAATATTATAACCTACAATACTTTTTTATACATCTTCAGATTAATTTCAACATTTTCAATTTGTTAATATCGCTTAATTTTATCTCTTAAAATTCTCTTAATTTTAGGACCAATAAAACAATGCCAAATGTAAGAACATGACTACAGAATTGAAATATGCATTGACAAATAAAAATTTATATGGAAACATTATTTGTTGCAAATTTTATTTTACAATACCATAAACCAGCACAATATTGCTTTGATTGTAAATTTTATCTAAGAGACAATTAACATAAAGTAAATAACAAACAAAACGATTTAGCTTACTTTTGGAGAAATTGAAAAGCAAAAACAAGACATACATAATTAAAATAAGCTATCAATTAACAAATAATTATTTAAATCATTGAAAACATTAAATGCATCATGCATTACTAAATACTAAAACTTTTTTGATTCATTATTATAATATATTAAATGAATAGGCAAAACATATATTTGAATATAGTCATTTTAAAGAATGTTAATGCTATTACTATTATAGTATGCACAATATAGGTCTATAATATACTTTTATAAACTACTGCATTGCGCTGGATTTAAAAATATAACCAAAATCTTTAGCAAATGCATTTTTATGAGAATCTTAATTATATCAAGAAGTATAAATATTATAAACAGATTATTAATGAACATAATTACTTCTGTTGTGATTTAACCTTCGCCAATATTAACATGTAAGTCTACAGTGTAGTGATCCTGCAGACGCAGTAGAGACTTTCTTTGGTCTTCCAATGATGAACCCATTTGCCTGCGAATTGCTTGGACTGGAAATTTGACCCGAGTCTAGCCTAGAATTATAAAACAATTAATAAAGAAATAAATACTATAAGGGCTCATTCTATTGAAGTTGACTGCTTCCTGACTTTACATACATATAACCATAAAACATTGGATAGTTATAAATGAATATGTTATGAACTTGGAAATACCTATACCGAAAAATGGGTTTAATCTTACACTGTACTGTGCTGGGACGACTCATTTACTTTTCACTGCAGAGCACAAGCCTCCTGTACAGTCGAGAGTACGAATGAAAGGAGTAAGGCTACATAATTCATCAACTCGACACTAAAAAAGTTAACCTTATCATATGTTCAGAGATCTAATAAATCTGTATTTTAATGGGTATTTATATCAAATATTTCAACTTATTGTTATTTCTTATATTCCTGTAGCAGATTAAACTAGAAATAGGGTCACAGCGGAATAACATATTATTATATTTACCTTAATTATGTCAGATGAGGTTAGATTTATGTTTTTCAATAATTTGGTATTTTTTGCTCCGCCAACGTAGCTGTTCACTTATTAAAGTGTTTGTATATTTTGTTTGTGAAGGCTGCACAGATATTTCTATGTTTTTTTCGTTTGTGCACTCGGGAACACAACACATAACTAAAATTAATAATTATCACGTAAATCACAGTCTTTAGATACGATTTACACAAACAAAACTATATCATGTTTGTACTGCTAAATATTTACGTTACTGATTACAAAACAGATGAAATAACATGCAATTAAAAATAAAATAAGCTAATCCAAACTAAACAATAATCGACTGTTGAACACACAGTTGAAAAATATGGCAGCAATATGGCGGCGACAGCGCACGCCTGCACACGCACACATTCATAAAAGTGGCGGAGCGTGAAAGAGATGGGGCGAACACGGCATATGAGAAAGCGAGATAGAAATTTGCGTCACTTTTTAAGCCTGAGTTAAACCGGCCTGCTCTGTATTATAAATAGGTACTCTAAAGGTGAAAACACATTGTAGTATTTCGTCTTACGCATAGAGTAAAGAAGCTGCCATAAATACTAGAGCAACGCGTCTTACAGCGATCCGAACAATAGATTCTTTTGTTGTGTGCACATTATCCACTCACACGTCCACGTCACTGTCACTTATTTTGATAGAAATCTTCCGATTCCCGCGTTTTCAATATTCATAAACATAAAGCATTATATCCTAGTACTTATTCTAGCTACAGGGAAATAAAAAATACCTTTAAGTATCTAAAACTATGCAGAATTATTAGATGTGACAATAATTTTACAAATATAATTCAAATGTGTTGTAAACAAATAATAAAAATTCTATACAGATCTAATTTCAATGGTTTTTCATTTTCAAATCATGTTTTCACCCATTAAATCATATTACATACCAATAAAATCCATTTGTAAATAAAGTATATACTATAAGCTTTCTTTTGATATCCATATTTTAGTACTTAAAGTTATTCTTATCTTATAAAAAACCAAAAAAGTATACCCATAATCACATAACCAATTTTTGTTACGTTTGCGTTTTGCCATTATTGCTTAGTGACTCCCGAGTTCCGGGTTACGATTTAATGTTGCCAAGTAAGAACAAGATGTAAGAAAATAACACCTGTAGTGCGATTCACGTAACTTTTTGACGCGCCGATCAAGTTGCGGTGCGGTTACAATTAAGTTTACGCTTTGGTACAAAATGGTATTCTTGTAAGTGTTTAGCTGCGCGTGAACTGCGCGTGAGCTGCGCGTCAACTGTACGTCAGACGTATGAAATTTGTTTGAGATTGACATATACGCGCAGCAGTAGAATACGCTAAAACGTTTGCGTGACGCGAACTTGACGCGAGCGTATTTGACAGCGGTTGTCAAAATTACGAGAATACGAAAAGGGCTGTTTTGATCGAAACTTAACCGCAACTGCACTGCAGCTGAACTTATTATAATACGTGAATTGCCCTACCGGATGATCGATGAACTTTGATCGGTATTTTTTTTTGTTTAATTATGTGTTTTAGAAATCATATTTAAATACAAATTACATATTGGTGAAATGATAAAATATGATTTTATAGACTATGTATGTAAGGGGCGTGCGCTCCTTGTAGGCAGAAATGCAGTGCTTTACTTGCCATACACAGATATTTTAATAAAACATTCGTACGTTTTAGATGACTTTAATTAATAGTAAATAAAAGAATAAACAAAATATCATAATATAAAAACGCCTAATATTTTATAAATAACATGTATTTGCAAGCACACTAACATTATGTTTGCCAGGAATTTAATGACAACGGCGCTGCAAAATAATGTATCCACAGACCAAGTAGTACTACAGACGGCCGACTCGCTTAACCCCTAGACTAGGGATGAGATATACTTGCAAAATCAAGTACCAGGGCTTCTAAGTACGAGTACGTAAAAATACTAGGGTTCAAAACCAGGGTCTAAAATATTGGAAAAGTATTTTGTAAGTATGAGTCGGCAACCCTTCGCGTCCCAGCCGCGGCGCAGCGTCTATAAAATACTTGCATAGGAATTCAATACGTATTTCATAACAAATAAGGAGCAAAAACACATAAATAAAAAAATACTTTGTAAGTATTTTCTATTCACGAATACGATTGTGATTCTTATTTATACTAAGTTAAGGATAGTTTTTCTATGGAAGTATTTTTATGTACGCTGTTACACAATTAATGCTGGGCATGCATAGAATGACTTAACACATCATTATTCGCCAATAGATGTCAGGAAGTCATATTTTCAGTTTGTATTTCAGTTTTTTTTTGCAACATTTTTTAAACATTAATCCTAATTATTAATATTCCTATTTCCTAATTAATATATTAACATAATATTGTTCGGGTTCGATTCCCGCACCGAAACAAATATCTGTGTGAAGTAGAGGTATTTGTTTCGGGTCTGGCTATTAGTGAGACCGAAAAGTCTGTTGTAGTTCCTGATACTCACGACACAAGACTAGTTCTTTGTGTGGGGTCGAGACTATAAATGTGACTGTTGGGTGTATTTATTTATTTATTTTATTACATTTTTGGATATTTAGGAGACTGTCCCGCCCTCACACCCGGCACTGCAACTCCTGTAAGCCAGGATCAACAGTGGCACGCAATGTAATGACACCAAGCATTGAAGCTAATACGGCGAGTCTCCGGGAATGTCTAACTTGTCTTTAACCCGCAACGAAATGAATCAGAAAGTTAAATTAATAGGAGGAATTGGAAATAAATAATGTCCACTTCCCTTCGTGCAAAGCGGGTGACAAAACATTGAACTAAAGAGGTAAATGACCTCCCAAAAAGACTTTTACAGCCGGAGAAGCCAGCTGTAAAGCACCACGGAATTCATTATTATATTTAAATGGGACCTATTGTGTGAGCTGTTATACTTGATTCCAGTAATAGGTATGGCAAAAACGCCGGAAAGCACGGAAATTCGTCCTAGTCTATTTTGGATATTTGATTACAATATATGACATCATATTTTCAATAAACAATGATGTGTCGGATTTGATAATGGCAGCTTTTCAATAATTTTCGCCAGCCCCCAAACCATTTAAAATCCACTAAAAGCAATGTTTCCCAACCAGGACCAAACTACCAGATTTTGTGGAAAATCCACTAAGTTGGCAACACTGGTGAAAAAAAAGCTTGAAAGATGGCTGCCCATGTAAGTTCTTGTCCAGACGATATTTGATACAGATGTTAACCGGTTTAAAACAGCGCGGGGGCCAATAAATAAGTTACTATCTACGTGTAATAACATGAATGGAATATAAATGACTTAGTCCTATCAAATGTTAACATTGTTATACCTAGTTTTTTAATGTATTTATTGATTTTGCATTAATGAAATTTTAGCGATCGAGACATGCAAAGCTGTTATCCTTTTTTATAGTGTTTGGTTTAGAAACCAAATTATAGTTTATGGTAGATTTTTAAGAAAATATCCTTAATTACGACGAGATTTGTATAGGTAAAGGTACTGGTAGGTATAGCGTAATCCATTATAATCAAAAATTTTAATAATATTTAAAAATTACGAATAAGGGTAGGTAAGTGTTGGTTGAAAATTAAAACAAAATAAAATAAACAATTATTATTATTTCAATCAATGAATAAATATTTAGGAATAAATACTGACAATTTCAATCTATAAACTAATAATTAAAGATTTGTACGATTTATTTAGTTTTTATTTTTTATTTGGCCCGGCAATAGTAGCCCGGCACAGTGCCTCTGCCTCTGCCTCGGCTTCTGCCTCTGCCTCTGCCCGGGCCTCGGTCTCCCCCATTTCCGCACTGCCCGCTCATTGTAAAGTTCAAGTTAATTCTTAGCACTAGTGATGGTTTTTTATTTGTTTAATTGACACAAACTTTGCATGCACTCTATCACTGAAATAAAAAAATAAAACACTCACGAGCATTCTTGCTTTTCCATTGATGACCTAAAATTGAAAATGTATTTTATTATTATTCTTTTTTATTTCAATAAATTTGTCCAATTTTAATACTAGTTTTGTATCAGAATAACTACGTTAGTAAAGCCGGGTACAATTTATAAGATGCGGCTGATGAACGCAGCTGAAGATATTTAGAAAATTGAAGATTCTGCCGCGCCGCGTCCAAGAGATCCTGAATATTGTACCACTCTCCAGCCGCGTCCGGCAGTCTTATAATTTGTTTTTGGCTTAATAATAGATCATTTCAATGTTCGGATTATTCGCAGTCGCGCATCTAAACTTTATCGTAATGTACGTAACGGTTTGCGGTCCCTGATGGCGGCTTCCATTCCGTATATATATTTTTTTTAATAGCCTAGATTGTGTCCCACTGCTGGGCAAAGGCTTCCCCTTTATCATTCCATTTGACCCTGTCCTCGGCGAGCTCTTGTGATTTTGGCTCGAATGTATCCAACTCGTCTTTCCACGGTTTGGATGCATATTTGGAGGGGAAATATTGAAATATTTAAACTGAATTAATAAATTAATTATTTGATATTGAAAATTTAAATCACCATATAATTGGCTTCATCATACTTAATTTATAACAATCACATCCAACATCAAACATACCACAATTCTAGTTTGAACAAAAACTTTGTAACGCAAACTCAGATCTTACAAAAAATGGCGCGCGACTTCTACGGAATACTGGAAATCAATTAAAATATTGAATTGTTTTGATATATTTCAATTATCAAATGGCACCTATTTATTCTTATGATATGTTTTCTCTCTCTAACACTTTATTTATCATTTTTTACATAGAATTAACACAGAAATATTTAATGAAAACCGACAAACAACGACCGTGATTTACTTTCGTGTCTAAAAAACTTCGAATCACGCGTCGAATATGGCTTATTTTTAGATAATTGATAATTATTAATGTAAAGGTATCTTTTAATAAACTATATAACAACAATAAGAGAGTTAAAAATCAATATTTACATTTCTAAAAATCCTGCGCACCACTCGTCGTTGTTCTTAAACAACACACGAGATTGCCTGTTTTTACGTTTGAGTGGTTAAGCTCAAAACACATTATAGCACAGACCAATTAGAAACAGACGTATAACCACTCAAACGTCCCGACCTCCAATTTTGACGTAAGCTGTCATTTTGATAGGAAAATACACTAGTAATGAAAAAAGCGTCCTAAATTCAAAATATATTATAAAAAGCGCTATGAAAAAAATATATATAATGCTTGAATAAAGTACCTTTAATGTAACATTGGCCAAAAAGACATTAGCAAAAGGCATATTTAAAAAAAATACAGGCAAACTCGTGTGTGTTTAAGAACAACGACGAGTGGTGCGCAGGATTTTTTAAAAATGTAAATATTGATTTTTAACTCTCTTATTGTTGTTATATAGTTTATTAAAAGATACCTTTACATTAATAATTATCAATTATCTAAAATAAGCCATATTCGACGCGTGATTCGAAGTTTTTTAGACACGAAAGTAAATCACGGTCGTTGTTTGTCGGTTTTCATTAAATATTTCGGTGTTAATTCTATGAAAAAATGATAAATAAAGTGTTAGAGAGAGAAAACATATCATAAAGAATAAATAGGTGCCATTTGATAATTGATAACCAAATTTTTAATAAAAAAATAAAAACCGACTTCAAAACAAAAAACCGCTAAAAACCAAAAAAATAACTAAATAATAAGTACCACTGCAAAGCAAAAAAATAATATTTGTTTCATGGAACTTGCGCTTGTTGATTAATTTGCTTAATGACTTGACTAGCCAACAAATCAAAATATATGCATAACATATCGAAGGCGGGCCGCCAAGTACCAAACATGTAGGACCTGTGCCTTATATTAATTTAAATATCTATATGTTTGGTACTGGGCGACCCGCCTTCAATATGTTATGCATATATTTTGATTTGTTGGCTAGTCAAGTCATTAAGCAAATTAATCAACAAGCGCAAGTTCCATGAAACAAATATTATTTTTTTGCTTTGCAGTGGTACTTATTATTTAGTTATTTTTTGGTTTTTAGCGGTTTTTTGTTTTGAAGTCGGTTTTTATTTTTTTATTAAAAATTTTGGTTATTTTTATCTTTTTAGTGTTGATAGGAATCAAAATGAAGAAGATTTGGTCCCCACAAGGAATATGTTCTTTCCGATGATAATGAAATCGCTAAATCGGCTAAAAGCTGCCAAAGATATTGGAGTATTCATATGTTTATTATTTTTTCTCCCCCCCCCCCCTCCCTTTTGCCCCTACCCCCTTTTCCCACCACCACTGTAGCTTAGCTTTTATACTGAACCCAATGCAAAAAGAACCATTGGAATCCTACTAAAGTTTGAAGAGTTCTACACTCCAGGTCCGAAAATGATCATCAGATCTCCATGTTGTGTTCCTGAGATCAACCTGTCAATACATTCTTTCCAATAAAAAAGAAATCACTAAAATCGGTTAAATCCTGCCGAAGATATTAGAATTTACGTGTATTTTAATTTTATCACCTACCCCCCCTCACCCCCACCCCTTTTTTCCTCTCTCTCTGTAAATTAACTTTTATAATGAACCTAATGCAAAAAGAACCATTGGAATCCTACTTAATTTTAAGGAGTTCCCCTCTCCAGGTCCGAAGATATTGCTCAGATTTTCACCATATTTTTATGGGACCAAATGACAAGCATCAGCTTTCAATCAAAGAAAGAATGGTCGAAATCGGTTCACACAGTGCAGAGAAACGAGGTAACAAACATAAAAAAAAAAAGCAACATACAGTCGAATTGAGAACCTCCTCCTTTTTTTGAAGTCGGTTAAAAATATATCAAAACAATTCAATATTTTAATTGATTTCCAGTATTCCGTAGAAGTCGCACGCCATTTTTTGTAAGATCTGAGTTTGCGTTACAAAGTTTTTGTTCAAACTAGAATGTGTGGTATGTTTGATGTTGGATGTGATTGTTATAAATTAAGTATGATGAAGCCAATTATATGGTGATTTAAATTTTCAATATCAAAGAATTAATTTATTAATTCAGTTTAAATATTTCAATATTTCCTCTCCAAATATGCATCCAAACCGTGGAAAGACGAGTTGGATACATCATCATCATCATCATCAGCCTAAACTGTTGTCCACTGCTGGACATAGGCCTCCTCCAAAATGCGCCATTTTACCCTGTCTTCGGCTTGTCGCATCCAGCATCTGCCAGCGACCTTTCGCAAATCGTCACTCCACCTAGCCGGTGGGCGTCCTACACTACGCTTGCCAAGACGCGGTCTCCACTCAAGAACACGTCTGCTCCAGCGGTTGTCGGTTCTTCGACAAATGTGGCCAGCCCACTGCCACTTCAGCTTGCTAATCCTATGTGCTATGTCTACTACTTTGGTTCTCTGTCGGATAAGATCGTTACGGATCCTATCCTTCAGAGAGACTCCAAGCATAGCACGCTCCATAGCTCGCTGAGTGACACTGAGCTGGCGGACCAGTCGTGCTGTGAGTGTCCAAGTCTCAGCACCGTAGGTCATAACAGGTAGGACGCACTGGTTGAAAACTTTAGTTTTCAGGCATTGTGGTAGGGGTGACGAGAAGACTCGACGTAGTTTGCCAAATGCTGCCCAGCCCAGCTGGATCCTCCTCGTAGCCTCCTTCTCAAAGTTGTTCCTACCTAGTTGAAGGATCTGTCCAAGGTAGGTATATTCGGAAACAACTTCGAGCTGGTGGCCACATACAGCGACAGGTCTTGGATCAAGGTGTTGGTTGATCATAACCTTGGTTTTATCCAAGTTCATTTGAAGACCTATGCGCTGTGAGGCTGAAGCCAGGCCGTCCAGCATCTGTTGCAGCTCCTCCAGCGATTCCGCCAATAAGACTATATCGTCTGCGAAACGTAGGTGTGAGATGTGCTCGCCGTTTATGTTGATGCCCATACCGTTCCAGTCCAGCGTCTTGAACATATCCTCCAGTGCGTTTGTGAACAGTTTCGGGGAAATAACATCCCCCTGTCTCACCCCTCTGCGCAACTGGATGGTCTTAAATTGCTGGTTTTGTAATTGGACATACATAGTGGCCGATTCATATAGACATCTCAGCACCTCGATATAGCGACAGTCTACTTGGCAACGCTGTAAGGACTCCCAAACAGCCCAGGTTTCAACGGAGTCAAAGGCCTTCTCATAGTCCACAAATGCAAGACACAGGGGCCGATTATACTCCTCCGACTTCTGTATAATCTGCCTTACTGTGTCGATGTGGTCTATGGTACCATATCCTCCTCGAAACCCGGCCTGTTCGGAGGCTGAAACTCATCGAGTCTTCTTGCAAGGCGATTCGTGATGACCCTTGAGAACAACTTATAGACGTGGCTCAGGAGTGAGATGGGTCTATAATTCTTAAGAAGGGTTTTATCACCCTTCTTAAAAAAGAGAACAACCAAACTCCTGTTCCACGCCTTTGGAGTTCTCCCATAACGAAGAACGGTGTTAAACAGGCTTTGTAGCTCCTGTATAACAAGGGCTCCTCCTGCCTTTAGGAGTTCTGAGGTAACTCCGTCTTCTCCGGGGGCTTTTCCATTCTTAAGTTGCTTCAAAGCCAACACGATTTCACCTTGGTCGATGTCTGGCAGCTCGTCAGAATAATGGCGTGTCAGGGTGGCTCTAGAATCTGGGTCTTCACGCTCAGGTCGAGGAACATGTGTAGCGTATAAACGGCCATAAAAGTCCTCGATCTCGGCGAGAATCTCTGGCCTTGACAAAATGGTTTTTCCCTCACGTGTCGTTAACTTTGTTTTTTGAGTTGGATACATTCGAGCCAAAATCACAAAAGCTCGCCGAGGACAGGGTCAAATGGAATGATAATGGGGAAGCCTTTACCCAGCAGTGGGACACAATCTAGGCTATTAAAAAAATATTTATATACGGAATGGAAGCCGCCATCAGGGACCGCAAACCGTTACGTACATTACGATAAAGTATAGATGCGCGACTGCGAATAATCCGAACATTGAAATGATCTACTGTTAAGCCAAAAACAAATTATAAGACTGCCGGACGCGGCTGAAGAGTGGTACAATATTCAGGGTCTCTTGGACGCGGCGCGGCAGAATCTTCAATTTTCTAAATATCTTCAGCTGCGTTCATCAGCCGCATCTTATAAATTGTACCCGGCTTTACTAACGTAGTTATTCTGTATACAAAACTAGTATTACAATTGGACAAATTTATTGAAATAAAAAAGAAAAATAATAAAATACATTTTCAATTTTAGGTCATCAATGGAAAAGCAAGAATGCTCGTGAGTGTTTTATTTTTTTATTTCAGTGATAGAGTGCATGCATAGTTTGTGTCAATTAAACAAATAAAAAACCATCACTAGTGCTAAGAGTTAACTTGAACTTTACATTGAGCGGGCAGTACGCAAATGGGGGAGACCTAGGCCCGGGCAGAGGCAGAGGCAGAAGCCGAGGCAGAGGCAGAGGCACTGTGCCGGGCTACTATGCCGGGCCAAATAAAAAAAAAAAAGTACTAAATAAATCGTACAAATCTTTAATTATTAGTTTATAGATTTGAAATTGTCAGTATTTATTCCTAAATATTTATTCATTGATTGAAATAATAATAATTGTTTATTGACGTGACAACGTCTTAAATTAGGTTGCGGCTGGGAGTCACTTATGAAAAAGTGTAACGCCCGGTAACGTAACGGTGCGCGCGCAGCACTAGAGAATTATTTTTCAGTTTCACCCACTTTTTCCAAAATTGTCCCATAGCCCCCCCCCTGCCTTCCCCCACCCTTATTCCGAAATAGTGCCTATTAGCCTCCCCACGAAACCTACCCAACCCCCCCCCACCCCTACCCCCACCCCGAAAATTTACCTCACCCCCCAATCCTATCTCGGCCAACATAGGTCGTAGACCCACCGAGTTTGGTATCCTCGGAACCGTCTTGGTGAGGGCTACAAATTGACCCCGCCAGAAATCCCAAATTACGCAAAAAAATTACCCCCTCAAAAAAAAATATTTTACCTCCAAAAAATTAATTTAAGTTAGCCTCCCCACGAAACCTTCCTCCCCCCCCCCCCTCCCTTACCCCCACCCCGAAAATTTACCTCACCCCCCCCCCCAATCCTATCTCGGCCAATATAGATCGTAGACCCACCGAGTTTGGTATCTTTGGAACCGGCTCGGTGAGCTCTACAGATTGGCCCCAACCAAATCCCCAAATTCCTCCCTCTCTCCCCTAAAATATTTGTCCAGGCATAACTCCGTCATTTCTTAAAGTAAACCCCCCGTGTTTGGAGTCAAAGGAATCGTCTTGACGAGCTCGACAATCGAGAGCAGGCAAAATACGATTTTTCTTATTGACGTGACAACGTCTTAAATTAGGTTGCGGCTGGGAGTCACTTATGAAAAAGTGTAACGCCCGGTAACGTAACGGTGCGCGCGCAGCACTAGAGAATTAGGCGCATTGAATCGGCGCATGCTTGTGTCTCTGTCTTTGTCTTTCTCGAACGTTCTTGGCGTTGGAAAAACAAGAAAGCGTCACAATACAAGTTCACACGTGTGGTTAAAGTATCGTCAGCTGTGTCTGTAGTGAAAATATGGAGTGCTTAGATTCGTCATTACATGTACAATGTTTTAGTAAACAAAATATATTTCTATAGTTAAAATTTGTGCAATTCTTATTTTCATTCAATTCCTTGTTCCTATTGTGCAATTTAATTATATTCATATCAATAAATATTCTACCGAGAAAAAGACGTTGTCACGTAAAATCTTCGCCCGTAAAACCGACTTTACAGGCAACCATTTTTTTATTTTGTTTTAATTTTCAACCACCACTTACCTACCCTTATTCGTAATTTTTAAATACTATTACAATTTTTGATTGTAATGGATTACGCTATACCTACCAGTATCTTTACCTATACAAATCTCGTCGTAATTAAGGATATTTTCTTAAAAATCTACCATAAACTATAATTTGGTTTCTAAACCAAACACTATAAAAACGGATAACAGCTTTGCATGTCTCGATCGCTAAAATTTCATTAATGCAAAATCAATAAATACATTAAAAAACTAGGTATAACAATGTTAACATTTGATAGGACTAAGTCATTTATATTCCATTCATGTTATTACACGTAGATAGTAACTTATTTATTGGCCCCCGCGCTGTTTTAAACCGCTTAACATCTGTATCAAATATCGTCTGGACAAGAACTTACATGGGCGGCCATCTTTCAAGCTTTTTTTCACCAGTGTTGCCAACTTAGTGGATTTTCCACAAAATCTGGTAGTTTGGTCCTGGTTGGGAAACATTGCTTACTCACACAATAGGTCCCATTTAAATGTAATAATGAATTCCGTGGTGCTTTACAGCTGGCTTCTCCGGCTGTAAAAGTCTTTTTGGGAGGTCATTTACCTCTTTAGTTCAATGTTTTGTCACCCACTTTGCACGGAGGGAAGTGGACATTATTTATTTCCAACTCCTCCTATTAATTTAACTTTCTGATTCATTTCGTTGCGGGTTAAAGACAAGTTAAGTTCCCGGAGACTCGCCGAGCTTCAATGCTTGGTGTCATTACATTGCGTGCCACTGTTGATCCTGGCTTACAAGAGTTGCAGTGCCGGGTGTGAGGGCGGGACAGTCTCCTAAATATCCAAAAATGTAATAAAATAAATAAATAAATACACCCAACAGTCACATTTATAGTCTCGACCCCACACAAGAACTAGTCTTGTGTCGTGAGTATCAGGAACTACAACAGACTTTTCGGTCTCACTAATAGCCAGACTAGAAACAAATACCTCTACTTCACACAGATATTTGTTTCGGTGCGGGAATCGAACCCGAACAATATTAGGTATGTTAATATATTAATTAGGATATTAATTAGGAAATAGGAATATTAATAATTAGGATTAATGTTTAAAAAATATTGCAAAAAAAACTGAAATACAAACTGAAAATATGACTTCCTGACATCTATTGGCGAATAATGATGCGTTAAGCCATTCTATGCATGCCCAGCATTAATTGTGTAACAGCGCAATCTACCGATAAATATAGAGGTACCCAGCGTTAATTGTGTAACAGCGCCTGTCTGTGCCCCGGGCCGCCAAGTTGTTTGCAACAAATGCGTCGATAGCATGTCGATAGATTTTTTTTTTTTTTTTTTTTTTTATTGCAGTGAATGGCGAGACGAGCAAGCCGTTCGCCTGATGGTAAGCGATACGACCGCTCATAAACAGTAGCAACATTCCACTGCGCTCGCCATCCTGAGACATAAGATGTTAAGTCTCAATATGTCCAGTAGTTACTCTGGCTACAATGTCCTTCAATCCGAAACACAACAGTGCATTTAAGCAGTGTTGTTTGACGGGAGAAATAGACATTGCGGTGGTACCTACCCAGATGGCCTCTCACATATGAGAGACCTACCACCAGTAAAAACTACTACTTTGATTTACTTGTATTTTCTTTTAGTGAATTTGCAAATATAATGACCATAAAGCAGGGACCGAAAACGGTTCCGGAAATACCGGTATTTTTTGGTATCAACCGAAAAAAAAAATACCGGTATTTTTAAAGGTAACCCCTATACGCCGATTTTATTAGATTCCTAGAATTTAACCGGTATCATACCGGTAACCGAAATAAGCATTACCTCTATGTTTCAAGCGTCGTCGGCAAAAGTCAAAGCGTCGATGCGCCGTGTGTCGACCAAACACGACCTCAAGGCCGTCGCCCCGGTTGGTGCATATTGTAACTTGCATTAATTCGACGCAAACGCGTTCTTTGTGATTTTTTTATTTTGAGACTCTTAATTGATATTTCATTCAGTACGCACGTCGCCCGAGAGTGTTGAATTATTTGTTTGGTTTGGAATCGGATTACCTATATTCTTTGAAAAAATAAGATAAGCCACGTCCCGAGCAAATGACCTTGAGCATTTATGTCTTTCTAATGCCTACTATACACGACGTCGTATTCGGTTGCGTCCGCCGACGTATAAAGGAGGTGATTTGTGCGTCTGTTATAGGTATTTAACGTCCACAGATGCGTCCGCCTCGAATCCGATTGTTGTCGGTTTTTGTGGCACGGATCAAAGGGTTTTGTTGCGAACGTCCGACTTCTGTCCACAAGTCTTCGCTTTTTTTTACCATCGCACCACACTTTACCGCAGTAGAGTTCATTCGAGGGGGTTAAGAGCGTTTACACCATGCACGCAAAGTCAACTATAGGTATTTCTTCGTTAATTTCACGCACACATAAGTGACCAAAGCTGTGTGCGTAGAGCTGCCGCGTCGCCTCGCTATACAGTCAGCGCAACCAACTTTGATCCGTGCGCTTCAAAATTCTAATATTCAATTGAAATGTAACTTATCTACACTTAATATTATAAAGAGGAAAACTTTGTTTGTTTGTTTTTTTGTTTGGTTGTAATGAATAGGCTCAAAAACTACTGGACTGATTTTAAAAATTCTTTCTCCATTCGATAACTACATTATCCACGAGTAACATAGACTATATTTTATTTTGGAAAAAAATAGGGTTCCGTAAGATATTTGGATTTTTCGGACACAAACTGAAAAAAATCAACCAAAGAAGTTACTTATTTTGCGTACGCTGCCTAAACTACAAAAGATAGAACCATAAAATGTTATAATTAATTGTAGATCTTATAAATATCTACAAAAAAGTCCGCGACACACTATACCTATCTATGTCGAGTGAGGCACAACAACCACATTTTCAACAAAATCTTGAATTTTTTTTGGACTACATTTAAACGCGTTTATTTTACTCATGCTATTATTCCTTATCAAAATAAATTATTTCATCAATAAGTACAGTTTATGTTGATAATATTTGGTCTTTGAATGATTAAAATTGGACGTTTGGTTTTGAAGTTGTGGTGAAATTAAAATATTACGATTTCTGCTGCACAAAAATTTCATAAGGCAATCTTTATATGTACATGTATATGGAGAGACGGGATATAATAGAGTGGAAGGTACGGGAGAAGGCTGGGATAGCTGACAGATTTGATAGGACGAAATATAAATGCACGTTATAAGACGGGATGGATAATAAAGAGAAAGGACGGGATGGATTGGGAAGAGACTGAACAGACGGATGAGACGGGATTGAGCCGGACAGTAGGACAGCTACGTCAAGTTTAGGTATACAAGAGCTTATACGAAAAATAACATGTATTTGGTGTGGAGTGGAATCAAAAAATATATGCACCCAGACGAAGCTGAGCCGGGCCGCTATGATTTATATATTAGTAATATTATATCATAAAAATATTTTATTTGCATTATAAGTAGACAAATATTACCGTGCAAGCAATGAACAATACAAATTTAGATACTAATAATATTTTCGTTATTATTACATTGTTAAGTTGCATTCAAATCAGTGTTCAATCAGTAGACACTATGGACGGTTATTAATCATTTCGTGTTCGAACACATGAGAAGAGTTAGGGGCCTTACAACCCCTTACAATTACGAAATATATTTAATTTTATATTACAATATATAACATAATTTAGCCTCGGAATTACATCCCATTATACTATCTGAAACATAATTTATACTCACTACAAAATCATTGTAGGTAATAAAAAGAAAAAATATGTTTTACTACCAAAGTACTAAGATGTGGTAATCGCAGTCCGCCCGTGGCAATTTTTACTACGCACGGCAAAAATCGACTGCAGCCAGGCCGGAGCGACGAGCGATACGTCCTCCCTCTAGAAGGCCTTGCGGCGGTCTGATTTGACACCGGTCGGACAGCGTGTTTTATATTGGTTTTTAAAATATTTGTAGAAAACAAGAAAACTAATTTTTTTGAAATATAAAAATGGCAATTTATTGTTAAGATGTTCTTCTATTATAATATGAAATTGCTATAAAAAATTATGTACGATAAGTTGGTGAAAAAAAATATCGTCATGACGAGAGTTTCTGAATAATTTCGCATTGTTTAAATTTTTATTTTTCAGGAACTAAACATAAAAAGATTATTTTTCTCAGCAAAATCCCTCCATAAGGGTCTTATAAGTCGGATAATATTTTTATTTTCGTTTTATATTTAGTGATTTCGGACATCTTAAGCTTCTAAATTGCCACTTAAGCCTAAATAACGAAACTTGTGTTCAGTAATCCTTATAGTGCTCACAAATTATCCATCAATCTATAATGTTTTCCACCAAAATCCCTAGATGACAACCTTTTCTAAAATGAGTACTAATTATTTTTCCTTTAAATTGTTTATTGGTGGCTATTAACTCGTTTGAAAAGTCCTGTTTTTTAGCCAAAAAGCGCGCATAGGGTATAAACGCTCTTAACGTCACTCGCGTCCGTAGGCTTTGACCCTAGATTCCCTACACTTGACCCCTGGGTAGTGCCAAATGAGTGATATAGTTCGTGGTGGTAGGACTTAAGTGTCCGCTCGGGTGGCGACCACCGTCCACGAGGCGTAAAGGCCGTCATAGTGATCTCCATAAGGGGAGCGCGTTCCGGGATCAGCTCATGGTTTTCCGGTTTTTTCGAGGGGCTTTTGTCTAGGCATGAGGTTGTACCGTGTGGGTATTTTCGGTCGTTTGTCGAAAGGAGGATTGTTGATCCGCCGGCCAGGGAGACCCGTAGAAACGATTGACCGCTAGCCGCCCGCGGTATAGTACAGGGGCTAACCACCTCAAGATGCTGCCTCACCATGCCGCGCATAATCTTGGGTGGGTCCATCATGCCGGTTGGTGACCGGAAGTGGGGTGTCGGCGGCCCATCCCGGGAGGGTACGGGGGCCCTTCCGTCCGGCGGATCAATTCGCTTCCTGCCGACCCTTTCGTGCCGGTGCCCATTTGGCTTTCTTAGTGCCCGAACTTAAGCCCTTCGTTGCCTTTGCACCAATCCCATCCTTTCAACCATGACAGTGCAATTAAACAGAGCAGGTCCTTCAGCGGTGCATAACCTCACCACTGCGTTCACTATGGAGTTAAGTTTAATATCCGCGGACCCCATACGAACCTCAATGCCGTCCATCACCATCTCGAGACGGCCCAGCCTGCTTTGTTCTTCCTAACGGAGACGCAGATTCGTTGTCCGGCCGATGATTCTTACCTGTTGTATCCCGGTTATTCACTTGAAGTAAACTTCAAGCCTAAAGCCGGGGTATGCTTGTGTGTTCGGTCGGACATCTGCTGTCGCCGTTTACACTGCATGGAGGACCCCTCGTTCTCCGCTCTGTGGGTTACGTGGATCTAGGTTCCCTGAGCCGCATCTACATGTGCCTTTACAGCTCTCACCACGGGGACGATGAGGCGACTCGGCTGTTCAGGTATCTTAGCCAGGCAGCTAATGACGCGCAGGCGCAGTTCCCGGTAGCCGAAATGGTGGTCTTGGGGGATTTCAATGCTCATCATGAATTGTGGCTGGGATCCTCCAAGACTGATCATGCTGACAGAGCTGCCCATGCATTCGCTCTGACTCATGACGTGACACAACTGCTGAATCAGCCCACCAGGATCCCGAATGTGGCGAGTCATGTGCCTTCTCTGCTGGAACTTCTGCTGGCAGGTCACCCCGTCGGGTATCGTGTGACCGTTAGTGCGCCTCTGGGCACTTCTGATAACTGCCTGGTTGGGTCGTCATTACCGTTCGCATCACCACCACGTTCCGTGCAGGTTAAGCGGAGGGTCTGGCATTACTCGTGGCAGATTGGGATGGTATGCGGGAATATTTCACATCCATCTCTTGGAGGCGGCGCTGCTTTGAGGGTAAAGATCCCTCAGCAAGAGTCAACGCTATTGCTAACGAGATCAGACTTGGAATGGAATATTACATTCCTTCCTTTGAGATCGCCAGTATGGGCGGTGGATGCTCCTGGTTCGATCGTGCATGCGCCGATGCTGTCGGTGACAAACAGGCGGCATACCGCGCTTGGATCAGGAGTCGCGCCATGAAGGATCCCAGTATCAGTTCCCTCAAAGAAGCCTACAACCATGGCTTGCAAGAAGGCCTACGTTAGGGCGGATGCCCAGCGCGTTAGCAGGATTGGGCGTGCGTTGGCCAATCACCCAACTAGCAGTCGTGTTTATTGGAGTTTGGCCGGGGCCGTTCAATCTAACTTCTGCCGTCCAGCGTTGCCACCGCTGAGGTACCCAGAAGGGTCGCTGGCCCACAAGCCGCAAGAGAAGGCTGCCTTGCTGGCAAATCTCTTTGCGGCTAATTCCCTTCAGAGCACTCACCGTGATACCGCCTGTATCACGGTGAGTGCTCTGAAGAATTGTTCAACTTGATCCTCTCCTCTCCATTCCTAACCAGAAGCACGCGTGCTGGCTTGCGAAGCCATGGCTTGACGGTCCACACCATCCCGGCGCAAACCAAACGGTTCTCAAATTCTTTTTATGCCGCACCATCAGGCTGTGGAATTGTTTGCCTTCTCGCGTGTTCCCTCCTTCCTACAATCCTGGGTCCTTCCGCCGTGGAGCCTGGGTCCTTCAATCCTGGGTCGTTCATGGCGTGACTCCTGATCTAAGCGCGGTATGCCGCCTGTTTGTCACCGACAGCATCGGCGCATGCACGATCGAACCAGGAGCGTCCACTCACACACTCACACAATGTGAAATATTCCCGCATACCATCCCAATCTGCCACGAGTAATGCCAGACCCTCCGCTTAACCTGCACGGAACGTGGTGGTGATGCGAACGGTAATGACGACCCAACCATGCAGTTATCAGAAGTGCCCAGAGGCGCACTAACGGTCACACGATACCCGACGGGGTGACCTGCCAGCAGAAGTTCCAGCAGAGAAGGCACATGACTCGCCACATCCGGGATCCTGGTGGGCTGATTCAGCAGTTGTGTCACGTCATGAGTCAGAGCGAATGCATGGGCAGCTCTGTCAGCATGATCAGTCTTGGAGGATCCCAGCCACAATTCATGATGAGCATTGAAATCCCCCAAGACCACCATTTCGGCTACCGGGAACTGCGCCTGCGCGTCATTAGCTGCCTGGCTATGATACCTGAACAGCCGAGTCGCCTCATCGTCCCCGTGGTGAGAGCTGTAAAGGCACACGTAGATGCGGCTCAGGGAACCTAGATCCACGTGCACCCACAGAGTGGAGAACGAGGGGTCCTCCATGCAGTGCAAATGGCGACAGCAGATGTCCGACCGAACACACAAGCATACCCCGGCTTTAGGCTTGAAGTTTACTTCAAGCGAATAACCGGGATACAACAGGTAAGAATCATAGGCCTGACAACGAATCTGCGTCCTCCGTTAGGAAGAACAAAGCAGGCTGGGCCGTCTCGAGATGGTGATGGACGGCATTGAGGTTCGTATGGGGTTCGCGGATATTAGTTAACTCCATAGTGAACGCAGTGGTGGGGTTATGCACCACTGAAGGACCTGCTCTGTTTAATTGCACTGTCATGGTTGAAAGGATGGGATTGGTGCAGAGGCAACGAAGGGCTTAAGTTCGGGCACTAAGAAGGCCGAATGGGCACCGGCACGAAAGGGTCGGCAGGAAGCGAGTTGATCCGCCGGACGGAAGGGCCCCCGTACCGTCCCGGGATGGGCCGCCGAGACCCCACTTCCGGTCACCAACTGGCATGATGGACCCACCCAAGATTATGCGCGGCATGGTGAGGCAACCTCTTGAGATGGTTAGCCCCTGTACTATACCGCGGGTGGCTAGCGGTCAACCGTTTCTACGGGTCTCCCTGGCCGGCGGATCAACATTCCTCCTTTCGACAAACGACTAAAAATACCCACACGGTACAACCTCATGCCTGGACTCAAGCCCCTCGAAAAAACCGGAAAACCATGAGCTGATCCCGGAACGCGATCCCCTTATGGAGATCACTATGACGGCCTTTACGCCTCGTGGACGGTGGTCGCTACCCGGGCGGACACTTAAGTCCTACCACCACGAACTGTATCACTCATTTGGCACTACCCAGGGGTCAAGTGTAGGGAATCTAGGGTCAAAGCCTACGGACGCGAGTGACGTTAACCCCCTCGAATGAACTCTACTGCGGTAAAGTGTGGTGCGATGGTAAAAAAAGCGAAGACTTGTGGACAGAAGTCGGACGTTCGCAACAAAACCCTTTGATCCGTGCCACAAAAACCGACAACAATCGGATTCGAGGCGGACGCATCTGTGGACGTTAAATACCTATAACAGACGCACAAATCACCTCCTTTATACGTCGGCGGACGCAACCGAATACGACGTCGTGTATAGTAGGCATTAGAAAGACATAAATGCTCAAGGTCATTTGCTCGGTACGTGGCCTATCTTATTTTAATGTTTTATAATTTAAAAATATAGGGTTTTTGTACTAAATAATATTTATGTGAATTTAGGTATCTATCTATTTATTTATTGAATTAAGTATCATCATCATCATCATCATATCAGCCACAGGAAGTCCACTGCTGAACATAGGCCTCCCCCAATGATCTCCACAATGACCTGTTGGAAGCGGCCTGCATCCAGCGACTTCCTGCGACCTTAGTCAGATCGTCCGTCCACCTTGTAGGCGGGCGTCCGACACTTCACTTGCCTGTACGTGGCCTCCACTCGAGAACCTTTCGGCCCCAACGGCCATCGGTTCTACGAGCAATGTGCCCGGCCCACTGCCACTTCAACTTGCCAATCCTATGGGCTATGTCGGTAACCTTGGTTTTACGGATCTCCTCATTTCCGATTCGATCTCGTAGGGAAACACCGAGCATAGCCCGCTCCATGGCTCGTTGAGTGACTTTGAGCCTTTTAATGAGGCCCACAGTGAGAGGCCACGTCTCGGTGCCGTATGTCATCACTGGTAACACACAACTATCGAAGACTTTCGATTTTAGGCACTGAGGTATTTTGGACGAGAAGACGTCGCGAAGTTTCCCGAACGCTGCTTACGAAGTAAGTATACTGAGATATAAAAATGTCTTTACTATACAGTACATTACACCAAATCCTTGCCTTTACTCATTTCCTTTTATTTTCAACACTATTACATCGCAAGTAAAATGAACCGATTCCAGGAATATTGGGTAAACAACACGCCAAGTATATGTTTCACTTGGTATACAATATGGAAATGAGTAACTATTCTCCAATGCGCTCTCTTTTGCCGTCAAGGTCTTTTTTAGGTTATCGGTATTAAATCGGTTCCCGTATATAAGGGTAACCTTTATAATTTGCATTGGTTACCGTCATAACGGGTCCCCAAATCTTAAAGGTAACCGAAATTGGTCGATACCGGTACCGTTATTTGCAACCGGTTTCGATCCCTGCCATAAAGGATTGCTTTGTGCAGTGATTAATGTGCAGTGAATACGTGTATTAAACGTGCAGTGTAAGTGACGTCAAGGAAACAATTGAATATTTGGAAAATAATGCTCGTAACTTATAAGAAATCATTACTCATCAATTCAATAATCAAAAATGTAAATATTCTCTCCAAACATTTGTTTGATTTATATGAATGTAACAATCACAAACAGTAGACACTTCGTAATTTTATAAATACATGTATTGTTGTTGCATCCTAATTAATTCAATTGAAAATGTTTATTATTATTTAAATTCATGTTTGTTCGATTTAGTTTTTTGTGTTTATTTACTACCCCTTCATATTAGTTTCATATAAATATTTAAATGAATAATGTGTAAAGTCAATGTACCAAATGTCAGAATTTTAATAATATCTAATTTTATTTTTTATGAAAGATTTCTATTACTTATAACATAGTACACATGCTTATGTAAATATTAATAAATCAATAAATAAATAACACCCAACAGTCACCTACATAGTCCTGACCCCACACTAAGATCGAGTCTTGTGTCGTGGGTATCAGGAACTACGTGAGACTTTTCGGTCTCACAAACACCATATAATCCAATATAAGAGGCTTTACATTTTTTCGTATCTTTGGTACCTCCCATTCAGGTACGCCCAGTTGGGAACCTTGGTAAAATTGTAGCTACGTAAGGCAAAAGTGTACTTTATTTCAACTTAAAATGTCATATTTGTAATAAACACATTTGTATATTTCGACGAATACTTTTGAATGTATAAATGAAATGAAATAAATAGTTGTTTATATCATTTGAAGGGTTTTATTTCTAATCTACACAAATACTAATATCTGAATTTGAAAAAAGTTACATCAATTGCATTATTTGCTAATTTTTTTTATATCACACTATAATGAACCCTATTTCAATGACAGTAGGCTACTTTTGCTTGAAGCCGCGCCTGGCGTTTCCGACTGTCTAACCGTCTACAGTCATGACAAACGACAGTCTAGGGTAAAGATGAGACGTATTTACGATACCAGGTTTTAAAACCAGGTATTCACTTCGAATTACAGCGCCCTGGTACGAGCAGAAAATACTTATAAGTATGAAAGTACGTCGATGCGCGGAGAGATCTGGAAACTACACATGAAAATACTTGCATAGGAAAACGATTCATAATAGAATATTAATAAGAACCACAATCGTATCTGTCAATAACACATACTTTAAACTTCAAAGTATTTTTTATTCATACTATTTTGCTCTTTATGTGCCTTCAAATACGGGTTGAATTCCTATGCAAGTATTTTCAAATTTAGGCGCCGCTATACGTCGATGTGCGAGGAAAAATAAAAATACTTCCATAGAAAAACTATCCTTAACTTAGTATAAATAAGAATCACAACCGTATTCATGAATAGAAAATATTTACAAAGTATTTTTTTATTTATGCATTTTTGCTCCTTATTTGTTATGAAATACGAATTGAATTCCTATGCAAGTATTTTATAGACGCTGCGCCGCGACTGGGACGCGAAGGGTTGCCGACTCATACTTACAAAATACTTTTACAATATTTAGACCCTGGTTTTGAACCCTAGTATTTTTACGTACTCGTACTTAGAAGCCCTGGTACTTGATTTGGCAAGTATATCTCATCCCTAGTCTAGGGGTTAAGCGAGTCGGCCGTCTGGAATACTACTTGGTCTGTGGATACATTATTTTGCAGCGCCGTTGTCATTAAATTCCTGGCAAACATAATGTTAGTGTGCTTGCAAATACGTGCTATTTATAAAATATTAGGCGTTTTTATATTATGATATTTTGTTTATTCTTTTATTTACTATTAATTAAAGTCATCTAAAACGTACGAATGTTTTATTAAAATATCTGTGTATGGCAAGTAAAGCACTGCATTTCTGCCTACAAGGAGCGCACGCTCCTTACATACATAGTCTATAAAATCATATTTCATCATTTCACCAGTATGTAATTTGTATTTAAATATGATTTCTAAAACACATAATTAAACAAAAAAAAATACCGATCAAAGTTCATCGATCATCCAGGTGTTATTTTCTTACATCTCGTTCTTACTTGGCAACATTAAATCGTAACCCGAAACTCGGGAGTCACTAAGCAATAATGGCAAAACGCAAACGTACAAAAATTGGTTATGTGATTATGGGTATACTTTTTTGGTTTTTTATAAGATAAGAATAACTTTAAGTACTAAAATATGGATATCAAAAGAAAGCTTATAGTATATACTTTATTTACAAATGGGTTTATTATTCGTATGTAATATGATTTAATGGGTGAAAACATGATTTGAAAATGAAAAACCATTGAAATTCGATCTGTATAGAATTTTTATTATTTGTTTACAACATATTTGAATTATATTTGTAAAATAATTGTCACATCTAATAATTCTGCATAGTTTTAGATACTTAAAGGTATTTTTTATTTCGCTGTAGCTAGAATAGGTACTAGGATATAATGCTTTATGTTTATGAATATTGAAAACGCGGGAATCGAAGATTTCTATCAAAATAAGTGACAGTGACGTGGACGTGTGAGTGGTTAAAGCTGAAAACACATTGTAGTTTTTGTCTTACGCATAGAGTAAAGAGTACAAAACTATGGTAAAGAGCACATCTTACATGGTTCGTACGGGTCGTCAGAGGGCCCACGTACGTTTTTATTTTTTAATTTCATTGACAAAGGACGGTTTTCTCGTCTGCCAATGACTAAGCTTTTAGGGATGGAAGAGTCGATTTTTATGTACTCTTTATCTCATCTCTATATAAACAAATAAATTATATATTTTATTAAATGAAATCAATCCTAGTTGGCGCTTATTATAAACAGTTCTTATCTGTGATAACCTGTGGTACTAACACATTCGAGTTTGCAACTGTTTTATTGTCAAAAACAATGATGCAATTAACATTAAATCACACATCAATCATTATACCGGGTATCTCAAGACTGCTACCGAAAAACGAAGCCGGGGTGGTAGTTTTAGTGGCTACAAACACAATGCAATTAAAAATTTCGCTTAGAAACGCGACAATTGTTTTTTATGATTTTTTAAATATCGTCATTTTTGGGTGGTAAATCCATAGTTTTTGCTAAAATAATAATTTAAACTCTTTTATACCTTAGAGCATTTATAAATAAAAGGGTATATACTATTATTTTAGGAAAAAATGTATTTACCACCCAAATATGGCCATAGGAAAAAATAACAAAAAAAAAATTGTCGCTTTTTTGCAACTTTTTCTGTTGCATTGTGTCTGAAGTCGCTTAAACTACCACCCAGCTTCGTTTTCGGTAGCAGTCTTGATATACCCTGTATAATACTGTGATTGATTAAATTCGTACACAAACATAGATTACATATTGAGAATAAATTTACTGTGGAAAAATGCCATGTACACATATTAGAAATACTTATGTATAAAATGTGTGAATTCCAAAGTAGGCAAGATCGTGTTTCGAGCACACGTCTTGTTCTTGTTGTCTTTTTTTTATATATTTCTACTACCAGTGTCATTTTAAAAGAAAACAAAAAAGAGACTACCTGAAGACAAATAACAAGGTTAACTTTTTCCTATTATAATTCCTAAAACAGCGCGTGTATTTTGAAATTTTAACATCAATAACTTAATATTTGATTGTATAAAAAATTACTCCGTTATCTTTAGTATGATACTTTATTATCTTTAGTACAAATAGGTACTGACTATTTGTTCCCATACTTCTTACTTTAAGTGAGCATATTTGTATCTTTACATTTAACATTATAATAATTTCTCTATTACGCACATACTCTGATCGTATTCTTCCATTTTTTAAATGAACGCACCGACGAACTTTTGGCTAATTACTGATAATTAAATAAATAAATACACTTAACAGTCACATACATAGTCCTGACCACACATTAAGATCAATTAAGTGTTGTGTCGTGGGTATCGGGAACTACGAGAGACTTTTCGGTCTCTCAAACATCCAGACCCGAGACCAATACTTACTGAGTCTCACAAAACATTTGTCTCGGTGCGGGGCTCGAACCCGTGGCCTCGTCGTTTAACAGGCGGCGTCTAACCAACTGCGCCACGGAGGCTGTCAATTACGTCCAGTCTAGTATTTACAAACAACTGGTCAAAGAACTGCGGTGTTTATTTCTGTTAAGTCAAGTTAGATTACCAGCAACACCTCATGTAACTAATTAGAAATGTCCAAATTGTATTCAAAATTTTTAAATTGTATGCAGATTGAATAAAGAAAATTATACCTTGTACGTATTATAAATTCTAATTTAATTGTAAGTTTTAAGAAATGTTATTAGTTTGGCTTAAAAAGCTGGTAGCCATATTTACAAAACCGATTGTTGTGTAAACTCAAGTTTGTCCACAATCGCAAATCGCTCAAAAGCGCTGTGGTGCACGGAGAAATTGTTATTTTTTTCTCTCTTCACATTTCATTACATTGGACATTATTATCATTACTACTATTGGACTACTAGTATAAATGTACATTGTATAAATTATGAAAGAATATTTTAATGAAAGCGTTGTAGATATTTTTACTTTCATTTGTAGTTCCTAATTTCACCACTTGTCAATTTATGTTTAGTTGCGCTGTATGTCTCAGACGTTTTTTGTTTTTGAAGGTCATGCCCTCGAATTTCGACCGACAGTGTGCACACAACAAAAGAATCTATTGTTCAGATCGCTGTAAGACGCGTTGCTCTAGTATTTATGGCCGCTTCTTTACTCTATGCGTAAGACAAAAACCTACAGTTTGTTTTCAGCAGGGACAGACATAAAGTAAAAAAAAAAGCAGTGTTACCAGGTCATACATTTTCCCATAAAATAGTTTAACAAAAATAAATAATAGACGCAACATTCAAATTCATAGTCCTGACCCTACAAATGATATCTTGTGTCGTGGGTATCAGAAACTACGAGAGACTTTTTGGTCTCACTAACACCCCAATTTGAAAAAATACCAAGTCACTCAAATATTTGTCTCTTCTTGAGCGGGCACGAAACCGCGGGCCTCACGTTTTACATCTGGCGTCTAACCAGCTGCGATGAATGATGCGGATAAAGGGCCTCAACATTAAACAACGTGACGTTTTGCGATATTTTCACAAAGGTTAGAAAGCAAAAAAGGAAAGATGGCTACTAAGAAGGAATATCTAATACTTATATCATTACGTAGCTCGAATAATACATAGTAATTATATATATCATCATATCATCATCATATCAGCCACAGGAAGTCCACTGCTGAACATAGGCCTCCCCCAAGTGATCTCCACAATGACCTGTTGGAAGCGGCCTGCATCCAGCGACTTCCTGCGACCCATTAGTCAGATCGTCCGTCCACCTTGTAGGCGGGGCGTCCAACACTTCGCTTTCCTATACGTGGCCTCCACTCGAGAACCTTTCGGCCCCAACGGCCATCGGTTCTACGAGCTAATGTGCCCGGCCCACTGCCACTTCAACTTGCCAGTCCTATGGGCTATGTCGGTAACCTTGGTTCTCCTACGGATCTCCTCATTTCTGATTCGATCTCGTAGGGAACCACCGAGCATAGCCCGCTCCATGGCTCGTTGAGTGACTTTGAGCCTTTTAATGGGCCCACAGTGAGAGGCCACGTCTCGGTGCCGTATGTCATCACTGGTAACACACAACTATCGAAGACCTTCGATTTTAGGCACTGAGGTATTTTGGACGAGGAAGACGTCGCGAAGTTTCCCGAACGCTGCCCAACCGAGTTGGATTCGCCGGGTTGACCTCTCCTCGAAGTTGACCTGCCTAACCGGACCACTTGTCCTAAATAGACATATTCGTCTACAACTCGAGAGTCGAGCCCCCCAACTCCAATGGGGGTGGGCACAACATGATATTCGACATGATCTTAGTTTTAATCCATGTTCATTTTAAGACCCACCTGGTTGGGAAACTCGATTAAGGTCCTTCGAGCATAGTGCTAAGGTCTCCAGCGATGACTACAATATCGTCGGCAAATCGAAGGTGAGTAATATACTCGCCGTTGATGTTGATGCCGAATCCTTTCCACTGCAAGAGCTTGAAGGCATTTTCCAGCGCGGCCATGTGAACAGTTTCGGAGATATGACATCTCCCTGTCTCACGCCTCTCTGTAGTGGAATAGCCTTCGTGCTCTGATCCTGGTACTCGGACCGACCATGGTGGCGTTGTTGTATATATACCTCAACACTTCGATGTACCGATAGTCTATGTGGCACCGCTGAAGAGACGGTAGCACAGCCCAGGTCTCGATCGAATCAAAGGTTTCTCATAGTCCACAAACGTAAAGCAAAGCGGCAAGTTATACTCCTCGGTTTTTTGTATAACCCTGCCGTAGCGTATGAATATGGTCTATGGTACTAAAGCCTTTTCGGAAACCGGCTTGTTCGGGAGGCTGGAAGTCCTCAAACCTGCGTTCGAGACGATTTGTGATGACCCTTGAAAAAACTTATAGACATGGCTCAGGAGCGAGATGGGCCTGTAGTCTTCAGCAAGTGTTATCACCTTTTTTGAAGAACAGTACCACCAAGCTCCTGCTCCATGCCTCCGGCGTTGAGCCCTCGAGGAGAACGGAATTGAAGAGCCTCTGAAGGACTTTCAGTACCGGCGTTCCGCCCGCTTTCAGAAGCTCTGAAGTGATTCCGTCCTCACCCGGCGTCTGTTGTTTTTAAGTTGTTTGAGGGCCATCTCAATCTCAAACAGGCTGATGTCCGGGATATCATCGCTAAAGTGTCGGATTAACTCGGCTCTCGGGTTCTTCGGCCGAGCTAACAGTAGGTTTGGCAAACCGAGGTGTAAAGCTGTCCGTAGAACCTTCTCGATCTCCCTTATATACTCTGCCCTCGTCGATACCACGCGGCCGTCTTCCGTCTTCAGCCTAGACAACTGGCTTTGCCCAATAGACAAGTCTCTCGCAACACTTTGGAGCCTCCGTTTCGCTCATTGTCTCCTTATGCTCACAGTATTGTGAGCACGGACATCGTGTCGCAAGGACTTCCAGATCCGTCTATTGAGCCGCGATAGGCTTCAGCGTCAACGGAAGACTGCAGCGTCAAAGATCGACGTTCGGCCATGAGGTCAAGAGTGTGTGGATCGGAGTTTTTTGTGGTCTATCTCTACCGGCGAGGTCTAAAATACTTAGATCCCACCGTATGGACAGCGTCTTACCAAACCGCTGTTTAACTCGTCCACTGCAAGGTTTTCTTTTAGACAATCAAAGCGATTGTCAACTCGAGTTGAAAGCTCTCGGGGTTTTGGATATGGGCGCGAGTAGGTCGGAGCGAGACTTCATCAACGGCGCCTTTCTAATTGGACGTGATATTCAATGTGCCCCACCATTCGGTGATCACTACCGGTTTTCACCCTGTTGATCACAGAGCCATCACTGAACATCCGTCTATTCGTCGTCCAAGATGAAAATCTATCCTCATTTCCTCGTAGAACCGTTCCAGGCGCTTCAGCCAGGTCCATTTCCTTGATGGCGGCTTCTGGAAAAAAGAGTCATTCATCGCGAAGAGTCCCCTCTTTTTCCAGAAAGTCGGCCAGCTCTGACCCCTGAGGTTCCCGTTGCCCATGTCCAAATTGCCCCACTTTCAACTCTGCATCTCATTTCTTTGCCCACTTTGCGTTGAAGTCCCCCATAAACAACCATTGAAGTAGTTTTTGGAAGGATTGTATGCCCCCCGCCTAATGTCCTCATACATCTCCTCTAATTCTTCATCTGGGTGTGTCGAGGTCGCGGACGTATACCTGTATGACCTTTCAACGAATATCTTTGGATATTCTGAGTATAAGGTATACTACCCTGCTCGACACACTTTCCGATGGATACGATGTTGTGATAGAGAGACCGGTGGACGAGAAATCCGACACCTCCTCGGGACTGTTGGTCCGTCCCCCGGTAGAAGACAGGTTACCAGACTTTCAGGGTTATCGTATCCTCCCCGATTTCTTCGGACTTCCCGATAACCCCAGACTGATTCCCAGTGTTAACCCGCTCAATTCTTCCTTCCAGTTCGACAATTTTCTCAGTCTGGTCCTCAAAGTGCGTAGGTTGGTGTGGTTACCAGGGCCAGTCGTCGTCGGGGGTGGTAGCCGGGGCCAACCCGGGGATTCTTAGCACCCCCTGCCCCACCGTACCAATGGCTGTCTACCATCGCCAGAATAGTGGGGCTGCCGGGGCACTGGGGGCCTGGTCAATTTTTGTGTCGCCATTGAGGGGTATTTGCCAATACTCGCCACGCTTGGCAGGCGGGTTGCGAGCGCAGAGGGGACTCGCGCTGACGACGCTGCTGCCCATCATCACGGGGGAAAGGAAATAGGGTTTGTGAGTAGAGGATATAATGGGAAAGGGAGTATGCTGTAGGAGGGATACTGCAGTCATGGGAAGGGAATGTTTGTAGTGACTGCAGTAGCATCGGGGGGCCGAGGTCGCGTACTCGTAGCACCTATTCTAGGACAAGCCATGACCACTAGATAGGAGCACACCCTACCTGATTATAATATATACATAAAACAAACCTGCCGAGTGTTCTAAAATTATAGAAGATCAGAGAATTCATAGTAACGTAACTACTAATGATAGAATACATCCTACTTTATTTTATTTATTTAATTTAAGAAAGCGTTACAAACAAGTATTTACAATATACTTAATATTTTCATAAAATTAAGTTCCTAATACAAGCATCGTAAATAACAAAGGTACAGAAAACCTATTGATATAGATCTAAACATTTCAAATGTAACAAAATGGAAAAATATACCTACATTTTTTTTCTTTTCTATATCTTAATTAAAATAAAATGATATAGCAAAGTATCGAATGTGTAATATACAGCGCTTGTACATTTTTTTTAATCATCTGGATTTTTTTCCTTGAATATTGATTTTCAAAAATACAAATTGTGCACTTTTTGTTTTCATCCATATCAGGCTCATGTGGCCTTTCAGCACTCTTTGTTATTCCCCACGGTTTCGGATTCGGTCATCTGTAAAAATTAAATCCAATTATTGAAAGAATAAAATATATGTAATTAATATGTGCAGAACAAAATATAAATTGAAATAACGTAAGGTAACGTGACGCCTCGGGTCAAGGCGTGTGTGGATTGGGTATTTTTTGCATTGACTTTAAGTTTTGGCACTCAAAGTCTATAAGTTGTAAACATAAAAATCTTTTTTTTTGTTGATGAAGACGACTTTTTGTGTCCAAAATAAAATAAATAAAAAATAAAGAAGTATTAAGCTTGGTGGATTGGGTGCATTTTTGTAATTTTTTTCGAATACAGACTTCAAATTTGTGACAATTATGAAGACAGGCTGCCGGGAGACTGATTATAGAAGGGTTTCATTTATTTTCGTCTCGAGGATGAATACTTTGGATTTTTATTATTTAGATTAAACAGATTATACGAGTAGTTTACCTTTATTTCGAGTGGTGGGAGAGAAAACGGTTTTAAGAAAAGTTATAATATGCTTAGTCTTCTGAATGCAATTTTTGAACGAGTGTTTACCCAGCTGTCTAATTTTCCGTCATATCCTATTAATTTGATCCACAAAACACTAGCGAAGGTAACCTTTGAAAAGCTGAAATAAAATGAATGATTGTTTAATTTACCATAAAACCAGGAAAATGCAAATTGGTTATTAAGCTGGTATCCCGAAACATAATATAATCCAACTAATTTAAAATCATGTACAAAATGGTGTCCTCTTCGAGTAGTATACAGATTGTCATAATAACCAAAGTCAAGATAATTTGGTCGGATAATACTTTAAAATACGTATTTTTTATGCGAATAGAATCCTATTTTTCAATATATTCTATGAAATACTAATTGCAGATGTTAGTAATAATGAACGGCTACATTTATTTTTACCAATATACTAAACTAGCGGCCCAGCCCAGCTTCGGCCTGGGTGCATATATTTTTGATTCCACTCCACACCAAATACATGTTATTTTTCCTATAAACTCTTGTATACCTAAACTTGACGTAGCTGTCCTACTGTCCGGCTCAATCCCGTCTCATCCGTCTGTTCAATCTCTTCCCGATCCGTCCCGTCCTTTCTCTTTATTATCCATCCCGTCTTATAACGTGCATTTACATTTGGTCCTATCAAGTCTGTCCGCTATCCCAGCCCTCTCCCGTACCTTCCACTCTATTATATCCCGTCTCTCCATATACATATACATATAAAGATTGCCTTATGAAATTTTGACATTAAATCTTAAGCGTTTTTTATTGTTCATCCAATATTCCTTCCCTTAATTCAGCACCAAAAAAGTAATAAAGTAATAATAAACATTTAAAAAAAAGAATTGGCCAAATTGGTCCAGGCGTTGTTGAGTTTTGCGCTTACCAACACATTTGGCGGATTCATTTTTATATTATAGAAGAAGAAGATATAGTCCACCCCGCTGCCTTAGTGCGGGTTGGCGGATTTTAGTTGACGTAGAAATTAATCCGATAAGTCAGAGGTGTGCCCTGAGATTTGAACCCGTGACCATCGTAAACTTGTTGGCAGTCGCGTCTAGTACGTTACCATATACAAATTATAAAACCTTCATACTGCCTTACCAGGTGACGTAAGTAATAGAACAAATATTTAAAAATATAAAACTGCATATCGTTTCATTATAATGTCTAGATACGGCATCAACGTACCATTTTTTTTTATACTTGAGTCTGAAAACAATACTAATGCAGAATTTAAAAGAACAATAGGCAAGGCTCCATACATTATTTTATTGACATTAAAATTAAATGTCTTAAGATGAAAAAAATCTCGTTAGCCTGAGGGTTAATTTCTAATTCAATATGTGGTAATAATTGTTGTTAAGAAAAGAGGGGAAAAATTGATATTCACATCAGAATTTTTGGTGTTTATACACTCACGTCACACTACGAGTAAAATGGCTGACCGTGCTATTAAGTATGGTGTCAGGAATATCATTTAATAATAAATAAAAGTATAATAATACACCCGTTATATTAGTATCTTGTGTTTTTATTTATATTAGCTTAAAAAGTATATTTACACGTATCATTAATAATTACAGTTGATCTGCCGCAGTCCTCAGTTGACAGAACTACCTTCAATTCTCAACATATTTACTATAAATCAATCCAAGCATTAAAATAAGATCATAACAAACATAACATATCACACACAGTAATATACAAAGTCCGTAACAATGCACGATCACACAACGCAGTATAAGACTCCTTATTCCTCAATTATTTTTGACGTCAGTCCCGGATTATATATTATCAACAATTCACGCAACGGAAACGTCAAAAGTCTATTTTTTTGCTGGGTTATTGTCAATCTACGATGTCAATCTTGATGTCAATCGTCAATCGATTGCTTTAAGTATGAGTCTATTGGCCAGGCTCATATCGTACTTTGAATTTACTTATTATTTAATACAGAAAAAAATATTATGTGTTGTTACTATTTAAGCAATAAAATGTCAATGAAGTATAATTATTTACAAAATTAAATAACTGACAAATTGCGGGGTTTACCAATATTATATGGAATTACAAAGTTATCTCGAGATAACAGTACTTTACTAGGTACTAAAACGTCCCGACCTCCGATTTTGACAGTTGACGTTTGTCAAAATTCAAGGTGTCAGCCTAATGCATAGACGGAGTATCAATAGACTTGACATGCATTTGCCACATCTAGTCCATCTCACTTAGACTTATGCATAAACCTTAAAAAATGAACAGTGACAAACACAATTTTGCGGTCCTTGTCATAGTTTCACATAATTTTGGTAGGGGGGCAACACTTGCGTGTACCCAAACAAATCAGAACGTGCGGTTTGTTAGAAACTTGAATTACTGAGTATTTACGATATTTGCGGTCAAAAATGTATGTAAAGAGTGTTGAAACTGATTATAAGACAAAAGGTATGGGTGTGCTGCTTTATTATTGGCTGTGATAGCCTATCTAAATGATAAATATGAAAATATACCCTCTCACTGGTAAGGCATTTTATTTAGTATCTGGGTAAAAATAAATGTGGACGTTCATTATTACTAACATCTGCAATTAGTATTTCATAGAATACATTGAAAAATAGGATTATATTGCATAAAAATTAAAAATGCTTTTTTTTTTACTTTATGTCTGTCCCTTACGGTGGAACTCGAATGTCGAGTCCATTTGATACTACGTCCATGGCCTAATGTAAATAAAAATAGGGTATATTTTAAAAATTTGAAATTTGACATTGACAGTGGACGTGCAAGTAGCTAGATAGCAACTATTTAAGTCGAATAAATATAAATGGCAACACTTAGCCAATAATAGTCTATAAATCCGGAATTACTCAAATGGCTTTCCATTTTAAAGGTTTTTTTTTTTTCACTCCGCTTTGTATAATTCATATGATTATTGAAAAAATGTACAAAAATATGGGAAATTGTTTTGTATATATGCCACTTTAAGACACTCATTAAGATCAATCATCAATTCGCCATTGTTCTTTGTCCCCCAGCGCATCAAAGTATCAATTCAAAAAACAATGTCGTTTATGAAACGAAAAATTATAATTAGATATATTTTGGTGTACTCCGGCAAAACGCTTCGATAGAGTATACCTTGTTTAAAACTGTTGCAATTAATCTAAAAAAACAACGGGCTATTTTGGTAGAGATGGACATCGTTTTATTTTACATTTACAAAATTACGCGCAAGACGCCGTATCTAGATAATATTATATACACGTTGTACACATTTTGAATTTTGTTCTTTTCGTCAGCCGTCAATGAAAGACAATGGAAAGATAGATCATTTTACGTTGGATGGTAGTTGAAGCTGGACCGTCTTTTACGTCTCCCGTCAAATAAACCAAAGATCATCCTATATTGGCTGGACAAATCACGCTTGAACGATACCCAAAAAAAGGTTTTTAGTATCTTCCTTAGAAATTTTCCAATTTTTCTCACTCCTAAAACCTTCCCAGAACTTTTACGAATATTCAAGACCAAAATAATCCAAATCGGTTCAGGCCGTTCACACGTGATGCCGCGCCGTGACAACGCGAAACGGGTTTCATTTATATAATATACAGTGTTAGCTTATATCTTAATAAATCACTATAATTAAATCCACTATTATTTATATTACAATATCGATATTCATATTGATCCTCCATCGCGTTCATAAAAAGAAACATTCGATTCGTGAGAGAGTGACAGCGTGCTTGCTTGTTCGAGACGTCGTCAAGGCTTGGGAGATAGATATTATTTATGGAGATAGAAATTATTTTATTATGAAGGCGATGTGATAATTTGGCATAGAAATATTTAATGTAAGTACATACAGGAACATATTTTCTATTTTTTTTTTTTGTGTCCAGTGTCATTAAAAGGAATAAAATGGTATTAGCGTTCAAGAGTTTAATGACTAGTTTGATTTACTAATCCTTATAGTCTGAACAATTGCGTGCAACACAGGGTATATCAAGACTAGCTAACGCAACCGAAAACGAAGCCGGGGGTGGTAGTTGTAAGCGACTTCAGACACAATTCAACAGAAAAAGGTTGCAAAAAATGTGTCAATTTTTTTTTGTTATTTTTTTTCTCTACGGCCATATTTGGGTGGTAATACATTTTGTCCTAGAATACTAGTTTATACCAATGATGGTTTAATAAAGATGACGCATATCCATATGTCGTGAACGTTCAAAAACTGTACTGCTATGCCATATACATACTCATTTGTTAATACTTTATGACAATTTTAGTGAATGAAACAGATTATACAGAAAGTACGAGACGAAAAAGAGATAGCATTGCGCTATCCAGACATAGAATCGAAGCGGTAAAGACAGAAGGGTGACGATAATAAAACTACCTATTTGTTTTATTAGTAATAATATATTACTTTCAGGTTGCTACATGAGTCTACATGTGGTTACGCCATCCTGTAACAAATATATTTTTATTTGCTTACAAACTTGAAAAAATAAAAATAAATTGATTACCGTTTTTTTATATTATTTATTGGTAAGCAGGCACTGAAAAATCGATTTCTTAATAATATTATTATTTGTTGGTATTGATGACAAGTGAGTGACCGCTCGTGGACATAAGCGAAACCAAGACACCTTTAATTACAAGCAATGCTTGGCTTTCACTAATGCTCGCCATCCCGAGACATAAGATCTTAAGTATAGTACAGCGATTACTCGGGCGAGAATGTCCCTTTGAACCGGGAACATAACATGGCATTTAAAACTGCCGTGTGGCGGGGGAAATAGACATTGCGATGGGACCTACACATGGCGGTACACGTATGAGCGCCCTGCCACTGGTAAACAACCGATGGTGGCAGGTTTTTTAGGTGGATATATATTTTTTCGTAGTGTATATTTTTATTCAATTAAATGTGCTAAACCAATATTAATCAGTTTTAAAGTATCCAGTTTACGATACCCTCTTTTTGTCCGATTGTGTCTTATGCATATCCATTTCGTCTCAAAAGCTCATCACGTGGAAAATCTGGAAATATTCAATGAGTACATGTCAATAATATAATATAGTCATTCAAAATACCGGGGTATCTCAGACTGCTACCGAAAACGAAGCCGGTGGTAGTTTAGTGACTACAAACACAATGCAACCAAGAAATTTCGAAAAAGAAACGCGACAATGATTTTTTAATGATTTTTAAATATCTTCATTTTGGGTGGTAAATCCATAGTTTTGCCTACAAATAATAACTTAAACACTTTATACCTTAGATTATTATAAATAAAAAGGGTATACACCATTATTTTAGGAAAAAAATGTATTTATCACTCAAAATGGTCATAAGAAAAAAATTAAAAAAAAAAAATTGTCGCTATTTTTTGCAACTTTTCTTTGCATTGTGTCTGAAGTCGCTTAAACTACCACCCGGCTTCGTTTTCGGTAGCAGTCCTTGATATACCCTGTATATGGGGAAGCTAATGTATTTTGTAATGTCGTGGTTGGATTAAGTTATTTATTATGAAAATATTTCATAACAAATAACTTAATCGTTTAAATATGATTGAATTGAAAACAAATATACAATTATCCAAATACATTCAAACTGTCATCGTCAAATTTCTGTATGATCGGTTTCGCTTCTGACTTGTTAATCTATGACGTACGCTTTTTGTCCCTATCGCACTGAACAATCTTTGTATTAGGCTGTGGTATTAGGCGATCCTTCTTACACAATTGAAGGCGGTGTTTGCTAATTTAAAATAAAAATTAAATTTTGTGTGGTTTTTATATACTTACGTATGGTGTGTAGGTCCCATGTTGGTTCATATTTTTGCACCATTGTTTAACACTCTTAAAAACACACAATTCGACACTTTAGATAATATTTCGAAATAAATTATGGTGACAGCACGGTAGTGCGATTCACGGTATTTTAATAAGTTCAGCTGCAGTGCAGTTGCGGTTAAGTTTCGATCAAAACAGCCTTTTCCGTATTCTCGTAATTTTGACCAACCGCTGTCAAATACGCTCGCGTGAAGTTCGCGTCACGCAAACGTTTTAGCGTATTCTACTGCTGCGTGTATATGTCAATCTCAAACAAATTTCATACATCTGACGTACAGTTGACGCGCAGCTCACGCGCAGTTCAACGCGCAGCTAAACACTTACAAGAATACCATTTTGTACCAAAGCGTAAAACTTAATGTAACCGCACCGCAACTTGATCGGCGCGTTCAAAAAGTTACGTGAATCGCACTGCTGAGGTCTTCCCTCTGTCGCCGTTGCTATGCTACTAGAACGTAGTGAATTACTTTCTCTATGCTATGCGACTAGATGAAATTACACAACCAATTGCCCGAATTTGAACGCCTCACTTTTGAAGTGCTAGTGCGATATCTACGTCGTATTTGTATATATATCATTGAGTTATATACCCTTTGATTTATAAGATACTCTAAGGGTATAAAAGAGTTTAAATTATCATTTTAGCAAAAACTATGGAATTTCCACCCCAAAATGACGATATTAAAAAAATCATAAAAATATATTGTCGCGTTTCTTTGAGAAATTTTAGGTTGCACTTGTGTTTGTAATCACTAAAACCTAACCACTACCGGCTTCGTTTTCGGTAGCAGTCTTGAGATACCCGGATATAGATATAGATAAAATGCACTTACCAGTGAGAGGATATATTTTCATATTATCGCTTAGATCGGCTATCACAGCCAATAATAAGCAGCCCACCATACCTTTTTGTCTTATAATCATTTTAACACTCTTTTACATACATTTTTGACCGCAAATATTCGTAAAGACTCAGTAATTCAGTTTCTAGACAAGAACCGCAAGCGTCTTATTTGTTTGGGGACAACGCAGTGTTGCCCTACAAATTATGTGAAACTATGACAAGGACCGCAAATTGTGTTTTGTCACTTTCATTTTTAAAGGGGTTATATGCAGGTCTAAAGTGAGTGGACTAAGTAATGAATATTCAAATGCAGAGTCAAGTCGATTGATACTACACTCTATGGCGTTGAGAAAAATTGGCGGTATTTTGAAACGTCAAAACATCAAAAAAATGTCGCCGTGAGAAAATTAATTTAAACGCATAATGCACCTAACTTTTTTATAGCTATTTAAAATATTTATTACCGAAACGCTCAAAAACGCCCCATGGCCATAACCCGTTCCACTTGGGTTTGCGATCGTAACGCTCACGAGCAAGTGGAACGGTAATATCGCGGTCGTGAACGTGGTCGTCTGCGATCGGTCAAATGGAACGCGCCCTAAGTATAGTATACAGGGTGTACAAGAAAAACGGCGCCACCTGCCAATATACATCTTAATATATAATTCACGTGGTCACGTTGTTTGTCCCGCGATGGACTCCTAACCCTCAACTGATTATAATGAAATTTTGTAGATATGTGTTATTTGTTCCAACTTAAAGGTGGGATAGTTTTTTATCTCGATTGAATTGACGAGAGTATGAAAAAAAAGGAAAAAACAGTTTGCCATACAAAATGGTTCATGGGTTTGTAACTGTCAAAGATTTAATGTTCATAGCGTACGGTACTCTTCCCTAAAATTAATAACGTATTTAAATAAAGGTTTCGAATCGACACACATAGCCACAATCATTCGATTTATGTCGTATTTTAGATTTTAAAGATGTAACATTAATGACAGTAATGAAAAGTGGTTGACATTTAAATTGATTGTCAAATATTTATGCATACGTTCAGGAATTTATTGTAAACTAAAGAGTATACTTATGATGCTACATAAATATAGGACAATTAAATAAATAATATTCACATGTATTAAGTTTTACTTCTTTCAAGATAGAATTTCATTGAAAATGAAAAAAATCTTTTATAAATCAGCACATAAGAATAAAAACTGAACTGACTGAATAACATAAAAATTTTATATAATTATGGAGAATATTGCAGGGAATTCCTCAAATTAGGCGTTGCCTGTGTCTTGAAAAACCAGTTAAATATAATTGTTTCTACGTTAATTGTGTGTGTGTGAGTGCATTTCTACGAAAATTAATATTTTCATCTCTTTATTACTAACAAGAGTACGGGAGCCATATTTGAAAAAACAGTTATAGTGGGGGTGAAAATAAGGGATGGGATATTGCATGGATAATAAAATCGATAAAGTGTTTAGAAAGTAGAGAGAAACTGGATATAATAGAGTGGGAGGTAGGGGAGAAGACTGGGATCGCTGACAGATTTAATAGGACGAAATGTAAATGCACGGTATAAGACGGGATGGTTAATTAAGAGAAAGGACGTGACGTATCGGGAAGTGAATGAACAGACGGGATGGGACGGAATTGAGCAGGACAGTAGGATAGCTAATCATGTTTAGGTATACAAGAGCTTATACGAAAAATAACACGTATTTGGTGTGGAGTAAAATAAAAAAGTATCTGCACCCAGGCGAAGCCGGGCCGGGCCGCTAGTTATAGTATATGGTGAAGCTCTTAATTAAGACGGATTTGCATGGCGCTAGCGAATATTAAGAAAGATGCCGAGAAAAAAAAACTAACGTTACATATGCTACCTCTTAACACATTACGCTAAAGTGATTGAACCTTACAACTGAACGGTAGACACTCAAAAATAAATAAGCAGAGCTCATTATTTACTTATAAGTCGTGCGATTGTTTACATCACGCTCAGGGCACATAAAAAAGATATTAAATTAATACTGTCAACAGTCACATACATGGGTACTAACCCCACACTAAGATACAAATCTTGTATCTTAGTGCGGGGTATTTGAAAAATAATTATGGTTCAAGGAAATTATTTGTCTCGGGGCAGGAACCGAACCCGTGGTTCTCATTTCACAGGCGGTTCTTACCAACTGCGCCACGGAGGCCATCGGTGACTCATATGGGCTGGTTAGTTGTCATTAATGACCACTAAAATAGTTAACTGACCTTGTAATGTAAACTGTAATGACCTTGATAGGCAAGGATAGAAGCGCAGGACCCGTCAAACCCGGCACGAAAACACTGTGACAATTTGGTAGCACAAATCACTTTTTCTTTTACATTTCACATAACACAAGTTACATCAAAAGCTATCAAATTGGGTAATGTTCAAAGCATAGTGAAATTAATAAAATTTACTGAAAGTAACTGAAAACGAATTTATAATAATATGCACACGACTATACATGCACACGCGATCGCAATCCGAATTCAACTAATAAAAAATAAATTGTTATTTTGATTTTTGAAAGATAAAGGCCTGTTCACATTAGATACAAAGCTTTCCTATTTGAGTTCATAATAATTTATCTGAACAATTAGTATTAGTATTGTATCAGCCCATATACGTGCCACTGCAGGGCACTGGTCTCCAGTGTAGTAAATTAGTAGTTAGTGTTTATTGATTTCACTGATTTTATCTCACAGAAGTCTCATATGCAAATTCTATGCTATAATGGTAGACGACATTTCTCTAGGTATAAGAATTTAGAAGAACTTTTATCACTTTAAAGTAACATTATTTTCAAAATACATTAATATATTGTTAAATACAATAATAAGCAAAGTAAATAGGCAATTGTAACTGACTGGATCAGTTGATGACATATTTACATAATATTATAATCTCTTGAGCAAATAAGGACCATTCTATCAGTCCAATAAGATCTTTTTTGTTTTAACGTAACTTTTATGTCAGAGTACTTAATCATATTTAGTTATATCAAGTGTGTAGTGTGAGCACACCTCAAGATGTCGGGCATCTTTTGCAAAATGCTAAAAGTTACCGACAAAGAAATTGCCGCCTTTCGGCTCGCACTCACAATCGGCGGCGGCAACCTCAAAGGAAAAATAATCGAGCCGGGTTGGATCCGACGAACTACACTATGACCGGCGGCTTCCTTTGACTAATAGGGCCGAATTGGGCCATCATTTTAAAAATCTTATTTTAAGTAATCAGTGTCATCAGATTATTTGTTCAATGAATATTAATTATTTAGATAATTTAAATGTGATGTAGGTATTACCAAAACTTTTCTAATTATAATTTAATTCGCAATCTTACATGATTTAAGCGATGACCGTGATTGTGATTTCTTGGTATCTTTTAGTTTGGATTTGTGACACTAAGGAAATAATGACAAACAAAATAGTCCAACCATACACGATGCAACTGCAGCTAAAGTTATTATGTTGTTAATTTATTGACGCTTAAAATCTAATTACGTCCCTGTTTAACTGATTGATTTATTTGAAATGAAACAAAAAATATCCTTTTTTGAAGTTAGAGAAGGATAAATTATACAGCTGAGAGTTCATGACCTTGCCATGCCATTGCCATTTTGTTCATACATTGGTAAACAACGGTTAAAGCGAAGTCTAAGAAAGTTTGATGCTGTTAAAAATGGTTTTCGTGGTATATTTCGTTAACCGTTCAATTAACGACGAAACGAAAAAATACGTATGTGTTTTAAATCTTGTTCTTCATCATGGTTTTATGCGAAAAAGTGGTGATTAAACTTAAAACTTTAAACGGTTATAAACTTCAAAATGGATAGGTATTTCCAATTATTTTATTATGATATTAATGTATCCCACTGAGCAAGTGCGCCATTTATTTGCGCTCCCTGTATAGCTAGCTGCTTTTGAAAATTAATGTGATGATATAACCACGTCATGTCAGACCATAACCCTGTGGCCATAAACACAACACTGGCGCCCGAATACTGGAACGCAACTTAAATATAAGTTTCGGTTTACTACGTTAATCCCGCTTAAATGTACTGCCTAAGTGGGCCGTTCGCTGTTAAGATCAACTTATTATTTGAATGGCGTTTCAGTATTTGGGCGTAAACAGACAAATTCAAAAATATGGGATAATATATCAACAATATAACTGAGGCGTACATGCAGTAAATTCAATGTAACAACAGGAAATGTTTTTTTTTTTTTAAGTATGAATGTTTTAGTTTTGAATTTATTTTCCAATTGAACGCATTTTATTTTGATAGTTTGTCCAAAGTAAGTATGTTTTCAGTGCCTCTTTTTAATAATAGACAGGTTAATCTATCACGATTGGTGTAATAGATAGCAAACAGCATTTTCATTGGTTATAAGTACAATGATTATATCACTAACCAATAGGCTTACCAGAAAAGAATCAAGTTAGTTGTCAAATATCGTCAATTATGGCGGGTTCGTGTTTTTTTTCAAGCTCACAGACGAAATGAGTAGTTATTTGCGCCGCTCGGGCGGCGACATTGACAGCGATTTGTCGAATATTCTCGTGCGCCATTTTGTGAATGCTATGGAATTTTGTGTTAAGTAATCGACGTGAGAAAATCAAAATTCCCGTAAGTTCATCTGGAGGAATGTATCCTCTACGGCCGAGATTATATTTGAAATATTCGCGATTTCTGTGTGGCAGCCGCGGTGTGCTGGTGATTATAGTTTATTCGTTGCTGTTTTGTTTTATTTTTGATACGAAATAGTGCGGTTTGTCGGTCGTGTACTGCACTTAGTCATCGGTTAACTTATCGTATAGGATATCGTGGCATTTGCTGGTTTTCTGCAATGTCTGAGGATTTGGTAAAGAAGACTGTGCCGGACAGACATGAGATTGCCAAACCCCCTCATATCCAAAGGTTGGAGGCGGCGCTGGACCTCCGACCATTCATGCGCGAGGCTGCTAAGGTTTTGAATGCCGAAGATGCCTCTGAATCAGACGATGACTCTGATATCAAATCGCTCAGCTATGAAATGTCCAGGGGAGACAGACTTTTATACGGGACAGTTACCAGTAAACAAGGTAATATAATAACAACAAATATAATTCACTGTACTAAAATGGATGTGAGTCTGTTGCTGTCTGTTGTCTCTATGCACTGTATATTGTATCTTGTCATACTCATCTATTCTTATTTATTGACGTAACAAATCCCCTCAAGTGGTACTTTGATTTACATCACTACAAATGTATTTTATCAATGTGTAGTACCTATTCTTGTGTTCTTAGATGGATTTGGATATAATAAATTTGAATGTTTTATGTATTAAGTTTAAATTGAATTATTTAATAGTTGGACACAGCGGAGGTCTGTTCAGGTCTCTATATCATTTTATTGCCTATTTATTTCCTATACATTGACAAATGCAGTGTAAGTACGAAATGACTTCGACACAGAATTTTTGAAGTGAAAACTTCTTTAGCGGCGTTGAGCACTTTTTCTGTAATGGGTATAAAATCTTAAACTCGCGTCAGGACACGTGACCTGATCGTAAGACGAAAAAGCGTAAGAGGGATGGAGAGTAGACAGCTGTCAGTTTATAAAGCTTTGATGAATTGCCAATGATTTTGAGTGGAGATTTCACATAAACTTCGCAGACGATAAAAAATCAACTATTAATTGAATTTTTAAATAATGAATTTGGTTTAACTATGTCGAATGATCGCAATCTTAGCACAACGAAATACAAAACTACTATTGATGCGGTCTTTATTAGACATTTAAATAGGTTCGAATCAAAACTGTTCGTTTCTTACTTCAGCTACCATAAACCTATCATATCAGTTTTAGAGATTGGCGATGATAGTTCTGGTAATGATGATGGTGAAAAAGTCGTTGAAATTATGGATGAAAGTTGATTTTTCGGAGAGATAAACTTTTAATGTAAAATAATTGTAATAGTTTTAAAGTGTTAAATTTTTAATGTAATATAAATTGTCATGTTTGTGTACGATAGCGCAATAAATGAATATTGTATTCTACCACATAAATGATAGTACTTTTATACTGATAAAGCAATTGGTGCAAAATTATTCCCTAACCATTCCAAAATATCAAACATGCTTAACGTTAATAATCAAGTTTTCACTTCTGCCGGCACTCCCGGAGTGCAACCCGTCTTTTTTTGATGCCATCAGTCATTCCAATATTATCTGTATCAGCCTAAATACATCTCACTGCAGGTAAAGGGCTTTCTCTACAATCAAGAGTATGATGGAGAATGGTTAGGCCATATAGTCCACCACACTGGCCTAATGCCTGTTGGCAACATTAACATTACATTTGCAATTATTCAAAGCATATAAAACGTTGATGTGAAAGATGGGCATTAAATTACACTATGTATGCTATACGTCCTTGGTATTAATTCGGCACAACACAAAAATTAATAATAGCGAAAATGAGATTTTGTATATTTCGAACAAATTAAATAGCTTCCAAATAAAAGTAAAACGCAACCATCCTGTGTAAATAAATTTCATTGACCTGTACATACGAATAGATAACAAATTGGCAACGTCGCGCGCGGCGCGTGTTATTGTCGTGTACTTATTATTGTGTGGCTTGTGTAAGAGCGGCAACAACACGCAGATTTTAGTATGATCTATCGTTATAAGGTGAATGACCATGCGTTAGGCGTAATCAGCTGTTAGTAAAGCTACATCGTGTTCAAATGGGGCAAAAACTTACAAAATTATTTATGACTAAACTACTGCCCCTATTTAATTCATTTTTAGTACAGAGCTTCAAATGGTACCTAGTATATGCAGTTTAAAGGAACGCCCATCGGTCGCATCAATGTTGTATGTATTTTTTTTCTTGTAAACATAACAATTTCATCAATATTATTGGCAAATTGCAGACAAAAATGTCTTATTGGATTTTGTTCATAGAAAATATTAATTGTTTGTAAATAATGCCTTTAACAGCTTTGTTTCTTATAATGCTACAGCCAGGCCTTTTTTTCATATTCTGTTAATTGCACGTTTTAACTCCCTGATTATCAATATGTTTTGGGTAGATTATTCACTTTAAATATTTGACTTTAACCCTGTTACCTAGCCAGAATTCATACTTGTAACTTACAGCTAGGTATGGTGATAAGTTCAGATCCTTAACAGAGAAATAATGGAAGGAAAAACAACTTAATACATATATTTTTTTAGTTCTGTATATTCTAAAATGAGTGTTTTAACTCTAGCTCCTTAAAGCCTATTTTATGACATAATACGGATGGCAATTTATCAAATTTGGCAAAAACAATGTCACATCCAGAGAGTATATGTATTCTATTTGTATCACTAATCTGCCAGGTCACAATTTGACCCATATTCTGGTTGCCAACCAAATGGTGTCATTGTAACATTAACCAGAAAAAAATATGAATATTTAGATGTTATTCGATTTACACATTCAAAGCTTTGGGAGATTTAATAAAGTACCTAAAGAAACTTTCAGCCAGCGCAGCATGTAAAATTTTATAAACTACAGAATAAATCGGGTATGAGTTATAGTAGTTTTAAACATATCAATAGCACTGTTGATCTACCTGTATTTTATATAAGATTACATAACTTTACTTTATACATTGCAGAAGTCCAGAGTGACTATCTACGATTATACAACTTCTCATCAGTGGGTGAGGAACGACAATGGCTCCGTGATGTGCTGATCTCATCAGAATCCGAGTCCAGTAGTGACGAAGATACAATAGAGAAAATAGATACAAGGCTACATAGGATCTTAAAAGAGAGAATGTATCAGAACAGATATGCCAAGAAATATTACAAGGATCCAGTCGTAAGATATTATTTACTATCAAAAGTAACTTCTAGTTTTACATTTACCTATAATATTTTATTTTATGATGACTGATAAGATGCTAGGCTGCAACCCTCACAATTATTTTTATGCATGCTAATTAAGAAGTTGCTGGATGCAGTCCACTTGAAACAGGTCAATGTGGAAATCCTTGGGGGAGGCCAATGCTAGTACTTAGTAATGGACTTCCTATGGCTGAGGGGATCCCTCCCCTGATACTGGGAGAGATACTGATTATTGCAAATGATTATAATTTATGCACATTGATTGAAAATTGTTCAATTTTATTATTTACTTGAGTAAAGTATACATATATTGGTTAAGATAAGCAAAATTCGATACTCAAGCTGCATTTAACAGTAATTTTCTAAAGGTGGCTCAAAAGTTGTTGACTGATGTTTTTTCACTGTTCTATCCATACTATCAGAAGATAGGGTGTCAATTTTTGCACCATCGTGTCTATTTAAACGGTTGTGTCCTGGATTGGGTTAATTTTAATTGCATTACTAAAAACCACGTCTATATGACTTAATATCGGTCCGATATGCTGATTGAAACTACTTCTACCTGGCGTTATCCCGGCCGTGCCAGTATCCGCCTTCCGGGTTATTCTTCTCCATTTCGCCCGGCCTATTCTTCGGCATCCTCGTCTCTATCGTCCTTGGCGATATCTAACCAGTGCTTCTTTGGCCTACCCCTCAGTCGAGGCCCAATCAATATGCAGATTAAATATTAACATAAAATTAACATTTGCCATAAATGTGTGTATTGTTTAAAGAATTCCCGGTACATGTACTACGGCGCTGGTCTGCTGTCGACAGTGGACAGGTATCCCGAGCGTCGCGTCAGCCGACCTGTGGCGCAGGCCCCCTCAACTAGGGGGCGTAGGGGTCGGCCCTCTGAAAGGGGGGCGTCGACGAGGGGCATGAACAAGTCTCGCAGGGGCCGCGTCAGAGAGGGACGGATGGGCAATGATAGTGGTGATATGGTAGGTGTTAAAAAATCCTTTATTTCTTTATTTTATGGTACCAATGTGTTATATGTATGTAATTTACTTATTATCAATATCAACATTTTTACCATCAGCATTCCCTTTTTAGAATGACTTACCTTCTTTTGAAACGGATATTTCTACCCCCAGAAATGTTTTCTTTATCAACTTTATATCGAAAAGTATTTAACGTGTTTATGATTATGTAATACATTTTACAATATTATTAAACGAAATTATTTACATACACACGGGTACAAAAAAATCGACTCAAACTTTAAACTGCCGTTGTAACATCTCTGACAAAAAAAATAAAACCTAAATACCATTGTTTATCCTAAATTCTTTAAATTCTAGGTCTTAGCTTTTAAATGAGCCTAGGTTTAATAAAATTAATGGTTTGGTTCACTACTAAACATCAGCTTTAGTGTTAAGTAGCGGAAAAACACTAAAATGACAAGCGAAAAATAAAAAAAAATAAAACAAGTTGATATCAGTTTTTTTTAATGAATTACAAATGAAACATTATCAATATTTAGTGTTACCCCCCCTTGCCCTAATTACAGCTTGCAATCGGCTTTTCATTGTTTTAATAAGCTTGACCACGTTATTCTGCGGTATAGCTTCCCACTCCTCCGAAAGTGCAGCTTTAAGCTCGTCTTTGGTTGCTGGGATAGGATTTCTTGCTCGAACTTTCCTTTTGAGTTGATCCCACAAATGTTCAATAGGATTTAAGTCCGGGCTACGCGCTGGCCAGTCCATAATTTTTATTTGCACTTCATGTAGGTATTGTCGTACGCAGGTTGCTGTGTGTGGACGCGCATTGTCGTGCATCAGAACAAAGTTTTCGTCTATAAATCCTGCGTAAGGAATAACGTGTTCTACCAAAATTTTTTTCAATATGTCGTTCTGCAGTCAGACCTCTTTGCCGTCCCCCAGTTTCTACAAAAACCAACTCGGTTTTCCCTTCGATTGAAATGCCACCCCACACCATACAAGACCCTCCTCCAAAAGCAACATTTTCAGCTATGCAGCATTGTGCAAATCTCTCTCCTGGCCTTCTATACACTCGTCCTCTTCTATCGCTGCCATGCAGACAGACTCTGCTCTCATCAGAGAATAATACGGTGCGCCATTGATCGTATGTCCAATCAACGTGTTCTCTAGCGAAACGAAGACGAGCTGCACGGTGGGCTGTGGTTAGTTTGGGGCCTCTCACTGGTCGTTTTGGGGTAAGGTTGGCTGCCTTGAGTCGTCTTCTTACTGTCCATCTACTGACAGATAAACCCCGCGTTTCTCTGAGTTGTTGTTGAACTTGGACGCCTGATAGAGCCCGATTTCTCAGTGAAGTGCTGACAATGAATCGGTCATCTCTCTTATGTGGACCGCTGTCTGCCAGAACCTCTTCTCCGACTAAAGCTTCCAGTGTCCTGGTATCTTCTGTATACTCTTGAAACGGCAGACTGACTTATGTGCAGCACTCGAGCAACTTCGCGTTGTGTCTTTCCTTCTTCCAATAATGCAACCACTTGGGCCGCAATTTCACTTGTTGTGTCCATTTCCAGGTAATATTGTTTACTCGTAATTAAGCAGATGTGTACCGGGTGACGTTTAAAGGGCACCTGATAGAGATTAGGCTAACAGATGGGCTTTTATGGGACTCATAAACTCACAATGAATGCAGGGCTGACGAGTGTAATATCTTCTCTTGACCTATCACAGCGGCCTATTGAGTAGCAGAAAAGATGAGACTGCAAATTTTGGTATGACCTTATAGGTAAGACTCAGAACTATAAGGTGTTGAACATAAAAATTTATTTTATGTTAAAGTTTTCGTCCTAGAGACATTTTAGTGCAAAGATGCGCTCTGAGTCGATTTTTTGCTCCCGTGTGTAGTTACAGAAAATATAAAATATTGTCCAAATAAGATACATGTGAAGATAGTAGAATATGGTAGTTTTTGTAAAACTTTAAGAGGATATATCTTTAATATCCCATATTGTAGCTCAAAAAGACTATATTATATTTAAAGGATATTTATCTTTATTATTTAATTCTAGGCCTCATTTGTGTCCATCAAGTTTTCACTACTACGCCCAATTTCCTTAAGAAATCGACCGATCTCCTTTGTCTTCTGTAAATCAAAACAAAAAAAAAATGCCGCCTCCTAAAATCTGCCGCCCTAGGCCAGCCTACTCAGCCTATTGGTAAATCCGCCACTGGATTAAAAGGAGAATATTGGTTATCTTTATTGAATATAACTGCAAATATTTTGGTTCAAAGGTGGTGGTTTGGTTCAAAAAAAAATGGTGGTGCCGGGCCACCTTTTCTACCCTCCTATTGGCTAATATTTGAACAGGTTGTGCAACATACATACATTACTTGAGAAAAATAAATAAAAATAAATAGTTTATGTCTATTTAATTTCACTCAAACTCTTTTTTAAAGGATAATAGCTTAATATAATTTCGGCTATCAAAGGAATTTAGAGCAATTTATTGCTAAATAATTAATTCAATTTTTACTAATATAGGAGCGCTACCAACATTACGAACAAGAAATGTCTACGTTTTTCAAAACGCGAATGTATAACAGCGGTCCCTCTATATATAAATACTCTAAGCTGACATGATATATTGTGTTTAGGCTGATGGTGTCGACTGGGAGGAACAATTGCGACATTTGAAAGAAGAGAACGACCAAGATGAGTTCACCATCGTTACAGAAAAGCCAGGCGTTCGGTAAGTTGTATAGCAATTAAGATAAAATTAGATCCTAGTAAATTTTTACTCTTAATAAAGTAAGTATGTGTTACATAATTTATTGAATATTGATTATCTATTTAATTTTATATATTTACTATTTAATATTTTCTTATGTTTAATATGTTTAATATAGTGTAGCCTATAACGTGTAACATATAAAGTAACGTGGGTTTCCTGGTAACAAAGTCTGCCAACCCGTTGTTGTAAAAAGGGTTAAGTCTATGTATGTAAGACAAGGGAATTGTCCCGCAGAGGTCGCAAGAAGCTGTCGTCGCTGAAGAGTCCGGAGGCGCTGACGGCGCGGCGGCGGCGGCACTGGCTGCTGCTCGTGAAGAAGGAGCTCGGCAAGGTGCAGCGCGCGCGCGCCGCCACCCACCGCGACCTCACGCTGCAGAGGAAGCGCCTCGCCACGCTCTGCTGCAAGCACTGGAGACATATCGCCATGCAGGTGAGTCACGTTACAAGGCGCCACCCACCGCGACCTCACGCTGCAGAGGAAGCGCCTCGCCACGCTCTGCTGCAAGCACTGGAGACATATCGCCATGCAGGTGAGTCACGTTACAAGGCGCCACCCACCGCGACCTCACGCTGCAGAGGAAGCGCCTCGCCACGCTCTGCTGCAAGCACTGGAGACATATCGCCATGCAGGTGAGTCACGTTACAAGGCGCCACCCACCGCGACCTCACGCTGCAGAGGAAGCGCCTCGCCACGCTCTGCTGCAAGCACTGGAGACATATCGCCATGCAGGTGAGTCACGTTACAAGGCGCCACCCACCGCGACCTCACGCTGCAGAGGAAGCGCCTCGCCACGCTCTGCTGCAAGCACTGGAGACATATCGCCATGCAGGTGAGTCCACGTTACAAGGCGCCACCCACCGCGACCTCACGCTGCAGAGGAAGCGCCTCGCCACGCTCTGCTGCAAGCACTGGAGACATATCGCCATGCAGGTGAGTCACGTTACAAGGCGCCACCCACCGCGACCTCACGCTGCAGAGGAAGCGCCTCGCCACGCTCTGCTGCAAGCACTGGAGACATATCGCCATGCAGGTGAGTCACGTTACAAGGCGCCACCCACCGCGACCTCACGCTGCAGAGGAAGCGCCTCGCCACGCTCTGCTGCAAGCACTGGAGACATATCGCCATGCAGGTGAGTCACGTTACAAGGCGCCACCCACCGCGACCCTCACGCTGCAGAGGAAGCGCCTCGCCACGCTCTGCTGCAAGCACTGGAGACATATCGCCATGCAGGTGAGTCACGTTACAAGGCGCCACCACCGCGACCTCACGCTGCAGAGGAAGCGCCTCGCCACGCTCTGCTGCAAGCACTGGAGACATATCGCCATGCAGGTGAGTCACGTTACAAGGCGCCACCCACCGCGACCTCACGCTGCAGAGGAAGCGCCTCGCCACGCTCTGCTGCAAGCACTGGTAGACATATCGCCATGCAGGTGAGTCACGTTACAAGGCGCCACCCACCGCGACCTCACGCTGCAGAGGAAGCGCCTCGCCACGCTCTGCTGCAAGCACTGGAGACATATCGCCATGCAGGTGAGTCACGTTACAAGGCGCCACCCACCGCGACCTCACGCTGCAGAGGAAGCGCCTCGCCACGCTCTGCTGCAGCACTGGGAGACATATCGCCATGCAGGGTGAGTCACGGTTACAAGGCGACACCCACCGCGACCTCACGCTGCAGAGGAAGCGCCTCGCCACGCTTCTGCTGTCAAGGCACTGGAGACATATCGCCATGCAGGTTGAGTCACGTTACAAGGCGCCACCCACCGCGACCTTCACGCTGCAGAGGAAGCGCCTCGCCACGCTCTGCTGCAGCACTGGAGACATATCGCAGCAGGTGAGGCACGTCTCCAAGGCGCCACCACCGCGACCTCACGTGCAGCGGAAGCGCCTCGCCACGCTCTGACTGCAAGCACTGGCGGCATATCCGCCAGCAGTGGTAGTCACGTTACAAGCGCCACCCACCGCGACCTCACGCTGCAGAGGAAGCGCCTCGCCACGCGCTGACTGAAGCATGGGACATATCGCCATGCAGGTGAGTACGTTAAAAGGCGCACCCAACCGCGACCTCCACGCTGAGAGGAAGCGGCATCGCCACGCTCTGCTGCAAGCACTGGAGAATAAATCGCCATGAAGGTGAGTCACGTAACAAGGCGCCACCACCGCGACCTCACGTGCAGAGAAGCGCAAGTAGGTTTTTGTATTCATTATCAGCTCAGGTATTAGGTGTTGTAGTTGAAGTCATGACTCAGCATGAATGGAATGCGTGGGCCCGAATACCCTTTTCGTCTTCCTATCCTTTTTCCTCCCACCTCCCCTACCGATCAGATAGATTGCCATCGAGTCCATGATCCAAGCGTTGTCGATATTCATGGGCGGAAATTATGCTGACAATTAGGTGACACTATTGCTCGTTTGCTGGTTCCATTAGTATAAACTAGCAGAGTGCATAATTCAGGAAAATTGATTTTTCTTAGTGTTAATACTTTAACAATTTTTTTTGACACGCTTATTTCTAACTGCTTTTTACCAATTTGCTAAAAGTGTCATAATTGGATTTCGCAATATATCTCTAAAACATGAAACTAGTACTAGAATATTAATGTTGATTTTATTCACCAGTCTCAGAAGAACATGAAGGAGACGGTTTGGCGATGCAAACGACTCAGTAGGGAAATGCAGTCCTACTGGAGACGGTACGATCGAGCTGAAAGAGAAACCAGGAGAAGAATGGAGAAGGAAGCTGAGGAACAAAGGAAGGTAATGTATAATAACTAGTATCAACAAGTGAAACTACTCGAAGGCAAAACTCAAATTATGTTCTTTGCAAAATGCCTTTCGTTCTCCGCGAATTAATGTAACATAAGCTGGTGACGACATGCTATTTTACTGTTTTTTCTACTTACTATTATTCTGTCAAATATTTGTGAAAACCTGTAAATGGCCATCTATTTCTTATACGTTTATTTTATAGTGTGATGTATGTAAGCTGTTGGTTTTTCAATAAATATAAAATAAATAAAAATGAAATGATAAAAATAAAGTATTTACAAGAAAAAAACTAAAAGATACGACGAGATTTCGTCATCATGCGTCCGTACCATTATCCTCTTGGACCTACAATCACGCCGATGGGGTTTCTCCAATGGGCTACTCGCGTGAACACCGTACCGCGTTCTGATTGGCGGAGCGTGTTTCGAGAGCCAATGGTAGGGTGCGGCGCGAACGAAACGAGCGCGCCCGCGATTTTCAAATCAAAACCGATCGTGCTCGTTACACTAGTATATTAGTGATATGGCGTACAAAAGCAATACCTTTTTTACACGCTTTATATTAGCTTCACTTGTATGTTTGTTCGTAACCGACTCCTTTGGGCGTGATTTTGACCCACTTTAAACTCTTTGTAGATTTGTCGAGGACCGATGACAATACAATAATTTTAAAAGTACCTATATGAAATTACCTTACCTGGAATATTCAGAAATTTTAAGATTTTTGACAAAAGAAAACATTAATAAGCGTTTCTCTTTAGTTATATAAACTATTATTTATTATGTGTACTAAAAACAACTAAAAATAAATTACTTGATGTTTAATATCTTATGGTATCACAACATCAGAATCATGGCTTGGTATAATTATTGCCATGAATCTTAATATTAGGGTAATTTCCTCAGTTATTTAGTATAACAAAAAGTGCTTTAAAGTATGTTGAAAGATTGGTGTCTGGAAAATAAAAATGTACCTTGTGAACCACAATGGTTTTTGTCTAAAAATATTGATTATATAAGCATTTTTTGGTTATTGTATAGTAACCAAAATAAAACATAAAAGGGACCGTCTCGTATATAATGTATATGAAGTGTATATGACGGATATATTTTTTTCAGATGGACGTAGAACTAATGGAGGCGAAGAGGCAACGTCGCAAGTTGAACTTCCTCATCACGCAGACGGAACTGTACGCGCATTTCATGCAGCGGAAACTCAACGCTAATGATGACCCTGAGAACAATGCTGATAGGATATTGAGGCAGTTGGATGAAGATAGGGATCCAAGGCTCGCTGCCATCGATCATTATGATAGGTATACTTCAATTTATCGTACTTTGCTTAGGCTGTTGTGCTTTTGTGAGGGTATTGAAGGCATGTAGTATTTCCTAGGCATGTTTCTAAGGCAATATGTTAACAGTATATTTGGAATAAGTTGTTCACCCACCACATCATTTGACTGTTCAATTTTTATCACAGTTAAAGGTATATACAGGGTATATCAAGACTGCTACCGAAAACGAAGCCGGGTGGTAGTTTAAGCGACTTCAGACACAATGCAACAGAAAAAGTTGCAAAAAAAAGCGACAATTTTTTTTTGTTATTTTTTTCCTATGGCCATATTTGGGTGGTAAATATTTTTTTTCCTAAAATAATAGTATATACCCTTTTATTTATAAATACTCTAAGGTATAAAAGAGTTTAAATTATTATTTTAGCAAAAACTATGGATTCACCACCCAAAAATGACGATATTTAAAAAAATCATAAAAAAAATTGTCGCGTTTCTAGGCGAAATTTTTAATTGCATTGTGTTTGTAGCCACTAAAACTACCACCCGGCTTCGTTTTCGGTAGCAGTCTTGAGATACCCGGTATAGTACTTCTAAAAACAATAACACTATTTTGTAAAATATATTGAGACTTAACATCTTATGTCTCAGGATGGCGAGCGCAGTTGAATGCCAAGCATTGCTTTGTAAATCAAGGTGATGTTTGGTTTTGCTTCTGTTCATGAGCGGTCGCATCGCTTACCATCAGGCGAACGGCATGTTCGTCTCGCCATACACAGCAATAAAAAAAAAAAAAAAAAAAAAAAATATATCTAAAAGCATCAACATGCACTAGAAATAATTTGAATTTTTCTGTATCAGCCAAAAAAATTGTCTGATTAATTTGTGAATACTCTACAAAACTTTATAATTCATTTTTATTTACTTACTTGCTATTTTATGTATTCGTACATCACACCTCTATGATATGTTATAGCGAGGAGATGAAAGCGCGTGCGTCCCGCAACGCTCGCGAGGCGTTCCGTGCGGAGCGCGCGCGCACGCGGCTGTTCCCGGCGGGGGGCGGCGCGGGGGGCGGCGCGGGGGGCGGCGCGGGGGGGCGGCGCGGCGGGCGAGGGGGGAGCCGGGGGCGACGACCCCGACGCGGCCAGCGAGCGGCGCGGCGGGGACTACGACCAGCCGGCCATCTTCCAGGGCACGCTCAAGGGATACCAGCTCAAGGGGATGAACTGGCTCGCCAATCTGTATGATCAGGTCAGGAATATGTATACGTGTTTGCTGGATGTTTTAATAAAAAAATGGATAAAGATTGAGATATAGGAGTAATAGAAAACATTGTATACATGTATTTGTATCATTCATCATCATATTATATTCAAATCTAAATATTAATTTAGATTATAGGGGCGTAGAATCACTTAGATTTCCAATCCAGGGCCACTTAGAACAATAACAAAAAAATAAAATATAAGAGTTTTTTTCAGGTAGTCTTTTTTGTGTCGCTTTTTCGTTTCATAAAATTTCAAATCTCAACGATTCTAAAGAAGTCTCTCTTTAATAAAAAAAGCCATGTTTTAGATTTAAACGATTATTATGTTTTTAGTGACTTATCTTGATATTAACTAACTTCCTTACAATTGCAGGGTATAAGCGGCATCCTAGCAGACGAGATGGGTCTGGGCAAGACAGTGCAGTGCATAGCGTTTCTCTGCCACGTGGCTGAAAGGCTCGGGGTGTGGGGTCCATTCCTGGTGGTGTCTCCAGCGTCCACCCTGCACAACTGGCAGCAGGAAATGGAGAGATTCGTACCTGATTTCAAAGTGGTAAGTAGTTTTTTTAATAGTTTAAAAGTATTACTATAAGTTGTTCATAAGTATTTTGAATATAATTTGTACATGTGTAAAGTGTTCTATTCTGCATATGATAGGTGTGATGTCTTGGCAGAATCGCTGGAAGACCTTGGCACTATGCTCGAAGACCTTAATCGAGTCTCCCAACAGGTGGGTCTTAAAATGAACATGGATAAAACGAAGATCATGTCGAATATCCATGTTGTGCCCACCCCCATTGGAGTTGGGGGCTCGACTCTCGAAGTTGTAGACGAATATGTCTATTTAGGACAAGTGGTCCGGTTAGGCAGGTCCAACTTCGAGAGAGAGGTCAATCGTCGAATCCAACTCGGTTGGGCAGCGTTCGGGAAACTTCGCGACGTCTTCTCGTCCAAAATACCTCAGTGCCTAAAATCGAAAGTCTTCGATAGTTGTGTGTTACCAGTGATGACATACGGCACCGAGACGTGGCCTCTCACTGTGGGCCTCATTAAAAGGCTCAAAGTCACTCAACGAGCCATGGAGCGGGCTATGCTCGGAGTTTCCCTACGAGATCGAATCAGAAATGAGGAGATCCGTAGGAGAACCAAGGTTACCGACATAGCCCACCGGATTGGCAAGTTGAAGTGGCAGTGGGCCGGGCACATAGCTCGTAGAACCGATGGCCGCTGGGGCCGAAAGGTTCGTGAGTGGAGGCCACTTACAGGCAAGCGAAATGTCGGACGCCCGCCTACAAGGTGGACGAACGATCTGACTAAGATTGCAGGAAGCCGCTGGATGCAATCCGCTTCCAACAGGTCATTGTGGAGATCCTTGGGGGAGGCCTATGTTCAGCAGTGGACTTCCTGTGGCTGATATGATGATAATGATGATGTTGAGGTGTGATTTGTGATGGATTAAAGCCAAACCCATTTTAATAATAGAAAAGGTTAAAGCCCAGCAATTATCAACATCATCATCATCATCAGCTACAATTGGGATTGACTTATTACGTCATTATTATTTTCATCGTTATTATTTATTTAATATTTAACACTTTATTATACACCAATTAAATTACCGGGTATATCAAGACTGCTACCGAAAACCAAGCCGGGTGGTAGTTTTAGTGACTACAAACCAGGGATATTGCGAATATTCGCATCCGCATCCGCAATAATCGATGCGGATATTTATGCGGATGCGGATGTAATACAAAATGTCGAGTCGAGTCGAGAAATACCAGAAAATGGTAGCATCAGAATTTCTTTCTTACCCCATTAAAACATTTGAAAATTTGAAAATCCTCTTAAGTGTCACTCCACTAAGATTCTAGCGAACAATTATTTGCAACGTGGGTTTAATTTACGAACCTCTTCCTAACCGCCTTGTTATCAGAAAAGGCGGCGTTATACTTAATAAATGAAACGGTGTTCTTTTGTGAGCTCTTGGGGCTACTCAAAACGAAGGTAATGCATTTAATTATCAATAGAGAAGATGGCTAGAACCTTGCACAAGCATGGGATCGAATTCTACACTTAATTATATCGGAACCCAAAAGAACAACTGCCCGACATCAAGACACAGTGAGCTTCTTCTGCGTAGACTGAAATGCAAAAACAGATTAAAGTTTCAAATTAACTTTTTAATGTAATAATTGTAAATTACGGGTAGTTAAATTCCGCCCCGAATGCCACCAAACCATGAATCCTTTAAAGTAATCGAAATATCGGGAATTTAAAAAATATAAAAGATTAACATAGATAAATCGATAATATTAGTAAGCGATAAAATCCGTGAATAATAGTTTAATTTCAATATTCATTCATATACTATATTTATATAAGATCTTAAACATCCGCATCCGCATCCGCGGATGTGAGCCTTTGAAAATCCGCATCCGCATCTGTGACAAATTCGACATCCGCAACATCCCTACTACAAACACAAGGTAACTAAAAATTTCGCAAACAAACGCGACTATGTTTTTTTATTTATTTATAAATATCGTCGAGTTCGGGTGGTAATTCCATAGTTTTTGCTAAAATAATAATTTAAAGCCTTGCGTACCATAGAGTCTTTAAAAATAAATGGGTGTACACCATTATTTAAGAAAAAACATTGTATTTATCTCCTTAATAAGACGAAAATTACGATATTTAAAAATCATAAAAAAATGTCGCGTTTCTTTGCGAAATTTTTAGTTACATTGTGTTTGTAGTCACTAAAACTAAGGCTTCGTTTTCGGTAGCACTCTTGAAATGGCCGGTATGGCCTAACCACTTTTAATCGTACTCTCGATTGTAGAGGAGGCCCGTGCTCTGCAGTGGAACATTTATGGGTTGATACAGATACAGATATAGATATGATTAAAAACCAAAATCTAATTGGTTATTTTCATTCTAAAGGTGGTGTATTATCAAGATGACGACAATATCCTCTTTTATCCAGGTGCCGTACTGGGGCAGTCCCAGCGAGCGCAAGATCCTGCGTCAGTTCTGGGAGCGCAAGGACCTGCACACCCGCCAGGCGGCCTTCCACGTGGTGGTCACGTCATACCAGATAGTGGTGTCGGATCTCAAGTACCTCAACAGAGTGTCGTGGCAATACATGATACTGGACGAGGCGCAGGCTATCAAGAGCTCGGCCAGTATGAGGTGGAAGTTGCTGCTCGGATTCAGTTGTCGGAATCGACTTTTGCTGTCAGGTGAGGTATACAGAGTTTATCAAGACTGTTTGTTTCGGATTATGTATACAAGGTGTATCAAGACTGTTTATTGCGCATTAGGTATACAGGGTGTATCAAGAATGCTACCGAAAACGAAGCTGAGTGGTACTTTAAGTGACTTCGGACGCAAACTAAAAATTTTTCGAACAATCCGATTTTTTTGGGGTTTTGTAAATATCGTATTTGGAGGATAAACACATATTATTTTTTTTAATTTTAGTATATACCCTTTAACATCACATTTTGCCGTGTATGTTCCACCCAATATTTTAATAATTTTGACAGCCTCCGCGGCGCAGTTTTTTTTTGTTTTTCTTTTTTTTGAAATGTTTGTGCGGCTCACAAATATTTCTTCCGGGTCTGGGTGTTTGTGAGACCGAAAAGCCTCTCGTAGTTCCTGATACCCACGACACAAGACTCGATCTTAGTGTGGGGTCAGGACTATGTATGTGACTGTTGGGTGTTATTTATTTATAATAACGTGATAGGAGGCTAACTTATCGCTGTATCATATCTATTATTTAACCCTATTTTCACGTTATTGATTCCTAATGTATATTGTAGGTACTCCAATCCAGAACAGCATGGCGGAACTCTGGGCGTTGCTGCACTTCATAATGCCGACACTATTCGACTCTCACGAAGAGTTCAACGAGTGGTTCTCTAAGGACATCGAAAGCCACGCAGAGAACAAAAGTACTATCGATGAGAGTGAGTTGTGGTGTTATACCATTTTATTATTATTTATTAGGTTTTATAATATAAAACCCATATCATATGATGGGGATGTAATTAGTGTAATATCTTGGTTGCCTGTAAGAATTTATCTAGTGTGATAAGGCCGTCAATTGTGCTATTATTATTATAATGTGATTTCTTTACCCATACCTGTTTCTCCCTATACCAATTTCACCCTCCAAACTACAGTGTAAATGCACTGATGTGTTTCGTTTTGAAGGAAAATTAGTCAGAGTAACTACTGGACATATTGAGACTTCACATGTTATGTCTCAGGATGGCGAGCGCATTGGAATACCACGCATTACTTTGTAATTCAATGTGTTGTTTGGTTTTGCTATGTTCATGAGCGGTCGTACCATCAGGCGAACGGCATGTTCGTCTTGCCATTCATTGTAATATTCATTTAATATACATGGGTACGCTGATATTCAGAAGTAAACTCTCTCATGCTAAATGATGATTGTGATGATGGTGATGATGATTGATGATAATGATGATGATGGTGATTGATTTTTTTAGAACACTTGTCCCGCCTGCATATGATTCTAAAGCCGTTCATGTTGAGACGGATCAAGAAAGACGTTGAAAACGAACTGTCCGACAAGATCGAGATAATGGTTCACTGTCCACTCACAATCAGGCAGAAACTACTCTATATAGGTATGGTAATTTTTAGAGTATATATAATATAGAGCGAGATCTGGTACTTTAAATCGTAGATAAAAATTGTAGTGCCGGACCACCTTTTTCTGTCACCCTATTGGCTGACATTTGACAGGCTGTTCAACGTGCACGCATTCTTTGAAAAAGATAAACAAAATAAATTGTTAAGAGGTATTGAATTCTATTCAAATTCGTTTTAGAGAATAATAACTAAATTTACTTTCGGATATCAACGGAATTTAGAGCAATTTGTTGTTAAATAATTACTTCATATTCTCTGATATGTAATAAAATGTATAAAAAGTATCAATATTTTACTGATATGAAATTTGCAGACTTATTTGACTATTTACATATTTTTGATGGATGTTTCTAATGTATGTACCATTTTACATTATAAGAGCTTGAATATTTGGTCAAATACAATTATACATGCTTTGATATAGACTGCTACCGAAAACGAAGTCGGGTGGTAGTTTTAGCGACTTCAGACACAATGCATCAGAAAAAGTTGCAAAAAAAAGTGTCAATTTTTTTGTATTTTTTTTCCCTATGAGCATATTTGGGTGGTGAATACATTTTTCTCTAAAATAATAGTGTATACCCTTTTATTTATAAATAATCTAAGGTATAAAAGAGTTTAAATTATTATTTTAGCAAAAGCTATGGATTTACCACCCAAAACTGACGATATTTAAAAAATCATAAAAAATAATTGTCGCGTTTCTTTGCGAAATTTTTAGTTGCATTGTGTTTGTAGTCACTAAACTACCACCCGGCTTCATTTTCGGTAGTAGTCTTGAGATACCCGGTATAACAATCATGACTTGTATTCTTGTGTTTTTACAGCTTTAAAAAAGAAGATAAAAATAGAGGAATTGTTACATTATTCGGTTGGCGCCGAGTCTGGGCACAGCGTAGATAAGAACTTCACATCTAATTTGATGAATTTGGTGATGCAGTTTAGAAAGGTAAACCCACATTGCAGATAATATTTGCAAGCAGAAAAAGACTGCCAATTCCTACCTTACGTTATAAAAACTTCCCCATTAAATTCACCAGCATCTAAGGGACTAGCCGAATTTTCCTAAGATTGGTTTCCATACTCACCAATGAAGGAGGGACTATACAAAATCTCGTGTAGAAAACATAATATTGCCGTGCCCTTGCTCTTTTTATGGATTTACTTCACATAAAAAAGTACTCTGTGATTTTACCGGCTGTTTTGCCAAATTAATATTTGAGAGTGTTTGTTATAGTCGCGATGAAGGAAATATCAAATATTTTCTTTTGATTTTATAACACTATTTTCCCATTCAGAAAACATATATTTTTGAGTACAACATTGCTGTATCCTTGCTATTTTTTATGAGTTGATTTACAACGAAAAGTAGTTTATAATTCTCTGGCCGTTTTTTGCCAAATTTAATTTTGAGAGTTCGTTGAAGTCGCCATGAAGCAAAAAACAAACTTTTACATTTGCTGTTATATAGGTTTTAATATAATTCCACAGGTATGCAATCATCCCGAGCTATTCGAGCGGCGAGACGTGAAATCTCCATTTGCAATGCAAGTCGACGACTACCACATACCGAAAGTTGTGGCAGAAGAAGGAATACTCATACGATCCTTTCCTTCGAAACGACACCTGCTTTACAACAAACTGTCGGTGCTCACACCAGAATATATACACAGGAGCATTTGTGGGGAGAGTGATTTCTACGCATTTACAAGGTTTATTGATCTGTCACCTATGGAACTGTATAGAGTGACCCTGTGCGGGTGGCTGTATGCGTGAGTATTGTTTAGTATAATATAGTACACTCAATAGTACAGTTATTTACATTGTTACAATAGAATCTAAGTTTGTAACAAATTTTCTGAGATTTAAATATTAATATTTTCTTGTATTGTGATGTTTCTACATGCGATCAAGTTTACGACTGAACATACAGCGCATATTTTTAATCGAATTACCTATTTAAACCCATGACAAGTGATTCTTGCATGTAAGTATGAAAAATATGCGCAAAAAGTAATAACCATAAATGAGTTGCCCTAATCTCAATTCTAATAAGTGTCCTTAAGTGTGGGTACCCTGGTGCTATCTTCTTGTAGCGACGTTTTTACGTAAACTATGGGCATAGCCGAAAGTTCGCGACACAAATGAAAGGGGTGATTTTTATGGACGAATCTTATTGTCACATTTCTTGCGAGTTGCGGCGCGCAGCGCGGTTATATGGTTTCAAGCTCAGTATGCGAAAATAATGTTTTCAATGGAAGTTCCCGTAAAAAATAACGTCATATGGTAACTACATATTTGGGATGGGGATCGAATACTGAGTGGTCTCATTAAATAGGTAATTCGACTAACCTAACACGCTGTATATGTGTTAAGTGGCGGGTACGATCTCAGTATTGAGATATATAATATAATAATAATATAATATAATAATAATATAATATAATAATAATATAATATAATAATAATATAATATAATAATATTTCACCATCACTTATTTTATGTCTGATTTTGTAAGATTGAAGATTCCCATACATATTCTGATATCACACAAAACCATACTATATATTCCAGCTAAAACTACACACGTGCCTGTATTCTGACTATTAATTAATTTACATTATTTTCATTCACACTAAAACTTAATATACATTTCAGAATGCTCCACATAGAGCAATGTCTAGAGAAATTTGAGAAGCTTCGACACAGACAGTACTGGTGGTACAACGATCAAGATGACCAACCGGTGTCAAGTTACATGACCGAGTGCTATGATAGAGTGAAATGCAAGAACATGCTGTTGGTATGTCCCGATGGAGATGTACTGAAGCAGAGGAAAGAGGATAGTTTCCTGTGGCGGGAGTTTCTGTTCACGGATCCTTTGTGGATTGAAGGTAATTTTATTAATATCTAGTTTGTTTGGAAATAAAAAGAAAATAGTGATTTTATGGAATGAACATTTTTTTTGTTTTATTATATATCTTTAATAGATAAAGTAGTGGACATAGCCGAAGTACAATATAGTACTGGAACCAAAGTGTTTGTTTAATTCTTATGAGTTTTGGGAGATGACCTTACTGTTGGTACATCTCTCATATGTGACAAGCCGCCTGGACAGGTACCACCACAATGTCGTATTTCTCTCGTCAAATAGCAGTGTAAATACACTATTGTGTACTGTTTTGACGGACATTGTAGCCAGAGTACTACAGGGTATATTGAGACTGATCATCTTATGTCTCAAGGTGGCAAGTGCAGTAATTCATGGTGTATTGTTTTGCTACTGTCTATGAGTGGTCGTATCTCTTACTATCATGTGAATGGCATGGCCGTCGTGCGATTCATAGCAATAAAAAAAAAGGTGAAATAATACCATGTTTAGATCAAAGCTGGTGCATTTTACTACAGAACGCTAAATTATTTTTCGGTTGTGCAAATCTTTCTTATGGAAATTGAATTATGTGTTTGTTTCAGGCGGTCCATTTTATACTCATGCGGATGTGACGATATACTACATGCCGGAGACGATAGAACATCGAGCGTTACGCACCAGAAACATGAAGGACAGAGAACCGGTGTGTATTTACAAACTTGTTATTTTTCATGAGGGAAAGTATTTATTGTGGATTTACCAAAACCACCAATAAAAAATAATAGCGAAGTTATTTATTTTGAAAACAAATAACTGTCTACAACATGTCTACATTGAACGAAAAAATCAGTTCCGCATTGCCAGTGTAAAAAAAAAAACAAAAACAAAAATATCATTCAGTCAAATTCTCTTTTGAACTTGGTTTAAAATAGTTAGTTGCTATATAATGAATGCCCCATATGTATTCAAAAATAGGGAATATGCACCAGACTTCAAAATAAGTCAAAATATTTTTTTGTAATCTTTATTAATATAGTAATATACCTTAAAGATATTTTTTAAATTTATCAACTCAAATCGGTAAAATAAATACTTAAAAAATGTCATTTCAAATTTGCCTCGCATTTTTTCCGAAACGCGATCTATTGCTTGAAAAGGAAAGTGACGACAATGGTTACGTTCTTATGAAGTTTTAGCTTGTTGAGTGTATTGTTTTACGTTTGTTAACGAGTTATTTTCTGCTTTCTTTATACTATTAAATTTAATGGATTATTCTGTCACGAAATACAGTTCTGTAACAATTAATGAAAGAAACTTAATGCAAAAGTTAGGTTGTTGATATCGGTTACGCTGCCCTCACAGCGAGTTCGCGCCAACATGGCGCGGCGTTTAAATGCTTCGAAACTGATAGCAGTTTTGATTATTTTTTTGTACTTTTTTGATTGATATTTTCAAACACTTATATTTTTTTCCGATACTGTAATAACATACAGAATTGATTTAAAATATAAAATAATGACATGCTTATTCCCTATTGTAATTCATTAACGATTTGCGTTTTGAACTAATCACCATAAAACTACCCATTCAACAACCAATGCGCGTTTTAAGTTAATCACCATAAAACTATCCACTGAACCTTATTTCCAGCCGGTCCACTACCACTTGAGCTATCTACCATAATTTAGTCATGCAATAATGACCCTTATTCCCAGGCGGACATGCTAACGGAGATAAAGACGGAGGAGGGCGGCGTGGTCCCCGTGAAGTGTGAGGCGGATGAGTTCGCGCACGTGCAGCGCGCGCCCGCGCTGTACCCGGACGAGCGCACGCACGTGCCCGCGTTCCTGTACACCACGCAGCAGAAGGTAATATTCGTTTTTTTTTAATGGAAATTATTACTATTTAAAATTAACATTTTTGAAGCATTAGCATGCTATATTTCTGCTATTGCTAATGGCCCCACTACAGGAATTTAAAATTGTAATACAGCGCTGCGCATTTTAATTACAACGGAAATGCAGTTTTAATCAAATGCGATTTTAATCAAATAAGTGCGTGGGTGGCCTGTTGGTAAAACGCACTAGACGCGGCTGCTAACATGTTGACGGTGGTTGCGGGTTCGAATCCCAGGGCACGCCTCTGACTTTTCGGAGTCATGTGTGTATTGATAGTCAATCACCACGCACTAAAACGGTGAAGGAGAACATCGTGAGTAAGTCCGCCAACCCGCATTAGGCCAGCGTGGTGGATTATATGGCCTGGGCCGCGCCCCCTGCAGTGGGACGTATATAGACTGATACAGATACAAATTAACATTATTGCCTTGTTATTTTAGAAGCCTTAGCATGCTCTATATTTATGCTACTGCTAAGTGTCTCCCAAAGAATCTGACCATACATATATTATAACCCTTTTTCACATCTAAAATCACACACACAAAATTGACTGTTCTGTTTCTGTTTAAATGAGTTCGTAAAATAAACTTATATATCAGTTGTTTCTTTGTGTAGTGATTGAAAACTGTACAGTTAATTATAGTTGTTTGAGTATAAACTGTCGTTATTTCCAGGTGTGCGTGAACACCCGCGCTCCGTTTGCGGTGTCTCGCGCGTTCGCGTTCCACGTGACGCGACATCAACACGCCGAGGACGAGCGGGGGTGGGCTGTACTGGACAACTTGCTGCATCGAGCCAGGCCGCCTACTGGCTGGGCGTCGCTGCAGGTGCCGGGTCTGTATGCACTGTATATTACCATCTTAGAGTATACTAGCTGTGCCCGCGACTTCGTCTGCGTGGAATTTAACAAAAAAGCTAATTAGTTTATTTAGTTTTTTTTTGTTTTTGCATTTTTATTTTAATCCAATTAAGTTATATCAAGTGTGTAGTGTGAACACACCTCAAGATGTCGGTCTTCTTTTGCAAAATGTTAAAAGTTACCGACAAAGAAATTGCCGCCTTTCGGCACGCACTCACAAACGGCGGCGGCGACCTCAAAGGAAGAATAATCGAGCCGCGTTGGATCCGACAAAGTACACTATGACCAGCGGCTTCCTTTGACTAATAGGGCCGAATTGGGCCATCATTTTAAAAATATTATTTTTTAATAATCAGTGTCATCAGATTATTTTTTCAATGAATCTAAATTATTTAGAAAATTTAAATGTTATGTAGGTATTACCAAAACTTTTCTAATTATAATTAAATTCGCAATCTTACATGATTTAAGCGATGACCAGTGTGATTTCTTGGTATCTTTCAGTTTGGATTTGTGACACTAAGGAAAATAATGACAAACAAAATAGTCAATCCATTCACGATGCAACTGCACCTAAAGTTATTATGTTGTTAATTTATTGACGCTTAAATCTAAGTACGTCCCTGTTTAACTGATTGATTTATTTGAAATGAAACAAAAAATATCCTTTTTTGAAGTTAGAGAAGGATAAATTATACAGCTAAGAGTTCATGACCTTACTCATGTGTAAACAGCTGTTAAAGCGAAGTTTAAGAAAGTTTTGATGCTGTTAAAAATGGTTTTCGTGGTATATTTCGTTAACCGTTCAATTAACGACGAAACGAAAAAATACGTATGTGTTTAAATCTTGTTCTTCATCCATTCCAACTGATTTTATGCGAAAAAGTGGTGATTAAACTTAAAACTTTAAACGGTCATAACTTCAAAACGGATAGGTATTTTCCAAATATTATTTTTTTATTACGATATTAATATTATGCCCTTGTACCCAACTGAGCAAGTGCGCCATTTATTTGCGCTCCCTGTATAAAGGGAGCGCTGGTACTTCAAAGACGTAGATAAAAATTGTGGTTTGGGCCACCTTTTTCTGCCCTCCTATTGGCTGATATTTGACAGGTTTTTTTTTATTGCTGTGTATGGCGAGACGTGCATGCCGTTCGCCTGATGGTAAGCGATACCGGATATGACCGCTTATGAACAGTAGCAAAATCAAACATCTTGAACTATAAAGCAATGCTTGGCATTCCACTGCACTCGCCATCCTGAGACATAAGATGTTAAGTCTCAATATGTCCAGTAGTTACTCTGGCTACAATGTCCTTCAATCCGAAACACAACAGTGCATTTAAACTGCTGTTTGACGGGAGAAATAGACATTGCGGTGGTACCCACCCAGGCAGCCTCTCACATATGAGAGACCTACCACCAAAAGGAAAAGAAAAATAAATAGTATATGGCTATTTAATTCCACTTAAACTCGTTTTAAAACGGGTAATAGCTAAGATTACCATCTATATGTCGGAGAATCAAACAAATTACCATTTAATGCCCGTAATTGTCGAGTGACAATAAATCAGTTAATGCGCACTTTCGGCGTTGTTCCGGGCTCACAATGGAATTATTATAATAAAAATATTTAAAAAAAAAGGGTAAATAAATACTACTGACCGATTCTCATAGCAGATTCTTCTATGTTGTCATGGGCAACCGTTAACTCACAAGAAGTCAATCCAATATCCGCCATAATCCTAGCAGATCCGAATGTTCTCAGCCCCCCCCCCCTTCTCTTCAGCCACAGGAAGTCCACTGCTGAACATAGGATAGCATAGCACAGCTGAACTATTAACACATGAATAACAAACCAACATCTTTATTAATTTTTGTGTGTTGCTATTTTATAGCATTACATCCCTACATAGTATAAAACAAAGTCGCTTTCTCTGTCCCTATGTCCCTTTGTATGCTTAAATCTTTAAAACTACGCAACGGATTTTGATGCGGTTTTTTTAATAGATAGAGTGATTCAAGAGGATAGTTTATGTGTATAATTCGTGCATATTATTGTAGAGAAATCTATATGCACCCGGGCGAAGCTGGGCCGGGCCGCTAGTTGATAATGAATACAACTTATTTCTCGATTTATTCTCAGGAAAATAATGTACTCCCTGTATACTTATAATAAAGAGGATTATTTTTTCTAGACAAGAACCAGTTAGTAAGCGACGCGGGTAAACTAACAGTATTGGACTCATTACTTAAAAGACTGAAGGAAAGGGGACACAGAGTTCTCATATACAGCCAGATGACGAAAATGATTGATCTGCTAGAGGTAAATTATAAATGATTTATGATTTAAATGGTAGATATAAGTTGACCTAATTGAAAACCTAAATAGAAGTGTAACGATTTTGTCGACTCTTCTACCAATGACGTTTTTATTTGAGAATATAGTAGGAGCAAAAATATACAACGTGTAACAGGATTAATTCACAACCTCAGACACCCCAACTTTAAAATATTATTGCAATCATAGTTTATGCTTTGAAATCGTACTATCATAATTACAAAATCTTTTATTTATGAAATTAGTTATACCAAATGTAGGCACTTAACATGGTCACCTTACGAGTTACAAATAAGAGTGTACTACTACACACGCTCGCCGGACACGCACACATGTACACAAGACACATTCACACGAGTACCTAACGCCGGTCGCCGACCGCTGCGCCGCGCCGGCAGAAACAGCTGACAATATACGAAATACAAATTACAAATTACGTACGTAACTGATTACTGGGTGGTTTGGTAAACAAATTATTATTTATTTAATCTGTAAGCATAACATTTGTGTTTTAACTATAAAATCTAAATATTTTACTTACTAGATATAATGCGTACGAACCCAACATAAGACAATATTTTGCATGAATCGGCTATAAAATATTATTAATTTCACTTCCCCTAAACTTAGTTCCTACAGGCGGGCAGGATACGGGCGTCATTTATTTTGCATTATTATTGAATAAGATAATAAGATAACGCAATATCTAACAACGAATACTAGATTGGGAATCACAACCTAATCACAACACAAAAAAATACAACAAAATTAACTTACGTGTTACATGGCACTCATGAGGCGATTTCTTTTTAAAATATGTTCGACATGTCCACCACCTTGATACACTTTGATGCACATTTGCGTAATTGTTCACGTAATTTATGTAAAACTTCAGTGTCACTCTTCACTTTTAGGAATTTGCTCCACATTACCCTCCTCATCCTGGATCCTCCACATTAGTACTTTCACTGAAGTATACCAGAGATTTATTACGTCCCCACAAAAAAAGTCAAGAGACGTCAAGTCAGGTCAGGTGACCTAGGAGGCCATTGCACAGGTTCGCCGCGACCTATCCAGCGCTCTCCGAACTCAGCATCGAGATACCGTCAGACATGCCAATGATACATTATCACCACACAGTGCCAAAGTTCTCACCATTTCAGTGTATTTGAATATTCGAATACCGATAAGACATCGCGCGCGAAAGTTATCGAAATATCTACTTAACACTTAAACACAAGTAGACACAGATAACTGCGGTGCACGACTAGATTTTTTTCACATATTCGGTGCCCATTTAGGGATTGCAATAACGGGATATCTGACACACCGGGATTCCGCATACATTGTAGCAAAATTACAAACCGAATTTAATCACCATTTTAACGTTCCCCGAAATTATTTTTCATAGAAATACCTATTTGTTGTTTCTTTTCATATTGATTTTGTTACATTTAATTTGTTTCATTTAAGTGCATGTATTGCGCGGGATTTGGATCGCCCGGCCTTGCAAATACCGGGAGTAATTTTTTTCGCGGCGCATCCCTATACCGCCGCGCGCGCCATCGTTTGTCGGATGGATCAAATTGCATTAAACAATAGCTGCATCCTGCTCTATCTAGTTGTAGTTAAATGTGCGGAAAAGAGAATATGATAGTTATTTATTTTGGTAGCTTATTACGTTTATTGAGGCCTATCGTTGTGTGCGTTTGATTAATGATAGATTGCTCAAATAAACTTTATGACTATCGAAATAAAGTTCATTTTTGTTCATTATTTAGTTTATTAGAGTATTCGTTTAGTGATTCATTTAAAAATGATCTTATGTGCTGGAGTTACGTTTCAATTTCGTTTGTTCGGAGTACTAAACGAAGGAGTGTCTGTAATTTACTTGGTCTTAACTAATTATTTTGAAAAAAAATACCTACCGAAAAAAATGTTGATATCGGTTCAGTAGCTGATTCTGAACGTACTACTTTCCGCTTTTACATTTAAATCTGTTACATGTTGTATAAAAAAAATATTTTTTTGAAAGCTTTGTCTTAATATTGTTAATATTATGTATGGACGAACATTTATTGCTCAAGTTCGATAATCCATAATGTAATTGCGATATTAATGATTGAAGAATTTTAAGTTATATATACAGGGTATATCAAGACTGCTACCGAAAACGAAGCCGGGTGGTAGTTTAAGCGACTTCAGACACAATGCAACAGAAAAAGTTCCAAAAATTAGCGATTTTTTTTTTGTATTTTTTTTCTTATGACCATATTTGGGTGGTAAATACATTTTTTCCTAAAATAATAGTGTATACCCTTTTATTTATAAATAATCTAAGGTATAAAAGTGTTTAAATTATTATTTTATCAAAAACTATGGATTTACCACCCAAAAATGAAGATATTTAAAAATCTTTGGTTGCATTGTGTTTGTAGTCACTAAAACTACCACCCGGCTTCGTTTTCGGTAGCAGTCTTGAGATACCCGGTATTTAAGATTATTAGTATTAAATTTCTGTAACTCTCTTCTTGTAATAAACGATTTTAATTTATTTTAACAAAAGATACGATATTTTTTATAGTATATCATTTTATCTTCAGATAAATGCATTGGTTGTTATTTATTGTAGGAATACATGTGGCATCGCAAACACAAATACATGAGGTTGGACGGGTCCAGTAAGATCTCTGCTCGACGCGACATGGTGGCTGATTTTCAGGTATTTAGCCTTCCATATATTATATTAGTGTGTCTGTATTGATTAGTCCTCTCAATAATGTAATATTTTGCAGGCCCGTACAGATATCTTCGTGTTTCTGTTGTCGACACGAGCTGGTGGTCTTGGTATTAATCTCACTGCTGCCGATACTGTAAGTTTTAAGATACTAATATTATATACAGGAAATATTTGATGGTTTATTTGCATTGAGTAAGCTCTAAAACTACTGGGATGATTTAAAAACTCCTTCACCATTACAATCCTACATTATCCCTGATGAACCTAGGAAATAGAATATTTTAAAAAATTGTGTATGTAACCGAGCGGACCCGGGCCTGGTCTCTATGTATATTAAGATAAAAAGTGTTCATGAGATAGTTTTACTCAAAATAAGTTGTTTCATTGTACTGGAGTTATGTGTAATGCAAGGTTATTTATCAGGTGTAGTCAGGAAAATTCTAATCCACTGTACATCATATAAGTTTCCAGTTGTTAATAAGTCGTTAGTCTATCTTGGTTCCTAATGTAATGAGATCAATTAGTCATGTCAAATCATTTTGTCGAACTATGAACAAGCTTCCATACTTATAAGCAGTGATATTTATTTCAGTTAATATTATGCACAATGTGTTAGTTTTGTCTGTTTATTATATGTCTATTTATTTGCAGGTAATATTCTACGACTCGGATTGGAACCCTACGGTGGACCAACAGGCGATGGACCGTGCTCATCGACTGGGCCAGACCAAGCAAGTCACCGTGTACAGACTCATATGCAAGGGAACCATAGAGGAGAGAATCATGCAACGGGCCAGGGAGAAGAGCGAGGTATGTCTATGTCCAAAATATTGGCCTATGTGTGGTAGCTTGTAATTGTATATCTTTTGTATATAGTTTGTTAATATATATATTTGTTTGCTATTGATAGCTGTGAGGCACCCAAACCCAAATAAAATATAATGTGTAATGTGAGGTTAAAAGATAATTCACCGCTAAGAAAAATGCTTGTCATATATTAATATTAATTTTGTGTTGCATTTGGCACTGAAAAGTATTTTTGAAATTACGATTCACTAAGGTGTAAGAGGTGGCATTATTTGTGTAGTATCAATACTGTTTTTTCTTTCCAGATTCAAAGGATGGTAATCAGTGGCGGTAACTTCAAACCCGATACTCTAAAACCTAAAGAAGTTGTGTCTTTACTTTTGGACGACGAGGAGATTGAACTGAAATGTACGTTCACTTACCGTATTATCTCAATTTCAAAATAATAAGATAGTAGTCTTCAAACCCTTTATATCAATAAATTTCTTTAAACAGATCGTCAAAAATCGGAAGAAAAGAAAATCATGGAAGAAAGAGAGCGAAAACGGAAACTTGGTATCTTGCCAGCAGCTGTAAGTAACTTATAATACCTACCTATAAAATATTGCAATATACAAAAAATATATATATATTTGAATTGCAAAGCCTTCGCTTATTTTTTATTGTTGGGAATGGCGAGACGAACATGCCCTTCGTTCGATAGTAAGTGGTACGCCCCTTTACGGACAGTAGGTAAACCAAACAACACATTGCATTTACATTACAAAGCAATGCTTGGCATTCCACTGTGCTCGCCGTCCTGACACGATGTTAAGTCCTGATAAGATGTTAAGTCTCATGATGGCCAATAGTTCAGGCTAAAATGTATTTTTTAAGGAACACAACAGTGTATTTACACTGCTATTTGGCGGGAGAAGTGGACATTACGGTTCTACCTACCCAGGCGGTCTCTCACAAATGAAAGATCTACCATTAGTAAACTCCTACATATAGCATTAGTGTAGCTCTTTTAATCTGCATTATGTATGAATTTTGTCATCACGGTATTTATTTTATTTATGTAATGTATGGAATAATTTAAATTTAAATTATGTACGCACTATAACGGTGAAGGAAACCATCATCATCAATCAACATTTTGTTGCCAGCGTGGTGGCTTAATCACTCTCAATCTTAGTATCGATTGTGCAGGAGGTCCGTGCCTTGCAGTGGGACGTATATGGGCTGATACACGATGTATTGTATGAGCATGTATTAATAATAATTGATGTATGTATTTATGTGTGTACAGCAGCCGTCGTCGAGTGCGTCGGAACCGAAGCGCGCGCGTTCGTCTCCGTCGTCAGCGGACAGCCCCGTGCACGTGCACGTGGACGACGAGCCCGACGCAGACACGCCCTCGCAACCCACCACGCCGAGATGTACGTATATTGTTCTTAGTATTGTTTTTTGAGGGTATTGTGTGAGGTAACTGGTGTTATGTATGGTTAGAATATTGGTGATGGAAATATTTTCATATGATTAGAATAAGACATTAAATAAGTGTACCAATTGAAATGTATAATTCGCTGTGAAGTTGAAAAGCAAAGACTGGGTGGTGTTTTTGACGCAAATATTTGTGCACCACGTCACATGTATTTATGTTTTGTGAATGTTTTAATATATTTAATTGAAGTTATGTTAGTTTAAATGGTGATTTATTTATATTTGAAATCCTATACATTTTATTGTTTTAAGTATTATTTTAGCTTATTTTTTTCAAGTAATAATTTGTAATAATTGTGTGCAGCATATTCCCCGGTGGGCGGCGTGTCCCGCGCGGCGTGGAGTACACGTGGTATACGTGCGGGACGTACAGGGCGGGGTGCGAGGCGCGGCAGGCCTCGTGGCTCCAGGCATGCGTTGTCTAGGAGGCACAAACCACCCCCCGCACCTGCTGAGGACGCCGCCGCTGTGGCTGCAGGTAATTTATTTGGATGAGGATATGTGTGGGTGTATGTATGGAGATAGTACTTCAAGTGGGGAGAGGGTTGGTTAAAGTTGCGTGTGAAAAATAACGTGTGTGTTGTGTGTGGCAGTTAAGTTGTGAAAAAACAATCAGATTGATTTAGCATTGTATTGTATTTTGGAAATGGTCCTAAAAGTTTTTCTTACATACATACATAAACTCACGCCTTTTTCCCAGAAGGGGTAGGCAGAGGTGCCAGGACACCCACATTTCGCCTTGTATGTTCTGTCTGTCACGATGTGATAGGTGACGAGTTGATCGCCATATCGGGCACAAATCTAATATCACTGTGCCCAACCCGTGATTTGAATCCCAGACCTTAGCTTTGTAACCGTATCCTAATACAACTACGCCATCAAGGTAGTCTTTAATATCGAGGCAGTTGTTATTTAGATATTTTCATATATAATTTAGGCATTTTCATTACTAAATATTAGTATTAAATTTGACAGCCTCTGTGGCGCAGTCAGTTAGACGCCGCCTGTGAAACGAGAGGCCGAGAGAAATGTTTGTGCGGCCCACAACTGTGGGTGTTTGTGAGACCGAAAAGTCTCTCGTAGTTCCTGATACCTGCGACTCAAGACTCGATCTTACTGTAGGGTCAGGATTATGTATGTGACTGTTGGGTGTTATTTATTTATTAAATACGAAATTCCTCAACGGTATATACACAAGCTTACTTTATATTCCATAACATCCATGCTATACATACAGGTGCAGCGCTACTGGAAGCGTCGTCCCCGCTAGAGCCGTGCAGTCCAGACTCGTCCCGCGCGCGCACGCGTCGCGGCCCGGGGCGGCCGCGCGTGCGCGTGTGCGCGGCGCCGAGGCGGCCGCGCCGGCCCCGGGAACCGCTGCTAGTGCCGCTGGCGCCGCCGCCCTAGTGGGGTGGGGTTATAGATGGAGTTTATATAGGTACGAGTTTAAGATACAACACACCAATATTGAATAGCGATATCCAATATCTGCACTTCCTAAAGGCTGGCTATTGGAAAATGCCCTTAGACATTAAGTCCGCCTGTACTATTTATGTGTACTAGCACTACTAAATGCTTAAAAAAATAAATAAATACATGCCAACCCGCACTAAGCCAGCTTGGTGGACTAAACGAGGGTTCATTGCTATTCAATATTGGTCTTTTCTTTTACTTCGTCATCATTATGGCCATCAATATCATCGGTATCATCTTCATCATCGTCATCATCGCAATCATCAATCATAAATTTATTGTATCGCAAAAAAAAAACAGTCATAACCGCACATAGGATTCCCATGACAATGGGTTTTAGTTTATAAAATTCAAATTTTATTTTTTATTATAATATATTAAATTGTGATTATTTCAAGTGGATCAAAACAACTTTTTCACGCCTAGCTATATATATAAACTGTATTAAACATGCATTAAGAATGTATGAACCACGAGGATTAATTTTTTATACATATTCAATAAATATAAAATTCAATACATACTTACTACTTTCATAATTATCTTTATGATGTAATTTATTTTTGTTCCAGAATTCCTGATGCCAAACAAGATTATACACATACTAATCATAAACATGAATTACAATTTACAACCCACCTGCATGCTCAGTGAATGCAAACAAGCGGACTGCCATAATGTTGCAACAAATTGTAAAGAAATATTTAATCAATGTACAAATACTATGAATTATTGCAAAGTTTAACTTTGGTTATAAATGCTGTAAATATTCAAATGAGTTTTATTTCTTATTTATTTCGGATATGTACTGCAAACCCAAGTTTAGATTGGTTATTGTTTTTTGGTGCTTTTGGTTATAGTTTATTTTTCAAAGCGTAAAAAATGTTTGTACTTTCATTAAAATGACTGAATCCAATTTAGAACCAAAAACCGTCAATTGTTATAAAGAAGTTGTGACGATGCGCTTTAATCTAAAAGTTGAGAATATTACAGAAATAAACGGTGATTTAATATAAACATTTCTTTCATTTTTCACCCTTTCCCCATCAGTATTTTGGTCTATGGGATTTTTTATTCATATCACCCGTCAGGAATTTGTGCCAGATATGGCGATAGGCTCGCCCCCGCTATCACATCGTGGGACATAAAATGAAAGACATACTATCCTGGTATTCGGGTGTCCTGGCTCTCAGCACTCAACAATACCAAGATTTTCGTAGTCCAAGGTCTTCAAACCCAGTAATAACATTATAATTCAAAGACTAAATGTACTTGCCATTGCAGATGCTCTCACCATTGTGGCCTTTAGCTTTAGAGAATCCACTGGTGAACATAAGCTTCATAGAAATCGTTTTTGAATTACTAATACTTGGTAATGCATTGTATCCTGTTGGTAACGCATCAGACGCGGCTGCCAAAATGTTCACGGTGGTCTCGGGTTCAAATCCCAGGGCATACTTCTGATTTTTCGGAAGTAATGTGCGTATTGATAATCACTACGTACTATAATGATGAAGGAAAACATCGTAAACACCTGCATATTGATTTGTAAGATTTCTTATGGTAAGTATGCTAAAGTCCGCCAACCCGCACTAGGCCAGTCTGGTGGACTATGGCCTTATCCCTCTCAATCGTAATATCTGTTATAGAGGGAGGTCGATGCCCTGCTGCAGGACGTATATGATCTAATAAAGTATAATTGTCATCAGACTGACCTTTGACTAACGGTCGTTCTCTATAATCTATCAATCTCAAATAATTAAATATTTCGATGCAATTTATGCTTAAGTTAACAAAGATACAGCGGTATACATATAGTGTATGTATTTATCGATAGCTAGATTAGATAAATATATATGCCTATTTTTGTTTAGTGAAGTGTAGAATTGTACCGATATAGTCATGGTAGGTATTTTACCCCTTGTTAACGATAGATAGGATATAGAGAACGGCCATAAATAGTCTATACAAGTACAAACTGTAGCAAACCGCGTTCGCATAACCAGGGGACGGCTACCATGGCGATACGGCATATAATTAAAGCAACTTTATGCGCTTTCGTCCCCGCTCCCGTAACTTTTCTAATTTCTTCCGATTTCCTTCTTCACCAATATTGTAATTACTATATCCGAGTATTGAATAGAACTCGTATTGATGTATCTATAATAATACATGACTTTGATATGCCTACTATAAGTACAATCTGGTATGTTAATAAACGAATCCATCCACGAAAAATCTCCATAGGATTATTCCATCATCAGTGAGCATTGATTTATATCCACTTTATATCTAAGGAAATGTCAGTAAGTAGTCAGTTTTTCTGTTGACTAGCGGCATTCACCAAAGTAGACATGAATTCAGAAGGTAGTGGTAGGATCCCATGGCACTGCTGCCTAATTTAATGTTAAACATATTTCTATAATGTATTCCATTGTATGATTAAATTTAAATATCACTACTTACGCAAATGTTACAAAAACCTTGACATAAATATACAAATCAATGACAAAAACACTAAGGTTAACGTCATGGTATGAGTTTAAAATTAATAATTAGCCACTAATCTATTGTTTTTCAAATGTATTTGAGTGCCTGATGTATTTAAAGAAAGACAAAAGTGAATAGTGCCATCGCAGCTGCTGGAAGTCAATCTTGTGCTAACATGCTATCGCTATGCCGGACATATTACGATTTCGGGCAAATGATAGGAATTTTTACCTTTGCCCGACCTGGGAGTTGATCGCAGCCATTCGTTCAACGGGCACAAAGATAAGTTATAATTAAATATTATATACGATTTTATTTCTTTTCTTCTTACAATATCCACGAGAATTTCAACTCAACAGAAATATAGATGTATATACAGGATCCCGTTCCGATACCCAATTTATCGGTAAATAAACTTTCACAAGAAATCTTCCCACAAAAAACGAACAGATGCGTGTAACGAGGAATCAAATGTACAGCCCTCGGAACAAGCACGGAGGTCCGCGGCGACGCTAAACATCCTAATTAGTGATGCGGCGGCCCGATGTCACGCCCTGCGGCCCGACACAGGGCTTTTTGTCACAGCTTTTTGTGTTCGGATATCATGTCGTAAAACGAGACATGAATGTTTTTAATCTGTTTGTTTTAATTCAGGATGCGTTGGGATATTTGCGGATGTACTACGATGATTTTTATGATAGACAAACAAGTAGCGGTGTATTTGATGAACATTGACGCCCATAAATCCCCAAGATTCTTGGGCATAGCAGTTGCATTGTTGGTACATCATATAAGCTGGAAAAAGAGACGGAGAAAGGAGCACAAATTGTTAAAAATATTAGGCTTTAGGCAGTCTCATAATGTAGGTAATAATTCATACACAGTAGTTTAGAATGAACTCCTTAAATCTCGATAAATAAAGTCGGAGTGATGACAATGTACATATACGGGATATTTCTCAGAACAATGACTAAAGCTTTAGTTATTGTTCTCAGGAATAATTTTTGTATTTTAAATGAGTTTGACATAAATATTTTTCGCAAGTCGAGTCACAGCACCGTTTGATTCTGTTGTGGCTTGCTCGACGTTTCATGAAGGTCGTTAAATTTGCATGTTCTTAGAATTCTAAGCGCGTATTATGGGTCTTATTGATATTATGGCATGGCGGAGCCTGTACCTAAGTTTGAATAGCATATGTATGACCTAATCTTGTTAGTTAAGAGACATGTTTGTGTGCTCATGTTTAGTTGGCTACTGTATTCTATAAGTAGGACGAAGTGTAGTGAACTTCAATAATCTAACATCTTAATTTTATATAACAATATTTTGGACTTTATTCGCCTTTAAACGTCTTACTGCCTGTCTTATAGGCCACATCTACAATCGAGAGAACAATTGGGAGGGTTAAGCCTATATCGTCACGTTGGCCTAATGCGGGTTTTGCAGACTTACATACCATAGAAATTCTTACAAACCGCTATGGTATGCAAGTTTCTTCGCAATGTTTTCTTTCACTGTTATAATGTATGGTGATTATTCAAAATATCAATACCCATTAGACTCCGAGAAGTCAGAGGTGTGCCTTGAGATTTGAACCCACAAACAGCGTGGCATGTTGGCAACCGCGTGTGGTCCATTACCAACAGGCCACCACGCACTTAGGGACTCTCGATTTTTATTATAAATACCAGCAGTCACTTTTTGACTCCAGTAAACTTAAGAAACAAAGGAACTATTTCGCGTGATAATTAATTTAAATATTTAAACATATTATGTATAACTGCCGTACTTTAAACTGCCCATCCCATTTCTATGAGTTTGAAAAAGTATCGAATACATTTGAATTCCTTGCACATCCCATCCCACACACTAAGTTTTGCCGGGATAAAAAGTAGTTTATGTGTTAATCCAGGGTGTCAGCTAGCTTCATGCGACATTTCAATAAAATTGGTCCAGCGCTTTGAGCGTGAAGAGGTAACAAACACACAAACTTTCGCAATTTATAATATCTGTTAGATAATCTAGTTGAGGGTAGTAAGTTGCCTTAAGCCTCTTTTTGCGTGGGTAGTTTACAGTCCCTCGAACGTTTTCGAGTACCTACGCGGTGCGTTTTCCACCTCTGTGGTGGTTTTCTCGTCTAGTACGGTCGTTTTGTGGACAATGTAGTTTTGAGTGAGTGCAAGTGATGTTTAGTGTTAGTTTTATAACTTTTATCCATCGTTCGCTCGTCATCAGTTCCTGCCGTCGAACGTCCAGTATTGCATCGGTAGCGGTTCGGTGAGTACTTAGATTATATATAATACTTTGCTCCATTTTCTTTGTTATGTATTGAACATTGAAATGCAACTACGGTGACTTCGATTTGTAGGGATAATCTTTTTCATTTAAATAATTTCAATCTCTTCAACAACCCTCACGAGGGTGAAATACGTTTGGTAAGTAAAGGGTTTTATTTATTTTTTAATTTTCCTTGTACTTGCATACAGGTTCTTCGGATGCAAACATTTTTATATTACAATTTACCTAATAACTAGATTATGTTATATACATCAAACATTAAATTGTCTTTACAGTTTATTATTATATTTATAGAGATCTTTACGTACGGGTTGAATATAGTTAGTGTTGCGGTATCATTAATTTACATAATTATAGCGTTATTTATTTTCATACGCGTCGTGAAAGCTACTATATTCTCATTAAACCATTCATCCCAATTGAAATTAAGTGCACAAATAATTATTTAATTTATATACTTTTACTAAACCTACAACAAATTTACGATCAACCAAGACCAACAAGTACGTTGCAAATTACCTAGATGTCTATAATTTCTAACGGGCCAATTGACACGTTTCACCTTCCAAGAAGATCGAACTTTGTATGTACTCGTATTTGTATGTACAAACATTATCCCATGGGTAAAGCGTAGCGCACACGGTGAGATAGCTGTCATACCGTGGTGACGGAGTGGTGAGTCATCGTGTGAACTGTCCTTATTCCTCAACAACGCGTGGAGACATTTGCCATTCGTCCTCGATGTATTGCCGGTTAGTTCTGGTTTAAGTTACAGGATGATGGAAGTTTATTTATTATAACTCTAGGTTTTTAAATTTTTCTTACATATTATGTCCTCAAATATTTACTATAATTTTTAGGATCTTCATTTTAATCATTTTTAACCGACTTCAAAAAAGGAGGAGGTTCTTAATTCGACTGTATATTCTTTTTTTATTGTCAGCATGTGACAAAATAACCAGATGAAGTAGGATTGATGTACCAAGAAGTTGTGTAGCTTTTGATAGGTATAGAATGTTGACAAAAGGCTTACTGTATTTTAAGGTACTGAAAGTTTCTGGGAAGGAGTTTCCAATAAATACCGAATTTTTTTATAATAATTGCGGAAAAAGAAAAATTCATACATGGGTATCAGAACATTTTAGGTATTTATTTCGACAAAAATTGACTTCCTATTCATCAAATTTAACATAAACCTCTTCATTAACATCTTATAAACCTAAATAAATTAAATTCGCTTCAGTCTCCACCACGCTCCACGCCAAAGTTTTGCGAAGCGGTGGCGCATATTTGGCATTCTAGAAGCGAGCGTTGCAGGTAACAACGGACGGTAACCACTATGACTTCTGTATAACTAACACTTCGCTCTAATTGGTCGCAACACAATGGAATTGAATATAGCGTGTGAGCTATCGTTTTGTCGAAGAGGAAGAATACCTAATTTGTTTCCAGTGAGGACTGTTTAATTTTGGTCTTTGAATTAGATTAGCAGACACAGATTTTATGACTGCCTCTAAATCAGTCTTATATCAGGGTATAGATGGAATATTTATAAATTATATTTCACAGAGATAGACGGATGTTACACATCAATTTGTTTAAAAATCATTCTGCGATAAAAAGTTGGAATAATAAGCAAACCCTATAGTTCTACACTCCAGGCTCAACATTCAACAGGTCTTCAGTATTTTTTGTGGGACCACCAGCGAACAATAATTTTCCGAATTGATTCAGGCAGTTTCGATTAGCAAATGTCAGAACCATACTAATCATAATAGAAAATAATTTGTCATAGAGTCGGTATCTGATGTATCAGGTGTTTCGGTTCCACTAAACCTAAACACAGTTCAAACACCATATTCAACTGTTCTGTGATACAAACGCAAGTTTGGTCGAGTTAGTAAACTTTACCATACTATCTCAGTCGAGAGTCGAGTTAGTAAAATAAATTTGTAATTTGTTTTGTTTTGTATAAACTAACGCTGATTGTTAAATGTCAACATATTAGCATCTTGTTCGCATTTGTACTAATTAGTAACTTTGGGAAGCAACTAATTCTTATAAGACAGGTTTACCTAGTCTAAGAATTAGTGAACAAATGTAATTGTATCCAACAAGTGTTAACAATAAAATAAATAAATAAAATAAATCTCAATTCTAAATTCATAAGAACTTTTGGGTATTAGGTAAATAAATAAATAAATAACACCCAACAGTCACATACATAGTCCTGATCTCACACTAAGATTGAGTCTTGTGTCGTGGGTATCAGGAACTACGAGAGACTTTTCGGTCTCACAAACACCCAGACCCGGAAGAAATATTAGTGGGCCGCACAAACATTTCTCTCGGTGCGGGGATCGAACCCGCGGCCTCTCGTTTCACAGGCGGCGTCTAACCAACTGCGCCACGGAGGCTGTCATAGGTTCAATCATTTTATTTTCTTCTATTCTTAAGATTACCGATAGCTAATTAAAAAGTACACAACTCATATACATGTCACTGAAATTCGAACCGTATCTTTCGACCTTATTAATAATAGACGCTTCTAAAACCAATTAAAGTGATGGAATGTTTTGTCTCTAAAAATGACGTTTGAATTCAATTCGGGCGAAGAAGACAAAAGATTCCATCCTAAAATAAACCTATTTACGAATAAAGACGCTACACTTAAACCCTTAAACCTTACTAGTTATCCAAAGTAGACTATAGTTTTTAATATTGTTTACAATGAGCGTAATTCAGTTATTACTACTTGGTATGTATGGGCGGTGCGGTGATAATGACCGCTCGCTTGTCGCGCCAAACACGTGACGTCTATGTACCTAATGTGGACACGGACATCTTATGTTTTTTAAAGTATATAGACATACAAACATTAAGACACACATAGATATACTGTACATTTTAAGATTTATTTTATTGTAATGAATGGAAAGACGTGCATGCCGTTCACCTGATACAACCGCTCATGAACAGTAGCAAAACTAAACAACACCTTGAACTACAAAGCAATGGCATTCCACTGCGCTCGCCATCCTGAGACATAAGATGTTAAATCTCAATATGCCCAGTAGTTACTCTGGCTATAATGTCCTTCAAGCTGTCTCACAACAGTGCATATAGTGTTGTTTGTGCGGAAGAAATAGGCATTGCGGTTGTACCTACCCAGGCGGCCGCTAACATAATATGAGAGACATAACACCAGTAAATATAAAATTAAAGAAAAACGGAATGTCGGGTTCCTTGGCCTAGCAGAACGCTCTATCTCTGAGCTACTCCCCGGCATAGAAATTGACCAAAAAACATGTAAGTTGATCATAATTTATCACTTGAAATAAAACATAAGCTAGCAACTATTGTAAATTTTAATAATGAGGCTTTGGAGATGCCGGTGATCGAACCCGGGGCCTCTCACATGGAAAGCGAACGCTTCTTCAAACTCAATTTTTTGACGTGTTTGGTTGGTAAATATATTTTTTTTAACAATAGTAACGACCCTTTTATTTTGGAAATCCGCAAAAGTCTGTCCCGATATATATTCAACATACCAGGAAGATACTACAAAAATTCTAAGTACTATTAGAAATAAGTTATATTTTGATATGATGTCATGTGGATTTGGTGATTAGGAATTTCTTTCATATCATTTTTTTGTTCTGGTTGTATATTGTACGAGTATATGGTGTGCAATAAGGAATGTATAAAACTCGAGTAATCATTTGCGAAAGATTCCATATCAACAAATATTACCAAAAAATTTAATTACATTCTATGGATAATAAAAGAAAATTAGAAAAACGATAAAAAATTCCAATTAATAAATGCAAAGCAAATGGAGATGCCGGGGATTGAACCCGGGGCCTTTCACACGCAAAGCGAACGCTCTACCACTGAGCTACATCCCCTTATGGTTGAATTTCTAAATAGAGCTTCCGTAAAGTGGTTCGTTAACTTGTATTTTAATATTAAATTATTTGAGCATTTCAATTCCAAGTAGCAAATATGAGCTACTGGCGATGTCGGGGATCGAGGCCGCCCCGGATTCGATACTGCGTTTACATACAAAGCTATAACACTGCCGAAACGTATTGATTGAAACCTCTAATGCAGGGTTTCTTAAAGTGTTCCCTTAGGGGTCCGTAGCATGTGTGCCAAGGGTCCGCAGCAGCTCAGTAAACATTTAATATATTTATCAGAAAATTGCCTATCAATATATATTTTTTTAATACAAAATTCAAAACTAAAAAACTATATAGTAAACAATTATAATTATAAATGTCCACTGATAAGCAAATAATAATATTTATTAATTGTACATGTTAATTAATTTGTTTATTGACTTGCCAACAAATCAAATGTGAATATGCGTAACATATTGAAGGCTTCGATCAAATCGATCGTGTATATTTGATCGAAGATTAAAGGCGGTTCGCAAACTACCAAAGATGTAGTTTAATTAATTAAAGTAAGGCATAGACCCTACCCTATTGTAAACTACCAATAAAAGTCTATGTTCAATACAAATGAGTATTCAATACAAGGTTTGTTTTTCTTTCTAAAATATTTTTGACGAGGTCCGTGAACTATTTTCTATTTAGTTATGGGTCCGTGACTGCAAAAAGTTTAAGAAACCTTACTCAAATTTTTTTGCATTAATTGTGTTTTTGTAATATTTCATTACATTAATACTAAGTTATAGTTTTTTTCAATATGCTGAATATAATTTAATTTTGGGCAGATCATTATTTTCACTCGCGAAGTGTGTTAATTCGTTTCTTAAGCAACCACTACAGAAATCAGAAAGTCAATATTTGTCTGTAAAGTAACAGTTTGATTTGCCCAATTAATAAGTTGTTTTTTATTGCAATAAATGGCGACACGAGCAAGCCGTTCGCCTGATATTAAGCGATTCGACCGCTCATGAACAGTGGCAAAACCAAACAACACCTTGAATTACAAAGCAATTCTTGGCATTCAAATGCACTCGCCATCCTGAGACATAAGATATTAGGTCTTATATATCCTGTCGTTGCGTGTAAAAAAGTGCGTGGTGGCCTGTTGGTAGACGGACTAGACGCTGCCTACATGTTCACGGTGGTCGCGGGTTCGAATTCCAGGGCACACCTCTGACTTTTCGGAGTCATGTGTGTATTGATAATCAATCACCACGCACTAAAACGGTGAAGGAAAACATCGTGAGGAAATCTGCATACCATAGCGATTTATAAGAATTTCTATGGTATGTAAGTCCGCCAACCCGCAATAGGCCAGCGTGGTGGACTATATGGCCTAACCACTCTCAATCGTATTCTCAATTGTAGAGTAGGCCTGTGCGCTGCAGTGGGACATAATATATCGGCTGATACAGATATCCTGTCGTTTCTTTGACTACAATGTCTTTCAATCTGAACCACAACAGTGCATTTACACTGCTGTTTGTCGGGAGAAATAGTACCTACCCAGGCGTCTCACATATGGGACACCTTAGATGTTTATTTTTCTAAATCTTTCCCATGCCAATGCTAGTTTACGACAGCCACAGTGCAAAACTATTTGGATAGATATAATTTCACATTAAGCCGTTTGATTTAAGTAAAATTTCCAGCAGTAAGGTAGGGGTTTAGTGGTTTTAATCTTGTCTTAGTGTCAACTGGTGGTTTCTTTAACTCCAACATATCTGTGAAGATGTTCCTTACGTTGTTTGCATTCATAAAACAGTGCGGAAAGTTTTACTCTGTGGGATCGTACATTGAACAAGGTCTTAAATAAAAATGTGCGTGTTTTATTGGAATTACCATATGAGATATTTATTTATTATTCACACCAATTTAACATTCATAGCTTAAAATTTTCTTTCATTTGTAAATGTGTACCAAATTCTAGCACATTTAAGTACAGTGCTGTTTTTACAAATAGTTCGAAAAAAATACCATATTACTCTACTAAAAGGAAAATGCACAAGTACTTAATTATATTACTTAAAATCCATAAACTTATTACCCCCATTACCCTACTAAAAGGTACGAGTATATTCAAGAGCCCAGTGAACATTATTGAAACTGCAGGGGCATACAAGCCTGTTAGTTCATTCGTTACATTAATCAGCTCATTCGTATGCGAGCACCCGTTTTCAGCTCACTGAAATGTAGCACGCCTACATTATATTGTAAATTAAGGGCAGTTTATACTAGTAATGGGAATCGTTGCTATGTCAAATTAACATCACCACCTTGTTATTTTTGAAGCTTTCGCATGCTATATATCTCTGCTATTGCTAATTGCCCCCCACTAAATTTGTAAATAAATTAATTGACCATATATTATGACCATTTTTCACCTATAAAATTACATACAAAAAAATGAGGTTCTTTTTAAATGGGTCCGTATAATTTATTTAACCTGTGAAGTGGTGATATCGACTTCACTTGCTGTTTGTGATTGCAATTGCTATTTATTCCAACATTAGTTTATACGATCGAATTAAGAAATACCTACTTTTGTAAATGTGAGGTTATAAGTGCTGTGTGCTTTTAATTTTTTTAGCCGTATATTGAAATTTTGGAAATATCAATGACTGGGAACTTTAAATTTGAATCTGCGGAAGCTTAATTATGGTTATAGATTAACATATCTTTGGAGTACTTGTCGAAAATTGCAGTGTACACTACCAAAAAAAAAAAAAAATAATACTAATAGCCAGGCCCGGATATACCTGGTTGCAGATACACTTTATAGAACATAATCTATCGCATAACTTCATCTGAGATAATGTAGGATTTTAATAATAAAATATTTTTTCAAATAGTTCCAGTAGTTTCAGAGCCTATTCAATGCAAACAAAAAATAATGTTTCCTCTTAATAATATTAGTTTAGATCTCATCAAGAACCTAAGCTTAAATAAGTTCTGTTATATTTAAAAACAATTTTTAACCTTAATTTAAATCCCGACAGTGGTTAGAGACCGTAGAATATTTTAATTTGATAATAACTAAAAACACAAAAACGTGTTTTAGCTATTGCTCACTTTAAACAAAAAAGTAAAAGAATGAAACATGATTTACCTTCCTTTAACGGGATTTCCAGAATAACATAGGTCTCATAGAGATAACATCACTTGTGTTTTGGCGCGCTCGGAATTATAAAATATATGAGACCACAAACAATGTTGTGGAGAGAATTTATCAACAATTTGAGGACATTAATGTTACATCCACTGAATAATCCTGGATTGTGACGCATGTGAGGCAAGCTCTGTCGGTTAAAAGAAAATGGCCTTATTAACTAATTTTTGAATATCGACATTATTACAATTTATCGAAATCCAGTAAACTAATTTTATTTTATTTTGTTTCATATCATTTCATTACATTCAAGCTACGTTTTTAAAGAATTTTGCTTCGAAGCGTATACTAAATTATATGTGATATGAAGTCTGTTGTAATTATTCATTATTTTCACCGTGTTCAGAAATCGTACGCCGCCGACTGTTCTTGTTTGAAGAACGTTGTAGCCAGAGTAACTACTGGACATATTGAGACTTAACATCTTATGTCTCAGGATGGCAGGGCAGTGGAATGCCAAGCATTGTTTTGTAATTCATGGTGTTGGGTTTTCCTACTGTCAATGAGCGGTCGTATCGCTTACCATCAGGTAAATTGCCATTTACCTACTTGCTAGTCTCGCCGTTCATTGCTGTGAAAAACTTCCATAACTCATTCGCTGTTCTCAGCATCCCAATTAGCACACCAGGGATCACCCCATCGCTATAAATCAACTGATAGAATTTTCCAGCTCGGCACGCCATCAATCACTATTGACGCTAACAAAGTGCCCGTGAAGTTTTGCCTCGTACATCATCACACACCGCCCCGCATACCTACAACGTGTCATATCCGGTAGTTTTTGCAATGAGCGACAAAATCGGTTGAATCTATAATAATATATACAGCTGATGAATTTGTTGGTTTGTACCCACTAATCTCTAATCTATTATTATAGCTTTTTTCTTTATCAATTTGTAATATTGTTTTGTTGATATATACTTTTGTTACTGTACTCCCTAGATTGCCCTTTCTCATTCCTTTCTCTCATGTTCATCCAAAGGTTGCCTAGAAAAGATTGCGTAGTGCAATAAGGCTGCCGATTGTACTTATTTTATATGTTTTATTACAATTTTAGTTTTTCCTGGTGTACACTAAAGTTTATTAATAAATAAATAATAAATTACAGGAACTATGCTTCCGAATTGAAAATATATTTTTTTGTTGGATAGGTTATAGAGGTATGCTAAAGGCTATATCATCACGCTATGACCAATGTGGAGTAGTAGTGAAAAATGTTTCAATAATGGGGAAATTATATTCCTTTTGAGAGATTCTGTTGCATGTGCTGTATAAACGGTTGATGTTACGCTACAATATATATGACGGTTTTTTATTTAATTCTGGCCCGGCATTGTGGCCGCATTGCGCCTGATGGTGAGCGCAAATGCCGCCCAGGCAGAGTGTCCACTGGCATCGGTCGGCAGTCCCATGTCAATAGACACAATTATGCCGGCCTGCTAAGATGCCTCTTCACACTACGGCGGAAGGACCCAGGATTATAGGAAGGAGGGAACACGTGAGACGGCAAACAATTCCACAGCCTGACGGTGCGGCACAAAAAAGAATTTGAGAACCGTTTGGTTCGCGCCGGGAAGGTGTGGACCGTCAAGCTATGGCTTCGCAACCCAGCACGCGTGCTTCTGGTTAGGAATGGAGAGGAGGGGATCAAGTTGAACAATTCTTCAGAGCACTTACCGTGATACAGGCGGTAGAACACGCTTAGAGAGGCGATATCCCTCCGGAGTTGTAGCGACTCTAAGTTGCTCGTAACGTCTGGATCATTCACAATACGGATGGCTCGCCGCTGCAATCCATCCAAGGCATCAAGCAGGTCCTGGGCAGATCCATCCCAGAGGTGCGAGCTCTATACCCGACCGGACCTGCGCTTTTTCCTTTTAAAAACGTCTAGCTTGACAGTGCGGGATGTAAAGGCACGGGATTTGAAATAGCAATAAGAGGACAGCAGTGATTAAGTTTCAATATAAAACAGTATGCGGTATTTAAACATTTCGTATGTTACTAACGAGTCAGGCCTGCTAGTTAGCTTTGCTACTAGTTTTTTTTAGTTGGGATAGCTTTTGGTAATTACTGTGGACTTATAAATTGTAAATGCCATTAAAATTTTATTTAATTTATTTTATTTTTATTTTTATTGCAAGTAACAATGACCCATGAGGTACTTAAAATCTAAGTTATATACAAATATTTATTTGCAAATTTATTTGCAAATATTAAAATGCTTTAAGGAAAGATGATCCATATTCAACATATTTGATTTAACTTATTCGAATGTCTGCTTGCTTATTTAATTAAATATGTGATTAAGCACCAAGATTCTAAATTGGTATGGTTTTAAGACTAGGTTAGGAATCGAGTAGAGTTGATGGATAGTAGTCTCGATTATTAGCAATTACCAAAGTAAGAAATTCTATTGGAGAAATTTTAAAAACACCTTCTAATATTAATACAATTTATTTACCTATAAAGCTTTTGTACTCATCAGTTCTTACATCCACATATAATAAAAGAAAGGGTTGTGTTGATATTCCAACGACTGAGTGCTCATGCAAATGTTATCCTTGTCAATCGACTATAAGTAAACAATAACTAGGGCATGACACGTGGAATATTTATTGTTGGAAAATAAACAAGGAAAATCAGGGCATGAAGATAACGCTTCGCCTGGCAATGACAGGCTTGGAAAATTGTAGCTGTATGAAATATAGGCTAGACGATGTTATTTATACTTAGAGGGTGAATAGGAAAACATTAATATTACTGTTACAAATGTATTAATAATTTTATTGTAATTATTTATAAGTCGTAATAACCGATCTACCTGTCTGTTTTATGAAGAAAATTATGTAAAGCTTTTCTTTTGTAAATTATTTATTTTATGCACCCACTTTTCTTCTATTATGACCTATTCTTAAGTTGATATGGTTGTCTGGAAGATATCGCTCATAGCGACAAGATCGCCAATGGTTTACTTACTGTTAAGGTTTCTCTGTTACATTTGTTTATACTTTAGTACGTGGTATTCAAAAAAGTGTCGTGTATCTTTATTAACGGCTAAAAATATGACTTTATGTATTTTCTTACTGTTATATTCATATGTTGCTGTGTTATTTTTACATGCCATTGTTAATAAATTTCCTAAACACGCATAATCATTGTAAAATTTCCTGACAATGATTTATCGTGTATAAAACCATTAACATTTCAGTTAACTACAAAAAAATCGAAAAATCTTTAAAATCTAAATCGGAAATGGCACATTACACCCCTGAAACGTATCCATTATAACAAGACATCTGTTCGCGAATACTCTATGCTTTAAAAGTAGAGAGTCTTGGGGTCTATGATTTCTGGTTGGTCGTAAGAAGGGGAGGTAAAAGCTCAGGGGTGGCTAAATCGTCGCAAAGCGTAGAATGACGGATGTCTTTACAAGCTAGAGGAGTTGTCAGTAGGGATTTTGCTGACCTGAGATTCTCAAACTGAGTTAGATATTTTTAAAGTTTTGAAAGCGGTAAATAGGCTATCAAGATTCTAATTGAAATCTAATTGACCATTGTAGGTACATTGCAGTTTTTACACCATTTTGATTTTCTCTCAGATATCTACGATAGTACTAGGCTTTTTGTGTTACGTGCATACTAATTAGCACCTAGCCAAGGTTTCTAACATCATAACATTACTATCATAACATTATTATAAAAGGAGCCACAAGTAAAAATGCCTTGACATTTTCATAATACAATAACTGAGTCACATTGAGAACCACTTCCTGGCTATGATAGCGTATCGTGGGCGTGAAAGATGAGTGTATCCCGTATGTTTTTTACACTCCAAATTAAAACGTTACCGGGGGTACACTTCGTGACGAAAAAAACAACCAAAAAACCGTGTATCCAATGTCACCCATTCCCACGTGCCATGAGACACAAGCATGAATACAGAAAAGCCGCTACCACTGTATATTTATGTTGCATAGATATTCTTATCGTTTTGTTGCTGGATGCAGGCTTCTTCCGAAAGTCGATTTGGAAACCCTTGGATGAGGCCTATGTTCAACAGTGGACTACCTGTGGCTGAAAAGATGATGATGATCATTCTTTTTAAGATTTTTAAAATTAAAATATTTATTCTGTTAAGTAATTTTTCGAATCTCCTTATTAATAGAAGTAATAGATCGTGGGAAGTGGTGAAGTGACAATTTTCTACTGTTCTATGCTGGAAATTATTTAGGGTAGAAGAAATTGTCACCGTCCAGACATTGGGGAACCTAATTTCATAAAGAGATCAACGTGTATTAAGACAGGAATAAGCGGATGGAAAAATATTACAGCGGGTTAAGTTATTATTGATTCGTTATTAAATTCTAAAGCCTAAACCTAATTTCTCATCCATGTGAGTTAATAAGGCTCCTAAAGTATGGCGCCAAACCTGGGTAAAGGCTATATGATGATTTCATTGATAACATTCATTTTAGCATACTTCCAAGTAAGTGGTTACATACCTATTAGTAAATTGTACTGGCTATAAATGACGATATGGCTCTACTATTTTTAATCGTTATTGCCAAAGAGGGAAAATTAAATACATACATTATTATTTTATTTACTTATTTACATACATGAACTTACGCCTTTTTTCAAAAAATGGCAGGCAGAGATACCAGGACACCTACATTTCGTCTTGTATGTTTCGTCCCGTGTTGTGATAGGGGAATATTTTATAGAAATATAAATTAAATAGTTTTTGTAAAGCTTATTTTTAATTCGTGCGCAGTTTCCCCATTCATGCTAGGGTGCCGAACACCGACAAAGTAACAAAAATAACGTGAGGTAAAAACGTGTGTTTCATTTACGTGACGATTTTGTTATGACTGACATTATTTATGAAGTGTTTTTTTGACGGGTTTTTTAGTGTACAAATATAGATTTGGTAATGGATCTTTTATTTAGGGATAAATATAATATGCGAGGATATATCATATTACTTATTCTCTTCTCGTATGTGTCATGGTAAACGGTAGTAAGCAGAAAGTATAGTTCATGTTCAAAGGTCGAACATTTTTGTGGGCAAAAGTGATTGATATTTAACCAATTCTGTGTATTAAATGAGCATTGTAACGAACATTTAAAAATATATCTATCTCTCTGTGTCACCGCACATACGTTTCCATAATTTATTGCATTCGATATGTTAGTAATATTAGAGTTCGGCTTGGTGCTTATTTATAGAAGACATATCTAAAACAATGTGGAAAAATATATTTTTAAAATTTAATAATTAGTTTCTAATTTCCCCACCCACCTAAGAAAATAAAGTGCGTGGTGGCCTGTTGGTAAACGGACTAGACGCGGCTACCCACATATTCACGGTGGTCGCGGGTTCGAATCCCAGGGCACACCTCTGACTTTTCGGAGTCATGTGTGTATTGATAATCAATCACCACGCACTAAAACGGTGAAGGAAAACATCGTGAGGAAACCTGCATACCATAGCGATTTATAAGAATTTCTATGGTATGTAAGTCCGCCAACCCGCACTAGGCCAGCGTGGTGGACTATATGGTCTAATCACTCTCAATCGTATTCTCGATTGTAGAGTAGGCCCGTGCCCTGCAGTGGGACGTATATGGGCTGATACTACTACTACTACTACTAAGAAAATAGACAACCTATACTGAATCTAAAGTCTGAATGAGCTCACGATGAAGGTGTCCTACTATACTTCAAATTACAAAGAGTTCTTATTAAGCCGAAGTAAATGTCTAGTTATTACAAAGAAATATAGCCAAGTAACTTCACTAACGATCGGTCTTAATTGCAGTTAAAAGTATGAAAGCGAATTGTTTCAGTTTTTGAATTCAATTCAACGAGTAAATTGTTTTGCCACCTCTGTGGCTTCTGTAATTAATTTGAGAAGACTTATAAATCGTTTGACCTGGTTTTCTGCGTCGGTTTAATTGTATATGATATGTGAGTATGCAATATATTTGTTGATTGTAGTTATTTACTGTAAGATGTATGTGTAATGTATCTTACTGCTATCACATTATGGGACGGAACATACAAGGCAATATTTGGGAGTCCTAGTGGTTTCCCTACCCCTTCTGAGAGAGAGGCGTGAGTTTATGTATGTAAGTAATGAGTATCGTATTATAACACTCTTAGTACCATTTGTATATGTGTAAAAGAAGCGAAATTCTACCTTGAAGGCTAATGCCTCTCTATACTCCGTGATATTGCAGATGTTAATGGGGGGCGGTGGTGACTGCCATGCGTAGTACGTGCCTTTTTAGTTTAGATTAATCGTCTAGTATTAATTAATCTACGTTATCAACTACTTCCATACCAAATTTAATCAAAATCGGTTCAGCCATTTGAATGTAAAGAAGAAAAGAACACACAAACTTTCGCCTTTATAATACTAGTAGGATCAATGATGGTTAATAAAATTAATGATATTATTCATTAGCGACTAGAATAAAATTTTAATATTAATTTACTGCCACCATTAGTGATAGCTATCGAGATATTATTAATTTTACATGTGCGGGCGCCAAACATCAGGTGTACCCGGGAAAAGTAATTAGGGAGACAGACAATGCATCTATAGGTAAAACTAGCATAGTCACTAAAGTGTAGTGTAATATATATATTTTTTATTCTTATGAACGGCCGAGTCTTTATGCCATTCGCCTGATGGAGAGCGATACGGTCTCTCATGGACAGAAACCAAATCAAACAACACCATGAATTACTGCCCTCGCCATCATGAATCATTGTATGAAGATATTATATCTAGTAGTTATTCTGGCTAAAATATTCTTCAAACAGGTACACAACAGTTCATTTATACTGCCATTTAGTGGGAGAAATAGATTTTGCGGTGGTATCTACCCGAGCGATGTCTCACATAAGAGGGACCAGTAAATTAGTAGCACCATCGATTGATATTGTTGTTATTTTATCAGTAGGAAAGAACACTAAAATCAATATAATGCGTTTTAAAAACCATTCAGTTGATGTACGTCCAAAAATAAACAGAAGCGTCAGTATTCAATTAAAAAGCTAGGCGTCGTCTATGAATTATTCAGCGCACAGCTTCGCACGCCACATAACTTAGTACAGGCAACGAAGCATTTTTTCCTGCATAATTTGCCAGGAGTTTTTTGTTTTCATGAAGAGGTGGCATATGACCCCACTAAGTTAAAAACCCAAAATACTTACAAAAATGGCGTCCGCTAGAGCCGCCATTTTGGAAAACGCATTTGAAGCCATATCTCCAGAACCGTCCACTTTAGGCCCATCATGCTAAGTACCTTTCTTGTAGATAATTAAATTTCCCATCTTTTTTGTTCAATATTTTTTTGTACCATTAACCGTTCACGATTTACAATGTTATTAATATTCGTTTCATGCCTTTTTGCCGATATCTTTGTTAATAATTGTTTAAACAAAAAATAGTTAATGACTAAACTTTTAAATCAATAAATTCTTAACAACTTTTCACCCATACTTTTTTTCTCTAAAATCAATATTTTAGAAGTTATCGCGCGTTGAATGGTGCACTACCGAATCAAGGTCAATGGAAACGAAGGATGCATAGCGTAATTATGAAATCCAATGATTTCTCCATGATTATCACGTAATTAATTAAATACTGATGGCATAAGGGAACAAAGCAATGAAGAAATAGTAAATCTTGTTAAAAATCCATGTAAAATTTATTGTAAAAAAGGTATAAAATAAAAATTAATAACATTGTAAATCGCGAACGGTTAATGGTACAAAAAAAATTATTGAACAAAAAAGATGGGAAATTTAATTATCTACAAGAAAGGTCCTTAGCATGATGTGCCTAAAGTGGACGGTTCCGGAGATATGGCTTCAAAAGCGTTTTCCAAAATGGCGGCTGTAGCGGACGCCATTTTTGTATTTTGGGTTTTTAACTTAGTGGGGTCATATGCCACCTCTTCATGAAAAAAAAAACTCCTGGCATATTATGCATTGCGGACAAGAGTAACCCGTTGCTTCGTTGCCTGTACTAACTCACTTGTTACGAGATCGCACTTGTAGTGTCTTTATAATTAATTATTTTGTATATTTTATTCGAAATATTTATATAGACGCGTATTTTGCCTATTTTGCTTAAGTGTTTTACGATTATTATTATCACCACCAACTGCTGGATATAAACGTATTTTTTCACTCTGTCTTATGCCAGTTTGCGACGTTCTGCTTAGAAACTTTACGATTTAATTTTTATACTTCTTAATTCGACTGAACTGATTTTGATAACAGTTTGATTTTACTGTTTTCACTTGTAGCTGTCACTGGTAACTTATATCGAAAACTAATAAAATGTTGACAGATTTGTAAAGTTGCCTCCGTGTGCGCTTTAGAAATCAGAACGACACACAGGCCATATTCGAGCGACGAAATAAACCTGGCCACGCAAAAACTGCGGGCAAAAGCTAAAACAACACCTCAAGTAAGATTTGACAGAACTTTATCACAGTCCATTACGAATCCCAGACCCTTGGTGTTAAAAAACACCGGATGATAAATTGGAGTGTTCACAAAAAATCACGATTCACCCTGTATACACACATTTATCTTCGAAGAGTTTTCGCACCCCATGGGCGGTTTAAAAATGCATAAGGACGTGTCTTTCAGTATAAACCGAATTAGGGAGTGTGAAAAAACATACCACGTCAACAATTCGGTAGAATAGGAAATGTATTGATTCCATGACAAAAAAAAAGTGTAGCCGATATTTATGGTTTGTGATAACTTTCAATCGGAAAATCCATTTGGGCTCTCTCACTACCTTACTACTGAATGTTCCCAATTTCAAGTGGAGTTTTTGTAGATAGAGACCATTCTACACATTTTTAAGTGTTGATATTTTTGTGTTTGAGTCGTGTGACGTATCTATCTGAACAATGAATTGATTTTAACACGACTCTCATCAAAAATAATTCTCATGAAGCATGCAGACGGCAAACAATGCGAGTATCACAAGCACAGAGTATGGATTTGCCATTATGTGCAGCAAACGGCTCAATTACCGGGCGCATGGTGTAAATTTAGCCAGATCAATAGCAGTCTGGCCGGCTAATGGCTTCTGTACAGCCGCCGACACAAGTCTGCGAGTTGAATTGTCATTGCAGAAAGATGGCTGCATTTGCATAATAGATGCGGTGGTGGTTTTAGATGTTAAAGTTTCCTTATTTTGTTTCCAAAGTTTTTATACTGTAATGCATTAATTTGGGCTGCCATATTCGAGTTGTTTTTATAGGTTGATGTAATTGTTTTTGGAAAATCTCTAAATATCTAAAAACTTTGTCAATTAAATTATATTGCATGGAAATATATATGTATATCACGCTTTACACCTGCTACCAGTAAGACAATAAGTCGAAAAAAAAGCAAGAATGAAAAGGTTTTATCACGCGTTCACGACTTGGGGGCGTCGGTACGTACAAAGAGACTTAGCTTCCGTCCACCGGTGCTATAAAAGTTTAGTCTTTGAAGCAGATGATTAGTTTTGTATAATAACCCTTATTAAATAGTAAAGCCTTTTATATGTGACCTTTAGATACCTGTAGATAAAACACTGTTGCACCGACCTATAATTAGGTTTGACAATTATCTAGACATATGGGATAAAAATTATGCTAATGACTGAAGAGTTAATTAGTTTATCAGCAAATTGATTGAGGTAGACAATTAAAAAAGAAGCCAAAGTAAAAAGTAAAGAACCCTAACATGTGATAGGGACACTATAGCTGTGTAACTCATATGAGATATTTCAAACCGTAAAACTCCCGCGAAGGACTACTTAACAAGGCAGTTTTTATTTATTGCATAAGTCCGGTAAACTAGACATTGGCTTATTGAAAACGCGAGTGATTACTGCCTACCTATGAGCATAATAATCTAATTAGATCGTGAATTGAAATAAAACTACAATTTACGGATTTTATAACGGATTTGGTTTAATTTTAACATTGTTTAACTTCCCGACGACTTTCGATTACTTTACAGCTTTCGTGGTCACGCGGCGGAATGATTGCGGGACGCAAGTTTTAAATCAATGTGTAACATTCGCCTAAACCTAAGAAACCATTACGGATCGTGAATTAATTGCCAGTCAACCAAAAGTAACTATATCGTCTCTACAACTTCCAAAGTAAGAATTAAAATAATAAAAAGGATTTTGTTACCGTCAGTACCGATGCACACGTGAACCATATTTCAGGTGCAATTGTCTACAGAGCGCCGCGATTTAATTAACCACGCCGTATGAATTAATTACACCAGTACGTAATAACTTTGATTTACGACCTGTGTGCCTACCTGTACTTAATTGATAGGATATGTGAGTGTATTTGTGAAAATTCGCACACTGTTCATCTTGTTGTTGTGAGGTCGGAGAGGTTATTTGTGTTTTGATTATCAGGTAATTGGTAGAATATGAATACTCGTAAGTATTAGTGGTAGGTCTCTCATATGCGAGAGGCCGCCTGGGTAGGTACCACCGCAATGTTTGATTTTTTCTCCAAACAGCAGTGTAAATGCACATTGTAGCGAGAGTAACTATTGGACATATTGAAACTTAAATTCTTATGTCTCAGAATGGCGAGCGCAGTGGAATAGCATTGGTTTGTAATTCAAGGTGTCGTTTGGTTTTGCTACTGTTCATGAGCGTTCGTTAATTTGATTTCCTATTGGTTTTAAAGATTTATTTTTCCAAATTGTATTAGAAGCTTTATGTTTCACAATGTTTAATACGTTAAAGAAAACAAATTTAATATAGTAATTATAGTTGTACACAAAATCATTCCTTCAAAACTATAAAGTTTTTTAAGTGTTCCCCAGCCAATGTCAACCGAATTTAAAAAGTCAAATAACATTTTGAATTTCCGAAGCGCTGTGCGACTTCGATTCTTTTTATTGCTTTGTATAACATTAAAATAGATTGTTTTCTTTAAAAATGCAATTTAAGTTTTACCTATTCGTGCGTGGTTATCTTTTTGTCGTTCCGTTCCACGGAAAACTTCGATAAAGAGTTTTCGAGATGCAAATACAGTTTGCGGGTACCTATTTGTTTTGCTTAAAAGTTATTTTATCATTTTTATTTCGTACTACATTATTCTTGAGGCAAAGTTTCATGAATTAACATTTTCCATTTGCGTATTTTAAAAGTTATGGAGAAAATCAAACGAAGCCAGACGAATTTGCTTACAACGAGATATTATGTGTTTTCATGAAAAATTAAGAGATTGGTAAATGGAATTGAAAAGAGCAACACTAGAGTTTCTTGCCCGATCTTCTCTGGTGAAAACGCTTTTCAAACTGGGCGGTAAATTAAAAAAAATGACTGAATTTAAATGATGTAGATCTTAATGGATTCAATAAATTATTTTCACTTCTACTACTTTACTACTTTCTACTTCACTTCTTTCAAATACTGGAATCAGGGATGTCATACAATGTAGGTAGTAGCATGTAATTAGTGTGAAATTAGTGGCGCAATCTTAACAGGCTATTTATCAGTGTGATAGGTACGTATTTGTTTTTCGAAAATAGAGTCAAAGCAAGTCCAAAATAATTAACTTTTTCATATTTTCTCTTAAAGAATCCACTGTTGGACATAGACTGAAGATTTCTATAAAATATTTAATAAAACCTACTTAAATCAATTACAGATTTTCACAAAGCTAAATGAACAGATAATGCAGAAACAACAATCATAAATCTAACTATGTATAATCTAAATGTACAGTCACTAAATGGCGCCACTACGAGTATTAACATTTTTATACCACAGTTCGACTAAAACTTGTATTAAAAATTACCATACGACATCGCAGGCTTTTGTGAAGCAATAAAACAAGTTTGGGAGACGTCTCGATTGGGGTGGTTTTGCGTGACTGAATTGTCTCTAATAATACGAGAGTTAGTTTGTTAGTTTGACACAGGTATTTTTTTAATCAGAGTTTTTTTGTGTGGCGCCTGCAAATTGGCCGTATGATTTATAGTGGTTTAGATCGTCCATGAAAAATTTCGTTGTTGGAGGTAATTTGCCAACCTTTATAATGTGACTAAGTCTAAATGCCTATGGTTAATAACAGCATGTATTATCACGGAAGCCTAAAGGCAAAGGTTATTTGTACGAGTATTTTACGCTTGAAAAAGAAGGATATGTTCGGAGTCCATAATTTATTGGGAAAATTGTATCTATAAATACATAAGTCTTATTCGATTCTGCGATTAATACAAGGCACTGGGATTCGATATTAGGAAGTTTCCAAAATAAATACACATATTTTTGCAGGATTGGAACTATGATTGTGTGTCTCTTTTTAAAGATTTCAACATGCGAGTGAAGTCACGGGCTGTATATGTTCGATCAATAGTTGGAAACAATCGTTTTTCGAACGACATTAAATGGAAAATAAATCGCGTTTTTAAATTTGAAACGGGTTTCGATGCAATATCGCTTTTATATTTGTTTGATTTATCGTTAGAACGTTATCTCTTATGCTTGTTGCGAAATAATAGATTGTGGTCACGTAAATATCGATATGATTTTAATGCGGTCATTGACTGCGAAATTTAATTTAGATTGTTACATTTCGTAATAGTATTTTAATAATATATATTTCAATCCTCTGATCGTAAATTAATTAAGAAGAAGTAGAAGTGAATAAGTGGGCTCTACATCTGTATCTGTATCAGCCTATATACGTCCCACTGCAGGGCACGGGCCTACTCTACAATCGAGAGTACGATTGAGAGTGATTAGGCCATATAGTTCATCACGCTGGCCTAGTGCGGGTTGGCGGACTTACATACCATAGAAATTTTATAATGGTATGCAGGTTTCCTCGCGATGTTTTTCTTCACCGTTTTAGTGCGTGGTGATTATCAATACACACATGACTCCAAAGTCAGAGGTGTGCCCTGAGATTCGAACCTGCGACCACCGTGAACATGTTGGCAGTCGCGTCTAGTCCGTTTACCAACAGGCCACCACGCACTTTCGCGCAATATTAATTTTATTTTGTATCAGCCCATACAAAATATTTACTTCTTACTGCAGGGCACGAGCCTCCTGTACAATGCAGTCTATGATTAGGAGGGGCTAAGCCATAAAGTCTACCACGCTGGCATAGTGCGGGTTGGCAAATTTATTATCTATACTAATATTATAAACTCTGGAACTACTGGTCCGATTTGAATGATTCTTTCAGTGTTGGGTAGTACATTTATCGGGGAATGCTATAGGCCATATATCATCACGCTATGACCTATAGGAGGAAAGCAGTAGTGATATTTCTAGCAAATACGAGGAAGTTTTGTTCATTTTTCGTGGTCCGATTGGTCGATATTCTAAACTGATAGTCAGAATTAAATATTTTGACCGCCATTTTAAAACGTGTATGCACCCGGGCGGTGCCGGGCCCGACCGCTAGTTTTTTTATAAAAATCACTTTTGGTTGTCATTAAATTTGCTCTAATTGTTGATAAGCTCTAAGTATATTTTGAACCACGAAACTTGACTAAGATTTCCAATTGCTATTTGTTCCCATGGCAAATCAGGGACAAATATTCATAATACGTTTCGCAAATCCAATATGGCGAACTATCATATAATTTACAATGGCTACGGGCAAATTGATCCCAATTTGTCAGTGCGCAGGCGTCGGCGTATTAAACTTTCATAAAGTACCCGGGGTGAGAACAGAACTCGCCGCATTTGTATTGATCGCATCGTCTCGACTTAATGCCTATTGTCTATTTTGTTATTGTTTACAAGATTTTTAATGAATTTCCAAGAAATCGCTTGTGATTTTCGCCTTTAGTTCAGTTCTCACATAAAACTGTTTTGATTCTAAATTTTGTATTTAATTCTAAATAAAGATTATCATTCAATACAATTATATTTCTAAATATATGATATATTGATGTTTTTTTTCCTCCAATTTGTATAGTTTGCTACCTTCCATCACGGTTTGCGGTTCAGACCTTAGCTATTTAATTGCTTCTGGAATGGTGTAGATTGATGAACAGATAGATTTTATTAGATAATGATTAGTCTATTGCTAGGATTCTTGTCATTAAAGCTTTTATACTTATTATACTAAATTTCAAAAGTAAGAGACTGTCTAATATGCTCTCTGGGATATGATATTGGTACATTTTTGGTTATGTTGGCCTAATTATGACAGGGGATTGAGCAGTAGTCTATATCAAATACATCTACATCAACGAGGCAGTTACATTTACTTTGCCAATTAAAAAAAATACGTTATTACCTTTATTATTTACTTTTAATTAAATATTGCACAAAAGCAATATATAATTAAGAATTTATGAATACAGGAAGCAAAAGACTAATAAATTCTTCAATATGACCTAATATGGTGTTGATTATAAATGCGAAGGCAGTAATGCGAAGTTATATTTTTATTGTTAGTCGTTAATATCAATAAGTCAATGTTGTTTGAAGTTCATGTGAATGGAGTTGTTTATTGGTCATCAATAGAAGTAATATATCTGTTAAATATATAAAAATGCGTCTAAATAATTGTGACTAATACACTAGGTCTGGGTTAAGAAGTTTATTTAATATGCTATATGAAAATCTCTGAGGATTACGTGTTTTTTCACAATGTTTCCTTCAGCTTTAAATCGATCAATATAATTATTTTCAAAAGAGAAATTTATTCTGACCTCGTTTGTACAACCTTCAATTCGGGAGTTCATTCCTCTCGCAAATCGACTTCTATATGATCGATCGATCGATATCTATATGCACTTTCCAAAATGTTACCCAAAATGTTCAATTCTGACTATTATTTATTATATTTAATTTTAAAAAGAGGATCCTATGTTACTTCTAATACCTGCAAGAATATGCGTACAGAGTTTCATGATGATCGGTTAAGTAGTTTTCATGTGAAAGCGTAACAAACAAACTTACATTCATTCTCATCCCGTTTTTTTTTCAAAGTCCGTGTACGTATCTTAAATAAACAGTAATAGAATCAAAAAGGTCGCTTACAGACAAACAGTGTGCATTCTAACCTCCTTGCACCGATGCGCTTGCAGTGAAAGCGGTTCGTGGGTGGACGATATCGCAAACCGCGCCGAACTCCGATATATTGGTACATGCTGATCGCTGACTAGTCCCATTGGATTGGTTTAATTAAACACAGGATCTGTACGCTTCGATCTGATTTCGAATGTGATTACTGGCCAGTTTGTATAGTGAAAGTTGGGAATGAAGTTGTTTGGAAGGGTTTTTAAGGTTTCCATAGATAATGGTCTCTTAGATTGACGCAAATGTTACTCATTGAAATAAAACTATTATTTACGGATTTTATCACGGATTTTGTTTAATTTTGTCCGCCCCGTGACCATAAAAGCTTTAAAGTAATAGAAACGTGCCAGGAAATAAAAAATAAATAAAAATACCACATCCGCGATAAAATCCGTAAGTAATAGTTTTATTTCATTGTTTCCATAGATGTGAGTTTTGCAAAAAATCAACTGTAGAGGGGTCCGAAGGATGTCTTTAATTTCTTTTGTCTTTTCATTGTTGTTCTTGTTCTTTGTTACATACATACATAAACTCACGCCTTTTTCCCAGGAGGGGTAGGCAGAGGTGTCAAGACACCCACATTTCGCCTTGTATGTTCCGTCCCACGATGTGATAGGTGGCGAGCCTATCGCCATATCGGGCACAAATTCCTGACTCTGGGCTGATAATGAATAGAAAAATCCAATATCACTTTGCCCAACCCGGGATTTGAACCCGAGACCTCAGCTTTGTAACCGTACCCTAGTACAACTACGCCACCGAGGCAGTCTTCTTCAGTTCTTGTTCTTTGTTATATAATTATATGTACTAAAGTATATTATAATACTAAAGTCCTTTTGTCCACTGTCCTTTTTAATCGTGGAGAACCGTGTAAATTAGTAGTCTCTAGAAATGTATACTATTTTTATATACATACACGCGTTTACTGAGAAGGGGTAGGCAGAGGTGCAACCAGGACGCCCATGTTTCTTCTTGTACTTTCCGTCCTAAGATGTGATAGGGTGCGGGCGTACGGCCATATCAGACACAAATTTCCGAGCTGAATGATGAACAAGAAAATTCAATATTACTTTGCCCACCCCGGGTTTCAAACACGAGACCCTAGCTTTGCAAACGTACCGTACACCTGTGCCGTCGAGGCAGTTTAATATCAATATTATTAGTTAAAATACCATTTATTACGTAATTAAAAATGTGGGAAATAATTGTATTTCAAACGAATTGTTATTGTCTTATTTCATAATGATATGCATTCAGTGCGCTATAATTTCTTACGACAGATAATGAGCACAGAAATGTGAATATTATGATATAAAAAAGGTTTTAACGCAATTAATTTTCTTAATTACCATGTTATATCGACCATAGAAAGGCTGTGTGTGAAATAGTCTGATATACAGTAAATTATTTTAATGGAGTATATAGTTAAGTAAACATCGGAACTGGCTATTAAGCCGTTTGTCTTGGTTCAATTTCCGAGTCGGTCAAATCATTACGAGCACAGAACAGATGAATATAGTTAGAAGGGAAATAAAAGCGTTTGACGCGTCGCAAGGTGGTGCATAAAAAGCATCACTGCCGCGGAACGAATGGGTTGTCAAATTAGTCGCTGTCGAAATGCCTTGGAGAGAGGTGCTCCGGCGAAATAGAGTAAAAATGCAGATTTATGCTATTTTATCTCGCAGTTCCAATACTAAAGCATCAAATATCAATAGAGGAGGAATTTCATACCAATATTCAACCAAAATTTATTGATTTTCTCCTTTATTTTTAAAAATTGCGGTTATTAATTACGACATTTTGAAGAATTCCATAATATGATAGACGACAAATCAAAAACATACATTGCTGATTACGCGTACATACAATGCTCGCGAATGCCAAGTTCCTACGCAATGCATACGACTCATTTTTGTTATGTCAACAGCGAAAATTGGCACATGTCACGTAGTGTTGTAGTCTTGTACATAGTAACTATATCGATGTAGTTATAGATTTCGTATACTCGTTAATCAGTTTTTAGTAATTTTGATGCATTGTAGTAGTATTCATCATTGTGGTAACGTTTGATAACGTTAACGACCTATCCTTATGTTCTAATTTCATACCTTTGCCAACTTGAGAACAACATATTTTAGTGTCTGAATATACTTTATAATATTATATTAACTTATTCATTTATACGTTTCCAAGAGTGAGTCGATAAAGGCAATAGGAAGAGACAACTGGATTCCTACAAAATCCAGTACGATTTGTTCTAAGTATTCATTTTCGTGAAACGGAAGACAGTAAAAAAATCTGTATCATAAGAAATATACAAACCAAAAATAATTACGTGCAACACTTATAGAAAAACTGTATCATGCCGATGAAATAATTAAATATTGTATGAAAAATCAAAACCACTGAATCTATTAACGTAAAAAAATCGTAATTTGGTTATAATAAATGCTTATATGTGCCTTTCCAATGATAAAAATGTTAATACCTCACACACGGATGAAAATCTTAAAAATACTGTACATATAGATTTGTAAAATAGTATACAAATAAAAATTAATTTTCAATACTAGTCTCATTTATTTTCCGTCTATTGACATAATACTATTTAAATAACTGTATCAGAAAAAAAACTATTAAGCATATCGATAAAATAAATTCCGGTCTTATAACAAAGGCATAATTCCATAATTTTATCGATACTTTAAATAGACTATTACAAGCTTTATGTATTGAATTCGTTGAGGTTTTGTGTTCCGAAAACGACGACGCTGGTTTTCATACAATTTGACGGCTATTGCCTTTCTAACCATATTCAACTGTTCTGTGATTACGAGCATTTTTTGTGTGATTTACGCGATAAATTAATATTGGTATGCTTAGATAAACTCCATTTTGTGATAATATGTAATCAATGACGTATAATGCATTGCATGTGTTTGTTAAACAACAATAAAATATTTTAATGATTTAAAATCTACTACCGATAATGAATGTCCAATTACGAATAAATTCGTTGATTGTGGATTATATTTATGTTTATATATATTGTATTTTATGCATCATGCAAGCATTTAAGCAATGTAATTTCAAAATAATTGTTAAGTACACACCATTGCAAATAGCACCATTAGATATTTCATAAATATTTATAACGAAAATTACATAGAAGCTAGCGGCTTGGCTCGGTTTTACCCCAGTTTGAAAAAAAATGATCGTATTTTAGACAGAGAAGCTTTTAAGTCATACATTTTCCCAACTTAGGCAACCTTTTTCAACTGCTACCCCACTCCTATGGGTCATAGCGTAATTTTATATAGTCTATAACTTTCTCCTATAATTGGGCTATTTATCAGGAAAATAAATTTTCTATTCGAATCAGTAGTTCTTTAGATTAGTGCGTTTAAACTTACAAAGAACTTTTCAGCTTTCTAAATTAGTATATAGATATACTTTGTAGTTATTGACGAAGTCTCAATTTTACATTTTCATGTGTGGTGGGTATCGAAAATTAAGAGAGAGAAAGATGGTTTTGTAACGCTCAGATGTAATGGATACTCGATATTTCAAATATGTGACTCGAAGGGAATCAATTCTCTTTCCTCTGGTTTTACACCCTAATTGCCTCTTATTGCGAGATAAATTATTTGCATTCTTCTTTCATGAGTCTAGTTATTCAAATTACAATTTTTATCATCCAAAATGATCGTTCGTAATATTTAGAAAGAATATAGATGAAAAAAACAAACGAAACATGATTTAGTAGTATAAAATTTATTTTAAAATAATTTAAATTTCCACATTTATATTCAACTACATATAACCTTAATTCTAATGGCCCTATTCATAGACAGTTTATAAATCTATTTTAGCTACCGAATGTTTAGTCTTCTTCACTCAAACTTAATTCAAAATTTGTTCGAAAGGGACAAAAGATACGACAGCTAAAACAGGTTTTAAAACTGTTTATGAACGAGAACGTAAGTGCTTAATCATATGTTTTTGCAATTAGCTGAGGGTTATGGCTTAGAGTTTTATTATCAGCTATTCAATTAGATAAAAATAATACATCTTATAATTAAATTTTGGAATTGCTTTTTGCCTCTTACAACCAATATTAACCTTATATTTACAATATATACCTATATCACTTTAATTGTCCCATGTATTTGGGTTAAATCCTCTCCCCATATTATAGTTTTGTACTGTAAAACTATAATTAACCCCAAATATTTCACTTCACAATGCTGAACAAATTTTGATAAAGTTTCTACCACATATATGGATCTAAATAGACATAGCAAGTATATATTTGCTCCATATTTTAAATAGAACTTCAATTTACTTAGCTCCCGAGCTTTTTAAATCTTTTTATACGATTCCGATGCTATTATCAGGCTCATCAAAATATAGTTAAACTTTAAATTGGATTCGTGAAAACATAGAATTTCATTGATATTTTATCATTATCATGAAGCAACTGACTATAGTAGAATCTGAAACTCTACTTCCATGCATTGGAAAGGACTTGCGTTATTTAGATTCATTGCTGTAAAACTGTCCCCGACTTTATACACTGTTTTTACAAACTAAATCGGAACTGTCCACCTAAATACTGAACATTGTTTGATAATGTTCTTACACTAACTTCGCCTGATACCTATTCCTTCTCGAAGAACTCTTCAGTAAGAGGCACGTGTGTGAGCTGGTCGTAAGTATAAGCGTCGAAGAACTTCTGGGTAACGTTCATAGCATAGTCGATGGCGTAGTCCAGTATAGGACCTCCAAACTCCTTGGCGAAAGCTTGAGAGTCTGAATTCAGCACGCGAAGAATGTTCTGACCTGGGAAATTTATATTATTTATTTATTCTTTTTTGTACACGATATAACATAATATACAGGAATAAATAATAGTAAAGAAGTACAAATGGCGGTCTTATCACTGTAGGCAATGTCTTACAGACATACGTAGGTACTTATACTGACGTATTTTCCCAGACGGGATGAGTAGAGGTATCAGGACACCCACATTTCGCCTTGTATATCCCGTCCCACGATGTGATAGGGGGTGAGTCTATAGCCACATCGGGCACAAATTTCTGTGTCCGGGATGAACAGAAAAATCCAATATTACTTTGACCGATCCGGGTTTCGAATCCGGGATTGTGATAGTATTTTCGTGTTGCGATAAATCACAATTACATTTGTATGGCCTAAGAATTGTTGATACAGTCGCATTTCTAGTACTTAAGTGACAACAATCCATCGATTACTAAATTTTAGGGCTACTTACTGATTTCAGGGTTCCCTCTGATAAGATTAGTGAGGTTCAGCTTAAGATCGGTTCCGTAGTCAGCCTTATATTTGTACGAGTTGATTTTGTAGTGACCTTCACCTTTGTCATTATTCACTACTCTTTCGACGACTTCTAGACGAATGCGCTGGTTCCCTAGAATAACACTAGAGTACATAGATCATTCGTTTCATGTCAATGACCAGAGGCATTTAAAATAATGGAACTAACATGGTAATAATTGTAATCACATCTATTTGCCTTTAAATTACGTTCTATACATTGAATATGGCACACCTCTGACTTTTCGGAGTCATGTGTGTATTGATAGTCAATCACCACGCACTAAAACGGTGAAGGAAAACATCGTGAGGAAACCTGCATACCATAGCCGATTTTATAAAAATTTCTATGGTATGTAAGTCCGCCAACCCGCACTGGGCCAGCGTGGTGGACTATATGGCCTAACCACTCTCAATCGTACTGTCGATTGTAGAGGAGGCCCGTGCCCTGCAGTGGGACGTATATGGGCTGATACAGACAGACATTGAATATTTGTCTTTTAATGCTTTGCTCGTCCCCACGCTTTCATTAGGCTTGACTCATAATGTCATAAGCTACGATATAAGATCATATTGCGTATAGTCTGAGAACTAGCCCCGTGTCTGGCATTGACCCTTACTTAGTTCATGTCATCGTATAAGTTACTGAGCTTCAAAAATGTTTTAAAAATTGTGGAGTGAAATGATGAAGAGAGGGTGTTGGAGAAATTTAACCTCTGTTCTGGTGTTTTAATAAAACTTTATTAGAAAAAAGGTTGTGCTCTAATTTTGTGGACGTGAGACATCAATATGAAAAATATATAAAATGCGTGAATACTCACAAATTTTGATTTTGGCGCCCCCTTCAGTGTCGAGGTTGAAGAGTAGAAGTCTCCCCAGCAGGCTGTACACGCCGCGTATCGTGAAGTTGCAGTGCATGTCGAATATAAACATGCGCTTGTCTCGACGGGACCTAATAAAATATAGTAGGTATCTTTTAAAGACAACATCCATGGTGACTTGACCCACTTATTTCAAGAACTCTGTGTAGTGGTTTGATTCGCAGAATGAAATAAAGATCTATGTGGTCATAATTTTCATAAACGTTCAAACCGTTTTGTAAATGCAATTTATTGGAATTAAGTATTACAACTCGTATATCAGGTATCGTTTAATTTAATCCATGGTGTCCTTTAGCTGAGATAAACAATTGTTCAAAGTTTTTTTACGGGGTCATTACTGTTCTTTTCTACTTGGTTACGCAGAAAATCATCCATTTTTGGATTGGATTCCTAGGTCATATATGGTTTTACACAAAGAAATTTCTGATTTCCTCAAATCAAATGCTGGATGCAATAATATCCTATACACACAATATCATTCGTGATAGCATTGATGTTAACCAATCGCCTGACAAGTGCGTGATGGCCTGTTGATTAACGGAACAGACGTGAGTGTCAATATGTCCACGCTAGCCACTGGTTCATATCCCAGGGTTATTATATTATATACCAGCTATGTGAACATTGGTAGTCAATCACCACGCACTACGTTTGAGGAAACCTGCATACCATGACGATTTGTAAGAAATTCTATGATATGTAAAGTCAGTCAACTCGCAAAAGACAAGCGTTGTGAACTATATAGCCTAACCATCGTATTCTCGATTGTAGAGGAGGCCCATGCCCTCAGTAGGACATATATTAAGCTAATACATACAGAACCGGCTGACGTCATCCTTCATAAAAATCTACGAAAAGTATGTCATGTACTATCCCAATCCTCTTCAAATTGTGAGACAAGTCAAAAGAGCCACGAATGCTGGGTTTAATATAACCATTTGCGAGTTAGTAATGTAACTCATTGCGTACCATGTTCGTTAACCTCGCTCTGTCGTAATAGGTGAAGAAACTCGTAGAAGTTTCGCGGTTTTGTGTAATGTTTACGTTTGTCGCAAGTGTGGCCTCGACCTTCGTATTAGGTAGATTTTTGGAATAAATTTCGTAAATTGGTAGTATATCGTAATATGTTTTGGGAAATATTCAGCCTACTTTTTTTATAAATATTAGTTGATGTTTTTTTTTAAAAACATTTTGATATTTTACAAGGAATTTATGTGTAAATAATTTTTTTTGTGTGGTAATTCAAATTAATTTGGGACATATTTAGGCTATTTCTATGTTCTTTGAGAGAGTCCATGGCGCAATATTTTTATCAAAATTATCATATTGGAATTAACTTGCAAATAATAAGTTATAGGGTCGCAATCGTAATTCGAATGTAAATAAAATTAGCCTACTTCTGAGCCTATTAAGCAGCGAATAATAAAAAATCCACAATTGTGGGATGGCTATGATATTGTCTCTGGAATAATAATGTTCGTCTACTGAATCTTAACCCAACACAGCCATGTATGTTGGCTCTAAATCAATTATGACTATGTTTGTTTAATGCAAATGAACAAATATTACTCAAGAGGCGCATTAAAAATCACGGTCGTTAAATTTTATATTTATTTGCAGACATTTTGCAATATGATAAATATTTCGAAATACGTATAAGCCCCCGTGGTTTTGCGCGGCAGAAGATCTGACTGCGAAACGAATGGCATATCCTTAGTAGCAAGGACAAGCATCTATTGTTGATGCAAGTAGGTGTGGGGAGCCATGTCATAATTTCAGTCATTTGTATGCAATCTATGAGTTTTCGTACGTTCGTCACGTCATGTTTTTATAGATGGTAAAAATCATTGAAAATCAGCGTTGCAGTAATGTTTGGGTGGTGCTGCATGTTAGCTAAATGAGAAATATCTTTTCTGGCGCATAATTTATCTTTTATCTATTTTGTTCTTTTCTATTTGTATAACCTGTTTTTCTTTTAATATTATCTTGAATGTTCCATCATCATTATCATCATCATCTCAGCCACAGGACGTCCTCTTCTGAACATAGGTTGCGAACAAGGATCTCCATATCTGATTTTTCCATACAACTTTATGATTTATTGTGCCAGTAATCAATATATTATTATTATTTTATTTTATTTTAATGAGTTTTACAAGTCTTTAAGAGATGTAGATGTAGCTGATAGTCGTATATTCAGGATATAGGAGATTCAGGATAGCATCCATCGTCTGTGGTGGTGAAAATGGCATTATGATCTATGTTAGTTTCGCGTGTTTACTTCAGTTTGTATTTATGAATTGAGTCAGCTGCTGATAGATAATCCTCTTTCTGCTATGGAGTATTCACCGTCCAAATCATCTTAATCCAACTCTCGATTGTGAGGAATTCCATTCTCAGAATTGATCTATGTGGTCTGAGACAGGCTCCGTGGTGCAGTTGTTTATATACGGGTCGTGAAACGAGAGGGAGCGCGTTCGATCCCCTCACCGAAATAAATGTTCGTGTGAATTAAAAGTATTTGTTTCGGGTCTGGGTGTTAGTGAGATCGAACGTCTCTCGTAGTTTCTCGATCTTAGTATGCGGTCAGGGCTATGTATGCGACTGTAAGGGGTACTTATTTATATAATTACAGGCCAGCCTTCTCTAGGTTAGGTTAATTTTGATATATTATTAAAGAAACTTAAACATCTACTTACGAAACATTATCAGGCATGCAAGAACTAAGTCCAACCAACTTGGCGTCGTGGAAAGTCATTTTCAAATTCCCCGGGAGCACTATGCTGATGTTCTTGTCCAGGTACAAAGGGTCCAGGGGCGGTATCCCCGCCTCCGGGATACCTTTGACGATCCCCGGGATAGCATCCATGGTGGCTTTTGTGAAGCACTCATCGCTCAGTTCCGCGCAAGGATGGATGTAGTCAGCTGTAAAACATAAATTGGTTATTGGAAACAAATAAAAAGAGGGTTGGAAGGAAGCGGATCAATTGACATTCTGACAGCTGTCATGGCGCAGTTGGTTAGATGCCGGCTATGAAACGACAGGCTGCGGGTTTGATCCCCACACCGAGACAAATATTTGTATGATCAACAGGTATTTGTTTTGAGTCTGGGTTTTTGTGAGACTGAATAGCCTCTCGTAATGCCTGATAACCGTGGCACAAGTCTCGATGTTATAGTGGAGACAGGAATATGTATGTGAATGTTGGTTGTATTTTTTTTAAATTTTTAATTATAATAGATTACCGCTGCACTGTCTTACAATTTTGGTTATTTTTATAAATGGTAGTATCGTTCCGAAGTCATCACAAAATGCTTGAGCTTTATCAGAAAATACAAAACCTTTCTATCATATAGTTTAATACATTGGATATAAGATTTTGTTTATGTTATTACGTCAAAAGGTTCTCCTGTGGTCGAAATATTAGGGAAAGGGAGTGAAAATACGTTTCTAGTGCCGTACCTACTATCTGTTTGATCTGTTCCTAAGAATTATTGATGTAACAGTTGATAAATTATAAAAAGATTCGCTTTTAAAACAAGGATGTATTTATAGCACCTTTCATGACCCAGTTACCCAATAGACTACTGTGACAGTTTTTTTTAATAAATAATCTGACTTAATTATAACAGGTAATCCTACACCTACATTAAGGTACAAGTCTTGTCATATTCTTCGGTCTCACATGAAATATTTCTAATTTACAGCCGGCTTGTCAACCAACTGCTCAATGGAAGCTGATTTTTTTTATACTGGCATCCCGAAATATTCTTGCACTCGCGGGTTATCATAGCAAAACAAGAAAATCGCACCCTTTGTAAGTCATCCCTCGCGTGCACTTAGAACCCTGGGCAATGACACCAAACTTTTCCCCAACACAATAAAGGAGAAAAATAAACATTAGAGTTTATGATAATTGCTATGCAATCTTGAATATAGTGTCTTAATCTTTGTAAATAGCTATAATTATATAGGTCACAAAATCCCGACAAAATAATCGCAAGTACTCACGCAGCTGCAGCAACTGCCAACTACTGTAGAAGCACGCAAACAGCACTAACACAACTTGCTCGTACGCCATCGCAAGAGCAACTCGGCGGCTCACTCGAAACGAATCTCAACGATCTTTAATTTCATATCGACGTGCAGCCAAGGACGAAAGGAGCGGTTCGGCTGATACGACCGAAAATTTAACACTGCTTCGTGGCTGCACGGTTTGTTTTGCAAGGACTTGCACAATGTTTGAGGTTAAGGTGCGGTTTGATTATTGCGATTAAAAGTCGTTTAGCAGTCCTATAATATTGATGATAAGTGCAGTGCTGACCAGATTAAGTATGGACAGGTGTCAGATGATTTGCTATTACTAGTTGACGTTATTTGTTCGTCATTCAGATTGGTTTGAGTCGTACTGGCTGTCGAATATATTGACATTAGTTATCGTTAAGCAGCTCTTAGCTAGGGATGTCGTAGATTAGTATGATTATTAGGTACAGGTGAATACTGAGACAAAAAGTGTTTACGTAAGGGATTTACCAACTTTTTGTTTAAAGTAATTTTTTTATCTACAATAGGTACCTTATTTAATGACCGTTGATTACAATAAAACATAGCCAACAATTTGCAACCGTCAATAATTTAGGCGGCGTGTACGTACATTTTAATACACGTTATGAGATTAAGGTACGTTCTCACTGATGCGATACAAATACTTCTATCGCCATTCACGCTGTTTAACTGTCCGTATCTGCAATGTAGGTTTTGCAAGCTGTTACATAACACTGGTTGAGCTACTTGCTGAGCAGGTAAATGTCATATTTAGTGTATTGATCAATTGCAATATGCAATATTTTCTTTGAGCTTTATATTTTTTTATATATTTCATTTTATAGTATTTCACTAGATGCTGGCCGCTTCCAACATATTTCTTTGGAGATTCTTGGAGTTGGATTTAGAGCCTTTGTTCGACAACGAGATCCCTGTGGGTGAAAAGAGAAAGATAACAGATATCTAATAGAAATATGAGTTGATGGTTAGTATTTATAAATGTTTATAGTACAGATGCGGAAAATAGGCAAGCGTCTCACGTAAAGGGAAGAAGTAATTATTACTTATGCACAATGCTGAGTAGTAGCTAGTTTAATAGGTGTATTGTTTGTCACTGTGACGTAGTATGGAAAATGTGGGGTAATACAGCGGTTATTAATTCCATTTTGGATATGTTTTCAGGATTGCTTTAATATATATGATTTTCCTTTGAATATGCACAGAATCCTTTGCCAAGTGTGTTGTATTGGAAAAATCATTTATGTCAAATGAGTTACCAACCTTTTGCAGTTTCGGTTTATATAAAATGTCTTTATTATCATTTAAGCAACTGAAAGTCAAATGCTTGTTGTAAGACTTTCACATCGAGTATTTATAGCTGTGCCAATAATATAAAAATTATTTAGTTTCATTTACTTGTGGAAAGCAGAGTGTGGTCAACAAATTTCTAGCAAATTTTATATTATGCCCATATTGATGGTAGATTTTCGAATAATATTTAATTGAAAGTCATAGAGATTTCAAAATATAAAACAGTTACTTATCAATCTTATCAAGTATGAAAGCAGGATGGAATCTAACCCAAGGTTATTGTAGTACTTTTGAAATTCCGTGCTAATTCCCCCTTAAGGTCATGTGACCTTTACCATCATTTGTAGGTTAGGTAACGCGTAATGACATACTTGTATCGCAGTTGTGGGTAACAATCATTATTGCAGTGGGAAAATAGTCTTGCATATTTAACCGACGCGATGGTTAGATCATCACGACATATGTTTTCAACTATAAGACGATGTGATTTTAATATATGACTACTGTTTATTTTACTGGTGCTAGGTAATTGTAGTTAGATTATTGAGATTTTAAAGAACATTCAATAGTGCTTTACCTCAATAAAACTAGAAATTTAAAAATCAATGAAGAACTGTTGAAAACTACGCTGTAGCTTATCTTGTCTTACAGCCTGAAAGGATCGTCAAGTCTTTGATCGGACGTGATACCATCTTATAATAACTTAAAAAATCTCCCTTACCTCTATTTTAAATAAATATTTCAGTACATCCAACAGTCACATACATAGTCCTGATCCCACATTAAGATCAAGTCTTGTGTCGTAGGTATCAGGAACTACGAAACACTTTTCAGTCTGGCAAACATCCGAATGGTAATAATTGTTTTTATTTACTTATCATTGCCGTGTCAATAAAATACAAATGAACTACATCATTTCTAGAATACTCCAATTGATACCTCGACTAGATAAATCTCCAAGAAGAGCTTAAGTGTAACTACTCAAAAGTATTTTCCCTCAACATTTCCTAACGATTTGATTACATGCAATGTGTGGTTGCTGGTCGCAACACTCTCCATTATTATATGAAATGCTTGTAAGATTGAATGCGATTAGCCGTCAGTGGAACGAAACAATGCTAATTTCGACGTATTAACCAAGTAATAATTAATAAAGGTTTTGTATTCTGTAATATGATCAACAAGAAAGTTTTTTTTTCATGAAGAATGAAAGATAAATTTACAAAAATTAGCTTTATATTCAAAGTGTTTCTCAGCAGTTTTTGTAATTTAAAGCTTGATCACATTTATTTAATTGTTCATTATTTCGAGTTTATCAGCGATTAGCGACAAAGATTAAGGTTCTATAATCATCGTTAATAAAACTTTAATGAAACTGCACCTTAAATCCGTAAAAACGCAATAATAATTGTTACATAATGAAGTAAATTACAGACAGTCACAGTTTCCTTTCGGTTAAGACAGCACGAAATGCAATTATATACATTTAACAACCATAAACCTAGAAAAAAATATACAACCTAAATGAATGCTCGGTGGATACAAGCTGGCTGTGAAACGGTAGGTGCGGGTTCCATCCCGTGCAGAGATCAATGATCAATAATAAAAATTTGTTTCATCATAATTATACAGGAACATCACGCCTTTTTCCCAAACAGGGTAGACACAGGTGCTACCAGAATATCCATGTTTCGCGTTGTGAGTTCCGTCCTATGATGTGATTGGATTTGAGCCTATCGCCATAGCAGGCAAAATTTTCTGACTGATCTGATAATGAATAACAAAATCTAATGTCCCTGCCCGACCCGGGGTACAACACAGAGACCTCGGCGTTGTAATTGTACTGCTGTACAATGGTGCCAACGAAGCAGCTTCTTGCATTATATATTCTATTTTCGTAGTTATCAAATTTTAAAAACGAAAATTAATCGGCTTTAGAACCTTTAAGCTTCCCTGGTGGGTTACTCTATAAAAACGATACGAATTTCGAATGTTCGCATGTTCACATGTTCGACATCCGGAGTAAGACATAAGATTTCCAATTCTAATATCAAAACTATTCTCTATTATACTTATAATTTCCTCCGTACTTAGTCTATAGTTACGACGTACGACAGAAGATTCCAACATTTTGTGGAGTATCTAGGCACATTAGCGAAGTTTTACGTACGGCGCTGATTATTTGAAGTTCGCATCGTTTTTATAGAGTGACCGCCCTGATATCATGGGTATTGTTTAACGTCAATGTTTTATGTACGTCGTACGGGTATTTGCCAAGTTGCTTCTGTTAATTTATGAATTTCGAGGCTGAGTTGGATAAGTTTCGCCTATGAAACTGAAGACTATAGAATAGATTCCTAAAATTAGATTAATTTTGTAAGATTTATAAGTACCTATTTATTTATTTTATACTAGCGGCCCGGCCAGCTTCGCCCGGGTACAAATAAATTTCTGTACAATAATATGTACGTATTTTACATATAAACCTTCCTCTTGAATCACTCTATCTATTTAAAAAAACCGCATCAAAATCCGTTTAAAGATTTAATCATACAAAGGGACATAGGGACAGAGAAAGCGACTTTGTTTTATACTATGTAGTGATATATACTCATTAGTTTAGAGGCCTTTGTTGTGACTCCAAGACGATTTACTAATGTATTTGCTGGATTTATGTTTGGAATAATTATCTGTTTTATTGTTAACCGGAACAGTTTGAAATTAGGTTAATTCTTCGCAGACGGTGTAGCAAATAGCAATCTAACTAAATTACGAAGAACCGTACATATAAGGCGTATGGTATTACTCACATATCTTCTTAATATGGTAATGTGATAGTAACAATATCTCGTTAGGTAATCAAGTTACATTTTAGTTATATTTTAAACTTGATATTTGATTTCATTCACCAAAATGCTGTCGCCAATACTATGTTAATAATTATTGAGTTTTTTTTTATTGCACTGTATGGTGACGAGCGTGCCGTTCGCCTGATGGTAAGCGATACGACTGCTCATAAAGAGTAGCAAAACCCAGCGCCGGATCTAGGTATTTTTCGAGGCCGGGCAAAAACTGAAAAATGCCGCCCCCACCTGCCTATATTTTTATCTTAATCATCATCATCATTTTTAGCAACCATATGACACGGGTCACAGGCCTTCAGGAAAGAACGCCATTTTTCCACCAGGTTAAGCATTTTTACACGTTTTATATTAGCTTCACTTGTATGTAGTTTCACTTTTGAGGATTAACGTCACTCGCGTCCGTAGGTTTTAACTCTAGTTTCACTACACGTGACCCTTTGGTGGTGCCAAATGAGTGATACAGTTCGTGGTGGTAGGACTTAAGGGTCCACCCAGGTAGCGACCACCGTCCACGGGGCGTAAAGACCGCCATAGTGACCCCCTATGGGACCGGTTTCCGGGATCAGCCCGTGTTATTCCGGTTTTTCGATGGGTTTGACTCTGGGCATGAGGTTGTACTGTGTGGATATTTTCGGTCGCTGCCGAAAGGAAGAGCGCTGACCCGCCGGTCAGGGAGACCCGTAGAAACGGTTGTCCGCTGGCCGCCCGCGGTACAGTACAGGGGCCCAATCGTGGCTAATCACCACGAAAGGCGGCCTCACCATGCCACGCATAAGCTTGGGTGGGTCCGTTGGCGTCGTGCTGATTGGTGACCGGATGTGGGGTCCCGGCGGCTCATCCCGTGAGGGTACGGGGGCCCTTCCATCCGGCGGATCAATCCGCCACCTGCCGACCCTTTCGTGCCGGTGCCTATTCGGCCTTCTTAATGTCCGGACTTAGGCTCCTCGATGCCTCTTCATCAAACCCATCCCCTCAATCTCATGACAGTGCAATTAAACAGAGCAGGTCCTTCAGCGGTGCATAACCCCACCACCGCGTTCACTTTGACTCCATACGAACCTCAATGCCGTGCACCATGATCTTGAGATGGCCCGGACTACTTTGCTCTTCTTAACGGAGACGCAGATTCGTTTATTTTCGTCCGGCCAAAAATTCCTACCAGCTGTACCCCGGTTATTCGCTTAAAGAAAACTTCAAGCCGAAAGCCGGGGTATGCTTGTATGTTCGGTCGGACATCTGCTGTCACCGTTTGCGCTGCATAGATGACCCTTCCTTCTCTGTTCTGTGGGTGCACGTGGATCTAGGTTTCCTGAGCCGCATCTAGGTGTGCCTTTACAGGTCTCACAACGGAGAAGATGAGATGACTCGGCTGTTCAGGTATCTTATTATTTATTTATTTATTTATTTAATTCTTTTTTGCAGTGTACAGAAATACTATGAAGATATTATACAATAAGAATAATAGTACAAGTGGCGGCCTTATCACACTAGGTAATCTCTTACAGGCAACCATGGGATGGATATACTAACAGGAGATAGAAAGGGCAGTCTAAGGCGTAAAAGAAATAATCATCATCTACAATTAATAACTAAAAATATAACACAAACACACAAAATATATATAAATATCCATATACATACACATATACAAACATACCTATAATACTTACATATACATAAACATATTATATACCTATCCTAAAATATACCAGGAAGAGAATGGACAAATTATTTCAGCTACACTCTTGTTGTCAGAGGAAATGTTCTTTGACCTTTCTTTTAAATGACGACAGTGTTTCAGCCCGTCGCAACTCAGCTGGTAGAGAGTTCCACAGTCGGACAGCTTGGACAGTAAATGATTTGTCCATGAATACTGTGGAGTGCAAGGGCATTCTTAGTTTCAAGTTCTCCGACGACCTCAAGGACCTTGAAAGCGAATGGAGAAAGACGAAACGATCTTTAAGATACGAAGGCGTTAGAGGATTAAACAAAATTTTGTATAGAAGTGAAAGAATATGAGTATTCCGACGAAACCGGATGGGTAACCACTTGAGCCTAGTACGAAATTCTGAAACATGGTCATATTTGCGAAGCCCAAATATGAATCTGATAGAGAGATTTTGGAGACGCTCAAGCTTATTAAGTTGGTCCTCGGTGAGATCTAGATAGCTGACATCAGCATAATCAAGGATAGGGAGAAGGAGAGTTTGCGCAAGTGAAATCTTCGTGGTAATGGGTAGAAGATTGGTCAACCTTCGCAAGGACCTTGCCGAGGCAAACAGCTTTCAACTAACCTCACGAAGCTGCGGACCCCAAGTGAGAGACCTATCAATAAATAAACCTAAATTCTAGACGGTTTCACTATATGGGATAATAGTGCCATTACAGGTGATGGATGGTAGTAGATCCCAATTAATTTTGGAAACCAATTTAGGGCTACCGACCACAATCACCTGGGTTTTGGATGGATTAACCATCAATCCATGGGTCCGGCTCCAGTCACAAATATGTTTAATATCAGTGTTTATAATAGAAATAGCGTCAGCCAAGTTGTTCAAGGGCGCCCGGGAGTAAATTTGGAGATCATCTGCGTAGAGGTGGTAGGAGGAGCAAATGTGATCAGTGATGGAATTTATAAAAACTGCGAAAAGTAAAGGAGATAGCACGCCGCCCTGTGGAACGCCAGCAGATACGGGGCACCAAGAGGAGAAACTATTCTCAACACAGATGCGTTGCCGGCGTCCAAACATTTACTGGTGGTAGGTCTCTCATATGTGAGAGGCCATCTGGGTAGGTACCACCGCAATGTCTATTTCTCCCGTGAAACAACACTGCTTAAATGCACTGTTGTGTTTCGGATTGAAGGACATTGTAGCCAGAGCAACTACTGGACATATTGAGACTTAACATCTTATGTCTCAGGATGGCGAGCGCAGTGGAATATTGCTACTGTTCATGAGCGGTCGTATCGCTTACCATCAGGCGAACGGCTTGCTCGTCTCGCCATTCAATGCAATAAAAAAAAAAAAACAGGTAACTACGAAACCAATCAATTGCCATTGGAAAAGATTTATCTTAGCCAGGTGGCTGATGACGCGCGGTCGCAGTTCCCGTCGGCCGAAATGGGGGTTCTTGGGGGGTCTTGGTATTCTTTCAATGCACATTACGAACTATGGCTGGGCTCCTCCAAGACTGATCATACTGGTTCCTCTGGCCTCTGGGCAATTTCGATCAATGTCTGTTTGGGTCGTCAGTACCTTTCGCTCCACTTCCACGTCCCGTACAGGTTAAGCGGAGGGTCTGGCATTACTCGTCGGCAGATTGGAATGGTGTGTAAGATTATTTCTCATCCATCTCTTGGAGGCAGCACTGCTTTGAAAGAAAGAAGAAAGAATGAAAGAAGAAGAAAGAAAGAAAAGGTAAAGATCCCTCAGCGAGTGCCAACGCTATTGCTGACGAGATCAGGCTTGGAATGGAATACTAGATTCCTTCCTCTGAGATCGCCAGTAAAGGCCGTGGATGCTCCTGGTTCAATCGTGCATGTGACGATGCTGTCGGTGACAAACAGGCGGCGTATCGCGCTTAGAATCTAAATTCTAAGCGCGATACGCATTATATATATATTAGAATCTAAATCTTGGAAGGAGGCCAATGTGCAATCGATCCCCAAAAAGGGTGATCGGTCAGACCTTACCAACTATCGCCCTATCGCTACCACCTCAGTGATGTGTAAGGTCATGGAGCGGATCATAAACTCTCAATTGATCCGCTACTTGTTCACTCGTTGATCACTTGGATCACTTGTTGATTAGTGACAGACATCGCTGATTCCGTCAATATCGATCAACAGGTGAACTTCTTGCGTTGGTCCTGCATCGCTGGGGTGAGGCGATTGACTGGCGTGGGGAGACTCTTGCTATGAGCCTTGACATAGCCAAGGCTTTTGATAGGGTCTGGCACCGTGGTCTTCTTTCCAAAGTTCCGACATACGGTCTGCCCGACAACCTGTGTACGTGGATTTCTGGCTTTCTGCATGGGCGTAGAATACGTGTCGTCGTCGCCGGAAACGCTTCGGCGCTCATGTCGGTAAATGCCGGAGTTCCTCAGGGCTCAGTGCTGCCACCCACGTTGTTTATTCTCCATATAAATTATATGTTGCCGCTAGGCAACATTCACTGTTATGCAGATGACAGACCCGTTCTTGGGCGATACCACTATGGGCCTCCGGGTTGCCGGGTCGACACTGTGAGGGGACTCGAAGATCTTGTCATTGAGCTCACATGGGTTTCCAGGAATATGGTTAAGTACAATGCCAAGAAAACCCAGGTGTGTGCGTTCACGTGCAAAAATACCCGTTCTCTCCCTTCCTAATTTTTCAGGGTGCTCCCCTCTCAATGCAGAATGACCTGAATATTCTTGGTGAGGATATACGCTGTGTATATCCACCTCAATCCAAGGAATCACATCGAGGGCGTTATATCTGCCACAGCACGCAAGCTTGGATTCCTGAATCGGGTGCGTCGGTTTTTCACGCCCGGTCAACTTTATCGCTTGCTTAAAGCGCCGGCCGGGTATGGAATACTGCTCGGACCTCTAGGATGGATCCGCTCAGTACCTGCTCGATGCCTTGGATGGATTGCAACGGCGGGCCATCCACATTCTGAATGATGCAGACGTTACGAGCAACTTAGAGTCACTACAGTTTCTCTTTCTTTTCTCCGTACTAGAAATTTAATATTGTAACCACTACCTTGATTTGTTTAGATAAAAATCCAAATTGTCTTGAATTCCAAAAAAATAATAGTATGCTTTGTTTTTTAATATTAGCTATAAGGGGTTGAAATAAAGGATAATTTCATAGCTGAATAGAAGATGGGAAGGATCCAAGAGAATGTTTTATGTTGATTTTTGCAAAAAGCTTTCGTACAGTTTACAATGTAATGCAGTTGTAGCGGTATAACGTTGGTTTGCTTTTACAACCATATAATCATAATATACACGTAGACGAAGTCGCGGACAAACTTCTTAACCGAATAAGATTTGTTTCTTCGTTCGGTTACTCAACAAAACTAACTAGTAAACACAAATTGAATATTTGAAACCAAACGTAATCTATATTCGTGCCACGCGAAAAAAAAAAGTTCTGTCGTGCCCGTGTAAGTGGTGTATTGGACAGTAATGTGTAGTTGTCTCCCAAGATTCCATATGCCGTCCCCTGAACTTGCCGCCCGGGGCACAGACCCCGTCTTGCCCCCCCTAGATCCGGGCCTGGCAATACCAAACAATACTTTCGGTCGCCATCCTGAGACATAAGATTAAGTCTCAATTTGTCCAGTAATTACTTACAGTGTCCTTCAATCCGAAACACAACCATGCATTTACACTGCTGTTTGGGTGGAGAAATAGACATTGATTTTGATGAAATTTGGCATGGAACTAGCTGACACCCTGTATTAACATATAGGTTACTGTAAACTTTTTATTAAGACAAAATGTTCGCGTGGGATGTGCAAGGAATTCAAACATATTCGATTCTCTTTCAAAGTCAAAGGAATGGACAATTTAAAGTAACGTTTTGTTTAAATATGTTAATTAATTATCACGCCAAAAAGTTCGTATGTTTCTAAAGTAGAGTCAATAATATCTGCAGCCAGGCGAAGTCGTGCTGGACCGCTAGTATATACTTAACTACGTCGCCGTTCAATTTGAGCCTGTGTATATTCGGTTTCAAACAGCCTGCCATATTTATTTATTTATTTATTTATAACTGCACATTAAAACTGCCGTAATTATGTCTGCTTGTCAACAATTGCAACAAACAAAAACTTGTCTGTTGTTGTACAATTTGCATTGCAGTCAAAGTCGTGTCAGCCTCGTGTCAGCATATAAAAATCACAAATATAATTGACAACCTCCGTGGTCGGTTAGACGTCGCCTATAAACGAGAGTCCGGGGGTTCGATCCCCGCACACGGTCTGGGTGTTTGTGAGACCGAAAAGTCTCTCGTAGTTCCTTATACCCAAGACACAAGACTCAATCTTAGTGTGTGGTCAGGACCTATGTAAGCGACTTTGGGTGTTATTATGTGTTAATAATGTCAGAGTACGATAACAGATGGCACTATATGCGACTTTCATTATGCCTTTTAAAAATGGACACATTAAATAACTAGCTTAAGTGAGGTTGCTATGGAGTTGGTAAAGTTAATTTGAAATGCATTTACGGCTTTATTTGTAGACAATTATAAACTTATTTTAGATATCGACTGTTTTGTCTTCCTCTCTCGACCTTAATTCAAAAGTTTCGTCTATTCTAAGCTCAGTGTTACGTACAGTCTTAAACCTACAGCCTTATTCATAGTCAATTCAGAAACCTATTTTAGTAATCGAATGTTTCATCTTCTTCACTAAAACGGAATTCAAAAGGGACAAAACATTGGATAACTAAAATAGATTTATAAACTACCTATGAATAATGCCATTATACAATAAAAAAACTATAATGATAATCAAACAACACTGGTTAAAGCCTTGTCAGGTGCACACAAAGGTAATATAAAATTCGCACAGTGCACAAAAGCGGGCAGCCGCGGACAAAAGCGAAATGAGCGTGATTCATCCCGCGAATTAGCGAGTCACAATGAGCCATTGATAACTTTGTCAGTGGTTAATGGTCTGATAAATAAGTTTGGTAATTTACAAAATGTCCTTACAGCGCGCAATTTACATGGGAGTGTTCGTGAGAGTTTTTATAATTTAGTTTGTTTGCGTTCGTTACATTTCCCACATAGCGTAGTCTGGTTATTTTATTACAATAGAAATAACTGTATGGAAGCCATACAGTGTGTTTTAAGGTTGGTAATTGTGAAGTCCTGATTTAAATTTTCAGGTTGAAATTTACATAATACTAGCAGATCGACCTAGCTTCGCCAGGTCTATCACCTGGTAAATAATAAGCTATATGTAATTGCCAATTTTTTGGTTTTACAGTTACGCCTTACCAATTTTCATGTTAATAATCTTATAGAAAATTTGTCGAAGATTGCAGGGCTGGTCTCAAAATAATAAACCGAATCATTTCGCAACATTTCCAAGTTCGTCTTAAGTTATATTAATCTCCCGTATTGTAAGACGCACATAAAAAATAAATCATTATTAATACCTTACATAGAAAACCTGCTTAAGATATTGCACATCGAAATGAACGAATTCACATATTAAATATTACGCGATTTCACTCCGATAGTGATCAAGGAAGGAGGTTCAGCCAAGTAATTGGTACAGAATATGTGCACGCACCACTGTGGGTGTGTCGGGTCCTATCACACGCATAATCGACCGTGAAACTGTTTCTCACGCCGCGCCGTCTGTATACTGCGTGTTACATATACTTGGCCACGGGGTTGGCGACATGGCGGACTGGGCAACGACAGGCAGAATAATATGACATCTTTACTTCTATGTTACAACTTGTAACTTGGTTAAGGCCGAGGTTCCTAACCTTTTTAGGTCCGTTACCCCTATGATCTAAAGGTGACTGATTTTACCCCTCCTCCCAAGGATGATCTCAAACAACACGTGTTAATACTTATACGTAGACTTTATTAAACTTAAAATAATTACACCTAACCAATAATTAATAATAACTAAAAATAAAATAACTTACGAGTGATTTTACAATAATTATCAGTTAAAAGTTTTAGGCATACATTGGTATGATGAATACTTTGTTTGGTTGTTATTTATCTTGCTTGTATGTATTTACCTATATATGTATGCATATATACCATCTGCCCGATATCCCTAACACAAGCTTTAACTGGTTTACTTTGGCCACATGACAGATCAAATGGCCGTGTTAAGGGGGGAACCTCGGGGTTAAGGGGTTGGAAATGGCGCACTGGGCAACGACAGGCAGAATTTGTCATCTGTATTTCTCTCTGCTATGTATGGATCACCCTTAGGTGATCTTAGAGAATCTTAAAAGAAAGATCTTAATCTTCTGCCGCCCGAAATCACTGTTCAATCAAAGTAAGAAACATAGTTTTCAGTTCTCTACCATGCATTACATGAAAGCCTCCGTGGCGCAGTTGGTTAGACGCCGCCTGTGAAACGAGAGGCCGTGGGTTCGATCCCCGCACCGAGAGAAATGTTTGTGCGGCCCACAAATATTTCTCTCGGGTCTGGGTGTTTGTGAGACCGAAAAGTCTCTCGTAGTTCCTGATACCCACGACACAAGACTCGATCTTAATGTGGGGTCAGGACTATGTATGTGACTGTTGGGTGTTACTTATAAAAAAAAAAAATACAAACAAAAAAAATATTTATTACATTATATGGTATTATAATGTAATTACTATTAGATTACGAATTTAAATGCACTTGGCTCATATTATGAATGTATATTATGTTAAACTATGCGATAAACAGTATTTTTTTATTGTTCGGTTTTTGTAGTTCCTAATTTCGCCACACGCCAATTTATAGTGGATGAGGTCTGGACTAGTGCCGGGGTCGGCCAGTAACGTATAATTTATTTCTCTTTACTAACCGTTACTAGGGTCTCTCACACTCAATATTCGCCATTTTTTCTTGTATTTATTGTCTTTGATTGTAAGATCATCCCTCATTATCTATGTTTGAAATTCAATATTTAGGTACCCAAATACTTTTTGCGTTACGTTGCGAATCTTACAAATGAAAAATACATTTTATTACATCCTTAAAAATACAGTTAATTATTCAGATTTCACCAATTGTTTAAAAAATCCGTCCCAATTATCGAGCAGCGTGATTCAATTGTCAAAAAAAGAGAGAAATCCACTCAAAAACGACATCACAAAGACATTTCACCAAAACCGCGTTTGCATAACAATAAGTGAGTGTACAATGACAGTAATACGATAGTTGCCGCTCGGATGGTTCCCATGGGCCGTCTGTCTGTCCGTCTGACTGAATGACTCAATCAACACGAGGTCACCGATTCGGCCATTTTGTTTTCTGGGTTTTAGGTTAGAAATGACATGTGAAATTAATTCTATTGTTGTTTTATGTTAGTTTGGAGAAAATTTGAATTATTTTCGTTGATATCATGTTTCTAAATTATTTTAGATTTGATTATGTCATATGCTAGACTTTCTCTGCATTACCATTAACTATTTTGAAACTACCCACAGGCAAAAATTTGTTTTTGAACTCATCCATGAAAAGAAATAGAAGCAAAAAAAAAGCAAAAAAAACTGTTTGGTCTATTCCTGCTGTGATTTAAGTATGTTTCTAAAACACAAAATAATATGTTCGGACTTGAATAAATACATAGTTAAAGCAATTTTCATATTTATACTCGTAATGTTTATCTTTATTATTGTATTTGTACATAACTCATTGTAAGTATCTAGATATCTATTTAAGGTGGACTGATAGAATATACCTCTAGCTTGAATGCAGCCTAGAAATTCTGTTTGATTCCTAATAGAAATAAAAAAAATATTTAGTCTATGATCACTATATGATTAGATTTCAGCGTCGCGCGTTTTCAAGCGGAACCGCATCGGCTTACCTCAGTTAACACCTGTCGTATTTAAAAAAACTTATTAGGAAATAGATAACATTATTTCTAGTTGTGACTTGTGGTATAAGAAAGAACACACTAAAACGGTGAAGGAAAACATCGTGAGGAAACCTGCATACCATAGCAATTTTAAGAATTTCTATGATATGTAAGTTCGCCAACCCGCACTAGGCCAGCGTGGTGGACTATATGGCCTAACCACTCTCAGTCGTACTCTCGATTGTAGAGATATTGGCTACAGATACAGATAAGAAAATGTAAATGCTGATCAATGGCAAAAATATAACTTCACACGGGTAGGACTCAGGTAGTAGTGCATCGTTGTATTTGGGGTTGTAGGACATAATAGCCCGAGTAACTACGGGACATATTGATACTTAACATCTTATGTCTCAGGATGGGAAGCGCAGTGGAATACCTTTTGCATTGTAATTCAAGGTGTTGTTTGGTTTTACTACTCATTCACCATAAATGGTAATAAAAAAAAGGAACTGTACTCAAATCCAATCAAATCAAAATATTCTTTATTCAAATAGTCTTTCACAAGATCTTTTGAATCGTCCTTTTCTGCTACCACCGCTTCGGAACGTGTTGTAGCTGTGAAGAAGAAGCGGCGCAAGAAACTCCCTCAGCAACACGAACTCTTCTTTTTTTCTTTCTTTTTCTTTTGTAGAAACTGACATCTAAGATCTCTCATAGTAAGTATATTCGAAGGGATAGTGTGTTCTTTAAATCTAAGTCTTGAGGTAAATTAAATTAGGTACTTAAATATCATGAACGGACATGCCATCTATTAAGTAGAGAATTAGCTTCAAGTTCAATTAAACACATACAGAGATTATTAATTTTAAATTTACTTTCATTAATATCTATTTCCTCGATGGCTTCGGTGGCGCAGTTGTACTGCGGTATGGTTGCAAAGCCAGCTTTGGAGAGACCCAGGTCTCTGGTTCGAATTCAGGGTCGGGAGAAGTGATATTGGATTTTTCATATCATAATCATCCGTGAGTCAGAATTTTTTGCCCGATATACCGACAGGGTCGCCCCCTATCACATCGTGGGATGGAACATACAAGGCGGAATGTGCGCAGTCAGCTTGCAAGATATAGTTGGCGGAATTGCTCAAACGATATTTGTGAAGTGTTTTGATAGGAGATCAAGAGAGTACTTTTAACGCATAAAAATCGATATCATATTAGTTCACGATTCACATATAGAAAAGATCGAATCTAACCTTCGTGCCTAGTTGAGCTCAAACGGTATTTGTATAGTGAACAGTGTGTTTTGGTAGGAGATGCGCGCGGCGCGGTGAGTCGAGAGATGCACGCTCGTAACAGTAAATACAAGTCGTGCCTCCGCCGGTCCACTCTAGCATACTAATGCAGATTCTGTGCTGTTTCCATTGTTGGATTGTACGGTAGATTGTTTTAATCCTTACATTGTGCTTTTTCAAACTTGCATTAAACTAGCGTTGTGGACTATATACCTTAACCACTTTCGTATTCTCGATTGTAGAGGAGGCCCGTGCCTTGCAGTTGGACGTGTATGGGCTGATACAGTGTGCTTTTATAAGCGGGTTATTGGTATTTATTGTTTTTCATCTGTAAGTAAGAGAAAAAAACTCTCTCTCTCGCTCTCTTCAACCACAGGATGTCGAAAGCTGAACATAGGCCACCCCCAACTATAAATAATATTATATTATTATATATAACTAGTGGGTAGCGGAAGGTAAGAATCTAATTACATCAATATTGGAGCCAAGTTATAATTTTAGCTATATCAAGTAAAAAATAAAGATGCACTGGAAATTCAGTGATATATGACTGCTTCACTACAGCTCTCTTAAAAGTTTAAGGTTTTTGTGTTTAGTTTTGCCTTGTTACAGTTTCTATCATCATTATCATCATCATCAGTCTATAGTTGTGAACTGCTGGACATAGATATCCACCAAATTGCTATGTGATTTCAACCTGTCTTCGGTTTTTAGCATCCAGCTTCTGCCAGCAACCTATCGTAAAACAGTTCAGCAGGGCGTTCTGTGCTACCCAACAACGTTTTTATGCTGAATTTAAAAAAATGGAAAACTTCCAACAAAATATTTTGGAGTATATTAAATGATGTTTTAGACAATGGAAACGTGTCCGTCTCTCGACAAACCTGTGACTATATTTAACATACGAGCACCATACATAGGTAATGAGAATTATTGCGTGAAGTAAATGAAACATAACATCAAAATTTAGCTAAATAATTTATATCTTGTGTTTTATGCGCCGAGTTACTGAGCCTGGTTTGTTGCTCAGCTTATTGTTATTAAGACGTTGATTCAGGGTCTTTAGTCTGTGTTTTGTAAGTAGGAAAGACTTGTTATTTGTTTATTTTAATTACGTATCTACCAAGTAATAATGATAGTAGTTCATCAATAAATTAAAACTTTTTTTTTGTGCCTGCCTGTAGACAGAATTATCTATTTGTATATTTGGTCAATTTTTTACCTTGCAGACCTATTGGTGAAACTTAATAGATTCTATTAGTTGTGTGATTTTCTTTGCTTTGCTGCCCGCTGTCATGTCTCCTTTACTAGTGGTCGGCGCAATAGGATTTCTTTGACCAATGAAGTCTGATTTCCTCACATTTCATGTGCCATGTAACATTACTTGCCAATTAAGTATAATTATCGTCAAAACAATTTTTATTAGACTTGCAAAACGATATTCTTGGTGCAAAAAATATCACTTCACTTATATTTGAAATCTTGAGGAAACCTGCATGCATACAATAGCAATTTGTAAGTATGTCTATATGCCCTAACCACTATCAATCTTACTCTCGATTGTAAAGGAGATCCGTGCCCTGCAGTGGGACGTATATGGGAAAATACAGTACATTATCTTTTAAATATAATTCTACGAATTGACCTTATTATTTTTCAAATTTCGAACCAAAACCATAATGCAAAATTTCTTAATACCCTCCTGCCTTACAACCTTTAACCCATTAACGACGAAATGAATACCTAAGCATTCTGATTTGTAATATAACAGGATTTAGCCGACTTGATAGGCGACCGTGCGAAAATAATAAGCGTGCAGGCTGGGCGAAACGATGCTCTTGCACACGGAATGTGGCTTGCGTAATGCAACTAGGAACTCGAACGTATCCACTATTTTGTCTGCTAGCTGCTAGACTCCTTGTTTGTATTTAACTGTTGTAACACGGTATAGGTTGCGCTATGGGACGATAGATGGCGCTGTGAAGTTGAGTTAATAAGTAATCTACTTATAGGAATTTAAGAATTTCTTAGGTGTACTGTTGGAAGTAACCTGCATCTATAATCTTGGAGTGATTAATGAGATCGTTTGGCCGTTTAGGCGCCTGATTTTGTAAAAAAAATTATAGTATCAGTATAATATTATATTATTTAAGACGAGGATTACCTAAATGGATCTAGACAAGATTGCCGAAATGAAAATTACAAGAACAACTGCATAATTCTTGAGTAGTTTGTTACTTTTGGAAGTTACGTGTTTTAATATTTAATGAGTATTTGCCTTAACAGTAGATAAAGGAAAAATACAAACATAAACTCACGCCTTTTCCCAGAAGGGGTAGGCAGAGGTACCAGGACACCAAAGTATCACCTTGAGTGTTCCGTCCCATGATGTGATAGGGTGCGAGCTTATATCGGGTACAAATTCCGGGCTGATAATGAATAGAAAAATCTAATATAACTTTGACCGACTTGGGATTCGAACCCGAGACCTCAGCATAGTAACCTAACGTAGTAGTACAACTACACCACTGAGTTAGTTTCTAATCATTTCTCCTTTATATTTGAACTTTGAAGGCCGTAAATTCATACTAGAATAAGGTGACGTTATAAATTAAAGTCTGTTCCCTTGCCTGAAAGAGCTAATGTCAGGCAGGCAGCCGGTCATAAAGTCATAAGATGAATAATTCTGTGACATCCATTAAAATACATGATGCGCCGATCCCAATTAATTCCAATATATTAAGTCGATAGTTCTATGCCTAGTAACAACTGGTCATCGACCCATTAGCTTGTGTTTTAAGCATATTAATAGACGTGTTAATTAGGAATGTTAGTTAGTGGTTGCTACATTTTCTGCATAAATGCATCGCAATTCAGTCAGCCATGTTGTATTTTTAAACAGTGTAGTAAGCTAAGTGAATGAAATCCAAAAATATCGAAGCGATCATCATTATTTATTGCAATTGCTCTTCAAAGGATAATCTAAATAAGTCCATTAATTAATATCCAATATTTATTAAACAAACAGGACGGTAAAAAACTTTATTGTGTCGGTAAACATAATGATGGCGCCAAAAACAGCGCGCGGCGCCGTTTAAACATGGAACAACAAGTCCTCTATTTAAATATTATACAGACAAGCTCTTTACCATAGACAACATGCTATTTCGGTGGCGGCGTGACGGTACCCAGCTATTTATAGTGCAGGCGGACTCATCAGCAGGCAAGCTTTTGATTGAACAAGTCGTGATGTAAAATAACCTTATTTGTGTTTATCTCGCGCTTCATATGGGAATCGTTTATTAATTTTGTATTATTATGTTGCCAATTTCCCGTTGGCTTTTCTTAACATGTGTGTCAAATTATGAAGAGCCTATTAATTGAGTTATAGTTCTTTATGTGCATTACAAATTGAACACTATTATAATTTTTAAATTCCTCAAGTAGTATTAACATGAAAATAAAACTATAAATATTAATAATATCATCAGCTCATTGCATGAAGATCGATATATCTAACGGGCTTTCTTTAAAATTTAAATGAGACCTCATCTGAAAATTTATTTAAACAAAACAGTGGCATATTATTATTCTTAAGGAAAAAAAAACAACAAAATAATTGTAAATAGGATGCACTTACTTAAGAAATTATTATTTAGTTCCTCTATTCGATACTAGATAGCGCTGTGCGTTTAAGAACGTAACATGGGTTAGCAGATCGTGCCGAAGTGAATGGTAATTCTTATAAACAACTTTATAACGGAGATGAGTTAGACAGTTTAATCCTTTATTTTGTTAGATGATATAATCTGTGCCTCGGTGGCGTAGTTGTACTACGGTACGGTTATAAAGCTGAGGTCTCGGGTTCGAATCCCGGGTTGGGCAAAGTGATATTGGATTTTTCTATTCAGTATCAGCCCAGAGTCAGGAATTTGTGCCCGATATGGCGATAGGCTCGCCACCTATCACATTGTGGGACGGAACATACAAGGCGAAATGTGGTGCCCTCGCACCTCTGCCTACCCCTTCTGGGAACAAAGCGTGAGTTTATGTATGAGTTTATGTATATAAACTGTGAATGTATTTTATTTGGAATTACCTTTTATCTTATCTTAAAGTTCATTATAGTAATGACCGAATCTTATGGCTTATACTTTATAGGAAATAGATTATAGCAAATCAATAGTAAGACCAAAATTGTTTTTTATATTGTTATTCAAACTAAACTAACCAAAATTGTTTTTTATATTGTTATCTGTCAGGTATAAACTTCTTCCTTCCATAATTACTTTATTTTAATTTATATATTTTTGGGAATTATTTATTATTCTGTAGAACAATAAATCGTATACCTAAGCACAATTATTTATACACGATCCAGTGAAATTTCCACAATTTAATTAAGTCCATTTATATAAGTACATGTATAATCAGAACACAGTAAATATTTTAAAACAATATTTTAAATCATGTTTTTATTGAAACTTTTAAACAGGAAGAAATATCTTGGTTACAAACTGGCACCGATTCATTGGGATTAAATCAGTGCAGTTTTGCAACGAACCTCTGCCGCTGTTATTGAGGATCAACCGTCTTATTTACCGAGCGATTAGAAGTCTGCGTTAAATCCTAGGTATTTCTGGCTGATCTAGATACAAGATATATTGATAGGCTCAATCGAGTTAATATTTGCATTGCTTTTCCTCAATTTCAGTATAAATAAAGTTTCATATTTGATGTGGGTTAAGGAACTGTGAATGAAAGCTCTGGTTGAATGATTCTTGTATTATTTTTGTATTTTGTTAAAAGATTTTCAATTTTGGATCTTAGCGTTATGACGTCCTAGCTTTGTAGGTGCATTATAAAAAGTTTTGATTGTTTAAATGAGTCGTCACAATAAATATTTATTTTTAAGCGAACCCTAATCTCTATGTATGTTGGACGATTGTTATCATGCCATATACGTCCCACTGCAGGGCACGTGCTTTCGCTACAATCGCGAATATGATTTCGAGTAGTTAGGCCATATAGTCCACCACGTTAGCCTAGTGCGGGTTGGGGGATTTTACATACGATGGGTATTCTTACGAAATCGCTGTGTAATGCATGTTTCCTCGGGATTGACTTCAATGATTCAATCACCACGCCCTATAACGGACTTCTTGATCAGTACATACAAGTAAGTCGATCTTTATTCAGTAATTTAGGATCTTATATAATAGACCCTATGGTCTATTACTTGAATACAAATGTGGAATTGTAAGTTCAAATATTTATTTAATAACTGTACAGGGCAGAAAGTTCAATAAACATTTCATTCAACGATAGTCCAAATGTGTATAGTGTCATGTTAATGTCCAAAAAAGACGAAATAAAATAAGCCCATTGAACGTATGACTTTCAGCTGTTACAAGCTTACACATGTTGCCTTAAATTCAAGTGTAAATGACTAATTTACTACATTTACCGTACCGAAAATAATCCTTTTAGGAATCGATGAAAAACAACTGCATGAGTCATTGTTAAAATCGACGCAAAGTGGTAACAAGAACTCAACAGATTTAGTCTTACTTAATTTACTTATCTTCGGATTAATTATGTTTACGTTGATTAACCTGGAGTAAATGTTTCAAACTAATTCTGTGTTCGTTAAACAAACAGATGTAGGCAATTATAAGGTTCGGAGTTAATAGGGTGGATAAGTGTTGATAATAAATTCGGGTTAATCCGTATGTGGCTCCCGCTGTCCTCCGAGGGATTTAAACGTAAATATTTAGTTAGGTACGTATATAATTATCTAGTAAAGTATGTTAAGAGGATCCATTTATATTTGGCAACATTGTGATAAGAAAACTATTTAAAGATTTGTACGTTACATAATATTGATTTTGACTATTGTTTTTTTTTTAACTCAAAACCGAATTACGTAATAAACCACTTTTTTATATATCAGGTATGTTATATTAGGCTGACCCCCTTATTCACGACGACTAAACGCAGTTTCAAATGCCGTTATTAAGAGCTGACTCAAAAACTATATGAAGAAAGACCATTATGAATAGCAAAACTTAATAAGCATTTTATCTCATCTTCGTATGATTTAAATAATTTAAGTTTATGTGGTTAATTATCGGGTCCTTATGGATGCTTGTTCATGAAATGGGTGAAATTAAATTGTTTAATTCAAGAAAATAAAATAATTCAACGTGGATATCACATTATCCATTGAAATTGTGTCAATTTCACAAACAAAAATATTTGCATACTTCAAAACCACTTTCAGTGGAGGTCGCGTTCCGGATTAAAAAAACACTGACGTCCGAGATTCGGCATCGAACTTGGCCCCCCGCGGTCCGTGGGAACAGTGTCCATGTGCGACCACCGCGATCCCGACCTGACTCGTAGCGACATGTTCGCTGAAACTATTGGGAACTGTTTTTTAACGTTTGGTGCTGTTGACCTCAGGTATTTATTGTGGTATTATTTAACATTCGGTTAAGATGTAGGTTTCAAATAGCAAATAGGAATGTGTATTAGTTGTTTTGGTAATGGTAGGAGTAAAAAGATCCGTGCTTGACAGGGTGTATCTTTGGTATGTTTTTCATAGGCGCAATAAATGACATACAGTGATCATAATGACGAAATCGAGCACATTCAGCAGTTTAAATGCACTGTTGTATTTCGGATTGAAGGACATTGTAGCCCGAGTAACCACTTGATATATTGAGACTTTACATCTTATGTCTCAGGATGGCGAGTGCAGTGAAATGACAAAAATTGCTTTGTATTCAAGGTGTTTTTTGGTTTTGCTACTGTTTATGAGCGGTCGTATCACTGACCATCAGGTGAACGGCAGGCTAGTCTCTAGTCAGATGTCATCAAGGGAGATATGAGAGGCAATAGTCTTACTATTGAGGATGCCAAAGACTGGAGGAAGTAGAGAAGATTCAGCTGGAAGGTGGACTCTGGTACCGGTCGGGATAGGGCCAAGAAAAATGAACCAGAATGAAGTATGAGCTACAATGCTAAAAACCTTATGGCAGAAGCAATGAATTTAAAATCAATTATCAGCCTGTGTGACATAGTTATATTTGTCCGGTCAACATAATTACTTGGGTCTCACCATCCGCGTGGATATCCTACGATAAGTTGATTTCATACCACGGCTTATCTACTAGAAATGATTGATGATTAAAACCAGATATATCCAGACTGCGATTATAAACGAAGACAGTTTATAGTTTTAGTGTCTTCTCTGCAAAATGTTTAGTTGCATTGTGTATGGATTCACTAAAACTACCACCTAGAAAAGAACGATCAATAGAAAGCCTCTAGAATTCGTCACAGAATTAAATCGTACGAACAAGTAAGTAGATTTGCACAAATATTTGTATTTATACCGGGTATCTCAAGACTGCTACCGAAAACGAAGCCGGGTGGTAGTTTTAGTGACTACAAACACAATGCAACTAAAAATTTTACAAAGAAACGCGACAATTATATTTTATGATTTTTTAAATATCGTCATTTTTGGGTGGTAAATCCATAGTTTTTGCTAAAATAATAATTTAAACTCTTTTATACCTTAGATTATTTATAAATAAAAGGGTATACACTATTATTTTAGGAAACAATGCATTTACCACCCAAATACGGTCAAAGGAAAAAAATAACAAAAAAAAAATTGTCGCTTTTTTTTGCAACTTTTTCTATTGCATTGTGTCTGAAGTCGCTTAAACTAGCACCCGGCTTCGTTTTAGGTAGCAGTCTTGATATACCCTGTATATTCATATCTTCTAAAAATCGGTTACAATATGCATTAATTTCATAAAATCTATTATTAAGAGTAGAAAAATTTCAGGAGTCCAGTAACAGAAAAATGCTACCGTCAAATTAATCACACAGCAACAAGCATCATTACCATAATTGGTATGTTGGCGTGATTTGCCTTAATTTTATGTAGGAACAATTAAAGTGGGGTTTGCTTCGGCGGGTTGGCGGTCAAGGTTGGCTATTTCAGGCGGGGTCGACGGCCCCCATGGTACATGGCGGACGGGCCTGGTGGGCTCTGGTTAGAGTGTCAGCGAATTGTTGTCATACAAATTTACCTCCGGCTGTGTGCATCTTGTTTTTGGTTGTATGTATAATATGTTCTTGAATCTGTTTTCGATGTTTTCCGTTTGGAACTTTTTTTAGTATTTCATTATTTAGGAAATATTTGCTGAAACCTTTTCTTCATTCCATCATTAGTTTAAATAATTTTTGGTTCGAAAAAATATGTGCCCTCTGGCAGAAAAGTGCAACGATGTATCATTTGTAGCTTATTAATTGAATCAAAATTAATAATTATTAATTAGCAGAGTATAAGAATAAAATTGATAGTGATTGGCGATCCTTAGATTATTTATACAACTAAACAGAAGTATAAGCCAGTGTTATTTCCATTTGTGTGTAATTTCCTCCCGCTGGTATTACCACCGCATCCTAATGTTTTTGTCGCGCGAATTCTGAAACATGTGCTCGGCGCGAGCGTCTGTTTATGAATTATGGACAATGTAGTTAATTAGAAAATACCGCTTCTTGCGCCACGCTGCTGATCCTTACATATTATATAAAAACTAAGATTCAATCGTTATTATGGCTATATTTAGGTTTTATGTAGAAATTGTGTTTTCTTTACATTTGTAATAGATTGGTAGAGCCTTGTGGTAGGTAGTTTAGGGTTTTTTTATTGCAATTAATGGCGAAACGAGTATGTCGTTCGCCTGATGGGAAGCTATACTTTCGCTCATGAACAATAGCAATATCAAATAACCCTTTGAATTGCAATGCTTGCCATTCTACTGCGCTCGCCATCCTGAGACATAAGTCTTAATAGAGGTTATAATATCCTTCAAGCCGAAACACAATAGTACATTTCTGCTATTTGGCGGGAGATATAGACATTGCGGTGGTACCTATCCAGGCAACTTTCAATTAAGAGATACCTACCACCATCACCCAATAAAATAAATAAATTACACAAGAGTTTTTTTAAAGTCAGTAAAAAGAGTAAATATAAATTGTAATCCCAATCGTACCTTATATTGTAGAGAAGGCCCGTGCCCCGTGGAACATAATATTTAGGCTGATACAGAAAGTATAAATGAGGTGCTTGGCTTTTGTTTGACTAAAATGTGAAGTAGCAATATTTTCGAGTGCTAGGTGAGGAAAAACAAAGATTCCATCCTACCTTTTTTTTCTCTTTTAGTGAAAATAATTATAGCTGGTCCTCAGGATTCGTATTTACATAGCGACCACCGTACATTAAAGTGGAAAATCAGTCACCATCATTCATGGGAGTGTTGCATTTCAGATACAGATCTGTTGCATACAGGCCAGTGTGCCGTAGTGAATAAGCTTATATTAATAAAACATATATTTGTATCTTAACGCAGTATTAAACAGATCTTATACCTTATACGTAATTAACAACGGTTTCCTACGCGACAGTGCTACCGCCCTGGAAGAGCCTGATGGTTTATGCTGAGTCATTTATCTTCCAGTACTTATAAAACAATTTTGACATACAATTATAAAAACATCACCTGGCTTTACTCGCTTGTCGATAACAGACCAGCCATTAGAGTGAGGTCTGAACCTCATATTAAACTTTATGATGTGGCATCAGTTAATATCAATACAGCCGTCGCGTGATGAAACGACATAAATAAACGGGAGCGTAAAACTGTGTATCGCTGCTTTGACTTGTACGACCGCCATGAAATGCTATTTTATGTTTTATGAGTTTTAAATATTCTTTATCAGCCCACACACACATATACGTTCACAAGGCACGGGCCTCCTCTACACTCGAGAGTACAGTTGAGAGTGGTTAGGCCATATACACGCTGGCCTAGTGTGTTGGAGTTTTAAATATAATGCTTGTAAATTCACTGTTAACCTGACTGAGATTGTAGGCCTTAGATGTTTCTAAAGACTGGTAGAGATTCTATGGCTACTTCTTTGTATTGATCGGTATCTCATAAGTGAGAGATCGCCAGGGTAGTTGCCACTGCAATGTCTATATCTTCCGCTAAACAGCAGTGTTAATGCAATGTTCTGTTCCGGTGTGAAGGAAATTGTACACAGAGTAACTACTGGATATACTGATACTTCACATCTTATATCTCCGGATGGCGAGTGCATTGGAATGGCAACATTGCTGTGTAATTTATGCTGTCGTTTGGTTTTGCTGCTGTCCATGATATATATATACGAGACGAACATGCCATTCGATTCGATCAATCGATCTACTGATCGAATCGAATGGCATGTTCGTCTCGTAACACCTCGTAGTACAAAAAATTCTACGGACGCAACGGTAAGACGCTGAAATTTTCTGCTTGGCTGTGCGATGTGGGGGAACATTTGTTATCGACAAGATTTAGAAATGAGCAATAGGGTTAATTAATGACGAGTGCAGTAAGCTATAATACTTTTTCATGTGTATCCAAATCTACTAAACACTCAATTGGATCGCTAAATCCCCATTTATACCTACCTGCCTGTGTTATATTTGCATACGACTTGGATCTATACATCAGTACGGCTGTTATTTCACGTTCTGTGAGTTAGCACTGAATTATGGAGGTTCTATTATTTAACGATAAATGTTTGATTTTTAACAACAATGGCTGTATTCGTCCTCCATACCCTAATTACTAGAAAATCTTGTCTTTGTCATGAATATAACTTCCTAAGAGCGCGGGAAAAAATGTGTCACTGTCAAAAGTGACACATCAAACCGCCAAATAATGCGTTTCGTTGCACGCAATAATTTAACGTCAAGGTAATGTCCATAATATAATATTGTTTATTATTATAGTTTTATGGTTTTACACGTACATCTGCTCGTATCATGTGTTAAAGTTTATCGCACATGCAATAGTTAAGTATTGTGCAAATATTAATGCGGGTAACTGTATTGTTTGTCACGTGCTGTTTATTGGCGAATTAAGGAATAATCATGTTTGGGTATTTTGGTAATAGAGCTATGAATGTTTAGAAGTTCTTATTGTTTTTATACTTAATTCATTTATCTATATTTTGGAGTATAATACGAAGTAAAAGAATTCTATTGCATAAACCATCACACAATAATAGACAGAGAATAAGTTGTTGTATGTTGTATGGAAATTGCGAAACACCGATACGCCAAAGGATGAATAGAATGAATCATTCTGAATGATTAGTGTTAAGAAAGCATTCGGCGCAACTCCTTGAATTTCCTCATAAAAATAAAGGTTGACAGTTTCGTGTCTTTGTAGGACATGTATTTCCTATTCTTCCACTGTATTCTCTCAATTTTTCTTCATTTACTCATGTCACTTCTCCACATTCTACGATCTGTACATATCTCAATCTTGTCTGTCAACACAGTGCGCTTGCGCACGCGCACGCTGCGCGCCCGGGGGTGTAATCTGCGACGTGTCGATTGTGTCACGTATTCACCAAGTATGTTTTATTGTTCGCTATTAATGTAAAAACGTTAAGTGGGAATAATAGTATTTGTTTTTGGAACAGGATTACATTGGTATTTTTATGTGACGTTGTTTTATTGTTGTTTTTTTCTAGTAGTATTGGATGTTTAACGAGCGATAATCGAAATAAGAGATCGAAATGAAATATTAAATTGTATGATTTCTGTTGACGGAAATTCGAAAGAAAGAAAGAATTTCGAAAGTATTTCAAGTCTATAGCGTTATGCTAGTTTGGTACACTAAAAGTTAGGATCCCTATAAAGCTGATGTCCGACAGGCAGCTATTAAAATGTATATTTTTTCGGTTACTAATAGTTTATTTCATAATTAGATTCGATAATCACTATATCCACTACTATTTACTTTTTTTATTGCTAAGGTCCGGCAAACGAGCAAAGAGGTCACCTGATCAAGATCAGGTAGATGGTATGGGATGGGGAGGAAAGGATAAAGAATGGGAAGAAGAAAGGGGTATTGGGAATCCGGCAATTTCAACATATGACAGCAAAGCTTTGTTTCACGTCGATTTCATGTGAGATAGTACCGCCCCGGGCAAGTCCTTTTCATGCTGAGTTACAGCTGCCAACAGCATGTCTTTACCTCTTCCAAGGTATAAAAGTGTTTCGAGTGTAGTGTGTATAGCATGTGCATGCGATAAGTCTGATCTCTTATACTGAGTTACAGCTGCCAACAGCTTGTCTACCACTTCCAAGATATAAAACTTTTCGAGTGTAGAATAGTGTAGTTTGGTGTGTATAGCAATGCACACACGCGAGTACAGTGTATCGTCGGTGCTTAGTACGCGGTGTAGCTCGGCTCGTGTCCCATCGGAGCCGCCGCTGTCGATGCTATCTCTGCCGCGAGGGATTCCACTGCACTCGCCACGTGGGATATTGGCTTCGTGTAGGATTTAAAGCTTTTCAGTCAAATGAAATGAAATGAAAATATTAATTGAATCCATAAAATGTCATACACTATTTAGATTCAGTCACTTTTTTCTCCACTACCACCCGGTTTACAAGGCTGTTTTCGCCAGAGAAGAACGGGCAAGAAACTCTAGCGTTGCCCTTTCCAAAATAAGTTTACAAAACAGTCATCATACAGGAGTTGAAATTCAGAGCAGTTCATAAGTTATCTATATATATAAAAATGAATGTTTATTTGTATGTCATCGATGAACTCAAAAACTACTGGACCGATTTGGCTTATTTTGGTCTTGAAATATACGTGAAAGTCCTGGGAAGGTTCCAGGAGTGAGAAAAGTTGGAAAATTTCTAAGGAATATACTAAAAACCTTTTTTTTGGGTATCGTTCAAGCGTGATGCGTCCAGCCAATATAGGATGATCTTTGTTTATTTGACGGGAGACGTAAAAGACGGTCTAGCTTCAACTACCATCCAACGTAAAATGATCTATCTTTCCATTGTCTTTCATTGACGGCAGACGAAATAGAACAAAATTCAAAAAATGTGTACATCGTGTATATAATATTATCTAGATACGGCATCTTGCGCGTAATTTTGTTAAATGTAAAATAAAACGATGTCCATATCTACCAAAATAGCCCATTGTTTTTTGAGATTATTACAACAGTTTTAAACAAGGTATACTCTATCGAAGCGTTTTGCCGGAGTACACCAAAATATATCTAATTATAATTTTTCGATTTCATAAAAGACATTGTTTTTTGAATCAACACTTTTAGATGCGCTGGGGGACAAATTTAAATTCCGCATTAGTATTATTTTCAGACTCAAGAATAAAAAAAATATTGCTACGTTGATGCCGTATCTAGACATTATAATGAAACGATATGCAGTTTTATATTTTTAAATATTTGTTTTATTACTTACGTCACCTGGTAAGGCAGTATGAAGGTTTTATTAATTTGTATATGGTAACGTACTAGACGCGACTGCCAATAAGTTTACGATGGTCACGGGTTCAAATTCCAGGGCACACCTCTGACTTTTCGGATTAATTTCTACGTCAAATAAAATCCGCCAACCCGCACTAAGCCAGCGAGGTGGACTATATCTTCTTCTATAATATAAAAATGAATCGCAAAATGTGTTGGTAAGCGCATAACTCAACAACGCCTGGACCAATTTGGCCAAATCTTTTTTAAATATTTTTTTACTTTATTACTAACAAAAAGTAATGGCGTGCAATATTATTTGGAAAAAAGCATTTTGGTGCTGAAATAAGGGAAGGAATATTGGATGGAGGCTAAAGTTTTTAAATGTCAAAATTTCATAAGGCAATCTTTATATGTACATGTGTATATGGAGAGACGGGATATAATAGAGTGGAAGGTACGGGAGAGGGCTGGGATAGCTGACAGATTTGATAGGACGAAATGTAAATGCACGTTATAAGACGGGATGGGTAATAAAGAGAAAGGACGGGACGGATCGGGAAGAGACTGAACAGACGGATGAGACGGGATTGAGCCGGACAGCAGGACAGCTACGTCAAGTTTCGGTATACAAGAGTTTAAACGAAAAATAACATGTATTTGGTGTGGAATGGAATCAAAAAATATATGCACCCAGACGAAGCTGGGCCGGGCCGCTAGTTCATAATAATAATTATATTGTACGGCTGAGTTAAGTGTGGTCGCCCAGACCGCGGAATCGGTATACACTGTTCAGCAAAAGCAATGAAAGGCAATAAAATAAAAAACACAAATGTGAGAATGTGGCTGCCTGGGTCTCATGTCTATTTCTCCCGCCAAGCAGCAGTTTTAATGTATTGTTGTGTTTCGGATTTAAAGACACTGTAGGAAGCGTAACTACTGGACATATTGAGACTTTACATCGTTGGTGTGCCTATTTCAAAAAACATAAATAACAATAAATTATGTCTCAGGATGGCGAGCGCAATGGAATGCTAAACATTGATTTGTAATTAAAGGTGTTGTTGGTTTCGTTACGGTTCATGAGCGGTCGTATCGCTTACCATCAGGCGAACGGTATGCTCATCTCGCCAATCATAGCAATAAAAAAAATTACACATTAAAATGAAACAATTTTTTACTGTATTCGTCCGCCATAACATTCGTAAATAATAGTTTTATTTCAATATTTTCAGGCTGAAAGGCTCACCAGACGGGAATGATACTGCAATTCATTTAAGCATTTGGATCGTAGATGCGTTGCAGATCCGTCATTATGGGAGGAGAAAGATAAAAGAAAGAACGGACGAGGACGTACTAGGCATCGGGCTTCATCGTTTACTAAACAATACAGCAGAGCAATGTTATTTCCATGAAACTATAGAACTGATTCACCATGTACAATATAAAACAAACTTGAAGTTACAGCTTTGTCATTGTATTGCGTTCGTAAATGAGATTGTTGGAACCCTGTGTGAATATCCACAGGCCACAGCACCAGTGAACTGGGCATTGCATTGCTAAATTAAGGAATAACCTAATTTTTTTATAGATTACCCCTCATACCGTACCGCAGTTATGGTTGATTAGTCTTATGTCAATAGCAGAGTAGTTAGTGATATTACCTTCTCTACATTAAATAATTATGTTCCTTTTTACCTGACTTCAAAAAAAACGAGGAGGATCTCAATTCGACTGTATGTCCCTTTTCTTTGATAAAAAAAGATAAAATTATTAAAAAAGATATCTAACAAAGCTTAAATGAAACCCCAGGCCAATCCACCTCACTACGAGTATAGGTTAGGCGAAAGTCGTGAATTTATTTCGCGAAATTGTTTATAGGGGCCGCGTGGTGGCGCTGTTGCGCTGAAACAGGGGACATTATTCAGGCTCGAGATACGTCCGCTCCCAACAGTCACGCTTTTCGGCCCAGTCCAATCTGCATATTCAATGCATCGCTTCATGTGTCGCTTTGTGCTTAATTCTTGTGGATTGGTTTGCAAGTGGTGATTTTTGTATGTGTTTTACTTATTTTCTGACAGTTGGATTTTATCGGGTATACATTTTGCAGTTATCACTATTAATAAGAGTCTAAAGAGTAAGGATTCTCAATTTAGGTTTATCTAATGCTGCCAAAATTAATTAAAATTTGTTGAGAAAAAAGTAGCTTTCGTGTGAAAGTGAACGAATATTTTGAGTACATTCTCACAAAATGCCCAATTTTGTATATCTAGTGATTTTTAAAAGATTATTTTTAAGCAGAAGATATGAAGGGGACTATGCGAAAATGAATGACTTCATCAGCAAATACGCAGTTTTTAGATAGATAGTGACCATTTACTGCCCATACTTATGATTCGTTTTGGATGTATAGATGGTATATAGCTTATACTTTCTCTTTAATTTTGTTTTACTTTGTAATCGAACTATAGAATCTGATTATAGCCAACATGTTCCAACTACCAACTACTAGTACCAATAAAATGTACCAACAATTTATATAAAGAGATTTTGTTAAAGTTCACCTTTAGGTCACAAGCCGCTCGCGTTTCCCGCCTAATTAACGAGCCCGTTCAAATATCAAAGAACGTTTACCCTAACTTTCGAAAAACTTTCTTTTTTCAATTTTCTAAAATAGAACTGTAATACGAATTGATAACTTCGTGTTTATTCGTGTAAAATCGGAAAAGGGCACTAATGCGAATTGATAGCTTCATTAACACTCGTGAAACTCCGGAATGCATCGGTTGTAAAAATAAAGATTAGGCACGGAGCGCATATTTGTTTTTGGAACTGTGAAAAATTGCGTTTTTTGATGGTTTGCGGTAGGACTAAGTAATACTAATGTTTGGCATTACGTATGACTGAATTTAGACGCAGCTGCCGCACGTGATTTCGATTTGAGAAAATAAAGCAATTTAAAAACGCATCACCAGAACAAATTGGTTTTAAAAAGTGAATGGATTATGAAGTGCAGCGAACATTAGCGAGAATGCTTTTTGTTAATGACTTTTGTGTAAGAGATGTAAAATGGTGGATCACTAAGTTTGGTGCGATTAGAAAGGAGTCGAACGGTTTAATAACGCAGACAGGAAGTGTTTGAATACATTTAGTTTCCTACATTTTGATAGTTAATTGTAACTGATTCTATTTTTTATTGCAATTCGAGAAAATTATTGCTCTGACCGACATAGTGTGATAGAAAATTGCTGCAACAGGTAACGAAAGATTTCACAGGAGAATTTCTTAGAATATTTCGCAAAAAAAATGCATCGAGTATTGTATTTTTTAAGGACTTTTTCTCGTCTGAATGTTGTGAGACCAATAAATTTCTCCTAGTTTCTTCTAACAACGACGCAAAAATCACCATGTCAATGTGGGGTCAGTAAAATTTATGGCTGATAGAAGTAACCAATTCCTATAGATTTTTTTTACATTTATCAATACCCACAAAAATCCCAATATACCAAATTAGCAACACTTCCTATTCAATAAAACTTAATTCCAATTATATTGTATTTCAATATTCTGATTGTAATTAATTAATACGAATTAAGGAAAACACTTAATTACGGAAATCTACATATATACAGACTACAAATCAAAGACAAATGACACATTATTTTATCCATAGACCTGAAAACGGGGAAAAGTGTAGACCTATATTGTACAGCCATATATTAACACAACTATCTAAAACAGCACTTCCTAGTCGATAAAACTTAATTCCCTTTAACAGCTTTCAACAAAAGAAAAAAGAGGTTAACAGTCCATGGAACTAGGCCGGGAACGTGCAAGCCATTACGTCAATAGTGTTGTGTCCAATATTTCGCGTCACACCCGCGACACACCCTAACCATTGCACAGAAGTTAATTAGGAATCCAGTTGTTTATTAGGACAGTTGTGTCAACAGGCTGTACGATCGTGTAGTTTTCACGTTATTTATGTATTAGTGTAGCATGGGTTGAGTTTAGGGTTCGATTTACGGGTAGAGTAATTTTATGTCAGTGACTATTTCTTTTTTTTGCGTGGTGGACTATATAGCCTAACTACTCTTAATAGTTCTATCGGTTGTAGAGAAGGCCAGTGCTCTGTAGTGGAACGTATATGGGCTGATACAGGATAAAGTGGTTTTTAATCGATTTGAAAAATTCTGAGCTGTTATAATATTATTCGTAGGATAGGTATAAATGTTATTTTTAGCAAGCCTAGTAATGTTGAGGTAAGTGTACAGTTTTCCAAATTCTTGAAATGTACATACGTTGTATGGATGTCGTATGAATCGTTGTTTTTTGTTGGTTTAATGAATTACTCAATTTGAATTTCGCATTTCCAAGACTAGTTATGTACATTATTTTTTTTAATTTTATTGCATCAAATTGCGAGACAAGCATGCCGTTCGCCTGATGGTAAGCGATGCGACCGCTCATGAACAGTAGCAAAACCAAACAACACCTTGATTTACAAAGTAATGCTTGACATTCCACTGCGCTCGCCATCCTGAGACTTAAACTACTGTTTGACGGGAGAAATAGACATTGCAATGGTACCCATTCAGGCAGCCTCTCACATATGAGAGATCTACCACCAGTAATATGCGCTTTTTACATAACCATACCTAGCACCCGCTCTAATCTATAACCGATACGTTGGCCTATACAAAACACATTAAAGTTTTAGAATACATGATATATATTTTTTCTAGCTTCTTCTCCCCTGAACAACATCATCACAGCTCTAAATTTCAGTTGCTTTTTGTATGTAGAAGTCCCCTCGCAATGAGTGATGTGGCCCATCGGCTAATAATAAAGGCGGCGACAGGCGACATGTGTTCCCTCCGTGACGTACGCCACACCTAATTATGAAGGGAAATCCTCCGTCTAATAGGGGATGCAAAAAAAATCTAACACTAGTGATTCCGCCTGGTAGAGATCGGGTGATATTGAGATCTATATTTCATTTTCACGTAATTATAATATTTTTAAAATATCTTCTTCGCCACAAAGTAGGGTAAGTAGTTATTTTAAAGTAATTGTACTAAAATACTTTTAAAATGCATTATTATATAAATTAGGTTCAACGAGACGCAGATTTGATCCCGCTGTCGCGAAAAGAGTGTTCATTTGAAATCTCGCTGTTGTGAGACCAATAAGATCTGTTAGCGTAAGTAATTAGAGCAAGTACATGACGAGTTGTGCATTTCTTGTTCTTGTGTTATTAACGGATCACACGTGACATGTTTACGGTGGTTGCGGGTTCAAATCCCAGTCCCCATATCTGAGTTTTCGGAGTTTTATATACATTGATAGTTAATCACCACGCATTGTAATATTGTGAGGAAACCTGCATACCATATACATGTTATGTAAAGTTTGCCAACCTGCACTAGGCCAGCGTTGTGGCCTAACCCAGTGGAATGTATATGGGCTGATACAGATTTCTTGTTGATCTGTCGTATATACAAGCAACTAGAACATTTCCTTTGTATCATAAAGTATTTATTAGGAAAAAAAACATTCGAAGTTCTCTTAATTGATGAAAGTGTATTATATATAGTTCACGAATAGAAGGAGGCATCATTTCGCGTTTAATAGCTCCTTACCTCAAAGGGACACTAAAATTAATTTACGAACACTGCCTTCTCCTAGCAACAAATAACCATATTAGAATAATTCAAAATCATTACAATCGATATACAGAATTGAGTAGAACAATAGTTCTAGTGCTGTGCATCGTGGCACGACGTAAGGGCATGCGCGCACGGTCGTGTGCCACGTGCGTGTGTCGCGTGCCTTATTGCGTCGTGACGTATTATCCCGCCCCGCCGCCCGCGCCGGCGGTGCACCCCCGCACACCTTACCAATGCTTTTATTTAAATTAAGAACGTGGTGGTTTCCATTGTCTATTTTTTTTTTATTAATTGATGAAGAAGTGATTTGGGACGTGAGGATTTGATTCGATATTCAAATAATGAACTTTATATGCTTTTTTAAATGGAATGAAATTTAATATCTATGGTAGTTATTAATTTACCTTATAGCTGTAAGTCTGGTCGGCAAACTCTTGCCATCGTATGTGTTATTTAAACTACCCAGGACAATGCAATGCAATTTACGAATACCATTGTATACTTTTGAATTTCTTTAATTTTAATCAACAGCAGATTTAACATTTAAATTTTACATACAATAGTATTTTTATATGGTTTTTCGAGCCAGATATTTTATTTCGCGCCGCATGTAAACAGTGCTTGTGACATGAGAGCATCGTGTGTCGGGCACGCGTCGTCTACACTCTTGGACCTGCTCCACCTTAATTATCCGATTAGTGCATAATTTACCGGTAATTTACCTTATATGTATATATATATATATATATATATATATATATATATATACCGGGTATCTCAAGACTGCTACCGAAAACGAAGCCGGATGGTAGTTTTAGTGACTAGTGACAAACACATTGCGACTAAAAATTTCGCAAAGAAACGCGACAATTATTTTTATGATTTATTAAATATCGACATTTTTGGGTGGTAAATCCATAGTTTTTGCTAAAATAATAATTTAAACACTTTTATACCTTAGATTATTTATAAATAAAAGGGTATACACTATTATTTTAGGAAAAAATGTATTTACCACCCAAATATGGTCATAGGAAAATATTAACAAAAAAAAATTGTCGCTTTTTTTTGCAACTTTTTCTGTTGCATTGTGTCTGAAGTCGCTTAAACTACCACCCGACTTCGTTTTCGGTAGCAGTCTTTATATGCCCTGTATATACCGGGTATCTCAAGACTGCTACCGAAAACGAAGCCGGGTGGTAGTTTTAGTGGCTACAAACACAATGCAATTAAAAATTTCGTCTAGAAACGCGACAATTCTTTTTATGATTTTTTAAATATTGTCATTTTTGGGTGGTAAATCCATAGTTTTTGCTAAAATAATAATTTAAACTCTTTTATACCTTAGAGTATTTATAAATAAAAGGGTATATACTATTATTTTAGGAAAAAATGTATTTACCACCCAAATATGGCCATAGGAAAAAAATAACAAAAAAAAAATTGTCGCTTTTTTTTTGCAACATTTTCTGTTGCATTGTGTCTGAAGTCGCTTAAACTACCACCCGGCTTCGTTTTCGGTAGCAGTCTTGATATACCCTGTATATACCGGGTATCTCAAGACTGCTACCGAAAACGAAGCCGGGTGGTAGTTTTAGTGGCTACAAACACAATGCAATTAAAAATTTCGCCTAGAAACGCGTCAATTTTTTTTTATGATTTTTTAAATATCGTCATTTTTGGGTGGTAAATCCATAGTTTTTGCTAAAATAATAATTTAAACTCTTTTATACCTTAGAGTATTTATAAATAAAAGGGTATATACTATTATTTTAGGAAAAAATGTATTTACCACCCAAATGTGGCCATAGGAAAAAAAATAACAAAAAAAAAATTGTTGCTTTTTTTTGCAACATTTTCTGTTGCATTGTGTCTGAAGTCGCTTAAACTACCACCCGGCTTCGTTTTCGGTAGCAGTCTTGATATACCCTGTATATTATATTATATTATTTTTGCAATGAATGGCGAGATGAGCCAAATCAAACACTAAATTACAAAGAAATGATGGCATTCCATTGTGCTCGCCATCCTGAGACATGTGATGTTATGGCAAGTAGTTACTCTGGCTAGAATGTCTTGACGCGACCAAATTAAACACCAAATCAAAAAGTAATGCTTGGCATTCCATAGCGCACGCTATCCTGAGACATGAGATGTTGTCTTAATATGTCAAGTAGTTATCCTGGCTACAATGTCCTGACGCAACGCAAATGGCGACGCTGAATGGCGATTTGACGCCGACACTCCTTGGACCTACTCCAGACTAATTAGCCGATTACTTCTATGTTCCGATTACGGTATATGTTCATATATAATATATATAAATATATGAACATATATCGTAATCTGTATCAGCCCATATACGTCCCACTGCAGGGCACGGGCCTACTCTACAATCGAGAGTACGATTGAGAGTGGTTAGGCCATATAGTCCACCACGCTGGCCTAGTGCGGGTTGGCGGACTTACATACCATAGAAATTCTTATAAATCGCTATGGTATGTAGGTTTCCTCACGATGTTTTCCTTCACCGTTTTAGTGCGTGGTGATTGACTATCAATACACACATGACTCCGAAAAGTCAGAGGTGTGCCCTGGGATTCGAACCCGCGACCACCGTGAACATGTTGGCAGCCGCGTCTAGTCCGTTTACCAACAGGCCACCACGCACTTATCACTATATCGTAATATGTTCATATATTTATATATAACTCATTAGCTCATGGGAACGGAGGTTAACCGTCTAAATAGTACACTTTTCCTCACATAGTAACTGTTAATGCTTTGATGATAAACACACTGAAAGTTTAAGATCATTTGTGACAAGCGGATTAGGTTAAGCTGGCAATTTACGATTCGAAGGAGATTCGGATTATATTTTGGATTTACATGTTTTCATCACTAATCTATTGTAAGAATTGAGATATTATATCAGAGGGGACACTGCAAAAAATGTTTTTAACAAAAAACAACAGTACCGTTCCACTCCTTCTATTTCTATCTCTGTCACGCCTACCCAAGTAACAACATCTTCGCTCTCGCTTCACTGAGTTCTTGTACCAGTACAATGCGCAGAGATTTTGTTCACGATGTCCGCTCTAGTAGCTCTGTAGATTGTAAGCCACAAGTCCTGGCGGGAATTTTACGATGCTTTTTAATGCATTAAACAATTTAAAACACATCAAAGGAAGCTTCCCTGATGAACATAGGTTTCTTCAATGATTTCCACAGTGACATGTTGGATGTAGCCTGTATCCAGCGACGTCCCGTGACCATTACCAGGTCGTCTGACAACGTTGTGGCTGGATGTCCTATGCTGCGCTAATATGCTGACCTAATGTTCCCGCTACATTGCCTCCATTCGAGAACTTTTTGGCCCCATCGGCTCTCAGTTCTTTACGCTATATGCCCACCCATTGCCACTTCAACATGCTAATCCGCTGGGCTATGTCGGCTACTTTAGTTTTCACATGGATCTCCTCATTTCTGATAGCTTACATATTAAGTAATTATCATAAAAGTTTATAAACTATATAATAATGCAACTTGTTAAAATTAAATTCTCAACTAACAGTATGCGAAGTACACTAATAGAATAAGTTTGTATAGTTGAGGGTAATGTGTGAATTACCGTCGAGTACATACCGTCCCGAAAGCACCGCACTCCGAAATAATATACATTATAACCTTAGTGTAAGTTGTAACGAGTGTCACACTTCGCTACCTTTGTGTAATTATGTAGGCACGACACCAAACTATCGACATAATTAGTTTTGATAGCCTCTCTGGCGTAGTTGGTAAGACGTTGGTTGTGAAACGAGAGGCCGCGGGTTTGATCCCCGCACTGCACCGAGCACCGAGACAAATGTTGTGAGCATACAGTCTTTCGTAGTTGCTAGTCACTACACAAGACTCGATCTTAATCTGGGTCAAGACTATGTATGTGACTGTTTTTATTTTATTTGAAAATTTTACATGATCCACCAACCGATGATAGGGACTTTCCCGCCACTGCGATTTCTGTCAGCCAGAATCAACAGTGGCACACGAAGAATTGACACCGAGCTTTGGAGTATACTATGAAGTTCAGATCAAATTATATTGTTTCATTGGTTGACTCATCTACATCGAACAAGTAAAAAGCAGACAATAACAAAAGAATGAATAATAAATAAATTAGGTTGTGTGATGGGTGTACTTATTTCTGTATCAGCCCATATACGTCCCACTGCAGGGCACGGGCCTACTCTACAATCGAGAATACGATTGAGAGTGGTTAGGCCATATAGTCCACCACGCTGGCCTAGTGCGGGTTGGCGGACTTACATACCATAGAAATTCTTATGAATCCCTATGATATGCAGGTTTCCTCACGATGTTTTCCTTCACCGTTTTAGTGCGTGGTGATTGACTATCAATACACACATGACTCCGAAAAGTCAGAGGTGTGCCCTGGGATTCGAACCCGCGACCACCGTGAAAATGTTGGCAGTCGCATCTAGTCCGTTTACCAACAGGCCACCACGCACTACGTACTTATTTAAACTAAGTTTTTATTCATTTTAGACCCTACTGTTACAAGTTTCTTATTGTTTCTGATGTCCATGACCATTGACCCAAGACTTGGTAACTTTCTGAGAAGTCAGGACTACATGTGTGACTGTAGGGTGTATTTATTTATTAAAGGATAAGTTTGCGTATTTGTTGATCTGTCGGTAGAATACCTTCATACGTGATGGCGGAAAGCCAGTCTTAGTGACTAATGTACGCAACAAATTAGCAATCTCAAGTGTTGGAATCAATCACACCGCACTTTAATGATGAAAGGAAAACATTATGAGAAAACCTGCATACCATAGCGATTTGTAAAACTTCTATGGTATGTAAAATACGCTAACCTGCACTAGGCCAAAGTGGTGGACTATATGGCCTAAATCCTCTTAATCGTAAGGTCCAGGCCCTGAGTGAGGTACAGATTCTTAGAATCCATATTATGTGGTTGGCATATAGTTCATCGCTTTCGTTGACGAAATCAACATTATCAGAATATATTGACGCGAATTTATTTCCGAAAACTTCAATATTAAATCTTCTGTCCATTTTCCTGTTTACCCAGCCGCTACCTGTCTGTTAATCAGAAAAGTAGTAAAATATATTTTGGAGAGTTCAATACGCTCCAAGTTTACAGATATGATAAACACTATCGAAAATTAATAATAAATAAATTTATTTCTGCGAATATGAATGCATTGCATTCATTGTAAGAAATATAAATTCGCCCGTCTTGCGATAAACTACTTTCCTTGATTAGGGATTAAAACTGTTTTTATGTTGCACTACAGACACGAATACAATATTCAATATCTGTTCTGAGATCATTGTATACAATGAAATAAATTATTATAGAATATTCAAGCCATCAAAGCGTGGGAGCGGCAGAAAATACGATGTAAAAAATGACAACTATAAATTTTATTCGTCCTTTCAGCAAAGGCAATGAACAAAGCCTAGTATTTTATAGCGAAAAGTCTTTACATAATTACACGTTTTGTTGAACGCGATAAATTTTAAAACAATCATAAAACAAAGAAATTTTAATAACGTTCATAAATTATAATAAAATACTATAAGAACGTATTACTTTCTACAACATAGTTCATTCACATAAAACCATAGCAAGTCAATCAACGACACTAAACCTAAGCATTTTTATATCGAAAAATCTCATTGTTATTCATAGATTTCTTTCATCGACATTTATATCGACATCGGTAATCACTAGTGGGGTCGTTAGAACTATACAGTGAGTCCTTGGCCTTATAATTAGGGGCATAGTGAGACGCGGCCATTAGTCGTGTGTTACCGGCCTAATGCTCGCGCTGACGTGTTATGGCTTTATGTTACGAACTAATTAGACTTTGTCTGGGAAATTGAATTATATTTTTTTCTGGTTTATTTGAAATGGCTCGGGGTTAGCGCGCTGTGAGCCCTGGTTTTAATTAAGCTTGGATTGTGTTTGAGATAAAGTTGCTAAGGCCTTCTGACGATAATGTTTTCCGAAGGGAGAAAAATATTGAAGGCTGCAACTTTATTAGGACTTCATTAAGTCCTTGTGATTCTCATATGTACCGTGAATACATAAATATCTAATTTCACGCCCATGTCCCCGTTGAGTTGAGTTCGACTTCGGTTCAGTCCCACAATGACGGGTGAACCTTCTGCCACGTTGGCTTTAAGTTCAAGTGGTGCCGATGTTTCGATTTGTAAAATAATAAATAACACCCAACAGTCACATACATAGTCCTGACCCCACACTAAGATCGGGTTTTGTGTCGCGGGTATCAGGAACTACGAGATACTTAACGGTCTCACAAACACCTAGACCCAAAAGAAATACACAGTCTGGTCATAAGTATTGTCACACAGTAAGCACTTTTCTTTTAGAATGCTATTCGAATTCGAATTTCGAATTGTTCATGAAAATTAAAATGTATACTTTTTAGAATTTTACTCATTTTTAAATATGGAGTGGACGCTTAAAGAAGACCGTGTTGCAGTTATTGCGTTACATCGTTGCGGTTACGCGCCAATTCAAATTTTTGACTTACTGTAAATTTGAATATAACCAAAAGATTCGTTTATCGTACCATCCAACGATACAATGAAGACTCTAGTGTGATAGGTCAAGAAGTGGTCGCCCTCGGTCTGTTAGGACTCCAGCAGTGATAAAAGTTGTGAAGGCGCGAATTCAAAGAAATACCAAACGTAAGCAGAAACTGTTGGCCCTTCAGATGGGGTTAAGCAGAACCACAGTGAAAAGGGTGTTAAATGAAAACTTAGGGCTTCGGGCATATCGAAGAAAAACAGGACATCGTTTGAATGCTCGTCTAATGGACCTGAGACTGAGATGCCGCGCTTTGTTGAAGCGGCACGCGGGAAAAAAATATCGGGAAATTATTTTTTCAGATGAATTAAAATTAAAATTAAAATATGCTTTATTGTACACCAAGATAACATACAATTTACAGAATAATCACACAAAAAATATGTACAATGGGCGGCCTTATCACTAATAGTGATTTCTACCAGGCAACCTTTGGATGGACAGGAATTATAAGAATAACTTTCGGTGTGCAGTAAAAGCATAAAAACGATAAAATAGAATAAAATTGTACAACAAATAAATATAATATAGTACTATATTGTATGAACATACCACAAATATATAATGTACACGCAGTACGCATATTATACACATATAATGGTATTATATATAAATAAATACATACATATTCATATACATACGAACATACATAAATACATAACATATAAACAACGACAGGTAATCTAATGAGCTAACGACAGATAATGACATTTAATCAGTTTTTTAAAAGAACCTATGGTCTGTGCACATCGTATTTGAAAGGGAAGGGCATTCCATAATCTAACAGCCTGCACTGTAAAAGATTTGTCCAAGAAATTAGTGGTATGCTTCGGAGTACGAAGCTTTAAATTCTCCGAGAAATATTTATTACCGTAGAAGAGAGCTACAACAAACAAAATGATAAGGTGAACGCACACAGTAGTGAAGAAGCGAGCAACCGTATTCCGCGTGTCCAACGAGGTCATTTTCCATCCTCGCTCATGGTATGGTTGGGAGTTTCTTATTGGGGCTTAACAAAGGTACATTTTTGTGAGAAAGGTGTAAAAACGAATGCAGTTGTGTATCAAAATACAGTTCTGACGAACCTTGTGGAACCTGTTTCTCATACCATGTTCAATAACAGGCACTGGGTATTCCAACAAGATTCGGCGCCAGCTCATAGAGCGAAGAGCACACAAGACTGACTGGCGTGAAATCGACTTCATCCGGCACGAAGACTGGCCCTCCGCCAGTCCAGATTTGAATCCGTTAGATTACAAGATATGGCAACACTTGGAGGAAAAGGCGTACTCAAAGCCTCATCCCAATTTGGAGTCACTCAAGACATCCTTGATTAAGGCAGCCGCCGATATTGACATGGACCTCGTTCGTGCTGCGATAGACAACTGGCCGCGCAGATTGAAGGCCTGTATTCAAAATCACGGAGGTCATTTTGAATAAACTTTAGTGTCATAAGAATCTATGATTTGTTAAGTTCATTTTGGTATATAAATAGTTACATAATGAATAAACTTGTTACACTCACACTCCACAGCCTTAGCGAGCGACCAAAAAGCACGACTCCCAGAGGGATAGGGAGTCGCTCGCCAATTCTGCGGATGTGCTCCGCCTTGGCCTTAGCTAAGGCTCTCTTGTTGGATCTAGAGGCGGCGTTGATTTTCCGTTTCTCCTCCTTTGAATTTGGATCCCGACGCCTCCTTGCGTCTTGCCACACCGTGTATGCGGTCTGTTTTAGGCGCGCAGCAACAGCACAGGCACTATTGTACCAAGGCCGGCTGCGACGCCCTGCGGGTATTTTCGAGCTGCGTATGAAAGTTTCCATACCCAAGCTAATCGTATCCGCGACGCAGTCCGGGTGGGTCGTCAGCAGAAGATCCAACAAAGAGGGCTCATGGCTTTCAACGTCTGGAACACGGGTGGGCTGTGTTACCAGCTGCGAGAGACCATAAGCCAAGACCATCTCATATACAGCCCGACCGGGGAGATCAGTGGTCTTGGATCCCAACCACTCTTTGTGATGAGCGTTGAAATCACCGAGGACCACCACCTCCGCGGAAGGGAACTGCTCGAGAATCTGGTCAGTCCCCACTTGGACGCTCTCAAATATTTGAGTAGATCCCGTATCACTGGCGTGGGACCTGTACAGGCATGCGTAGACTCGGGTCCTGCCCCTGAATTCTACTCGTAGCCACAATAAAGGTCCTGACGCTCGAGGCCCCGAAAGCGGTGACAACAGATATCACCCCTGACGAAGACGCACATATTAAACATGTGACAGAATTTATGATCTGACTAGGTATTTTTGGGCCGCACAAAAATTTCTCTCGGTGCGGGGATCGAACCCAAGGCTTCTCGTTCCACAGGCGGCGTCTAAACCACTACGCCACGGAAGCTGTCAAAATATACCAATACTTTGATATTTTAATTTTGGAAATAAAATTATAAAACACGTTGCAAAAGCAAATCGGAAAATTGAACACTCGTTATTTGAATGTCGCACCCGGATACAAAGGTAGTATGCAGATGGCCGGCATTGCGATTACAATGTGCAACATAACTAATCGCAAAATACAATGTGCGGGTGCATATTGCGTTTAACGCAACTGTACGGAAGTGCACCTTTTGGCAACGCAACAGTATGACACAATATGGGACAAATGGCACGAGCTGTATTGTTTTTTTTTGCCTGGAAGTGTAAAGGGTTTTGGCATGTTTGCTCGGGGTTCGGTCATTTCAGGAAAAGGTTGATTGATGTTGGTGTAAAATAAATCGGTTCAGATTAGGTTGTTTCGATTTGCGTGTCGAGCACACTTCGCTTACTTTTATAAAAAAGGTATATAAATTTACTGTTTTTTTCTTCTTTTTTTTTATTCTGGCCCGCTATAGTGGCCACATGCACCTAATGGCGAGCGCAAATGCCGCCCAGGCAGAGTATCCATTGGAATCAGATGGCAGTCCCATGCCAATAGACACAATTATGCCAGCCTGCTAAGATGCCTCTTCCCACTACGGCGGAAGGATCCAGGATTATAGGAAGGAGGGAACACGTGAGACGGCAAACAATTCCACAGCATCGTTAAAATGGGTGATAATTCTAAAGATATTATAATGGTATATAAGTTTACTTAAGACGATTTTCTTCAGCGTTAAAATACATGGTAATTTGACGTTGAATGGTTCTCCAAATCGCGTTAGATCATGATTTATCATCCAATACAGATATAGACAGACAACGATTTGTTTATAAACATTAATATAGTAACAAGTAAACAATACGTGAACAGTTTGTATGCATATTGCATAGTCGCTAGCGACCGGAAACGCAAGTATGCAAACGCATGTCGTTTCTACAAGCTCATTTCAATTACTCGGTTATTATGTCGTGTTGTTTAGCACATAACTGGGGTAGAGTGGGTTCGAATTATTGTGGACAGATTTATAAAGTTTTGTGGTAATTGAATTGCATGTGTTAAGTTAGGTATAGTAAAAAAATGGAAGCATTGGAAATTAAACATGTTTTAATTTAAAATCTTGCAGAAATAAATCGCACGCTGCATAATTAATATTAATCTAGACTATTGAGTACGTCTGACGTCAGGCGAATGTCGCTAACTTCTCAGGAAAAATATCTTCTTCCGTCCTATTGAATTTCATCCCATAAGACTTTATGACGTTTCCATAACTATTCCTAAACAAAATGTCGACATAAAATAAATAAAAGTAACTCCAACAAATGTATCGATTCCATTCCTCACGCTTGCAGCAAATATCAATAAAATTGCAAACCGATGTCCAATTGCTATTAAATAACAAATGAGCAACCCAAATACTATTGTATCGCCAACACCACAATAAAATTCATGGTACCCATTATCTATGGTGGCACATGTGACATTGTAATCGCGAGCGGAAGCGGCATATGTCGGCGGCCGTGGTAAAGGGTTGTCTTTGACGCCTCCTGCGCCGGCCCATTGTGATTGTCCAATTTGAAGAAAAAACGCAACCGACACGGCCCATAATAGATTATGTGGGGACGGATTCAGGGAGGTGTATGTTAAACTTAAGAAACTGCTGTTAATGGGTTCTGCCCGCAGTTGCCTGGCTCAGTTTAGATGTAAATTACGTGAAGACTTGTAATTGGCTTTCAAATTGCTACACAACATAATTATTTTAAAGCTGTTAGCCTGCCATGATAATAAATTAAAGTAAATCAATAAATATATGAAAGAGCTGCCAATATTTACGTAATGTACAGCTGTATAACACTGCTTACGCTCAAAAGGGTAGATATGGTACCAGTACCATCCCCAGTGCACCGAGACTATTCCCTAAATGTTATGTTTCACCTCATGCAAGCTGCTAATATATTAAACCAATGAAGTCATTTACTATCCTGTCGTCTAACCGTCGTTTAATGCCATATATGCCATTAACAATGCTGTTTTATGCCGAAGCTCTGCCTGGACGGCATAGCGCTTACCATTTAGTGCAGTAATTTTTTTTTTTTTTTTTTATTGCAGTGAATGGCGAGACGAGCAAGCCGTTCGCCTGATGGTAATCGATACGACCGCTCATAAACAGTAGCAACATTCCACTGCGCTCGCCATCCTGAGACATAAGATGTTAAGTCTCAATATGTCCAGTAGTTACTCTGGCTACAATGTCCTTCAATCCGAAACACAACAGTGCATTTAAGCAGTGTTGTTTGACGGGAGAAATAGACATTGCGGTGGTACCTACCCAGATGGCCTCTCACATATGAGAGACCTACCACCAGTACTTAGTAATTAGGTCGTGCTAGATGAGAAATAATATATAATTGGATAACTTGAATCCTAAGTCCGTCCACTGTACACCGGGACGCGTGGCGTGTGTCGTCCGCACGAGTTCGGCGGCACAAACGCGGCGGTGACGTCACGCACGTATATCGCCCGCTGTGACGCGCGTGCCACTACACACGACAAATGCACTGCAAGCAAGCTGTGACGACACACACTTTCAATTAGGAAAACTTTATTTTGGTGGTAGGTCTCTCATATGGAGCCGTGTGGGTAGGTTCCACCGCAATGTCTGTTTCTCCCGCCAAACAGCAGTGTAAATGCTGTTGTGTTTCCGATTCGAATATTGAGACTTAACATCTTATGTCTCAGGATGGCGATCGCAGTGGACTGCCAAACATTGCTTTGCAATTCAAGGTGTTTTTTTGGTTTACTACTATTCATGAGCGGACGTATCGCTTACCATCAGGCGAAGGGTATGTTCGTCTCGCCATTCACAGTCGGCTTCTAACTTAACTTCGCCACGGGGGCTGACAGATAACTCCATCTTTCATTATGTCGTCTACCATGCAATAATATATTAGCTTGTATAATATGGCCACTCATAAATACGTCCGAAAAACCCGAGAATTCCATTGAGTGAATTTAGGTTGAAGACCTTAGGAACTTAGGTTGAAGTGGTTCACCTTATAGGTCACTCTTGTAAGCAGTTTTATCATTTAAAGCATAGAGCTTTATTCATAGCGTATTTCTTCACTCTGAAAGCTCCTGATAATTGATTAAAAATCACGACTGAATCTAAAAACTCAGATAATGAGCGTCTTGTCGGTTCCAATCCGCGAACACTGTCTCGGCTTATCACGTCCATATTTAAGCCAACAGGTTATCATGCTCTGACTTAAACATTTTCTATATAAGTAGCACAAAAATATCTACTCCACTTTAGGAGCAATAATATGTTTAAATATACACGGTATATTAAGAACGGTACCGAAAACGAAACCGGGTGGTAGTTTTAGTGACTTCAGACACAATGTAACAAAATTTAGTGCAAAACATTGTGACGATATTTTTTTTTTCTTTTTTTTTTTTATCGTCGTATTAGGATGATTATATTAAATACATAGTTTTTCCTTAAATAATAGAGTACACCCTTTTATGTTTAAAGACGTTATGGTATGTAAGGCTTTCAATTATTATTTTAGCAGAAACTATGGATTAACCACACAAACACGACGATATTTAAAAAATAATAAAAAAAAATTGTCGCGTTTCTTAGCGAAATTTTTAGTTACATTGTGTTTGTAGTCACTAAAAGTACCAGCCGGCTTGATTTTCGGTAGCACTCTTGATATACTTGGTATGAAAATTTCTTAGGCATTAAATTTATTGTTAAAGCATTATTCATAGACAGTTTATAAAAGCTATTTTCGATATCGATTCTCTATTTCTTTCGAACGACTTTTGAATTCAGTTTGAGCCAAGAACAGAAAACATTCGATAGCTAAAACTATCTATGAATAAAGCCGTTTATAGTTATATTAAATATTTATAAACAAAAGGATTAAACACGCTACCAACAGCACAGGAAACTATTCTAGCCGCTACGCCATTTGTCCAATACCGACGGTTAGATCAAAGACACACATGTCAGTATGTGGAATAAACGCCATTTGAATTCAAAACAGTCTATTTCATAGATGCAAATAGCGAAGCAGTAAAACGCAGTGGAGTGTGCACTTAAACCCCTCTGTCGCAACCCTTCATCGTGGCCAAAGCACGTTCGTTACGATAAGGGTGACAAAGAAAAGATTCTGATCAACAAGTTGGTGGTTGAAGTTATGCAGGAAAGTGCCATTTTTGGTTTAGATTTTATACAAGATATATATCTTTTTATCATAATAATCTACACTGTTGATAGTGTATTGATAGTCAATCACCACGCATTAAAACGTTGAAGGAAAGCATCGTGAGGAAACCTGCATGCCATAGCGATTTATAAAATTTCTATGATAAGTAAGTCCACCAACCCGCACTAGGCTAGCGTGCTGGACTTTATGGCCTAACCACTCTCAATCGTACTCTCGATCGTAGAGGAGGCCCGTGCCCTGCAGTGGGACGTATATGGGCTGATAAAGAATAAAGCTGAAGACTTTGTTTGTTCCCTCTAATCTCAGGAACTTTTGGTTCGAATTGAATTATTTTTTTGTGTTGGATAGCTCATTTATCGAGGAATGCTATAAGATATACATCATCATGCTTTGACTTATAGGAGGGAAGCAGTAGTGAATAATTTCTAATAACCACGATACAAGGCTCGATATTAGTGTGGGGTCAGGACTATGTATATGACTGTTGGGTGTCCTTATTTATTTATAATATAGAGTGCATAGTCGTGATGGCTACCATTACATAAAATAAAAAAAAAGATATACACATTTTACTGCAAAATTGCACGCTGTGACATAACCCCATTCGTAGTCCATAATCATGACTGTAATTGGGTGTGCGACAGTCCACCCTACCGTATAAGACAATTTGCTGTAAAAAATGATGGCCGTTGGTAATGGTCAGATAACTTTATGATTCCTTAAAATGAGGGAAAGGGTTGGAATATAATTATATGGGTTATTGTAATACGGGTGATATTTTTAATGATCTTGTTTTTCTATATGTCAACGGAAATATTTGGTTGGGCTGCAATGCTTATTGGTTTTATGGTAGAGAGAATGGTACATCTTTTAGTCATTTATGACAGTTGAAATAAAACTATTATTTACGGATTTTATCCAGGATTTGGTTTATTTTTTACATTTTTTATCTTCCCGACATTTCGATTACTTTACAACTTTCGTGGTCACGGGGCGGACATGAACAGACACGGACTGTTAAAATTAATTAATTCTCGATAGAATCCGTCAATAATTAAATAGTGTTATTTCAATTTGTAACATTCGCATAAATCTAAGAAATAATAATAATAAGAATTATTTTTAAATAACAAGGGTAGTGCGAAAGGATTAGTATCTATCGGGCTATATTTTCCCCGTTAGACTGTTCTTGTTATTGTATTTTTCGAAACATTGGCCTTTCGTACAAACTTACGACTGCTATTAATAATTTACTATAGATTTATTTGTTCATTGTTTCCTAAATTAAATATATATATTAAAACTATAGGTAAATGAAAATTAATTTGCATTAAAATATTTACAAATCACTCTACCACTTTAGCTATCATTTTTTTTCTCAAGTAATTTTTGATGATTCTGTCTATTAGACACAAGATGGCGCTTGTAGTACTTTATATCACGTCGCATCGCTGTACGATCATTTGCAGTGACTGCACGTTTGTTCAACTTCACACAAAAAGTAATAGTAACACGATAAAAATACCAGCGTCAACAACTGTTTGATGTATAGTTTCGCCGTATGTGTGAGTCAGGGGAAGTACAAATATAATATAGGACGTAAATGCACCTCTATATACATACTTTGATAAATTTCAACTAGGCTCTACCATACATTATCATCATTTTTATAGATCTTACTGCTAAACATCCTTCAAGGATTATATTCAACTAAACTTTCTACAATAAAGTTGTACAGGCGGACTTAATGCCGTCGGCATTTTTACTAGTCAACCTTTAGGTGATGTAGAGATGAGATGAAAAGGGTGGATACGAAAAATTAAATTATATTAGGGAGGTATCGTCATAGGCCACCCCAAGGATAGTTTTGAGGAGATGTTTTTAATACGATACGATTGGCTGCCCGGTTGGCTCGGGATGACGATTCCACCCGTCATCAGCCTGTCATCAGACCACCAAAAAGGCTGATAATAATCGCCCTTGCAATTTTGTGAAAAAAATATATTTCCTTGCAAACCTGTTATAAAATGACTAATTCCTTGATTTGCTGTGGCAAGTCGTACCTGTATATTGCACAAGGCAATAAAAATTAAACTTACACGAAATATTGTGTACACTTTTAAGAAGTGTGATTCATTATCTTTTTGTTGCGTCTACGGAAAAAATATAAAGTGCAGTAAAAAATCTGGACATAAAGTTCAAGGTTTAGACTAACAACCTTTGCTTCACTTGGGAATACGTGAACTATGTTTCTGTGACCTGAGAAATAAGGGGAAATTCGAAATTCAAAAATTGTGTTTTTTTTTTCTCACCGAGTTAGTCTAGTTTTTTACGGATATGACTGTCAGACCAGAAATTGGCGATTTGATTTCTAGGGACATACCTTTGACTTATCGGAATATAAAATTAGCTCAATTAAAATTTTAAGAAAAATATTGTGTCTAACATCTCCACAATTGTTTAATCTTGTGTGAAGTTTACCTCTTCTTTATACATATACGTGACAGACTTACAGACTTGATCCTATATACTTGACGGCCTCGGTGGCGCAGTTGGTTAGATGCGGACACAAATGTTTGTGTGGCCCTCAGGTATTTTTCTCGGGTCTTGGTGGTTGTGAGACCTAAAACTCTCGTAGTTCCTGATACCCACGACAAAAGAGTAGATCTTAGTGTGGGGTCAAGACTATGTACGTGATTGTTGGATGTATTTATTTATCTGCACTATCCTAGTTTGGAGGATAAAAACCTGAAATGTAATCAATCGTAAAGAAGGCTTAGGTAATGGTTAGTAGGAGATTGTCCCGCCCTCACACCCACCACTGTAACTCCTGTGAGCCAGGATCAACAGTGGCACGCAAAGTAATGACACCGACACAATGAAGCTCGGCGAGTCTCCGGGAATGTCTAACTTGTCTTTAACCCGCAACGAAATTAATCAGAAAGTAAATGGTTAGTAGTGGGTAATTACTAAATAAATCCCATGTAACTTTTTTTTTTAATGCAGTGAATGGCGAGACGAGCATGCCGTTCGCCTGATGGTAAGCGATGCGACCGCTCATGAACAGTAGCAAAACCAAACAACACCTTGAATTGCAATCAAATTGAACAGCAATGCTTGGCATTTCACTGCTCTCGCCATCCTGAGACATAAGATGGTAAATATGTCCAGTAATTACTCTGGCTACAATGTCCTTCAATCCGAAACACAACAGTGCATTTAAACTGCTGTTTGACGGGAGAAATAGACATTGCGGTGGTACCCACCCAGGCCGCCTCTCACATATGAGAGACCTACCACCAGTAATAAGGTAAATAAGGTAGATCCGTAGGTATATTTTAAGAATAATATAGTTCTAGGTAATCTAGTGTTCAACTTGAAGGCCATTGGGGCTACTGAATAAAATAAATATAAGGCAGTAATAAAAAAAAAGCAGTAAATATAGCACGGATTGCAGGAAAAAACAAGGCGTGTGAAATATGAATAAAGCTTAAAGTTTTTGTACCGTCCAGATTTATAATGTTTATTGTTTTATTTTTGGTAGGTTTAAAAAAATTGACAATTTATAGTTGTGTAAGGCTTTGGTGTATTTATATACTTAGATATAAAATATGATATAAATATATTTTATTTAAGTAACTTACACAGCTTTAATTTTAAAAGCATTATGATTACTAAAAAGAAGTATAAAAGAATAAATTTATATTTTAGGAATAAAGGTTTAGATTGCTGTTTTCTTTACCATAAGTGCGTGGTGGCCTGTTGGTAAACGGACTAGACGCGGCACATATTCACGGTGGTCGCAGGTTCGAATCCCAGGGCACACCTCTGACTTTTCGGAGTCATGTGTGTATTGATAATCAATCACCACGAACTAAAACAGTGAAGGAAAACATCGTGAGGAAACCTGCATACCATAGCGATTTATAAGAATTCCTATGGTATGTAAGTCCGCCAACCCGCACTAGGCCAGCGTGGTGGACTATATGGCCTAACCACTCTCAATCGTATTCTCGATTGTAGAGTAGGCCCGTGCCCTGCAGTGGGACGTATATGGGTTGATACAAATTACCATAATTACTTTTAATCGCGTTAAGTATAGCTATAACTTATCAAAGATTGAGCAAGTCCTCTTTCACAAATAACTATCGTTTCGCATTTTTATTTAAAAGCAAAAGATGAGTTCATTGGAAGCCGATGACATTTTGTACTTATAATCTTAAATCAAACAGGTGAGCTTTATAACGCTACATTTATCTATTTCTGTTATCATTCGGTGACAGATAAAAAAATTCGACTCTTATGACGGCTCGCACTTGGCCTCTTTCACAAAAATACAGATAAAATATGTTACAGAAAAAACCCTTATCATTCACACAAGATATTCGTGTAATTAAACAGTGGCGATATTCACCGGAAGTGATAAGAATACCGGATGCGCTCGCCACGCCCCCTGCCGTGATGCGGCGGATTCAAAATTCGTTGCAAGTTTTTAATTTCTCGAAGGAGGTTTTGATCTGATATAAAACCTCTAATTAAACGGCTCGTTCGTGTTTATGACACTTAATTGAGTTTTAAAAATGGAACTATCTTGATTTTATGCGCTAAGGAGTTTTAAAGTAATTAATTGGGAATTTAAAAATCGAAAGGTGGAAAACTTTTAAATAATTCATGGCTTACATTTAAGGTTATGATAATGGCAAATGTTTCTAAGCTTAAAAGGTTTTTTGTTGTTTTAGATTGGCTTCCACGGTCTTAATCTATTTAATAACTTATTAAACATAATATGGTATGGAACAAGAGACTATCATTTTTCATAGGATTGCTTTACGTGCACCTGTTTCTAGGCTTGTTGAAGGCCTCAACATTGCAAACAAATATATTGATTGATGCTTTTCAGTTTAAAGCTTTACATTTCGTGATAGCGCCATGACTTATAGCTGATGCCTAATTTGAATTCTGGATAAGATCATTTGATTTGTTACAGCATTTTTTCTAAATTCAAGGACACAATGTATACTCAGTACTTAGAGTATTTATAAACTCATTTGCAAAAAAAAACGGGCACCTAAGCAATGAACCATTTCAAATGTTACTATTGGTTTGTTTGATAATTATAGGTAGTTTTACTTTCACAATTTTGTAAATTAATAAGCAAATAATCGTTTTCGTCAGTATTATCATAAAATTTTGATAAAATTTATGGGTTTTAATGCTAAAGTTCACTAGTAGTGTATGCTCGCTAGTAGTGCATATGCTCGTGAAGTAAAAGTTAACAAATATTTTGTTTGTTTTTTCTTTAATAAAGTAAAAGCAGATAAATGTTTAGTATCGAGTGTGACCCCCTCTAGCTGAAATCACAGCTTGAATTCGTCTGGGTATGCTAGCGAGGATATCCCGGATACTTGCTTGCGGAATACGTTCCCACTCCGCGGTAATCACATTCTTCAGCTCTCTGATGGTCTGCGGAGCCGGTTGTACTGATCTCACGTGTCGTTTCAGAACGTCCCAGACATGCTCTATAGGATTGAGCCTGGTTCTGGAAGAAAACCATGTACCCAACCACGGGATGATCGTTTTCCTTGTGAGTCGCGCATTGAGAAATCGCAAGTCTTCGTATGTGGACCTTAAGAACAATCTCGAAGAAGTAAGAAATGTGCATATTAGTCTATGGACGGTCAGGAGGAGGCTTCTCGCGGCCAATATACGCAGTCATCGCCCGGCCCGCGGCCCTAAGTTACTCCGTGAGCACAGAGTTGCCAGGCTTAGGTTTGCTCGAAATTGTGAGTCATGGACTCAAGAACCCGGCACCACCATTTTTATCTACGTTTTTGAAGTACCAGCGCTCCCTATATATATATATATACTCTAAGACTCAGTACTACAATATTTTCATTTAGGGGTTAATGTCCTTTCAATATTTGACTAATTCCACTCAGTTGAAGGGTAGACGCAAAAGATCTGCAAAAATGACTGCGACATCTTTAAAAAATTTAATTCAAAATTCATTTTAAAGTACCACAATTTTCTTAAAAATGATCACACATTTCGCGTAATGGCTTGATTTGCAGTATCATTAAAGAAATTTCTTGATGTGTCGCCGGTTCCGATGATCAATCAAAGTAAACGGTGTGACCTTTGATGTTACTCGCTCTGTACTCTGAGCTGTTATTTCCACATTAACTTGTGATTCGGCGTTTTTTACTGCGTTTTGTAATGCGGCGTCTTTATTGGAAGGTGTTATTATAATATTAACTTTGAGTTATTTGGATTTTCTATTGTGAGATTTGTAAGCGTTTTTGTAAGTCAACTTTTGGTCGTATTTGTAGTAATTAAATTGGGATTAATTGATTCTAAATCTTTTTATTGCTTACCAATTGATCTGTTCTTTATATTTTGGTAAGTTTTAAGTATGGATTTTTTGCTTCTATAAGTTTTGTCAGTTGAGGAAATTATTCTTTTCAACGATCCAAGCTTTTAGAATATACCTATATATTCCGTTATTGCATTTGTCGCTTTTACTATCCGAGGCAGTCACATCAGCTTATTTATCCTTATCTACATATATTTCCATAAATACACTTCGGAAGCAACAGGTAGCGACTATTTTAAATTCACATACATCAAACAGCGGCGAATTGCTGACAAAACGTTTGCAAGGCGTTCCACTTCGTCAGCGCGATTCCCTTAATAGTGATCCATTTGACACCGTGACGAATGCGCGAGTGGAATTAGCGTTGCTTATTTCTTGCTCTGCAGATGCTTTGAATCTGGCTTTAATGAATGTTTTAGTGAAATGTATGGGTTTTTAGGTGTAGAGGTGGATACAATATTGGTCATAAACTAAGCAATTGTTAGGCAGTACAAGAGTATTTTATTTTTCATTGAGTAAAGTTTGGGGAAAATGTATTAGTTTTTAGTAGACTACGCTACATACGGTTAGAGAATATCTTTAAATTGTCTTTATATCTGGCTTATTTATTATACGATATTGTTTAAACTTCCTATTATGCTTAGAGGAGTCAAAATTTACTGTAATTATCATGACTAAAGAACTCATCCACAGGTGCATATAGCCATTTTTTCCAATAGTTTCTCACTCTACCTTACAATTAAAGTGTGCAATACCGTTTCACGACATTATATGAAAGATTATAAAGGGTTATTTCATTGTAAAAAAGAAAATCTACTGTGCACCATTCAGACATTAATAACTTTATTCATAGTTTTAAAACATATTTTATCGAATGTGTTACCCCTTTCAAATGACTTGTGAATTCAATTTGAGCGAAGACTACGAAACTATATATATCCACTATATTATATCATGTATTGACCCTATATTTGTATGTATTAACATATTAATTATTTATGTTTCTATTTTATTTTCTCTAAAAATTTATATGCCCACTTGATCTCATCTCTGCATCACCCAATTAAGTCCGCCTTGTATACAATGTATATGAAGTATAATAAATAAAAAAAATAACAAAACATTAGAAACCTACTCGTAAAATAAGGTTTCAAACAGTCTAAAAAACTTAAATACATACATAAACTCACACCTTTTTCCCAGAAGGGGTAGGCAGAGGTGCCAGGACACCCACATTTCGCCTTGTATGTCCCGTCCCACGATGTGATAGGTGGCGAGCCTATCGCCATATCGGGCACAAATTCCTGACTCTAGTACAGGAGCAATATCAACATGCGCGTATATCTAGTAAGGTCGTACAACTTGATAGCAACTTACGAGCAGGTATTTTTGTGTCGGGTTCAAATCTTACCGTAATCTCTGTGCGTAATCTTATGACGTCACACTGTGCTGTCGCTGAGGTGTCTAGTCCGATTTGTAAGGTTTATGTTGTGAGCTGTTATTTTCAATACTCAGATCCTGTGGGTCCTACCTGTGTCACCTCCGCTATGTCTTGCGGTCCCTCGCTGGACATAAAATTATTATAGGTGCTGACGTTAATGCGTCATCTGTCCTTTGGTATGGCAAATATCGCTCCACTGATACCGAGCGACGTTGCGCTGTAGAAGATTTCATTGCAGAGATGAATCTCGAAATACACAACACCCCCGATGCACCACCTACTTACAGTAGCCCTATGGGTGAATCTTCTATTGACGTCACACTTTCTAGTGGAGACGTCCGTATTGATAGGTGGCGCGTCCTACCGGACGCGTCGTCTAGTGACCATCACCTGATTGTGTACGAGTTCTTGCCTAGATTCTAGGGTCCGGTACATAATAATTTTAATTTTAAATATAAATCCCGAGGCGCAGGACTGGGATTTATTTAGCTCGCTATTTGCTCGGCATGCTGGGGACTTCACTCGCAATGATCTGTCAGCTGAAACCTGTGCGGAGATTATGTCGGACACGTTTACATATTGCGCAGACGTTACCATCGGTCGAGGTTCCATCACTAACGCTCGGAGGTGTGATTGGTGGAATTATTTACTAGTCCAACTACGTCGGACTTTTCGCAGAGCGCGTAGGCGTTTTAACGGGCTTAAGAGACGTTCTGTCACAGGAGAAGCAATTACATCTGCTTTAAATAAACTGAGAGTTGCCAGATCGCATTATAAAGCGGCCGTCCAAAAATTTAAGGGTAATTTATTACGAAAAGTTGTGGCTCGGTTAGATAGTGAGGGTCCGTGGTCTCCTTTATACCATGAATTCAAAGCGAATAGGTCAATCAATTTGGCATATATTGAGAATTTAAAAATTGACAACAACTACACCACTGGTATTGAGGAGACAACGGACGCTCTGTTACAATCGTTAATTCCGGATGATAATGTTGAAAATGACACAGAATACCACAAGCAGATTAGGATGTGAGTCGGGGAACTGCCGAACTCTTCGGATTCAAATCTCTCGTCGTTTGATGAATTTAGTGAAATCGTACGATCTTTGCCCCTAAACAAGGCTTCCGGTGACGATAAAATATCGAACAAAATGATTAAAGAGGCGTGTGAATCGGCAGGCGATGCGTTACTTACTGTTTATAACAGATGCATTGCTGAAGGGGTATTTCCGCGAGTATGGCGTACCGGTTTCATTCGGATAATACCCAAGAGTGGCGATGAACCTCCACATGATCCTAAGTCGTATAGACCTATTACACTCTTGCCGTCGCTAGGTAAACTTTTAGAACGTCTTATCGTCCCTCGATTGCTACCGGGCGGACCAAAATTTCACGAAAATCAGTTCGGTTTTACTACGGGTAAGTCAACTATCGACGCGGCAATTTCGGTTAGAAGAGCGGTAAGGACATCGGTGTGTAAATATGTACTCGGTATTTTCTGGACATCTCCGGTGCTTTCGACAACGCTTGGTGGCCAATGCTGCTTCTTAAGTTGAAATTACGAGGTTGCTTTAAAAATATATATTCACTTATTTACTCGTATTTCTCGCATGGAACAACAAAACTTAAACTTGGACACTATGCCGTGTCGAAACCACCGACGATGGGTTGTCCACAAGGCTCGGTCTTAGGTCCTTATTTGTGGAATTTAGGCTTCGACGATTTTCTTATAATCCCCTTACCGTCAGGGTGTTCTTTGACCGGATATGCGGACGATGGCCTCTTGCTTATAGAGTCAAACAGTAGGTCGGGATTAGAAAATATGGCAGACGCGTGTTTAAAATTAATATGTGATTGGGGACATCGAAATCGCTTACAGTTTGCACCACATAAAACGTTCCAATTACTTCTAAAAGGAACTTTAAAATCACCGCCGCGAATTAAATTTAATAGTATCACTATAAAGAAAAAAGAATCGGTTTGTTATCTCGGTTTAATTTTGGAAAGGAATTTTTCCTTTCTGGAACATATTAAGAACTGTCGGGGAAAAGTCGAAAAGGAACTTTTTTGCTTTGACAAGAATATCGAAATCAACTTGGGGGCTATCTTTCAATACACTAAAAATCATCTATGGAGCAACTTACTTAGGATGTATTTGTTATGGATCTCCCGTATGGGCTGATAGGGCTACTATCGGTGCTGTGCGAAGAAAACTGCTCCAGAGTCAACGTTTGGCGTTGATATTCTTGTGCAAGGCATATAGAACTGTTAGTACTGAAGCTTTGCCTGTCCTGGCGGGTGTACTTCCAGTCGATCTGGAGGTGCAACGTCGCGCCGCCATGTATTACTCTACTAGGGAGAATATGGATAAAAGATTTCTAACTGCACGTGAACTCTTAAAAGTCGACAGATTATTTAAACCGCTTCCTATGGTATATAGCGAACTATTAGATGAATGGCAAAATAGATGGGAGGTATCTTTGAAGGGACGGCATTTATACCAATATTTTCCTTGCGTGCGTGATCGTTTGACGAAGACATGGCTAGATGTCGATTATTGCGTATCACAGTTCCTCACGGGCCGTGGTAACTTTAAGTCTAAACTATACTCTTTTAAGCTTGTGGAATCGCCTGCGTGCCCATGTTCAACAGCAAATTGCGAATATGAACAATCCGCGCATCATATACTTTGGGAGTGTAGTCTTTGGCAGAATGAGCGTAAAACCATGCTGGATAGTATGCAAATATCATCTGGAGTTGTATACTACACGGACCTTGTAGAGACTAGGACGAATTTCCGTGCTTTCCGGCGTTTTTGCCATACCTATTACTGGAATCAAGTGTAACAGCTCACATATTAGGTCTCATTTAAATGTAATAAGGATTTGATCCGTGGTGCTTTACAGCTGGCTTCTCCGGCTGTAAAAGTCTTTTTGTGAGGTTATTTACCTCTTTATTTCATTGTTTTGTCACCCGCTTTGCACGGAGGGAAGTGGACAATAATTTATTTCCAACTCCTCCTATTAATTTAACTTTCTGATTGATTTCGTTGCGGGTTAAAGACAAGTTAGACATTCCCGGAGACTCGCCGAGCTTCAATGCTCGGTGTCATTACATTGCGTGCCACTGTTGATCCTGGTTTACAGGAGTTGCAGTGGTGGCTGTGAGGGCGGGACAGTCTCCAGTAAATTCCTGACTCTGGGCTGATAATGAATAGAAAAATCCAATATCACTTTGCCCAACCCGGGATTCGAACCCGATACCTCAGCATTGTAAGCCGTATCGTAGTACAACTACGCCACCGAGGCAGTCTTAAATAACTTAAATAACATAGAAAAGTGTATCTTTATATTGAAAATTCATATTATTTTCTATCTCCAGTCATCAATTAACGTCCTATTCAGTAAACTTTCACAATACCAAGGTTATCCATGTAGAATTCCTGGAAATTTGTCAAAACAACGCCTGAGACTCGCGCCAGTAGCTCGGCAAACATCATGTTTGCTCACTATCGGGCTATCACATCACACGCCTGATAACGACCAGTAACGTGCTGATTTTTTACTGTAAGTTATTTGGAGATAGTGTATGCGAATATTCTTGCAGGTTCAATAACTGTAGTTTAATGGTCTACCGTAGTTTTTGTTTAGAGTGCTACGGACATGTGTTGAGATTTTATCAGCTTGGCCATATATGCTTATTTATGCCGATGAGTTACTACTCATCATTGCTGCAAAATAAATGATGATGTAGAACCTTTGATAATCGAGGATATTTTGTAATAAGATTGTCAAGGGTTGAGTAGCGTTTATTTGGTCTACAGGTTTTTCCTAACTGGTATATCAAACTTATAAGCAGACTTCCCAATGCTGCAAAGAGTCACTGAATGCAGACATGTAAAACATGCCTACGGATATCTTACATTGAGACTTCTGTAGTAGCGAGCTTTCAACAAAGGATGATGAAATCAAATGTAATCTTGCATTACACAATCTATCATCATTACAAGTCATCGGCACCTCCACAAATCGCCAAGTTACCTGCAGATCCACCAAGAGAGTTGAATAAGGTTGTTAAAATTAATAACCGCAATCCGGCTGTCGAATCATCGCCCTCAAATCCTGTAATTACGTAAAGAGCGTTGTGTGAATGGCGATGTTCCCACCAGATGTCGCGGCATCGCGTGCGCCCCGGCCGCGCTCATAGCGGATTTTTACTCCATACATTATATCGCCTTTCGAATAGTTTATATGTTAAATAATTCTTACTAGTCTAGTGATTTTGCGGTGGTCTTGATTTAGATTCCAACTCGAGAGACCCACTTTCTGCATAAAACTCAAGCCTTTTTCCCAGAAGCGGTAGGCAGAGGCACATCTTATGATCTGATATCAATTTTTGTTTATGAATAATCTGGTGGTTGTACTATGTAGTTGTCTTGTAGATATACACTTGAAAGTTAAAAGGCCACCCATATACAGGCCTCGAGATTATTATGTAATCACATTATCCCTGTTCTCGTTTTATACTAGTGGTCTTATTCATAAACTGTTATAAAACTATATAAATTATCAAATGATTATCCTTTCGAATGTATTTTAATTCAGTTTCAGCGGACAGAAGCAGCGAAGATGACATATAAACTAAAATAAAACTAATAGATTTATGAATTGACTATGAATGACGCCGTGGGATCAAGACTGTACATAACACTGAGCTTAGAAGATAGAATTTTCAATTTGTTATTTCTCTCTTGGATTAACGATCTCACTCAATTCCACAAAAGCTAAGAAAGAACTGAGTTGACCTATGAAATATTTTTACACCTTGTTAGTCACTTTTCAACTTACACCATGAAAAAAACGACACAAAATACCTCCGGCAGTTTCAAGAGTAAGACCGTAATACCCATAGTTAATATCTCCTTGACATTACAGACTTGAAGACATATTTATTAATTGAATAAAACCTTGGAACAATGCCTCCGGGGTAGCAGTCAAGTCATCTTTATATTGCGTGATGTTTAATGACAGAACATATCTTAATCCTTTAGTATAAATTTGCCTGAATTAACTTTACAAAGTTGTGCGGAATCGATTAGTTTTAATGGTATGGTTTTAATGTCTTTGATATACGAGAGGAAAGACGCTTACGTCTCCTTCAAAACTAGCCACAGACCATTCGGTAGATCCATTGTTAAGCATTTTTTAGTCTAAGTTCAATAGGCTCTCTATTTCGCAGGTTATCTTGTCGTTGTTCATTGATTTCCAATAAGAATAGAAACTGTTCATAAGTTTTGACGGAAAGAGTTCGTGTTGAATGTTTAGCCTTTTATTCCGTTTCGAACAGATCGGTACAATTTTGACCAGTGATTGAAAATCCTTTCCCTATACTCTATTTGGACTATCGTATGCTATTATCATCCATTGTCGTCCATTGTCCATTTATTCTGCCAGGATTAAAAAATAACGCTAGCTCTATTTATCCTATAAAAAATAAAATAAAAGCGAAATTACTAAACCGTTCCAATAGCCTATACAGTTACATTACACTATAAGAACTTACTACAAGCTACTGTAAATCAACAACATGAAAAATAAGTCCTAATAATCTTAACATGCCAATTTTTTCGCTATTTCGCCATACAAGATTAAACATTGCTACCGTCATTACCTTTATAGTTAAACGCTTTGCTATAAAGTTAATCTTTGGTGAATAAAGGGCCTGATTGCATAAAAATTAACCCGCAGAGCTTCGTTGAGCTTCGTCGAGGTTAGTGGTTCGTGTCACAGAGTACATTTTACATACTAAGAGACGTCACTCAATCAATTCAAGGCGCCCTCTGGCGTTAAGTAAGAAAAACAATCCAGTAATATATCTATACTTACTTTAATTACCTTTATATACGAAAACAAAAGATTTAGGCAGGTTTGGACCTGAATAAGATCTAATAGAATCGATTTGAATTTTGTCTATTTGAAACAAATTATTCTGTATAGAAATGTGAACATAACAATTATCATTTCCGCATGTGTATGCATTTTAATAAAAATAATTGTTTTAAAATTAACTCATCAGCAAATAAGCTAATCAATGCTGTTAAAAGTAATTTAGGGCCAATAATATCCGCGTAAAATACAATCTACATAAAATGGAGAAACCCGTACAAACCAACGATTTTTTCGCCCTCTGGTGTTAAGTTAGTAAAAACGATGATTATAATTCGTCGTTGTTTGTTCTAAGTTAAACCACCATGGATCGTGTGCCTAATGATCTTAACGAGTTAGCCCCATGTAGTGGGAATATTGAAATGTTTTCAAGTCACGTCATTAGTCTAAAGCTGTTTGCTAATGAGGAGTTGGTTATTGTTTTTAAGTGTCCTTATCCCAGATATGGGGTCAGGGAGTATTCAGCCCGGCAGGAAGGTTACTGCATTGACGTGCCAAGCCTTAAGGGATTGAGTCCAATAATCCTAGTTTTTGCTTAGGATAATTTGAACTATGAAGAATTAGAATGTCTAAACAGAACAACCCTGATTTTACAGAAGTCCATAAATAGGTTATCAACAATTGGTATTGACAAGATGCGGTATCACAAGATAATTATCTCTTCATGTATCTTATCATGAAAAGTTTTATAACGGTATCATAATTTCTTTAGAGTTCAGAATAATGAATATTGTGGATTTTTGACTCAAGCCAGTTTACTTGACTGCGAAAAATCTTAGCAACCAGAAACATATGATGTAAGAGACATGGGCCATTTTAACCCGGAATCACAAGGATTCCTCCGGGATACATCGCGTATTTAGATTCAATGGAAGTCACGGGTGAGAGCTAGTGTTAAATATAGTAATTTGATTAGCAGTCAAACAGTAATACGTGTTGGAGGAATCCGTTTCCGCTTACAAACTATATTTGTATTGTCTAAATATGCAAGTCTTGTAGCCTGCATTCCAAGTGTTAGATTAGTCTACGATACACAGTCCCTATCGACCTAATATGTAAACGCTAACCAGGAAGAACCTAGATTTGCTTTTTATAAAAAAAAGAAATGGGTAGGTACCACCGCAGTATCTATTTCACTCGCCAAACAGCAGTGTAAATGCATGCAAACGAGTCCGGTGCAGGCACCGAGATCAATATTTGTGTTATTAACAGGTATTTGGTTTCGGGTCTGGGTATTTGTGAGACTGAAGTCTCTTGTAGTTCCTGATACATACCATACAATACTCGATCTTAGTGTATTGTCTGGTCTATGCCACTTTTGATTGTACTTCGTTTTATTGAACTAGAATTACCACAGTTCAAACAACTCAGTATGTTTACAACGAAGATATTGTTGAATTGGCAGAGCATTGCTATCGTAAACGGCGGCACAATATCTCCCGACGCATTGAGCAAACACGATAACGTGGCGCCGGACTATATTGCCCCAATTATGTTATTACTCGCAAATATTAACTGTGACCGGAAGTGACGTAAGGATACATGTTATACATCATGTCAAGTGTAAAGAGTACAACTTTTTACATGTTAACAATATTTAAAAAGGGGCCGGAAACCCGCGCTATACTTTTTTTATTGCTATGAATGGCGAGACAGGTTTTGCCATTTGCTTGATGGTAAGAGATACGACCGCTCATGGATAGAAGCAAAACCAAGCAAGACTATGAATTACAAAGGTATGCTCGGTATTCCACTGCTGGTTGGTGGCACAAATAGAAATAATAGGCTTACGTGGAGTAAGGGTTAAACCTATCTGGATAGCGGCGGATGATGGTGAATAACCCATCATAGCAATGCAAGAGTGTCGTTTTCGGCGTCAGCGTATGTATATTCGATCAATGGTTTTACATACCTACGTAGATACATAAACTCTTGCCTTATCTCCGAAAAGTTAGGCGAAGGACCAGGACATCTAAGTTTCGCCTTGTAGGTTCTATTGTTTATTTCAAAATTTTAGGTTGGGTTGTAAAAATTATAAAAATATATTTGGTTTTCGCTCCCAATCTAAAAATGCCGTCCTTAAAGTTCCACTAACTAATAGTAGATTCATTAATAGCTTTTTGTACACTAAATAATACCAGAAAATGTAGTAACTTGAAAACAAAATGACATCAAAAACTGTCATCAAGGCAAACACAATCCATTGAAAGCTAAAAGAACAAACAGCAATTAAAAAGATTGTAGGGTCATTAGCACGGCATGCAGTGCATAAAGATGTCATCTATATTTAGCCAGGTGGGCTTTCAGTGAGTTACGGGGTCATTCCGCGGTCACGAAGACCCACTAATTATGCACAATTGATGTGCTTATGGATCTGTGAAGAAATCGGGTCATACTTTATGGTTTTGCTACGTGAGTGGATTACAAATGGGTTCGAAATTTGAATGCTCTCTGAAGTGTTGGAGAAACTTTGGGAAATATTTTTTGGAGGTTTGATGTTCGGAATTATTGATAGATGCAATAAATATTATATTCAAATAGCATAGCACTGGATAATAGGCGATAAGGTTTTCTTGAAAATCCATGTCACTAGTACCAAAAGAAATTTAGCATTCTCTAGTGGCACTTCCGTCTCCCTGAGTTAATGCGTGTGATTTTTTTCCACTTTCATACTGTCGAACAACCTTTTTAGGATGGTATGATCTGTTTCAATTAGAGTTGCAGTTATCGTTTAATTGCCTTGTTAATTCCCTAGTGTGCCACAAAAAACACAAGAAAAAGTTTTATATGAGAAATCATCCGCCATCTTTACGATATATCTATACTCGGAAATCGAATTCGAGATCAAAAATGTAAACAAACAAATGTCATTGTAAAAGTGACATTTCAGGGTTATGAAACATTTTCTCAAAAATATATTGGGTATAATTTGATTAGTGAATAGATTCAAATGTTGCGAGTACTATGTTTTATTTATTTATATTTATTTTTGAATTTTGAACATTTTGAATGTTTTATTATGCCTTTCGACGTGACCCTTGACTTGGGCCCAAACAAATTCTAACTCACAGTGATTTTCAAAGACCATAGGGCGTTCAGCTAGGAACAACAGCGCCAGAAATCTTAGGAACAAAATAGAACAAAAACTTAACAGAAAACGTGAAACCAGCTTCACGGCGTTTTAACTTTATCACATGATGCACATTCATCAAGTTAAGCAACTAAATGAACTAAAGGGAGGTGTCGCGGGCGTCAAAGTGACGTATTGGTAGTTAAGGAGACGAAATTTAAAAAAAGTTTTATTTCAGTGGCCTAAGGTTACGAATTTCTGCATAATACCTGTAGCATAAAATATTTTCGTACCATTTTTTTCACATACTTAAAAAAGAAGTTGAAATTGTAGTTTATGTAAATATTATACCAAATAATTTTTATTTGGCTTTGTTTTATACTTATTTAACGAATGAAAATCATTCCAGCCTGTTTTTTTAACGGTTGTGAACAAACTACCATGACAAATTATTTTATTGTAGCGGTAACACTTTTGTTTACATTTTTGATCTCGGATTCCATTTCCGAGTATAATGCACTTGACAACCATTAAGCTTATTAGTCACAAACGCCAAATTCGTCGCGGATGTTGTTAAATCGGTACTAAAAGTATTATCAGCATTTCCTTACAAACCTGATGTCAATGTGTATTTGGTGTTAATGCATTTCTCACGTTAATTGTGAACTAATAAATTATTTAACGCTTTCGTTGGTGGCCCTTTTTCCTGCTTTTCTATATTAGCATTTAGAACGGGTCTTTAAAGACACCGATCGGTTCGTATTGAAGATGGTTGCTTTGCAATTGTAAGTTTAGAAAGTATTGATTTTAAGATAGCTGATCTATTTACAAGTCTCAGTACTGGGTGCAGACTTTATCTACCAATGAAACAGGTTATGAGTTAGTTTCCCAAGGTCTAGTGGAAATTGGTCCTCTTCAGATGCGTTTGGGAATCAGGTATGCAGGTTTCCTCAATACGTTTTGGTTCAGAGTTAAACTGAGTGATAATTAATTACGAAAAAGTATGCCACTTCAAAAATTTAGAGGCTTAAGCGCTTTGAGAAACTAAACCTAAATAGGTACGAGACATCTACATTACAACTTTAGGATATCGCGATGCATAAATTCTTTGGGTTTTCCTAAATGCATTGACGTCAGAATTGTAACGGATGTATTCTGTATCTGTATCAGCCCATATACGTCCCACTGCAGGGCACGGGCCTACTCTACAATCGAGAATACGATTGAGAGTGGTTAGGCCATATAGTCCACCACGCTGGCCTAGTGCGGGTTGGCGAACTTCCATATCATAGAAATTCTTATGAATCGCTATGGTATGCAGGTTTCCTCACGATGTTTTCCTTCACCGTTTTAGTGCGTGGTGATTGACTATCAATACACACATGACTCCGAAAAGTCAGAGATTCGAACCCGCGACCACCGAGAACATGTTGGCAGTCGCGTCTAGTCCGTTGTAACGGATGTATTAGTACATCTAAATTTGCATTTGAAAAAGTTGATATTTTCTTGTTCTTAACGTTGGTAGCGTTACTATATTGGTGAAAATTGATCTAATTATTTAACAACAAATTAGGAATAGAAATCTTATGAAATTTTATTTATTTATTCCAAAAGTTTTATAAGTTTAACCAATCCGACATAAATGTGGGAATTTAAACTGCGAGTTATCTTATAATTAAATTCTACTAGACTACTGTTAATTAGCCAACTAATCATAATACCTCACGGTGTACGGTCTTCTAATTGCAATGCATTACCAGTCGCCATATCCGTTTCCCATACAAAATGATAATAATAAAAACTACGCAATTTCAGCACAAATGCAGAATGAAATAATAAATAGGAAATGCATTTATAACTGTGTGATGAGAAAAAAGTCGCGTGTAGGTCCGTTCAGATGCTACGATGTTTCATTTGGTCTATGTGGATTTTTGTTATGGGAATTCGGACTGAAAAGTCGGTGTTCGGGTGTTGAAATCCCAGACGTGTGATCCCGAAGCCTTAGGTATATTCTTAGTGACCTACCACGCACTTATGCTATAAAGGAAAATGTCGTGAGAAATCCTGCATACCACTGATATTTTTAAAAATAATTTTGATTGCCATGTTAAAGCTGTATTGACTATTAGGTTTTATTTATTAATAGCAAAAACGGGCTGACCCAGCACATATAAGACTCATAAACTATTGCTATGTTTTATAAAATTGACATTAAAAATATTTAGAATTAAATTGGAATAATATTTGGAATTTGCACCCAGATATATGTATTATATCATAAATTTAATTTATAGCACAATGATAACAACAAACAATCGTTTCTCCTTGTTAGACACATACATAAATGCATATGGTATGTAAAGACCGCCAACCCGCGCTAGGTGAGCGTGGTGGACTATATGACCTTCTTTCTCCTCGTTCCCTCACTGCTGAGGATCGCGTCCACATGTGATTTATTTAAGTACGTAATGTTCGTGTATATCACATGCGTAGTTTACTAGACTGACATCTTCCATCTACTTAGTGGTGTTACTTCATAGTGCTCATTTTCTAATTTTTCGATAGTAGCTATGTATAGCTCGCCTATATTTATCTAGGCAATATTTCAGTGTCATTTTTTCATCTGATTCTCAATTGATTTTATTCTACTTCAGTAGATACTAATGAGCTTTGATATTGTTAAGAGCGTATACACCTTGCGCGCAAAGTCAACTATAGGTATTTCTTCGTTAATTTCACGCACACATAAGCGACCAAAGCTGTGTGCGTAGAGCTGCCGCGTCGGCTCGCTATACAATCGGCTCAAACAACTTTGATCCGTGCGCTTCAAATATTCAATTGAAATGTAACTGTAATATAATATCATAAAAATATTTTATTTGCATTATAAGTAGACAAATATTACTGTGCAAGCAAAGAATAATACAAATTTTGGATACTAATCATATTTTCGTTATTATTACATTGTTAAGTTGCATTCAAATCAGTGTTCAATCAGTATACACTACGGACGTTTTATTAATCATTTCGTGTTCGAACACATAAATAGTGTTAGGGGCCTTATAACCCCTTACAATTACGAAATATATTTAATTTTATATTACAATACATAACATAATTTAGCCTCGGAATTACATCCCATTATATTATCTGAAACATAATATTTATACTCACTACAAAATCATTGTAGGTAATAAAAATAATTAAATATTTTACTACCAAAGTATTAAGATGTGGTAATCGCATTCCGCGCGTGGCTATTTTTACTACGCGCGGCATAATCGACTGCAGCCAGGCCGGAGCGACGAGCGATACGTCCTCCCTCTAGAAGGCCTAGCGGCGGTCTGATTTGATCCACGTCGGACAGCGTGTTTTATAGTGGTTTTTAAAATATTTGTAGAAAACATGAAAACTAATTTTGTTGAAATATAAAAATGGTAATTTATTGATAAGATTTTCTTCTATTGTCATATGCAATTGCTATAAAAAATTATGTACGATAAGTTGGTGAAAAAAAATATGTTCTTGACGAGAGTTTCTGAATAATTTCGCATTGTTTAATTTTTTATTTTTCAGGAACTAAACACAAAAAGATTATTTTTCTCAGCAAAATCTCTCCATAAGGGTCTTATTAGTCTGATAATATTTTTATTTTCATCTTATATTTAGTGGTTTCGGATATCTTAAGTTTCTAAATTGCCATTTAAAGCCTAAATAACGAAACTTGTGTTCAGTAATCCTTATAGTACTCACAAATTATCCATCAATCTATAATGTTTTCCACCAAAATCCCTAGATGACAACCTTTTCTAATATTAATACTAATTATTTTACCTTGAAATTGTTTATTGGTGGCTATTAACTCATTTGAAAAGTCCTGTTTTTAAGCCAAAAAGCGCGTGCAGGGTATAAACGCTCTTAAATAAACGTCTTGAAGAAAAGGAGGTGGTTCGCAATTCGACTGTATTTTAGCATAACCACCAGTTTCAAATTTTTAAATATCGAATTAATTGATTTATTAAATAGAGTTTCTATTATTTAATAAATCCACGATCCACTGTTCCTCGTCAGGCGACCTCTGGTACTAGACAAGGTTAGTTATTCGTTTAAAGCTAGAATTTCTAGTCGTGGTTGGGTAAATGTTTAAATATACATAAGGAAGTATTATACTATGATTTTGATGACTGATTCACTCTGTTAACCATCGGGGGTAGAGCATCTAAACCTATACTAATATTATAAAGCTGCAGAGTTTGTTTGTTTGTTTGAACGCGCTAATCTCTGGAACTTCTGGTCCGATTTGAATGATTCTTTCAGTGTTAGGTAGTCCAATTATCGAGGAAGGCTATAGGCTATATATCATCACGCTATGACATATAGGAGGAAAGCAGTAGTGATATTTCTAGCAAATACGAGGAAATTTTGTTCGTTTTTCGTGGTCCGATTGGTCGATATTCTAAACTGATAGTCAGAATTAAACATTTTGACCGCCATTTTAAAACATGTATGCACCCGGGCGGAGTCGGGCCCGACCGCTAGTTAACTATAAAATTCTTCGATCTTAAACAACCTCAATAATAAAATGAAGCATGATAGAAAGCCTGAACAAAATTCAGTTTTCTAGATAGTTCAAACTATAATTCAGATTTCTAAATAGTACAAATGATGTCCCTAAATACTATTACATGGCGTCTCCCTGTCACTAAAATATCGTACAATCGTGTCGATAACATAACGTCGTATTCCAAACACACCTGTACAAAACGCGCTTAATATCGCTAAAAACAATTACACCTTACATCGTCCATTCTTCCTTCAATTAATCAATCGTTCGTGGTATTCGACAATTCAGCCTTCAAGCGCTTTATTCAATAGAACACAATAATTAGGCCAATTCGTGCAGCGTAAAACGTATGCATCATGTGCTTCAGATGTGTGAAGATAGGTGAGTAGGGCGAGGAATATGTGTCGATGGTTTGTCACTCTCGAATGAAATGCCGATAACTTTCTGTATCAGTTTATTTTTTAGTCGGATATAATAATTTGAGTTTTGTTACGTAGGTAGTTAAAGTTTTTCGTTGACAATTGTAATCAACTCTAAGTTCTATGGCGTTCATCAAAAGGTTGTTTTCCGTATTATATGTGACTCTTTTACCCAGTAGTAATGCCTGATATTTACCGTATATAAGTATTAAATTCTTTGTATTGCTTTAACAAAGCACAATTTCATTTTCACAACCCGCTTTCGGAATGCAAACAATATTCAAGTCTTTTTGTTTTTTATCTCATACATTCAAACAATGGTGTATAAATAATATAAATATCCAAACGTTTTGTGACATAGTTCGCATGTCTTAAATGAAGAAAAATAATATTTGGGTATTTAACTGCTTGTTAGAACGTGGGAGTCCGCATTTGTCGCCAAACAATTATTTAAATATAGGGTTAAGATTTTCATTACCTTCGAAACACAATGTGTCATTAAGTATAAACGTTTTCTCGGTAACATTAATTAAACGATTAAAGGAGCATTGCCTGAATATTTAATGTCTTTAAAGCTTTTTATTCATGTCGATTTAAGAGATTTCGTTGACTTTAGTAAACTATGCAAGTGTTATCTTGTAGTAAAGAATGGAATGGTAATTGCAATCTTTTTTACCGCAATGAAATGATTTTATGAGACAATTAAAACATACTTACATAAATTAGAGATGAATAGACGATTAATATTGATTCGATATTAACCTTAATAATTGTAATATTGCTTACCTATTATAGGTTCGCGTTATTCACTTGAGCGTGGGAAATTTATTATCGTGTTTGATAGAGCCCTCTCCAATTTCATTGTGTCAGACAACCAATATCATTATTTATATCCCTTATTCAATTTTGTTTTTTTATATTGGCAGGCATGATTACTACATGGCGCCTGATGGTAAGCGCAAATACTGTCTAATGGCATCAGACGGCAGGTTGTAAAAATATTTCAACAATTTTCATGTTTTTATCGACTATATTAAAATATAGTCGATAAAAACATCGATATTTCACTTACTCCCAACACTAGCCTGCATCTGTGTCAGATGCGCGGCAGGTGGCGTGCGCGCAGGTGACCGCCATACTAGGCGTGCGCAGCCTTGCGACGTCCCGCCAAAATCTTTAGCTCTCCACGCTGCTTGCCATTGCTAAGTACTGCTTACTGCTAGAGATACACAGAAAGACTGGTGGATTGTGGAGTATTGGCTGAAGTTCGACATTTAAAAGTTCTTAAATGTTTTATCTTTGGCGGAGTGTTGCCAGTAATAGCTAGAGAATAGGGTGATTGTTGATTAAAACCTTCTTTTAGAGTTATTTTTACCAGGTATTGTCTATGTATCTCTCGGTATTAGCTTAAATTCTTGAACACAACTACCTTTCAGTGTGATGACGGTTCTAAGTTTTCTTTGCAGAGTATTGGTTGCTAATTGCCAGAAACAACTACAGTATTAGCTAAAACTCCAAATTTAAAATGCCCTTAATAAACATTATGATTCGAGTATTGTCTTATTAAATAAGTGGAGGTGTTTAGACACATGGAAATGTGCAAAACACAATTTAAATGTTGGTATTTCTTAAATAAAACTTAATATCATAAACATTACACGTCTTGCCAAGTATTATTATATTTGTTCAAGTATATTGGATGCCACATGTATTCCGTGTATTCATTTAATATTAGCTAAGTAGTTGAGACTCCGTACTATCTTTGAATCTCATAATTACAGTTTTTAAGAAGTAGTAACTAGAATAGTAGTAAGTGCGTGGTGGCCTGTTGGTAAACGGACTAGACGCGACTGCCAACATGTTCACGGTGGTCGCGGGTTCGAATCCCAGGGCACACCTCTGACTTTTCGGAGTCATGTGTGTATTGATAGTCAATCACCACGCACTAAAACGGTGAAGGAAAACATCGTGAGGAAACCTGCATACCATAGCGATTTATAAAATTTCTATGGTATGTAAGTCCGCCAACCCGCACTAGGCCAGCGTGGTGGACTATATGGCCTAACCACTCTCAATCGTTCTTACGATTGTAGAGGAGGCCCGTGCCCTGCAGTGGGACGTATATGGGCTGATACAGTAACTAGAATAAGCTTATACGAAATAAATATTAGATCACTCTTGATATTTGATAATAATATTTTTTAGTACGTTATAATAGAAGCAAAGTTAGTAGCTATTGAGATCATAGTTTTTAAATCAATGTTAGTAGCAAAATTTCTTGTCAAGGTAATTTAGTTAAAGTATTTAACCTGCCCTTTGCTGAAAGTCTTTATTCGAAATGGCTTTTCATTTAGGATCGCTATCATGATAAATTGAATAGATAGTAATGCCTTTAAATACAGAAAACCTTGAAACTTAACTTCTTTATAGATTATTTAAAAATTGTATGTATTCTTCAAATGTACGAATAAAAATAGTAGAAAAGAAAAATTACCTGTTTTTATCAAATCAACCAATTTAAAGCACCTATTCTGTAAAAACTAATCGAAATGTATGCTTAATATTAAAATATCTGTTTGTTTACATATTTATTAAGTTGTGACGTAAAGAAATGGCTGTTAACATTGGATTTCTTTACTCTTTGAATATCTATTTAAAATATTAAAAGAAAAGCACTGATTATATTGTTGCATAGTTATTTTCAAACCTTCTCTAGCTTGTGATTTTAATACAGATAATTCTTTGAATATCTCAAGAGTTAGTTCAAATATATTGACAATTCTGTATCAGCCCATACAGGTCCCAATGTAGGGCAAGGGCCTCCCATACAATCGAGAGTACGATTGAGATTGGTTAGGCTATATTTTTCACCATGTCAGGCTAGTACGTGTTGACAAACCGACACAAATCACAACAAACCATAAATGTCGTAATAAATGTGCCATAACCTATCACGGATCTTGCAAGATCCTTTCATCCCGGAACTGATCCAATTAGATCCGGAATTTAGCATTATATATTCCAATTCCAATCAATGGATCCGGTTCTTATTGTTCAAGTGTGAAAGGGCTGGCGTCCCTGAGACGAGTAACGGGATGTCGGCAGATGGCGCTACTACCACAAACCATCGCACACTTTCGATAATTACCGCGTCTTTTCAAATGACAAATTGCCAATATTTATATGTGTAGATGATGATAAGTATAGGGCTGTTTGAGCTTAGGGCAATTGTGTAATTTCGTTGGTGAAGTATTTTTTTAACTTTGTTGGATGGTACGGTACTGCGTTTATTATAGTGATGTTTATGTTCTATTTATGCATGTCGTTTCCATTTTTTAACCAAAATGCAGCTCAAGTCATAAAAAGCGACCATATCTTTGAAATTTCATGATAGCAAATTTAAAGTAAAAAACCTCTGATATTTTACCAACTGTTATTATTTATATTTTTTTAAGGATGTATCGTAATCATAGAAATAAAACAATCATTAAACAAACTAAGTTATTCATAAAATTTATTTTGGACTCATTGGTATCGGTTCAAGAATGATAGACACTTTCTCGGGCAGTTAAATTAATTACTGACAGGCTTAAAAAATAGGTAATAATTGTTTGTAATGTGTCCCTTTTGGACACCCCTAGGTGCTATAAAATACAATATCAGTAATTCTCGAAGACATCTTACAAGTAATGTTTTGTTTATCCTCTAGTCACTACCCTCTTACTGGTCTTACTAGAAATAATAAGTTACGAAGTCTTAACAAGTTTGAATTTATTTACTCATCAATTGATGTGATTTTATCTTGCACCTAGTATTGCTTTATTTTGTATGGTTATGTGGGATGGCATAAAATTCACTCCCGGTTACTCTTATAAGATTTTTATCAATCGGAAAACTCGCAAATGAATGTATGAACTGCCCTTGCGAATCGTACCCAAGATCTTACGGTTCACAGGCTATTGTATGTGACATAATAGGGCCACCATAATTTGTTTACAAATTAAAAAACCGGCCAAGTGCGATTCGGACTCGCACACCCCTGGTTCCGTACAAACCTATGTGATGTAACTAAAAATGTATGCTTTCCGCAATTTTTTAATCTATTCTATAAGACGTTGCTTCGTACCACATTTCAAGATTCTGAGTTCACGGGAAGTCTCTTGTAAGTTTTGATTCCGTCGCGAGTGTCGAAAATTTACATCATAAACCGCTGTATCTATTGATTGCGTTGACTTACAACTCTTAAAAATTTGAGTTTTTCACAGCTCCAAGGCGACAGCTTTTTGACAGCCTCCGTGGCGCAGGCGGTTAGACGCCGCCTGTGAAACGAGAGGCCGCGGGTTCGATCCCCGCACCGAGAGAAATGTTTGTGCGGCCCACAAATATTTCTCTCGGGTCTGGGTGTTTGTGAGACCGAAAAGTCTCTCGTAGTTCCTGATACCCACGACACAAGACTCGATCTTAATGTGGGGTCAGGACTATGTATGTGACTGTTGGGTGTTATTATATTATTATTATTATTATTATAGAATAGACCTGAGTATTTGATGTAAACAGCTTGATACGTCCACGTGTTCCAGAGAAAAAGGGTCATGACAGACAGACGGACGGACGACAAAGTGATCCTATAAGGGATTCGTATTTTCCTTTTGAGGTTCTGTATCTGTATCAGCCCATATACGTCCCACTGCAGGGCACGGGCCTACTCTACAATCGACAGTACGATAGAGAGTGGTTAGGCCATATAGTCCACCACGCTGGCCAATTGCGGGTTGGCGGACTTACATACCATACATTTTTTTTTATTTTTTATAAATCGCTATGGTATGCAGGTTTCCTCACGATGTTTTCCTTCACCGTTTTAGTGCGTGGTGATTGACTATCAATACACACATGACTCCGAAAAGTCAGAGGTGTGCCCTGGGATTGGAATCCGCGACCACCGTGAGCATGTTGGCAGTCGCGTCTAGTCCGTTTACCAACAGGCCACCATGCACTTGAGGTACGAAGCCCTAAACATGCGGTCATGATGGTACAACAGAAGGGTTGGTTCAACCTTCCCTCTAATTCTTGCGTGATTGTCAAAATTCAAGTAATTGGTGTTCAGAGACTCAAAAACCCTTAATGGTTTCTCTTTAGCTTTATTTAGCAATGGCTGGTATTTTTTTAAATATCTTAAATTACTTTAAAACTTATTCCAAAGTATCACAAAGTCTGTTAAAACTGTATATTGCTTTGTAACAAGGAATTTAATAAAACAGCTAAGTGTATAAGCAAAAACAACAATTCTAATGCACGAGAGGTAAAAATAAGCCGGCAGATGTATCGGAATGTTCATAAACACGTTTCACTCGTACATACGTGATAACATTTCTAATAAATATGTTTGATAAGCGGTTTTATTGAAGCGGGACTGACCGCCGGGAGTTTTGACCAGGTATTCCTTTTTTGAAAAGAGGTTTGATCGTTGGCGACCGTTTTGGTGTGTAGGTTGCAAATATGAGAATTATTTTAATTATTTTAATCGCGAACATGGGATTTTAAGAGTTAAATAATGTTAAGTTTTGGGCAGGAATTCCATGTGACATAGAAAACCTATTGTAAATAATCCATAAAGAAGGTTTGCTCGTAGTAGAAGCTGAAAGTTTGCAACAAATTTCGTTAATTGTATTTCGTAAGTTAAAAAAAGGAAAAAAAATGTCAAGCCTCTAAGTTGTTCCTGTAAAGATTTTACAACCATAGTAATATTATAAACTCATTCAATAAATGAAAAGCGTTATGCTAAATATGTTCTCGATTGTTGCAACAAATTTAACTTTCATAAAAGCTCCCACTTCTATATTTTGAAATTATTCCAATCTTTGCTGTTTTACGAGCTATTTGTACTCGATAAACTCTTTTTATAACAAAACATGTGTTTCTTCCTTAAAAACTATCAGAATATTATTTACATCATACTATTGATGTATGACTAAAAACATAAAGATGACAAAGATGTTACTTTTTCTCAATATATGTACTATATACTATGTGTAATATACCGGGTATCTCAAGACTGCTACCGAAAACGAAGCCGGGTGGTAGTTTTAGTGACTACAAACACAATGCAACCAAAAATTTCGAAAAGAAACGCGACAATTATTTTTTATGATTTTTTAAATATCGTCTTTTTTGGGTGGTAAATCCATAGTTTTTGCTAAAATAATAATTTAAACACTTTTATACCTTAGATTATTTATAAATAAAAGGGTATACACTATTATTTTAGGAAAAAATGTATTTACCACCCAAATATGGTCATAGGAAAAAAATAACACAAAAAAATTGTCGCTTTTTTTTGCAACTTTTTCTGTTGCATTGTGTCCGAAGTCGCTTAAACTACCACCCGGCTTCGTTTTCGGTAGCAGTCTTGATATACCCTGTATGTATAATATATGACCATGATAGATCTATGTATATTTTTGCGTACGAACACAAATACCATAAAATAAAACATTTCTGTTAAAACAATATTAAATTAGCTTTGTAACTCGAGGCAATTAGTATTTTAAATTAAAGAGATGGAGTGTAGTGGGGACATCTGGCCATCTCTTTCACACACGCACACTGTAATGCATGTTAAGCCTAGCGACGTCACTAGTTTTGTTTTGCATCACTTATCTTTTACTCCCAGTACAATATTTAAAACGTTTCAAATTTGTTTAATTTCGAATGGTTTTAGAAAATTCTTTGTTTGAATTTGGATATAGATACCTTTTTATAAATATAATAAAAAGAAATATGAATTGTCATATTGCTGGAAACAATTAATAGCTGATGCAATAAGAGTCCATATAATTTAATTTGGTAGTCGATAACAGAAATAATTAAATGTCTGGCGTATGTAGCAGACATTGAGTGGCATAGACTATAGAAAATTGTTTTTGTATTGGCCAAATGTCACCAGCAGTCCTCTCGCCTTCGACATATCGCACTCGACAGGCCGCATTCACACCGTAGTGGGGTGATTTAATGTTATTCTATTTTATAGGTTAGAGATCTACGTATACATATAGCACATTCTACTGCTAAACATAAGTCTTTCACAAAAAAATATTAGACAAAACCTGTATTCAACAACATTTTTAAAACAGTTATTAGGTCGTACCTACATTTACCTGATTGTAGGATCTACGTATAGTATTTAAATCTTTTGATAAATATATGTGATTTCGTTATTTAGTAATAAAATATATGTAAAAAATTGAAATGTTCGTAATTTAACATTACATCTTAGTGTTATTCTTGTAAGAAATTTAAAAATACAATATAATCCCATCTGGCACCTTTTAATAAAATTAGCAAAGGTACGCTACGGTGTGACTGGCAGCTCCGCGTCACTGTACGAATTCGCTTCGGAATGCACTCGACAACTGTTGGACCAACTTTTTAAAATTACATTTAGCACAAAAACTATACAGCCTCACAGAAATGCGACTGCCAATTGTTCACCGCGCCACATTGTAGGTCACAAAAGGTTATGGACATTTTACAATTTAAAAAGTATGAAGTATAAAATTGGGATCGGGCTATTGTTAAACATTGTTGCTATTTTATGATCCTTTCAGTGTAAATAAAGCTTTTCCGTCACATTTCCAAGGCTGAAGTATTGAGCCCAATATGTTGGTATTTTGAAATATTTTCTTTAAATTGATTCGTTTGTTTATAATTCAAAACAAAAAAGTTAAGGAATTAGAAACACGTACCAAACTGCAAATAATGAGAAATATAACCTACATAACTATCCTACAATAGCCGTGTTAAAAAGGACTCGGTAACTCATTTTATGTTATTTTCAATGACGTTAAGATGTAGTGTGTAACTTGTAGGTATTCGGGTTGCATTTTATTTATCTTAATCTGGCAATATTTATCACTTACTTTTTTATTAAGCAATTGTCAGCAGTCACAAAAATATACATAAACTAGCGGCCCGACCCAGCTTCGCCTGGGTGCATATATTTTTTGATTCCACTCCACACCAAATACATGTTATTTTTCGTATAAACTCTTGTATACCTAAACTTGACTTGATCCTACTGTCCGGCTCAATCCCGTCTCATCCGTCTGTTCAGTCTATTCCCGATCCGTCCCGTCCTTTCTCTTTATTATCCATCCCGTCTTATAACATGCATTTACATTTCATCCTATCAAATCTGTCAGCTATCCCAGCCCTCTCCCGTACCTTCCACTCTATTATATCCCGTGTCTCCATATACATGTACATATAAAGATTGCCTTATGAAATTTTGACATTAAAAACTTTTGCATTTTTTATTGTCCATCCAATATTCCTTCCCTTATTTCAGCACCAAAATGCTGTTTTTCCAAATAATATTGCACGCCATTACTTTTTGTTAGTAATAAAGTAATAATAAACATTAAAAAAAAAGAATTGGCCAAATTGGTCCAGGCGTTGTTGAGTTATGCGCTTACCAACACATTTTGCGATTCATTTTTATATTATAGAAGAAGATATAGTCCACCCCGCTGGCTTAGTGCGGGTTGGCGGATTTTATTTCACGTAAAAATTAATCCGAAAAGTCAGAGGTGTGCCCTGGGATTTAAACCCGTGACCATCGTAAACTTGTTGGCAGTCGCGTCTAGTACGTTACCATATACGAATTAATAAAACCTTCATACTGCCTTACCAGGTGACGTATGTAATAAAACAAATATTTAAAAATATAAAACTGCATATCGTTTCATTATAATGTCTAGATACGGCATCAACGTACCAATATATTTTTTTATTTTGAGTCTCAAAACAATACTAATGCGGAATTTAAATTTGTCCCCCAGCGCATCTAAAAGTATCAATTCAAAAAACAATGTCCTTTATGAAAACGAAAAATTATAATTAGATATATTTTGGTGCACTCCGGCAAAACGCTTCGATAGAGTTTAACTTGTTTAAAACTGTTGCAATAATCTCAAAAAACAATGGGCTATTTTGGTAGATATGGACATCGTTTTATTTTACATTTAACAAAATTACGCGCAAGACGCCGTATCTAGATAATATTATATACACGATGTACACATTTTTTGAATTTTGTTCTATTTTGTCAGCCGTCAATGAAAGACAATGGAAAGATAGATCATTTTACGTTGGATGGTAGTTGAAGCTGGACCGTCTTTTACGTCTCCCGTCAAATAAACAAAGATCATCCTATATTCGCTGGACCCATCACGCTTGAACGATACCCAAAAAAAAGGTTTTTAGTATCTTCCTTGGAAATTTTCCAACTTTTCTCACTCCTGAAACCTTCCCAGGACTTTCACGAATATTTCAAGACCAAAATAAGCCAAATCGGTCCAGTAGTTTTTGAGTTCATCGATGACATACAGATAAACATTCATTTTTATATATATAGATTACGGATACTTTTTTACTAATGACGTAATTATCAGAAAACATTATTTTGTTCATTTAAGTATGCCGTCAAACTTTAAAAAAAGGTAATAGTTTTTTTAACAAAAGACTGCACTGTATTTAAATTAAGAACTAACAGATTCGAACTCAGTATACGAAAATCAAAATATCGACGGGGGCGTGGGAAAAAGGCCTCCTGTTCCAAACTCTTTTTTCAAACACACGTAGTAGATTACACCTGCTGGCCGTTCGCAGCTTTCGATCGAATGAAAAAAAATCACTGCGTTCTTTTTTCGAAACGGACTTATCGTCCGGCCAGATATTCTTATGAGTGTTTTTATTTTTAAAGTAGTCGTGAGATACCGTCCATACTACGATTATTAAGTGGTAGAATCACGACGCAGTAATTTTTTTGCTGTATCACGACCGATGAAGGGTTATTGATCATTATAGACATCATAACTCGAAGCCCAGTTTTTTACACAAGAAAGAATGATCTTATTACAATTATTTCTCAAATTAAACCGGACACTAAATTACTCCCGAAGGATTTATAAAAAGATACACACGTAACTATGAATTACCTACCGCGGGCATAAATAATCGTATAATGGTTATAAAAAACAGATCAATCCGGTCGCACAGAATCGAGTAAAAAGTCACACTACGTAATTTAGTCAAATTAACTGTGACAGTGTCACGTAGAGACTAAATTGAGTGCAGTCAAAAAATGTTATAAACCAACCTATTTTAAATATCGTTACGATCAAAACGTATCAATAGTTTTTGTCGCTGTCCGATTTCGGTCGATTTATAGTTTCACGACCACCAATAAATCTGTTACGTGTTATACATTTTTTAAAATTCGGAATCACCTGCACTTCCTTCGTTTTTAATTGGGCAGTACGATTGAAATATTTAATACAGGAATGCGATAAAAATTCGCAGGTACTGGCTTTCGCATTATATAAATATTGGTTGTGGAAGGAGTGCAATAACGTTAGCTCCACTTTTGGGCAAACATTGGCCTTATCGTAAGAACTAAGCCTCAATATTGACGCCAATATGTGGATCTGGAAAATAGCATTGGCATTAACATTGGACGAGTTTTGGAGCCAGCAAGTGAAACCGGAGTAAAAATTAGGTGTCGAATATTTACGACAAACCACACGTCCATATAAGGAGGGCGGCGAGCGCGTGCGCACCGGCCGTCATTACATCGGGATGATCACATTCCGTTTTTAAAATTGGAATTTAATGTAAACGACCGTACGGCCCTGTACTCTTTTTAGTTGTGACGACATTGTCGCCGCCATATTTTTATAACTATGTAATGTTTTTGACATTTTAGTAGGAACGCGCTAAGGTATCAACATGTTTGTTATGGGTCAAACTGTGTGTTGTGTTTATTTTGTCTTGCAAATAATTATTTGTCACAATTCTTCAACTTTTCCATGACTTACTTACGTTTTTGTTTTTAAGAATTTGCATATATTACTTGCTTTACAAAGCGACATTGAATTAACGAAATTTTATTGGGTATGTCGCATTCTTTTAGTTAAATAAGGTCTATAAGATATTTAAATAAGCAATGCAACATATTAAGCATACCAATGATATTAAATTACAATTCCATGATGTCATGAAACTGATATGAAAAGATGATATGATACCGAATTTTACAAACGAACACATACGTTTTGATATTCTGTTGACATGGAGACATTAACGCGAGTCAGGGTCGTATCGGGTTCATTAGAGGACTCACAGCATGGGGCCCTCATTGAGGCCTAACGAACTCTCTCATTGCTCGCGCGACACCACGACCATGGGAACATCGGAACATCATGTAAAAGGAGTTAGTTAACTTTTATGTATTGTAATTATTCCATCAACATGAGTTACTACTACTATACTTAGCGGAACCTTTCATATAGAAACGCGTATTTATTATAAAAATATTGTTGATCTTAAAACAGTTCATAATTTAAGCAAAATAAAAAATGAGCACAGATGTATACAACCTCAAAACACGAGAACAATTCATTCTCGAACATCATGATAGTCGAAACAAAACGCAATTGTACTAGTGTGCGTCGAACGAAACGCGTATTGATTGTGCGCGTGCGCGTGTGCGTGCTCTAATTAACTAACTGCGAACGCAACCTGCGCGCATTCGCGATAGTTTTTGCTCGCTTCCTGGTCCCGCAGACGGTTCCCTATCCGCCGGATGTTGGCAGATGAGATTCGGCGTGGTTTTTGCTCAATCGCTTTGTGACGTTTCCGCTCCCAGCTACTTGACGAGATGAAGGTGCATGCTGACCTTGGACTCGGGTTACTCCGGTGGGAATCGGGACTCATTGTTATCTTATGTAAGAATGAGTACGGTTTCCGGATCTGAAAAGTATTGCGTTTCGTAACTGCAGTGGAAATTTGGTAGACAGATTGTATGTTCAAGTATAGGAGAGCGTTTTCCGGAAATAAATATGGGATTGTGTTTTGTAGCTGTGTTCAGAAATAAGGACAAAATTGTTTATAGATGTAGGTATTCAACTACGATATATAAAAAAAATGTTTGTAAAATTGCGTTTAGTAATCGTAATGCAAGAAAAACTTAAAAACAATTTTAGAGTATTTTAATTATAGAGAGAATTAAAGTTGCCAAAAAAATAATAAAAGGCTCCATCTCTCTTACTTTAACTTTAAAAAAATCAATAGGAAGGTTTTTCAATTTCAATATTCAAATATATTTTAACATACGAATAAGCTGAACTGACGAATGGTTACATTTATACCATTCATTTTACGAGCACATTGCGAAATTGCCCGGGGAATGTGAAAGGGGTTGACCTTGATATTGAAGATGGCAATACCGTTTCCGACATCAAGGTCAACCCCTAAACCGTTAACCCGTATACAATCGATTAGGGTCACCTGTATTTCACCTGGGTATTATTAACCCTACCTCTTTCGCGATGAAATGTTTCGACGATTTTCGTTCTAAATGGAATATCTGTTTATACACTTAATATTAGCTAATTGTGCCAGTTTTGTATCTTTGCAAAATATTTTATCACGATTTTCATAATTCTAGATAATGCTGATTTTGTTTCATAAATACAAATTCCATATAACGAAATATCGAAAGTCTGATTTTTAAACGGTTTTATTTAGCTCACCCCGTTTGTTTGGGTCAAATTTAGTAATTGAAATTTAACCCTCTTTCCGTTAACCGGTTGATCTGAAATTTGGTATACGCCATTGATTCTGGTGATAATACAATGATCCATATTCAATATTATTGTGAATCCAAGATGGCCGCCGCTACAAGATGGCGGACAACTTAGTTTTTTTCAATCCCATCAATATTGGTATCAAATGAAAGGGCTTGTCAAGTAAAATTCAGTGCACTATACAAAATCAAAATCAAAGATGGCCACTGCTACAAAATGGCGGATAATGTATTTTTCAATCCCATCAATATGGGTATCAAAATAAAGGGCTTGGTAAGCATAATACAGTATATCATACAACATTACAATATGAATCTCCCACCCAAGTCAAGAACTCAACGAATTGAATAGAATGAGAAATAAAACTAAAAACTTAGAAATAAAAAAAGTAAAAAAAATATTTTAAGTTAAACGGTTTTATATTGCAGATAAATGTACTAAAAGCTAAAAAATAATTTTAAACATATATATATAATATATTGATTAAACTAAAATAAAATCGTGGGGCACGGCCAATATTTAAAGTGGTTAAAATTCATTTAAAGTGGACGTGCCCCACGATTTTATTTTAGTTTAATCAATATATTATATATATATGTTTAAAATTATTTTTTAGCTTTTAGTACATTTATCTGCAATATAAAACCGTTTAACTTAAAATATTTTTTTTACTTTTTTATTTATGTTAGAGTAAAAGATTATGCGCGGTATCGAACCTACAGCCATGACGTAGAAAATCAACAACATATCTATGGCGCCAATTGGTATTCATTATGGAAGCGAGGCCCGTATCTGGAACTAAGCGCGTATGCCATAGTTTTTTAAATCATAATCATTAAATCCAAGAGAAGATTCTCCACAATAAGGTGCAGGCAGATGGCACACACAAAGCACTTGCGACCTGACGATTTATTTTTTCCATAACACCATATGCACCGAATCATCGATATTTGCATCCAAATGACAGAAAAAAAAGAAAAGAAACGACAGATGCTAAGAAATCTAACACAGCACGTGCCATCTGCCAAATCTAAGAAGGTACACACAAAGGAATAGATTATAGGAAAAAACGTAAGAACACGCACGCACACACGCACGGATCAAAGCTAAGACATGCGCACGCGCCGCGGCAGATGGCGCGTCGTGATTGGTCGATACACAACTTCCGCATAATAGATAAGAAATATTACTTGCTCACTGACAAGTATTCGTTGTACTGATTGTTAGGGATTTTATACACACAATCCCCAACAAGAGGAAGTTAATACCGTAGATGATGTATGGTTGGAAATCAGCTATGATTTATTTAGCTTCACAAAATCGGTTATATTTTAATAATAAAACCAGCTTTACTATTAAAATTCATTATGAATTTCTTAGCGTGTAACTAAATAGACCGTGGTGGCATTATATCTTAATCGTTGGTTTTTAATCGGGAATAAAGCCTCGATTCATACATCACGGTAAACGAGAGGTTCAAATTGTTGTCATTCCTTCACATGGCATTTAGAACGAATGTTGAAAGATTCTCGTTGATAAAGAACTCAGCATTCTTGCTATAGAAAATATACTAATGGTAACTAGTAAACTGTTTGGATAAACTTTATTTAGAGTTATGCTCCGAAGCTGTTTAAAAAAGAGGCTGGCTTTGTCACCAAAGATCAACATTCTTCAATATTATTCAATATATTAAATTTCTGTCGTCAGTGAAGATAGGTATTAAAGTTTTTCAAAATCTACAGCTCACGTGGTGTATGGACTTACAAATTGTCAATAAAACTTAAAGCCACCAAATCGATTCTTAGTCTGAGACGGCTGTTGGTACAATAAACAATTATTTTTATACTTGTTTATGTGTTGACAGCTCATGTGGTGCATTAGGAATAAATACAGTAAAACTTAAAGCTACTAGGTTGGTTTTCGATCTGAGACATCTGTTGGAACGAAAAACCAATACATATTTTGATGTACATATATGTTGTTTGACTTGACAATCTCGCGTCTTTTCTCTTGTCTATATATTTAACACACCAGAAACATTTTGTAGACCATAAGATATGTTAATATTTTTGGATTACAAGTATAAATGCTTATAATATGAAAACATATCTTAAACATTAAGTTAATATATTTTAAACTTTATTTGTAGTTCCAAATTACTCCACAAGCCAATAGAATTTTGATGAAGTTTACTTGATCTAACACTATCATTTTGAATTTCTACTGTTTTAGTGGCCAGTAATTAATGTTAAATCAGTCAGAACTTTCAAATCATTTCAATCATCCCTCGAAATAATCAGCGCTGGGAAGTGAGAGGTGCATACGAATTAATAACTGTTGGTAAGCCCATTAGCATAATCACGAATTTATAAATCATTCTGTCAGTCGTGATGAGCTTAGAAAGTGATTTGATGTTCATTTTTATAACTTTGCCTTTGTTTCGATGACTGACCAGCGCAGTGGTGCGAAAGGCAAATATTCTCACACTCGAATGTTCAATATTTGTGTTTGTGTGTGTGATAAATTAATTATTGGTTTCTGCTATTCCATGGTTATTTAAGATATTGAAATGGATATTTAAAAGATCAGAGCAGGGCATGTTAAGCGGAGTATGGATGGCTTTAGTTGCCAATTCACTTCTTGGTTTGAAGCCGAAGATATCATTGGAAATCTAAGCGAAATCCGGAATGATTATAAGTTAAAATATACTTCTCATCAAAAATGTTTTATGTTTTCGATGGCTCCAATGAACACTCCTCTAACTTAAATTTTTTAAATTTTCGTTCTTCTCGTAAAATGCTTTACTATTCAGCAATACGTAACAAAAAAGTTTTCAGATTTACATAACGCTAACTATATGTACTTATAGTTAGCATTATGCAAATCTGAAAACCCTCCCACTATTGCTAAATAGTAAAGAAATTCACGCGAAAAACGAAAATTTAAAAATTTTAAGTTAGAGGCGTGTTCATTGGAGCCATCGTTTTGTAAGTTTATGTTTCGTAAGGATTTGTATCGACTTTAGTATTTCGATTTTTTTTTAATGAGATGTATATGATATGAATCATCTCATGGTTAAAGATGTCAATAGAACGTTACCGAGTTATTGGGAATATCATTGATCACGGAAAAAAACAGTTCTATAACTTTTGGTTGCCTTATTTTATTCATGATAAAAACATCGTACAGCGCTCTGAGATGCCATGCAGTATTTAAAACCAACTTGTGTAAAATAATGAATGCACCGTCGCTATCCAAAAAACGTAGGCATTTTTGGAGGTTCAGTTTAGGAAATAAATAGCTATTACCCACGATTATGAAGACCCGAAATCTGCCTGAAGCTCTAAGATAAAAAAGCGTTTGTTATCCTAAACAGCCACTGTTCTTTATACAATACTCCAAAAGCCTGTTTCATTGTCAAACTGTATGACAAAAAAGCGATTTAAAAAAATCAATACGCTTAGTTTCCCACCAAGAAGTCTCGCTACCTGGTTGCACAGCAGCTGCATTACTTAAATCGATCCTGTCTTCTATCCCTTTCTTACCAGAGGAAATGTATATACCTCTCCCTGTCTAGATAAGAAAAATGATTTGAAGACGACACGTCTTGTAGAAAAAATTAAGAATACGCTGTTATGTTTGGAAGCACTTGCGTTTGCAGCTGACTGCGGTTTTTAATACTGATATGGCTTATGTTTGGTCAATTTAGCATGCAGAAGGTACAATATGTATAGGATATACATAGAATGTTTGATGGCAATAGATGGCAATATTTTAGATGTCACGTGTTTAGCCAACATTTACATCCTCTAGCCACATTTATGTTATAGTCACGTTATTACATACATAATCGTAACGCCTGTATCCCATAGGCGTAGACAGAGTCTATACATCGCCGCTTTGCACAATCCTGACTTATTACTTTCGCTTCATCCACTTTCATCCACCTCTTGATGCATTCTCGGGTTCAGGGTACTTTTGACTCAGGTCCCTTGTTGAGTATCAGCTATTTGGATGGTGTAGGTTTGGCGAGGTCGACCCCTACCGACTCTTCCAACCACACTCGTCTTGTATATTTTCTTGGTTAGTCTCCTTTCATCCATCCTCTGTACCTTACCATGTTATTAATATTTACGTTATTTATTTAGTTATTTAATCCTTTAATAAATTATACAATAACAATAATAAGAGCCTCGAGTGATAAGACCGCCATTGTACTCTTTTCTTGCTTGTTAAATTGTGTTAATGTTATTTACTGGTGTACAATAAAGCTTTAAATAAATAAATAAATAAATAATAGTTAAATCATCTACCAAGTTTACTAAATAATAAATAGGACAAACAAGAAAGTTATTGCAATATAAAACTTCACCTTATCGCATGAATCAAACCCGCAATATTACGAGTCAAATCCTGTTTTTCATTTACTGCTCTACAGGGACAAAGGCGGCAAAGAATTGAAAAATATTACCAAACTTTTAATACTCAGACTGTTAGGCGTATTTAAATACTCATTGTACATATAAGACTCTAAAGAAATTCCCGAATTATCGTGATTTGTCATTCGGTTTACCAAAAATTTCACGTGAATCAATGTTAAAACTAAGACTTTCAGGCAATTGTATTTAATGTTCTTACTGCTCTTTGTCTGCTTCTTTAGGATATTTATACGCCTACTACATATCAATATAATTTTTACAAAGCCTTACGAAAAAAAATTAGTGATATTGTCAATTTCTTACTTCAGCAAATAGCACAAATAATAATTATCCCGGCATTGTATGGTACAGGACAAAAATATATTTGGATTGACATATTTCTGTTTAAGAAAAGATATTTGACATGCATTGACATTTCTGTCTATAGACCTAAGGCATACTGCACGTGTTCATGAATGTCATACTCAAGAAGTATTGTAAGAAACCTTTGATTGCGAAAAACTAACCTACATTTAAATTTCGACCTACATCAAAGGCGATAGGGTTTATTTTCAGTATTAAAGGTTTGTTGACACAATCAGCTGATTCCCAAGGCTTTGGAAACACACGTGCTCGGGTCATATATGCAATTTTTTTAAGGATTATCAATGAAAAAAATCTTTTTGTGCAACATCGTGGGAACGCACGTGCCTTCAAGGCTTTACCTGAGTTGTGCAATTTTTTTAGAAAGGCATCTGAAAGTTTAAAGTACGCTCGATACATTGTGTGGACATCCTTTATCCTGAGACGTGGATGAAGATTAAGATCAGTTGGTTTTTGGCGAGAAATGAGAGTGTAAGGCGTGGGCTTCACTAGTCTACGTGCCATCCTTCATGTTATGGGTTAGTATTTAGCTTTCAGGCTCTCTAAATAACTTTGCCTATATCTTTACCTTTTAAAATGTCATCGCCATCAATTTGAGATGTATTTGATCTTGCTAATATCTGGGTTTTACATTTTCAAGGTTAAATGGTCAAAGGTATTGGCAAAGTTAGTTTGTGCAGTGGAGGCTTGAGTTATTTGTGCAATTTTGAGTTGTTGAGCTCAGTTGAGCAAAGGCGGATCAAATAAGTGGATTTATTTATAATATTCCCGCCAAACAGCTGTGTGTATGCACTGTTGTGGTCCGGTTTGAAGGACAGTGTAGCTAGAATTACTACTGGACATGTTGAGACTTACATATTATGTCTTAGGATGGCGAGCGCAGTGGAATGCCAAACATTGATCTGTAATTCGAGGTGTTGTTTGATTTTGCTACTGTCCATGAGCGGTCGTATCGCTTACCATCAGGCAAATGACATGTTCGTCTCGCTATTTATAGCAATAAAAAAATCAAATAGAAATATTTTTCAATTATAATCTTTTACAAGAGCCCCGATTTGTCTAGTGCTATGGTCTGGTCGAGCTTTATTATGTCACCAATATTTTTATTTTCGTTGAAACCTTATTTATTTCAATAATTTCTAGTTGATTTAAAATTATCAAACATTTAGATAGACGTGAGTCAATAAATTTACTGAGTTTTCTGCTCTTGCGTAACCTTTCTTCAGGAATTTATTATACAAAAATTATTTCCAATACATTATGGAGACTGTCCCGCCCTCACACCCACCACTGCAACTCCTGTAAGCCAGGATCAACAGTGGCACGCAATGTAATGACACCGAGCATTGAAGCTCGGCGAGTCTCCGGGAATGTCTAACTTGTCTTTAACCCGCAACGAAATCTATCAGAAAGTTAAATTAATAGGAGGAGTTGGAAATAAATTATTATCCACTTCCCTCCGTGCAAAGCGGGTGACAAAACGATGAAATAAAGAGGAAAATAACCTCGCAAAAAGACTTTTACAGCCGGAGAAGCCAGCTGTAAAGCACCACGGATCAAATCCTTATTACATTTAAATGGGACCTAATATGTGAGCTGTTACACTTGATTCCAGTAATAGGTATGGCAAAAACGCCGGAAAGCACGGAAATTCGTCCTAGTCTCTACAAGGTCCGTGTAGTATACAACTCCAGATGATATTTGCATACTATCCAGCATGGTTTTACGCTCATTCTGCCAAAGACTGCACTCCCAAAGTATATGATGCGCGGATTGTTCATATTCGCAATTTGCTGTTGAACATGGGCACGCAGGCGATTCCACAAGCTTAAAATTTCCAATACATTAATAGCCACCATTTATACCGTAAATTAAATACCAGAACAGCCAATTATAATTATTTGCTTAATTCACATATGCAATAACGCCACGGCCGTGGTTGGAATCCGGCTCAATCCAACTGATTGTGATTGTAAAAATAACGTTATATTTAACGGTTGGACAATTAGAACCATAGCAATCTCCACTTTGGATATGTTAGTAAAATTGGATGAACGTTGTCGCGTGCACTCAATAATACGGGTTGGGTGTGACGATGGTGTATAGAAAGTGATCAGTGAGGCACCTTTGTTTCCTGATTCATACTCATTGTCTCAAACAATTTTGAATTTATAGCATTTTATAGCTGCCTGTAGGATTTATTTTAATGGGACGAAGAAGAGAGTACAGTTCTCGTAATAGTATCTAACAACTAAGTGCAATGCAATCCGAACATTCCAATAATCCATCAGCCAGAGATGACCTCTTAAGCGAAAGCCTAAACGTAATAGGTTTTTTCTCCTGAACAGTATTGTGTATAGTGGTGTTTTTTCGGGTGGATACAAATATCATATCACTAGTTATATGTTTTAAATGAAATTCATATTTAAGGAGTTTTGGTGGGAGTTTTATTGTATGATGACCACTCCTTGAGCTTTCGAAATTCAAATATTTATAGTCCATTACACAGGTCGACGAGAAAAATCTTAAGAATGTTGTTTACAGAAATTTATTTTAGAGCACAATGATTAAATAACTAGTTTTTATTGGAATTTACTTTGGCACATATGTACACAGATAAATCTTTGCATTTAACACTTACTAATGATAGTTTTAGCACAAAAATGTCGGGATGATTTTTGCTTTGCGTCTGTAATTTTAAGATTGTAAATGATCCAAATACTTCGTTCGAATATTTAAGAGGAATGTCTGTTTATTTCTTAGGATGATATTGAGTGTTTGTATATGTATATATATATATTAAAGTGAATGTATATTGCAGAGGTAGTTGCACTGTATTTGCATAAGTTAAAGTAAAATACAGTCTAATTATTAACAGATATTGACATTTAAGCGTTCCACAGTCGGACACGAGCCTCTCTCCTTCGGCAAAACAAAATTGGGTAATATTTACATCTTCATAATATTAATATACTCGCGGACTATAAACATATCGAGTTAATGGATTCGTTTTAAAATATCTACATTTAGAAAAAAAGATCATTTTATGTAACAATATTATTAACGGATCTATAGGATCTATATCAAACCAAACTTGCCATACTGAATCTCTCTTATACACCACAGACATCGTTACATTTCGATAGGTTTAAAAATTAACTATAAAGTTAACGTTCTATCGAAATCCGTGTAAAGAAGTGCTCTACGTCACGCTATGTTCCGGAACAGATAGTGCTAAGCGAATAACAACCTTATCACTTTGGTATAAGAGCCATCGCATCCCACAATTACAAAGTAATTAAAACATGATTTTTGAATACAGTTATCACTCATGGATGGTAATTTCAAAGATTAAATCGTAAATATCTTGATGGACATAATGTATGGTTGAACAAATGAAGTATATTGCTTTTTGTATTGTTAATGAAGTGATTAAAGGTAATATTGGGGGTTTATTAACATATTAAGTAGTGTCGGAAAAATTCTTACTTTGGGTGTGATTGGAAAGAATAATATTAAAAAGATATTGGGAATTTTAAAGACGTATATTTGTTTGTCAATTTGATATCTACTGATCATTACAAAAATATAATCATTTGGTTTTGAGTGAAGTTTAGCTTAAGACATCAAGAAAGGGAAAGAAAGAATAATAAATGAACAAATGAAATGTGTTAGGTATACTGTATACATTAACAAAAATATAATGAGGATGAAATATTTTTCCCACTCAACCAGAATCTTTAATAGCCACACAAATAATGTAATTTTACTTCATCAATTAACACATATCTTCGTTCGTTTTTCTATATATTTTTTTATTATTTTATAATGTCATTTAATTTAACCAGTAAAAACATATATCGCAAGGAATTTGAAACATGACATCCTGGGTTTGAATCCTAGGTCGGGGAGATTATTTTCTGCTAAGTTATAATCTAAGAACGAGATTATCGCAATGATAACAAATGCTGCAATTGGCCACACAGTGTAGGAGGTCTTCTTTTTTTCTTAGATAAATAACACAGCTTTAGTATTATAAAAATACACAACTTTCGCCTATTATGCTACCCCCAGCTGGCAACAAATCCGTTGGTACCAAAACACATAGACACCGTACCAATCTTTCAGAATGTGCAAAATGCAATCTCTTTTGTGAAACCCTCTTTGAATACAATGGGACAATGCAAGGACGATTTTAGTCCACTCTATTAAAACGCTATAACAATAAAACAAATTTTCTACATTCACTAAAACCATTACAAAATGTAACCATATGTATAAGTGAGTAAGGTCCATTTTTCAATTTCACATTGTCTGGTACCCGCAAATAAAATTTTGTAATACAAGAAAGGTTCGTATTATGGGAATCGAATGAGAGTCAGAAGTAATAAGAGTTATTTGCGTATAACGGGGTAATAGGCAGAATACATGACAATACAAACGAGTCAAATACTTTTGTCTATGGATATCGCCTTTGTTTAGTAGATAGGACGGGAATTTGATATTTTATGTAGGATTCCCTTACATAGTATTCTATTTATTTCTTATATATGGAGGGCTTGTGGATATCCTGGGATATATATAAAGAGCAGCCAAATATACCGTTTGTTTTTTCAAGTAACAATAATCTATTTATGCCAGTACGTTGCATTATTAATTTAGCTTAACCTCCTATTAATTTAAAGAGAAGCTAGACATTCCCGGAAACTCGCCTATCTTCAATGCGTGTCACTGTTAATCCTGTTTTACAGGAGACACAGTGGTAGGTGTGAGGGCGGGACAGTCTCCTGTACGTTGGATACTATCCAGGGTGCTAATGCCAGGGTGAAATGGTGAATTTTGATTATAAGCGACACCGATTAGGTTAATGCTAGTCTGCTACAATGAATAAGTTGCTGGTTGCGCGTACGTTTTAACCATTTTAAAATTATTTTTTTTTAAAATAGTCACTTTGTGTGATGACCTTTGTAGCTTCTCTTTTATCACTTATGTCTTTCAACAGGAATAACAACACTCAAATCCTAGTACTGAGCATGTAATGGTACTCATTCACTTTACTTTAGGAAACTTAATAAACTAGATTTACATTATTTTTACTTTTAAATTCCGTGGGTTGTCCATAGTAGGATTGTTATGTTAGGTGGAATGTTTATATTCGCGAGTTTACTCGCGAATATCTCGCTATTGTAAACAATCGAGTCAAGTATAAACCCTTAAAGTAAAGTAAATCCCTCACCAATCCAAATTCATTAATAAGGCCTGAGGTGTAAAGATTTTGTCTGTTCAAGGACAGAAATGATATGTGTATGATATATTCCCAACAAAAATATGCTGCAAATGTCACCTGAATTAAGAACCCAAGTTTACACGAGTCGCAAGCATCGTTGTAAAATAGCCGGGTCATGTATAAATGCATTTATTTCTTATAATGACTCTAACTTTCAATAGGCGAGCTTAGTCCGCAATTCCATATAAAACATGTGGTTTTTACCATATTCGGACAATAAAGACCTGAGATATATCTGTTATTTTATAAAAGCACGTTTCCGTGTGATTTGAAAATCAAAAGACTCAATTAAAAAATAACGCGGGGATTGCATGAGAAATAATGTAGGAAATATTAGGAATAGCTTAGAAGTACCTAGCGATCATTACAGTAGTATTGATCGGTTGTTTGATATCAAGGAAAATAACTTGAAGGTCATGGTTTTGAGTACTAAGTATGCTTTGGGCGAAATGCTGAAGACTGAGTAATGAGTAGGAAAGAGGACTTAGAAAGGGATCGGGATATCATTAAAAAGAAATAACTTTTATAGGTACCTATAGTTAGTTTAATATCAGTCCAACTTCTACTATCCGAGACAAATCTTAAATGTTGAAATAAAATTATTATTTACGGATATTATCGCCGATTTGGTTTAATTTTTACATTTTTGACTCCCTGAAGATTCGATTTATTTACAGATTTCGTGGTCACGGGGTGTATTTTTTTGAGTCAGGGTTGGTATTGGGACCGTTAACTAGTTGTAATTCTTTACCAAAATGATCACCATTTTCAGTCAGTGCTTAACACAGAACTTCCAGAAGGATAATTGACTTAATAAGAATTTTAGAAACTGGCTAGATGCAGGCATGCCACTTCTAATACATAGCTATGGAGATCGTATAAATATATGCTAACACCTCTAATATGTCTTATTTCCCAATACAAACCACCAATTCCTAAAACCAACGCAATCAACCGTGAGAACAATCCGTTTTTCTGTATAGACTTAGTGTTGACCTCAGATTGTTTTTAAGAGATGAGTGAATGCCTAAGGCGTTCTAGCCGGAATGCCGTGACAAGCACAAGGTCAGGTTTGGCAGATGGAAGCCTTGCTTGTATATTAGTAACAAAATGACTGGAGTAATTACGGATGTAATTAGTTGTTTTATGCAATTAGTCTGCTGTATTAATTGTTTGGATCTCGATTGTACTTTGAAGAAATAAGATGTTTATAGAATATATTGTTTTTTACGGATGTTGACATGTTGCCTCCTTTTATGTCGGTATTACGAGATATGAAGAGATCTAATTTATGCAACATTTTAATTGAATATAATGTTTTTTTTATTGCAATAAGCAAGGCGTTCGCCTGATGGTAATACGATCGCGCATAAACAGTAGTAAAATTCTACTGCGGTCGCCATCCTGAGACGTACGACGTTAAGTCTCAATATGTCCAGTAGTTACTCTGGCTACAACATCCTTCAATCCGAAACACAACAGTTCATTTACACAGCTGTTTCACGGGAGAAATGTACATTGCGGTGCTACCTACCCAGATGGCCTCTCACGTATGAAAGACCTTCCAGTACCAGTGTTTGATATACAAATAAATGAATATGACCAGTGGGTGAAAGTGTTCAAACTAAAAGTGTTTTAGGAGACGAGTATATTTATCGTTAAATAAATCTACAAGAACCAAGATTCCTTAGTAAAATTCTACCCCAATAAGTTTTGACAGTTTACATACGTCGATCTTCAAACACAAAATGTCGTCAACCAAATCGATTTTTTTATTAACATCGATCACTATCTGCACCACAATGAGACTATAGAGTATAAACCACAAACGATTGTTGACCCGAGATCGTATCGTTTTCATGATCTTTATGAACCATTGTGACTGGCAGGATGCGTTGAGAAAAAAAAGAAAGAAATTACGTAACGGTGCATCTTACCCCGTATTTGAGGGGAATTAATGATGTGTGCTTAATACAATATTCTATGTGAGATAAAGCGTTTTGAATTGAGAATCTATTGATGCTTTTATAAAAGAATTGAAGATTGCCTGGATACGGTAAAATTAAACGTGACTTGCTGGCAATTGAAAGGAAGCTGTCTGCTCTAGAACCATTTGAATAGTGATGAAATAGAATTTATTTGCATCAAAGTAAAATAAAGAGGGCTCCGAGATCGTTGCGTGGTTAGTATGCGTTTTCTTGGTTTATTAACTGGGTCCAAATTCACTACACCGATCGCGCTACAGGCAACTATTTCATTCAGTATAAAAATAGGCCCACACCGCAATATACAGGGTATATCAAGACTGCTACCGAAAACGAAGCCGGGTGGTAGTTTAAGCGACTTCAGACACAATGCAATAGAAAATTTTGCAAAAAAAAAAACGCCAGTTTTTTTTTGTAATTTTTTTCCTATGGCCCTATTTGGGTGGTAAATACATTTTTTTCTAAAATAATAGTGTATACCGTTTTATTTGTAAATACTCTAAGGTATAAAACAGTTTAAATTATTATTTTAGCAAAATCTATGGATTTACCACCCAAAAATGACGATATTTAAAATATCATTAAAAATTAATGTCGCGTTTCTTAGCAAAATTTTTAGTTGCATTGTGTTTGTAGTCACTAAAACTACCACCCGGCTTCGTTTTCGGTAGCAGTCTTGATATACCCGGTATAATTCTTGTGACAGATTAACAAGAGTTTATGATCGCAAATGACGAACACATACATGTTTGTAGATCTCATAAAATATATTTATCTTGGTGTAGTAATCCCGTAAGCTTTCGTTTTGCAACTAATAAAATTGAATTAATTGTCCCACTGCAGTGTTTAAAATGTTAATATTTAATCCTGTTTGCATAGAGAAACAATTTTTTACCGTAAAAAATGATATAATAATGTATTTGTTCGAAGTAGTGAATCCAGATTAGTACAAAACCTAATGCACAGGTAGTGCACCATTACCACCATTATTTTTGTCCACCATGATTTACCACAATAATCGCTTAAAAGCAAAAAATGTAGTCTAATAATGAATAATTACTAGCACTTCAGACATTTATTCGCTTTTATTTTTTAACATCTGTAAAAATGGCACATCCAACGCCAAATCCGTAACAGGTTTTTAGCGTCAAATCAAAGCTGAAATGCAACTTGTACCAGTACTCTGGCGTCTTTAATCTTTCACTATAAAGGGGTTTGACGTCAACATAAACACGCCGAAGTGGCACCACTCCGTACATATAATCGTAAAGTCAAAACAGCGGCGATTCAGGTGTCGGAAACGTCATACACCCAAAACTCAGCTGCCAAACACTTTGAAAACATTAGCTTACTATTTATAACAAGAAATGCACCAGATGCCGGCAGGTAGTACTTCGTGTTGCAAATTAGCTACCCTGCTAAATTCAAGAGTCTTTCACTCCGTGCCTTCAGGTAGTGGTAAAGTACTTTTCAATTTGTTCGGGTAGTGTCAAAAACCACAGCTTGCCGCGACAGATGCATGCCATGGGTATAAGGAAACCTTACAAAAAGTAGCACGTGCTATTTGTGGAAAAAAACACATGCGGGCACAAGTTGCTGGTGCAAGCAGGCTGTCGTGATTTCTGCGGGATTGGCATGAAATTGTTCTTGAGATTAGCGTATTGCAGCTGCCTAATAAATTTACTGTTGGAAATACGTAGCGGCTGGAAGTAATGTGTACTATTTTAATGACTTAATATCCTTTTTTGTGGTCTTCTTTCTAGGTTAATATCGAAAAGCACTTTAAATGGAATAGATATAAATAAATAGTTTCAATAATTGCAACTTACAACACATAACTCCGACTTCCAAGTTAGATGTGTATCATACAAGACGTGTATATAATAGGTAGGTATAGGAAACAGTGGAATACATTTTGGGTCTACAATGCAAGATCTAAACTAAATATATAAAAAAATAATATAAACATTATTTAACTGCAAATTCTATTTTTAAATCTTTGTTTTAATATGCAATATACTTCGAGTATTTATATATAGAGTGAGCGCTGGTACTTAAAAAACGTAGATAAAAATGGTGGTACCGGGCCACCTTTTTCTGCCCTCCTATTGGCTAATATTTGAACAGGTTGTGCAACATACATAAATCACTTGAAAAAAAAAATTATGTCTATTTCATTTTACTCAAACTCGTTTTAAAAGGATAATAGCTAAATATAATTTCAGCTATCAAAGGAATTTAAAGCAATTTATTGCTAAATAATTAATTCAATTTTTACTCATATAGGAGCACTACCAACATTACGAACAAGAAAATATCTACGTTTTTCAAAACGCGAATGTATGACAGCGCTCCCTCTATATATAAATACTCTAAGGCAATAAATATAAATTTAAAAGCCTTTTTTTCCAATTTTCTCTTTAATATAAATTAAAATTGTCTAATTAAATTATGACACAAACTTTCTATGAGCCCTTAAATATTATGCAATATTGAAAGTAACTAAATACTTATAAAAAAATAGGAATTAACCACTCCAAGTTATCAGCAATCGAAAGGCCCGTATTACGTCAACATTAGCCCCTGTTTGACAACTGAGGGTGGGTGGTCTCCCTCCCAAGTTGACACGTGCTCCTTGTCCCAACTCCCACTTCCTGGTTCCTTGTAATTAAATAGCCCATCGATATGTCAGATCCTTGTTTGATCAAGCAGCTAGTGGAAACAATAGAAAATTGCCCTTAATTTTACTGTGACAAATCTAATTCGGGTTTGAAAAAAGAATGTCCCATTTTTTAAATTAGAGTTTTTAGTTTTTAAATAGTTCAAACTATTTGATGTCAGAAAATATTTATGGCAATAGTCAATTATTTTTTTTAGGGTGGCGTTATTTGTTTTTTGTATGTGGCAATTTTATATGCCAGTTACAGAAAGTCGGAATAGGAACATTCCTTATCTCAGATTATGACTAAGGTCGAAAGAGGTATTAAAAAAAATGCAACACGTTGAGGATATTTGTATTACACAGACATTATATTCAAAATAACGCCTATTTTAGTATTAGTGTATTCAACTGTTAAATACGATGTATTAATACATAATTTCCAAAAGATAACTAGTAAGATAGATTAAATAACTCGAGTTAAGAACTAAAGATAGGATGTAATAATTAGTACCTATCAATCCCTAGGGTGCCTTGTAAAATGCAAAATGCTTTTAAGTATTGAAAAGGGCGAGACCGCCATATATGGCTTTAAGACTGGGAGATAAAACTAAAAAAGTTAACTAGCATGTCATTCACACTGTTAGTGTTTTTGCGCGGTAACGTAGTTTCGAATTAAGAGGCAATATTATCATCAACAGGAAGGCTAGTACTTAATTAAGCTAGCTTAGCTTTGTCTAAGGATTTCCGTACACACGTCTTTCAAGCATATTACGTCAGCCTATTATTATATGAGTGGATTTCTAGCGGTGCTCTTGCCGATATTACTAAATGATTTGTGTGATTAGCTGTCGTATTTAAATATATCACATAAGGAAATTTCATATAATTAACTACCAAACGCATCACGCATAAAAGATTGAAGTATCAAACCATAATATGATGATGAAAGTCTTGGATAGAGACGGGTGGAAGAAGGAAAGGGAGGCCTTTGCCCTGCAGTGGGACAGTATAGGCTAGAAAAAAAAACCATAATAAGAATTATTGACAGCATTTGACAGCCTCCGTGGCGCAGTCGGTAAGACGCCGCCTGTGAAACGAGAGGCTGCGGGCTCGATCCCCGCACCGAAAGAAATGTTTGTGCGGCCCACAAATATTTTTTTCGGGTCTGGGTGTTTGTGAGACCGAAAAGTCTCCGTAGTTCCTGATACCCACGACACAAGACTTGATCTTAGTGTGGGGTCAGGACTATGTATATGACTGTTGCGTGTTATTTATTTATTTATTTATTGAGGTAATTATATAAATTAAACTTAGACAGATAAGAAAAATCTTCCCTACGCGATGAAATTTACATGATAAGGTTGTGTTATGCGTAAGTATATTAATTTAGCTGCATACATAATGGGAGTTGCCTTAAATATAGTTAATGAGCAAGAATGATACTTTTAAAATAATTGAAATGAAAAAAGACGATATAAAAGTATTTCAAATAAAATAACAACAGTATTACGACGTTCATAAACTTAATAACAAACAATTACTAATGATTGCAAGGAAGTCTAGTGATTACACAGGCTGCTGTCAACAAGTGACATACGTTATACAGGGCGCTTTATATTTTACAATATTAATTTAAATGAGTTCTTTGAAGGTATACCACGTAGGGCAGGTGTGAGCTCGGAATTGCACAAACATCACAACAAAACTTCGCGTTATATTTAATACCGTAAATGGCGCTCAATGTCTGAGGTCCCGCATTCATTTAAATTGCATTACAGAAAATATGTCTTTACGTAAATATTTACTGACGCGCTTGGGTCGTTATTGGACGTTTTTATTTTAGGATTTGGGCTGGCAATATGTATATTTATCTCGCTAGCTTTTAATCAGAATATTATAAAAATATATTTTACTGGTGGTAGGTCTCTCATTTGTGGGAAGACGTGACAGACATGGGTAGACCACCGCAATTCTATTGCTCCCGCCTTACAGCAATTTAAATACACTGTTGTGTTCCGATTTGAAGCACATTGTAGCCAGAGTAACTACTGGACATATTGAGACTTAACATCTGATGTCTCAGCGAGCGCAGTGGAACGCCAAGCATTGCTTTGTAATTTATTGATTTTTGGTTTTGATACGGTTCATGAGCGTATGGCGCCAAGCATGCCATGGCATGAATGGCGTGAAAAAAAATTAATATAAAAAATAATAATTCCGAACGAGATTTTTCGATAATTGGTAATGGATCGAACTGACAAATCAGAGGTTTGGTTCGTGCCCATGACACAGACATGTATCTTTTCGAAGTTATGTTATTTAAAGTTAATTACTACATTAACAGTGAAGGAAAACTGCATACCTGAGAGATGTGGAAGAGAATTTCAAAGGTAGATAAAGTTCACCAACCCGCACTAGGTCAGCGAGGTGGAGTCAGGTCTACATACATATATAAACTCACGCCTTTTTCCCGGAAGGGTAGGCAGACGTGCCAAGACACCCACATTCCGCCTTGTATGTTCCGTCCCACGATGTGATAGATGGCGAGCCTATTGCACGGAGTAAGGTCTAAACCTCTCACAATCGTAGAGGAAGCCCGTGCGTAGGAAAAGACCATATTATATTATGTGTTGGTAGATTGGCCTGATCAGAAGCATCAGCGAATCTATGCTTATTTCTTATTTGTGGTTGTCATTGGTAAAATTTTATTTAGAGAGATTTTACTGTCTCTGTTACGTAGTTGTACTATGGCACGAGATTAGACTTAGCATCTTACGTCTCCGGATGGCGAGCGCATTGGAATGCCAAGCGTTGCTTTGTAATTCAAGGTGCTGTTTGGTTTGCTACTTATTCATGAGCAGTGGTATTGCTTACCATCAGGCAAACGGCAGGCTCATCTCGCCATTCATTGCAATAAAAATAGACCCATTCCGCTATTTTGTTTTTTAGGAGGCATCAGATCACAATTGTTTCATATATTAGTGGAGGGCAACGTAAAATTTATTTATTACCAACTTTAGCAAATTATGGATTTAAATACATAATATCATTCATGTTTAATAATATAATTACATTGGATGTAGCAATGTTGTAAGACATAAAAATATGATGAAAATGTGCAAATACTACAATTTCTCATAATAAATAAGTTTGTTATGATCAACATTAACTATTGGACGAAATATAAAAGGCACAGCTGTTACAATTAATGTGATAATATCTATGTTACATTGTAAAAAATTGTTTGTATAAGCCAATTTGTCATCCAGGTTAGTTAGCCAGTCAGTGAATTTATTGGTGGCATCGGTGTGAACATTGTAATTTCCCATCAGAACCGGTAGAGGTTGCATTTATTATGTTGCAGTTGCTTGTGACTATTTGTTGTCTATTTCTATGAAGGTTATGAAAAAGGTTACTTTTTTATGAACCTATAATGTCCCACTCCTGGGTAAAGGTCTCCCGCAACTCCTTCCATCTGTCTCTATTTTCTGCCGTTGCCGTCCATACGCTGCTGAAATTGTCAAGGTCGTCACGTCATCTCTTCCGAGGTCTACCACGTCGCCAAATAAAAAAGGCTACTAACATGGTGAAAATACACGTCCTATTCATTGACAAATTATTTATATTAAGCCACGTGAAGTCTTATTCAACTTGTTTTGAATCCTATTAATTTCAGGCTAATCTTGTAATTACCTTCATGTAATTGAAATAATGAATACATTTATGTTTTTATTTCCTGCAATATATAAAGCCTGTATCTTATATCTTATCATTTTATGTGCTAGTAAACTCACTAAAATGTACCTAAAGCTAAGTGCTGTGCCAATTAAATTGAGTATCCTAGTTTGTGAGACCGAAAAGTCTGTCGTAGTTTCTGATACACACAACACGTGACTCAATCTTAGTGTGGGGTCAGGACTATGTATGTGACTGTTGGGTGAATTTATTTATTAATTAAACATGAAATGTGTTACACTTACATATCTTGTTATGAATGTTGTTACACCATAATATAGATTGTCTACGATATTCTGTCGCCGAAAGCGCTCTCATTAAAATAATAAGAACAGTTTTTTCTCTCTTCAAATTTTATTACATTTGACATGTTAATACTATTAAAATACTAGTATAAATGATTGTTGTTTATATAATTAAAACATATCGACGCAGGAAAGCGATTTTTTCATATCTCAAATGCGTATGTGCGTTTTGTATATTATTTAATTCATAAAAAAATACCGCATTGAATTTACTTGTGAAAATGTAAGGTTTCATTTTAAAATGTTATTATTAATGAAACGTTATTCCTAAGTTTTCTAGTTTAGAGGTTATTCATTTTTTAAATTATTTTTTGATCCTGTTGGAAAAATGCTTGTTTCGAGATACGACAAAATCGCTTTCCTGCGTCGATATATCAAACGTAAAGTCCGCCTTTTATACATTTGTATATGAAGCTTAATAAAATAAAAATAAAAAAATAAATTAAGTTATTTTGTCTCATTTGTTTTTAGTTCCAAATTTCGCCACACGTCTATGGATTTAGGGTAATCTATACTAGCTTCTGTTTCTTCAGTAATTACACGAACGAAACGCAACATGAAAACTATTATTTTACGTCAGTTATCTACGAAACAGTAGTACCACCCCGGTCGAGCCGACCCATTTGTACAGCAGCCTTAACGACCTTTAATATGTAACTTTTTCTTTATTACATTGTTACGTCTATGTATGGTCTTAAAATGAATATTTAATTTTACCGTTTTAATTGGGCTATTTTCTTTACAGATCACCTCTTGAGCACTAATTATTTCTAACTGAATGTTGTTGATGTTACTGTCCTCTCTGTTTCTGTTAGTGTCAATGTATTTAAAGAATTATCAGGGTCTTTAAATATCCAGTTATGGCAGCTGAAAAATCCGTTTTACAGATTAGAAAACAAGTTAACAAAAGCTATGATAGATTCCCACGTTATCAAAATAATTTTGATTTGTTTCTTCTTTATTTATCTGCTATAAACTACTTACAAATTAGGGACATTTTAAATATCAAGGAAATCGTATAAGTATTGTATTAAAAACATAAGCCTGTGGTGATAAAATAAAAACAAATTTTTTATGCTATTTTTAAATATATCAATTAATAGATTTGATTCAATTTCTTTGACATATTCTTCCGATTTTGAGTTATAAGTTCATAAAATGCATGTACAGCGTCAACTTCTTATTATATGTAGGGATTGTGAATATTTCGAAGGGGCAACACTGCACCTGTATGTAACGGGACGGTGGGTTTTTGTACCGCCAGTAATTAAACAAGGAATAAGTCGAATTCGCAATTAATTAGTTACAAAATGTTACATGTTGTATTAGCGATTCCATAGTGATCGCTATTTATACTTGAACGTTCACATTGTTTCCAAGTTTTGTACATAGACTTTTACTATTTGGTTAAATTCATTTAGTATGATTTCGAAATTAAATTACAAAGGAGACAGTAAATAAAATTAATTTATTTTTAATAATCTATATGATTGAGAGTAGAAATTGCAACAATTCCTTATTGGAGCATTGCTTATTAACACTGAATTATTTATAGATGAGAAATTATTTTGATAAGAAAAAAAAATCTGTCTGTATTTCCCTGGTATTCAATTACATTCAATGTTCTTATCTTTGAATCGCAAATCTTTATAATTTAATTACCAATTAATAACTTAAAAATATGCCAAATTTTCCTACCATATAAAACAGTTACAGCAACATTGTTTAGTACTGTCTTCCTATTAAACTGTAGAGCGAATTGTTCGCGCGAACAAATTGTAGTTTCGTGTCGTCGGTACCCACATAAATCAATAAAAGCAGCTGCAAGCACTACCGCTTGAGCAACGTGATCCCGCACCAACTTGACGTATTAAACCTGGCGAATATTCGTCTGCACATGCCCTTGAAAAGTTTACGCGTGAGTGTAAACCCGTCTTTAAGTGTTTACTGTCAAAAAGGATTTGAATGCCAAGAAGAGAAAAAAAAAACAGGATTTGAATCGGAAGTGACAATGATTTATGATTTATATCTAGCTTTTTTAAATCGAGGAGGAGATGAGTAGGGCGCTCGCCTAACGGTAGGAACACGCCTACCCATAGACAAGGGCTTTATAACTCACAGCTTATTGCACTGCATGCCCCAGTACTAAACCTTTTGTTCCGAGTAATATTATGTAAAAAAATACTAGTAATTATCGTAATACTTGCATACTGGACACAACTGTCCTTGTGCTTTCTAAAGGAATAACATTCAAAGAACAAGATCCAATTGAAGAGGGCCTGAATAATATTAAGAATACCTACTTTTTTTAGTTTTATATTATGTATAAACTCCAAAAATGTTGTTTGATATCATATGGTACTAAGAAAGTCGCAAAGTATCTCGGTAATGTGTGCCTGAGACTCAACATCGACGGTTAAACCAAAAAAGCGCTGGCTATATATTTCTATATTTCTGGACAATAATTATAACCCAACAACTTGTGTTCCAGTGAGTAAATTTAATTCAAGAACCACAATATTTTAGTATGCACTCTTCACTCACATTTTTATGAGTCGTTTAATTACATTACTACAACTGGTAGCTAAATCGTTAATTTTGGTGCATCTGCTTTCTTGGCATCTGCTCAAACCTTTCTTGACAAAAAACGGATTTTTAAAGAAAAAAAAAATATAAGCCTTTGAAGCAACCCTTACGATTTTCTGCTTGGTAAGTGTAAAGCTGGAAATTGAAGCGTGGTGTCTGTAAATTGTTTATTTTATGCTAGCTTAAGAACAGTTTTTTTATATAACAAGTCAAGCAATATGCTACATAGGTATTGGTGATTAAAATAAAGTATAAGTCTTAATATAAAGATTTTATTTTTTCTAATTGGTAATTATTTTATATTTTGTTTGTTGTATTTTTCTCATTTTCTTTACGTAACCACTCTCAATCTAGATTGTAGAGGAGGCTCGTGCCCTGCAGTGGGACGTATATGGACTGATACAGAATAAATATATTGGTAGAGTCTTGGTAGATCTCGTCGCGTTTATAAAAAATATATCGTTTCGTTTGTTGAGTGAGATTACACATCGTGTTTCTGGCTCAATTTATGTTTTATTTTAAGCAGCAATCATTGGATTATAATTTATTTTTTGATTAGACTGCAAACTAAAGTACATCAAACTCAAAAAACATGGGAAACTTATTCAGTGCAATTAAAAATCTAACTTCCAGTAGTGTGATGCAGGATTGATGATGATGTTAACAATATTAGGATTATAGAAGCCAGAAAAATATACAAAAAAACTTACCTATGTTTATCTTTTAATTTCTTAAAGTATTGATACACACGTGGATCGCGAATGAATTTGATAAATCACTGTTTACGAAGAATGTTATAAATAACTCTATATCGGAAATACCAGCAGCACCGCATTTAGACATTCTAGAAACAAATAACTTTTTATTCACTCACAAATGTTGCCAGCAATAATAATATAATAAGAATGTATAATGATTGATACTCTGTGAATGTTAAAACACATGTCCTACCAATAAAAATGGAAGTAAAAGTGTGCGAATAATTTTGCATATAAAGGGAGACGTATTAATAAATTCTTTCTATAGAGATAAGGTTTAGCTATATAAAACAAGTCAATTATCTTTACAGTTTTGCATAAAGAAAAAGTTTTTTTATTAAAATACTCAAACTTGACACTTCAACGTACGCACTGCACATAAACACGTGCCACTAATACAATGTACTTGAAACGAGCAGTAAAGTTAATCTTATCCCAAAATTCTCATTAAGATATTGGTGTTCAAGGACGAGCCGGAGTTATTAATGTTGAGGAACCACCTGCCTTTTGCATTAGCCTGCGTTTTTGTGGCTGGCAAGGTGTTTCGTGCATTCAATTTGAATTTGGAACATTAGATTTGTGATCACTCGAGCAATAATGTCCAAAAAACACGATACCACCGATAAGCTTGCATTCGCTTCGAAATTTAAAATATGTCCACCTTGCATCGATTAAATTACAAAAAAGTTCGTAATGATATCTAAAAATAATTTGAATTTTTAAATTACACTTACTGGTCGTAAATAATTAAACAATAAACGTCTATAGAGTTTTTATATGAACCATAAACATTATTTTTTCATTTTACGTGTGCAAGAGGATCGTGAGATGTTTTATTGACAATTGTTGTTTTGCTTTTTATCGATATGTGCATAGACCATTAACTTATTAACTTTCATTACAAGAAACCATCACGGAGGCAGGGAAATTAACGGACTTATTCACAGACAGTTTATAAAACCATATATTTTAGTTCTCGAATGTTTTTGTTTCGCTCAAACTGAATTCAAAAGTCGTTTGAAAGAATAAAATATTCGATTGCTAAATAGGTTTTAAAACTGTAAATAAATAAGGCCTTAAGGCCTTACGGCCTTCTTGTGCTCGAGTACAAATACAGCATTTACGTAAGTAAAACGAAATCTCAACAATTTTTTCTTCGCCATAATAGTTTTGTTTTATTGAGCGATGCCAGCATAAAATTATTCCCTTAGTAATGGCGTAATGATATTATTATAACACAAATGTTAAAACAACGAAATATTAAAGTCTTTACGAGCTGTGCAGCAAGAATTTTGTCACGCAAGGAAGTTCGTTTGTACTTGAAAATCCATTAATGCAAGTCACATATAGCAAACTCAATTTATTTTACACAAAATACGTTTTTATATCATCTCAACGGAAATTATAAATAACACTAAGTTCGGTTTAACATTTAGTTTTCGAAATAAATACATATGTATTTTTTTCTGTATCAGTCCATATACGTCCCACTGCAGGGCACGGGCCTACTCTACAATCGAGAGTACGATTGAGAGTGGTTAGGCCATATAGTCCACCACGCTGGCCTAGTGCGGGTTGGCGGACTTACATATCATAGAAATTCTTATAAATCGCTATGGTATGCAGGTTTCCTCACGATGTTTTCCCTCACCGTTTTTAGTGCGTGGTGATTGACTATCAATACACACATGACTCCGAAAAGTCAGAGGTATGTATTTTTGTACTTGAAATAATTTGATATATTTTTTACATATTATAGTATGTTTTGCACTTTGCATTAACAGCTGGGCACAAACACAACATTTATCATTGGCTTGACGGTGTCGTTGAACTTTATATGATGATTAAATTAAAAAGGAATCTAGGCTGGCTGTCTTGACAATGTTCCTTTAACTATTACACTCAAAAGAACTACCAGAAAAAAAAACTGTAATGAAAACATAATGCCACAGTGAACAGACAACTTGAATTAAAAAAAGAACGCGAAGCTCGACTCTAATGGAACAATCACTTCAAAACTTTCGCGCCATTTGTCATCTGCATTGACTTCAATCACGGCGGCTGTACGGCTAGTAAAAACATTATTAATACCATGAACGCGATCTAATTTGTCAACTGTATTTTAAGCTCATTGAGGAAGTTATTACAATTAATTAACGACCTAGAAAGGTATAAAGAGCATTGTTTGTGGCTGTATGTGAGGTTTGTTTGAGTGCAATTTATAAATATAACGTTAATGCGATCAACCCTTTTGAAAATTACGTAATATTTTTTAAGCATATTATTTTTTAAACACTGTTGTGTTTCGGATTGAAGGACATTGTAGCCAGAGCAACTACTGGACATATTGAGACTTAACATCTTATGTCTCAGGATGGCGAGCGCAGTGGAATGTTGCTACTGTTTATGAGCGGTCGTATCGCTTACCATCAGGCGAACGGCTTGCTCGTCTCGCCATTCACAGCAATAAAAAATAAAAAATAAAAAAAAGCAACTAAATAAATTTATCTTTGTATACATACAGGGTATCTCAAGACTGCTACCGAAAACGAAGCCGGGTGGTAGTTTAAGCGACTTCAGACACAAAGCAACAGAAAAAGTTGCAAAAAAAAAGCGACAATTTTTTTTTGTTATTTTTTCTTATGACCATATTTGGGTGGTAAATTCATTTTTTCCTAAAATAATAGTGTATACCCTTTTATTTATAATTAATCTAAGGTATAAAAGTGTTGAAATTATTATTTTAGCAAAAACTATGGATTTACCACCCAAAAATGACGATATTTAAAAAAATAATTGTCGCGTTTCTTTGTGAATTTTTTAGTTGCAATGTGTTTGTATTCACTAAAACTACCACCCGGCTTCGTTTTCGGTAGCAGTCTTCAGATACCCGGTATATCATCTACTTTGTACAAGTCTTCAAGAATCTAATGAATAAATAGATTCCCACATCGATTAGTTATTCAATTTAGTAATATATTATGTTAAATCTATTTTTTTTTCTGATACTCGAACTAGTGTGAGACACTCACGATTGCCCATCATATTTATGTAAACATGTATGTATGTTCCGAATTTCGCTCCACCAAAGATACCATAAGTGTACTATGTCAAAATGTCATAACGACTCATGATATGTGTTTTTTGTGGGTAAAAAATAATAAAAAATGTTTGAGTGTTGTGGTACTTGTTTGGCCGACCAATATGGCGGGAGGCAGGTGATCAGAGGACAGCTGCGGTTCATCCAAGGCTAGGTACCCCTCCCCGCGTGTTTACTCGCTACACCGACCCCTCTCCAAACTGTAGGGATGTGCTAGTACTATATTTGTTTAACGTTAGCGTTTTTGAAATCGATTTTTTGTTATCGATTAAACAATCTGTATGTCGAGATATCGTTAATAAATATAAAAATACTGATGTTTATAATGGTGTCATATGTTTTAACTATCATCGTCGAATATATTTTCGACAAAGTATAATAAATTTTCTTTTTTGAATTTGAGAATATAAATCTTCATTATGTTCAATAAAATAGTTGTCCCATTTATATAATTTTCTGCCGAATGTCACCAGCTCAATTTATTTCTTACACTGGAAGCTAAGATTCTACCCATACGAATGTGTCTGGTACAGTTTGTCAAACTATTTAAATAAATTATATTCGTGAGTCACACAGCTTCGCTGCATTTACATCATGAATTATATTAATTTATAATCTTAAACATACCTGTTTACTTTTTTGTTATTTGTATTCATCAAAGCGACATAGCATTGTCAGTTCTCTGGAATGAAACAAAGGCATCCAATACACATAGCATGTTATAAATACTGAGCACAAATTCCCATTGTATCTTTCACTTGACAGATTGAAAATACGAAATTTCAGGATCGGTGGTATTTACAAATGACACAATTACATTCATACGTAATAATCTTAAAACTTACCGACAATTAATGCAATTATTGAGTTAAAAATATCGACACATCCCGTCCCTACCCGATGTCCGAGCGGCCACGTGTTGCGCCCGCGCACGCGCCACGCCGACACCTCGTGCTCGAGATAATGTCTCCGAGGGGCCCTTATTTGCACCCTAATACTTCGCCACGGCCCCCACATATCTTCCACTTGTAATAATAATAGTCTAGGCTAACGTTTACTCTAGGTATCAGAGTGTCCAGTGTCTTAAAACTTCACGCTTAAAATATTTTGACCAGGTCTGTTTTCAGAAATGAAAATATTTATTGAACGTATTAAAATGTTCAAAATAATTTAGATTCAGTCATTTTTTATCTTACCCGGTTGGGAAAGCGGTTTTCACAAGAGAAATGAGGATCACTATATACAAGTTTCAACTTTTCTAAGGTACTTTTGTATGTGGTTAATGCAGAAAGAGAAAGAAGATTGGCATAGGTGTCGGTCAGTTCGTCACAGTATAAAATGTTCTTAGCATTGGAAATAAATATTGAAGTAAAGGCTGATGAGCGCATATGAAGATTGCAAATGTTTAAATTTATTTAATTTTGATTCCTGAGCAATAAAACAAAATGTATGAACTTATTTTTTTCCGTAATTTTTGGTATTGAAATTCCGCACGTGTTAAATAAATATAGTAAATTACGTAAAATATCGAACTAACTTGTAGGAAAATAAGTAAAACCTATAATTTGGAAGTTATGTACAATTTTTTGCAAGGTCCTTTGGTTTACATTGTACAAATATTTTATTAACATTGTTTTCCTGTAACAAACAACGAACATACTAATATAATTAAAGTTATTTGAGTTATTTATTGCAAATAAAGTATTTCTGCTATAAAAATATATCAGTCTGGGTGACTATCAAACAAATACACAAGACAATTGATTATATTATTTAAGACATTCGGACATTAAATATTGAACTTAAGTACATCCCTTATTGTATGATTTACGGGGCTTTATTAAAAAATGGTTTATTGAAGAATTTTGTATTAAATTTTGATATCACAAATTCAACGACTATCAAGGCTGTACCAAAGCATAATACAGTTTCCTTGGCCACACCAGGCTATAGTTTTAATATAATATAATATTCAAATAGTAGTGAGCGGTTTATGGGTAGTAGTGCCGAGTGGTAGACGTCGGATGGTAACATTGGATTTCTTGGAGCGTGCATCGAACGAGGCGCCGGGCGTGACCATACGAGTCATCGCGTAACATGGACATTAGATGTTTTTTATTTTTTGTTTATTTTTTAGAATGGTATTAAGACATCGATTTTTATATCAAAATAATAAATAAATAAACGATGTTTTAGCGTAGGGTGTAGACAGTTATTTAATTAGTTAGATTCGACAAGTTTTATAAATACAAACATATTTATTAACTAAAAATAAGAGTGCATTTCACAATTATGTTATACAACAAAATGTTGTTAGTAATTGCAATAAAGTGTAACAAAGCGTACGTACAAGTATAATTTGTACATGACCTCTAGATGTAATAAAAAAATAAATGCTTAGTTATCATTTTGCTTCGGTGTTGTGTGAAGGATGGAAAATCCAAATAACTCAGTTTCGTGTTTATGATGTCATAAAGTTGGAACAAGACTTAACGTTACGTACAGTCAGCAACATAAGTCGCTGAACACCTCACATTTTTTGATAACCTTTTTATGAATTAAAATTTGTACGTACTACTCTGTAGTCGTAAAATATTACCAAGTAAGGTCATCTATGCCGAGAAGTGCCATACGATATTGAAAATAATTATTATTTTGGATGATAAGATAATTCCAAATCTCGTGACTGTGCAGCGACTTATGTTGCTGACTGTACATTGTTTAGTACGAATTTACAAGTTTGAACCATGAAGTTTTTGGTTAAATTATATTTTACTTGTTTCAATTTCTACAATATACAACTTGGAACAAGCTGCATAAATTGAAGTTTATTACCAGACTTGAAACCAACATTTTATAGCACAAACATTTGATCAACTATTGGTCCAGTAAGATTAAAACAAGACCGCTTAAAAAGATTAAAACAAGACCGAAGTGACCGCTTTGCTCTCAAGTGCACGGTCCGGGCTAAGCGGCGACTTCCTACAACGCGTTCTGGCGGGTGCGCTCGCTAACGACGTGCTTTATGGGAACATCCCCCCTCACCCCCCACCACCCAGGCCACAGCCCCACTAGGATACACTGTCCTAGATTCACGTATTAGTTCTAGATGAAAATTTCTAGGACATATGAGTTTAAGATGTCTTTTGTTTATTGTTGTCAATTTTCTTTTGGAGAAATTTGGATATTGCTACTCAATTATTTTAATGAAATGAAATGAAATGTATTTATTTGTCACGTAGGCAATTTAAAAGCTCTTATGACAAGTCAATACACATAGAACTTAATCTTTATATACAATATATTTCCTATACTTAGTATTACTTATTTTAATTGCTTGCTTTAATTAATTAATTTATTTAATTTATTTATTCATGCAATTTATTTATTTTAAATTATTTTTATTTTTATTTAGAATTAGTTCTATTTATTTGTTTAGTTTTTATTCTTATTTTATTTATAGTATTAGTTATGACTTTATGGTAATTTATTTTTCAAAGAAATACAATATGTACGTTAGTCAAATTAAATTAAATTAAATTTATTAGTGGACCATGAATATTATTACAACGGTGCGTAGCGGTAATGTAGTTAAAGTTTTCCCAGCTATTATCAGGTTCTGTTCATTGCTAAGACTTTGCCGTTTCGCCAATTCTTTAGGACCTTCGACTATGTGATATATTATAGCATTGGGTCTGGTATCTATCTGCTTTAAAGATGTGAAGCCAAACAAAATTGCGCGACTTGTAGTTTTCTTAGTAAATTGCCACTTTTTTTTAAATAATTTATCGGCTATTTTCGTCAGGGATAATTCACGATTGTAGTGGTGAAATATTTTTTCAAATCGGTATTTTCAAAGCCTAGTCAATGCAAAAAATCAATTTTTTCTAACATTCGTTTAGATTTGCAAATTAATGAGAAAAGAAAGGGCGAGAGTCAACGAATAAATATTGTGTTCCGATTGCTATCAACATAATCTATTACAATTGTATTCACGTCGCATCACTTCAGTAAGCAATTTAGTAGATCTGAATAGCTTTTAAATGGTGGTTCTGTTACAACATCCAATTAAATAGACGAAATGTAAATAAACACTTCTAACTGCACACGATTCCCGCTGAGAATTTGCGTAATCGTACACATACTAAGTAGTAAGTACTAGTAATGGGAATTGCTATTTCAAATAAACATCACCGTTGTTATTTTTGAAACATTAGCATGTTCTATATTTCTGCTATTGCTAAGCGCCTGCCTCAGAATTTGTACACAAAAAATCGACTATATACAGGGTATATCAAGACTGCTACCGAAAACGAAGCCGGGTGGTAGTTTACACGACTTCAGACATAATGCAACAGAAAAAGTTGCAAAAAAAAGCGACAAATTTTTTTTTGTTATTTTTTTCCTATGGCCATATTTGGGTGGTAAATACATTTTTTCCTAAAATAATAGTGTATACCCTTTTATTTATAAGTAATCTAAGGTATAAAAGAGTTTAAATTATTATTTTAGCAAAAACTATGGATTTACCACCCAAAAATGACGATATTTAAAAAATCATAAAAAATAATTGTCGCGTTTCTATGCGAAATTTTTAATTGCATTGTGTTTGTAGCCACTAAAACTACAACCCGGCTTCGTTTTCGGTAGCAGTCTTGAGATACCCAGTATGTATGTATATATAGTATAGTAGTATTGTAGATGTAAAAATATATGTATATTTTCACATCTACAATTACACTCACCTGCACATAACTTATTTTAAAGAGGGTTCCTAAAAAACTCACTAGTTCATAGATTACATAACATCGTTTAAAAATAGTAGCCAATCGACTTTGTGAATCACAATCGCAAAATTTAGTTCATTTATATAACTTGTTAGATGTTATTAATTACTCGCTATTTGTGATTCCTATTGCTATTTATTCCATCACTAGTTAGTACTGATCGCAAACAATGTACCATTTTATTTAAACCATTTTATGTGATGGCGGATTTTTTACAAAGTACGATTTTGTTTAAGTTTATGTCCACTTAAACAGAAGATAAAGATCTTGAGAAAACCTGCACACATTGTAAAAAACCTCATTTGTAAAAATCGGGATATAAAGTTCGTGAAAACCGCATTAGGTCACGCGACTATATGGCCTAACCCTCTCAATCGTATGCACCGGTGCCCTACAGTGGGACGTAAATTAGCTGATACAGGTACATATACAAATCTTCTATTCTCTTATTAGTGGTAGTAAGGTATGGATCATCATCTTTTTTGATCAATTATTTGACGGAAGTTTCGGTTTAAAATCTAAGTTTAATCGAGATTTCATACAATGGAGATGAATCAAAAGCTGACTTATGGTAAGGTGTATTTTTTTATTGCAATTATTGACGAAACGAGCTTGCCTTATGGTAAGCAAAACGACCGTTCGTGGACTGTAGCAAGTCCAAACAACGTCATGAATTACAAAGCAATGCTCGGCATTCCACTGCGCTAGCCATCCACAGACATAAAATGTTAAGTCACAATATATGCAGTAGTTACTCTTGCTACAATTTCCTTCAAACCGGAACACAACAGTGCACTTACACTGCTATTTGGCGGGAGAAATAGACTTTTTTTTTACAATGGCCTGGCATAGTGGCGGCATTGCACCTGATGGAAAGTGCCAATGCCGCCCAGGCAGAGTATCCATTGGCATCGGACGGCAGTCTCATGCCAATGGAAACAATTATGCCGGCCTGCTAAGGTGCCTGTTCACACCACGGCGGAAGGACCCAGGATTGTAGGAAGGAGGGAACACGTGCGCCACAATTCCACACAGTTCCATTGCAATTATTTGTTAATAATCAAAATAACACCATGTTTAACTCCAAGTATTTGTGTAATACACTTACATTAGCCACATAAGAGTATATCAACGACACAAGAATAGAGTTTATTTACAAACCGTGTCGTCAGTTAAATTAAAATCCATACATCAGTGAAGCAGGGTTTAATCGAATTTTGATCGTTACGCGAGCACCTTTCATCGGTCTGTATTTATGTGTATTTTATGGTTATAAACGGTTTATTGGTGGCAGTAGTTAATTGTCAATAAAAAATGTAAAGCTTTATGCAGGGAGTTGCAAATCATTCGACCGCGTAAATGAGATATCGACGTGGTGCGTCATCATTTGTACTGGTGCACGCAAAATTGTTATGATGTTTTGTTATTTTAATGGATTGGGTCGGACTGTGGGCTGAATTTCGCAGGCAAGAACCTGAGGATTTGTGCCTTCTTAGTTGTGTATTATTGAGTATTATTGTTTGGATTAATGGTGAAAGAAAATATCGACAGGAAAAACAGAGATGTCACGAGATTTTGGAAGGTTCAACTACTCGAACTGCGGCAACTTGGCAGCTTAAAGCCTAGTTTCTTTTGGTAGTTGATGAGATGCAAATGTATTTGGAATGTACTATGGATTATATTTAATTTATAATTGCAGGTGATTATTTTTATACGTATGATAAAACTAAACAAAATAACGTACTTATCACACTTTTTATTTGCGTTCTATTTTTGAATTGGCAGTTTTAAAACAATTTATATTCAATAAAAGACGAGCAAATTGACCCATCCGTTCAGCCTGTTTGCAGCGTGCAAATAAATTGACATGTATTTCCACGAACAAACGGCATTAAAAGATCTTCCAGGTCGTATTTTATCGCAAAACAAATTAAAATACACCTGAAATATTCAATTCCGTTTTTATTATGCAACAAACATCAAAATTTCACTCTCCGGCTACAAGTTAAAAAGTAATAAAGTTTGTCACATTAAGAGAGGTTTTATCGGCCGTTATCTAATTTATAAGAGCATAACACACCACCGCTAAGCACTTTTATTGCCGATTGTCCAATAATGAATTTAACACGTTATATCAATTAAAAAATATATAAAAAGATGGTATAGTTCGATAATGTCGATGAGGGCTTTGTGAAAATGCACTTTTGTACGGCAAACACCTTTATAGCGAACAATAGGAGTTACGACAGACAGCTGTGATGTCTATGTTTGTTCCAGATAACGTATTTACACATCTGATGGCTACGTGCTGATGGCGATACGATATGTTTACGTTATTGTACGTGAATAAATATAGATTTGTAATATATTTATCACGATTTAGTACAATCATTCTGTTTTTGTCGAGTCTTTCGATATCAATACGAATTTTATTAAAATATATTTGTTGGTGAATAAAAGCTGTGCGGTTTTCAATTTGATTCTCATATCGATAATTTCATGCCTTTATTGCCTGATTCCCCTGCAACGCACTATTAGGGAGGGCTAAAGTGACCTATAAGTAAGATATAACTCGAGTAAGGGCTATGAATCATCGAATTGTCAGGAGGACTCTATGATTCGATACGAACTTCGAATGTTCGGACACCGCACGTAAAACTTCACTAATGTGCCTAGATTCTCCACAATATATTGGAATACTCTATCATACGTCGTAACCATAGACTAAGTTCGGATAAAATGATAAGTATAGTAGAAAATAGTATTGATTTTTAGAAATGGAAAACTTATATGTTACTCAGGACGGCGAACATCCGAATATTCGAAGTTGATATCGTTTTAGAGTAACGCTCCAGTCTTGGTTAACGACATCGTCTAGAAGCTTTTTTAGATACATTTACCGAAACTGGTAGTCATATTGGAGTTCAAACTCTTGATCTTGTGATTAATACAATGCTGCCTGTCTCAGTATCGGTTTGGAAATTGGACATATTTAACATTTCTTTAAGTCAAAGGGCAAAAAAGGAATGATCAATACTTTTTTAGTCCTCTTTCATACCTAGCAACGTCAAGGAAATTTACATTCACCTCCATTCCTCCAATTCCATCTCTTTGCTTTTGTTCACATTTGAAGCAACATTTCACTGGTCACCGGGACAATTATATCACACAGTATTCTTAGACATGTGTCACCCGAAAAGGAGAAAACACATACATAATAAATTTTGTCTCATACAAAAACATAACAGATAATTACAGTTAATCTTTCAGCGCGCGCGCCGTTTCAAAACACAGTCGTACGGGGAATGTGACATCAGCGTGACGTCACACGGCCGCCATCTTGGAATGCAATGTTTGTCAAACACGCCAAACAATTGGGCATGCAGATAAATAAACAGTGAAATTATGCGATGACGCTAACGTAAGGCATTGTCGATGTTCGTGAAATAAAACATGTTTACTACCATTCATTCAAGTTTTATGTGTAAGTGAATTCGATAATTAATAAGGCCAATAAAAAATCCAATTCTTCCACATCCATTTAATACTTAGGCAAAACTATCATTGCTTAAGAACGTGTTCTAATTGTAAGAAAAAACAGTAATTACAAAATACTTCACTACGTCCTACGTTCAAAATATCTCTACTTCATATTATTTATTTAAAATTTTAGGGTCTAATAAGCAATGTCTTCATTGTATAGAATAAATCTCGGATAAACTGCAAATACAAATAGAACTTCAAGAAAGTTCAGTGATATTACGGTAGTACGATAAAGTCCACTATTCATGGGCCCCACTACATAAATCCGAAACGAAGCTCGTAACTTCGGACGATCGAAGTTTATATACGGTACGAATGTATCTACTCTGTAAAAGTTCGAATTTGTATAACGTACATCGTAACCATAAGTCTATAGTTACGACCATAGGTCAATAACGACTATAAGTATATATAGGTACATTCGTATCGTATATAAACTTCGATCATCCGAAGTTTCGAACTTCGTTTCGGATGAATATAGTAGGGCCCCATTTCACATATTCGCCTGATGGTACGTCAGTCGACCGGTCATGGTACAGTAGCAAAACCTGACACCATAAATGACATAAGAAGCAAGTCTCAATATGTCCAGTAGTTACTCTGGCTACAATATCAGTGCATTTACACTGCTGTTTGGCGGGAGAAATAGACATTGCGGTGGTACCCAGGCGGCCTCTCTAAAGAGACCTATCACCAGTATTATATTCTGTAATAAGTTTACGAAAAAGACGTTGGAATTGGATAGAGATTTTCGCCCCTTAACCAGCTATATTTAGCTCTTCAAAACAATTCCTATAATTGAAAACCGACAATTGTAACTTGTACTGTATTTTATCATTACCTTTTGAGTGAATCCTTTTGTAATACTAACTATCTATCTATATCAGCCCATATACGTCCCACTGCAGGGCACGGGCCTCCTCTACAATCGAGAGTACGATTGAGAGTGGTTAGGCCATATAGTCCACCACGCTGCCCTAGTGCGGGTTGGCGGACTTACATACCATAGAAATTTTTATAAATCGCTATGGTATACAGGTTTCCTCACGATGTTTTCCTTCACCGTTTTAGTGCGTGGTGATTGACTATCAATACACACATGACTCCGAAAAGTCAGAGGTGTGCCCTGGGATTCGAACCCGCGACCACCGTGACCATGTTGGCAGTCGCGTCTAGTCCGTTTACCAACAGGCCACCACGCCTGTAATACTAACATGGAACTTAATATAATGATCTCACATTGATTTGGTATATCATGTATGAACAAAAACCGTATATGAAATCATCTATGAAAATACATTTAACTTTATTTCCTCATTGCAAGCCTGTACATAGTTGTTTAGCAAGTAGCGGGTGAGAACGTGGGTGGAGGGGGGTTGAGTTACGTGCGTACCCACGAGCATATGTATTGAATCGTGGATCTGATAACGAGATAGCATGATTTACAAAAACTAGTGTTTAACTAACCAACACTATGTAGTAAAGTTGTCTTATCTTTTATGACACCTTTACTACACAGTGTTGGCTGATGTATGTTGGAAAGCTACTGTATATTTTTTTAATTCCATCGCCCTAATTTGACAATAATACAATAAAAACTTCGACAAGCGAATTAAATCCCCACACTAAGTAGTGTGTGTAACTAATTAGTGGGTATCAGGAACTACGATAGACTTTTTAGTCTCTCAAACACTTAGATTCGAAACTAATGCCTGCGGATCACACAAACATTTGTCTTCGTACGGGAATTGAACCCGCAACCTCTCGTTTTACAACCAGGGGCCCTACTATATTCATCCGAAACGAAGTTCGAAACTTCGGACGAACGAAGTTTGTGACGATACGAATGTACCTACTCTGTAAATGTTCGGATTTGTACAACGTACATCGTAACCATAAGTCTATGGTTACGACCATAAGTCAATAACGACCATAAGTATATATAGGTACATTCGTATCGTATATAAACTTCGATCATCCGAAGTTTTGAACTTCGTTTCGGATGAATATAGTAGGGTCCCATTCATTCTTCGATCCGAAGATTCGAATTTCGTGTTACAGAGTAGGTTTCGAAACGAAAACCGTCACGAAGATTCGAATTTCGGATTATATAGTAGGGCCCCAGCGTCTAACCAACTGCGCCACGGAGACTGTCAAAATATTAAACACGTTGAAATATTACATTAAACATATTGCATCCTCTTAAAATCATTCATTATGTTCTATTTTGTTCATTTTGCGCATTTGATTTATAACAAACTGTCCTGAATATGTGTAGCACATTTAATAGGCAACGTTAATAAATTGAATCAAAACAATTATTATTTCATTCTATTTTGTTTGCAATCTTAAACGACTTAGTACTAGTAGTAGTTTTAAAAGGTCGCCATCTATATTCTAGTATCATTTTAGAACCTATGTCAGATAAAATTAATATACATAAACATATTTGTCTCCATACCTCTATTCAAAGGCTTTGTAGAAATACTTCTTGTACAAGACGTTTAGAATACACTTCTAAATTGTTTCTTTTTACTGGTAGCTTATCCATATTCGCCCTAATAGGGTCACACGTCATGACCACAATGTATTTTGAGAACTATTCTTATGAAATTATATAGATAAAGGTAACAAATTAATCCAAAGGCTACTAAATGTAACTTACCATAATTTAGTCGTGAAGATTTCCTCCAGGTAGGCAGAACTATGATTTGCGAAAAATCGTTCGCAGATGCTGGATGCGACAAGCCACTGTGAAATGGCACAATTTGGAGGAGGCCTTTATCCAGGAGTGGACAACAGCTGATAATGACAGTATTGATAATTTAGTAGAGTTCTGCTTCTACTAATTTGAATTTAAAACTGATTTCAAAGCCATCATACCTGAGTGACAGTTTACGCACCAATTACATTTCTCGACAAGTATTTATTAATTGCAGTAATATCGTTGCACAGGCCACACTCAGATTAAACCCGATGGCTTAATAACTCATGTTTTTTGCCATATTAATCTGTCAGTGGTGTGTAATTATATCGAGACGCTGTGACCTAGTATCTCGCTCAATGTCAATGATAGGTCGACAATGCTTTATTGTCTTGTAATATTTGTGTCTTATTAATATCCTTTATCTTAAAATAAATCTTGATCTATATATACAAGCTTAAACAAGAGTAATGCACGACAATTTTAAATATAATGATGGCTTTCAAAAGATTTTTGGGAACAGTTCTCCACCTCTCTATCTCTCGTCAACAAGCCGCCTTCAGGCCTCTTGCAAGGACTTCTTAATCTTAAAGCCATTGTACAGGATATTCAATATTTTTGACTTTGCACTACAATACGAATAATTTCATTTGAGTTTTAGAAAATCATGAAAATTTAGATAAAGAAAACATTTGTGTGATCTTATTCGTATACTCCGCAACTTCAGGAAACCAAATTCTTAACCACTACATCCATTTATTTATTTAATCCTTTTTGCACTGTACGAGTACAGAGAAAAAATAAAGAAATAAAATGATAATAATAGCATCCAATTTTGGCCTTATCCACACTATGCAATTTCTTACATGCAACCATGGGATGGAATCGTCAAAAGATACTCCAAGATTTAATAACTTCTAATACAGTGAAATTTTATCATCACCCTACTCCTTCAAGGGTGGACAGAGTCCGCAAGATCAGGCGAGTGCATACTTCAAGATGCTGTCTAGCTTTGTAATGACGGCGAAAGTATTGTGAAAGTGAGTAACAGCGTGGGAACACATTTAAATGAGCCACGTCGGTTATTGTACGTATATTTTTACACGCAAATTAGTATCCTGGTGCATTTGATAGTCTTAAACACGACAGGTATTTGTGAATTATATTAAAGGCTTTAGTATTATTGAGCGAAATGTTAAGACTTGGCTAGTATTACGATTATTATCCTGTCGTCATCATTTAAGGGAATCTTTTTAGTGAATTAGATGATTATCTAATTCTGAGAAGAATTTGTGGACTCAAAATAGTTTTTCACAGTTAATGCCATCAAAGTGAAAGGATGACATAATGGAGGTTGTAGGAAATGACTAGATACAGTCTGCTCTTAACAGGACTTTTTGGCAATCAATGTCTTTTTCACTTAGTATTTTAACATCTGATGTCTCAGGATAGCGATGGCAGTGGAATGCCAAGCAGTGATTATGCAGGTGTTGATTGATTTTGCTACTGTCAACAAACCGTAGTATGGCTTACCATCAGGCGAATGGCATGATCGTTTCGCCATTCATCTGAATAAAAAAGAAACTTGTGGAAACTTGTTCAACAGCGGACATATTATGATTGAAGATGATTATAATTATCTCAATCTCAAAAAAGCGTGGTGGACTATATGGCCTAACCACTCTCAATCGTACTCTCGATTGTAGAGGAGGCCCGTGCCCTGCAGTGGGACGTTTATGGGCTGATACAGGCAGACAGGCAATCTCAAAATATAACTAAATACTGTTGAGACTACAAACTCTACAATTTTATCAGTTTTATTGTAAAAAGACCATAAATCTGTTAATAATGTTCCATTATTATGTAAAATTAGGTTTGACCACAGTAATAAAGCAGGACAAACTGTCCCTACTACAAACAGAACGTGTAATAATACGAATATCCACATCTGTCCATCTGTCTGTCCTACACAATATAGGGGTCACTCAGAAGGCCAACAAAACAATAATATACTGTAGTTTTATTGTTCCATATATTTACGTGATATGTTAAATAGCTGCATATAGGCATGCCGAAGTCTGTTTTATGTAGGGAACTTATGGGCTGCCTGAGTTCTTATTTGTCTCTTCCTTTTCCCACTTCAAATTTCATTCTCAAAAATACTCAAAAGTGTCCGGATTAGAAAACATTCACGAGCAATAACCGTCGATTACCGTCAGTTAAGCAATAAGTCAACAAGCCTTATACTGTAAAATAACTTGGAAAGAAAGCCGATCATAATAGCTATTAATAATGAAGGTTATATACACCTGTAAGGATAGTATACACTGTTCAAAACTTTAGTGTTATAAGTTTATACAGGGTATATCAAGACTGCTACCGAAAACGAAGCCGGGTGGTAGTTTAAGCGACTTCAGACACAATGCAACAAAAAAAGTTGCAAAAAAAAGCGACAATTTTTTTTTTTTTTTTCCTATGTCCATATTTGGGTGGTAAATACATTTTTTCCTAAAATAATAGTGTATACCCTTTTATTTATAAATAATCTAAGGTATAAAAGTGTTTAAATTATTATTTTAGCAAAAACTATGGATTTACCACCCAAAAATGACGATATTTAAAAATCATAAAAAATAATTGTTGCGTTTCTTTTCGAAATTTTTGGTTGCATTGTGTTTGTAGTCACTAAAACTACCACCCGGCTTCGTTTTCGGTAGCAGTCTTGAGATACCCGGTATATGTTTTGTGTTACTGTCGTTGCTGTGCCTTGTAAATAAATAAATAAAGTAAAGTATTTGATTCTAAAGGAAGACAAAGCATTCACGATCTCATAGGGCTCGTAGTTATCCAAGGGCGACAGTGCTTTCTTCCTTCTAATAATTTGCTTCTTTGTACCAAGATCAACAAAAAGCCGTGTATCTCCTTTTATACGATTTTGACCTTCTGTTCCCCGCGTCCTTGGTTTACACCAACCCTACACTCGCTCCCCTCGCGGCGCCACCTGTCGTATTCCACGTTTTGATTTTATTTGATTTACAATATATTGAATTGAATTTTGCAACGTCCTTTCACCTTGCATCGATTTCAGTTAATCACACTCGGACTTTCTGCTCGTAATTTTTATTTTCTTTTAATTTGTCTATACAAACTCCTTTATGTTTAAAATTATGTTTGGTAAACATTGATTGGTATTTTGCTTTTATTTTAGCCGCAGCTTAAAATTTTTACTGCATCAGCTCATAATGTTTCACTGTTAAGTTCGGGAATACTCGACAATAGTAAAGTTCGTTTAAAAGGCTTTACATTTTCAGTATTCTTTAACTGATGAGTCTGACAAAAATACCATTAATACAATTTAGGATTTTAAATACAAATGCAAACCTTTCTTATCAGTCCCGCTTAGAAATTACTTAATTGGTACCTAAACCAATAAGCCATATTAGGGAGGTGATCAAAATATCGTCACGCCTTCAGCAATCTCACTTACAAAACGCAATTTTGCCAGCCCGATAAAGCAATTACATTAATACAGAATACTAGAGTCTAGACTCTAGACAAATAAATATATAAAGAATGGTAGACACAGCCGTCCGTACAATTACTGTAACTCATAAGTTTATGTGGAGCGGAAGTCAAATTAACGAAGTTGCATGAGTGATATTAATGGTTGCTATAAAGGATTAATTTGTCTACTTATTACGCAACCACAATATAATTGCTCGGTATAACATGGTTTCTACGTCCATTGGCACTAACAGCACTAAATACGCATACTGTAAGGTCGTGGGTTTGATATAAAAGTAGAATAACGTGCCAACTTTGGTTTTAGACTGTAAAAAATATGTTCCAGCAGGCTGGAATGAGGTTATTTACCTCTTTAGTGCATTGATTTGTCACCCACTTAGCTGCGGAGGGAAGTGGACAAAAATATTTCTAACTTTTCCTGTACTTTAACTTCATGATTAATTTCGGTATGGGTTAAAGACAAGTTAGACATTCCCGGAGGCTCGTCGAGCTTCAATGCACGGAGCATTGAAGCATTAAAATGCGTGCCGCTATCGATCCTGGCTTACAGGAGTTGCAGTGGCAGGTGTGAGGGCGGGACAGTATCCACTGCTGGAATAATTGCATAAATCTGTAATAGAATATCCAATTATATTGTTCTAAGCTGCTACTCAAATACTGGCATAAAAAAGAACTTGAAAATTAAAAGCAATCAAATACATACATTGTCGCCAAAATGGCAGCCAACTCCCCGGATCTTCATTATGTCATATTCGTGCATTTGGTGAATATATCGTGATAGATCGTGATGCCAACAATGGGAGTAGTGAGCGAGATTTATGGTTTACGGAGTCGTAGCCAGTCGTTCGGTCGACGTATAGCGCGAGATGGCATCACTGTATTAGCAAGGACAAGCTTTATGCGTTCTTCGTTTTTTAAATTTTGTTTTTAATTATTGGGTTGGGCAAAGGAACTATTGTCTATACAGCCAAGGATTAGCAAGGACGTGTTCGTATGCGTTTTTTAAATTTTGTTTTAGTTGTGGCACAGGATTTGTAAACAACTCCGCTTTGATTGTTTTCTTAATTAATTTATTTACAATAGTAATTGCTATTTTTTATTCAGCTTTGGTAAACAGGCTTAGGGTTTTGCTATTTAAAATATAATTTTAACAGAACCTAGTTTTATACTATTAATTGACAGCTTCGAACTACGCGTCCAACATGATAAATTAATCGTAAATGGAGTTGAAACATTTTTATTTACCACTTATCCGAGATTCAGAACCTACATCAATTTTATAACCTCATCTTGGGACAACTAATCTCATCTTCATCTGTGAAGGTACTCACTATCCCACACTTACGTGGCTTCACTGATACATTTTTTAAATTTTCACCTTTTTAACAGCATTTAAAATAATTGAGTGATGATTTTATCACGTCATTCGCCAACTATTTTTACAAATACCATAGGTACTTGAATAATTAATATTTATTGTCAGATCTCCACAAATCTTTAGTGTTGTGAAAAATGAGTGGCGAGTTACTGCAGAAGCGCCATAATGTCGAACTGAGCGACGTTAAAGTTCATCGCACTAGGTTTGTTTACCGCGCCGCCTTAACCATAACTATTGAACTTTTGCCTTTGCGGTGACAATATCTATTATGCTGTACGATTAAATTTGTTAAGTTTGTGTTGTTAGTACAAATAGCAGACTAATATTATGAACAGGATACGTAGCGGTGACCCCATAATTAGGTAATATGTCTTGTGTATTAACATTGAGATTATTCGATATAAGTCCAAATATTTAATGATGGAAACCTCGTCATGGTTACCTATGCAAGTCATATTTCAGGTTCAGTCTGGGACTTACGGTTTCAAACGGTGCTATGTGTATTGACTTGTCATAAGAGCTCTTTAATTGCCTACATGACTAATGAATACATTTCATTTCATTTCAAATTGGCTGACAAAATCGTCCCTTATTACCGGTCGAAATCCCATTTAAGTAACTTCCAATTTATCTTATTACGCTTCATAGCTGATCTATTTTTGTAAACTTTTGTGTCCGTATAAAAGATATACCTTTAAGAACCTTGGATTTTAATTAAATTATTTAGTTGTTAACTCGCACTAGGCCAGCGTGGTGGACTATATGGAATAATCACTCTCAATCATACTCTTGATTGTAGAGTAGACTTGTGCCCTACAGTCACACTGTAAATGGGCTGATACAGTACAATACAGTACAGCACAATTTGTTGCTAACATAATTTTTTTAATGAAGCGTTATTTCGCGAAGTACAGAATCAATCAATCGACGATCATATTCGCTTGTGTGCACCAATAAATATATATCTACATATACCCTACGGTAAGCATTGTGATTTACTCCACTTAATCAATATGATTTAAATTAAGCGGGAATATTGTTTTTTATTGTCATATTTGATATTTAAATAACTATTGGCACTTCGCGGTTTCATTCATTCATTGGCATAGCATTTTGATTTATAACTATTTTGCCGTATAGGTTGAAGTTTATGGTCACTGCTCCATAGTATAATCTACCTTAGTAAATAGGCAATTTTCATGCAATAAATTTGCATTTCTAATGAAGAAATCTATAACAGCTAATTGTCCCGACTGCGGCATTATACAGGATTTGTATCATATTTTGATCGAATTCGGCCGTAACGATGGCATCCGAGCTCTTTGTGGCATTAAAACATACAACCTGGGAGTTTGTAACAGTATTTTGGCGGAGCTCCAATCGGACTTAGCCGGAACTTTATATGTATTAGTAAATCTGTTCTGTATCAGCCCATATTCGTCCCACTGCAGGGCACGGGCCTCCTCTACAATCGACAGTACGATTGAGAGTGGTTAGGCCATATAGTCCACCACGCTGGTCTAGTGCGGGTTGGCGGACTTACATACCATAGAAATTTTTGTAAATCGCTATGGTATGCAGGTTTCCTCACGATATTTTCCTTCACTGTTTTAGTGCGTATAGTATTAGTAAATAATGCTTAGCAATTAGTTAATTTAGGTTTACTTATACATGTATATTCAATACCAGGGCGACATATTCACTTGGAAAAGCCTTAAATTTAGAATTTGAAAAAATAGGCTATGTAACAAATAGGAATTCTTGGTGAAAAAGCAAATAAATATATTTCTGTGCTAATGCCGCAGATCAGTCCTCCTGCCTCCACAGGTTGTTTCACACATTTGTTTTTTTAGTAAGAAAATTCAATTTAAAGAAATCCTAGTGCCAATCAAAGTTATAAAAAGTCAGAGAGGTAGATTCTGATCTTTGCGTGTTCAAACTAGTCACCTATTAACTCTATTATTAAGACATAATTATACCCACTAACATAGTTGTTTAAACTGCAGACGTCGTTGAAATTGCGATGCAGATATGAATTTCTTTATTACCTGGCGATCGTGGAGAAACTGTGCGATTTGCTATGGATCTTTGTGTTATCTAGCTTTCACTATTGTTCCAATTCTGTAAATAATAAAATAATATGAGCATTTACACTGAATCGATTGGATGTGGCTATTTAAAATGATGTTGCTCGTCAAATTCTGTTTAATAATGTACTGTCTCGATTGTTCTTGTATGTATTTCGAATTATTTAAACCGTACAAAAGAAAGTGTGTTTTTGTGTTTATATGGTGATCGATTAGGTGTATGTTGAATGCATTCATTATTATTGTTTCCGAAAGAAAATAGATCTTTATACCTCAAGAAATTACATTGTTATGCTTCGGAAGTTGGTCAAGTTATCTCTTATTGCCTATGGATTGAGTTTCTAGTGATATAATCGCACGTTTATGTATCCTGTACTGTCATGTTTTATTTGTAATAGAGATTTTTCAAGTATCTTCTAGTAACTAGTAAAGACTCTAAGCAAGTAATGATGCAAATACATGCACAGTATATGCAAGTTATAAATCACGATTAATTGCAGCCGATATTGCTTAGAAAAAATAATTTGATCAGAAATAGGAAACAAGATAAGTAGTAAGGAAGAAGGATTACTAGCTTCAGTTTTGACAGCCTCTGTGGCGTAGTCGGTTAGACCTCCGCCTGTGAAATGAGGGCCGCGGGTTCGATCACCGCATCGAGAGAAATGCTTGTGTGCCATACAATCACTTCCTTCGGGTCTAGGTGTTTGTGAGACCGAAAAGTCTCGTAGTTCCTTATTCCCACCCAAAAGGCTCGATCTTAGTAGTGTGGGGTCAGGACTATGTATGTGACTGTTGGGTGGTGTACTTAGTTTGACGTTAGCTGTTCTCCGTACCGTTTAAATAGATCAATCTCGACATACTATGACGTAACATAAACTACGTCAGTATGTTTGATTTACCCCACTTTCAGTCCATAAACGATGCAACCGCCGATACATAATAAGCATAAAGTAATATAACAAAACGTGGAAAACAATTCAACATAATAAAAATGTCACACAACGATCCGTTAAGCATTAGGAACGTCGGTCGAGGAATGCGGGAGTTGAACGCCTTTAACTCTTTGGAATAAGGTTGATATTTGTAAGATTATGTCAAAGGACTGCAGGTTCTATGCCAACATAGCAGATAAGACACGCGTTAATTTAGTTGTCGCCGAGATGTGCTCGCCTTCTGTATGAATCGTACAATTAACCAGCGCTTGATGTTAACTTGGCATGAACAGTAAATTAGCAGGTAAATTAATTGACTGTTAGTCTATTGAAGGGTAATGTGGTATTATTATTTAACGAGTAAATTAGTCGTCAAATTAATTAATATGGTATTCTTGGGAATATAATTTATAGTACTTGTTGAGATATAGGCTTACGGCCTTACCATATACAGTATTAAAACTAAACTATTTTCGTTTTCAAATGTTTTTTTTATTGCAATGAATAATAAGACGAGCATGTTGTTTGATTCTAAGCGATATGATAGCTCATGAACAGTAACAAAACCAAACACTTCGAATTACAAAGCAAAGCTTGGCACTGCACTCGCCATCCTGAGACATAAGATGTTATGTTCAATAGGTCCAGTAGTTACTCCGGCTACAATGTTCTTCAAACCGAAACACAACAGTGCATTTACACTGGTGTATGGCGAGAGAAATAGAAATTGCGCTGGTACCTACACAAATGGCCTCCAGTAGTGTTTTGTCTTGTTGGCTCACACTTAATACAATGCGTTCGTCTGGGACAAAGCATTTGATAGCTAAAATATTTTTTAAAACTGTCTATGAATAAAGTTAATGATTGCTAGTTGAAAGATCGTATTACGTATATTCGTGGAGTATTAACATGACTTAATACATGGACTATGAATTTCGTGTGAACTGCTAGGTGCGGTTCTAATCTAGGTCATTTTGGTTAATATACATATTTTGTCGATTCGTAGACATCAAATGGATTGTAAATCAGATACACTCATCTCTAAGATGTGGACACTATTATGTCATCATATACATACGCCCAAATACTGGAACGCAACTTAAATATAAATGGCGCTTAACTACGCTACTTAGTTATGTAAGCAGTCTCATTTGGTCTTTCTACCAATATTCCATCCCGCACTGTATCATCATATAGCACTGTAATCACTATATATACAAGCTCACACCTTTTTCCCAGAAGGGGTAGGTAGAGGTGCCAGTACACCCACATTTCGTCTATGTATGTTCCGTCCCACAATATGATAGGCCAATCATCATATGACAAATGGCACAAATTCCTGACTCTGGGCTGATAATGAATAGAAAAATCCAATATCATTTTGCGCAACCCGGGATTCGAACCCGAGACCTCAGTTTTGTAACCGCACTCTAGTACAACTACGCCACCGAGGCAGTCTGTAATCACTATGCTGAAATATATATATATATTTATAATGGCCTGGCATAGTGGCGGCATTGCACCTGATGGTAAGTGCCAATGCCGCCCAGGCAGAGTATCCATTGGCATCGGACGGCAGTCCCATGCCAATGGAAACAATTATGCCGGACTGCTAAGGTGCCTCTTCACACCACGGCGGAAGGACCCAGGACTATAGGAAGGAGGGAACACGTGAGACGGCAAACAATTCCACAGCCTGACGGTGCGGCACAAAAACGAATTTGAGAACCGTTTGGTTCGCGCCGGGATGGTGTGGACCGTCAAGCTATGGCTTCGCAAGCCAACACGCGTGGTTCTGGTTAGGAATGGAGAGGAGGGGATCAAGTTGAACAATTCCTCAGAGCACTCACCGTGATACAGGCGGTAGAACACGCTTAGAGAGGCGACATCTCTCCGGAGTTGTAGCGACTCCAAGTTGTTCGTAACGTCTGCATCATTCACAATGCGGATGGCCCGCCGCTGCAATTCATCCAAGGCATCGAGTAGGTACTGGGCGGATCCATCCCAGAGGTGCAAGCAGTACTCCATACCCGGCCGGACCTGCGCTTTATATAAACGACAAAGCTGACCGGGCGTGAAAAACCGACGCACCCTGTTCAGGACTCCAACCCTGCGTGATGTGGTAGATATTACGCCCTCGATGTGATTCCTTGGATTGAGATCACAGCGAATATCCATACCAAGGATACTTAGGTCATTCCGCATTGAGAGGGGAGCACCCTGAAGAATGGGGAGGGGAGAGAACGGGGATTTTTTGCACGTGAACGCACACACCTGGGTTTTCTTGGCATTGAACTCAACCATAGTCCTGGAACCGCATGTAGAAATGAGATCCAAGGTCCAATAATACATAAATAAAGAATAATAACACCATAGTACCCTATCAACATATCTTCAATAAGTAGTTATAAAGAAGCACGAATTACCTCAGTTACTTGCCAACCAGAGCGCCAGGAAACAAAAACCCGAATAATTAGCGATAGATTGTCTCATTTGTGGACTACGGTAATGGATGACAGCGTGTCAGCGTGTCAGCGCGCCACCGGTAAATGATAATGATCGCTTTATAACGCATTTACATTGCATTAAAGCGTCATCAAGGATTTGCGTTTCATAGCGTTTATATTAAATGGCGCGCCTAGTTTCGAATGCATGGGGTTGAGGTCGTTTTGAAGTCAAGGTGGTCTTTTGGAGTCGGTTGTTATTGTTTATTGTCACTCTATTTAGTCATGGAAAAGATTGTAAGAAAGCCTATTTTGATATCGTTTTTGCATCGAATATTAAATATTATATTTATAGTATATTAAAAAAAATGTGATAGTAATTACTCGTTGTAATTTCGAGCGCCGTTATTCATTGTAAAAAGTGTAAAAACTCGTATTAAGTAGACAAACGTGTACCCACATTCCAGGATGAGATGACGTCAAACGCATAGTTGGACGTTAAACCAATATGGTTTAATGCAAATAATTATGGATCATGGATCATGTTGAGATCTAATCTAATTGCGAAAGGAAAAGTAGACGATAATTAATTCCTGTAAAATTAATATAATATAATTTAACTACCATAATTTCCGAATTGATTGGTCACTTACCGTGACGCAGTTGTTAAAAAATTGGTTATTAATTGTCAGCCCCTGATTTTAATACCCGCGCTAAGACAATCATTTATTTATTTATTTAATCTTGATTGTACACTGATTTATTATAACTACATAAGGGATACTATAAAATACAAAAGTACAAAAGGTGGTCTTATCGCTCTGAGCGATCTCTGCCAGACAACCTTTGGAAGGATATAAGAGAAGGAGATTGAGAGGGCAGTGTAAGAATAACGAATAAAAGCTCAAAACGAAAAAAAGAAAAGAAAATAATAATAATAAACTAATTAATATACAAATAATAATATTAATACATATTCGTAACATAATACACATACACTATATATATGAATATATACATATATATACTTAAAATACATATAAATACATATAATATATATATAATAGTAAATAAATAAAAACGCATCAATTTAATCTGTTCATAGCGAAAAGTAATGCTCTTTCATCAGCTTTTTGAAGGACGACAAAGTTTGAGCCTGTCTTACCACTACAGGAAGGGCGTTCCATAATCGAACAGCTTCGACAGTGAATGATTTATCCGTAAATATAGTAGTGTGTCCGGGCATTCTCAGTTTAAGATTCTCCGACGATCTCAAGGACCTCGAATGTGACTCATGAAGAAAAAGAAATCGTTCTTTAAGGTAAGAAGGGGCGAGAGGATTAAACAAAATATTGTAAAGAAGAGAGAGAATGTGAGTATTCCGACGAAGCCGTATAGGTAACCACTTGAGCTTAGCACGAAACTCGGAAACATGATCATATTTGCGTAATCCAAATATGAATCTAATACAGAAATTTTGAAGGCGCTCAAGTTTATCAAGTTGCACTTCGGTGAGGTCTAGATAGCTGACATCGGCATAATCAAGGATGGGAAGAAGGAGTGTTTGCGCAAGTGAAATCTTCGTGGCAATAGGTAGAAAATTGTGTAATCGCCGCAAGGACCTTGCCGAGGCAAACAGCTTACGACTTACTTCTCGAAGCTGTGGACCCCAGGTGAATGATTTATCAAAGTGTACACCAAGATTTCTCACAGTTTCACTGTATGGAACAGTGACCCCATCACAAGAAATACTTGGTAGTTGGGTAAAATCAAGTCTCGAAATCATCCTGGGGCTGCCGACAACAATAACCTGAGTTTTCGATGGATTGACTTTCAAGCCATATGCCTTGCTCCACTCACAAATATGATAAATATCTATATTTATTGTGGTAATTGCACTTACTATTTTATCTAAAGGCGCTCGAGTGTAAATTTGTAGATCATCAGCGTAGAGGTGGTAGGAGGAGCGAAGATGATTAGTTATGGAGTTTATAAAAACTGCGAAGAGTAAAGGAGATAGCACGCCACCCTGTGGAACGCCAGCAGATACAGTGCTCCACGAGGATAAACTTTCCTCAACACTGATGCGTTGCCGGCGTCCATACAGATAACTTCGAAACCAATCAACAGCCGTTGGAGATATGTTAAGAGAACACAGTACGCTCAGTAGGATATCAAAGTCGACGGTATTGAAGGCATTGCTAAAATCAAGCAATGCTAAGACTGTCAGCATGCCTTCCTCCATACCAAACCTAATGCCATCCGCAATATGAGTCAGAGTTGTAGTAGTGCTATGTCCTGGGCGAAACCCTGATTGGAAAGAATTTAAGAGGCTATTTTTGGTAAGGAAGTCATTTAATTGACTATGGATTAAACGTTCAAGGACTTTGGATAGGAATGGAAGAATGGAAATGGGACGAAAATCGGAAAGTACAGAGGAGTTGGGTTTTTGGGAATAGGAATGATATTAGCCTCTTTCCAAGCAGTGGGAAATATCTGTGTGGAAATGGAGTGATTAAGGATATGGGTAATAACAGGAAGAATTTCGTCCAGGATGGGCAGAATCATATTGCGGCTGACATTGTCACTCCCCACTGCATTAGAAGAGATGAGCGTAATGGTCTTCCTAACATCACAACTAGCGAATCGTTTGAAGACAAAAGCAGAACAATTAGGAGTCTGAAGGGTAGAAAGATTCTTTATGGTATTATCTTTGGTCGCCTTATCAAGGTAAGACGAAGAATAAAAATGATGGTTCAAGGAGTTTAAATCTAGGGATTTAGGAATAGAGTCCTGTCGAGATTTACCCACTCCTAGTGTCTTAGAAATTTCCAGACTTTGGCTGGGTCCCCGTTTTCAACTCATTTATGTGAGCCTCGTGTGTTTGTTTCGGATAAATACAGGTAAGTGATATAAATTATGAATTGGAAAATCGTCACAGTTTCTATTGGCACGGCAAGACTTGGTATTTTACTGTGACTCAATATTATGCATGTGACTGTTAATGTATTTATTAGTTTCTATATCTACTCAATAATATTTATATAATTAACGAACCGCAGCAGTAAACAAACAAGCAAACAATGAACAAAGCCCGGCATCCATTTAAGCCAAGTAAAAATAATAAACATCTTCATTACAATTTCGTCCTCGGATACCGTAAATTGGTCAATTTAGCGAGAAAATTGCCCAATTTCTGTGTCCGCGACATAAACAAGCTAACCGTGTAATTTTAAATAGTTTTGGCAAGTTTTTTTTTAACTGCCAACAACTTAGAAGGTCGCCAGTTACATTACTCCGACAATTGTTACATACTTTACGAAATATTTAATGCCTTAATGTTAAATTAAAATTTTAATATGTTACATTAAGTTAATATGTTATAAAAATTTATATGGTATGTAAGTCCGCCAACCCGCACTAGGCCAGCGTGGGCGACTATGTGGCCTAACCACTCTCAATCGTACTCTAGATTGTAGAGGAGGCCCGTGCCCCGCAGTGGGACGTATATGAGCTGATACAGAAATTAATGGGTTGGCCAATCGCGAGTTAGAATAGTGACTGCTTTGAAGTTGGGTTTTGGTGTTGGGTGAAATTCCCAGGAATAATTAGAGAGAAAGAAAATACTTTTTTGTCACGGAATTAGCCGCATACAACATAATAACACAACAGAATTAAAAATGAGGTAAAAGTAGATTACTGTTCAGGGTATATTAAGACTTCTACTGAGAACGAAGCCAGGTGGTGGTTTTAGTGACTTCAGACACAATGCATCATGTATCTAAAAATTTGTTAAAAAATATCGGCGATTTCTTTCCTTTTCGTATTTGGGTGGTAAACACATAGTTTTTTCCAAAATACTAGTGTTCAGCCTTCATTTTGAAGACTCTATGTTATACCGGGTATCTCAAGACTGCTACCGAAAACGAAGCTGGGTGGTAGTTTTAGTGACTACAAACACGTTGCAACTAAAAATTTTGCAAAAAAACGCGACAAATATTTTTTATGATTTTTTAAATATCGTTATTTTTGGGTGGTAAATCCATAGTTTTTGCTAAAATAATGATTTAAATACTTTTATACCTCAGATTATTTATAAATAAAAGGGTATACACTATTATTTTAGGACAAAATGTATTTACCATCCAAATATGGTCATAAGAAAAAAAAACAAAAAAAAAAATTGTCGCTTTTTTTTGCAACTTTTTCTGTTGCATTGTGTCTGAAGTCGCTTAAACTACCACCCGGCTTCGTTTTCGGTAGTAGTCTTGATATACCCTGTATATGTTAGTGTAGTATAGGTAATTTTCCTCCAATGATAATTTAAATCAAAATTATTTTACGGCTCACCTTAGAGATTCTTTATAAAAATTGCACGTTGATAGACAAAGGTTCACCACGCCTACCCTTTACCAAATCACCAAATACTCGTATGTTCGGTGTATGGCATCAAAAATCTATAAGAACCATGCAGTTCCCACGCGCGTATAATTAGAGCTGTGCAATTAGAACCAATCATTGAAGTGGTTAGTGCTTACAATTAATATCGGAATAGTAATAGCTTTCGTTTGCGTCACGTGAAGAAATATGAAAATTAAAGCAGAATGATGGAACAGCGATTCAATACCAGCACAAATTTCTTTGATATTTTAAAAATTTTATAATGTGCGTTAATTAGCGCATTTTAATTGAGACTTTGTAGCTGAGTGAATTAAGGTCATATTATTGCCCTAGTGTCAGAAGAACCTAAACGCTAGGTTCACTTATTACATTATTGCATGACGATAATCTACATCTTAAGACAAGCACAGAAAAAATGAACGGGAATGCCAGCTTTGGTCGAATAAAGATGAGAATTCAAATATATTCATTTTGTTCCTAAAATAAATAAACATTGCATAAACATAAAAATCGCATGTGCAATACCAGTTTAAAATATTATTTAGGTTATTATTAAAATAATAATTGCGTGTAATTATTGCGAGAGCATGTATGTGGTACGCGTGGATAGTACGTAATATTATACATAAACGTGTAAATTGACACATTACACGCAATGATCGTCTAATTGTCGAAATTTACCTTATGGCCTAGTTGAAATCAGTATACAGCCTACATAGAAATAGGGTTAAACTATTAAAGTACGGTGGGTAGTTGGTAAACGGACCATAAGCGGCTGCCTTACTTACGGTGGTTGCGGGTTCAAATCCCAGGGCAGACATCTGAGTCATGTGTATTGATAGTCTATCACTACGCACTTTAAAGGAAACTTTTATACCATAGCGAATTTGTAAGAATTTCTATGGTATGTAAAATCCGCTAATGCGGACTAGGCGTGGTGGACTACATTATTTAACTACTCTCAACCGTACTCTCCATTTTAAAGGAGGCCCGTACCACAGAATACTAACCCGTACTCTGCAGTGGGACGTATATGGGCTGATACAAATTCTGAAATAACACTCAATTTTTTAATTTTAGAGTTTCATGATTTACTAATAATAGTTTTATAGACGAAGGAAATATCGCAAGCTACCTATGAATTCTCCACAAATATCTTGCAAGAATGCGAACTCCACCATGCTGCATTAGATATACATTTTTCTATAATGGCATTAAATGCCCGAGTAATCCATTGTTCTATGAGACGATGCACGCAAAAAAGCAATTTTTTTAAAAAATGTTGTCTAGTAATAGGCAAGACGAATTATTTTAAAATCATGTTTTATAATATAGATACACATTTATTATATACGAAATAATCTATATTTCAAGTATTAACAAAGTTTAACATAGTTTTAAGCCATTTTTCTAATAATCTTTCAATAGTGCACAGAAAAAGCTAGTAGGTGTCATGGCGTCCGTTATAACGTCACCACAAGGTAAACATGTCATTGTGGCTATGCGCAGCGAAGAAGTTAACGAAACAAATCATATTTCGTTTGATAAAAATGAATTCTAAAGTCTATAAGTGGTTCCGGTAAAGCTCACATTCCACATTTCTAAAGAAATTGGTAATGTTTACGGCAGGTTTACATAGGCGTGACGTCATGCGTCGTGGCTAGCGTTTCTGTCAAAATGGCCGATTGCTATATTTTATACTTTTATTTTATTGAAAATCTTGTTAATCTCCAATTCTGGATTAAAACTAAAACAACGATTTAAATCCTTCTAATATGTTTTTCCCCCTAACATAATAAAATATTTGATATTTTGATACTGTCGTCACGCCTATTGTATCACCATGCCAAGTTAAGGATTTTTTTACCATACTATGAAAATCAGTGATACTCTACCACTTAAATTTAATTTACGTAAAAAAATTATAATTGTACGATTAAACATATTGAGACTTAACTTCTTATATCTCAGTATGGCGAGTGCAGTAGAATGGCAAACATTGCATTGTAATTCATGGTTCTGTTCGGTTTTGCTACTGTGTATGATCGGTTGTATCGTTTACCATCAGGCGATTGACAAGCTCCTGTCGCCAAAAAAAAAATAAAAAAATAATTAAATTCATATTTTGCTACAACGGTCTCCAATAACCTTAGGGCTAGCTTGCGAAAACCAGTGTTTCATTTTGTGGCTTAAAAAGTCATCAATTGAATGCCTGTGGCATTGGCAGATGGAAATGATTTATAGAATTGCTTTTTTAATGGATTTCCGAAACATTTTTCGATTGAAAAAATCAAAACATGTGGGATTCTGTCTACGCTGTGTCAGTGTGAACAAGGGCTTAAAGATTTTGATACTTGACATTTTATTTTATTTTTTGCCTTGTGTTACAAACTAGAAATATTATTATCTAATATTTGATGATATATATTGACTTAAATAGATGTGGCAATGGTCTTAATCTCATCATTTAATTTCATCTACTTAATGACTTATTTAATTAATTGTAACTCTTACACCCGTATACTAAGACGTTTTCTCGAATTTTCCTCAACCTTATATATGTCGAGGTGACGTTTAAAATGAATTCGAGCAATCCTCGAAAATGGTATGCTTTGTTAAAATATATATATTTCCTAGAGGATCCTCGAGTTCGAGGCTGAGTCGAGGAAATACGTCATAAAATACGTCATTGATGTGTTAATAAGGTACAGATTTATCAAAAACTATTTGACATTTCAACATTATGCTCACTTGAAAAGTGACAGTAAAAATTTGTCATGTAAATAATAAACAATGTTACCATAATGAAAATATTTCCTCAAGTATTCCTTAACGTCACGACGTACCTTGAGTTTGACTGTTGATTCCTTTCCTCGAGAAAGAAAAAGTATTGAGTGACGTTGAGTGGAGGAAACTTTTTTCAACTATGAATACAGATTTGCTCGAGTTAAGGCCGAGTTGAGTCGAGAAATTTTCGAGGAACGTCTTAGAATATGGGTGTTAGGAATTGAATCAGTTTTTAAAATAATGCCATTTGTGGTCTATTACGAATACATATTCTATTGCATTCTTGAAGAGCCATAAAGTTATTTGATGTAGTAACTTTTAACCTCCTTTTTTCTCATTGAACTCATTTTACTTAAATGTCTTAAAATGGTATAAAGATTCGTTACACAATATAAAAAGTACTCCAAAATAATAGTATGAAAGAATAACAGATTTTATTGTTAAAAAAATAATAGAACAACGATCAAAGTTTGTTTGGCGCTCTACACAAACCTTCGAACATACGACAAACGCCCATATGTTTAGTTTTTTGGCTGTGATATAGGCTTTCCTTTGGTTTTTTAATAATATCGTATGTTCTTTGTTGTATAAAAAATGATATCTAACCCAAAACCCGCATAATCCACACTGCATATCCTTTGTGAATTTGTCAAGATATTATTGCATAACCTATTGACGTGCAGTTGTTTTTTAATATTAGATTTAGGCTATGGCAAATAAACAATACGGCTTTTAATTACAATATGTCCCCTTGATATCATTTTTTATTAAAATAATTTCAGCATTTTTGCACACCATTTATTGAATTGAAGACAGTGTTCCAAATATGAACATTGAAAATAACACAGTCACGTTAAAAATACAATTATGTTGTAAATTTCTGTCCAAACTAAACAATATTTTTCGGGTTTGATTCATCCTATCATAAAATAAAAAAACGGCAAGTCTTTAAGATAGACAACTTTTTCGCGTGCCTAAGTAATTACATACGAACACACGAACAACGTGAGAATATTTTAGAAACTTTCAATTTATGCAAATAAATGCATATGTAGAACAAACACAATTTTCATAAATTAAGCCTATTGGTACACCTTGCGATGTTTATTACACGCATAAACAATATAGAGCAGAGTTACGAAAAAGGTATAAAAATATTTTTATTCTCGCACCGTACATAATCGTATTTCTCGGTAAGTCGGCTCTATTTATGAAATGCTTCAAATTAATTATAAATTGACACGAATGTCTGTTGCGTCAACATGTGTGCGCCATGCTTGACGCGTTTTGGGGTACAGTGGTATTGGAATTAAAATTAATAAAAACTATTAATTAAATCTAACTGAAAAGTAAATAAATAAAAAAAATTATAACACCCAACAGTCAAATACATAGTCCTGACCCCACACTAAGATCGAGTCTTGTGTCGTGGGTATCAGGAACTACGAGAGACTCTTCGGTCTCATAAACACCCAGACCCGGAAGAAGTATTTGTGGGCCGCACAAACATTTCGCTGGGTGCGGGGATCGAACCCGCGGCCTCTCATTTCACAGGCGGCGTCTAACCACCTGCGCCACGGAGGTTGTCAAAAGTAAAAAAGTATGATAGAATACTTAAATGTACCATATTTTGTATTTAAATCTAGAGCTTGGTCTCTTTTTTCTAAGTTACTAATTAAAGACATATCTAGTAAGATTGCCGGATTGATGGAATTAGCAACCAATAACTACCAATAGGTTAATATTATGCGGTCACTTGACACGGAGAAATTGCTGATGGTTTTTGATTATATTATTACAATGATTGGCTACAAGATGTTCACTGCAGAATTTTTAAGCATCCTCTAAAGGACCTCCGAAGACTGTTTCAAAGAGATTGTTAATCAAAGCCAAAGGAGAATACTAATTCTACGCAGCTAATTTTAAGCAGCATCGATATTGGAAACAGCGATATTTTTTACCGATACCATGAATCGGCATTTTTCTTTCTGCACTAGGTTTCTTGTGTTTGAAAATAGTGATAAAAAATATATTTTCCAGCCCAGAAAATATAGAATCCATCAAATCCGTGAAGCAAATCGACAGTTTAACGCTAATGTTGCGATATTACTAACTCGACACCCATTACGGTGTCACAATTCCGCGGCAATTAACCTACGTGCGCGGAGCATAATAATTAAATTGGTTTAACGCTCATTGCATCTCAATTACTGGATCAATCTGCGCGGATTTTGTAATCTAACTTCTGAGAGATGTGTTATCTTATGTACCTAACGCCCGAATACTGGAATGCCATTCAAATAATAAGTTGCTCTTAACAGCGCACGGCCCACTTAGCCAGTACATTTAAGCAGGATTTACGTAGTTTAACGGGCTATAACATTTATTTACATTGACACGTTCATAAAGAATTTGACATTGAGGTGTATGTTGTTTTAATGAAAATGACTTTTTGTTCATTCATTGTCACTCGAAAGAAAAGGATAGCAATCAGTCGCAACGCCATTCGAGGTCAAATTTTTGTGCTTCACTTTTATATACGGAATGCAATCTCCATTTGGGTATAAGCTTCTTGGTCGCGAGCATCAACTACTAAAAACTGATCGATGTCACGAATACCCAAACCCCAAACAAATAGGAAACATCTTCAGTTAAATTTACGCGCATGCGAAATGTAACGGTGTCGGAAAATATAGTGAAGAAACGTGCATAAATTATAAATAAAGATGTTTACAAGAATTAATAAAATAAGTGATGAGTCAAAGCTCTCAATGGCACACTTAATTTGTGAGTATTTGAGTCTTATTCTGAATACTAAACAATTATAGACCAATAATGAGTTCGAGCCGTGAGAACTAAGGATGTTTTTATTTTGGTTTTTAGGCTATAAATAACATGTATCAATAAATCTTACTGGCTATAAACAGTAATCAGTCTTTATTTAATCCATGTAAAAGTTACAGTATTAATCAAGAGCCTGCAGGCCCCAGTTTGGTTGATAGGCTAAAGATTTTTCTTTATTGCAAGGATTGGCGAGACGAACTTGCTATTCGCTTGAAGGTAAGCGATACGACCGCTTACGAATAGTAGCAAAACCAAACAACACCTTGAATTACAAAGAAATGGTTGATATTCCACTGCGCTCGCTATCCAGAGAAATAATATGTTAAGTCATAAGATGCATAAAATAAATTATTATCTATTTGGATAACTTTAAAAATATCACTGATCCAAAATGATAAACCTATTGTTAATATTATTGGGTGAGATTAAGTTCAACAATGAATTATACTTATTCCATATTTATTATGTGGGATATTAATGAAATCTTAGCTTCATCATCATCATCATATCAGCCACAGGAAGTCCACTGCTGAACATAGGCCTCCCCCAATGATCTCCACAATGACCTGTTGGAAGCGGCCTGCATCCAGCGACTTCCTGCGACCTTAGTCAGATCGTCCTTCCACCTTGTAGGCGGGCGTCCGACACTTCGCTTGCCTGTACGTGGCCTCCACTCGAGAACCTTTCGGCCCCAACGGCCATCGGTTCCACGAGCTATATGCCCGGCCCACTGCCACACCAACTTGCCAATCCTATGGGCTATGTCGGTAACCTTGGTTCTCCTATGGATCTCCTCATTTCTGATTCGATCTCGTAGGGAAACACCGAGCATAGCCCGCTCCATGGCTCGTTGAGTGACTTTGAGCCTTTTAATGAGGCCCACAGTGAGAGGCCACGTCTCGGTGCCGTCTAAAAGTCGAAATCTTAGCTTATTGACTAAATAGTAGTTGTAAGATTTAGATTTAGGTACTTAACGGATTTATTAATTACCGAGTCATGTGTGTTTTTTTTTTTTTTGCAGTGAATGACGAGACGAGCATGCCGTTCGCCTGATTGTAAGCAATGCGACCGCCTGATGAACAGTAGCAAAACCAAACAACACCTTGGATTAAAAGCAATGCTTGGCATTCCACTGCGCTCGCCATCCTGAGACACAAGATGTTAAGTCTAAATAATTATGTCTAGTATTAAGTCAATCATCACGCACTAAAACGGTGAAGTAAAACATCGTGAGGAAACTTGCATACCATAGCGATTTATAAAATTAATATGGTATGTAAGTCCGCCAACCCGCACTAAGCCAGCGTGGTGGATTATATGGCCTAACCACTCTCAACTGTACTGTCGATTGTAGAGGAGGCCCATGCCCTGCAGTGGGACGTATATGGGCTGATACAGATGAATACCTAGGTGACCTAAGCGTACCTGGGTGTCATACATCTAAGTACGATTAATTAACATACTATTAAATGGTTAAATATAAAAAGGAGATAAAATGGCGTATCCAGTAATCCAACAACGCCATACAAAAGAACAGCTATCCTTGAAAAATATCAACGACATTACGTTCATATTTTCGGATTCCCATATGCCCTGCGGTCGGACATTAAATGGCTATAACATTATTTAATTTATATTAATACGGTAGTAAAAGAGAGTATAAATTATTGTTGTCGTCATGACAATTCTTTAATACCAACTTGGGCTTATATTAATATAAAAATATTAATTTAACGAGAATATAAATGCAGTAACAAATTTGCTGTTAATATTAAACAATTCATAAAAGTGTATTAACGATAAACTGTTTTGAAAATATAAAATTGTATAGCTGCTATTGGGATCTTAAAAATATCAGCTTTAAATTACGGAAATTGAAATTGGAACTGTCAGTTGACAAATTTTTAATAAGGCTCTTTGTAGTTAAGGACAGAAAATCATACAGCCAAATATTTTTAAAAATAAATCCATTTTATTTATTTTAAATGCAGCTGAAACTTAATTTATGCTATTTAAAATACTGGGATAGAGTTTCTTTGGCTAGGCGTTAACTTTTTCAATTATTATAAAATATCAATATACAATGAAGCCGCTTTTACTTGCTTTACCTCCTTATCATTCGCAAATCGTGCGGGCTCACTAGAATACTTCTTGCATGATCCACGAAAGAATATTGTATCAAATTTCTTTTGTATCGCCATGTTGTACAATGTACCTGCCATTCAGTGAAGCGATACCTACTAATTTAATAACTAAACGAAAAAAACCATCGGAAGCGTTTTTATATTTAAAAACATTCATTCACAAATATCCAATTTATTGAGACCTTTGTTCCTCTTACACTTCATACATTTATTGATGGAAGTACCAAGTGAAGAGGCCAAGATACAATGGCTGTTGACTATATCAGGAAGGGGCGGTGATTTCTGTAGAATTAATTCAGACATAGGATTTCCGATTCGTCCTTTTCATATGTAAAAAAACTGCTCTTTTTACTGCACATGTGCCGGGGAACACGTGCTCTCCGATTGTGCTTTTTCTAACACTCATTTTTTTCTTAGTTTTTACAATTTTTACTATTGAGGTTCGTAATAATGTGGACATGGCTAAAACCTTATACATTTGGCACTATCGTTTCTCGTAGTCGCTATCCAAGCGGGTATGAATGTGGTATGGTATCTCCAGTTAACAATTTACTACTAAGCTAAAAGTTACTTCACCATACTGGACCCATTTGAGTGAATTTTCCATTAATTTAGATCGTTACCCAGTTTTTTGTGCGCTTAGAAATTAGCTTTAATCAGAACTAATTCCATGCCGACCTAGAACTTTCAAGAGAAGAGTGTACATTCTCCATAAAGACAAGCAATTAATGACTTCACTAGTGTTAGAAGCAGTTACCACCGACTATCGGGCAACCCATCTGCTTGATTGCCTCCTAATTGCTACTCCATAAAAACGACTCACGACACAAGCCTATCTCACCGTGAGGTCGGAAATGTGACTTTTGCGTATTTATTACTACACCTGTGCAAGTAATGTCGACGTCAGAACAAGTTGTACCTTAACCTGTCGCTTGAAGAGTTTGAAATTTAAATGCCAGTTAGATTAAGAACGCCCTTTGGTTTGCCATTTAATTTGACACCCGAATAATTTATTTTCTGATACAATCAGTATGCGACGCATTGACATAGTAATCGTTGTTCGTATTTGCGGAATTCTGTCGGGACTAATAAGTAAATTAAGACGATTGGTGAACGATAGCCTGGTTGGTGCGGGCTGGTGTGCTAAGACAGGTCGCAGGTTCAAACCCCTGGTTACCTTTGACTTTTGAAGTTCTGTGTTTATTATCATTGCTCAATTTAATGGTAAAGGGAAACAACAGTAGATAATCTGCGTATTTAAGGTGTCTTCATAGGATGTATAGAGGTGTCCATATAATAACAGTACTAGGATTTGATGACCTGAATTCTAATCTTAATGATTTTTTTTCCCTTCTATTTTAAATCAAACAGCTTAATGTTTTGAATACTCCATTAGAAATATACTTATGCAATGCAATGTATTATAAAAAAAAAAAAACAATAAATATTCCCAGAATATCCACATTACACCCAACGTAAGAAATCCAACTTGTCCTAATAGTTTTCCTGAAGGATTTGATAAAAAATCTTTGTCTACGATGCACTTCCACGTTTTTGTGTCGGCAGCTGGAGTAGCACGTGCTGCCTCAGGAAGGTAAGGTTGCATGCACGTGTAGGCATCAACAGTATTGGGATGGCATATACACATGTATAATTATGCACAGATGAATCTCAAATGAACTTGCCCCGTGCGTCATCCGTCAATATTACCTAAAGTAGAAGTGCTTGCAAAAATTGAGCCGTAGCCTGTATTTTTGGCTAGGTTTTTCAAAAGGGTAAATGCTGCATGAGTTCAAATTAAGACATCACGTGCGGGCTGAATTTTTTGCTGACACGTATATAAAAAAGTTACGAATTAAGGAGTATTCTAGAAATTTGTATCACTGTATCAGCCCATACGTCCCACTGCAGGGCACGGACCTTCTCTACGATTGATGAGAGTTAGGTTAGGCCATATAGTCCACCACGCTGGCCTAGTGCGGGTAAGCGGACTTTACATATCATAGAAATCGCTATGGTATGCAGGTTTCCTCACGATGTTTTCCTTCACCGTTATAGTGCATGCTGATTGACTATCAAAACACACATGATTCCAAAAAGTCACAGGTGTGCCCAAGGATTTGAACCCGCGACCACCGTGAAAATTTTGGCAGTCACGTCTAGTACCTTTACTAACAGGCCACCAGGCACTTTACCAGTACATACTATATTTATTTTCGTCTAATTACCAGTATTTATCTTTTTCCATTAGATTTTCTACGTCACCATTCTTTTCCATTAAAAAAGAGATTTAAAAAATATGCGAACCAAAATTGTAATAACCGTCCAGTACAGTCACACACAATTAACCTCTCACATACCCGTTTACATTTCTCATACCATTTTAAAGTGAAAATTACACTTTCACCAAACATAAGAACTGGCATAACAATCAAACGAATTAGTTGCACCCGCACTGGACGCGACACGGGAAATAACTCAGCACTCGTTTAACATATATTTTACTATTTTTATAACTGCATTTTATTATCCATGAACGTGTTATTAATAATAAATAAATAATAATAACCAACAGTCACATTCATAGTCCTGACCCCATACTATGATCGAGTCTTGTGTCGTGGGTATCAGAAACTACGAGAGATTTTTCGGTCTCACAAACACCCAGACCCGAAACAAATATGTCTGGACCGCACCAACATTTCTCTCGAACTGGAGATTGCACCCGCGGCCTCTCGTTTCACAGGCGGCGTCTAACCGACTGAGCCACGGAAGCTGAAAAATAGTTTTTTTTAGTAAATACATATCTACATATACACTCTTTTCTAGAAGCAGTAGACATAGGACTGACAGGACACCCACGTCTTGCTTTATATGTTCCGTCTTACGCTGTGGCAGGGCGAGCCTATCGCCATATCAGGCAAAAAGTACCGTAACCAGGCTGGTTATTTACAGCAAAATTAAATATCACTGAACCGGCAGTCGAACTCGGCATTTCATTTTAACCGTGCCGTTGTAAACTACGCCACTGAAGCTGTCAATAGCTTATGCCTTATAGTAAACGGTGCCTATTAGTTATTGGAGATATATGAAGTCAGCCAACCACCATAAGCCAGTATCGTGGAATAAGGTTGAAGGCATAACCAAACTGTTGGTTGTAGGAGCGTCCTGTGCTTTTAGAATTTTGGCAATTGGCATTATGGGATGATAGAGTAAAGTTAGTAAGTTTGTTTGTTATTGTTCTTATTAATTGTACAGTAACTTAGACGAGAATGAAAAACATTGTTGAATGTTCGTGGATGATCGAAGGCATAGGTTGTTCTCAGGTTTTGATTAAGTGGATTCATAGTTTCTGCCTACCTCTTTGGGATAATGGCGTAGTAGCTATGTGTATTATGTATGTGGCCTACATTCCTATGCTCAATATTTGCATTTCGACCCTACATGGAAAAATATTTGAATTAGCGAAACATAGGTTTTCCAGGCTGGATAAAAAGTGTTTGTATAAATTTGTACCCTAAACTTAATGTAAATTCGGACGGAAGTCTTATTAGATCTGTTTTGAGAGAAAATAATTTGGTAAGGAAAAGGAAGTAAGAAATGGTTTTTCACATGTCTCATAAAGATTCTTACAAATAGAATATATCGAGAGTACTACTACAAATATTTTGCAATATTTTTAAATTATGATGTCTTCGCGCCAATACCAATAATGACAGAAAAATATGTTTTCCTCCATAACGATTTGAACCATTAGATCATTACTTAGGAATGACAATGAATGTAATGAGAAATAATTCTGGTTTCTCAAACGCCTTATAGAGGCTATGTCTACATTCATAGACAGTGGTATAACATTAAATAATTCCTTCCTATTTCAGTCAATTATATGACGCATTATCTGCGACTAAGATTTTTCCGATATGGCTGTAATATTGCGGGGTCACAAATCATCATTAAGTTTTTAAGGGATATTTCCAATAATTTCTGCGCTTATTCGATCCAATTCCCTCTATATTCTATTCACAAGGAAAAGCCCAAAAATTCCAAATATTGTAATTGTTTATAGAATACGATATGGCGATAATTTCGCCCCCTATCACATCGTGGGACGAAACTAAAACGCGAAATGTGATTGATCTGGTAACACCTCTGCCTAACCTTATGGGCAAAAGGCGTAAGTTAATGTATGTATGTTTGTATAGAAGTCGGTGATCTGTTACTGGTGGTAGGTCTCTCATATGTGAAATGCTGCCTGGGTGGGTACCACCGCAATGTCTATTTCTCCCGTCAAACAGCAGTTTAAATGCACTGTTGTGTTTCTGATTGAAGGACATTGTAGCCAGAGTAACTACTGGACATATTGAGACTTAACATCTTATGTCTCAGGATGGCAAGCGCAGTGGAATGCCAAGCATTGCTTTGTAACTCAAGGTGTTGTTTGGTTCTGCTACTGTTTATGAGCGGTCGTATCGCTTACCATCAGGTGAACGGCATGCTCGTATAGCCATTCACTGCAATAAAAAAAAAGTGAGTCATTCGCTCATTTGTCATTTCTAACTAGTGTCACTTAGGCAATGCCAGTGTCTTCCCACATAATTTCGAATTTAATTTAAAAAAAATATTTTGGCATATCAGAGGGCGTCCCACGCAACGTTTGCGTTGGGCTAATGTAGTACAGACCATACGTAGACTGGTAACGGTTAGTGACGGTTATCCATTAGTTATTACTCGTCCGCTTTACGTGGTATCATCCTGATGGCTACAAAATTCCGTTCTGCTAGGCTCCTCCAGTACATCCCATCTTCAGCGTCCTCAACCTTATACCTTATATACAGGGTATATCAAGACTACTACCGAAAACGAAGCCGGGTGGTAGTTTAAGCGACTTCAGACACAATGCAACAGAAAAAGTTGCAAAAAAAAGCATTTGTATTTTTTTCCTATGGCCATATTTGGGTGATAAATACATTTTTTCCTAAAATAATAGTGTATAGCCTTCTATTTATAAATACTCTAAGGTATAAAAGAGTTTAAATTATTATTTTAGCAAAAAATATGGACTTACCACCCAAAAATGATGATATTTAAAAAATCATAAAAAATAATTGTCGCGTTTCTTTGCGAAATTTTAGTTGCATTGTGTTTGTAGTCGCTAAAACTACCACCCGGCTTCGTTTTCGGTAGCAGTCTTGAGATACCCAGTATGTACTTAACCAATATCAAGTCGATGCTTATTTGAACGACCTCGATCTTTGTCTACTCGGCATAATGATGCCAGCCTGAAAATATATTCTCAATTGTATCAGTTACTAGCTGACCCGGCCACGCTTCGCGTTGCCTTGGTTATCATAGCATTCATATTATATTCAATTATTTAGCATAATAACTTGAAACCTTGTATGCCTACACTTGACGTAACTATCCTACTGTCCTGCTAAATCCCGTCTTACCCGTCTGTTCAGTCTCTTCTCGATCCGTCCCGTCCTTTCTCTTCATTATCCATTCCGTCTTATACCGTGCATTTACACTTCGTCCTATCAAATCTGCCAGCTATCCCAGTTCTCTCCCGTACCTCCCACTCTATTATATCCCGTCTCTCCATATCCAAATAGTGTGCCTTATGAATTTTTGACATTAAAAAATTTTGTGATTCTGATTATCCATGCAATATTCCATCCCTTATTTCTCACCCACAATGCTGCTTTTCCAAAAATATTGCAAGTAATATTTAGGTAAAATATAACCTTTCTCACTAAGAGACGATACATTAATTTCTATCAGTGAATTATAGCGAAGGAAAGGCTACTGTAAAAATTCGTGATAAAGTGACATTCGATCTTGAAAAGAAGTAAATATAACTTTTTACGTGTGCAAATTATTTATTTAATTGCCTCTATTTATGTAGCTTGATATATTCTCCTTAGTTCACACAAAATACATTATAAACGCATTATTTGACAACCAATTTAAACGTCAATCCGTTAAATTAATGTAATTAATTTACATCTCTAAACTCTAAAATACGCCATTAATCGAATATTGTGGATATATGTTGTCGATTCGAAACCTTTATTTAAATACGTTCTATAATTTGAGGGAAGAGTTTACCGTATCGACGGGATGAACATTAAATGTTTGACAGTTACGAACCCATGAACATTTTGTATGAGAAAATGTTAATAAGCTAATAGAAACTCGGGAAACCGGGAACGTGATAAAAAGTATCCTATGTCCTTCTCCTGGTTCTAAGATTCCTCACCACCAATTTTCAGCCAAGTCAGTTCAGCCGTTCTTGAGTTATAAGTGGAGTAACTAACACGACTTTCTTTTATATATATAGACTAGCGGCCCGGTCCGGCTTCGCCTGGGTGCAAATACAGATGCCAGTCTATATTTTATTTAACATCAATATGACAGCCGTTGTCTAAACTGCTTATCCAATTCCAATCTGTACCTATTCTTATGTCCCATTTTATTTACCTTATATTCTATTCTATCCCATCTCTCCAGATTCAAATCATTATTTTGCTATGGGGATATTATAACACTGTTACTACTCCGACGACATTCATTGAAATCAATTAAAAGATACCATAGCTGACCCGACCACGCTTCGCTATGGCTTAGTTATTATATGATTAATTTTATATTCAATTATTTAGCATAGAAAAAAGCCTGACCCACGTTTGCCTGGGTGCAGATATTTTTTTATTTTACTCCACACCAAATACATGTTATTTTTCGTATAAGCTCTTGTATACCTAAATATGAATTAGCTATCCTACTGTCCTGCTCAATTCCGTCCCATACCGTTTGTTAAGTCACTTCCCGATACGTCCCGTCCTTTCTCTTCATTAACCATTCCGTCTTATACCGTGCATTTACATTTCGTCCTATCAAATCTGTCAGCTATCCCAGTCCTCTCCCCTACCTCCCACTCTATCATATCCCGTTTCTCCATATCCAAATAGTGTGCCTTATAAATTTTTGACATTAAACACTTTAGCGATTTTGATTATCCATGCAATATTCCATCCCTTATTTCACCCCTACTATGCTGTTTTCCAAAAATATTACGCCACTACTTTTTGTTAGTAATAAAGAGATGAAATATAAATTTTCATAGAAATACACTCACACTCACACACACAATTAATGTAGTAACGATTATATTAAACTGGTTTCTCAAGACACAGGCAACGCCTAATTTTAGAATCCCTGCAATATTTTCCATAATTATATAAATTGTTATTTTATTCAGTTCAGTTCAGTTTTTATTTTTATGTGATATTTTATTAAAGATTTTTCATTTCCAAGTGACATTCTATCTTGAAAAGAAGTAAAACTTCTGACGTGTGAATATTATTTATTTAATTGTCCTATATTTATGTAGCTTCATAATATACCCTTTAGGTTACACAAAATAAATTTCGGAACGCATGCATAAATATTTGACAACCAATTTAAATGTCAACCACTTTTCATTATTGTCATTAATTTACATCTTTAAAATCTAAAATACGCCATTAATCGAATATTGTGGATATATGTTGTCGATTCGAAACCTTTATTTAAATAATTTATTTAATTTGAGGGTAGAGTTTACCGCATCGACGGTATGAACATTAAATGTTTGACCATGTTTGACAGTTACAAACCCATGAACATTTTGTATGGCAAAATGTTTTTTCCTTTATTTTATACTCTCGTCAATTTAATCGAGATAAAAATTATCTCACCCTTTAAGTTGGAACAAATAACACATATCTATAAAAATTTGATTATAATCAGTTGAGTGGTTTAGAAGCCCATCGCGTACAAACAACGTGACACGTGAATTATATATATTAAGATTATATCCCAAATAAAGATCACCAAGGTCCCGTTGATCATAATATCTGAAAACAAAACAGAATCGTTTAAATGAAAACATTATGCATTTGACACGTTTCGATTTAATCGCGCGTCAGTGCTTATTTCAGTCCGAAAATGAAAATAAATGTGCGAAGAACGTGTAATAACTTTTTGTGATATATTGCGGCAGAAATGTGTGCCAGAAACTTGTTCTTTATTTTATTGTTGTATGAAATTAAATAACCGTGTTGTGCGACAAATGCAGCGGTCTAGAGGTAACTATGTACGCCCGAGATGTATCTTAGGATTTGTATGCAATTTGAAATTTGTCATCATCCATTGATGATGAGGCGTGAGTTTATGTATGTACGTATGTATATGTACGTTGTAATGACAACGTTTCTGACACCTTTTGTTGACAACTTTTTCCTAGAAGGGGAAGGCAGAGATGCCAGGGCACCCACATTTCGCCTTGTATGTTCCGTCCCACAATGTAATAGATGGCGAGCCTATAGCCATATCGGGCAAAAAATCCTGACACTGGGCTGTTAAAAATCCAATATCACTTTGCCCATCCCGGGATTCGAACCCAAGACCTCAGCTTTATAGCCGAGGCAGTCAATCAATGACGACGTAATGTAATTAAATGAAATAAACTGTCAAATTGGCAGCTGCAAATCAAACTTCCTGGTCAAAACAAGTATACCGATGTAGTACAGGCAACGAAGCATTTTTTCCTGCATAATTTGCCAGGAGTTTTTTTTTCATGAAGAGGTGGCATATGGCCCCAGTAAGTTAAAAACCCAAAATACTTACAAAAATGGCGTCCGCTAGAGCCGCCATTTTGAAAAACGCGTTTGAAGCCATATCTCCGGAACCGTCCACTTTAGGTCCATCATGCTAAGAACCTTTCTTGTAGATAATTAAATTTCCCATCTATTTGGTTCAATATTTTTTTTGTACCATTAATCGTTCGCGATTTACAATGTTATTAATATTCGTTTCATGCCTTTTTGCCGATATCTTTGTTAATAATTGTTTAAACAAAAAATAGTTAATGACTAAACTTTTAAATCAATAAATTCTTAACAACTTTTCACCCATACTTTTTTTCTCTAAAATCAATATTTTAGAAGTTATCGCGCGTTGAATGGTGCACTACCGAATCAAGGTCAATGGAAACGAAGGATGCATAGCGTAATTATGAAATCCAATGATTTCTCCATGATTATCACGTAATTAATTAAATACTGATGGCATAAGGGAACAAAGCAATGAGGAAATAGTAAATTTTGTTAAAAATCCATGTAAAATTTATTGTAAAAAAGGTATAAAATGAAAATTAATAACATTGTAAATCGCGAACGGTTAATGGTGCAAAAAAATTATTGAACAAAAAAATGGGAAATTTAATTATCTACAAGAAAGGTCCTTAGCATGATGGGCCTAAAGTGGACGGTTCCGGAGATATGGCTTCAAACGCGTTTTCCAAAATGGCGGCTCTAGCGGACATCATTTTTGTAAGTATTTTGGGTTTTTAACTTCGTGGGGTCATATGCCACATCTTCATGAAAAAAAAAACTCCTGGCAAATTATGCATTGCGGACAAGAGTAACCCGTTGCTTCGTTGCCTGTACTAATGTGTCATTGCCTGCATTTGTCTGCAGTTTGTGTGTTGAGTTCTAAAAAGATATTCGTATTGCAAATAGCTATATAACCGAAAATAACCACTTGCCTTTTTTTTTCAATTTCATATGTCTTCTGTCTTGCGTCGTTCGTCTTCTATACCGTTCTCTCTTATTCCATTGTTCCGCAATTCATTCTTTTTACTGATACATCACTCTTTCTCTGCTAAGTACTTTCATTTATCGTTTCATTTTTTTATAATATTTTAATCCTACGTATAACTAAAATACTATTTTCTAAAATAATATTTTATTTCCCAAATTCAAATTGAGTACCAATTTCACCATACTCAGAATACAGCCGCAGCCTCTTCGCCAGAGGGTCATAGTGCAGCCATCCCGCATCACTTTCACATCGCCGATCCATTAGCAGACAAACAATCTGTCTCAACCACCTTACAGACACTGTGTTATGTAAATAAATATTGTCTATCAGTCATACGTATGGTCTATTAACTCAAATTAAGCAGTTTCTAGGAATGACAGAAGGATGTAGCGAATGCAACATAATTATTGATTATTTTTTGACAATGCACAGATATCCAGATCTATCTATCTTTTGGACACGGAATGCGTTGTTGTCATGCTGTAGTCTTAATGTTAAATACAGTTTTTCTCCCTGCACATTTTGTTATAGAACAAATGCTTGTTTTTTATAGTATGAAACCTTATCTCAAACAGGGCGTTAAATATATATTTTTATTGTTAGTTCCAAATTTCGCCACATGCCAATAGAATTCAGATAATCATCAGACTAAATATTGGTATGAAAATACTGTCATTAAAATTCTGTTCATATATGTCGGTCTGCTTAATTTTTAGTTGGCCTTTCCTTTGATTTCCTGACTCAATCCATGGCAATTTTTATTGACAGCTAGATAGCAAAGCGTAGTGTATACTCAGTGACTACTCGCTATGCTAACAACTAAAGAAATATATTTATTTCATTATGTGAATCATTGATTTCCAATGAAACATATCTATCAAAACCCATTTATCTGCAATGACGTGTTCCTTGTCCTGAGAATAAAGCGTCCACAAATCATACACAACACAACGTACGTAAAACGGAACGTCATGTTCTATAATTGGTAAAGATACCTCGTTATAGAAAACGTTACCCTTTCCCGGACTAAACAATCAAAAATAAAGGAGTGACATCACCGTCTGCCGCGAATGGCGCGGCACATGCTAACCCAAAAATATCTTAAAACAATCCGCCATATGCACACCGAAAAACAGCGAGACCCAGATAACCATCGGTGTTAAGTAAAAACTTTGCGAAGAAATTTAAAAATAGTTGACAACTGCGTGAAACGGAACGCATCGGGTGATAAAAAAGTGCCCTTAATTTTTTATCTGTGCCAGTACGAAAGTAGAAAGGAGGTTCTTACGAATTTCGAAGGGGTTTTAAAAATTGAATAAAAAGTTTCTTAAGGGGTTAGTTTTGGGAGTTGTTTTCGACCAGGTGCTTCATAGGGACGTGTTTACCGGAAATCTGTGGCGCATGTGTCTACAACCCGTTCGCGGCGGAAACAGCGCCGTGCATCCCTCACCTTCCCTTGTCCTGTTCCATATTCTTATTTTAAAAACTCATCCCTTTGCTCGTTATATTTTTTAGCGTTCTGTTCTTAATGATTACTTGTGGTTGTTAAAAAACAATGCGTCATCTTGAATGGATTTCTTCTCTTGTGTTCGTAAATAAAAGCATTATCGCTCATAAACTCTTATTTAAATAGACAAGCTTATGTCATCGAGGCCAAATTGGTAGGTAAATCTATAGGCTATTAAATAGACAACAACTAAAGGTAATTCTGGTGTAGAGACTCCGGGGCATATTCTTAGTCTTTATAAAATGTATGACAATGGATGAGTTAAGCTAAGTAGTTACCATTCCAGTTATATTAAAACCGTAAATTTATTGCCTGCATCGGAGGCCCAATTATACTACGACACGATTGCAAAGCTGGGATCTCGGGTTCGAATCCCGGGTCGGGTAAAGTTATATGCGATACAGCCCGGAATCAAAAATTAATGCCTCATATGGCGATAGGCTTACCCCCTATCACATCGTGGGAAGGAATGCACGAGACAAAACTTGGGTGTTTTGTAGAACATCTGCCTACCCCGTCTGTGAAAAAGGAGTGAGTATATGAATATATTTGGATACTACATATTTTTGTTAAAGAACTTCCTTGATCCCTCCCCTAATTTCAAACGGAACACCATATGATGCTATAAGATATAAAATCCCAGACAACTGTCTTCTAAAATAAATTCTTCTTAATCATGCTTCCTGTGTAGATTTAATGTACAGATGCGTACACAAGTATTTCATGTAATAATAGACACTGAAGCACAGTGAAGTGATTGAGAAAATTCTGTTAGTGACTCACATGTTGAATGTTGATATCGACGCAGGAAAGCGATTTTGTCATATCTCAAAAAATGCGTACATGCGTTTTGTATATTATACCGGGTATATCAAGACTGCTACCGAAAACGAAGCCGGGTGGTAGTTTTAGTGACTACAAATACAATGGAACTAAAAATTTCGCAAGAAACGCGACAATTATTTTTAATGATTTTTTAAATATCATTTTTGGGTATAATCCATAGTTATTGCTAAAATAATAATTTAAAGTCTTTTATACCTTAGAGTATTTATAAATAAAAGGGTATTCACTATTATTTTAGGGAAAAAATGCATTTACCCAAATACGACCATAGGAAAAAAATTACCAAAAAAAAATTTGTCGCTTTTTTTGCAACATTTTCTATTGCATTGTGTCTAAAGTCGCTTAAACTACCACCCGGCTTCGTTTTCGGTAGCAGTCTTGATATACCCTGTATAATTCATAAAAAATACTGCATTGAATTTCCTCGTGAAAATGTAAGGTTTTATTTTAAAATGTTATTATTAAAGAAATGGTATTCCTAAGTATTCTAGTTTAGAGGTTATTCATTTTTTAAATATATTTTTTTGGTTCTGGTGTAAAATTGCTTGTTTCGAGATACACGCGTGCTGGCTTGCGAAGCCGTAGCTTGACGGTCCACACCATCCCGGCGCGAACCAAACGGATCTCAAATTCGTTTTTGTGCCGCACCGTCAGGCTGTGGAATTGTTTGCCGGCGCACGTGTTTCTTCCTACAATCCTGGGTCCTTCCGCCGCGGTGTGAAGAGGCACCTTAGCAGGCCGGCATAATTGTTTCCATTGGCATGGGACTGCCGTCCGATGCCAATGGATACTTTGCCTGGGCGGCATTGGCACTTTCCATCAGGTGCAATGCCACCACTATGCCAGGCCAGTGTATAAAAAAAAAAAAAACAAATCACTTTCCTGCGTCTATATACAGAATTAAATTGACAGCCTCCGTGACACAGTTAGTTAAGCGCCGGCTGTGAAACCAGAGGCTGCGGGTTCGATCAAGACAAGACACTAATATTTGTGTGATCCACAGGTTTCGGGTCTGGGTGTTTGTGAGACCAAAAAGTCGCACGTATTATCTGATAACCCCGACACAAGACTCGATATTAGTGTGGGGTCAGGACTATGCATGTGATTGTAGGGTGTATTTAGTTATTAATTATTTATATCTATTCAGAAGATTGGCATAGTTGACGAAGATCACAGCAGGATGTGATAGCAGTGAGTATTGGGTCGTGGAAATCAGGAACTACAAGAGACTTTTCGGTCTCACAAACACCCAGACCCATGACCATTACTTCTGGGCCATACAAACATTTATCTCGGTGCGCAAATCAAACCCGCGGCCTCTCGTTTCACTGTCAGCGTCTAACCAACTACGCCACAGAGGCTGTCGATATTTAGGGAATCATCATAAAAAATTTTAAAAAGCTTATTGAAGCTGTAAGCGATTGTACAGTCCCTCTAAAGAGTGATTTACGAAAACATTACAAATGTAACATGGGTTCGCGAAATCTTTTCGGCTGCCCAACAGGTGGCCGACGTAGCGATCGCGAGGGTTGCAAATAACCATGTGTACAATCTGGTATATTACATTCTGACGTGTTTTTATTAATATAAGCAGAAGGGGCATTCCCCTTCTGCAGCAGTCAGGTGCTGCCAAAAATTTGAATGTAAAGACCAATTTTGTGTTGACCATGTGATAAACTTGCTACTTCTCTGCTTTATTGATGGTTAAAGAAATATATAATAGGTATAATATCTAATCAAATAAGCATATGTACCTACTACGTCCCTCATCTCAGCACCATCTCAAGGCATACTGGAAGAGATATGTTTGTTTTTTTTTCTTTGCTACTGTTTATGAGAGGTCGTATCACTTACCATCAGGCGAACGGCATGCACGTCTCGCTATTCATTGCAATAAAAAATATATACCGGGTATCTCAAGACTGCTACCGAAAACGAAGCCGGGTGGTAGTTTTAGTGGCTAGAAACACAATGCAATTAAAAATTTCGCATAGAAACGCGACAATTATTTTTTATGATTTTTTAAATATCGTCATTTTTGGGTGGTATATCCATAGTTTTTGCTAAAATAATAATTTAAACTCTTTTATACCTTAGAGTATTTATAAGTAAAAGGGTATACACTATTATTTTAGGAAAAAATGTATTTACCACCCAAATATGGCCATAGGAAAAAAAATAACAAAAAAAAATTGTCGCTTTTTTTTGCAACTTTTTCTGTTGCATTGTGTCTGAAGTCGCTTAGACTACCACCCGGCTTCGTTTTCGGTAGCAGTCTTGATATACCCTGTAGATAAATGAATTAAATTTATAATTCAGTAAACATTTTAAAACATCGCCAAACGTAATCGCCGAGAAACCGTTGTCCTAATCCAATTGTCTACGGAATTCTTTATAGGAAAGGAAGCACACATCTGCCAAATAATCCCATTATGGGTCTATTCCCGATTAGTATACCGTATAAATCATACGACTGTTACTGCTCGCTCCCTAAACAACGTCGTTATGATTTACACCTCAAAGGGTTGGCTGTCTCACATAATTTTTGTCATGTGGTTTGAGTAAAGTTTTAAAATTAGATTGATCTTTGGACTTCGATATGAAGTTAGGTTCGTTTACATTAAAGATTGATGAATAGTTTTAGCTTGGCTGAAAAATATAGGAAAATAAAAATATTTTTGATATTATTAAATGGCAAATTCAGGTAACGTAACCCGTTTTTGTGTAACTGTATCAGCCCATATACGTCCCACTACAGGGCACGGGCCTACTCCACAATAGAGAGCACGATTGAGAGTGGTTAGGCCATATAGTCCACCACGCTGGCCCAGTGCGGGTTGGCGGACTTACATACCATAGAAATTCTTATAAATCGCTATGGTATGCAGGTTTCCTCACGATGTTTGTGTAACAATATGTTTTAATTATTTTTATGTGTATATGCAATAGAGTAGGTACTTTTCATATCAAAGGAAATAATTGTATCAAAGTAAAATATTATATTTAGCAATTGATATATACAATTAATAATTAGGTAATTATGTTATCTAAAATAAAGTATCTAATCGAATTGCGTTTGTCTTGCATGAAAATTCTTATGTATCATTCAAGTGACGGAGAGCGTCGAACAATCTCGAACACCATAGACATAACCGCAGGCTTGAAGTCCAGGTTCTTTGTCGCTGTTTAGTGTCCGCCACATATCAATATTTTTGAAACCAAAACGTAAAAATTGTAAATCCCCCTTTTATGCTTCTTGCCTAACACATTACGTCATCTTGAAGTAAAGACGTCAAAATAAAGGCGTTACCACACATCACCAATCAATCGCATCACTCACCAGGTCGTTGACACAAAGTGATCTATCATAGCGATATGGTGAGACAACAAGTGTGTGTTTACCCTAACCGCTCCCACGGCGCGCCTGTGAGAAAGGATGCCGATTGTGTTTGTGAAATTTTAAGACAAAGATGGGGATGATAGGGATCCTTCATATAGAGTATTTGTTTAATCCTAAAAATACTATTTTAAAACTAACGGTTTCGCCCGAGTACAGTTATGTTCCGTTCTGTCCCGACATAATCTGTTCTTTGACTAAAACCATGCAATCCTTTCCTCTCCTGTTATGACTGGATGGCATATTTGCCATCCAGTCTAATTTAAAAAAGCAAATACGTATATTTATATACCTTTCTCATCCCACGGGAACACTAATTTTTTTCGTAAAATAGTAACAAACACCCAAATATCCACACTTGCAAGCTTTCTCAATTGTAATATTAGTAAGGATCTGTTCAAACCACACTTGGCACATGGGCTTAAGGGCCGAACTAAAAGAGAACCAATGATGGTCCGGAATAAAAAGTCTAAATAGAGGAAATAAATAATGAATGAAAACGAATATGTCGGTATGTTTCCATTGTGTGCAATTCAATTGCAATATTTTCAAACGACCTTCGCAATGCCAGGGGTGCCACCAGGTCACTGCTTACCGTAGATTGATTTGATTCGAGTTTTAAAAGCTATTTTCTGATGTAGCTGCATCATCATCATGATGATATTTAAGATTAGTTTAGAGTGAGTTCTGTGTGAGCAATGACTGACATGTTCAATTAAAATTTTGCTACATTATATTCACCTACAATATTCCTTCCACAAAAATCTGCACAATTCATAAACCTGATTCGTTAACACCAAACTGCAATCGGCAAACAGACCTGCCATACTTCGCACCATACCATTGTCAGTTGTCGACTTTTTTCACCGAAGCAGGTGGTTGACGTACCAATACAATCTGTGCGCCAAACCATCGGCAAAAAACTTAGGAAGAACGATAGAGCGGGACAACGCTATCTACAGAACGAGACGGCAATAATCCTTGTCTTTCCGTTTCCGTTTTATTGTAAAAAATATGGAACATCTGGAAGCTGACAGATTTGTGTTTCTGTGGGAAATTACTTGCTTAGAGGAAACGAGGTGGGTTTGTAAAACGGTTGCAATTATATGGTAACTGCTTGGTGTCAAACGCTAATGAAAATGCCTTCAGGCTTTCAAAATCCTGTCGCTGAACTAAGTATCGGTTGCTTGAAATGGATTTCCGATGAACCGAATGCTTGTCACTCGCTCGTATATTAGAGATGTTTATGTAGCTAGTTATTTCTAACTCACACTTATGTACAGTTGTTATGACTGGATCATGACAATAATAGTAATTTTTTGTACGTTAATAGTTCTTTTTTTTCACTAACCTAGTTAATCTAATGTCTACTAATGTCGTCCCCGATTTCTTATACAAATAATGCTATAAGGTCATAAGGGCATAGGCAGTATGGGTTTATAAAAATAAGCAATTGATTTATCTTCAATCATCATCAATCAATTTAAATTGAGCGGATAGAACATTATTTGAAAATAGAATATATTATTTTTTGCTGTTCGCCAATTTAGTTTCTGTTTAGTTTTTCTATTGTTTGTGGCCAGTTATAATTTGTATAATCGAGCCAATATCGAAACTTCTTCGTTAAAAATAGAATTATAGTTTCACTTTCAATTTTCATCTTCAAACCTCTTTTTCGGTTATCAGGTCGTTCTGACAACTAAACACTTAGCAGATGTTTTGACTATTGAATCTCCATTATAGATACCATTTACAGTTATACGTCATATACCGTTTCGTTCATAATGGGATAGACTCAAACACTTCTGTAAATTGTAAAAATAGCTCAAGATGCACCGGGCATGGTCGGCCCATAAATCATTCCTACATACCTTTCACAATAGACATCGGTTGGTTATTCTGTTAAACGAAACGGAATCGATATGTTTTCGCGTTTCGCTGGTTTGATATTTATCAAGTTTAAATAATGTGATGTGATGTAAATGAAATATGCTGAGATAATATTATTTATGTTGGCTATAGGGGTAGACACATGATTTTTAAACTATAATCATACCGTTATTAACCAATCAACTGCCACCAAAATTAGTAAGTCGATATTCTCATATAAACTAAATGAAAAAAAACATACATATATGGAAATTTCTTCAGTAAAAATATCCAGAGGCTATTAGGTTGAATAATGATAGTTTTATTTATTTTAACACTATGATGTACAAATTGGTGATTATTTGAAATAATTATACATTCTATAATAAACTTTAGCCTCTCGAAACTAAACCACAGCGATATCGTAACTATATCGCTACAATATCGTCTCGTCTACCAGAATAGACCCGAATCTCCCGTTTATTTTAAGTAACCCTTTTATACGGGAATTATGTTCATTAAGGATGTTTTTTATATAATTCTATTTCTAATGCGCGGCATATGGAGTATTGTTGAATAAGATTTGTACGAACCCTTTTTAGGAAGTGGAAAAAATTACGTCACATGCGCTCACTTCCTCTTTGTTTCAGATAATTACGTTATTTTAAATTAAGAACGTTTCCCTTTTGAAGTGAAAGGGGTGGGTGTCAATTAACGATTCATTTTTTAATTTATTTAAGCTCTTCATTTTAGATGGCCAGGACACGTGACAAAAGAGATTTTTACATACGTATTACGTCAGATAGACAGCAATCCAAAAACAATTTGTATTTTCTAATAACAATATTAAAAGCTTTTATATTACAAAAAAAAATCCGCTCATATTTACTTACCAATTAAATATTACACAATCTCTTCAACACCAATTCAGCCTTATCGAACACGTGGTCAATCAGGAGGATGTGAAATGCAACATAAAACCAAGAAATGTAAAAGTAAACTGAGCCAATTTCCCACGTCAGTTCCGCCCAGCATCCGGGCGCAGGTACCGCACAATTGTACAAACAGACGTGCGGATGTCCTATACGTGTCGCCTTAATAACCCAACCTTAGAGATGGTGTCTTGTTACATAATCACATCCAATTTCACTTTTCTAAATTCAAAAGTGCGTTGGAATGTACAATGTATGTTAGGAGTTATTGAACGGAAATAAATGCACAAAATGAATCTTTGATAAGTTAGATTGTATACTTATGTAGGTCTTTTAAAGTTTTGTTTTAGATTACTATTTAGAAATTAAATTTAATAAAGTTTAAAATGGAACTTAACTTAAACTAGATCCTTTGAAAAAGCTTCTAGTTAGTGGAGGCTATTTTTTATTATTTTAAGATAACTAAATGCATAAAATTGTTAACTGTCGTAAAACATAGGTAATTATGTTTGGAATAAAATCAGGCAATTATTTTAGATATTTTCCTTCCCTATTATTCAATTATGTTTTTAAATGAAGCGAACTCTACGTACTTCTACAAGCCTTTCCTAAGGTCAATGGACAAATAACGAAGTATAATTAGACGAATATGATGAAACGTTGGAAAATGTAACAAGTTCACACTGGAGCAGTAACTAGCTGAGGCAACATCGTAACGCTCATCACTTATGCACACGGAAGCGGCAAAGAGTTGCAGATAAGACACTTCTTTGATGTATTTGATTTATATCTACAGCATCCTTATGCTATATTGGAAACACTTGATAGTATAATTGGTATGTATGGGCTGCAATTCGGTTTATACTTTAGATACGTTTTTCGTTTTATAGAAAATTCGGAAGTTTGGGATTTGTGCCTCTTATCAAATCATGAAACAAAACTATGCTCGGCGAACTGTAACTAGTCTAAAAAAAAAAGGATATGTGACACCTCTACCTACTCGGTAAAGGATATCGACGTGAGCTTATTTATGTATGTATAATGCAATGCACACTTATATAACATCATACACATCTTCAGTAACTAATCACGGTATTAAATAACTCCAATGCCTTAATATATTGTATTTAATGTTATGCAAATATTTTAATTTACTCATAAGGAGTAATGACATAAGATACGGAAGATTGCAGTTTTCTACATCATAATACATTATTATCATCTAGACTTTCTCACTTTACCCTTAATTAAAATAACCTATGCAATGAAAAGAATTTAAAAAAATGGTGCATTCGTTAGAGAGCCTATTCAATGCCGTCAATCCAGTCTTACCTTTTTTAATATTAGTATAGATAAGACCTTGAAAATAAATCTGTATTACATTCTGATAATATATAAAAATAACAGTAACTCTCTCTTCAGCCACAGGAAGTCCATTGCTGCACATAGGCCTCCCGCAAGGATCTCCACATCGACCTTTTGGAAGCTTGCATCCAGCGACTTCCTACAACCTTAAATTGGCCATCCGTCTCCATAGCTGTAAATCACTAAAGCAAATAAAAACCAATAAAACGTCAAATTATTAAAATTATTTGAGCAAACAAAATTGAATCCATCGACCCTCGTAGGCGTGACCGAATAATACGATAAATAAATTAAACACAACATTTACATAACAGTCCGCATTAAATATGTGAAAACACAATTACTAAATATAAATGTGAGTGGAACTTAAGAATAATTTTACTTCGCAATATCAATTTACCGAAGTTATCTATGACGGGTTTATGCTGAGATATGTAATCTTTGCCCTTTTCACGGGTCTGTGGTTCGTTTGCATTGATGATAGTACTTGAACGCTTTCATATATTGTGCAGTGGTATAGTTAGTGTTTTGTTTAAATATTTTATAGTTCCAAAAACTAAAAACTACAATATGTTTATTATGTGGAGAACAGTTTAGTCATTGGGTGCCTTGTATGCAAACGCAGACTGTATATTAATGAAATCAAATCCAAGGTACTGGAGGGTAAAAATATACTTCTTGAATAATTTTTTTTGTAACAAAAATAATAATAACTGAAATAACTGGTAGACAAGTTCTTCTCATCATTTGGTAAATAAAAATATAAGTTTCTATACTGCACGCCCTTAAGGTAATGCTTAAATCAAACTTTCACATAATTTATTATATCAGCAAATACTAGAGAACATATCGAAAAATCAGAATTAAACGTCATGAATCAGAGAGAAGACCACTGGATTTCAAAATAAACAGCCACCGCATAATAAGTGTTTAAATACAGAGCAAGCTACTAGCGTCAGTACCTCTCTCGTATCAAACGAACAACAAGCAAGTTAAACTATTGCTTATTGATTTGGGCATAGGGATTGCCGAATTATGAACAACAGTGGTATTTCCTCCGTTAATCACGCTAAGTACGTATTAGATCGTGTCTATTAGTTTTATAATCTGTTTGATTTCATTCAATTTACGGTTCCCGCTGTTCAGTAAATAACACCACACTGCTTTAGAAATTTGGCTTCTGTTAACTTGTATTTTATTTGTTTATGCTTCGTTTACTTAATAAGTTTATGTAATTTACTTTTAGTTTGTTTATTGAAATTTAATAGCCGTTTCAATCAGTTTTATGAAATTATTGTCGATAAAACGTCAATAAGATTGTTATTTATTTGTCGCTGTGGGAATCTTTGGGAGATGTGTGTTCAGCAGTATTAGTGTGATGGTTATTATTGTATATTTTTATATATTTTCACCCAAATTCAGCAGTTTCTTAATAATCGTCGAGACACATTATAGTGTTTAGGGTTTTTTTTATTGCAATGTATTGCGAGACGAACATGCCGTTCGCGATACAACCGCTCATGGGCAGTAGCAAAACTAAACAACAATACTCTGGGATACTTGAGCATAGGGATAAAGGTTCAGGAATAAAAAATCGGTATGAACTTATGGTCTCTCCTTTTGTCGTCTAATTCATGATCACTAAAGCAGGAACGCTCGGTGGTTCGACAGGATTATCAAATAGTCATAAAAATATTTAAATGCGAATAAAACATGTGACGTCACAATCCACAACCCGTTTTATATTCTACCAATCAAATACGTCAGTTTTAATTATTAAGCGAATAATACGTATAAATATATAAAAAACAATATTTATTGTCACAATATATGAATATTACGTCAATAGTCACATAACTTCTAAATTAAGGCAGGTTATTGACCTCACATAATTTAAAATAGATCAAGGTGAGATGTATTCGTATGACAGTTTTTATAGAGCTGCGTAATTACAATAGGTAATAAAATAAAAAGTTGTAGTGATAAAGAATATTAGCACACAAAAAAATTATTAATATGCTTACATACAACAGTCTCAGAATCATTAAATTTCTAATAAAAAAAAAAGTGCAAAAGTGAGAGACAATACAAAATTGCTACCAATTACCAAGAGATATTATATTCACAGCCCAATACATTTGCCTTTGTCTACATTATTAAAAGCCTATAATTTGTCCCAATGCTGGGCAAAGTCCTCCCGTTTGTTACTCCGACTTGACCCTGTCTTCGGCGAACTCTTGCTATTTTGGCTCGAATGCATCCAACTCGTCTTTCCATCGCATCTTCAGTATTTCGCATTTTCTCCGGCTGTTGTCGGGAATCCAGCTTGTAGCCAGCCTGGCCTAATGGTTTGGATGCATTCGAATCGACGAGGTAACTATTAGTACATTTCTCTTGCAGAAGCAATGGAATCAAAACAATTGAAAACTAACAACTGACGATTGCGTGTTAGTAAGGAAGAACGGGTGCAGATAATGATTGATGTTCCTTCGGGATCGTGCGCAAATCTTCTGCTCTTATTTATCATTTCATTTCCTGATTTCTGACAAACGTCTTTATTCTTCGACACTTCGTAGATAATGGCTATTGGCTTTACCGCCTGGGCGTCAAATATCTTGTTGAAAATACAGTTGACTTCAGTTTAATTTCCATATTAATTTCGATTTACCTGTAACACCTCATAGTACAGGGTAAGTGGTGTTTTCAGATCAAAAAACTTTCAAAGCAATAATTTTTCAAAATACAACTCAGAACTACATGATACATCACATAAGCTACAACTATCAAACAAACAAATCGAATTAAACACTCTAAATTAATTGTTGGATCGGCACTCCACACACACCAACCGATGTTGGCAATATAAATGACCCATCACCATGAGTCAAATCAAAACACGGCAACACGAAATCATTAAATTAATTAAGCGGTGTAGCGATCGGTGGAACCTAGCTTGTGCCATAACGTAGGCTAGAGAAAGTGGATATGATAATTGGACGAGCAACGGTGTGCGACCGGACCGGCTCGCTGACCGAGGGAATAAAGTGGACATCCTTGGATTTATTGCAAACAATCTATGTAAACAAATAGCGAAGGTCCTTACCTTTGCCGGACACACCCATTTTACATTATACCTAAAAGCGATATAAACACAAGACACAACAGAGGAGAAAAAACAAAAAAAAACATCTACGTCGACCTTCAAGGGATTTAGTTTGATAATTTGCCTAAGTGATCTTGTTGAAGGTCTTGATTGGATATGCAGTACGAATTCTATTATACAGGGTATCTCAAGACTGCTACCGAAAACGAAGCCGGGTGGTAGTTTTAGTGGCTACAAACACAAAGCAACTAAAATTTTCGCATAGAAACGCGACAATTATTTTTTATGATTTTTTAAATATCGTCATTTTTGGGTGGTAAATCCATAGTTTTTGCTAAAATAATAATTTAAACTCTTTTATACCTTGGAGTATTTATAAATAAAAGGGTATACACTATTATTTTAGAAAAAAATGTATTTACCACCCAAATATGGTCATAGGAAAAAAATAACAGAAAAAAAATTGTCGCTTTTTTTTGCAACTTTTTCTGTTGCATTGTGTCTGAAGTCGCTTAAACTACCACCCGGCTTCGTTTTCGGTAGCGGTCTTGATATACCCTGTATTTATTCTATAATACTGATAGGTTTAGCATTGAAATTGTACATAAAAAGCTAAGTTTTTAGGAAACTGTGATGCTTCAGTTTGAATTTGAGTAGGTCAGCACTATCTATGCCTATTACTCGTAGACGTACCTACCATGTTTTACGTGTAATATGCCTATTAGACGTAGCATTATAATATGTATAATTAGTACAATTCTGATTTCTCCTAACTAATGCGATTTGACGAAAGAAAAGGTTAATTATTGGCCCGGCAGAATTTTCAAACCAATTCTTTGTGGAATATTATCATAACATTCCCTGAAACCACGACCATAAAATATTATTTTCCTCCATGTCTTGAATGTTTCAGTTTATTTACTGAAATATTTAATAGAAAATAGTACCGTAAAGGAGCGTCACACATTTTGCAGTTAAAAATGCTGTTACTGGACTAGTTAAAAGTTGTTTCAAAAAAGACTACATTTTGCCTCCATAATGTACTAATAAGAACGTTCACGGATATATTGTGTACACAAGTCCAGAAGTAGATTAAAAATAATAAATATTTAGGAAACAATCAAATCACGAAACCAATACAAATTAGAACAGTAATAACATTCAATTTAATGAGATAAGATCGTAAAAATTCGTAATAAATTTTACGATAGCAATTATTAGTGTCATTTACATATGTTGCTATTAGAGAGCAATATTTTTGACATTTATCAAAGCAATTATATGTGCTCTGAATTTTATTTTTATTAACGATATTATTAAATCACTAAAATAGTAGACCAATATGCATAAATTAAAAACTTCATCCATTACCCGTCCATCCTTATCGCTTTTATATCTTTATATAGTTTTATTTACTGCCTCGGTGGCGTAGTTGTACTACGGTAAAACAATTACAAAGCTGAGGTCTGGGGTTCGAACCCCGGATCGGGCATACATATATTGTAATAGTGAATGCATGCCCAATATGGCGATAGGCTTGTCCCTATCACATCGTAGGACGGAACATATAAAATAAATTGTAGGATGTTGTTAACTAAAATCTAACCTCAAAACCTTAGAGTATTTATATATAGAGGGAGCGCTGTCATACATTCGCGTTTTGAAAAACGTAGATATTTTCTTGTTCGTAATGTTGGTAGCGCTCCTATATTAGTGAAAATTGAATTAATTATTTAGCAATAAATTGCTATAAATTCCTTTGATAGCCGAAATTATATTTAGCAATTATCCTTTTAAAACGAGTTTCAGTGAAATTAAATATACCTAAACTACTTATTTTTAATATTTTTTTCAAGTATTTTATGTATGTTGCATAACCTGTTCAAATATTAGCCAATAGGAAGGCAGAAAAAGGTGGCCCGGCACCACCATTTATATCTACGTTTTGAAGTACCCGCGCTCCCTCTATATACAGGGTATATCAAGACTGCTACCGAAAACGAAGCCGGGTGGTTGTTTAAGCGACTTCAGACACAATGCAATAAAAAAATTTGCAAAAAAAGCGACAATTTTTTTTTGTTGTTTTTTTTTCCTAGGGCCATATTTGGGTGGTAAATACATGTTTTTCCTAAAATAATAGTGTATACCCTTTTATTTATAAATACTCTAAGGTATAAAACAGTTTAAATTATTATTTTAGCAAAAACTATGGATTTACCCCCCAAAAATGACGATATTTAAAAAATCATTAAAAATGAATGTCGCGTTTCTTTGCGAAATTTTTAGTTGCATTGTGTTTCTAGTCACTAAAACTACCACCCGGCTTCGTTTTCGGTAGCAGTCTTGATATACCCGGTATATATACTCTAAGCTCAAAACCAAACGTCAAATTCAAAATGGCGCTGAAATTCCTCAATCATGTCCACACAACACGAGCGGTCTCTTCCTCACAAACACGCGACTCGGTGCTCCACGGCGATATCAATCATCTATTTTACTATACCACAGCCCGGGGGCATATTTTATGCAATACTACCTGTATACTCGATTCTTTGATTATGTACATGCGACCTCGATTACTGCGACATCTTGCGGTGTTTCGACTAGGTTTTGTAACCTTTTTATTAATTAGAGTGTATTTCGCGCTTATAATTATCTTATTAGCGGCCGGTAACATCAAAATGACTCCGTATATTACCAATTTGTATACTATTTAACATAATCAGTCTCTTAAAAATATTTCAATTGTAGATATTATTGCAGGGGTCTGCTGGTCATACAAAACTTTCTCTATTTTCTTTGACACTTATTTCCATTACTGATTTTAACAATATGGCCTTCATCGCTTACTTCCTTTGCTTTCCTTTACCCCACTGTTGCATACTGTGTTTTTGCATGTACGCCAACATAAAACATGTAATTTTATCATCAATCCTCTACCAAAAGTTGATTTTTCCCGGAAAATTAAGTAATTTCGGATCAATGTTTTTCGAATAGAAAATGTCACAAATATTTTTCTCTTTTTTATTTTGCTTTGCTTAATTTGAAAGCTATTTTCTTGTAATTGTTAAAGTATTTTCAACTTTAGTACGCAGTCAACTAAATTTTTATTTCACTTGCATGTAAATTTTTTTTCATTTCTGTGTCTGCGACAAATTAATTAGTTTCGGATTGAAGGACATTGTAGACAGAGTAACTACTGGACATATTGAGACTTTACATCTTATGTCTCAGGATGGCGAGTACAGTGGAATGCCAAGCATTTGTTAGTAATTAAAGGTGTTTGGTTTTGCTACAGAGCGGTCGTATCGCTTACCATCAGGCGAACGGCATGTAAGTCTCGCCATACAGTGCAATTTGAAAAATTAGTTTTTTTTTTATCTTTCTTCTTCGTTAATTTCTTTATCGAAATGTAAAGGATCTCGTTCTCCTCACTAACGCCATATCTCTAAGATAACACTGATGAACTGATATAATATAGATATTAATTTGTCGTCTAGTTGGTTTACATTTGAATAATTAATGTAGGCTCAAGGCTGTCGCGTTTTAATTTTATCGGTTCGTTTGCAAAGTTCATGGTCTTGCGTCAAATGATTTAGATTGTGTTATGACTTGAGGACATTATCTTGTGATTATACATCAACAGGAAGATTTATTTTATTCTCTATCCAATCATTATTAATGTCTAAATCGCTTTGTCCGATTTGTAGATTTTGTTGATTGTTTGTCTATTTTTAACATGTTCTGTGTTAACTTTAAGACTTTAGTTTTCTATAATAGTTTGTTTACAATAACATTTTACGTATATTAAATTATTTATGTATATAAATTTATTCGAAGGCCAACAGCTCACATACATAACAATAGATTGTAAAAAGTATAAGAAATAGATGGCTATTTACAGGCTTTTACGAATATTTGACATATCGTTTTAATAAATTCCGGTCTTATAACAAAGACATATTTCCATAATTTTATCGACACTTTAAATCGACTATTGTAAGCTTTACTATATTAATTTGTGGAGGTTTTGTGTTCCGAAAACGACGACCCTGGTTCTGATACAATTTGACGGTTATTGCCTTTCTAACCATATTCAACTGTTCTGTAGCTGTGAAACATCTTTATTGTTTTATGACCCATATGTCTTGCCAGTGTAACTTATAAGATCTTGAAACAAAATTGAAAATTAGTTGGCATAACAGTGTATCAACCTTGCGCTCACGCCTTAAAATGATATTAATTAATTTATTTATGAAACTTCATGCAATAAAATTGTACAGGTGGACTTAATGCCGTTGGCATTTTCTACCAGTCAACATTAGGCAGAAGTAGAAATGAGACAAAAAGGGTGTTACAAAGAAAATAAGAAAGTGGATATTAAACACATACAAACTATTATCAAAATAATATTATACCTAAGTATATTTCTACTGATATAATACATACATAAAATATACACATACTCATATATTATATTAATTTGGGTTAAGTTTCTAATTTCGCACGCAATAAGTTAGAAAAAGTGACGGATTCATTCACAATCACAATCGAGTGCAGATGTGTAATGTTGCATCTTCGTATTTTGCAACATTATCCAACCAGTTATGGCGATCCGTGGGAAGATTCACTTTTAAAATTATGTAAATGGCCGAACTGAAATACATTTGCGTTTATTAATGTTTAATGATTATTCAACGTTTGGAAGTTCATAATTTTAAGTGGCTCACCTTTCGATGACGAAAATATTTGAAGAAATAAAGAGACAAATTTTGTCCGGTAACTGTGACGAGTCAGACAACCGGAATCGTATTGGAAGATTCGCACGAGATGTTATGAATATAAATAAATACTTGTCAGCTTAGACTATATCTACTCGTTACAGGGGAGATCATTTATTGCATTGCGCTGGTTAGTTCCTTAATTGGAAGGTGAGCATAATTCCACTATTTGGTCTCTTAATATCAAACACTTAATCATAAGTCTGAAACTTTTAACTTTTTTTTTTTTCATTTATTGGATACAAAAGAAAATTATACATAAATCATAACATGAACAGCATCAATAAAACCACCAAGGTTTATACCAGAGTTGACACGAGTTAACAACAGCACATTTAATAATTAATCTTATTAATATTGTCGATCTTACAATTAACATAATACATTATTAATATAATAACAACATATTGCAATAATTGGTGAGATGAGCATGCCGTTCGCCTGATGGTTATCGATACGACCGCTCATGAACAGTGGCAAAACCAAACAATTGAATTACAAAGCAATTCCTGAGACATAAGATGTTATGTCTCAATATATCCAGTAGTTTCTCTAGCTACAATGTCCATAATCCGAAACACAACACAGCATTGCACTACTGTTTGACTGGGGAAATAGACATTGTGGTGGTACCTTACCGGACAACATCTCAGATATGAGAGACCACCAGTAAATTAACAACAAAATATTGTCGAGTGACACAATTTTGCAGGTAGTAGCTCCATGCATACTTCCCTCTCCTTTCGCCTTAATTCTCGGTTATAAAAGAGTCCTAGATTGAGCAGTGGAATATTCTGGGCTGATACAGTACATTCCAGGAAAGTCTTGCTCGGTCAGTAAGATTGCCGGATGGCCAATTCCTCTTTCTTCCCATTATTTTTCATTCCCGCTCTATTTCTGATTTAAGGGGTTGGCAATATATCCATTATCCAAACATTGTGAATATTCATACTTTCATAAAGCTAGATATTAATATCCTTTTTCCTTACCTACCTTCAATTTTGAAAGACCCTTTGGAGCCAAGTATAAACGAGCAGCAATGAAGTCTTATTTACTATCAAAACGATGGGCTGTTTGTCGGGTATATGCAAACTAAAAAATAAGACAAAACTTCCACTAAGGGGTAATATATGCATTAGTATTTTTAACAAGTGAGTGACAAGCATAAAAAACGAGATAATTCCATAAAATAAGAACCAAAATAACTAGACCTTCGTATGTTTATCATCATTAAGAACATAATTATTCAAACTATGGAAGTATTTTATGCGTACGGATCTAGCAGATATTTTTTTTATCTGCCGTCACAGGATATGGTCTGATCGAGCGCAATTAATAATTTCGCTGTGCACTCCGCAAACTAATTGGTTTCAAATGAATGTGAAAAATATACTTAGATATTGCTGTGTAATTGGATAACTTGTCAGTGAGTTGAGTCTATTTATTTCTAATTAATGCTAAATATCATTAAGTTGATGATTAAAAGGTTGTATAGTATAATCTTACGGATAATACTTTTTACTGTGGACGTGATGGAGATACAAATACAATCTTTTAGATGGTAATTTATTTATTTATAAATAGTTTATTGTACACCACACAAATTAAATAAAATAAAATAAATAAATAAATAACACCCAACAGTCACATACATAGTCCTGACCCCACACTAAGATCGAGTCTTGTGTCGTGGGTATCAGGAACTACGAGAGACTTTTCGGTCTCACAAACACCCAGACCCGGAAGAAATATTTGTGGGCCGCACAAACATTTCTCTCGGTGCGGGGATCGAACCCGCGGCCTCTTGTTTCACAGGCGGCGTCTAACCAACTGCGCCACGGAGGCTGTCGAATTGGTAGAAATAATCACTCAAAGCGCTTATATTTATCAAACGCCGGTCTTATCACTGTTGTGATAGAATGAAATGAAGTAATGGGTAGTCACAGTGTAGAGAAAAATAATACAAAATAAAAGAATTTTATAGTAATAAGGACTACATTTTTATAAACATAAATAGATTACATAAAATACCAATATAATATTCTACTACATAAACTATAATTCATACGATATATAACATATTAATTGTGTAATAAGTAATATCTAAAATCTATTGACAAGTAGATCCCATCAAAAACATCCTGTAAAAAAATTCCAAGTCTCGCAGCTCAGTTTATCTACCGCAAAAAGTTGTGAGATCATTGTAATACCAAGTCGATTAATTTATTTAGTCCTTGATTAAGGGACGTTCTGTATAAAGTTATTACGTAAGTTATTATCATATCAATATTAAAAATTCTTTACGTTTTAAATAAATAGATCGACTTGGCCAGTAGCATTATGCATAAATTGTACGATACATTATGTTTTCATGCGATGGCCAAGTCGATCTATTTATTTACAACGTAAAGAATTTTTAATATTGATATGATAATAACTTACGTAATAACTTTATACAGAACGTCCCTTAATCAAGGACGAAATAAATTAATCGACTTGGTATTACATGGATCTCACAACTTTTTGCGGTAGATAAACTGAGCTGCGAGACTTGGAATTTTTTTACAGGATGTTTTGATGGGATCTCACGTCTTTTTGTAGAGTCCTACTTTATTCCTTTTCGGTACTTTTTATTTCTAGAATATATATAATGATTTTTCTTAAAGCCTCTGTCTTATGGTTTTTTCTTATTTTTGTAGGTATCAAATTATCACAAATATAGCGGATTTGATAATTAGTGTTCTATCTTGCATGGTGATTGTTTTCGAGCTATTTAGTCTATTTATTTGCAAGGTTATCTTTGTCATGTTTTTCTAGAGGAATGTTGTACAGTTTAATGGGCTGAATACACCCTTTCCCTCTTTATACCCCCCTTCTGTTATGCCTCATATATAATATATAAGATACCAATCTACAACTATTATTCCATGATATACGGGTACAACGAATCATTAACTGCAAATGTATCTTTGTAATCCTATACATTTATATATATGAGATTACAAAGTTATTCACGCAGTTGGCGTATCTAGAAAACTAGACAGAAATTATGAAATGTTTGATTTTTTCCTTACTTTAGACACTAAACACTAATTATATTCTAAATTTGAAGGTTCTATGTCTGCTAGAAGTGCCTTAGACTTTTGATGATCGGTCAGTCAGTCAGTGAGTGACAAAATTGCGAAAGTTTGACAAGTTATAATTCTTAAACTACTGGTTCAAATTAAATGAAATTTTAAATATACCGTGTTTACACAATGCCTAATTTGTAACTGAAAATTCAGGCTTCTTGCTTTAACCACAACGAAGTTATGGGGGGTTGAAAATGGTCTGAATTGCTTCGAGAAAAGGATAGTACGGCTGTGCCGCTTTTTAGCTTGACTTGGAGGGGGCACTGCCGTGCCCCCAGATAATTTTGGAACTACATTGGCACTCTAATCGAGAGGAGTACAATGAGAATACAAAAGAAATATTTATGGCTCAAAATATTTATCTCATTTCAAATACCGAACCTTGATCTCAAGTTTAATATTCAATAGACACTGTAAATATTACGTACAGCAATTAAATTATGATTTTATTGGCATCATGATTTAGTTACAAGTGTATTGACTCATATGTAACGGTTTGTACAGGAAACTGTTTTTTCAACGTGTTTATTGGTATTGGCCTTCCTTATAGTTAACATCGTAGTTAATGGCGTAAAAAAAAGTAGGAAAACGGTGCGCTAATGAGTGTCGGTGCAAGTGTTTAGATGTGAGCGTATTACATTGAATCTTTACGTAGTGTTCTGCCGATTGCCTCACTGCCTAGTTGTACTACGATACAGTCACAAAGCTGAGGTCTCGGGTTCGAATCCTGGGTCGGGCAAAGTCATATTGCATTTTTCTATTAATTATCAGCTCGGAGTCAGGAATTTAGGCCCGCTCCTGTCTTAACTTAACTGAACAAGGCATCATTTAAAACATTTTCAGTACTTTTGCGATATGAAACATACGCATTGCCACCACAAGATAGAAAACTACGAAGTAATTACAATTTTAAGCGCTATGTTTAAAGTAACGTTGCGAAAGCCTACAACTTGGCCCAAATTTAAAGACACGGGGGTCTGCTAGTGAATTTAAATATTTCACGCATTAGCTAAGGACGCGTGTCGGGGCAAGAAGCTATTACAATCCTTCACTACTTGATGTCCACCAAGTGTGTCCAATTTCGTCTAATTCGTTGCTATAACGTTTACCGTCGGGCCTGTTGGGGGCTGTTTTTGACAGAGCCGTTGTTATGAACAGAAGTTTAATGTCTATAAGTCATTTAAATGCTACTGTTTTTTTTTTGTAATATTGTTTAAGACAATAACTTGATACAAAAAGAGTGAGTTCGACATTCGAGATTACGATTGAGAGTGGTCAGGCCATATAGTCCACCACGCTGGCCTAGTGCGGGTTGGGAGACTTTACATACCATAAAAATTCTTATAAATCGCTACGGTATGCAGTTTTCCTCACATTACTCCGAAAAGTCAGAGGTGTGCCCTGGGATTCGAACACGCGACCACCTTGAACAGCAGCTGCGTCTGATCTGATCACCAACAGTTTACCAACCAACAACAACACGCACTTAAATACTGATGGATTTAAAAATAATGCAGAGATGTACGCCCAAATACTGGAACGCAACTTAAATATAACTTGCGCTTAACTACGTTAATCCCGATAAATGTACTGGCTAAGTGGGCCGTGCGCTGTTAAGAGCAACTTATTATTTGAATGGCGTTCCAGTATTCGGGCGATAGAGAGACAGAGAGAACTGCACATTTGTCTTTAGATTTTGTAATAAATATAATAGAAAGTTTTCTCATGTTGATCTATTTACGGACTCCCACTAAATGTTTAAAAAGAATATATTAGATTACATGTCGCTTTGATTTTAATGTTTGCTAATCGGATTTTTTTTCTTTGGTTTTTATTGCATTCATTTTGTTAATTGTAAAACAAGTTTTGAACTGTTTTTGATGTTGCGGAGTTTTAAATCTTTAGCCGTGAAAATTTTCTGGTCTATGTATTAGTTACCATAGTTATTTTTGACAGCCTCTGTGGCGCAGTTGGTTAAACGCCGCCTGTGAAACAAGAGGCCGCGGGTTCGATCCCCGCACCGAGAGAAATGTTTGTGCGACCCACAAATATTTCTTTCGAGTCTGGGTGTTTGTGAGACCGAAAAATCTCTAAATCTTAGTGTGGGATCAGGACTATGTATGTGACTGTTGGGTGTTATTTATTTCATGATATATGTTTAATTGTTGTACTGTTTGTTTTCTAAACACAATAAAAAAACTATCTAAAAATATATTAAACTACTGGACATATAGAGACTTTACATCTTATGTCTCAGGATGGCGAGAGCAGTGGAATACCAAGCATTACTTTGTAACTCAAGGTGTTGATTGATTTTGTAATTGTTCATGAGCGGTCATATCGCTTGCCATCAGGCGAACGTCATGCTAAAAAAAAACACCATTCTATCGATTTTATTCACAATCATTAACCTAAACTTTAGCATTTGTATCATTACATTCACCCTTTAGGTAGTAAACTAATGACATACGCAACCGGTCGCGACACCTGCCTCCAAAATAACGTAATAATTAGAACCCACTGCACCAGTGCATATCGTGTTATAAATTTTAACTTTTTTTGTACAAAATTGGGGCGAGCGGCGAGTTTAGTGCACCAGATAGGCCAGTTTAGTGAAACTAGCGGTTTGTTGTGACTTCGCCTGCGAATTGTGACTATAAAATTAATCATGTCATGTTCATTTTGTTTAATTTTAATGATTCTATTGCACTAACTGGCTCACAACTATTCTTCTGTTATCATATATACATTTTCTTCCACTTCTTCTTCTTTGTCTGCCACAAGAAGTCAACTGACAAAAGTACTGTTCCCTAAATTGAGGTTTTTTTCCAATACCTACTCGCCACTTTGGACATGGGACATAGGATTATTAAGGGCAAAACGCTACTGCCTCTCATCAGCCTCACAATTGTCTACGCAAACATTACGATGTTTATTCCGCCGCATCTCAGTCTCCAAACCTTCGTCCGGTAGCGAACACGTGTGGCTTTTATTGTAAGATTTTTCTAAATCTTACAAAACTACCATGCGCAATTTTATCAAATTTCATATAATATGCCCATTAATAAAATTCAGCAACAAACAGACATTCCTTCCCACCAACATCTAATTTGAAATGTTAAATACGTTAATAGTAAAGTAATTACATAATTATATCAATACGAGCATACGGATAATTAGTTTATTAGGTTTCGGTAGCGATTAAAACCAGATCACGGTGAGATTGTAGGGATAATGTCTGAATTTAATGGTCATCGATAATCGAGTAGTTCGGAATAGTCATCGAGTAATAATGGAGTGGTATCGATTAATCGGTCGCTACTACACGGGAATTCACGGGAGCCATGTCATAAATAGTTGAAAGTTGGAATCAAATTGGAGATGTGGAATTGATTTCGAATTCTTTAATAGTTCGAAATTTAAATGTGGTGTATTGATGAATGAAATTGTCGTTGGGATTAATAAAAGTGTGTCATTTATAGTGACTGTGTGATCCAAGGATATAAATTGCATGCCGTTCGCTTGATGTTAAGCGATACGATCGCTCATAGAGAGTAGCAAAAGCAAACATGTATGAATTACAAAGCAACGATTGGCATTCCACTGCGCTCGCCATCCTGAGACATAAGATGTTAAGTCTCAATATGTCCAGTAGGTACTCTGGCTGAAAATTCCTTCAAGCCAGAACACAACAGTGGATTTACACTGTTGTTTGGCCTAGCAAAAAGACATGTATGAGAGGCCACCAGTAAAATTCTATAAGTTGTATATTTTGCAAGATAACTAAAACATTATGTAACTAATTAATTTACATTATTATCAGTCTTCTGATGTTCCATTTAGATAAAGCTTCCAATCGGAATAATTTAAAATAATCTATAAAATCGCATACTAGATAGATGAATTAAAATTCATAAAGCATGATTCTGCAATTTCTAGATGTTTCATTCTTCTAACTACTACTACTTCACTGCAATATACCTGTACAAATCTATCCAAATACAAATATAAATAACCCATTCCCAGATGTTACTTTAAAAATCCTTCTAAATTTTTCTACTAATTCACACTTGGAGGATAAATGGGCTCACAATCCAACACAAGTATAAAAAACTATTTGCCTTTACATTACTGTCTGCGCGCGTTCCGTGACGGTAGTATGGATCGAAGATAAAACGCTCCTTTGAACTCATTGGACGCTTCAATAGCTTTGTTATCGTGGTTCTCTTTGAATATAGATGTATTATTACTTTTTAGAATATTGAAATTAAATTATATTTCATTTTTACTTATTATGAGTTCCAAACTTCGATTTTTCTGTGTCTATTTTTCTTCCCATCCATTTTCCGTCTCTTTCTTCTACCATTCGTTCCGGGAGTTGAAGAGTTTGATAAGTAACAGCTTGTATAAATTAACATTTAAATTGTTCCATATCAGCTGTCAATATCGCAGATGTAGCAAAAATAAAATCTGTAGATTGTTATCTATTTATTTCGATATCGTTTAATCTAGTTCCAGAGATCAATTTCATATCTTATCTGTAAAAGGACCAGGTAATAAATTAAAACAACACTTTTTGTATACGTTAAAACTTATTTATCTATGTATATGTTGGAGATGAATCTAATTAAGAAAATAAAAAAGTATAACGCAATAACAAGATTATACGAAATGGCAATTGTTTTCGAAATTCAATAATACTAAAGCAAATGTATCACAGAAATATATTTAAATAACAAAGCATAGACTCAAGTATTGGTCCAAATACTATTCCTTAAATAAAACTCAAGCGTATCCTTACGGAACCACTGTCTTTATCTTCTACATTTAGGCAGCTCCGATCCACACAAATACCTTCTTTAATGTCCTTCAATAGAGTTTATTTTAGAACAACCCCTCACTTTAGGCTAGGGTCATGGTTGGCAGATCACGAAGTAATAAGGGCTGACCGCAGTATAGTATGATATTTTATTGTTTCTTAGGGTAAAGGAAGTTACGTGTCGTTGGGTTTTCGGACGTTATTTTTATTGCCGTCTGTCTGCGTACAGGAAATAAGTCATCGATTGTAATTTGACCTAGTGTAAGGCGACTTGTATAATGTTATTTTATTTATTCGTGTAATTAAGCATCTATATGCGGAGAAGATTAAAATATTATCAAATTCTAAAGGCCAACCTACTTATCATAAATCCATCCATCCATCAGCCAAAGGAAGTCCACTGCTGAACATAGGCCTCCCTCAATGATTTCCACAGAGACCTGTTGGAGGCAGCCTGCATCCAGCGACGTCCCGCGACCTTTACCAGGTCGTCGGACCATCTTGTGGGTGGACGTCCTACGCTGCGCTTTCCGATACGCGGCCTCCATTCGAGCATTTTCCGACCCCATCGGTCATCAGATCTCCGCGCTATGTGCCCTGCCCATTGCCACTTCAACTTGCTAATCCGCTGGGCTATGTCGGTTATTTTAGTTCTCCTACGGAGCTCCTCATTTCTGATTCGATCTCGTAGGGAAACCCCGATTATAGCACTCTCCATAGCTCGTTGAGTGACTTTGAGCTTCCTAATAAGGCCCATAGTGAGAGGCCACGTCTCGGTGCCGTAAGTCATCACTGGCAACACACAACTATCGAAGACTTTCGATTTAAGGCACTGAGGTATTTTGGACGAGAAGACGTCGCGTAGTTTCCCGAACGCTGCCCAACCGAGTTGGATTCGACGATTGACCTCTCTCTCGAAGTTGGACCTGCCTAACCGGACCACTTGTCCTAAATAGACATATTCGTCAACAACTTCAAGAGTAGAGCCCCCAACACCGATGGGGGTGGGCACAACATGGACATTCGACATGATCTTCGTTTTGTCCATGTTCATTTTAAGACCCACCTGTTGGGAGACTCGATTGAGGTCTTCGAGCATAGTGCTAAGGTCTTCCAGCGATTCTGCCAAGACTACAATATCGTCGGCAAACCGAAGGTGAGTGATATACTCGCCGTTGATGTTGATGCCGAATCCTTTCCATTGCAAGAGCTTGAAGGCATTTTCCAGCGCGGCAGTGAACAGTTTCGGAGATATGACATCCCCCTGTCTCATGCCTCTCTGTAGTGGAATAGCCTTCGTACTCTGATCTTGTACTCGGACCGACATGGTGGCGTTGTTGTATATACACTTCAACACTTCGATGTACCGATAGTCGATATGGCACCGCTGGAGAGACTGTAGCACAGCCCAAGTCTCGATCGAATCAAAGGCTTTCTCATAGTCCACAAACGCTAAACAAAGAGGCAAGTTATATTCCTCGGTTTTTTATATAACTTGCCGAAGCGTATGGATGTGGTCTATGGTGGTAAAGCCTTTTCGGAAACCAGCTTGTTCGGGAGACTGGAAGTCATCAAACCTGCGTTCGAGACGATTTGTGATGACCCTCGAAAACAACTATAGACATGGCTCAGGAGCGAGATGGGCCTATAATTCTTCAGCAAAGTGTTATCACCTTTTTTGAAGAACAGTACCACCACGCTCCCGCTCCATGCCTCTGGCGTTGAGCCCTCGAGGAGAACAGAATTGAAGAGCCTCTGAAGGACTTTCAGTATCGGCGTTCCGCCCGCTTTCAGAAGCTCTGAAGTTATTCCTTCCTCGCCCGGTGCCTTGTTGTTTTTAAGTTGCTTCAGGGCCATCTCAATCTCACACAGGCTGATGTCCGGGATATCATCGCTAAAGTGTCGGATCAACTCGGCTCTCGGGTCTTCGGCCGAGCTAACAGCAGGTTTGGCAACCGAGGTGTAAAGCTGTCCGTAGAACCTCTCGATCTCCCTTAATACCTCTGCCCTCGTCGATACCACGCGGCCGTCTTCCGTCTTCAGCCTAGACAACTGGCTTTACCCAATAGACAAGTCTCTTGCAAACACTTTGGAGCCTCCGTTCCGCTCAATTGTCTCCTTAATGCTCACAGTATTGTGAGCACGGACATCGTGTCGCAAGGACTTCCAGATCCGTCTATTGAGCCGCCGATATGCTTCGGCATCAACGGAAGACTGCAGCGCTAAAGATCGACGTTCGGCCATGAGGTCAAGAGTGTGGATCGAGAGTTTTTGTGGTCTATCTCTACGGCGAGGTCTAAAATACTTAGATCCCACCGTATGGACAGCTTCTACCAAACCGCTGTTTAGCTCGTCCACTGCAAGGTTTTCTCCTAGACAATCAAAGCGATTTGTCAGCTCGAGTTGAAAGCTCTCAGGGTTTTGGATATGGGCGCGAGTAGGTCGGAGCGTAGATTTCATCAAGCGACGCCTTTCCGATTGGACATTGATATTCAGTGTGCCCCTAACCATTCGGTGATCACTGCCGGTTTTCACCCTGTTGATCACAGAGACATCTCTGAATATCCGTCTATTCGTCGTCAAGATGAAATCTATCTCGTTTCTCGTAGAACCGTCAGGACTCAGCCAGGTCCATTTCCTGTGATGCGGCTTCTGGAAAAAAGAGTTCATCGCAAAGAGTCCCTCTTTCTCCAGAAAGTCGGCCAGCCTCTGACCCCTGAGGTTCCGTTGCCCATGTCCAAATTGCCATAATATCTTATCATAAAGTTGTTTACTAAAAGCAGATTATATTAAGACATTCAGTGTTCTCTGACCTAGGATCAACAGAGGCACGAACTAAAAGACACGAAATGATTGGGAATTGAGGTTCAAAACAATTTTGAGAACAACAATAAAAGAGAACAAGCTTGGCATGGGTTAAAAGCTTGCATTGTTTGTAATTAGTGTAGAAGACTCGATCGTCAAAAGTCTCCGATAGTCAATCGCCAATCATCTATTACAATAACGGCGAAGGAAAACGTCGTGAGGAAATTGCATACCATAGCGTAAAGTCCGCCAACCCGCACTGGTAGAGTAGGCCCGTGCCTTGCTGTGGGACGTATATGGCCTGATACAGAACAGTAGAAAACTCTACAAAACTTATCTTTTTCACTATCCCAGGAATTATATAAATATCGCTAACTTTGCAAGTTGCACACAAATAATCTCGTAATGCCTTGTACAAATTTGTTTCGAAATATCATATTAGTAAATGGATAGGTTCAATGATTTTTAACTCATTTTGCGCAAGTTGATGCAACCGATGTATTTCCTAGATGTTTGATGTTTGCTTGTTGCGCAACCGCATCACGGTCGGCAACTGGAGTACGCTACATGTTTACTCACATATTTATTAATTTATTGACTAGTTTGAGCCCTGGTTCTGACTAATTTTTTTTTCCAAAACTTACACAATCTCCCGCTTGCTCACACCTATATTCCAAAGCACATGGCATAGGATAATATGTGGATAATTTCACCAAACTCTTGACTGTCAAAGGTGGATAGCTTGGCTGTGAGTTGAATTCAGGACATCACGGTTCATTGCTCATACACTACTAAACAAAAATAATTACGGTAACCCTACTAAAAATGTCATTTTATACGTACATATGTATGTATTTCTATGCATTTTCGTACGGTTTTAGTTTCTTTTGAGATTTAAAATAAACAAAAAGACTATTAACAATTAATACAAATAACAAGTATGAAGTATCTAAACATTTTCCGTCGTAGTGTATCGGGTTGCTATATTAATATTGAATTCGATCTTAGCGCCCTCATTAAAAACTTTTTTTGGCCAAGCTATATACGAAGTATTAAAGAATAGTTGTTTTTAAGTTAGTTTATTGCATTGTTGACATATTTCCAATAAATATTAATGAGTTTCATACTCATATACATGTTTATATAAATCTATCAAATATCGACATTATACTGACGCTATAAATATAATATTCCAAGTTATAATATCCCTACATTCATTGACCACAAAATAAAAATAATAAATAAAATATTTCACAATATTGCATCGCATTAATTCATTTTATATTTGATATGAGTATCGCTAATGATGGCACATAATTGATATAAATAATTTTTATCGGGTTAAACATATATTAAACATTCAAATCGGGACATGATTATTAAATATCAAACACTTCCCACGATAAAATCAAATTTAACACTAATTTTATTTAAAATAAAAGACTAATTTCATATTACTTTTTTAATGGAAATTATTTAACATGAAGCCAATGTAAATTTTAGTATTGGATAGAACTTTATTATATTTTAGAATGTTTTTCAAATATTTTATTTCTTTATAATATGTTTTTCAAATGTCAAGAATTAGTACTTATTTGCTTAATTTTAAACTTTGTTTGTTTTTATTTAAAGTTTTGCTACAAACATACAATACATTCTGGATATTTTTTTTAAATTTCCCTGCTAGAACAGTTCTGGCTGGAAGTCCGGTTACCCAAAGCTACTTTGGCTCTAGGCACAGGTTATAGGCCTGAAAAAATAAGTACTACAGATGCTTTTGATGCACTCAGTGAATCTATGTACTCCATGACGCGCTGTGATTACACGTGTATATTGGGAGATTTTAATATTAATGTTTCCCATATAGAATCGCCTCATGCGAAAGAACTGGTGTCATTTTGTCATCAACACAACTTACAACAACTGATTAATGAACCAACCAGAGTTACTGATCATTCAGAAACAATTATTGATATCGTTATGGCAGACAGCTCGCTAAGATGTCAAGGGGTTGAAGTAGTGCACAATTTGTGCTTGAGCGATCATGCAATGATCTTAGTGGATCTTGATATAAAAAAACCAAAATTTATAAAGCAAGTAAAGTTTCAGTGAAGTTTACGCAACATAAATTTAGATTTATTCACTAAGGATCTGAATTTAATTCCGTGGAACAGTATTAATAAAATAGAAAATGTTGATGACATGGTTGATGCCTTTAATACTTTTATTTTAGCCTTATTTAATATTCATGCGCCGGTTAAGAAGAAAATAGTTAAAGATAAACCTAAACCATGGATCACAGACATGGTGAAATTTATGATTCAGTTACGTGACAAAGCCCTAGTAAAGGCACAGAAAGTCAAAACAGAGAGTTCTAAAAATTACTATCGTAGTCTTAGAAACCTCGTAACGGCAACAATAGAATGGGAAAAAAAGGCATACTTCAATACTTTTATAAATACCAATCTAAAGTAACCAACAATACTATGGAAGAACTTGAAAAATACTACTTTGTTTGATAAGCCCTCCGCAAATGTAATTCCAGACCACCTAAATGATCCTGATAAAATAAATGAACACTTTTTAAACTTGCCACTTAATACTGTTCCAAATGTAAGCGTTACGCCAATTACCGAATGTGGAGAAGTATCACATGACTCCTTCCAGCTTAAGCCAACGACAGAAAGCGAGGTCATCAAAATCCTGAATAATATTCGAACAAAGGCAGCGGGTTACGATACTCTAAATATTGATATGATTAAGTCAACAATTAACGTTACATTATCAATTATTACCAGAATAGTTAATAGATCGATAGAAACAAATACTTTTCCATCCGGCTGGAAAAGAGCACTAGTTATACCATTGCTCAAAAAGAACCCAGCTGTTGATTTTAAAGATTTACGTCCAATTTCGATTCTACCTATACTATCGAAAGTTATAGAGAAAGTAATTTTGGATCAGATATTGAATTACCTTAAAAATAAAAACATTAACCAAAATACCAATCTGGCTTTCGTAGAGGTCATGGTACAGAAACTGCGCTTTTACATATAACAGATGACCTGACGGAGGCTTCAGATAGGGGATTGAGTAGTATTCTAGTATTATTAGATTACTCTAGAGCTTTTGATTGTTTACACCAGGAACTTTTGCTGGCTAAGTTAAAGAGATTTTCATTAAGTACCTGTGAATGGTTCAAAACATTTCTGATGGATAAAGAACAAATAGTTGTAACAGATGGTAAAGACGGCACAAAAAACTTATCAACCCTCAAATCATTAAAGAGAGGTGTCCCACAAGGTTCGTTACTAAGTCCTATCCTTTTTACAATATTCACAGCAGATTTACCTAATTGCATTAAATCTTGTAAATATCATTTATACGCCGATGATACTCAGCTATACTACTCATTTGACAGTAAAGATACTGCAAAAGCCATTGAATTAATTAACAATGATTTAGAAAATATATCTATCTGGTCAAAAGAAAATTATCTGGAATTAAATCCGATTAAATCTCAAGTGCTAGTGTTGGGGACCAAGCACCAAATTAAAAATTAAAAATACACTAAACTGTAAAGAGAAAATTAAAATTAACAATACCTCAATTGAATATGTAACATCAGCACGAAATCTGGGTCTCGTTTTGGATGGAGAGCAAAAGTATATGGATCATGTAAACGCCAAAGTTAGGAATGCCTTTTTTAGATTAAAAACGTTATACAGAATTAGATCATATATTAATGAAGATTTACGCGTACTCTTAACAGATTTGCTTGTTCTCTCACAGTTTAATTATTGCAGTTCTGTATTTGGGCCTAGATTAAACTCTAACACACAAAGAGTCATCCAGCGAGTTCAAAATGCATGCATGAGATTTTGTTTTAACATACCTCGGAGAGAATTTATTACACAGTACCTCAACAGAAAAAACATTCTTAACATGTCTGCAAGAAGAGAGTTGTTATATGCATGCACTGTTCAGAGGGTAATTTGGAATGAAAATCCGGAGTACCTATTTGAAAAACTCTGTTGGGTCAAAGATACTACTGGAAAATCTCTTCGGTCAGCTACACAAAATTTATTAAAAGTGCCATCTCATGCATCAGCCAGGTACAGGACATGTTTCAAGTTTTCTGCAGCAAGAATCTGGAACGATCTGCCACCACCTCTGTGAGAGGAAATGACTGTAGAATGTTTCAGATTCAAATACAAATCGGCTCTTCTTAAAAGACAACATGCTGCAGAAAATTTGAAGCACACCCGATGGGCAACTTTGAATTTGGGTAAATTGTTCCAACAGAATTAGCTTTGAACATAACACAACCCCTATTGAATAAAACATAAACATACACATGCATACCGGGTATCTCAAGACTGCTACCGAAAACGAAGCCGGGTGGTAGTTTTAGTGACTACAAATACAATGCAACTAAAAAATTCACAAAGAAACGCGACAATTATTTTTTATGATTTTTTAAATATCGTCATTTTTGGGTGGTAAATCCATAGTTTTTGCTAAAATAATAATTTCAACACTTTTATACCTTAGATTATTTATAAATAAAAGGGTATACACTATTATTTTAGGAAAAAATGTATTTACCACCCAAATATAGCCATAGGAAAAAAATAACAAAAAAAAATGTCGCTTTTTTTGCAACTTTTCTGTTGTATTGTGCCTGAAGTTGCTTTAACTACCACCCGGCTTCGTTTTCGGTAGCAGTCTTGATATACCCTGTATAACACACGAACATTCACACTCATGCATACGCACATTCAAACACATACTAGAGTTCCATAAATAAATATGTCCTTGTGTTGTTGTTTTTTTTAATTGTTATTGCCTGTTATTTTAACGTTATTTTCTACTCTGTTTATATAGTTTATTAGTGTTTCATTGTCTTTTTTTTTTGTGATGGACTTTCTTAATGCTACGTTTTTTCTGAAGCAAATTTTGTATTAGAGATTTTATTTTGTCATCAAGCGAACCGGTGTTGTACAACTATACAGACCGACCTGCATAGCAACTTACTTGTAATAGGTCTCTCATATGTCCGAGGCCGCCTGGGAAGGTACCGCAATATCTATTTCTGCCGTCAAACAGCAGTGTAAATGCACTGTTTTATTCCGGTTTGATGGACATTGTAGCCACAGTTATCACTGGACATAGCAATGAATGGCGAGAAGATCAAGCTATTCGCATGATGGCAAGCACGACCACTCATGGACAGTAGCAAAACTAAATAACACAATTAATTATATAGCAATGCTTGGCATTCCACTGTGCTCAATATCCTGCGTTATAATATGTTAAGGCAATTGTGACCATGCTCGTCTCGTCATTTATTGTTTCAAAAAACGACATTTTCTTTTCAAATGTAGTTTGACTCCATCATTTCATCGGTGATATTGCCAATGTCTCGTTACATGTAGTATGTTGAGAGACAAATATCTTGCAAAAATGCATTAAGGTATTATACTAGAGCGGACATCGGGAACAAAATCTGTGCGTATGGTGCACACGGGTACACAGGGAAGCGAGAGAGAAGATATGTTACTTCGTAGGCGTAACACAGACAGAAATAGAATGTACCCTTCATTTTGTTACAAACATATTGTTTGCAGTGTCCCCTCTAGTATATTATCTCAATGCAAAAATGTAAATAAGTAATATTAACAAAATAAAAATCAATAACACACTACCTTCATAAATATATTTCGCACGTATGACCACCCGTATATTTCGGATTGAAAAAGTTAATGAAACATCCTTTCCCTCGTGGTCCGCGTAATGACTCGAGCTATCTGCAGAGTTTTTATTTTATATTGTTTGAGATGAAGCGATACCGCTTTTTTGGTATCATTTTTTAAGATTAGTCCTGTCGTAATAAATTAAATTTAAACAAACAAGAGGGAATAAAAGGAGTACGGCTTGGGAAATGACTTCATTCTGTTTTGGATGTCGATTTTTGTTTTGTTGACGTGATTTAAATACTCTGCTACTATTTAGGTGCTTATCAGCTTTTGTAAATTGTATGGAGAATATTGGACTGCTTCGGTGACGTTCTATGGTATAATTGCAAAGCTGAGGTCTCGGGTTCGAATTCCAATTCAGACAAATTAATATTGCTTTTTTCTGGTCTGTTTCTGGGTCGCAATTATCTTATATTTATTGAAAATATATATTTTTCTGTACACAAGAAGTAGGTTCCATCGAAGCGCAAGAACCTTCGCGCCGATGCTAAGTTTCGTGGTAAAATATGCATTCTCCTTTTATATGCTTCCGCACTTGAATACCTAGTTTTAAAACTAAATGCAGCAGAAATTCCACACTGAAATAACGCGAGGCTATCGGTAATCACAAATTAACTAACGAACTCCAATAACCGCCATGAATATTCATCAGCCGAGCCCCCTCCGTCATAAATAAATTTACAAAGTAACATCATAGACGCTTTTAACATTACTAGTTTTAATATATTATACATACATACATAAACTCACGCCTTTTTCTCAGATGGGGTAGGCAGAGGTGCCAGGACACCCACCTTTCCTTGTATGTTCCGTCCCACATGTGATAAGTGGCGAACCTATCGCCATATCGGGCACGAATTCCTGAGTCTCAACTGATAATGAATAATTCAATATCACCTTGCCCAACCCGGGATTCGAATTTCTGTACAATAATATGTACGTATTATACACATCAACCTTCCTCTTGAATCACTCTATCTATTTAAAAAAACCGCATCAAAATCCGTTGCGTAGTTTATTAGTAGTAGATTTAAGCATACAAAGGGACATAGGGACATAGCGACAAAGAAAGCGACTTTGTTTTATACTATGTAGTGATTTTATCCGCGGCAACAACTCATTTTACATATACATATATATCCATCGACATAAGTCGGTTGATATAGTTAGACTTAAAAAAGAAAAGTTGCTCTATCTCTTAGAAAACTCTCTCACCTCTGGCTCATATAATACCAGATGGGCATTGCTTCTATATTTATATATATATATTCTATATAAAGACAGAGATACGACTCATATACGTCCCACTGCAGGTCACGGGCCTCCTTTACAATTTAGAGTACAATTGAGAGTGGTTAGGCCATATTGTTCAACACGCTGGTCTAATGCGGATTAGCGGACTTTACATACCATAGAAAGTCTTATAAATCGCTATGGTATGCAGTAATTACATTGCTTTCTTAATATTTCAATAGTACTGTACTGTATCAGTATCCCACAGCAGGGTACGAGCCTCCTCTACAACCGAAATTACGATTGGGAGAGGTTATATTTAGATTAAAGGGTTTAAAATCTTATTTATATATAGAGGTTCCTACCAACATGAACTCCTATTTTTTCCATTTAATTTATTCACTAACTGTACATCGATACCGTCTCAAGTGTATGCAAAATAAACTCTAAATAGGTAAATCATAATAACATTGCAAAAAATTCACAAGAATTTTAATGGGTATTGCGTTTAACTGCTATCTAGTTTCAGTTTATTGTCGGAATGGCGACAAAAAATTCGAGTTAACATTTAAAAAGATACCCAGACATTTGAGGAGCAATTTGGACAGTTGAACTCTTTGAACTGTAAGTCGAACTCCATAATGGCCGTGGTGGAGGTTGGCGCATGCGCACTCTCCGGAACGCCGCACACGTCACGCTCCCGGTACAACACGTCGCGTGCGCGCACACACACAGCGCCACCACCCCACAACACACATACACACACACATATAAAAAGACACGTAGAAAAACTTAAAACATCTCACGTACAATACTCGTATTATGAAATATATTTTTTTATGTCTACACACCCGTTTATAAAACCTTCGTTATTTAAAATCTTAGACACACGCATATTATGCACATAATTATAGAACACTTTTTATTTCAAATATGGAACAATATGGAAGGCGAAAACATAATATATATTTTAAAGAATATACGAAGTATGGACTTTGCTTATTAAATAGTTTCATGAACTAGATAATTTATTTTCATGAAATACTTAATTCGACTGTACTGCCTATTATCGCAGGACGAGGACTGGCCGAATCATACATAAATTGTATCTTTAATATTTTCGTGCCTTTTTGAACTTAACATTCGAAGCTCCTGTTATTCAATTATAGAACGGTAGAACATTTAAATGTGGAACGTAATCGTAATAAACATTTTGAAAATTTTAAATGTGGAACAGTTTTCTGGCCACTTACATTTTAAAAGATTTCATTTAAAAACGTAATAACATGACGCACGTTACCACCTAATTGTTTTAGCTGGTAAAAATAGTTGATAGCATACTGTAATGTATACAAATACATTTTCATTAATCTTAATCAATAGGATAAATATTTGATGTATTTTTATTAATTCTATTATCCATTGTTATTTACTGGATCTTTAGTATATACAGAGATTTTCTTGTTACTGTTATAATCACTGTACAACGTTTTATTATACAATCTATCAATGATTTAATTTGTTTTTGTAATTTATTGTTTTTTAAATGCAGTGAATAGCGAAACGAGCTTGCCGTTCCCATGACGGTAAGCGATCCGACCGCTCCTGGACAGTAGCAAAATCAAACAACACCATGAATTACAAAGCAATGCTTGGCATTCAACTGCGCTCGCCATCCTAAGACATAGACACTGGCTACAATGTCCTTAGGGGAAAAAAAGTACCTTTTTTTTAGTTTTTAAAAACAGAACCCAATAGTTTTACACTGCCTTTTGGCGGGAAAAATAGACATTGCGGTAGTTAAATTTTAATAAATAAATAAATAAAATAAATGCAATTCGATTGTTAATGTAACGGGTTATAGCTCCATTTGCTCCCCTAACTAATAATATGTTAATGCCCCATTTCTAGGTTCGTGTTATGTAATTTATTATTTACGACAGCAGAACACCTTGTATACATTTATTTATGGCATTGGCTTTCCAGATGGCGAGTGACGTCATCAACTGATGGATAGGTTTTCTAAGGAGACCCTGTATTTGGTGGCAGGTAGCTACCACCGCATATAAAAGACGAGAACTTTACATACCATAGAAGTTTGTCGCAAAACGCTATGGTAACTATTGGTATATACGTCCAGCGTTATAGTACGTGGTGTTTGACTATCAATACATACATGACTTAAAAAAGTCAGAGAAGTGCCCTGGGATTTGAACCCGCGACCACCATGAAGTCGCGTCTGGTCCGATACTAACAGGCAACGCACGTTATACATATCATTAAAACATAATAAGTAATTGAAAATATTTTTAATGCTAGCGATTCCTAGTCAAAATACATTGCCGCTCCCGTTGTTTCGTAACAATTCGTAGGTCAAGCCTTTATAAAAACGTCTCATATGTCGTGATACCCCACCGGAACGGTCTAACCGCGGTCACCACATGAGCTTACCTTACCATACACCAACACCGGCATAACTTGACCTGTACCTTCATAAGAACTTCCAAGTAAACTGAACGTGGATAGAGGTCTTGGTATGTTGGATGTTTGCCACGTGGCCGCTTTTGTATTAGAAAAGGATGTTACAGCGGTCATTGAGTTTGGTATGTATCTTCAAGTGTGGGTGCTTTGGTTCGAAATATCTACAAGTCTAATGATAGGGTTTTGGTACTTAAAATATTGTACAGTGATACTTTGGCGTGATTGAAGAGATTGTCATATGCATCATTGAAACTAATTACCTCAAACAGGACGCGTAAGTATAAATACAATCACCGAAAGGCTAAATAAAATAGTATTAGTTCTATAATACGGTATGTAGATATTGTAGCTCAGATAGTAGCTTACCAGTACTGATTGGCAGTGGCGTGGGTTAAAAAAAGTAACTCACCGAGTACCTGCAGCTATCAAACCTCATTCCCAAGTATTATTACATTATTATTACATTAAATAGAATATTACAGTTAAGATATATTTTATTTTAGTTTATTTGTTGTAATCTCCAATGAGGATAACGCAATACATTAATATTTTTATTTTATTTTTTGATTATTTATAATCCCCAAAAAAGATGACAAATTACATTAATATTTAAGTATGTATCCTTCCTATCCTCTTTATTCTACGTGCATCTTCAATAACAGGATGTAATTAATAATATATCATAATAAGAGTTAAGAGATAAAATTTCGTAAATCAATCGAATTAAATCAAGCATCATCTTTATATGCAACTTTTATCCAACAAGGACTTATGTTCTTGTCAAAAGCGCGCCAATACAAACATATGAAAATGTCAGCAAAATAATATTTTTACATGAAAACCCCGTATAACAACGCGGGCCATTATCTAAGTCGTATGCGAAACCGTAGAAATCGCTTTTCCACTTTCTGATTACCATAACAGCACAATACTTAATACAATTGAATGATATAGAAATTTTGCTCACTGTTATAATAGTTCCGAGTTAAGATACTTGAGCATTTGTTCGTGAAACCTTTCACCTAAGGAGAAACTAGAAGACATGGTGAATATAGATTCATTATTTTATATACCTAATAAATAATAATTAAATAACACCCAACAGTCACATCCATAGTCCTGACCCCACACTAAGATCAAGTCTTGTGTCGTGGGTATCAGGAACTATGAGACACTTTTCATTCATCTCGGTGCGGGGATCGAACCCGCAGCCTCTCGTTTCACAGCCTAGCCGGCGCGGCGTCTAACCAACTGCGCCAAGGAGGCTGAATTTATGTAAACTTATTTCTACATAGACAATGATTCTTGGCTTTTGTCATTGATTTGAATAGTAAGAATAGGCCCCTGGCCCTTTAGTACATTCTGTAGCTGTATCAGCCCATATAAGTCCCACTGCAGGGCACGGGCCTCCTCTACAATCGACTACCGATTGAGAGTGGTTAGGCCATATAGTCCACCACGCTGGCCTAGTGCGGGTTGGCGGACTTACATACCATAGAATTTTATAAATCGCTATGGTATGCAGGTTTCCTCACGATGTTTTCCTACACCGTTTTAGTGCGTGGTGATTGACTATCAATACACACATGACTCCGAAAAGTGCGTGGTGGCCTGTTGGTAAACGGACCAGACGCGACTGCCAACATGTTCACAGTGGTCGCGGGTTATAATCTCAGGGCACACCTCTGACTTCAGTACATTTGGCGTTTCAAAAAGATGTCCGTGAAAATAACGCTAAGATAAATAATAAATTAACTTATTTTAATAGATTTGGTCGAAACAGTGATAAAAATATTATCTTTATTTTTATTAAAGTTTCTATCACAAAACAAGCAAGCATTTTCAATATCGTTGCAAGTGACGCCTAATTTCATCAACGCTACATAACCAAAGATGTACTGAGGAACGCGCACCACTTACGTCGGAACACTTTATTTCTTTATTTTAAAGACCAGCCAACAATTGTTTGCACCGAAACATGTCTTATAATATAACTAGGCGATTAACAATTATTTAAACGTAACAATCACTTAATTCAGCATGCACACAATATAACAAAATAGGTAACTCACTAATGTAAATTATATTAATATTTTATTTAAGTATGCCATTGAGATACGCTCTAGTATAATTTTTCAACGAAGTATGCTCAAGAAATCAAATGTCATCAAATCTTTATGTACTTTCCGCACTGTCCATACACATATTTATGTCAATGGCTTTTCTGACTATTCCTCACTGTAACAAACCCCGCCCATCCGAAACTAAAGGTTATCGTACTATTAAAACATTTTGGAAAAAGCAATGATGGACTTTATGTACAAAACAATTAACATATAAATTGCATAATTAACTCGGCAGCCTTCCGGATAATTTACGACGAGTAATGGAGGAAGTTGTAAAACTATTTTTTATTTTTAGCTCTTCTTACGCTTAGATTAGAGAGGCCATCTGGGTAGGTACCATCGCAATGTCTATTTCTCCCGTGAAACAACATTGCTTAAATGCACTGTTGTATTTCGGATTGAAGGGCATTGTAGCCAGAGCAACGACTGAACATATTGAGACTTAACATCTTATGTCTCAGGATGGCGAGCGCAGTGGAATGTTGCTACTGTTCATGAGCAGTCGTATCGCTTACCATCAGGCGAACGGCTTGCTCGTCCCGCCATTCAATGCAATAAAAAAAAAAAAAAGATTGCGCAGTAATTAATATCTTTTGATTTATTTTGGTAACTTTGGTATTACATATATTATTTTTTTATATCGTATCAGCCCATATCCCACTGCAGGGCACGGGCCTCCTCTACAATCGATAGTACGACTGAGAGTGGTTAGGCCATATAGTCCACCACGCTGGGCCAAGTGCGGGTTGGCGGACTTACATACCAAAGAAATTCTTATAAATCGCTATGGTATGCAGGTTTCCCCACGATGTTTTCCTTCACCGTTTTAGTGCGTGGTGATTGACTATCAATACACACATGACTCCGAAAAGTCAGAGGTGTGCCCTGGGTTTCGAACCCGCGACCACCGTAAACATGTTGACAGCCGCGTCTAGTCCGTTTACCAACAGGCCACCACGCACTTTAATATTATTTTTTAATATACATTATTTGTTGCATATAAAATCAATTATTTCTATATAGAACAATGGTTTGGTGCATAATAAGGTATTCTTCGGGATGTTTAAAGTAAAACTTCTTAAGTCGGTTCTGTTTTAAGTCAAAACTTTCTACATTAAAAGTCAATATCTTTTCATCTTAGTTACATACATAGTTTCACGCTAGTTAATGAAACAAAAATAGATAATGTTAAATGTACAATGTACAGTCAGCAACATAAGTCGCTACATATTCACGAGATTTGGAATTGTCTTATCATCCAAAATAATAATTATTTTCAATATCGCATGGCACTTCTCGGCATAGATGACTTTATTTGGTTATATTTTAAGACTACAGAGTAGTACGTACAAATTTTAATTCATAAAAAGGTTATCAAAAAATGTGAAGTGTTCAGCGACTTATGTTGCTGAGTGTACATATCATTTTAGTTAGTTATTATAACACGTCATACCCCAGCTTCCGTCTGCCTACCCATGAAGGATGACCAAAAAGCGCTAGACTCAGCTTGATCCATAAAAAAAAGGCGCCTTGAAACTGAAGATACTGAAGCTAAAAAAACTAAGCAAGACTTTCGTTCTGAATTCCAAACACAGTTTTTCCGATGCGAAGATTTCATCTATTATACGGGTAGTAGTTTTGGTGACTACAGACAATGCAACCAAAAATGTTACATAAAAACGCGACATATTTTTATTATGTTTTAAATATCATCGTGATTGGGTAAATCCGAACCGAAGCTATTGATAAAATAATAATTTCCTATACGAGTGTCAGCCTTTAAAAATAATAAAATACATAATTATTTCGGGATTTATGTCCGAACCAAATAAATAACAAAAAAATACGTTGCTATTTTTTGCAAAATGTTTAGTTGTATCGTGTCTGAAATCACTAAAACTACCACCTGGCTTCATTTTCGGTCACAGTCTAGATATTGTATATGTCTATATACATGTATATCAGTTTAATGCGCCACTAATCCAATAAGACAAAACATCCAATAACCCGGAGTTAAACACGAACAGACAATCAGTGAAACGCGGGTCGTAAAACAAACACAATCCTTGATATTTATTGGCATTGCTTCACATCCGCCGGCAGAATTCTTATATACGGCGTGATTCACCGATTGAGCAATTGTATTGCGTTTAGACGGATGATTCTCTTTTATGTTTGCCAAAAATACTTAATTTAGAAGGTTTGATATGGTTGTTGATGTCAATCAAGCATCTAGTCATTAAAACAACAAATCAATGTTCAACTTAGTTGAAATGATACACTGAACTGACTTCATAATAAGGTGTTTGTGAGACCAAAAAGTCTCACAGTTTCTGATACAGGACACAGGACTCGATCTTAGTTTAGGGTCAGGACTATGTATGTGACCCCACACTAACATCGAGGTGTATTAATTTAAAAAAAATCCCTACATTAGTAAAATGATTGAGTAGGTTCTGTCCTTTACGCTTTAGAGAGTTTAGACTGCCCTCTGTTTATCCTATTTTTAAGTCCATCCCGTGGTTGTCTGTAAGACATTGCCTTTCGGCGATAACACCGCAAATTGTACTTGTTATGTATGTGATTTCTGTTTGTATTTGTTTCCCTTTTGTGCAATAAAGTGTAAATAAATAAATAAATAAATGATAGAGGCTGCAATAAGCCAAGTTTGTTTACGTCTATATATTTTTTTTATGAATGGCGAGACGAGCATTCTCTTCGCCTGATGTTAAGCGATACCAGATACCTGATGTTATAGCGCTCATGGACAGTAGTGACACCAAACAACAACTTGACCACTTGCTTGGCATTCCACTGCCCTCGCCATCCTGAGACATAAGATGTTAAGTTTCAATATGTGCAGTAGTTCATCTAACTATAATGTCCTTCAAAGAGGAACACAACAGAACATCTGCACTGCTGTTTGGTAGGAGGAATAGTCATTGCATACCTACCCAAGCGGCCTCTCACCTATGAGAGATCAACCACATTTAATTTCTAAGATTTTGACAGCCTCCGTGGCGCAGTCGGTTAAACGCAGCCTGTGAAACGAAAGGCCGCAGGTTCGATTCCCGCACCGAGAGAAATGTTTGTGCGGCCCACAAATATTTCTTTCGGATCTGGGTGTTTGAGAGACCGAAAAGTCTCTCGTAGTTCCTGATACCCACGACACAAGGCTTGATCTTAGTGTTAGGTCAAACTATGTATGTAACTGTTGGGTGTTATTATTTAAGATGACTTATTTCTACCTTAAGCTCGAGTACACTGGCCCAAAGGATTTGTCGGCCATACACTCCGTCTACTTATTTACTCCAAGGCTCATCCAATCCAATTTCACTTACGGCACATTTATTATTACGTAACAGAGTAAAACCCACAGATGTTATCGAGGTTCCGTTTGCCAATGCGGAACTGGGATCACAGTTATAAGTGCCGTCACCCATTGTTGATTGTCGGCTACGTATCAAATTGTGGAGAAAATTGTAACGTGCAATCTTTTCATGACATTACTGGCTGCTGAACTATGACTGGTATTCGCGAGGAACAGTTAAGCGAGGAATTTAATTTGCTGTGCTGTTGGAATGTGTCTGTGTGTGATATTGTTGTTTATTTAATCAGCCCCATACTTCCCACTGCAGGGCACGAGCTTTCTCTACAATCAAGAGTACGATTAAGAGTGGTAAGGCCTTATAATCTACTACGCTGGTGTAGTGCGTGTTGACGGTCTTTACATACCGTCGAAATTCCTACAAATTTGCTATGGTATGTTTCCGATGTTTTACTTCATCGTTATTGTGCGTGGTGATGTATCAATACACACATAACTCCGAAAAGTCAGAAGTGTGCACAAGGATTTGAACCCGAGACCATCGCAACATGTTGGCAGCTGTATCTGGTCGATTTGCCAACAGGCCACCACGCGTTTTTATTTTTACTCGCATGTATTATTGATTTAAAGGTGCTATCTTAATATTAAGGTGTTATCTTAAATTGTATTAGAATATGTGAAGCCATAAAAGATCAATGGTGGTCGTAGACCATCTCCAAAGATGTTCTGTAGATGCCCATCCGAAGCAGCGAATATTTGTGGACCACACATATTTTTCTCGATGCGCGAATGGAACTCGCGTTCTATACTTTCACAGCCGTTCTTAAGGGCTATGTAGTAATTGCTGATATAGGAATTTCATTTCACGGTCTTTCCAGTGCACTCACGTAAAAGAATCAAAAACGGATACGCAAAAGTATATTTACGTTATAATTATTCAGTGTATGTGAAACTTTTTTCAAATAATTTGCATTTATAACAGTAATTTCAACTAAAGCAAATGCATGTTACAATCCTAATTAAAGCGAAAACCAAAGTGTAATCGTCTGATTTAAATTAATTTTCTACACTTCATAAATATGTTAATTAGAGAGTTCAAGACTTAAACAAAGCTAGATACAGAATTATTTTTATTTTTTGTTATTTGGATATTATTTTGATTTTGGTTATAACTATTAAACACATAGTTAAAAGTTTGGTCCTATCCATGACACATAACTTAGAGTATATATATATAGAGGGAGCGTTGGTACTTCAAAAACGTAGATAAAAATGGTGGTGCCGGGCCACCTTTTTCTGCCCTCCTATGGGCTAATATTTGAACAGGTTGTGCAACATACATAAATTATTTGAAAAAAAAAATAAAAATAAGTAGTTTAGCGCCCGAATACCGGAACGCAACTTAAATATAAGTAGTGCTTAACTACGTTAATCCCGATTAAATGTACTGGATAAGTGGGCCGTGCGCTATTAAGAGCAACTTATTATTTAAATGGCGTTCCAGTATTCGGGCGTAGGTCTATTTAATTCCACTCAAACTCGTTTTAAAAGGATAATAGCTAAATATAATTTCGGCTAATAAAGGAATTTATAGCAATTTATTGCTAAATAATTAATTCAATTTTTACTAATATAGGAGCGGTACCAACATTACGAACAAGAAAATATCTACGTTTTCCAAATCGCGAATGTATGACAGCGCTCCCTCTATATATAAATACTCTAAGACACATAAATTTAATTTATTTTTTTAGTCGAGTTAAGCGGCTTTTGATAATAATATTTTTAGGCTAATCCATTAAAATGCCTAGATCAATTTGGTTTTCTTCTCGGAATAATAATTTGTGCTTAGCATTATAAATTAAAAGTGCCGTATTAAAACACTAAACAAAAATATTTCATTTCAATTTACCTTAGAGTATTTATATATATAGGGAGCGCTGTCATACATTCGCGATTTGAAAAACGTAGATATTTTCTTGTTCGTAATGTTGGTAGCGCTCCTATATTAGTAAAAATTGAATTAATTATTTAGCAATAAATTGCTATCAATTCCTTTATTAGCCGAAATTATATTTAGCTATTATCCTTTTAAAACGAGTTTGAGTGAAATTAAATAGACCTAAACTACTTATTTTTATTTTATTTTTTCAAATAATTTATGTATGTTGCACAACCTGTTCAAATATTAGCCAATAGGAGGGCAGAAAAAGGTGGCCCGGCACCACCATTTTTATCTACGTTTTTGAAGTACCAGCGCTCCCTCTATATATATATACTCTAAGCAATTTACATAATATGCAAAACATAACAAAACCTTTTTCGAAAATTCTAAATTTGAAACTACCGTTTTCTTTTTTCAAACGATTACAAAACGTTCTCAATTCAAATTTATTTTTCTTTTCAATTCACTTAGCAACATTGCAGGTTTCAGTTTCCGTGAATTCGCGAGATGATGTGGTGATAAGAGTCGAGTTATCACACTACCACTTCCCCATTCCTCGTGTAGTTATGCAATCCCACTTTCACCAACTATTTGTATTTGAAGGTTGCTACAGGGATGGATTTGAGGCCTAAATATCTACGTTTAATAGCAATATAACTGAGTAATTTGCCTAGCTGGATGTTATGGAGAGCGCCAATTTTGCCTCAGGTTTTCATCTTATTTAATAAGTGTTGATTGAAGTGTTGATTGCTTTTTCTTCTAACTACCCTCATTACACAATCGTAAAGGGTCGTGGGATCAACCGGATTTTGTGCAAGTTGAGAAATCAATTGACTATAATCATTTAGATTGGCGCCTTCCCGAATCCGAATAAATCATATTTTTGAACCTAACCCCGCACAAACTGGATTACGAGATCTAGCTAGATCTTGCAGTGCAGTGCAAAACTTTATGACGATTATATCTCATCCTTCATCAATACTCAATACTCAATATCTATGTATGTATGTTAATAATATGTATGTATGTATGTTTATTTATAAAATTAATAATATTATAAATTGTAATACTCGTACACCCGAAGCCCCAACTTTCGTTCTTTTCCTTTATCCATCCCATGGTTGTCTGGCAGAGATTGCTTCAAGCAATAAGACCGCCACTTGTGCATATATATAATTTCATTTAGTTTTGTCTTTGTTATGTATATGGTGTACAATAAAGTGTTAAATAAATAAATAAATATCTTTATTGGTCACCACGTCACAATGAAACCACACTTCCAAAATCAAAAATGCAGGTAAATTAACTATATATCGGAGTGCATATCCCCGATGGTGGCCTGTGCGCATGCGCATGCGCCTGCGCGTGGGGCGTGCTGTAACGGGCGTCGCGCTCTGCTTGCCCGCGCCCGCGCATCGCGCTTTCGTAAGCCGATCCTGAAGATAAGGCCTACGCCACACCACGCTCCGCGCAAAGGTGTGTAACTTAGGATTGTGTGGATTTGAGTTTTAAATTTAGAACAATTTGAATTTTAGGAAAAAGGAGGTGGAATTAGGCATTAGCTGCACATATTATATGTCTCAGGATCTAAATAGGGCCAAAGTATCGAGAAAAACTAAAAACTTACTAGCTTGTTGCCGTTAGGAAAAATATGGATGTCAATGATTTTACAACTATATGAGAAGAAAAAAATATTACAACATTCAATTAGATTTAGAAGAATATAATTAGATATTTTCAAATTTAAGTACAAATAAACAATTAAGTGTAAATCAAGAACTACAATCCCCTCATATTGTTTGAGTAAAGTTATACAATTGTTATTTAAATTAAATTTCGAAACAAAATTAATATCTCAAATGAAATATTTTTCCGCCGTGTGAATAAACTGTGTAAAAATTGCATAAAAATTGTTACAAACAATAAGAATGGAGCACAAAATTCATAAATTATTAAAATAATTTATATAACGCGTTGAAATGTTGGAGCTTGTGAATACTTGTTATGCAAATTACCTATTTAAAATAGTTTCAATTGTTCAAAAAATATTATCTCGATGTTTTCTTATAATAGGGTAATTAAATGTTATTGCCTTTCAAGTTATAAATACAATTCGTTTATAATTTATTTTATTATACAGAATTATAGTTAAAGTGCGTGGTGGCCTGTTGGTAAACGGAACAAACGCAGGTGCCAATATGTACACGGTGGTCGCGGGTTCGAATCCCAAGGCACACCTCTGACTATTCGAATTCAAGTGTGTATTGATAGTCAATCAACACACATTAAAACGGTGAAGGAAAACATCATGACGAAACCTGCATACCATAGCGATTTGGAAGAATTTCTATGGTATGTAAAGACCGCCAGCCCGCGCTAAGCCAGCGTGGTGGACTACATGGCCTTACCACTCTCAATTGTAGTGGAGGCTCGTGCCCTGCAGTGGGACGTATATGGGCTGATACAGATTATACAGAATGTGCTCAGTGGGCACCTGAAGCTGCAATACCCTTAAATCTAACTTGAAGTTTTAATACTTTTGCGTTTCGTTCTATGAATAAGACCACTGAAGGCTGTATAGCTGGTCTTAGATATATTCGTATACATACTCTTTCGTATTCCACCATATCCGATTAACGAAAAGCCTAATAGTCTCTTATATGTGAGAGGCCGCCAAGGTAGGTACCACCGCAATGTGTATTTCTCCTAACAGCAGTGTAAATGCTCTGTTGCGTTTGGGTTAGAAGGACATAGTAGCTAGAGTAACTACTGAACTTATTCATATTTAACATATAATGTCTCATGATGGCGAGCGCAGTGGAATACCAAGCATTGCCTTGTAATTAATAATATAATATAATAATATAACTTGATTAGGCAAAAAACATAATTACAAAAAGCAGAATACAAAGACAGGCTATATTATTATAATATTATGAGCTAAAACCTCCGCCTCCTGAACTAGGTAGAACCTGTATTTCAACACACGGCTCCTCTCCCCTTACAAGTAGGTATTCAAGGTGTTGTTTGGTTTTGCTTCAATTCATGAGCAGTTACCATCAGGTGAACGGCATGCTCGTCTCGCAATTCATTTCAATAAAAAAAATGTAATAATGACTCACGTAATTTTATCTCGTTTCGGGTACACCTTTATATCCGGTTTCGATCAGATCGGCATATTTTCGACCAGCAATAGACAGTGAACGTCATTCAGGCAAGTTAATCAGTTTATTCGTATGTATACTCATCTCGTGAAATACTGGTCGAATTTACATAATTCTTTTTTTAGTATTCAAATACATTTAGCAAGTTTTTAGCATATATTTGGTGTCAAGACTGGTTATATTGAAAAAACTTATATTTAGTGTATAATATTACATAAATATTATTATTATACTTATGTTATTTTTCCCACGCGCGCAAACTGCGGCAATTATTAAGCATACTTGGAGTATTCATTATACAAGAATGCGATTCGTATGTACCAATGTTTCGCAAAACGTGACGTGACGTAGTACGTGTTGACACCTAGACTCATGATTACTATGGGTGATTACCATCGTCTAATGGAGATTCAATATACCTACATATATGTGTTTTTACTATCAACAGTGTATAGATTGACCAGACCTTAGAAAAAAGGGATTTTCTCATATTTCATTTCACTTCAAATCTTTGGACGCACGGCAAACAGTCCCACGGTTATAAAAACTGATTCAAACTATAATAGACTGTACCCAGAAATGTCATCTCCCTAGATAATTGCGGATACTGGAAGCACATCTCTTCAAAACTTGAGAAGGGTTAAGTCTAAGTAATACCGTGCTGGACAATTTCGTGTTGGTCGTTTACGTAACCTAGTGTTCATGAACGTCGGTTAGCACATCAGGTGCATGTTCGTCCGTTAGACCCCTCGAAACCTTTGGATTTGGAAGGGTTAAGAACGTAACTCGGGCCAGGAAAGATCGATTAATCCAATTAATTCGGCAGATGTTTGAATGGCATCAAACAAAAAGTTCCAATTAACGAAAAGGCGCAATGCTCAGCCGAAAATCATGCATCTGCTCAACCCTTCCGATAGGCGTCAATAACACACCAATTACCGAGGGCCTGCATGACCCAACAATAGAGGATTAATAGCTTTTTTAATAAAGTTTAACACTTAATACTTACAAGGAGGTATTGTTTCTAGATGGGGCAAACAAATGTTGTCACACTGAGATGTATGAGTGTTCGTGCATAGGTACATATTATTTTTGTTAGAAATATTCTTACGCCCAGTTGTATAATTATTATTTATTTTAAACTTATTTTGATGATGTCTGCTTTATAGAACTGTCAGTACCATAGTGAAAAATATCGTCAAAATTAGTTTATGCAATTCGGCCTTAGTTTGGCGATATGCAAGAAATAAAAAGAATCCACTTAAAGCGTTTAATTTTTAAATAAAATGGATATCGAATCCAAATCACTTATTTCTAAAAAATACTGTATTTACTAACGCCAATAGTGCGTAACAAATATCTTAATTAATACGAACATTACTTACCGCGAAAACCGCTAAAACAAATAAAAAACAATTTAACCCGGATTTCAAACTGTGAGAATTGCCTTGAAATTTCTAATCAGCACGTTTACACACTTATCGTAACAATTTCAGTAATTGAATTAAAATTTTAATCTACTTGTTACATGCATACTTAAACTCACGCCTTTTTTTCCAGAAGAGGTAGGCAGAGGTGCAACCAGGACACCCAAGTTTCGCCTTGTGCGTTCCATGATCCATCCCACGATGTGTTAGGGGCGAGCCTATCGTCATATCACGCACACATTTCTGACTCCGGGCTGATAATGTATCCAGAAATCCAATACCATTTTGCCCACCCCGGGATTAGAACCCGAGACCTCAGATTTGCAAACAGTAGTGCAATTGCGCAATTGTACTGATTCAGCCATAAATTTGTTACACGGTAATTAATTGAGACAAGAGTAAATATTTATTCAAGTTAAGTTTTCAATCAAACTAATAACAAAAAATACAGAAGTGTTGTCGGTTTGTCCATCTTCTACGTTTTATGAACGTGAATTTTGCATAGTCTATGAGCCGAAGAATGAGATGGCATTTCTAGTATTAGCATTGCAAAGGAGGTGGTGTCCTATTTAATTACAAATGATGACTGCTGCTTGAGACCAAAACCTCAATAATCAAGAAGAAAATCAGTAACGTATGGCTGTTCTATGAACATGGATCATGGGAGATGAAAGGAAAGGGATGTAGTTACATCTTCGAATATTTTACTGCTCGAATACTATTCGATATAAAGCTGGTACTTAAAACATTTTTTTATTGTATAGGTCCAGCGAGCAATCAAGTCACCTGATGGTCAGTGACCACTGCCGCCCATGAAGATCCATAACACTTGGCTCATTAATGTGTTGGCGGTCCATTAAATCGTGACGGTAGCGGGAAGGAAAAGGGATGGGAAGAGAGTAGGGGTATTAGGGATCCGGTAATCCGCCATTTTGTAAACTAGTCCCAATTCCCAATTCTGTCTGTTATTGAAATCAAAATTCACAGCCTCTATCATTTAAAACTCAGACTACTTTATCCCGGATCCACGATTCCTGCAGGATATAACAAAAAAATAATGCAAACGAAGTCACAAGTAAAGACTATATACAGTAAACTAGATATCGGATGAGCAATTGCATTGTGTAATACGATTACGTCATCTCCACCTCGCAAAGGTTATATTTCTAAATTGTGAATAATAAATTTGCCATGACAGACCTAGGAGCTTAAGCTTGCGTTCCGGTTTCTTGGTTTTGAAGTTTTTTTTTTCCTGCTTTAACTTTCTATTAAACGCAGTTATTTACTAGTTAAAAAGTTAGCGTGATGAAAAAAGTTTTTGAATTATTTGCATAATCGCTATCACGGTAAGCCAATGCATAATTTTATCTGCAATTTGTTGTCTTAGTACTATTTCTTTTAGTAAAATTGTTTCCATCGTGAAATATTAATTTGTCTGCTTTATATAACGATAGGTAGCTTATAGGTTGGCATGGAATACAAACATTTTTGTAAAGAAATGAAATAAATTGCATCACTCACTTCAAAAAATCATTAGATTTTATACTATAACTTTATCGCAGTACAGTTGGTCGTCGTCAATGGAAAACAATGAAATCGTTCTTAGTATGCAACTTCTTGATTATATAGTATACTTCTGGTCTTGTATTACTGAAGTTTTAAGGCATATTCTTCTTTCAGAACATATGGCATATATTTCTTAAAGCATAATGATATCTATGTATATTAAAAATATGTAGAAAAATATCAAATCACATCCAGCAAACCTAACCCGTGATTGCACGTCATAATCGATGTTCAAATAGGGTGTGCATAGGAAGTGTCAAATCGGAAAACGGAACACACGAGGCGCGTGGTCGAAAGGACCGCGGACCGGCCACGTGCGGTCTAACAGGCCCCACTGAGTGCGTGCTTGTTGCACAAAGGGTTGCGTGGAGGGTTAGACTTTACAAGTTTACAATAAACAATTATTGTGTTCTGATTTTAAATAATGTGTACGTTCTATTTGAGTGTTAGAATAATAATACTGTTGGATAATTACTTTTTTATTTGTGTAACATTAGTCACTGCAATTGAGGGACAAATTAATATTTGTATTATGAAATGTTATTTAGAATCATTTGCAACCGTTTTGTATTTTTGTTTTAATATCCTTCTGATATCTTCTTTCTTTTCTTTACGTATACGTCCCACTGTAGGGCACGGGCCTCCTCTACAATCGAGAGTACGATTGAGAGTGGTTAGGCCATATAGTCCCCCACGCTGGCCTAGGGCGGGTTAGCGGACTTACATACCATAGAAATTTTATAAATCGCTATGGTATGCAGGTTTCCTCACGATGTTTTCCTTCATCGTTTTAGTGCGTGGTGATTGCCTATCAATACACACATGACTCCGAAAAGTCAGAGGTGTGCCCTGGGATTCGAACCCGCGACCACCGTGAACATGTTGGCAGTCGCGTCTAGTCTGTTTACCAACAGGCTACCACGCACTTTGATATACACATTAAACAATTTTTGCGTTTTCGCAATATAGCTAATCAGCCAGACATAATAGTAGAGGGGGGAAAAATATTGAAACTGCAACATTACCAATTGGCGACAACTAGGAGCAACATAATATGCCATCCGATTTACGGAATAACTTAAACAAACTCCTTAATTTAAGCAATATACATACATATACTTACCTTGTTCGAATAGTATACAAAATAACATTCTTTAAACCTAAAGAGCAAAATTACTTAAAGAAAGTGGTTTAATAACTAATTAAATGTGTGTTCGCGACAATTATCGCGAGTCATTCACTTAATGTTATTGTCACCATATTAACAAGCTTACGTCGCAAATTATTTTCAAGTTCATTTTTCTATATCCCGTGCCTCCCATTGAATAGATAACATCGCCGTCAAAATGTTTTGTACAAACAAGTTTTATCTACGATCGACTTCGTTGTTAATAAAGGAAATCGCCAATTGCACGAAACAATGCACTCTTTTATGTCGGGGCCAATGTTTCTCGTTCACGCTTAGCTATCTTACTATATGAGAGAGAGGGATGGAGAATGTTGGTTGTATTTAATCAATGTTTGTTGTAGTTTTTCTGTAACAAGAATCATTGAATTGTTTATTGGCCATACATTTTTATAAGTTGAAAGCACATGTTAATGACAGGTCGACGACAGCTTTTTAACTTCGCTCCATAAGAGTAGGCTTAAGGTTTGCAAAACTAGGCTACATATTATATATGCAACAAGCCTAGACTTACGGAATAAGCAGATATGTGTTTGAATTTAAATTAAATATGCCAAGAATTCCAAAATTAGGCGTCGTGAATTTTTTGTCAATGTACAAGCCATTTTGGCAACTACCTGCGCTTATTTCAAAATTACAAAGCATAGGAGGAAGGTCTGACCTTTATTTGCATTGCAGATCGGCGACATCCCTTTTATGTATAGATCTTTTAGTCCACGACATCGGTTTAAACTCGATATAGTAAATAAATAAATACACCCAACAGTTAAATACATAGTCCTGACCCTTTAAGATCGCGTGTCGTGGGTATCAAAAACTACGAGAGACTTATCAGTCTCACAAACACCAAGACCACAAACAAATACCTGAGGATCACACAAACATTTCTCTCGCTGCGGGCATCGAACCCGCGGCCTCTCGTTTCACAGCCGGCGTATAACCTACTGCGCTTAACTGCGGAGAAAACTTCAAAAACTTTAGAATTTTTTGTTAGGAACTCTATAGCATGTTTAAGTGATGATATTTTTCTTCGTCCAAATAGGTAATACATAATTAGAACATAGATTAATCAAAGGTACGCAATGATGTGCTTGACCAACATCAACACACAAAGAAGAAACAGCTAGAAGTTCCCTTAGTAAAAGTTTTGGAACAAATACAATAGCAATCACAAATATCAATTGAACTAGATAATTACATTTTATACGATTTCGTGTAATTTATGAAGGATTGCATTTTTTACGAACAACTGAAAGAAAAACTGAACAGTCAATTTTATGTGTGTAATTTTAGTTGTGAAAAATGGTTATAATATAGGCTTAGAATATAGGTCATTTTATTTGTTTACAAATTCTGTGGGTGCAAATAGCAATAGCAAAAATATGGAGCATGCTAAGGCTTTAAAAATAACAAGGTTATTATATTATTTTGAAATAGCAATAATTCCCATTACTGCTTAACAATATAACACAGTTGCATCTTAAACCACCTTATCATTATAGAAACATATATTTTTTTTATTTATTCATTCTTTACTGCACACAAACAATGACAAAGTATACAATATTTTACATATAAAATTAAAGAGTACAGTTGGCGGTCTTATCGCCCTAGGCGATTTCTTACAGACAACCTTTGGATGGACATAAGAAAAGGATAAGAAGAGAGGGCAGCATAGAATTTAAAGAAAACTAAAAACATGCTCTTATAAGGAATAGGTAAACAAATTATTTATAGTGAATATATACATGATATTTAATACATAATTATATAATACATACTTAGATATTCATCAGATAAGACACAATGGGCCTTAGTATGAAGTTTTAAATAATCTAATCGCGGTCTCGTCGATTTAATGGATAATTATTGGCTTATTTCATGCGTTCCCGCGACGTTTTGCTTTTACATATATTGTGATGCTGTGATCTGTATTATTTATAACGTTTTTTATGTCGCCAATTGAATGCATTCGGATTGAAACTCATGTATTTTTAATGTGTAGAAATGGATACCTGTTATTACTCTGTTGATTTAAAATTATCTTAGTTGAAGTCGACCGGGAGACTTATTACAAAATTAAATCTTTGTTGATCAGGCCCAGAGTAACTGCTGGACATATTGAGACTTTACATCTTATGTCTCAGGATGGCGAGCGCAGTGGAATTCCAAGCATTGCTTTGTTATTCAAGGTGTTAGTTGGTTTTGCTACTGTTTATGAGCGGTCGTATCGCTTACCATAAGGCGAACGGAATGCTCTTCTCGCTACTCATTGCAATAAAGAAAATAAACAATGGTTAAAATTCGTTGATTAAATGCAAAATAATCAGTAAAAAATATTTCCTAAAACATTTAGAACTATCAAATCTAGAGACTCAATATTTACATACGGTCTTATTAATAAACTTGGATAAGTGAGGGATTCAGTTTAATCCAAGGATTTGGCATTGACTAAACTATTTTGAATAGGAATTCACGGCTTCATTAGTAAAATGGGTGTACTCCGTCCTAAAATGGTAATCCTGATGAAAATAATCAGTGTCATTTTAAAGCCTTGAGCGTTAATCCCGCGCTAATACAAGTTTATTAATACTACTCTCTCTAGTCTCTAGATTTGATGGTTCTAAAAGCTTTAGGAATTATTTTTTAGTGATTTCTTTTTGTATGTAATATACGAATTCTAAACAATTTAGAAGCATCATAAAATCACACAGAAACAGCAGGAAACAAACCGAAAATACAAAACAAAATCAGATGCAATTCTGACACGAAGGTCGCGTAATGAATAGCTAAATCAGAAATCGCGATTCAATGGCGAAGTAAATTGCTAGGCGTAATGTGTGCCGCCTACTGCGTCCCACGGCATGACGCATCCACTGAGGAACTTGAAAAATACGAGAAAGTCAACCTTAGGGCTTTGAGGACATTTTTCTTACATGAGTTGCATGGTAACCTGCTTGGTAATGAGAATAAATTCGTCATTTTAATTTAAATACACCAGTATAGCTGTTTTTTTTATGTTAGATTTCAAGGTAATAACGGTTATTTTAAGTATGAGTGAGAAAATTATGAAAAGGAGCCAGATATAGGTATGTAATGTTAATTCATCTGCATTCTACGTGATGGTAAAATCTTCAAAAATAATAAATAATCGGGACATATCTATCCGATTAACAGGCGCAATGTTGATTATGAGATTTCTGCAAGTCGTACTGACCTATTACGCCAGAATTACATATATGAGACAGACACAACCCATCGGACGAAACTCATTGGTGCTATTTATAAACATTGCAAACAGACTCCACCACTTAAAATATAGACCGATCTATAAAAAACTGTATTTCCTTTAAATTGACGTTTTTATACTTAATTACTTTTAGGTCTTTAAGCGATGTCTAACCCCCCACTTGAAAGAACCCCTAGCACCCAAATAACAAAAAGACAGAGTCATCCCTTAAAAAACATCCCCTAAAACGTGATGGAGAGGAGATAGCGCAAGTGTCTCTTGACGACTGCCCCTCTGAAACACGCGAATTATCAGTTGAGCACGCGCGAAACCATACTTCAATACTTCCGATGGCTTTTGGCGAAATTACTTTTTAAGTGGTGATTATATTATTAAAGACTCTTTTGGTTGTTGGAGCACTAACAGGAGGATGGAACCCTTTGATGTTCGAGCAAAAAGGTTAAAGCAATGGAAGGTAAAGGGTTGTTGATTTTGCGATGCTATTGAACTAATTAAAAGCTGTATATGGTTCAAAATTTCCATAATTATAGGCATAAATGTAAAGATATTTAGAAAGAAAGAAGAAGAAAGAATCAAAATTTATTAGTCACAACAATACAACTCAGATACTCACAACATACTATAACACAAAAATATGTGTAATCAGAATATAAGGAAGGAGATTGTGTGTTCCATCTCTGTGACACTTAGGTGACCACTTAGGTGACAGCTTAATGTTATATCTGTGAAGATTAAATTAAAATCAAACTAAAACAAAAAATACTAAATTAGAAAAGTCTATATAGATCAAGGTATACTACCTGCAAACTCATCAGACAAGTTCATTTTTAAAAATATATTCACAAATCACACTATAAAAATGGTTCTTTTGCAATTCAGTAAAACTGTAAATAACATTCCTTCCAACAGTATTGCAGAAGAGGACAAGAAACTCCCTCAGCAACAAACAGTAATAAAAGACTTCGGAACAGACTTCCCAGAGGAAACACAACCTGCCGGGCGCCGGCCAACAATTCAATAAAATCATAAGGATAGCCGTCCACTAGGGACGTCGTTTCACCTCGTTCAATTGCAAAAAACATATTTTTATCGATTTGGGACACTCTTGGCAGAATATATTTCAGGGACACATCTTCACTCTATCAGATATCTTTCCTAATATCTGTATACAAAGTACTTAATCTATCTATAGAGAATCAGTACTATGTTTATAGAGATTATGTACTATACAGGGTATATCAAGACTGCTACCGAAAACGAAGCCGGGTGGTAGTTTAAGCGACTTCAGACACAATGCAACAGAAAAAGTTGCAAAAAAAAGCGACAATTTTTTTTTGTTATTTTTTTTCCTATGGCCATATTTGGGTGGTAAATACATTTTTTCCTAAAATAATAGTGTATGCCCTTTTATTTATAAATACTCTAAGGTATAAAAGAGTTTAAATTATTATTTTAGCAAAAACTATGGATTTACCACCCAAAAACGACGATATTTAAAAAATCATAAAAAATAATTGTCGCGTTTCTATGCGAAATTTTTAATTGAATTGTGTTTGTAGCCACTAAAACTACCACCCGGCTTCGTTTTCGGTAGCAGTCTTGATATACCCGGTATGTATCGACTTGTCATAAGAGCTATTTAATTGCCTACATCACTAATAAACGAATTTAATTTCATCACGACTGCGGTTGAAGGATGATTTAGCCATACATAGTTGGTTGATATCGCATCTTGCCTCATACTAATAACATCAGGTGAATAAAAACCATTTGTAAAACCATGACAAACAAAATACCTGTGCTCAAATGATTCCAAATGCAATCACCATTGTGGTAATACATGAATCATGATATTCACCAACCTCTCAGTAGCTTTGTAGTTCTTGATTCTGAGAAAAACAAGACCAGCCAGCCATAGATTTTACCTAAAGTACACAGCTACTTATGCCTATCAAGAAACAGGCTACCTATTGGCTACTTAGAAAATATCGTAGAAGTTTGCCTATACCTAAATGACTTGAGGCATCTACATTATATAAACAAATTGTAGCGAACTCCTTTCGACCCATTCGCGTTTAAATATAGCCTTTGTTGCACCGTCCAACCCGTCCGCAGTAGACACACAGCACATTGCAAAAACATAAAAAATGTTCTCACAAAGCGGCCGGCAATCGGGCGGCATTGTTCCGATCTCATCTCTTGTCTATCATAACGATAATTGCCACATAAATCACTTGCATTAAAGCCAAGGCTGACTTACAGTCGGAGACTTTACTGTGCGTAAGTAAATGGACAATTTGCATACACGTGAGGGCAGAGGGAATAATTGATTTATTGGGACATAGGTTATTGTAATTGTGTAATGCTGTGTGCAGTTTCAAATGTTTATTGATGTATTAATTATTAGTGGTGCTGATTCAGGGGGGTTATCCTATAATTCGACATGAAGTTCGAATTTTCAGACGTTGAACGTCAACGTATGAAAGTTTTCCACTTCTTAAAATCTACATTGTTCTCTATTCAACTTTTCACTCACTTCGAATTAAGTCTAAGATTACGACGTATGAATACATTACATACATATAGGATTCGATCATTTTGAAGTTCTTTAAGACATATTCGTACAATTTTTCGTGCAATGTTCGAACATTCGTCTACGTGTCGGAGTACAGAGTAACCCCCCACCAGTTCTGTGGCAAAAAATTGGTAAAAACGAAGAGGAAAATAATATCTTCATACGTATTAAAACCAGTTGAAGGTATATTTATATACACTATTTTATTGTTACGAATTGTAAATCTTTATATCTACTTGCAATTAGTGCAAATAACAAAAATCACAACTTTCAGTTTCGACAGTTGACGTAGGGAGGGTCGATCGTAGGTGGGGTGTTGAGTCTAATTGACTCAGATAGAGTCAATTAGACTCAACACCCCACTAAAATTATGGTAATTATTTCAAATAAATTTTCGATAAGGGCTATATAAATGAAAGTCAATTATTGTGGATTATAAACCTCACAAATATTTACGTTGGTGTTGGGATCGCACCCACAGTACTATTGTATTATACAACCTTGTGGTACCGAGATTTTGTCATTTAGCAATTGCATTATGACCATTGCACGTCGCGTAATAAACGTGTAGCTACACATTATAATAAAATATTACATTACGTGAATTAAAGCAACAAATAAACGAACTAGTTTTTGTAATAATATTCTCTAAGGTTACTTGTTCATGGCCATAAACTTATAATTGTTTTTATTAATATAAAACGACGATATAATGTTCATAAACACAAAGAAACTGTAATTCTAAAGTGCTTTATCATTTCATTAAATAAATTTAAATCAGGTCTTAGTGGAAGGACATGTTAAAATGAATGAATCATAGAATTTAAAAATATGTTTTAAAAATTAAAACTATGCATAAATTACATGGTCAAGTCTTAAATTAATTAAGATAGTTATACCTTCACTTAATTCTTACATCTGTCTTTATAAATATACATATTTAAAGTCATACTTCCGAGTAACATTAAAAACTCGTTTTTACCAATTATTTGATTAACATTATTCTGACATTGGGCCTACTCACAGATTCATTAGGTTTATATTTTCAATTTCTATTCAATTTGTTTTAAAGGTTTCAGCTCATCAAGGCAATCGCATGTGGCTTCTGATGGAATAATGGAAAAGCACAACCTTCGTTCAACTGTTATTAGATTATTGATAGGAAACATCTAGGTTTGTTTACTGAATGTAGGTCAAAGAAGATCTTCGAACAAAGTGCTATTAATACTTCAATCGCTTGAAGTGGTTAGTCCTAGAAACTTATCAAGGATGAAACCGTTTTTTTTCTCCTGATTTCAAATGATATATGAAAAAGAAAACATCGTGAGGAAACATGCATACCATAGCGATTTTAAGAATTTCTATGGTATGTAAAGTCCGCCAAGCCACTCTAGGCCAGCTTGGTGGACTATATGGCCTAACCACTCTCAATCGTACTCTAGATAGTAGAGGAGGCCCGTGCTCTGCAGTGGGACGTATATGGGCTGTTACAGTTACCGTATATCAAAGTACCCATTGATGCTTGAACAGATCGACTCGTTTGCACTTTGCAGATTTTATGAAGGTTTGGATCCCCAGAAAATCTTACTGTAACGTAGAGACTCGGTGCCTGTGTTTTTTTAAAACATAATATAGGAGGCAAACAAGCATATGGTTCACCTGATGGTAAGTAATCACCGCCCATGAACATCTGCAACACCATAGGGCATGGAGACTCACTGGTGGTAGGTCTCTCATATGTGAGAGGCTGCCTGGGTGGGTACCACCGCAATGTCTATTTCTCCCGTCAAACAGCAGTTTAAAGGCACTGTTGTGTTTCGGATTGAAGGACATTGTAGCCAGAGTAACTACTGGACATATTGAAACTTAACATCTTATGTCTCAGGATGGCGAGCGCAGTGGAATGCCAAGCATTGCTTTGTAATTCAAGGTGTTGTGTGGTTTTGTGTGGTAAGCGAGCATCGAGTTGAGTAGCGCGACGGCGCGGGCGGTAAGCGCGGCGGCGGCGCGACGCGTGCGCACCCCGCGCGGTATCGCGAACACTCTTCTACGTCTACGCGGACCCTCACCTCCAGTTAGAAATCGAGCCGGAACGCAAGTCAGACCCACTTGCTCCAATGCAGTCGGATTGTCCACCTTGTTGATTAGAAGATGGTAGTAGTGAACTAAAAGTATTTGCTTGCGTCTATACTCCAGAGTGTTTAGCCCCACCATTCCAGTTATAAACAAAAATGGGTATACTCGTAAATATGGATAATACCCATACATTCTCTTGTATATGTATCTACAAAATTTCTTTTGAACACGTTCAACTGTAAGTGTATATGTACTTTGGTAAGGATCACAGACTACAGAATTATATTCAAGTCTGCTTCGCACATAAGCTTTGTAAAGTGTTAAAACAACTCTACAGCCTTTAAACATAGAACACACTCTTAATACAAACCCGAGAATTTTACTGGCGTTGTACACTGTACCGAGAGTACAGCTATTGGTCTGTACATAGAAACGTGCTTACTCGCTCTACCTTTAGGTACTAGTGTGACTCTGGATATTTTCCATATCATTGGATATCTTGATGACTTTAGAGAGAGGTTGTACAGGTACAATAGCGGCTCTTCAAGTCGGTACTTGAAGAGCCGCTATTGTACCTGTACAACCTTTGTCTAAAGTAAAGGATTGCATATCGGTATATGCAATCCTTTACTATGAATGGTGGAATCTCAACCGGGCCTGAAGAAGAATGTGGTTTAAGACGGCGGACTGCACGGAGAAAGTCTGCGGAGGAGACGTTATCAATAACAACCTGAGCGGAATTGTTAGTGGTTGTTCGTTGTGCCGCTTCATGGTCTAGTTTAGGTCCATCATCATGAAAAACTGAACTAAAATAATCGGCAAATGCATTAGCTGCATCTTGCCCCGTTACTATCTGGAATTGGCTTTATCTGGTCGTATTTATCTGGAAAAACCACCGGTGGCAATTCGTTCCACAAATTTGCAGTAGGCGGAAAAAAGTTGCATGTATTAAGCGACTAAATTACAATTTATCCTTTACTATATAAAACATCTTGTTTGTCAGCTTTAATTTTAGTCTAAAACAAAGCAATCAATACTGCTGCCCGACGTTTTCGCTCTATGAAATATACAATGATGAGCACACATGGTCGTTGAAATCATTCATGCATAAAATAGATCAAATTAAGAATGATTATGATTTAATATCATACACAGGTCATAATTTACGATATTAGCTAGGTCCAAGATATTGTGGGGCGGTAGCAGTCACTCGGTTTCCACTCGCCAACGAAAAAGTAAAGGTCCATAAAGCAAAGTAGTAGTCTACAGTATAATCGATGTTGAAACGTATTGACGTTCGTACACATGAATTCTATACTGTCCTCTCTTCTTATCCGTTTTTTATATCCATCCAAAGGTTGTCTGTAAAAAATCACCTAGAGCGATAAGACCGCCAACAGTAGGTACCTACTCTTTAATTTTATTTGTTAAATATTATATGTTATTTTGTTCTTTTTTGTGTGCAGTAAAGAATAAAATAATAAAATAAATATATGAATGTTAAAATACTTTCTTGCCTTCTGTGCACCATGGTGCTATCCGGATACGAACAATAACAGAAATAACAGCAACAGCACATAAATAAAACACAATCAATACCTAAATAGAAAACGGAATTCCCAAACCAATATGAAACGCAAGGACGTACATAATGACATTCATCCAAAAAGGGGTACGATTTTGTACAGCCATTAAAATATTTTGGCTCTCCACTACGCGCCGTGGCTGATGTTTATTACTATGTCTAATTCCAAATCGGTACATATGTCGACACCTACATAGAGCCTTTGTGTCTTCAATTTGATATGTAGAAATATTTAGGTATATTGTGTGTAAAGTATAAGAGCTTGTAGCGACCCGGAAACGAATATGCCTAACTGATGTTTTTAAAGCATTGAATGGCTAGACGAACATGCCAATCGCCTGATGGCAAGCGATACTACCGCTCATGGACGGTACACCATGAATTATAAAGCAATGCTTGGCATTCCTGAGACATAAGATGGTAAGTCTCAATTAGTCCAATAGTTGCTCTGTGTCTGATCAACTAAGATTTGATTTCGTAAAAAGTCTCTCGGTCGACTTCAGCTAAGATAATATTATATCAACGGCGTAATAACAGGTATACATTTCTATACATTAAAATACTTGAGTTTAAATCCGAATGCATCCAATTGACAACATAAAAAACATTATGAATCATACAGATCATAGCAACACAATATATGTATGTAGAAAGAAGAAAGAAAGAAATAATATTGTGTTTTTGTTGTCAGTGCAGTTAGTTATTCACGTCTTCTGCAAAATTATAATACATTCTGAAGGACCAAAGACGTGATACAATATATTGGTAGCAGCAAAAATCAGAGCTATATTAAAACATGTTTGATTCGATTGCTTTAATATATTTAGAGTATATTATTATAATGATAACTGCCGTACCTATTTTACTGACATTTAAAATAAGAAGATTTGCAGAAATATGATGAAAATAAAATGATTAAAAACACTGCATTGAATCTATAAAATATTATCCATTATATTATAGATTCAATCCCTTTTTTCCTCAAACCCACGGTTCATAAGAATGTTTTCGGCAGAGAAGAACGGAGAAGAACGCCAACTATCAATTTAAGAATATACAAACACTAAATTGATACTAATGACGTAACAAAAAACCGAAGACCCCCAAAATGGTAAAAATCATATCAATTGTTGTCTGCCGCAACACATCAAGTAAAATTAGCATTCGTCTCAAAACGTTCTCACAAAACTGACGTTTTCGCAATAATGGGAATATTGAACAGTAATTATTTCTTCCTGCGATTATCCGCGAATCTATCTGACCAGTTATATGCCCGTCCCTTTCACTCCCACGCGTAATGGGTACATTGAAAAGAGACAGTAGAATAAAAATGTATCGGGCTTCAATGTCTTGTGTCCGAACACATAAGTTAAACAAGAGTTTAAACTTAAATTACTATTAACATACAACACTTTGTCGTGAGAAAATCCGCTAGGTGTAATGTTTAATTTATGTGTGATCTGTTCAATTCATTCTTATCTTTTCTGCGAATGGAAAATGTTAATTTATTAATTGTAAACATTTTGGTAGGTTCATTTTAACATTCTGTTATTCTTCTTAAGCCGTATTTGTTATTCAACACCTAAATAGGGCAGATGCAAAAGGATTTCTGCAAAATGTGAAGATTTTAATCTAACGCACAGTTTTGATATGTTTGGGTAATCCGTCTCATAACATTTTATATCCAGCAGAGGTTCCTCCACTTGTTAAATATCATGAATATTTAATCATCAAAATAAGAATTGAGAACCAAGAAAAATATATTTCTAGTAAAGCGGTTTCTCAATAGTTCACGAGAAATTAAATATAACGAAAGAGCAAGTCTAGCACATTTTTGGATGAATAAATAACAAAAATGGCCGCCCGATTTGTATGAATGCAATGAATGAAAACCTCCGAGGTGTAAGTGGTTAGACGCCGCCAATGAAATGAGAGTCTGCGGGTTCGATCCCCGCACCGAGAGAAATGTTTGTGCGGCCCACAAATATGTATTTCGGGTCTGGGTGTTTCTAAGAATGAAAAGTCTCTCGTAGTTCCTGATACCCAGATTTTAGTAAGGTGTCAGGCCTATATATGTCACTGTTGGGTGTATTTATCTATTTTAAGACCACCGTTGATGTTCTATTCTACTTATTAAACCAGAAATATAACTAAAACCAACCGTCAACCCGATCACTGTTCTAATTTATTACTGACGTCATTAAAGCCATGCTATATATGAAGGTATTCATATGCGCCACGCGTCTCCCCAATTACCATACGCAACAATCAGCAGAGATCGGCGCTGGCGACTATATTTTAGGCTAAATACATGGGAATCACTATTTTTCACTTCACATCACGTACGATAGAGGTTGAGGAACGCGGAATTACAACACGCTTCTCGGAAATAATGGAATAATTTCCAAAAAATTAAGTATGCAGCGTGCCTTATTGTGTACGGTTACACTGGTTTTTGACTGCAAATGTTCAGATGACTTATGCAGACTGTTTTGGATGAAAATACGCATAAGTTGTATTCTTCGATTAAATATACACCGGATTATAAGTAAAGTCTTAAAAATGGCAAGAGAAATAAGAGCACAAATAAGCGTGTGCTCTTATTTGATTTTAGTATGGTCCAAACCATAATAAATCTTAATTTAAAGGAATAAGGTTTGTTGTTACCTAAAGCTGATTATAATTTAAGACTTTTTGCTACATCTCGTAGTTCGAAATTCAAGTGTATAAGTATAAAGCAACCTCGGCTACTTTTGGCGTGTGATTTTGTTCCGGAGCCTGTATCTAGTATATCGAAGCTTGTAATGATAAGTCCTTTTGATTCTGTTGTTATTATACATACAGGCCTAAGACAACATATGATTTTGGTGTTGCTGTTAAATTTCATGTGCAATTTCTCCTTCAAAGCTAAACGGCGCGGCGTTTTGAAGAGATCGGTTTTTTAAGATTTATAAAACCTTGTGAAAGACTGACTTTGAAATTTGAATACAGAATATTTTGTTTCCTATAAAATGGAGATAGAATGAATAAATTTAATATTCATAGAATCATTTATACCAGTGAAATAAATATTAAATAACATTATATATTTTGAGATTGGTACGTTAATATCCTTATCTATTTGCTAAATCTAGCAAAATAATTAATTCATTCATTCACTTAATCAATAAAGATTTGAAGATAAAAATAGGCCTTAACCAAGTTATTCCACAACATATTATAACCAGAAGCATCCAGCGACTTCCTGCAAACTATGAAATGTCGTTTTTCCAATTCAAAAAATAACACACAAACAATGCAAAAACAATGAACAAAATACAATATTAATTTAAAAATCCCGAAGCCATTAAGCTGATAGCTTTGCGAATGCGAGGAAATAACCGAGCGCCACTGTTTCCGCCGGGCATCGAACCAACAGCCCCGCGTTCGACCGCTATGTTACGGAAATTGCCGTGGGATGCAGTTGTACATTAAAACATTTCCTTTTGTAGATATTGTATGTATTGTCAATCAACAGTTACGTCAAGACAAATGCTGAATTAGGCATTAACAAATATTATTAGATTTATTTGAAGCAATCTTTAGGAAAATCTTCATGTTCATTCGACTTCAATTCATTTCTACAAGAACTCCGAGCTTGGGTCTCGATTATGTTAATATTTATTGAAAATATATATTTTTCCCTACATAAAAAGTAGGTTTCATCGAGGGATAACAATCCTTTCACCGATACAAAGTTTCATAGTATAATGGGCACTCTCCTTTGGTGAACTCTTTGAAGCCACCTTCTGCGATATCTAGAAAATTAGCGCGGCAATTTGAAGGTTTAACTTCATCCTAACAGCATGTGGTCTTCATCAAGTCATCTGTCTCCACAGCGGGTGGAGGGTCTAATAAAATACAATTACGTTTCATATACAAACATCAATTTCGAAGTCTAGTCTCCGACAATACAGTATTTTATGTAAGTATAAAAATTGCATTAGTATACTTGAAATTATTATTTTAGAATGAAGTATCTAAAATTACTTGATCAAAATATTTTAATAAAAACATCACTTTTCAAATGAAATTTTAATATTAGTTTTTTTCTACCTGAGGATCAAATGAAGAACCTAACAAACCAGATTCCTACCATTTGATCAATGAGGTATAATCGAAATTCTTTAAATGATACGCCGCAAATATTTCATTCAATTCCCGGCGCGATCTCATTCAAATCTGTATTGCTCTCATCCTTTACTAAATTTCTCAATGGTCATTGTACAGGCCCTAAATAATTTACCCTTATCTGTTTTATAAAAGACCTTTTTCAATATTTCTGAGCATTTCAAGTGGCAAATCTAATGCATTTTAAACGAATATATTTCAGAACTGTTTTAAATGTATTATATAAACTTTATTACAGATTAAGGATGCTATAAATATAACTATAAATACCATGTCAAAATAATAGTCCAAAAAGCTAAAATACACGCGTTAGTAAAAGACCCAACTAAAACAGGTTTTTTTTTATTATAAATGAGATTAATAAAAAAAACAGAGTGAAGTACTTTGATTTCATAGTGAAACATCTAGGGTGCTTGTGCAGCGCGAAGATCTGATGACTGATGGGGTCGGAAAGTGCTCGAATGGAGGCCACGTAGCGGAAAGCACAGCGTAGGACGTCCACCCACAAGATGGTCCGACGACCTGGTAAAGGTCGCGGGACGTCGCTGGATGCAGGCTGCCTCCAACAGGTCTCTGTGGAAATCATTGGGGGAAGCCTATGTTCAGCAGTGGACTTCCTTTGGCTGATGGATGGATAGGGTGCTTGAGCATAAATAATTGTAGTAAACACCCAATGCTTTGAATAATAAAGAATACTTGACAAGTATACAAAACTTCAAGTCAATTCGACGGTTTGAAGTAATTTAAAATCGACTACAAAGATTCCATTACATGCATACATATTATGTACATGCAGACGAAGCTATTAAAAGCGTGATAAAATTTTAAAAAAAATGCGGTTACTTTAGTTAACAACTTCATATAAAAACAACGAGATGGATGTAAGAAGAGGAGAATAAAAGAAGAGTTAAAGTACAAAAAAAAATATCTCGCCCATATACCCTCATAACCCTATGTTGCATTGTACCGCAAGGACTACCCTTTTTATTCGTATAGAACTGGCCAATGAGCAACCAGGTCACCTGATGGTAAGTAATCATTGTCACCTATGAACATGAACGTTTGGATTATAGACGTGTTGCTAACCCATCAAATTGGGAGGGGAACGGCCAGGAAAAGGTATGGGAAAAGGAAAGGGGGCTTAGGCATCTGGCAAGCTCACTCTCCGACGGAAACGCGCCAGCTATGGTGTCGCTTTACGTCTTCACGAGCCAGCCCATTTATGCAGTCGTAAGTGACAACAGCGTGGCTCCACCATGTAAAAATATTGGCCTTTCGTCTCCAATTGATTGGAGTTAGGCTGGAGTCCACCACACTGATGTAATAGTTGAAGACCTTCATAGCATAGAAATTCTATTAAACCACTCTGGCACGATGTTTTCCTTCAATAATAAAATGCGTGTAAATCAACATAAAGTCAGAAAACACGTCTCCGAAGAAAAAGTTATGCCCTGGCATTCGAACCCACGACCACACTTTCATCTGATAGCGTCAAGTTCGTTACTAGACCACGAAACACTTATCCTTACTATGTTATAAATATTTAATTAAAACCGACTAGACCAACCGGCCATCTTGAACTCTCAAACGCGCATTAATAGTAGAAAAAGGATGATTAAAACTTCTTTAAACAGTTATAACCAGTGATAATCTCAAAACGGTCAGTTAACTAAAGGTTCAAACCTCTATGAACCGTAGTTTCTTGAAACAAGTAATTAATTCCATAGATTAACATCAATGAGAAAACTTGCACGCTGGTATATAATTCTGATGTTTTGATAATGTTTGTGAGACGTTTCAACTGGCTACTAAAATGATCTATTTGATGCCGTCTATTATTCATTATAAAAGTTTATTATATTAAACATCTCATTTGCCTCATTTGGTAATTCAAAACACGTTTTTTATGATGTGGTCTAATGCCCGGAGCATTCTCTACCAGTCTACCTTGAAGTGATGAGCTGTAGACGTTTGTTTGGCTAATTATAACATACGTAAGCTCCCACATTCTTCTCAGAGGGGTAGGCAGTGGTACCAGGACACTTGAGAGTCGGATCCTACGATGTGATATCCGCGAGCCTATCGCCATATCAGGCAGAAACTGATTCCGTAATCCGTACGGATACTGAATAGAAAAATCCAATTACTCAGTCCGTGATTCGAACCCGAGATCTCAGCTTCACAATCGTAGTACTAATGCGCCATTGGGACAGTCAAAAAGCAAATTATAGCAGTAGGTACTATAAATGAAGTCAATATGTAAATTGCTGGAAACACAGATATCCGTCCGGATAGACAACCGAACATAATAATTACAACTCCGTCATAGCAACCCATTGAGGTTGAAATAAAACTATTATTTACGGATTTTATCGCGGATTTGACTTAATTAATTAAATATTATTTACGGATTTTATCGCGGGCTGCAGACTGTTCGCTCCGTGACCTAGGGGTGGACGATATACATCGATGTTTTAAAAACACTCGATGTATTGTATCGATGCATCGTATTGAACCGATGTATTGTTAATACTTCAACATCGAATACATATCGATGTTTTTCATTCGATACATCGAATACGAAAAGTTTTTTGGGCGTCACAGCACATTTCGGAATAGACATTGAACTGCATTCAGTCACTTTAGGTGTGTATGAATTGGATGAAAGACATACATCAGATTATCTTTCTGAAATTTTCTTAAAGGTATGCCAAGACTGGAAAATAGATCTAGAAAATGTAACAGCTGTTGTTACTGATAACGCAGCCAATATAGTTAAGGCGATCGAATTAGCGTTCGGTAAAAGGAAACACATCCCATGTTTTGCCCATACTCTGAATTTGGTGGCTGAAGGCACAATGATATGTACTGAGTGGAGAAACATTGTTTCTGAAGTAAAATCAATCGTGACTTGGTTTAAGCAGAGTTGCATTGCGAGTGACGAATTACGTAAAGCTACTGCTGCGGCTATGGAGACTCCTGCTGGGGTAAAATTAATACAAAGCGTGGATACTCGTTGGAATAGTATATATTATATGATGCAAAGATTTCTAGAACTCCGTAGTCTACTAAATGATATTCTCTTCCGCCATCCTAGAGCATCTGCAATGGTCAGCGCATCGGAAATAGCTACTGTAACGTCTGTCATCGTGGTATTGCGGCCCTTGGAAGCGGCTACTAAAGAAATTTCGGGTGATAAATACTGCACAAGCAGTAAAATTATTCCCTTAGTTCGTTGCATGCTCTCTAAAATAACTTCAGCTGTTATAGAAGATCCCGTAGCGAAAGAGGTGCAGAAACTTGCTATTACCAAATTAAATAAAAGAATGGGTTCAATAGAACATGTGACTGCTCTGGCTGTTGCATGTATATTAGATCCACGATTTAAAAAAATGCATTTCAATAATGCAATAGCTTGTTCGAATGCTGTTGCTAAAATTAAGGGTTTGATGATGAAGAAAAATTTGCAAACTAATGAAGAAACTGAGTCCGATTCTGACAAGTCCGATAAAAATGAAGAAGCATTTTCATTGTGGACTGATCACCATAAGTTAGTGCATCATAACTGGAAAATTAACAAATCTGAAAATGTTTTGTCTGACGAACTTTCAGTTTATCTCAGAACTCCTGTTGGAAGACTGAACGAAAATCCATTAGAAATCTGGAGAGATTATAAAATACAATTCCCGAAGCTGTATAAAACAGCTTTTAAGTATTTAACAATAGTTGGCACGTCAGTCCCTTCTGAAAGACTATTTTCACAGGCAGGGCTGGTTATGACGAAACAAAGAAACCGGTTAAAGGGAAAGAGATTAAACAAACTGTTGTTATTACATAGCATTGAAAAAAAATATTGGAATTTATAAAGAGAAAAATGTGTTGACTCTGTGATTTAAAATTTTAATACATATGTTTTCTGATTTTCTTAATACATGTTTTTGTTTTAATTAATGCCTAACCTAAAACAATCGATGTTTAAGAAACATCGATGTATTTCTCAATACATCGAATTACCATCGATGTAACCAAACGATGCATTACATCGAAAAAAACATCGATGTATTTTTTTAATGTAGATCCCTACCGTGACCACGAAAGCTTCAAAGTGATGACGAACTGTTAGGAAGTTAAAACATGTAAAAATTAAACCAAATCCGCGATAATATCCGTAAATAATAGTTTTAAATCGATGTGTAACATTCAATGTGTCTCTTTGGCATTGCTACAGCAAAGCTACTACTAAATGTCGGTGTTCCATAATATAGTGGTACTATCCAGGTCTCGAACTATTTATGACAGTGAGAGACTCTCTCTGGAGTAGTTGATTAGTCATTGGCTCAAAAACAAGACATCAGGGCTTGGATCAAATATATTATATACTAAAACCATTAACCTATTGAAATGTCGTGTTTCGGGTTCCATCTGGGTATATCTGGATATGAGTCGATTGGAAAAAAATTGTTGAAACTCTATTTTATTACCTAATAGCGGCAACACCCGGCTCCGGGGTAACACTTTTTTGAAAATATTCCAAAGCCTATGTTCATCAGGAATGTAGGATTCTAATAGTAAACATTTTTCAAATCGGTCAAATAGTTTCAGAGCCTATTTCAATGTGAAGAATCATATCTTTCCTTTTTATAATATTAGTATAGAAGTATAGATTACTTCTCACAAATAGGCTTATAAAATACATAAGTATTCTTAATTAGATTTGGAGTGGCATCTAATTAAAGAGAAAATTATTAATATTCCTGCTTAGATACTCTTCGATGATGCCTCTTGAATGTTAAAAAACCCTTTTCCAAATATCACAAAGCAGGAAATATTTGCAAAACTCAATGCAGTAAGACATTCTTGTTTTGAAATAAATCACATTAGGAGATATAATAAATCTTTCAATAAATAATTAACACTGTATCGAAGATCATTATTTATTTATATTAGTATCCAATACTGTAAATTAATACAAATGCTTAGCTTAGGAAAACTTACGTAAGTCACAGAGTTGAGGAAACTTAACTAATTACAAAATATATAATCTTAGGTCTTAAAATAAGTACGTACATACTAAAACTACATCCTCAAGTCTCTACATATCTTGACCCATTTCTGTAACTCAGTAGATTACAATGATGTTCATACTAAACTTAAATGCATACATTAGACAAACATCAAAGGTATAACTATTTTATTAGTTCTGCCAGCCCCGCATTATGACGCAATCATTACACAAGGCCACAGCAATTTTCCATATTGTCTACATACAGAGACAGGCGTAAAACATCAATATGACCCAAAAAGAAATAAACACTATTTACTTTACTCCGTCCCGAACCGCTGACTCATTCGCCTTAACAATGTCAATACTAAGAACAAAGACTCGAAATGCACAGGAAATCATCACAATATTGAACGCATCTATGATTACTTATTCCCAAAATGTACACAAGTTTCACACACACAGGTAACTGGCACAATTAATATGTTCACTACATATAACTCCACTATAAAACAAAAATTTACCGCTACTTAACTTAAACAACTCTTAAAGAACAGAAAGAGGACTTAAAATCCTTCACCGTCGACTCCAAATACGAATTTCAAATTGTACTCTTGTGGCTGGCATCTCCTATGCACGAAACACACAACTTTCAACCTTATCGCTTTCATCGTAATGTTTATTATATCTTAAGCAGGCGTAGTAGTGTCTACTAGTAATGTTTTTGTAAAATAAACTGTAAAATCAAAGCATAGAGTGTGAATTTGCGTGTACCGCGTAGTAGGTTTTAATAATAACCCGTTTGTGGCCGCCGTGGGAACGAAGTCGGATATGCGAAGTATAATCGACTGTCGGAACAGAGAGGCTGCAATAGTCCAATTTTGCAGCCTTTTACTTAGATTATATTTGTGGCCAGTTCGAAAATAACTTGTTCGAGAGTTTTTATCCTTGTTTACGAAATGTTTTTAAGAAATGTACTTATTCGTTGTCTATGATTATCGAGTTTAAATGTTGTAAACTAGATAATTCCGTAATGACGTTCTTATTAGCTATAATAAATGTCACGATGGGAATTCAATGCTCGTCGGATTTCTGTGAGACAATCCTTTGTTTTTATTGCATTCGAGCAGCCTTTGGTAAGTTTAAGGTATATCAACACTAAGGTCACCGCTTTAATTTAATATCAATTAATATTTCCTTACGTCCATGTACAATGTCTATTGAAATAATTTAATCCTGAGAAAAAAAAAAGAAAGTAACTGAACGTTGCGTTTCACAATATCCATGACGAAGTAGTTGTGCATTTCGGGTCCTATCTATATAATTTATAATAATTTAAAATAATATTTCTGTAAGAAAAAACAACCAGTAATTTAAGAAACCACAAAGTAATGAAATCATCAGTAAAGTATCATAGACGATGTAGCTAATTTTTATATTCCTAATCGATTACGGAAGTTTTTTTTACTGACTGACGAAGGTCTAGGCTTTATGGAAACAAAAAATATTCAATTATACCTATCCATTATATGCGCCCACGGAATTGGCGTAATCGAAGAGTCTTTTTCGTTTCGTATTTCCGAACTTCAAGATATATTCTTATATTACAGTAGGTATTGTTGATATCAGTTACTTTGAACTGGTTTTATGAAATTACAATTTGATATAAAAATTCGGTCCCATAGTGTGAAAAAGTTACCACAACTTGTGTACAAAATTGGGAAGTGACAAGCTTTTTTTTGAAACGTAATTTTGTTTGCTTTTAAATGGTACAAAGATTACGAAATTGTATTGTATATAGATATTGTATTGCATAAAATATTGTTTGTTGTCCAAATAAAATAAAATACTAAATTTACATGAGGAAAAAGTTCTATTCGTGGAACTTATATTACCAAAGCAAGTAATGGGAAGATTTTTATTTAAACAGTTTCTGTAGAAAATTTGAAGGATATTTTTACATTATATTTGAATACATACGTTAGTGTATCTATATTTTTGGGCGATGAGAATAAAATAATCTTAAAGTAGGTTATGACCAAGAAGATTCATATAGATCTTTCTTACAAAATATATTTTGTATAATATATATATATTAAAAAAACAAAAACATTACCTTGTTTTTATAGTGCGTTCAATCTCATTACTAGTTCTGCTCTTTAACCTTTAAGATGTAATTTCTGTAATTATAATTGTTCAGTCTTATAAGATTGCATTAAGTAATTTTCAACTAAGAACCATTCCACTCTTTACCAACTTAAAAACCTAACAGAGCCGCCAAAGACGTGCTATTTCCAAATAATTAACAATTAGCCAGTACTAATGTTTGACATGCAGCGTACAAACAAAAAAACCTTCGTGTACAGACGTCTCTATTAAATCTCATATAGTAACGCCGTACGTATGTAAACAGGTGCTTAACTTTAAGTTTACTGACATCCGTGATTATACCAATGGAATTGTAACTTGTGAGAAGTACTCATGTTTGGCTTACATTGCTAAGTTGCCTTGACTAAAATTCCTAGATTAAATGCTGAATTAAGAGCCTTTTTTAAACTAAAAACCTATATATACTAATCAAAGCAAAGCAAGCATTTATATCTAAAATTATATTACCAAAAATAATCGCTTAAAAAATAAGCCTCGTATAAAACTTTCTAATTACACATTAACAATTTTACAAAGATACCCAAGGTTAACCTCTACAATAGCGCGCAATCTACACCATCCAATGACATGCTATCGGTGCAATGGAGTCAAGTGCGAGCGGTGTAGGCTGTATGCGAGTTGCGCAAGCCTAAGACGAGACGAGCTGAGTCACCGAGGCATCTTTAGGACAGTTACACACTTAGTGAAAATTAGACGGTAGGTGCGGGCTACATTGCAGTTATTTGTACGTTTTATACTAAATTACTGTTGCGAAATGGAAACTGTTTGTTTAGTTAGACAGGTGATGACAAGTGTACATGTTTGAGTTCCTTTCGTAACTGATTTCTTTTGTTCTGGAAGGAGAAAAAAACTTTAGGTATGTCAAGTGTAATGGCAGTTTTAAATGATAATTTTAAGGTAATGGCGGATATTTATGTAAATTAAATAAATAAAATTATGTTTTTAACGGGAAATGTTTGTAATAAAATATAATTTGATTTTTATTACTATAATGTGAATCTGTATCCTAATTATGTAACTTATTTTTAACTAACCAGTATTCAAATTTACATCACCGCTCCTTATTTAGACAGCCTCCATGGCACAGTTCGTTAGTCGCCGGATGTGAAGCGAAAGGGCGCGGGTTCGATCCTCGCACTGAAACAAATATTTGTGTGAACTACAGGCATTTGTTTCTGGGTGTTTGTGAGACCGAAAAGTCTCTCGTAGTTGCTGACACCCAAGACACAAGACTCGATCTTAATGTGGGGTCAGGACTATGCATGGGACTGTTGGGTGGATTTATTTATTTATAAATAAATAAATAAATTACACCCAACCAAAACACCAAATTTATTTTTTATCTGCGACTTTTATTTTTATGCTGTGTTAAAAATGATGGCGAATGAAAAGGATAAAAAAAATTGTAAGTAATACAAAATAATATTTCATCGTTGTTCTTATTACCATTTTTTTACGTTATGAATTTATCCTTAACTTACTTACTAAATAATGTATAAATAGGTTTTACCATGAAGGCAATTGTATCATAAGCCTAAAACAAAGCACTGGCAAGAATGAACCAAACGACCTCGGGAATAACTTATAAAAAAAACAAACACTGGCACTTTGAACTTTATATTTTTTACGGCAACCAGTTTAGCAAAATTGCGTCCGAGAGCTGGCAAATTTAAAGTAAGTTAATCTAATTGTTATTTGTCCGATCGTGTGATAGTTTGCTTAGACTGTTTATTTAGCATTAGCATACAAATTGCTATTTACTTTTCGTTAAAATATAAAATAAAAGTTTAGATAAATCTTGTAGGAATCTCTGAGAAACTGTTTTAGATATCCTTGAGCGAGTAAATATTTAGGAAAATATATTTTGTGACGGAAAATGTTAAGTAAAACATTAATTTTTTGGCGACCGTCTTCCTCTATTTCCTTTAATTATATCTATTATTAAAAATATAAACCTCCCGGCTTCAACGAAGTAAATGCAAAATGGAAAGAAGATTTTGAAACCAATCACTTTTACATACATACATAAACTCACGCCTTTTTACCAGAAGGGGTAGGCAGAGGTACCAGGACACCCACATTTCTCCTCTTATGTTGCGTCCTACGATGTGATGAGGGCGAGCCTATCGCCATGTCGAGCACAAATTCCTGAAAGCTATCAATTTTAGATGCGTAAATCCCTTAGAACGTTGGCGTGAAGGTTGAAGCATCATTCGTGATTATTGCTAATGATAGTAATCGATACACGGTAAACAACATTATGGTTACCTTGAAAACAAATTGATTAAATAATAGTTTCTTAGATTTACGCGAATGTTACACATTGAAATAAAACTGAATGAAGCTTGCACAAGCATGGGATCCAAATTCCAATACTACATTTATTTAAATCGGAACCCAAAAGACCAACTGCCAGACCTCAAGACACTGTGAGCTCCTTCTGCGTAGATCGGATCGCAAACACAGACTAGATATTTAAAATTAATTTTTAAATTAATAATTGTAAAATAAGGGTAGTTGAATTGTAACAGTCACAGAGCGGACGTCTAATACCTCAGTCCGCCCCGTGACCACGAAAGCTGTAAAGTAATCGAAACGTCGGGAAGTCAAAAATGTAAAAAATTAAACTAAATTCGCGATAAAATCCGTAAATAATAGTTTTATTTCAAATTGATTAAATCATTAGCTTCATTAGATAATGATGTACTTAGACGGAAGCCTTCACGTAAGGGAAGAATTTACAAGCAAATAATTTTATTATTTTTTTCCTACTGCCTCAGTGGCGTAGTTGTACGGTTACAAAACTGAGGTCTCGGACTCAATCAAACTCAAACTAATTTTTCTATAAATTATCAGGAATTTGGGCCCAATATATAGATGATACGCACGTTTATTACATCGTGGGACGGATCTTACAAGGCGAAATGTGGGTGTCCCGGGATCTCTAGAGGGTTGTCACAACAATGGCAAAAAAGTATCTGTAAGGTAAAATACCCACACTAACGTTTGCAAGTATTGTAAAACTAAAGGATATTAACGTAATAATGTAAAATAAATTGCCAAAGGACATTAATTTCTCAAGTTCCTTCATTAATGTTTTTTTTTTGTAAAGTGAGTCATTTGCGCAACAACGGAAATGAAATTGTTGGTACACACTTTTTCGCTCTGTTGAAAGTGGTGATTGTTGATTTTTTTGTCTTTGTCCTTGCTAACACACTTATACACTCACGCCTTTGACATGAGGAGGTAGACAGAAACTTTCACGTTCTCAAAACAAGTGTTTATTACTATGAAACTAAACTAATATGTACTTTTTGACATAATATACTTTTCAAACTACAATACCATGGTTTTACGGAGAGTGTTATTGAAACTATGTAAGTTACGAATGTACAAAGTTATTTCGACTGAAAAGTGTCGAACGGCATCTGTTAGTTTAGTTGGATAGTAATCATTGACAAGACGTGCTCATCTTGCTAATACGAGATATCTTTTTTAAATTATCTCCTCATCCATCTAACCCACACATTTTAGTTCTATAGTATGCTATTATCTGTATCAAGCCATATAGTCTACCACGCTGGCCTAATGCGGGTTGGCGAACTTTACATACCATAGAAATTCTTTTTTTAATCGCTATGGTATGCAGGTACGATGTTTTCCTTCGCCGTTATAGTGCGTGTTGATTGACTATCAATACACACATGACTGCGAAAAGTCAGAAGTGTGCTCTGGGATTTGTACCCGCAACCACCGTGAACATGTTGGTAACCGCGTCTGGCCCGTTTACTAACAGGCCAACACGCACTTCGTTCCGTGTATGCCGTTAAAAGACGTCAAATTTTACATTTGTGTAAACAAGACAATGCCCGCGTATTGTCGATCAATAACAAATGTAAGCCGAAACTAATTAAACATTGTCCACACAAACAGATCGTCTGACGTTTTGCACAAATACAAATGTTTGCCCATCGTTCCGGATATGAGGTTCAATAAACGACTGTGACGTCACTTCCCCGAGAGACGAGGGGCGATGACCTATTTTCTGAAGCCTCAAATTTCATAATTCAGAACAGTGCAACTATACTACGAAATTTTCTTGCGTACATGATCTTGTGAAATCGGCTTTCTCTTTTAGAATTTCCGATGTGATGCTTAAAGTATATTCGGTGAGTCATTTGCAGTTTTAAAACTACAAGGAAGAGGAGAGAGCAAAGATTCTTGAACTTCTTTGATCATACAGGGTATATCAAGACTGCTACCGAAAATGAAGCCGGGTGGTAGTTTTAGTGACTACAAACACAATGCAAATAAAATTTTCCCAAAAAATGCGTCAATTTTCTTTGTGACTTTTTTTAAATATCATCGTGTTTAGATGGTAAATTCATAGTTTTTGCTAAAATAATAATTTAAATCCCTCGCGTACTATAGCTTCTTTAAAAATAAAAGGGTATACACTATTATTGTATAAAAAGCTATGTACCTATGTAAACTATGTTACCACCCAATTACAACGATTGGAAAAAATATTTGCATTGTGTCTGAAGTCACTAAACTACCCAGTTATATTTTCGGTAGCAGTCTTGATATACCCTGTTTAAATCAATGTATTGTAAATGTGTGCTAAATCTCATGCATTTAAGATAAGGATACGATTTATTCGACTTGGTCAAAATGTAGGAAGTTAACATAGAAGTCGCAGTGCTTAAAATTATGTGGGAGGTCTTCAGCACTATAAAACATAATATATAGTCCATAAGTTAATTTAACTGGACAGTACATAACTTCTGGCCGTTCGTAAATGTCCTAACAAATTCAATTCATTATATTAACAAAATAGTTGATACGAAGTTAATTCGCACGATTTACATAAAAGTGCAAAAAGTTCAGATTCCGTACAAAAAGTGGCAGTCGTGAGAAAAATGTATAAAAATTTATTTACATATCAATTGGCGGTCGGGTATTGCCGTTGAAACGAAAAGATAAAATTGAATTGTTCTTGCAAAAAATCAATATGAATGAAGTCGGGTTAAAAATTAAATCAAAACAGGAAAGTTTTTCTGGGACAAAAATATTATGGGAATGAAGTAGGTAGGGATTTTAAAACTTGTAATGTGTAACGACACTTCCAAATCATTATATGTCTGCTTATTTCATTCATACTTTAGTATCGCCAAAGGGAGCTTTGATCATAAAATACAAGTAAGTACGTAAGATTACTTATTGTAACCGGAGGTGCAAATATTATGTGTATGGTAATTATTGATTTAATTTTAAATTTAAATCTTTTTCATCAAGATAAATTCAATATTTTATTTCCTTCGTTAACAACCATATAAATATGCTGTTCTGCTACATATTAATAGCCTTCGTGGCGCAGTTGGTTAGACGCCAGCTTTGAAACGAGGGGCCGAGGGTACGATCCCCGCACCGGACAAATGTTCGTGCGAACCATAAGCATTCGTTTCGGGTTTTGGTGTATGTGAGGCAAAAAGTTTTGTAGTTCCTGATACCCACGACACAAGACTCGATCTTACTGAGGGGTCAGGATATGTATGTGACTGTTAGGTGTACTTATTAATTGACTGGCGCGGTAACGCAATTGTACTACGGTTCAATTACAATGCTGAGGTATTTGAATCCCAGGTCGGGCAAATTGATATTGTTTTTTTTTATGAGTCTCGAGACAAGAATTTGTGACTGGCATAGCTCGCTCCCCATCACATCGTGGGACGGAATAAACATGGCGAAACATGGGTATCCAAGTAGCTCCTCTAGCTACCCCTCTAGGAAGAAGGCTTAAGTTCATGTATATATGTATGTATTGAAATGAGTCTAGTAAAGCTCATGTGTCATATGACGTGTATGAATTCGCATTGAAATATATTGTGAAAAGATTTGACCCCCAGTTTGCTGTGCTGACCCAAATCTTTTATAAGACGTGGCTTAACACCTTGACTTGCTTTTCTATCCAAAAGTCTATAAATAGAACAAAAAGTTTCACAGTAATCCAAGTGTGTATCGTTTTGGATAAAACCTATCTATATCCAGATACAACCCAGCCGAAGTACTGTACTGTTGGTAGGTCTCTCATATTATGTGAGAGGCCGCCCGGGTAGGTACCATCGCAATGTCTATTTCTCCCGTCAACCAGCAGTGTAAATGCACCGCTGTGTTCCGGTTTGAAGGATATTGTAACTCCTGGTCATATTGAGACTTAACTTCTTATGTCGCAGAATGGCGAGCGCAGTAAAATGCCAAGCACTGCTTTGTAAGTCATGCTGATGTTTAGTTTTGCTACTGTCCATGATCGGTCATATCGCTTATCTTCTGGCGAATAGCACGCTCGTTTTGTCATGCATTACAATAAAAAAAAAAATTGTCAACCGATAATATGATAATTCGCCAGTGAGTAATCTGACGTAATCTTGCAGGTATAAAAAAACACCCATAATTTTTATATGCCAGTCTCTGTAGCGTAGTTGGGTAGACGCTATGAAACGAGAGGCCGCGGGTTCGATCCCCGCACTGGGACATAATGTTTATGTGATGTCCAGATATATCTTTCGGATCTGGGTGTTTGTGAAACCGAAAAGTCTCTCGTAGTTTCTGGGTATCAACCCACGACACAAGATTCGATCCTAATGTCGATTCAGGACTGTGGGGTGTATTTATTTATTTAGTAATTTCATCTCCTCAATTCGAATCATGATAGTACTACACACAAATAAACATTTTACTCTCCTCTAAAATCTAACAGCCTTATTCATAGACAGTTTTAAAGTTTCAAGTTATTGAATGGTTTGTCCCTTTCGAGCGTCTTCTGAATTTAGTTTGAGCGAAGAAGACAAAACATTGGACTACTGAAATAGATCTTAAAACCTTGTTATTGAATGTTTTGTCTCTTTATAATTTTGAATTCGGTTTGAGTGAAGAAAAAAACATTGGACCAATAAAATTGGTTTTAAACTGGCTGAAGATAAACGTTAGTAGGAAAGGTTAAACAATTCAGATTCATTTGCAAGTGATGACAAAATCATTTATGGCTTGTGAGATCATTTTATGAGGCGACTGTCGCTCGTCTCGTCGGTATAACGGGCTCCCTGCTTGTCTCATACAAATACTTCAATGAATCAACATTTGCGATTACTTGACGAATAACCTCAGTCTATGACGTCACTGGTAGTAAACTATAGAGTACAGAACAATAACAGTTATGGTACAGACGTATTTGTTTTTTTATTATAATTCTTTAAATATAATTCTTAGTGGTGGTAGGTCTGTCATATGTAAGAGGCCGCTTGGATAGGTACCATTACAATTTCTATTTCTCACGCCAAACAGTAATATAAGTGCACTGTTGTGTTCCAGTTGGAATATTGTAGCCAGAGTTTTACACTACTTAAAGCGACCTTTTAGTTTTACACTACTTAAAGCCAAATTATTTTAAGTACATAGACATTTTAAAAAAAAAAGTAATTATAACAGCGGCATAATAATAATATTTGAGAAGCAGAGTAAAGTTCTACAAGGCAAACCACAAATATTTATTATAAGTATATGTCTGTGAAAAGACCGCACGATATTAAAGTAGGTACTGCATGTGTAGGTAATCCTAACCTAAAAAATTACAAATATATGAAATATTCTAATTCCGGCTTTACACAAATATTTTTCTAACTGGCTATCACTCCTCATGCACTATACAATAAAATAAACTATTACCCAGCTGTGAACAGTATATTTCTTTGTCAGGTCCCAATATGTATAGAATGTGACCTATTTTCTAAAACATTAAGGAAAGTACGATCGGAATGAGTATTCGTAAATAATTTAGAATTATTTTAAACAAACGATATGCAAGTAGCATAAAAATATTGAGTCTAATTAAAAGAACCACGACTATTTTATCTAGATATTATAAAATCAAGAAAAACTTGAAGCCTTTAATCTTATCTACTGAATTAAATCTCTTTCAAATGCCTTTTCTGACGTCAATATATGAAACTTTATGTTTCACAACTGGTTACGTTTTGCCCAACTCATATCGGAGCGGCACTTAAATTTTGCAACATCCTTCAATAAATTAATTTAATTTTAAGAATTTCGATTGGAAATATTCGAGTCTGTAGCAATTTGTCATATTACAAATATTTTATGCGCTCATTGCTGTGATTTACGCTCCGCTCATGTTATTAGCAGTGAAAGAGTTAGTGTTAATTATTATTATTGACACATAATTGGGTAAATATACCAATTAAATGACCATATTGCAAAAAAAAGTTATCTAATTACTTATAAGCTTTAATATAATTTAAAACTGCGGAAAATTTAGCTCTATCTTTTAAAGATTCGTTTTCCGACTAGTTAGATTTACGAAAGGGGACAGTAAGTGTAGCTTAACGCGTTTCTTGTACCATTTCTTCTTTAAAGCAATAACCTATTCCTAGGCGTTAATAATACAACTTCAATATTCAAACGACCTTGTAAAAATGTTAATTTTAGATTTTTTAAATATACCTACTTAATTTTAGTCCCCATAAACATACAAAACAGTATTATAAATAGCTATAGATGTAAAATAGCAGAGCACATGACAATAACTACTTAACATTCAACTCAGCACACGCAGGCTAGACTGTGAGAAAAACAGCCATCTTAGTAATAAAGCGAATAAATTAAACACTCATGTAAATGCAATGTCTCCATTCGTTTGAAAACATGTTACGTGGAACACTCCGATCAAAGATTTATATCTGACCACTGTGTGGACTGATTGAATGATGCAGATTCGATACAAGCACTTTTAAAAAATAACGTATTATTTTTTTCTTTACCCACAATAGGGTATTTAACTCCATTTTATATTGTACTTATCAAAAGGTATGTATATCCAAAATATTGCAAACAAAGAATTTGGTAAATCCATCCAGAAATCACCATGTTAGAAACGATTTACATCATCCAATGTTAAAGAAAAGAGATGCAAAACAAAACCTGTGACGTCATTAGTCCAAATATACATTACAATGTACGCGTATGAAACAGACGGTGATATATCCTCACAACACTCCCACTTTTTAATTTTAATTAATATTCGCCTCATGTTACAAGCTACTTTAATACTGTTTTGACGGAAATGTTTAATTTTAATGATATGCGACACGCAAAATAATTTAACAAATCATAGGCAAATACCCAAGCATATACCGTCATAATATGTCCATCCAAAGGTTGCCTGGAAGAGATTGCCTAGTGCAATAAGGCCGCCGATTGTTCTTACTTTATAATATTGTTATAATTTCTGTTTTTTTTGGTGTACAATAAAGTTAATAAATAAATGACTATACATATAGATGGCCCAAAATGACCTTTCAGTCTCATCTAGCTTATATTGTTATGATCGGCGTTCTGACCACAAACACTTCAGGGCTATACTTTATATTCCATCATATGGGATAGCGGACTCTACCCTGACTAGCACATGCGTCATACTCGTGAAAGCTCCTGCTTGCGTGAACTAGTCTATCCGATTTGCTTACATTGTAAATGATTAATAAATTACTTAAGGCTTGCAGTATTAATCATTGTGTTGGCGAAACAGAGTATACTGATTCTTAGTTCGTTCGACTTCGCTACACTCGGCCATATTAAATTTGTAAAATGTATATTGCTTATAAATTATAACAAATGACTAATAAACTGCTCTGATTTAAGCCAACTTGTAACTTTTGTAATCATCACTATATTGTAAACTGGTTTTGAAAAGAGCAACACTAGAGTTTCTTGCCCTTCTTCTCTAGTGGTAGATCAAATAAATAATAGTTTAAAAAACTAAAAATACACGCTTTAATAAGATATCCAACTAAAAAAGTAAAAATAATTGATAATGAATTTAAGATAAGAATATGGACTAAAATACATACGTTTTATTGTTACAAAGCGTGGGGTGCAGGAGGATAAGTAAAGGTTGTAAACACCTCTTGGCTTGAACCAGTAGCAATACTACATATACAATACTACATTTCACACGATAAGCAGTCATCTGCTTATGTATTTGTGAGAATTAGTTCTCTCCGCGTCCGCTAGGGGCGCTAAGAGCACGCTGGTTTTTATGCAGATACTAAACGTAAAAATACCTCAATAAAATTGCAACCGCTTGTTGAATTTTATCATTTCCTTCACAATATATGATAATGTTAGTACAACGATATTCGATAGTTCCACAGTTCGCTTACAAAATTGAAGTAGCATTGATACAAACTACATTTTGTTTACCATATGATATTTATCGGCTAAAGGAGTCCGCATTTTCGCTAGTTTAATATTTATGTATTGTAATCCAGTTATTACTCATAAAATTTTAGGAAAATATTTTTTTTCCTTCATATATGAAATTTATTACTATTCAATCTCACGACAAGACAAAATATTTTTATATTCAACTCAAACTTATAAGTATTGTTTCATTAATTATTTAAGTAATATAGCAACTAATAATTATTATTAATAACCGTAATAATTAATTTAATTTATAATATAGAATTGTTTCCGGTCAATATTATTCTATAGTTTTTCATAGAGATTTAAGATCATCATCCGGTGATTAGGATACATGGATTAGTCATTAAATGTAAAAAATGTCTGTTTTGATCATATTATTTAATGTTAATATTTGAGAGGACGTAGACAAACATGAGCAGGAAAATAAATTATACACATATCTATAATTTACACATAAAATTAATTTCATTTACATAACAGATTTTCACTAATACAAATATATTCAACGACACTACCTGACATGAATTTGGCGTTAGTCAATCATTCTAGCCTAATTTGAATGGATTTTATTTAACCTATGTAGATTTCATTTCAATATTTTCCCTCGCCGTTTTTAACGAGCGATATGCTTTAAATTATACACGTAACTTGGGTCCATCAATTGAAAACTAAGGATAACCCTTTCAGTACATTTTAAGTAAGTATGGAAATTTCGCTATCATCAACGATGTTAATATAAAAATGCCAAAATGAACACTAATTTTGTATTAACGATGGTGCGAATTACTTACTTTTTTTAACTTAACCTACTGCCATAATACAAGCAAGCATTTAGAAACGACTAATTTCAATGACGCTCTACTAGAGGTAAACTGGAGCGTCGCACCACTTACGTCGGAACACTTTACGCGCTCTTCGCTCTGTCCCTACATACCGGGTATCTCAAAACTGCTACCGAAAACGAAGCCGGGTGGTAGTTTTAGTGGCTACAAACACAATGCAATTAAAAATTTCGCCTAGAAATGCGACAATTTTTTTTTATGATTTTTTAAATATCGTCATTTTTGGGTGGTAAATCCATAGTTTTTGCTAAAATAATAATTTAAACTCTTTTATACCTTAGAGTATTTATAAATAAAAGGGTATATACTATTATTTTAGGAAAAAATGTATTTACCACCCAAATATGGCCATAGGAAAAAAATAACAAAAAAAAATTGACGCTTTTTTTTGCAACATTTTCTGTTGCATTGTGTCTGAAGTCGCTTAAACTACCACCCGGCTTCGTTTTCGGTAGCAGTCTTGATATACCCTGTATATTTGCCAATTCTTGGAACACACCTAGGATCGCGCGAGATTAATCTAAATAACTTGTTCTAATTAGTCTATCGCTTGCTAATATTTTAAACTATAATCACTTAAGAAAACCGCAGAGAAATGTGTAATTAAATTATACACATTAAGCAATTACCATACAGGATACTTTTTTGCCGCAAAGATTAGACAATTTAAATTAGTCATCGGCGAAAAAAGCAAATCTAGTTACAGTCACTATAAAAAACCGTTTAGCGACACTTGTTGATTGAATTAATCTTGATATAACGCAGCTTTTTCAAACCACATTGATCCGCCGGAGCGTAAAATTGTTCACAGTGTAACTGAGTTCTCCATAAGGTTCGTCTTGCTTCACAAAAAACATTTTGTAAGGCCTCGGTACAATGTCAGGTGCTGTGTTTCGTACTTTAAAATGCATGAGTTTAAACAAATTTACCTTTACTATTCGCAAACGATAACCCCATTTCATTTCCAACGCAAAACTTCACTTCCATGTGCAAAAATATTTTTGTAAACTTCACGAACAGTTTAAATTGAGAATGTTTGATGTATGTTCCAAAAGTGCGGCGCTTACGTCGTTTTGTGTTTGACTGTTGAATTTTGTAACCAGCATCTGTCTCCCAAGGAACGAAAATTCGCGAAATGATCTTCTGAGACGCGTGCGCAGCTGCCGACAACATTTGGTACGTGCCGATCCGAAGAAAAAACCTTTAGCGACATGTTGTCTATGAGAAAAAATCGCGCAAGAAATGCCACGGAAAAAATTAACATGTGCTCGTGTTTTCGTATGGCTCCTACTGTTGACGATATGGATTTTTACATTTGATTATATGGCTTGTTGGAGAGCTCTAGTATTAGATTAACTACTGGATTTATTGCGACTTAACATCTTATGTCTCAGGATAGCGAGCGCAGTGGATTGCCAAGCATTTCTTTATAATTCCTAATGTTGTTTGATTTTACTACTATCCCTGAGCGGTAATATCGCTTATCGTCAGGTGAATGGCATACTCGTCTCGCCATGCAGAGAAATAAAATAAAAAAAATGGTTTGTTTCGTTGAGTAGAATAAATATGTAACAGCCGTACTGAGACATTTAATGTCAAATAAATCTTTACTGAGTGCGTGATGGCGTGTTGGTAAATATTCACGGTGGTCACGGGCTCGAATTCCAGAGCACACCTCTGACTTTTCGGAGTCATGTGTGTATTGATAGTCAATCACCACGCACGATAACGGTGGAAGAGTAACATCGTGAGGAAACCTGCATACCACAGCGATTTTAAAAGAATTTCTATTAAGTTCGCCAACCCGCACTAGGCTAGCGTGGTGGACTATATGTCCTAAACACTCTCAATCGTACTCTCTATTGTAGAAGAGACCCGTGACCTGCAGTGGGACATATGGACTGATATGGAAAACATTTCAATTTCATTTAACAATTTAATTGGCATTGAGCGTTTCTGAGTGCAGCCGTAAGTTTAAAAATCAGTTTAAGTTTGTTTCTACATAGAAGTAGTAATTGACAAGAATAATATTTCGTAAAATATAACTAAGACTATTTAATTTGACAGCTACGGTGGTGCACTTGGTCTGAACACCACAGAAACGACTGGAAAAGACTGGGGGTTCAATGCCCGCAGAGGCAAATATTAGTGTTACCCATAAGTATTTGTTTCGTCAAGGGTGTTATGATAAATACTCTAGTGGTATATAACAGGAAATGTTTTACCATGTGTTGACAAATTAGTAAATATGTGTGGTAATTTGTAATTAAGAATTTTAATTAATTCATTTGTAATTCGTATTTATGGAGCAATAACAGTGGTTTATATTTATTTTATGTTAAATTTTTAAGTGAGACTGAAGGCCTAAAGTACTTAAACTGTTTAAAGAACTATGATTTCTATAATTATACTTCTATAATTTCTAGGCATTATGCATGATGGTTTACTTAGCTTCCATCAGATAAACCACATACATATTATCACTCGCGCTTAAAATATTAAATGTTCATAAAACGAAAACAAACTGCAGACATAAAATAATGTTTAATTATACATATTAAACTACAAAATTAAACTGAACAGCTATAGTATTTGACATTCGTCCAACATTAAAACAATTCTGCATTTATGTTCCAAAACAAAAATGTTAACATCCTTTAATTATAACTAGAGTTGGACGATACGCGATATCGCATTTTTGGATCTTTATGCGTTTAAAATAGTATCATGATAGAAAATATAAAACGCTAACATGTGCATTAACAACTTATAACATAAGCGTAACACATACATATGCATATCTGCTTCTAATGATGGCATTTATGCAAACAATCAACTAAGTAATTTAACCTTAAAACCGTGAGGTGAAACAATTCACATCGATAAGGCTGTATACATTCATTTCCATAAACAATTTTACAAATCTCAAAACCAATCGGGCTTTAAATTCCTCAAAAAAATTCACTTAGTTTAAAAATTAATTGATTGCCACTTACTCACCGGAAGGCAAGAAATGACCCATCTGAAAAGTAAGAAAGCATCTGTCCAAGAGTTCTTTTACCTGGACAACAAGCACATGCGTTTCTTGAGAAAAAAAATCTCAAAAGATACAAAAGTTACTTGAAAACTGTGTGAAACACATCTGCTTTATAACTCGGGGAGTTTTATTATTCCGCTGCTTTATATTTTTGAACAAAGTTCACTGGAAAAGATACTTTAAACGTGAATGATACGGTTAAAAATATTTTGAGGTTATGTTTGTTTTGGCAGCCCCATCGGGTTTCTTCGGAAGCGGTCGGCTATGTCCGGACGCGTGGCCCCAATAGCCTCAGGAAAATGCTACTTGTATGGGCCCCGTTATTATTAAACCTTGTGTTTAGACCACAAGATCATTGTCATCGAGCCTTCATGAATCAGAGGTAATAAAGTCAAGTTTAATGGCAACCTAATGAGAATATCCGGCGGAACATGGCCGCTCACTAATTTGTAAATAAATTTGTCTTTACGATTGCTAAGTATTCGTAAGTGTTTTATGTGTGTGATTCTCACAAATATAATTTTCTTTACATCATGTACTCGACTTGATTGAACGTAACCTTATATTAACAAGATATAAAATATTTACGACTGTAAGGTTATGGAAAAATGGAACATTCTTTGTGGTTTGTAAATAGTAATAAAACTTGTAATGGTAGATGGACACATTAAAAGTTATGAAAAGAGCATAATTACATCACTACGTAAATTATTAAAACGCATAAAATACCTATGTTAAACTACCATTTAATTAAATTATGCCTATTTAAAAAAAAACATAAAATGAATTATACTAAATGACTTTGGCAGAACGAATAGTTTCCTTTAGCATAAAGCTTAAAAAAATAAAGCCTGATGTACACAAAACGAAAAGGTGTAGTTTTTTACAGCAAACATCTTCAAGGTCCTTTTTCGTGCATCTGCCTTACCTCGGAAACGTATTTTAAAGCACATCTGCATAATGAATTGATAGCAAAAACTTGACCTAGAAAACTTAAAAAAGACCTTTTTGTCTTACCACATTAGAAGCAGATATTCGTAGCAAAGTTCATTAGGAATTTAAACCTTATTTGTTTATAATAAGATCTATATATGTAAATGTTGGTTAAATATAAATTTTGGTAACACAAAAAGGTGCCAATTTCCGTTCGTTCACACACATCCGTTCTTAAAAATCGGCAGCCATTGATTAGTGTCGCATGCGAGTGTTTTTTGCAATTTTTAAAATCTTTAAAATAGTTTTTGAACGATTTATCATGTTACGACAAGCAGCTGGTGTTAAAATAATATGGCGTGAGAATTGAAAATATTTAATTATGATGTTACTACACGTAATTATATAAAATCGGAAATGAAGCTAATTTTTACGGCTACTTAGATAATCATGAAATCTATTTAGTAATGAACATAATTTCATTATATCTGACAAAACATCACTAGGTTAAAGATGTTCTTTTTTCATTACTTTACATTTAATAACCCAAAATATAAATATAGTCTACTAAATATTGCAAATTAAGTTACATTAATAACTCTATTTTTAAAAACTATATAATAGTTTTTAAATATCAACATTACAATTTCATCTCCTATTCGTTTAAAACTGTACTTTCCAATCCCAATTACATCTTCCCACACCTAAAAAAACTTAAAAACTTTTTTCATACGTATTAAAACGTTCCCACAGATTCAATACGGCACCGAACGCACCTTTCTATACAACTTGTCGCCAGAAAACTGCAAAATAACACCTTGTAAGTACTCCCGCGCAACCCTTTGGGAAATGTTTGTGCCGGGATCGATCCAAGTGCAGGCTAAGAGCGATTAACAAAGCCGTACTAGTACTCAATGGAGGCAGCGTTAAACAGCGTGATTATTATAGTATTGCTTTAATTAAAAACAATTTAATTTTATCAGAATTGTTTGGTTAACCAAAGTCGTCTGCCTGACGTCAACCAACTCAAGCAATAATTATCTAAAGTTATTTACAAAAAACGTAGCGAGATATATACGAAATTCAGTTTAATTGTTAGTTTTGTCATTTATTTATGATAGGTTAATAAACAAAGAAAAATAACACTTCCTAATTTTTATTACTGTTAGGACATTGACTCTACAGTTTGTCGGCGCAATGACCCCTATTTTCCTGTGTAAAAACTTACATTTAATCTAAGCTAAGTTCCGCTTGGACAAGTATATTCGTCAATTATAATTATTACTCATACATGTAAATATCCAATTCAAATAAAACGAGTCAAATATTGTAAAAGTTTGTTTGTGTAGCAATAACAACTCCGTTTCCAAATCTTTATTCCTAGAAATCTTTATAAAATGCCTATCGATCTGTCTTTAATGTTTCCTAATGATGATGTGCCGTTACACGATTATATTTCCGGACTTATTCATGTATATAATATTAGGTTACCCGTTGCCTTACATCGAGCAGTATTGGCTAAGACCGAAGTCTGTTATATTTAGTGAAACACCAACTAACCCATATACAATAAAACGTATTAAATCAGGAACCTTGTCCAAACTCTATGGTCTTAAAAATGGCCATAGACTAACAACTCCAAAGGCTGTAAGAACCGCTACATCTCCTGCCCCACGCCACGACGAAGTAAAGATCGGCAGCTGTACGAAAACCCGTTAGGTGGTTTTGTGATAATGCTCCAAGATTCTCTCCACATGTTACGGGTCATCTTGTACCAAACATCTGTTTGGTGCCTTTTGCTTTTTTAATACCAACTGTTCTCTAACTGAGCCAATTGGCGTCTTTAATAAGTTTATCGTAATGATTACTAGATATCTTTATACCGACTCGTTTCTTTTTAATTTCGTTTGAGGTGTTTTTGTTTTGTAATCGTTGTTGTATTGGCAAGTGATGTATGACTTTATTTAATTGTATGATTAAGATAATTATATTGTTATGATACCGACATTAAAGGCTAAAAATCAGGAAGTAGAAAATATAATAACATTTTTGAACAGAATATTGATGCTCGTAAACACGATAAAAATTACTTTATTTAATTAAAAACACGGATTTAAATTATTCAAGCGAAAACGTTATATTTTTAAAAGCGATAATTTAAAAAAAAAAGCTTTTTCATTGTACTCATACTTCTAAAGCTTCTCAAATATCAAAGGTGGTCAATCATTAGAAAATATAAATGATCCAACATTAATTCCCTCAATGATTTTGATATAAATGTTTTTAGAAACGGTCCATTTATTAATGAGATCCATCCTGCATGTAGGCGGACAGAGTTGTAAAGATTCGAAATTTATCGAACATATTCTCATCAGGAGTTAAGAAAAATTACAATAATCATTTTGAGAGAGAAAGTGAAATTATAATTTCAATCATCATCATACATCATTATAGAGACTAGAGACCTAGCTAGAATGATATTTGGAACAGGTTCATTTCAGTTTGGGGTTCTTTTTAATACGAATGCTACGATTGCGGAGAGATGTCGTCTCTCTAAACCCCGCTGCACATGCTCACACTCGCATTGGCCGTCACGAGCCGTGTACGAGTGGCAGAATTTAAAACCTATGACCCAGTACCAAACTCCGCAATTGCTCTCACGTGCACGCAGGACGCAGGATGTGTGAGCAAATGCGGAGGTTGGTACTGCGCCATAGGTTTTAAATACTGCCACTCGCACACGGCTCGTGACGGCCAATGCGAGTGTGAGCATGAGCGGCGGGGTTAAGCATCTTTTACCGTCTGTATCACGGCGAATGCTCTGAACGACGCGTGCTGGATTGCGAAATCAAAGCTTGATGATGAAAACTATCTCAGCGCGAACCAAAATATTCGCATATTCTTTTCTGTGCCGCACCGTCAAGCTGTAGAATTGTTTGTGTCGCTATTGTTACCTACTCCCTATAATCCTAGATCCTTCCACCGTAGTGTGAAGAAGCATCTTAGCAGGCCGGCATATTTGATTCTTTCCGTGGACGGCATTTGCGCTTACCATCATTATGTCATGCCTCTCGGGTCTTGGGTCATAATGAAGGAGATGTGTTTATTAGGACCTATTTGATAAGTAAATGTGACTAGAAAAGCAACAAACCTGAGGAATAACGAATGAAATCTGTCGCGAACAGCAGACAATTAATTAATCATTATTGAAAATGTTTCATTCATGTCCTTCAGACCATATTTAGATACATATACATATGTGTGGAAAAATACGCTTAAAATTTGTTTTACTAAAATGCAGTCTAAATAAGCAATAGCAAAGAAGATTGTATAACACAGTAATATCCATATTAACACACCAACACCAATTTCTCATCTTAAATATTAAATATAGACTTCTAAAAACCATTTGCGGAAGCTAATTTAGCATCTCAAACGCATATAAAAATAATATATCAAAAATAACCCGCAATTTGCAAGGCGCGTGGGCGAGCGACAAGCGCCTCGGCTCTCATGTAGGTAAATGGGTTAGAACAATAAAAATAAACGTTAAATCCAGTTCTAATTAGATTTTTTACTATCTCGCTGTGATTGGTCATTGTCTGAACAGCTGGTGTTCTCGGATGAGGCAACACTGTGCTAGTTAAACATGGATAAGTTGTATTTTTCTTTGCAATTAATCGATCCACAAAATATTGTGGAGAACATATTTGCGTCGTTCTAGTAGGTATTCAAAGATTTGAAAGATCTTGTAAATAACAATATTTTAGTGATAATTTGATTTATTTACATGTTAGATTTATTAAATACTTCAAATTAGCTACTGAGTAAAATAGATAGATAACACTTTATTGTTCGCCACATATTACATAAAAGTACATAGTTGCGTGGCCTGTTGGATGCGTGGTGGCCTGTTGGTAAACGGACTAGACGCGGCTGCCCACATGTTCACGGTGGTCGCGGGTTCGAATCCCAAGGCACACCTCTGACTTTTCGGAGTCATGTGTGTATTGATAATCAATCACCACGCACTAAAACGGTGAAGGAAAACATCGTGAGGAAACCTGCATACCATAGCGATTTATAAGAATTCCTATGATATGTAAGTCCGCCAACCCGCACTAGGCCAGCGTGGTGGACTATATGGCCTAACCTAAGCCTAACGTATTCTCGATTGTAGGCCCGTGCCCTGCAGTGGGACGTATATGGGCTGATACAGTAACAGTAACATAGTTTAAAATCTGTTTAAAATCTACTTCATTAAGTTTTATTAATGTTCATATGTAGAAAAAAATGCAAATGGTAATTTTAAAATTACTGTTGAAGCAAATTCTTATAGCAGTTAAAATTTGTACTGCAGTGATCAAAATAATTATATTCTTATACGAAAATTCATGATTATGACACTTAACAAATCTACTAAAGTTCAAGCTGCTACAGCTTTGCATAAGCTCCAGACTGAAATTGGCCACGCAAATAAAGGCACTGTGAACACTGTTAAAATATAATTATTGGGAAAAATTAAAAACACATAACTAAATTAGTTACTGAAAAGTGTTATGTATTAAGCTCCGGGTTAGTGAGGCAATATAAGCCCTGCTGAAGTTTTCCGTGGGGAATTATCATGATTTCATTCTTCATGATTCTCTCGGACCGTAATCGAAGTATGACTATAATTATAAAATATAACGCAGTGCTACCTGATTTCCTCTTATTTGGGCCTATCACTGCTATTCCTAACGCGAAACAGTTCAGTACGTTGTACGGGCCATGTGTAATGCAACATAAAGTTCTTTTTTTACTATTTACCACGTTTAAATTATTTTCAGACGTCCGATACATCTGTCGATTTGCCTTCGACAAAACAAAAACACCGTTTCCTTCGTAAAGTGTGTCGATTCATAGTGATTTATTCGGTGCAAGTGCACTTAACATATAGAGGATATAACTTTGTACCATATAACAGGTGAAAAATCACATTCGCCCTTTTTTGCAGCCTGCACGCTTTTTGCAAGAGAGAAAAAAGAACCAGGTCTAAGATGCGGTGTATTGATGGTGTTTTACATTTTGACCTAGTTTTATAAATAGTCTGCTGAACAACAGTGCAATTATAAGTATTACAATTTTTGGTGGAACATAATTGATTATTAATGGTGCATAATAATACAAAATAATCTAAGCATCCAACAAATTAATTGGGCCTGAAATCTACAATTATTATGGTGACTGAAACCTTACGTCTACCTTAAATAATTAGCTGCTAAAGGACATTAGACGTGAATCTGAAAAGTGTTAGTTTAAGTCTAAGTTAAAACATATATTATAGAAAACTTGTGTCAATTTGACTATGCCTTTAACCGACATATTGTGAAGTGAAGATATTTAAATAGTTTCTCAGTGTTGAATTTAAGTATAATTCTAAAATTGTTGATTCTACAGTCAAACTATTTTTGTACTATTGCAGGACATTCGATTATTTTGTAAGTAGTTAACCTTAGTATATAAAATGTACATATATATTTAAGTCGTAAGCTTTTAATAGATATGAAATATTTGGATATTTACATATCTACAATGTGACATATAGTATATTGAAAGTCACAGATTGTCGGAATCATTGATCTAACATACAAGTTTCCAGAGATAATAGGAAGCAAGTACTCAAATATTTGGAAACTAAATTCTATCTTTGTTAACCCATCTGCCGTCAGAATTAACACTAAATTAAATACCTAGTAATCTCATCTCAAGAAGAACATATTAAAGCTTTTTATAGAGTATACTTACTCTTGAATAACAAAATATAAAGCCCATAGCAACACTTTTATCTTTAATATCTCAACTAATGCATAGAGATAATGTTTGTAATATATATTTACAGCTTAAGCGTCACTATTATAAATTAAGCATTTAAATTTAAGTAATTCAAGTAGCTTTATTTTTTAAATGACAAAAAGCCTTATCCTAAAATGGTCTTTATTTACTGCGTTGCAAGGAACGTCATATAAGATTTTATGTGGCATTGGTCACTCAGTCATTCAGCCAATCTAAATTACCCATCAAAATATGGCCGCGGTTTGGCTCGCTTAATATCTGTACGGTAATTAAAAAAGAAATAAGAATTTGTTAGCTGTAGGGGGAAATTTAGGGTTCTGTCAATCTACACCTTTCCATCGGCAGGTGATATCTGTGCGTTGATCTTTTTTTTAATTTAAAAAAAACGCACCAAAGCGTCATGTGTCCCGATGCAATCCGCTAACATTGGCCGCTCAGACAATTACAGTGAGCGTTTATTGCAGCACGGTTTATTGTTTGCCGAACAATTATTTTAAATAGAGTCTTAGGACATGTGTGGAGATATAATCATTTCGTAATCATATGCATTTTGTTTATTTTTCCTGTGTTTACGTTAACAGTTTTATCGTAGGTATTGAGTTTAGTAGCAAAATATGATGTTAAAAAGAACATTCATATTATGGTTCGATCATCGGGATCGGTTGCGACGTAAATCTAAAAAAAAAAACATCTGACACAAAAGGAACATTTGCTCTCATCCGATGAAATATTATCAGCTCTTAGCCTATCCAACATATGCAAACGTATTTCAAAAAAAATTACGTGCTAAGCTACCGTTTGCAGCCCAAGACTGCACTACAATCGATCGTATGCATAATTCCCAAATCGAGTATGGATTATCACTGACTGATGACACACAAGTGCATCTATTGGCCGGTTTTATTCGTTTTATAGTATTATGAGGTGGGCAGTTTGAGCCACATTTGTTCGATAACATATGCAAAACGGGGCACGTGTCAATGGGTCGCGCAGTCTTGGAGGGCAACTGATTTGTAACGAGCATTAATTTATGTTAATAATTAATTTGTTGAAGTCAAACGATACAACTGGGTTCGATTCGTCTTCAAACACAACACAAATCACCTTTCGTTTTTTTCTCAACTTGAGGTTTTCGACTTGATAAATACTTCTTGAAAAAGCTTTTTAAATTATCCTGTAATTCTTTTAAAACTTTATCCAATACAATAAAATCTCAATTCGGCAATAAATAAATACACCCAACAGTCACATACAAAGTCAAATGTTTGGTCAATAATATTGTAGAAAGTAATATAACATATTAAGCAATAAAACAATAACAAATACGCACAATATTAAAAACAAACTCCAAATATTAAACAGTTCGCATCAAAGCAGTCGCATTATTAATTAATCAAGTCAAGCAGCATCTGGCCGTAGCAGTTGCACACCCAAACATTCCAAGAATGTTCCATGTTTACTACGCTTTACATAAATTAATATAATCTATTCTAAACAAATCATCGAATTACATTTGGCTAACTTCATTGGATTCTTTCTTTTCTATTTTTAGAACCAATGTAGCCCATACTTCGGTGCCTTCCGCAGCTTGCCGCTTCTGTTAGCTTTTTTATTGCTTGTCGTTCGCCTAATAGTAAGCGATATGACCGCTCATGAACTGTAGCAAAACCAAATGCCTTGAATTACTAGGAAATGCTTGGCATTCCACTGCGCTCGCCATCCTGTGACATAAGATGTTAAGTCTCTATATGTCCAGTAATTACTTTGGCTACAACGTCCATCAATCCGAAACACAACAGTGCATTTGAACTGCTGTTTGTGCGGGAGAAACTAGACATTGCGGTGGTACTTACCCAGGCAGCCTCTCACATATAAGAGAACTTCCACCAGTAGCTGGTTCTGTAAGGTTTTAGTAGCTAGATTAAGGAGGTTTTATATGGGTCGGTAAATCTAAAAACCATTATGGTCCAACCCCTTTCGTTTTTCCATTATATCACCTAAACACTGAAAAATAACAAATTAACCATGATTATAAACGACGTGACGTTAAAAATAGGGTCACCCCAAATATACAAATAAAAATACAAATATAAAAAATATACTGTAAATATATATGTATATGGATTTTATTTAAAACTAACAGCGTGGTTCCTGTTATCCTAGCTCTTATGTATTAGTACTTATATCTACCGACTTCATATGTGGATCACTTCCATTTTGATTAGTAGTGACTATAGAGTGGCTCTACCTGTTAATTCCGTCTATACAAAATATATTTATGCATTAAATATATTTCTGAATTCGGTCTATATCAGCCTGTATACGTTCCACTGCATAACACGGGCCTCTTCTACAATCAACAGTACGATTAAGACGGGCTAGGCCGTATCAGTCCTCCACGCTGGCCTAGTGCGGGTTGACCAAAAAATTAATAGTACAAAAATCGTAAAAAACATACTTTACATATGAATTTTATGTACAAGAGTCTTGTCTTCTTCGTGCTAAAGCCTCTTAATCGTGTTGCCAACTGATCCCCTAGTATTCCGCATAATAAGACTGCATTGTACATTGTACTGCCCTTTACAATATTCTCGTTAGCAACCAGATCATTTGTATGTTTATATGTCCATCTGCAATGCGAACATACATTTTTATGTTAATCTCATTAGCAAAGGTCACCTACTCTGTCAATTAAACATTGTATACTTTTATAGTTTGTCGCGTGATACTATCTAATTAGGATAGAATAGGTGGGGTTATAAAAACCCAAAAAAAAGTGTGGTGGACGCAATAAACGTCTTCTTTGGTCGACTTGATCGGATAATAATACATAACCTCTCAATTTATGAATATGAGTGTAGTGTACATTGTTTGTTACACGATAACGGTGAAGGAAAACATCCTGAGAAATCTTGCATATCATAGCTATCTATATGAATTTCTATGGTATGTAAAGTCCGTCTAAATTAACCGTGGTGGACTAACCACTCCCAGTATAAATAGTATTATATATATACATATATAGTATTCTGAATTGTGGAGGAGGCCCGTGCGCGGCAGTGAGACGTAAATGAGTTTATACAGTACAGTAAAGTATACATTATTAAGTATGTATGGGAATAGTGCCAGTATAAAATATTAAATTATGTTATGTCTATGAATTGATCAGTAAATCACAGTTCAATTCGGAGTTTTAATCCCTCTTTTAAAACAACTTATCTAAATTATCCCATCAGTATCAGCCCATATACGTCCCACTGCAGGGCACGGGCCTCCTCTACAATCGAGAGTACGATTAAGAGTGGTTAGGCCATATAGTCCACCACGCTGGCCTAGTGCGGGTTGGCGGACTTACATACCATAGAAATTTTAGAAATCGCTATGGTATGCAGCTTTCCTCACGATGTTTTCCTTCACCGTTTTAGTGCGTGGTGATTGACTATCAATACACACATGACTCCAAAAATCAGAGGTGTGCCCTGGGATTCGAACCCGCGACCACCATGAACATGTTGGCAGCCGCATCTAGTCCGTTTGCCAACAGGCCACCACGCACTTATTAATTATCCCATAATTTCATAATATATAAAAAGAATAATTGAACAAGAAATCCAACCGCAAAATTTCCAAAAATCCAGTTTCAATACCAATCGTTCTAATTGTGAGCGAGTGAAATAGGTCACTAAAGGAAGATAATTTCATGGATTTTCGTCGGCAATATGACAATCCCTACCCCATTAAGGCACGGAAACCGTTGAAGAAGCGTTGATACCTTCCCACCTGCCTACCCCTTCGAGGATACGTGTCGATCATAATTACCTACAACTTTGTTGCTTAATTATAGCTTAATATAACGGTTAATGACATTATCGTAAGGAAACCTGCATATTTAACTGTTTTTCATGAGAATTTTGAAGGTATGTTAAGTCTACCAAATCGTAATAGTAAAATAGCTGGTAAAAACAAAATGCACAAAATGTTCTCGCTCACAAAACATCTTAAGTTCGGATTGAATTTTCATTACCATAGAATATTGATCTTTATAAGAGGAAACCTTATAAATTGCTCAAGACATGAAGTGTTTAAATATACTACCCAAGAAAACGGTGATATATGTGAGAGGTCACCGAGGTAGGTACCACCGCAATGTCTACTTCTCTCGCCAAACAGTAGTGTAAATGTGCTAATGTGTTTCGGTTTGGAGGACATTGTAACCAGAATAATTACTGGACATATTGAGACTTAACATCTTATGTCTCAGTATGGTGAGCGCAGTGGAATGCCAAGCATTGCTTTGTTATTCAAGTTGTTTGGTTTTGTAACTGTTCATAAGCGGTCGCATCGCTTACCATTAGGCGAAAGGCGTGCTTGTCTAGCCATTCAGTGCAATAAAAAAACGAGCTAAAGTTTCTAATTTCCTAAATCGAAACCAAGTAATTGTCAATTACCCATTAAAACAACTAGAATACCGCTCCACACGGTTTCACTAACAAGAACATCACAAGCCACCGATCAAAAGTAATCAGGAATGCTATTAACATAAGATAATCTTCCGTTTAATATTTTTATACTGAGTTCCGGCGCTGTGTGGGCGTACGCGTCACTTCATATGATTACATTTTTGACATTTCATATGAAATCGATCGGGATTTACAATCCATAGTGTTTAAGATAAAAGAAACTATTTAATTTATTAAAATTTCGTGTGAGTTATCATGATTACTTTTGACTTTTTTGGTTGTGAACATTCAGTAAATCTCGCGTCCATTCTTTCTGTAATGTAATCGTTATTGTCGATTTTTAATGTTGGGAATATTTTTAATGTGATTTCTAATAAGCTTCTGTATAGGTAGCTGATATTGACGGAGTCTTTGCGAATCAATCAAGCTCATTACTGGCTATAATCTTATCCTTCTGATTTCAAGTGTCCATTTACATTGATTACTGTATTGTGATATTTTCGTCACGAATAATTCCATTACCTTCATATTGCCAAACAAACGATTACATTTAAAAAAAAATGTACTTTGAATTTACTGCATGAACTGCAATAGCCACATTTAGAGCGTTGTATCTTTCACACTTTAGTAGACTCGGTAGAGATTTTATCTAAATAAACTCCTGACATAACCAAATTAATTTTTATTTTCTTACAAATATTTCCTATAATTGAATTAAACCCTACTTATAGTCAATTAATATATAATCACCAGATATAAGCATATGCCAGGCGGTACTAAGTCGCCGCGGGCCATGTGTCCGATGGCTAAAAAAAGCCAGCCATAGACAATGGCCGAGAGATTTATAACTTTTTAACATCTGGCCCTACCTGAGGGAGGTGTGAATGAGGGCCGCAGCTTTACCAGCTTCGAAACAATAATAATCGGTGAATAAAAAATTTAAATTATTACACGAAAAAGGGCGAAAATTATAATTTTATGGCTTTCGTGAAAAAAAATTGAAAATAGATAAAGATGAAACTCCAAAAATCAAAATCATTTACTGACAGCTTTATTATAATCTCGTGCTCTACATTATTATTCGGTAGAGTCAAATTTTCGATTCTGGAATTTCAAAAAACTTAGCCGTACTTAGGAAATGACAGACGTAGTCCACATTTCACTTTAGACTTAAAAAACGTATAGGTACCCCCAAAATTATTATCAATGCAATTGCCAATAGGTCAACGTGGTCCAATTCTAATCCTCGTCACATGAACATTAGACCTCCATATGGGTCAATACGCCGTCCATATCAATTATCACGGACATTAAGCTACATTTGGCACGGACGTGTTTGATGAATGATCGCTCCGGGCTCTGCGGGGATGGCCAGCCCTTAAATATTAAGTTGTTAATTTAGATTTTACGTCAACGTGATCTTGTTTGGAAGAAAAATTCAGTGTTGCAAAGTAACCTTGTTTAGTACAATGCTGGATTTATTTGCGCACACACATAAAGCATATAATAAGTATGTTTTTTATAGCTAAGTAAGGTAGGTACAACATTTTTCATGATTATTTTTTGTGCAACCTCGGTGGCGTAATTGTTCTGCTGTACGATTACAACGCCGAGGTCTTGGGTTCGAATTCCGGGTCGGGCAATGTGATATTTTTTCATTATTAGCCCGGAGTCAGGAATTTATGCCCAATATGGCGATAGTCTCATGCTCTATCACATTGTGGGATGAAACACACAACGCGAAATGTGAGGTTCAGGTAGTACCTTTGCCTACCCCTTCTACGAAAAAGGCGTGAGTTTATCTATTAATGTATGTATGGAAAATTATTCATGAAGTTCAAACACACATGGACAGTAGTTAACCGGGCCAAGGGCTTCATAGTGTACATTATAGAACCTACTTTACTCCTAAACCAATATGGAATTATCGATATATGTGAAACAAATTAATTAAACAGAATTATGAGCATTTATTACACTAACAAGGACGCCATACTGATATTCCAATAATTAATTAATTACATCATTAATAATTGCGCGTCCACAAACCATTCGGTTAGTCTAGTTTACAAGCATCATCTTGGTAGCTTTCAAGAGAAGGGACCGCAAGGGGAGACGAAGGGTCTGAAGGGGAGGGGTGAAATTCCTCGACAACTACCTTCGCCTGACCTAGCTTAGGATTCGGTTTGTTTATGTGATTGTAACAGCCGCTTGTCGTCAGCCTTAATTGAATCGGACGTTTGAGGAATTTCAGCCCGGCCGCCATGTTTGTTTTTGCGTTCGGGTTTGTTGTTGAAAAATATTTTAGAAATTCAAATTAAATATGTTAAAATATAAATATATACAATACCTTAAAGTTTAAAAGGGGAAACATACTTGGCAACAACAATAGGCCTGTCCATTGTCCAACAATTGTTGAAAAAAAACACATTTTCACACACATTAACTTTTACGTCTTAATTAATCACACTTTTTTCTAACATCTCCATAATTTTGCCATAACCATATCTATATTTATAAATTATTTATTAAAATACTAAACAATATTATCCGCCTTCCCCACTATCTGTGCGATAGCAAAATTATCAACGATTCAATTGAAATTCTTAGCTAAAAGTCAATCCAAAGCCTCCGCCTCTTTCATTGCATTCTAAAGCACTTATTACCTTTTAACACCGCATAATAAGTGGTAAAACCATGCAAAAACGACAAGACATTTGAATTAAGCAGACATAATAAGCATTCACAGTTCAATACAATTTATTCGTATAACAAAATCACATGGCGTGTTTGTTGACCCGCCGCGCCAACAGGAGCTCCGCGATTTGATAGGGCTGTGTTTGTACACGAATTACATATTAAACTGCCCTAAAATTCATTGTTTTAGATGTTAATTCTTGTTAAAAGAAGCATGTATGCAACATAGCCTTACATAAATACATATACAAGTCATATTATGTATTTTGTTTAAACATATTTTTTTCAAAATTTGAACACGTAAAAAAGTTTCTGCTTCTGTTATACATATAGATCATCGTCGTCGTGTCAATTATTAAAAAATATATATTATGTTCACTTCTTTTTTGTTTCAAATTGTTTTACTGAACAAATTTCCGCATTTTTATTCCGTTTGCTAAATCCGCTTACCAAATACAAAACCAAAGAGGCAACCTTACAAAGCTAAGAGCACGAAGTGGCGCGCCGCGACCCGATCTAAGAGACCCGATCGGCCTTAAAGGTCGCATACAATACAACTGACTACGAACATAGGAATGTCGAGATTTTCAACCGCACTCACTAACTTATAGTTCCACGGAGATTCACTGTATGAGCGGATCCACCTACTTACGATCACGAATAATCATGACACGGAATGGAGCTTACCTACTCCGCGCCCGCGCCTGCGCCCTTAACTATCGTTTGAATAAGTCAACATTGTATTTGCGCTTAGATTATCGCAATTACGTTTAAATTATTCGCAAAAAAATCGCTTTTCCCAAGAGATTTCTGGTTTATTCCTTACATTATCATTATATTTCGTAGTTTTTTTAATAATTAATTAACAAGTCAATGATATTTATGTAACACAAAATAATAGAACCAGTTCAATTAAAATAACAATTACCGTGAATGGTTTAAAATAAACTCCATTATATTATTTTTTATAGCGCAACATACACGATCTATTAAATATTTTTATTAAAAAATGTGATATTAATTGTAAAAAACTCATCCTGATGTATCACATAGTCATTTTCTATAAATGGGATTAACACGGATTAAAAAACAGTCGAAAATAAATCCTTTATGAAAAGTGGACAAGTAAATCCTAGCCATCTAATTGCCTAATCACTAGAAACTCACTTTTCACTGTCGACTAATCAACATAAAATTATGTAAACATTTCTCCTAATTCAAAATAATTTGAAAATCGAATGTGAGATAGATTTATTTTATTTTTTCAAACCCTATGAACATTTTTATAGTATAGTCGAGGGCGAAAGCTCTATAGTGCCTTAATACCTTTATACTTTCAAATGTATTCCAGTATCAGATGATGATAAAGGTCAAGCCAACGTGTAAGGAGCTACCGAGCATGCGAGGAGTCACTGTGTCACTGTGGCGTTAACCATCCTATCGAGTTTATCATCGCCATTGTTGTTTGTGCCATCTAAATAGCGGATGCTGCTTGTTTTGGAATATCTATGTTTGTGAATATCTATATTTAAAAGTATCAAAAAAATTTTTTATAGTACTTAATTTTCGGCGATTTAATATGGGAGTATTATTCATAATAATTGGACAGAATCTACATCATAGATAATTATGTCTTAAGTTTAAATGTTGTTTACTCTAAACAGCCAATCTCAGCAGTAATCTGTTACTAATAACACTAAATAACCGTTCCTTATATTTTAACTTACGGTGCCTGGCTAACAAGATCTATCAATCATCAAAGTCTAATTTTACAGTCCCTAGCGTGCACGTGCGGCCAAATAAACATATTAACCGTTACAATATTCAATAAACTAAATTTTAAATTTAAAATGGTGGCTGAAGTATGTCAATACTTGATCTTTATGATCTTTAAAATCTTCGGCGTATTTTTACAGAAATAACAAGGAGACGACACCTTTAATGCATAAAAAGATCTTTGAAACATTCTGTCTATGTTTAAAAAAATACAATTAGCGGCTCAAATATAGGCGAAGATCATTAAACCATTCTGCCTAATTTTTGAATACAAGTATTTAAAATGAACCGGTATTAACTTGTTGCAGCTGGCAAGGAATTAATATTTGGCGTTTAACAAACGAATTATAGCCTTACTTTCTTCAAACAATAGCTTAGTTTGGCACATCTGGTGGGCAGATTCCCGAAAATCTTTAACATCTGCGAGTGTCTTTTGTTTTATGTACACGTGTTACAGGTAAGAGACAATGTTAATAAAACATCTGGATGTACGATTTTTGAGAAACAAATTTAGTTTTCTTTGAAAATTAACTGTTGCTTCAAATTTGACCAGATGGTCAAAAAATAATCTGGCTATATTTCCATTGTTTAACATCTAAAACAGTTCAATACGAACTAATAGTTTTACTAATGGAGGTTGAAATTATCTTTTTGTTATTTCAGCACCTATGAAGAAGTCATATTTAAAAATAGTTGATTGCAGACTTAAATGAATAACATTCTATATTTTATAATCATTACAAAAATCTTGGCAATAAAAAATCTCAAAATTGCACGTTATTATGCTATCATGTATATTATTATGTTTCTCGCAACTTTTCACTATCACATAGATAAGTTGATTGCAGGATCATAGGCAGTAAAATCTTATTTTAAATCTTAACGTCATAAAACCAACCTTATCAAGGAATATATCGCCATTTCTTTTCCGTACTGTAGGAGAATAAGTATTCAAATCTTTGAAGCAAATATATATCGGGTAGAGAAATAAATAAATAAACAAAACCTAAGACTATCAGTAAATAGAAACAAAAACCCTGCAAACATTCAAAATATTTTCTAAACAAAAACACAAAATCACTAAACAAAACAAGATTACTAAAAGAGGATCGTGTAATCTATTCAAGCATTATCCGGTGGCGTCACGTGCTCATGGTTTATGCAGAATCCTTCCGTCTAACTGTCGATACCACTCAGCATGCGGAATACAGGCATACACTACGGAACTCAGGCCAATGTATGTATAAAAATTCAGGCATATGCGGAATCACGCTTGCACGATCAGAGCTTCTGACTTAACGTGTCGTGGTAATTTTGACGCTTTTTTGTGCTTCATATTTTGAAAATCTTTTGTAATATCTATACTCTCAATACGAAATACAGGCATACAGAACACAGGCCTGTGGAATACAGGCATGTGTAGAATCACGTTTGAACATTCAGAACTCCTGAGTCATTTCATTGATGGGAATTGTGACTCATTTGAGGATTTATTTTAATTATTTTAAAAATGTTGCGTCTAACTGCTAATAGCGTTCAGTATGAAGAATATAGACGGGATCACGCTGCACGATCTACAGTTGTGAGTCATTTCACTTAGTTAACAAAAAATATGATTTAATGTACTAAAGTATGCGCCTATATCCCCGTGAAAATTATTTCATCATTAGATTTAAGTTAAATTTAAGACACAAGTTAGCCGTAAATTATTAAAGATATTAAATACTGAGCTAATAGATACAATATTGAAATAAATGGCGATTGAATCCCGCCTCATCTCCCTTTAAGCCACGAAAGGCTAAGGCTGGCGTAATGAAAAAGTAGTATAAACAAGCGTTATATATGGGACCTTTAATAATTTTAAAGATACCAACATTCTCCAGCTGCGGAATTCCTAATTAAAAATTCTGTTACCGAAAAGTTAAACAAAAATACCCTACCTGGGAACTGTTCACAGGCCATAGGCGATCAAGCGATCAATAGAATAAAGATATAATATTAATTAAAATCTACATTTGTACTGAAACGGTAGTTATTAAACAAAGTTAATGTGACTTATCGTCTTAAAATATGGTACAATACGCCAAAACTTCGGAACATAGTTTTGGCACCAATCCAAAAATGTTTGGACATATTGACGTGACAACTTTGAAATACAACGCTTTTGGGAAGTTTTATACACATCCGTTGCTGCATAAAAAACCAAACGTTGTATTTATAACTTCTGATTATTATCTTTAGATACATAATGAACGACTAAACATAGTCTTTGTCTCTACCAAGTTCGCAAATACCAACCACTGGTAACCTAATAAAAAAATCTCATTCCGAAAAGTTTTAAAATATACCCTACCTGGGAACATAAACTAGAACCACGCTGTTCTCAGCTGTTCACAGCCCATTCACGCTTCAACAATATCAATGAGATAATTTTAACAGAATTAAAATTTTATTACTTTTGAAAACCGTCTCGTTCCGGAAAACAAATCCATTCGCTTACGCAACTTTACGATTTCCGAACGCGCTATTAAAAAAAAGCTAAAATAATTTTACGATTTTGCCGTATAATTTTAAATTTTCCAGTGACCCAATACTTATTTGCAGAGGTGCGTTCATACTCGTGGTTTATAATTATTCTTTATAACCCTGAATCATCGTGAGAACTTATCTGATGTTAGTTAATGCTGATGATATCAATGATGTTGTGATTCATTGCTCTAATGTAATTGTAAATACCGGAATGGAATTAATACTTTATTACTATGCTAGACTGCTTAGAAAATCTATGATTATAAGATGACGTCTGTGGTAGCTTGGAGACTATTTGTTTCGGAATGAAGTAGCTTATAGAATCCGCATGTTTTGTTTAAATAACAATGATGTCTTCAAAAAGACTACATATTTTCATATAAATATCTGTACAAGTGTATACAAGACAGTAATATAAAAAAGAGTAATAAACATAATCATTCATAACCTAAGAATATGCTGCCAATAATCTCATAATTACTTTGAGTTTTCAGAAATTATAACTTTTCCGTCCCTTATCTTTGCCGTATATTTTTTAACAGCCTCCATGGGGCAGTTGGATATACGCCGGCTCTGAAACGAGATGCAAGTTTCATCCCCGCAACGAAAGAAATGTTAATGCGGCCCACAAATATTTCTCTCGGGTCTGAGTGTTTGTGAGAACAAAAAGTTATAATAAATCCAGGTCATGTATACGATCCAGTGCACGGTCCTCGCCTCCTCTACAGAGTGCAAAGTTAGATTGAGAGGGGACCCTTATTATCCAGACCCGAAATAAATATTTTTGTGCAGTCAAACATTTATGTGTACTTGTATCCACATTTCCTTTCACAGCCGACTTCTCAGAGGCATTAAAGCATATAATGAAGATTAATTTACATAGCCTCGTATCGTGTTACCAATACAATAGGAATGTTAAATCAAATGAACTGTAGCTAATCTTTAGTGTCAATTAACATTCTTTGAACCAAATCAGACACCTTTTTGAAAGTTAATAGTTTAATTGGTGTTTCTGAAAGCATCCGGTGATAATTAACACGAATCTTCCCTACCATAACGAAAATTGTTGTGTCGATGATTTTAATTCTAACAATAGATCCTTGAAGGAGAGTAGGTTACACAAAAATTAAATCTAGAATGGAAGCATAAACTTCTAAAACATACTTTGTATCCGAACGCATGATTGTAATATCAGAATCTAACCTAAAACATAATGACTAAGTGTCCATTGCCATTAGATCAACGAAACGATAATTATGTATATTAACCACTTAAAATATAATTAAAATTTATCTGACAATATCGAATAAATAACAGTATCTATCAGTCACTTTCGAAATCCGTCCTTAAACAAATCCTTTTACCAGATCGCAACAGTGTCTGCAAATTAGTGGTACAAGCGAAATGCCAAGTGACCCTCGGTGCTCGAGACTCGCAATTACAATGTTCTTCATTCCAAAAGTCTCATAAACAAAACTATTGACTTGGCATTTTATTCAGAAATTCATAAATGCTCATTTGAGAATATAATTTACTTGCTTAGGTGTCAACTAGAATAACACTTAATGGTTTCTTAGATTACGCAAATGTTACATAAAATACGTTTTACGTTGAATAACACTTGTTACAGGTATTTTACGAGGATTTTCACAGGAACTCATTGAAAGACGCTATCATTCAATAGTTACGAAAATCTGTATGGGTTAAGTGAAATTCAATTATTTCCAAGTTCTCTTACTGTTTGGCGTATTTCGTTTCTTGTTATAGACGAGATAGACATTCATAGAGACTTGCTAAGAATCAGTACATTTTAATAAAATCCACACCACTGTAGATTGTTTACAGATGCTACAATGATTGGTGACTGCGGAATATTCTTAAACCTTTACCAGGTCATGAGCCCACCTTTCGAGCAAAATTACATTTCACACGTCCATTTTGAATGTTTAACACTACTTCATTATAACAGCCGGCTAATCGGACATAACTTTCTACGAGTAACATCATAATGCAGTCGGGTTATTAAATAAACAGCCGCTTGAACCCACCTGTTGTTCATCGCTTTGCATATGATCAGTGGTGCATTAGCCACGCTTTCCATGAAGACGTCTTCACCAGTCCACCGACATTCCTCGGACGGTATTCGGCGCGAGCAAAAATTGCGAGCCATGAAAGTGTACGTAGATGTGCTTCTATTGTTGGGGTTACGGTTTTTAATGTACTCAATGATTGTTGAAACTCGATGCGTTAAGTGTCACGTTATTCTATACTTATTTCAATTTTAAATACAAGATGGTTCATAAGCTTACGCGATAGTTACACATTGAAATAAACCTGTTTTATACGGATTCTATCGCGAAATTAGTTTATTTTTTTTAATTTCCCGACCAAATTCCTGAAATTCGTGAAAATCGTTTTATTTGAATTTGAAATACAAATTATCATGGGTGCATAAAATAAAAAAAAATCTTACTTATCATGAACTTATAATTTTAATCAAATTAGTCGAAGTGTAATTTGAATCTCAAGACACATCGCAATATGTCTGGCCATTCGCATATTTTTTTTAAATAACTCGTCTATAACCAATCCAAGCCAATTGTGAAAAAAAACATAATTTTTTTAAATTCGAAAAAGATCAAGTAAAATTAGCAAGAATATACAGTACCACCTGACAACAAATACATTATGTATCAGCCCATATACGTCCCACTGCAGGGCACGGGCCTCTTCTACAATCGAAAGTACGATTGAGAGTGGTTAGGCCATATAGTCCACCACACTGGCCTAATGCGGGTTGGCGGACTTACATACCATAGAAATTTTATAAATCGCTATGGTATGCAGGTTTCCTCACGATGTTTTCCTTCACCGTTTTATCAATACACACATGACTCCGAAAAGTCAGAGGTGTGCCCTGGGATTCGAACCCGCGACTACCGTGAACATATTATCAGTCGCGCCTAGTCCGTTTACCAACAGGCCACCACGCACTTTTACATGCAACAAATACATGCCACATCGTAAAGCTTCTAACATCATAGCACCTAAGTGAATAGCTATAATGATACGTCCCGCCCGGCTGTAGGTCACAGGCCACATGCCCAAAGGTCGCGCATACAGACAGACTTGCACTCGTACCATCCGCCATTAAACTTAATGATACAAACAGGATGCGAGCACCAATGACTTTTTTGCTGTTAATTCAATTTATGCTTTTGAATTGTAACGTTTGATAGGTCGAGTAACTGTATGATTGTTAATAGCATTTATCTGGCTTTGGTCTTGGGCTTAAACTCCCATAAGTCATATAATAGAATGAAAATGGATAGTTTTTGAAGGTAACATATAGACTTACTAGTATTACAGATGCAATATATTTATAGACTGTTTTAAAACTATTTAAGATATCGAATATTTTGTTCGCTCAGACTGTATTCCAAAGTTGTTCGAATGTTTTTTACATTCCAAAATTAAAATACATTTTAAAAGTGTCTTTGAATAAGGCCGTTAGAATTTACTACAGTATTTATTTTATTTAAATCTTTATTTTACACGCAGAAAAACACAATATACATAAACAACAATAAAAAAAAAAAACAAAAAATAGATACAAATAGCTATCTAATCGCTTAAAGCAATGTCTTACAGACAACCATTGGATGGATTTAAAAGAAGAAGTACTCCAGTAATCATTCACCAAGCAATGAAGCCAGAAAAACGGTAAGATCCACACTGTAATTAATGTTGCATCGAGATACATGATTATAAGGCGAAGAATTTTTATTGTCGCTCCTCCCCATATAGCCACTTTCACTGTTCGCGACCTTGATCATCAATACGAAATAATTTATCTACTAATGCGATGTGATTCGCTAATGTATTTAATGGAAAATATAATCTTAAACGTAGTGTAAAATGCATACATTATGTAGAGCAAGTGTTAGCAGAGATGGTGACTGAAAAAGGATTAAGAAGCAGAGGATTTCTTTCAGTAGCATACAAATTAGATTATCAGTACTCTATTGCACAATTTACATGTTCAATAGAGTACTGTTAGGATAAGGATGCTAAAAAGAGTAAGACTCAAAGCTTTTTGTAGACGAAAACAGTATTCAAAAATGGTAGAGTCGCGCATTTCCTAAAATAACGTACATACATACATGAACTCACACCTTTTTCTGTCATGTTTTTTAAGGTTAATAAATTAGGCTATGGGATTGATAGGTTTAATAATTTATACCTATCATTTGCAACCCTTTCCGATCTACTTAAAATCTTAGCTCTTGTGTCATTAATAAGTAAAGATGTTTTTATTCCTTGGCGTATTAATAAAAGTCCCTTTCATGCTAAACAGACTGGCAACAAACCAAAGTTTCTTGCACAATTGGCCAACTTAAGAATGCACAAACTGTCCCTCCAATACTTAACCAAGGACATACTCCAAAATACGTTCAAGCGTACCATATCGAACTGTTCCAATCACCACGTTGCGTAGTGCGCATATAAATAAATCAATTATGCGTACGACTGTCTTAGGAAAATGTACTTGGTTGTACCACAAACAAAATTATACTTTATAATGAGGCGGTAAAGTTTAATTCAGAATGTGGAAAGGTAAAGATTCTTGTTTATATAGGGCTGCGTGCGTTGATTTACGTGATGTCAAACGTTGAAAGTTGAATTGGTATATTGTTATTGATATATAAAACGGTCAACCCTATTATGTATGTTCTGTTTGAACTACATCATGGATATAAGGTGTTTAAAGTAATTATTTATGCACTTTTTCAACTTATAAAAACAATTTAGATTGGAGATGACTGGAAGAGGAAAGTGGTAATGAGGCTCTAAAATTTCCACTCAACGAACGAACCCCGACGACTAAATCATTGTAACACTTTGTTATAAGTGAAATAGAGGAATCAAAATAAATAATAATCTAGGTCATGCAAGTAGCACTGCAGGCCACGGGCCTTTTTTTATTTACAACCAAGAGTTAGATCCACCATGCTGGATTTCTTCTGTAATTTAAGGCAATTACAGTGAAGCTCCACCACTTTGGAACTATTAAATATACGAAATAAATGCAATTAATATTTTAATATCTGTTAAATAAAATAGCTATTACTTTTATACATTATGTATTCCGAAGTCGTTAATCAATATGAGGAACACGAGGTAATTCAAAACCTGGCTATTTAAGAATATTTTTTTTAGTTTCCTCAATATTTATCAACGCGACAACCATGAGGCCGAAATGTTGAACGCCGATTTTGATAATGTAGCCAATATATTAGCGGTCACAAAATCACCTGTTGCCATACACACCTGTTCAATGCAATCACATCTGACACTTTTTTGCAAACGAAATTAAACCCAAACACACCGCAATAAGTTTTAAATTCCCTCTGAAGTTTTGTATTTTTTTCTCTGCCAATCAAGGTAGATGGCCGAAAGTTTATAGAAAAAGAGTAAAAACTCTTTTGGTCATTTTAGTAAAAAATCAATAAAAAAGTTATTTTTTTATGTAATAAACCTGCGTGTTGCGCTCTGAGATTTTGTACTAATATTCTTATACGGTTTCGCATTCCCTGGTATTGATAGGGAGTGACATTCCTTCATGCATCTGGACCTAAGTAACCTTTAATAATTAATGTAGGTTCAAAAAACCTTGCGTTAGGGAAAAATTCACACGTCAATATAATACACATGTCTACAATAAGACTCTCACATTTTGTGATGTTTCGTATCAGTTACTATGTGGAACTTTTTAGTATCATAGCACTTAGACCTCAGAAAATGATTTTATAGCTTTTGTAACTTTTTTGTTTGAAAATTTGTCTGTTTTCTGGACCGCGCTGCTTGGGCTTATGCTTCGTAAATAGAGCATACTTCTATACTGATACTTCTTTCTATACGCGACGCTAATTCCACATTAACAATGAACATTACTTAAGGTTTTTTCTTTGATACCTAATATCCCAACCACACATGAAAATTGTTCTACTTTTAGATATGAATCCGCATAATATTTGGCCTAATTTAACAGACTACCTATACAAATGGCTTTCCAACTCATTTACAATATATTCTCTAAACTAAAAAGGCATTTTTTAAATAGATTTCCTAGTGTTTAATAATCACACGCTCTCCGCACTGCCAATTGAGCTATGAACCTATAATCGAATTATCATAAATTGACGACACAGCGCGGCGTAGTCATAGAGCATAGACTCACGAATAGGCTCGCAAAATTGGACACTGTGTCAAGCGAAGCCAAATGACTAAGCGGTCAATGTACAAGACAATTTGTAGCCGTAAGTTCGATAAATCCACGCTTTATTTTTTTCTTTGGCTTGGGCCGTTTAACATTTCAGCCAGTTTTGTTTTATATGTCAACATTTCGCGCCAGTTTTTTGACAGATGGAAATAATACCTTTGTCTGTTATAGTCCCACAAACTTATCTGACCCGGTGAGAGCATCGCTGTAATCGAATTTGGTGTTACCAATAAAAATAGATATTGCAATAAAGTGGGTAAAAAAAAAATTTTCAATCCGATCAATAGTGTCGAGAAAATGACCAGTTTCATCTGGATATTATTATTCCTTCACACGATTTCTAACAAATCGCTCCCCAAAACCCTTAAACAAGTGTATCTCGTGTATCAAGTGTATCCTCCACAATCGAGAGTACGATTGAGGGTGGTTAGGCCATATAGCCCACCACGCTGGCCTCATGCGGGTTGGTGGACTTACATACCATAGAAATTCTAATAAATCGCTATGGTATGCAGGTTTCCTCACGATGTTTTCCTTCACCGTTATAGTGCGTTTTTATCAATACACGCATGGCTCCGAAAAGTCAGAAGTGTGCCCTGAGATTCCAACCCGCAAACAGCCTGAACATGTTGGCAGCCGCGTCTGATCCATTTACCAACAGGCCACCACGCACGTAACGATACATTTTAGTTTATGATATGTACTAACATCTATTGTACTAGTACGTACAAAATTCTATTTTCATGGAATTTATTTTGTAAAGCTGACAACACAAACCTTTGGCGGCAGCTACGCGTTAATACAATTTTTCCAAGGGTATTATTGGTGTCTGAAGACGCTTTTCTTCCTACGTAAAATTTAATACCTGAAGTCTAACGTTCCTAGCATCACTTTTTAAATTTTTCGACATTTTTCACTAGTTTTAAATAATGCAGGAAAAATAAATACATTGAGTAAACAACCAATGGCGGATATGTCAGCGACTGGCAGGTAGATTGACAATTCCAAATGACGTCTTTGTTTCCAGTTTTGGCCAACGGGGCAGATAAGTTTGTGGCTCTATAATTAGAAATAAATATGATTAAAAGTCAAACGTTTTAATTTTTTGACCATAATTGATCAAAGTATAGTGCAAACATCAAATATCAGACTCAATAATTGCAAAAATAAATACTATAAAAGGCATTATAGATTTATATGGTAAATACGTGTTTACATATAAATAGCTGTCAATAACAAGTTAATCAAAGCCATAAGTTATATCACGCTAGTTTTCCAGTCTCATCCTTAAGTAAGTGGAAAGGTTCCCATATCGGCGCAACTTTCACTCGGTTGCAATTTGAATCTCTCTAGATAATGTTAACGCACACACGTATGTGAAATGTTCTATAAATTTTAACAGTTTATGCGGTGTGTTGAAGGAAATTGCGGGCCGTATGGTAATTTATTGTTCACTTGTTGACCTGTGACTTAATTCAACAAGGAGGTTCTATATAAAAAAAGGTTTTACGTGATAATTAATTCGTTGCGATTAGCATAAGACTAGATTGGTGCTATAGTTTTGAGATTTGATGTGAGTTTGGAAGATAGGTCTTTTTTGATTGACCCACTAATTATTATTCAATAATAAATTTGTTCCATATATGTTATTTTTGACAAAATTTTCAATATCCAACAAATCTGTGTATTGAATCATTACATTATAATAATACAACAATATATACAAATAAAACAAGTTTTACACGTGACATTAATAGTGTGACATTAATATATCCTATACAAGTGATTACTTTTGTATAATGACCCACCCACGTTAAAAAAATATAATTGAAAGCGATAAAAAAAATGTCTTGGCTATGCTTAAGCGTATTACCTAATGTTTGCAGCCGGCGCGTGCCAAAATAAACTCGAAAAAAATAAACAAGCATGGTAATTGAATCATTCGCTTGTCTACTAATGAAAGAACGAAAAAAGACGTATGTGTGTTTCTATAAAAAACAAAAAGCACCTAATGAACAGATACGATGTCGACTATCGGCTATCAGAAAAAATAATTAAACAAATACGTAACTCAACGCCCAAAAAAATAACACATTGATTCAGAATTCGTCACAAAAATGATTTTAAGAGTAATTCCCGTACTGGGTATCGAACCAGAACCTCCTGGGTGAAAACCAGGTATCCTAGCCACTAGACCATACGGGAGATGATAAATTAACTAAATAAGCTTATTGCACTTGTTAACTGTCAACAGATAAAATTATTTTAGTACAATGTTATTGGTATTGAAGCTGGACTTACATCCTTTACGAGTGAATTCAGTTATGTTCTGAGAAAAACCTAGCACTCGTTTAAAACGGAAAACCAGGCTTGTTATTATTTAATTTTTTTTTAAATCTGAAATAAACCCTGTAAAATACTAAATTAATGAATTTCAGATGAATTTACTAAAATCATTAATAATAAATCATCAGTCGATTATTTTTCTCTTACTAACTTTTTCAATTTTAATAACTTAATAAGTAAATAACGAAAAAGAAATCTTAGCCATTTTATTCAGCCTTGTGCTATTTCAAACAAAACTGCGACAGCAAGTATGTATCAGATAAAAAACATCTATTTATTTTATTGCAATGAATGGCGAGACCACAGAATATTTATTTATTTATTTTATTTTAAACACTTAGTACACAGATGTAGTACAGGCGGACTTAATGCCCAAGGGCATTCTCTACCAGCCAACCTTAAGGTAGTGCAGAGAGACGGAAGCAGGTGCTTATTAATAAAATTAACAATAAGCGAAAAAAAAAATATATAAAATATAAATAATAATATTTAAACGGATATATAAAATTTTTAATTATATATATATATATATATATATATATATATATATACTAATATAATTAATATAATACTAACAGAAGTCAAGCTTGTGTATGTACAGTCAGCGACATAAGTCGCTGAACACTTCACATTTTTTGATAAGCTTTTTATGAATTAAAATTTGTACGTACTACTCTGTAGTCGTAAAATATAACCAAGTAAAGTCATCTATGCCGAGAAGTGCCATACGATATTGAAAATAATTATTATTTTGGATGATAAGACAATTTCAAATCTCGTGAATGTGTAGCGACTTATGTCGCTGACTGTACTTCACTTTTATTGCCACACTCACACTACGCTCGGCGTTCGCGCAAGGGTTGTTAACACTGGCTTATGCGAAAACACGTATCGTGTTAATAGCACTCGTATAGTTTGATTGAATTTTTAAATAAAATATATAAAACACAATTATACAATAAATAAATTTTTATTTTATTTATGAACTCGCTGAGAATGTGTATGTCATTATTCTAAGTTTTTTTTAATTGTTTTTGTATAATATATGTTTTTTTAAATGAAATTTATATTCAATTATTATAATCTGGTGTTTTATATACAATTGTAATAACTTTTATTCATTTGCTCCATCTTTGCACAAAACATCTCACTATTTGCGTGCCCGAAGCGGGTGACACTCGCGCTCGCAGTGGTCTCGACTGGTTTGAAATATCGTGCCGGTGAACGCTGTCTATGTGTGCGTTGATTTAGCGCGCTTTGTATGGAGCTTGACTTCTGTTAGTTTAGTATTCTGTGGCGAGACGTTCGCCTGATGGTAAGCGTTATGACTGCTCATGAATAATAGCAAAGCCAAACGATACCTTGAATTACAAAGCAATGCATGGCATTACACTGCGCTCGCCCTCCTGATACATACTGTTAAGTCTCAACATGTCCAATTACTCTAATTCTAATATTAAAAATATGTACAGTGAATTAAACTTACGTAACAACTTTTTTGTAATCCTTTATACAATACGGATATACACCAAAATATAATTACCCGGTAATCAGTACATCTAAGTTTTTATCCGGCCGATGATTAAGCGACCTTGAACTGAAATAAAACGGCTAATTTCTATCAGATTAACGTCAGTACATCAGGCAGGGTGAATCAGTACCTAATATACACTCTTACGTATTATGTAGCATTTATACTACTTTTATAGTATGGCAAATGGCTTTACTGAGAGAAAATGTACTTACTATTCAAACTTGCCAGTAGATTAATCAATGAATAAACTAACTGGTGGAAGTCCCTTATATGTAAGAGGCCCCCTGGGTATATTGCTATCTCCAAACAGCAGTGTAAATTCACTGTTGTCTTTCGGATTGAAGAACATTGCAAACAGAGTAACCACTGGACATATTGCGACTTAACAGCTCACGTCTCAAGATGGCCAGCGGAATGCCAAGCATTGCTTTATAGTTCACGGTATTGTTTGGTTTTGTTACTGTTCATGAGCGGTCCTATCGGAATCATGCGAACGGCATGCTGGTCTTGCCATTCATTGCAATAAAAAGATATCGATACTGGGCCGAATATCTGAAGCTGCAGCACATACGTCCCACTGTAGGGCACGAGCCTCCTTTACAATCGAGAGTACGATTGAGGAAGATAAGGTCACAGTCCGTCACGCCGACCTAGTGCGGGCTGGCAGACTTTACATACCATAGAAATTCTTATTAATGCCATGGTGTGCAGATTTCCTCACGATGTTTTCCTTCGCGGATTTCACCTAGAACTAAATTAATTAGTGTGTTTACAAGCATCGAAGCTACCGAATTTATGCAAAACAAAACTGTTACATCATGACAGTTCTCTGCGAAACAGTTGAAACTTTAATCGATCTTGCGATGTTGCTCGTGTTATTTGACTGCTCTTAACCCCGCCGCACATGCTCACACTCGCATTGGCCGCCACGAGCCACGTGCGAGTGGCAGTATTTAAAACCTATAGCGTTTAGATTGTTTTTTTTTTATTAATATTAGGAAATCGACGTGTAGCGGTGACTTTGCTGTCGTGTTATATTTGTTGAGTAAGATTGCCGGCTTCTTAATACCTCTTTCCTCTTCCTGTCATTTTTCCTTCCTGCCCTCCTCCCAATCTGATGGACCAGTATCCATGATCCAAGCGTCGTAGATTTTCATGGGCAGCAGTGATCACTACAGGTGATCTATTTATTGAATCCATTAAAATGTTCAACATCATATAGATTTAGTCATTTTTTGATCTACCACCCGGTTACGAAAGTGTTCACTAGAGAAGAACGGGCAAGAAACTCTAGTGTTGTTCTTTTCAAAACCAGTTTACAATAAAAAAGTAATTATGATAAAATTTATAAGTTGGTTCAGAGCAGTTCATAAATAATTTGATACGAATATATTTACTTTATATTTATTTGGCTGAGTGAAACGAAGTCGTCCCGAACGAAGAATCAGGATGCCATGTTTCGCCAATGCAGTGAATAATTGACTAACTTTGCCGGATCTATGCAATAAAAAAATAACCACTGCGCTCCTCGAGATATAGGGGTTTAATTCTCTTCATACCCAATAATTAGTGGCTGGTGCTTACAATGTAAACAAACTGGTATATAACAGCTTACAAACTATTGATTTGCGGCACCTATACAGGACTAAATAGTATTTTATTATTGTATAAATAATTATACAGGTACCTAAACCGAAACAAACATCATTTAACCACAGTTCTTTTTTATCGCTTTATGTTAAGCAATACAATCACTCAGTAGCAATTCTTGGCTTTGCACTGCGCTCGCCAGTCTGAGACATAAGATGTTAAATATGTCCAATAGTTACTCTGGCTACAATGTTATTCAAACCGAAACACAAAAGTTGTTAACACGGCTGTTTAGCTCACATTTGAGAGACCTACCACCAGTAAAATCTTTTCCGTCCCTTATATTTCCCGTATCTTCTTGGTATCTTTCCATTCGACCTCTTACATACCTGCCTACCATACGAAACACCTACCATAAGTAAAAGTGCATGTCAAATACCTTCGTTTTTACTGCTGGTATAGCTTAAACCAAAAAAAGTCTATTTTTTAATACTCTTATTTACATACGAAACAAATGTAATAGGATTTGAATAGCCACTCACTAGTTTATCGAAAACGTCTACAGATTTATCTGAAATGTTGATTGGATGTCTTTATCAAGATATATCCACTTTTAATTTTTACTAACCGACCAAATATTCCGGCTGATCCATTAATGATAAGGTTGAGATATTTTAATGCAAGAATCGTCGTGAACTTCGGAGTCCGAGTGTATTTTGACTGTGATTTCCGTTTATATTTAAGTATTTTGGCGCCTTGTTAATATTTTTACGAGTAGGTAATTAATTATTCGACGATGTTGTTATTTTTATGTATGAGTGCAGGAATCAAACCAATAGCTAAAAAAGAAACGACAGAAATTGAGAACTTCCTCCTTTATTTGAAGTCGATTAAAAAGTGATCACTGTTGCTCATAGATTTTTCACATTGCACAAAGATGTATGAGTTGCCAGTCTTTGTATGGTAAAGAAATATTCTATGGAAGCTAGGTACTAGTTTAAGTCATTCGTTAACTAGTTACTAGAGTGGTTAGGTTGTATGAAATATTATAGTGTAAACTAGCCCAAGCATAAATATAATTTAAAATTGTGGGTTATGATAATAACTGCCAAATTTATGAAGAGACTAAATATTTACTATATTTGGTTTCATTGACTTTAATTTTTTTTAACCCCGTATATTTCCTGTAAAATCAATTAAAGTGTCGTCAGTAGTGGGGCAGCGGCCTAAGCCCAAATTATAGTGATCGAGAGCATTTCTGTGTCCGATACGGCGAGATTAAATCGATAGGTTACATAGCCGGCCACACCACATATGTGGCGCACGTTCCAATTAGCGTTTTATTATTAATAGTTAAAATGCGTGCATTTATGACTGTCTGTCTGTGAGCCGATAGCACGCGAACCCGCTGGCTCGTATATATGGAATTATGCCGTGACCACCATTGGTCCGTTTCGATACACGGGGGAAATTGTTCGAAATTTAAAAAATATTCAATTATGCTTAAAATGTTAGGTATTTATTAAATTGTGGGATGGAATGTTTTGTTGAAATTCAAATATGGAAAACGTTATATTTTAGTTATTTAATTAATTAAAATGTAATTTAAAAATAAATTATGATATTAGCATGCTCCGATGTTTGAATTTTTGAAACTAATTCATTGCTTTTAATTAACACACTGCGAAACATAGTGATTAATGGATATTTTAAATATTAACATTTTATTCATTACTTTTAAAATGAGGTGCAAATAGCACCACATCAAAATGCTTGTAGATTTTGATGCAGCAAATAGCAGGTTTTTTATTGTTTCAAATTGTAAGCATGTAAATATAAAGATGTTCGATTTCAAAAATCTCGCGTGGTGTGTCCGAGCACTGATCAAAGTCACAGTTCTTACGACATCAAACCGTGGTGATCGCTAACGATCATACAATTCGATACAAAGTGTAAAATGTATTTCATATAACAACACATGATAGTCGTAAACGCTGTTATATTATGTATAAAGTTAATTTGTTATGCCGGCCTCATTTCGAGCCGAATGTTGCTACATCTTAATATACGAAATTTCCACGAACGCAGTTTAAAATTATGACTATGCATAACTCTTGCTGTCTGGGGGATCCACTTTGATTTCATCCAATATTGGCTACAAGTTGGCGTGGTTATGTTGGACGGGGTCAACATACTGAAATGGCAATAGACTTGTTAGTTATTATGTCTTCACCTTAATGTTTTCCATACATACTGGCACAATAATTTGACCAACCTGATGTTAAGCGCAGTGCTACCCCAATAATGTACAGATAGTTATGTCTCTCCGGTCGTCGGTCGATACTATTATGTCGGTCCAACTGTATCCGATGATATCCAGGAATACTTAACCCAAATACCTAATTTCACTACAAAAGAAATAATGACTAATGTTCCTAAGAAATTCTTTAGAGGATGTTATGTCTATACGATCTTTAGTTTTGGGAGCGAAATTATGCGAATTACCGTGGTCACAATGATCTGAATTGTATCTGTAACGTATATTTTGCCAGATAACAATTATTATTATGGACATCTAATATTTACCTAATTAGTTGTATTGACAATTGAATATGGCGCTGAAATATGAAAGAGATAGAACGAACAAGCGGCCAATTTAAGCCTAAATTTCATTATACTTTTACTTTTTTTTAAACAATTTGCTTGGAGTTTGGACTCTTTCACAATCAATACCTGTAATATGATAAGAATTCCATAAAACATATCGAGACAATCGATTGCCTCAATACGATGATCGATCTTTTGTTTCTTTAATCATTCACCTGCGGCATTGTCGTTGCGTAGGAGTGGCAGAGGAGACTGCGTGACGGCGCAACAGCGTGGGCCGACCACGGTCGCTTAGAAAAACGTCTGCAAAAGCGGTTGACGGCATAAAATCAACCGAAATTGGAAATTTTATATAACTTGATTATGTATATTAATGCTGCTTCTCTTGCGATGAAAGACACCTGTTAGTAAAATGTATTTCTTATTACTTGAGGCGAAAAACTGAAGCCTCATAGTTGAAACCCAAAAGGTAGCAATATAGTAGCAAATTATCAGGTCCTATTAGCATTCATTCGTTATTGATAAAATCGTCACCTATGCAATAAAAAATATGTAGTGAGATTCTTAGTGACAGCTATTCACAAATAGAATATAGAAAATATTTTACTTTTTAATTTAATTTCAGATTGGGAGTGTTGTGTTTTCTAGCATGGCAACGACGATTTCGACATCGGTTTATATTTCTCACATTCCTAGTCACGGCACTTAATGTATTTCCCTAAATATAATTGGTTATGGAATTAGATTAGGATCATAAGCGTGCGGCCAAACGCTGGTGTGAGAAGAACAATAATTTTATTACATTCATAAAAATCACCTGTTTTTAGGGTAATTATGTGGAATTGTTTCCTGCTTGTTTTTTTTAGCACAAAATGGCTTCCCTGAATCTCATTTTAAACATATCTGACTGAATATATTTTATTACGAAAACATGACGATGAATAATTTATGATGAAAAAGTTTATTGATCTCAAAGATATGCGAAAAAACACGATCCGCTTTTTATATAAATAGACAGAAGTCAAAGATTTTCTAATGTGATAAATTAAGATTATGTCTTTTCAAGGTACTCATAACCTACAATTTCTAAAATACTGCTAAATATCTAATTTTCATACAGAGTATCTAATGTTATACAGAGCGCAATCTTTCAAAGCTTAAAACATGATCCTTCCTTAGAACTAACCGCGTGAAGCCTATCAGTGACTTTCATTGGTGCATGAAACAGCATTCGAATAATCTCCACATAAACAGGTCCCTTACATTCTTAAATCCAGTTTTATTTCGCTAACTAAAGCCTGATTGATGATTTTACGCAATGACAAATATATAATATAATACAATACAATACGCCTTATAGCCTAGACAGAATCACCTTTAGATTGAAGCATTGTCTAGATTTAATAACATTTGCATATCAACCAGTCGGACACGAATGCAGACAAGATGACGTCACTAAAATATGCTTATATTAATATTTCTCGATATCACTCTCGATGCGCAACTTGATGGACAAGATTATATCTCAGAACATTTCATAATTAATATATTTTACCATTGACTTTTACAAGAATTCTTATGGTATGGAAAACCTTATAGCTGCGTGAACTATGGCTATTACCTCTATGAATCGCATTCTACATTTCGGAGGGTTCCTTTTGTAACGCCTAATAAATTATTCAGCCTCCTGATATTATTTAAGTCGTAATACTCTAAATAAAGTGAACAAGAATACGCAAACTTTATATAAAAAAATCTTGAAGGAATATAGGCCTGAGGCCTAGCTAAGCAATAAGCTCGCATCACTTGGAGTGAAAAAAGTTCTAATAACTGAGCGTGCCACTGGTACAACATTTGCGATATAAGCGTGAGCTTATGTATGAAAGGAATGAAAAATATACTTCAGTCCTTTAAGCGTTGAAAATAAAGCATTTTATATAAAAGCTTTCATATGGAAATAAATGCGTTTACTAAACTTACTATTGTACCGAAGAAGTGAAGAATTCGGCTTACGCAGAGCTCCTACTTAAATATATTATTATGAATATTGCATAGCTTATGTAAGATCAAAATCTTCGTTAGTTGTTGCAGACCATAATCCAAGTATTATTGTCAGCGAAATAGGTAAGGAGTTCACCATTTATAGAACGTTAATTAATTGAAACCATTATGTAACTTATTACATAATATTCACGAAATATTTATTACTTTAAAATATTTCAATTATTCCATCACAAAACCAAACCAAAGACACAGAAATTTGCTTTAAAAATACACCTTAAAAATAATTGAAGTACACACCCAACTGGATTCTTTATCGTAAATAAAATATCTCATTAGCATTTCTAGTTGATTTCTAAGCGTGTGCCATCCAGGCTGTATGACCCCGGGTCGAGCTTTCTACGGGCCGTCGCGCGACGCGTCAGTGTAATTAATAGCCGGCGGAACCGTAGGAAAGCGGCGCGGCCGGTCCACGCCGTACCATCTAAATACGGGCCTGCTTGATTTGGGTCAAAATTGCGAGAATTCTTTAATCCTTCGAATCGGAATGCTTGAAGTTTACTGTCAGATTGCGTTGGTCCCACGCTGTTCCTGTTGCCAGGTGGTTCTTAGTGTTATGAAATAAGGGACTGTGGGTTCGATTCCGGTGTGGAGAGAAAAGTTTGTGAGACCCAGAAATATTTGTTTCGAATTTGTTGCAAGACCGAAAAGCCTCCCATAGTTATTGATAACTAGATTAGACATATCGCTGGCTCAATATTACAAGGTTCTATGTGAAATTCCATTGATTCTGGGGAAATGAGTTTAAAAATTTGCGTGACGTCAAAAATGTATTAAGACTAGTTTTACTGGTTTTCACTGGACGTACCTATTAAGTTTAATTCAAAATGCAATCTGAACAAAAAATATATACTATTCTCATTGCTCAAATTGAGATATTAGCCAATTTAAATTAACATAGAACTTTGCAACTCCCAAAACAACCCATTTGTTTGCATACTAGCACATAGAACTTTGTTTTACTGAAACGATCATAGTATATTTTTCATTCTACCACTTTTAATAATTTTCTTGTTTCTGAATTTTCGCTGCCTCAGTGGCGTAATTGTACTAAGGTACGGTTACAAAGCTGAGGTCTTGGGTTCGAATCCCGGGTTGGGCAAAGGGATATTGGATTTTTCTATTCATTATCAGCCCAGAGTCAGGAATTTGTGCCCGATATGGCGATAGGCTCGCCACCTATCACATTTTGGGACGGAACATACAGTGCGAAATGTGTGTGTCCTGGCATCTCTGCTTACCCCTTCTGGGATATAGGCGAGTTTACTTCTGCTTTGGGATAGGATAATACATTTTCTAAATCAAAACATAGTACAGTCTAGTCCATTTCTGTCTAGAGTTCGATTTATTCTTGCAGCTTCTTTTTTTTGTGGGTGTCGATTTTTTTTTTAATCACTTGTTAGTAATTGGCCCTCTCTGTTCTTTACATCGACTTCTTCACATAAATCGCATCTATACTTTCTGTGTTTGTGAAAATATTAATTAAAATCATTGCAAAATATGCGTCGGTATGTTTCGTCTTTAACTGGAACTTTATTATTGTCATCATTCCACGTCTTATACAGGGAATACATTTTTCTTGTATTTAAAAATCGTTCTAAATATTCTCTTGAAGTATCTGGTGGCCGGCCGTGCCCCCTCTAAGTCGAGCTAAAAAGCGGGACGATCGTACCATCCTTTTCTTGAAGCAATTCAGACCATTTTCTACCCCCTATAACTTTGTTGTGGTTAAAGCAAGAAGCTTGAATTTTCAGTTACTAAGCAGGCATTGTGTAAACACGGTATATTTAAAATTGCATTCAATTTAAACCAGTTTAAGAATTGTAACTTGCCAAACTTTCTTAATTTTGTCACTCACAGTCAGTGAGTGACAAAATTATGATGACTGACTGACCGATCATCAAAAGTCTAAGGCACTTCTAGCAGACATTCTAGTGTTTAGTGTCTAAAATCAAGGGAAAACTTAAACATTTCATAATTTTCGTCTAGTTATCTAGATACACCAACTGCGTGAATAACTTTGTAATCCCATATGAAAGTATAGGATTACAAAGTTACATTTATAGTTAATGAATCATTGTACCCGTTTATAATGCACTAATAGTTGTAGATAGGTGGCCATGGGCTGAATAAACCCTTTCCCTCACGATATCCCCTTCCTGTTATGCCTCATTTATATGGATATATATATGAGGCATAACAGGAATGGAAGGAAGGGGAATATAGTGAGGGAAAGGGTGTATTTAGCCCATGAAACTGTACAACATTCCTGAAGAAAATATGACGAAGAAAAACTTGCAAATAAATAGACTAAATAGCTCGAAATTATCAATAATCATGAAAGAAAGAACTCAAACCCGCTATATTTTTAATAAATTAATACCTACAAAAATAAGAAAAAAAACATAAGACAGAGGCTTTAAGAAAAATCGTTATTGATATTTTAGAAGTAAAATGTACTGAAAAGGAAAAAAAGTAGGACTCTACAAAAAGACGTGAGATCCCAACAAAAACATCCTGTAAAAAAATACTATGTCTCGCATCTCAGTTTTTCTACCTCAAAAAGTTGTGAGATCCATATAATACCAAGTCGGTTAATTTACTTAGTCCTTACTTAAGGGACCTTCAGTATAAAGCTATTACGTTAGTTATTATCATATCAATATTAAAAATCCTTACGTTTTAAATAAATAGATCGACTTGGCCAGCAGCATTATGTATAAATTGTACGATACATTATGTTTTCATGCGATGACAACTTTTTGAGGTAGAAAAACTGAGATGCGAGACTTGGTATTTTTTTGCAGGATGTTTTTGATGATTGTCACCATCCCTTATTTTTTGGCTGCATTTGTAAATGTATTTATTTAGACAGTCCTTACTTTGCCAATTTATTTTTTTTGCTGGAGCCTTTTTTTGCGGCTATTAACATACTCCATTCCCTTATTCTTAGATTCGTTTCTGAACATAATATCGGTCCGCTTTGCTTAATATTGCATAAAAGTGACTACTTATACGAGTATACTTAAGGAGATTTTCTTTGTAGACAGCAAATATTGAAGTTGTTGAAATAAACAAAAATAAGATATATTATAACTAAACATACCTCATAACTTCATCTTCCATTTCCCTGGTTGGTCAATAAGTTTAATATATTTGTATAACCCGCGTAAAAATATTGACACTCGCTACCAATGAAAACGCGGTAATTTGCCGCGCTCTTTTTTTTTATTGCATTGAATGGCGAGACGAGCATGCCGTTCGCCTGATGGTAAGCGATGCGACCGCTCATGAACAGTAGCAAAACCAAACAACACCTTGATTTACAAAGCAATGCTTGGCATTCCACTGCGCTCGCCATCCTGAGACACAAGATGTTAAGTCTCAATATGTCCAGTAGTTACTCTGGCTACAATGTCCTTCAATCCGAAACACAACAGTGCATTTAAACTGCTGTTTGACTCTGTCATAATTTACTTTTTTTTTTACTATAGACTAAATAAAAACTATTGCTTTTAAACAAAGTCAAATGGTCAATATAGTGCTTTGTAATATTAACAAATGGGCGTAAACTATGTTTTCGGTTCCAAGTGTAACAAAAAAAAAATATAATAAGGGTCTATGTGCAACACTTAAGGTGGTCACTTAAGGTGGCCACTGAAAATCAGCGTTGTGATGTGGTTTGCACCACTTCATAACATAAAGCTAACATAAAGAGTGGCCACCTACCGGTCACAGACGCGATCAGCCATTTTTTATTATTAAGTTTTGTAATACTGTGTGTTTTATGTACGTTGCGTCTGTGTATCAATAAATAGTTTTTCTTTCTTTCTTTCTTTCTTTCTTTCTTTCTTTCAACATAGAACCTTGTAATAATATTTTTTCTTTCGAAAGTAACATAGGACTAAGTTTGATTTACTATTGTGCATTCGATATTACCGCCATATACATATATGTTGGTGTAAATTATAGCCAAATAGATATAGAAACATGCTGTATACTTAACTCAATAAGCGCCAAAAATGTAACATAGAACCTTGTAATATTGAGCCAGCGATATGACGGTAAGGTGCGTGGTAAAAGACCACACCCAGCTGCCAACATGTTCACGGCGGTCACGGGTTCAAATCCGGAAATCATTTCGAACTCATGTGTATTGATAGTCAGTGACATTACACATAGCACTATAACGATGAAGGAAATATCGTGAGGAAACCTGCATACTAAAGCGATTCGGTAGAATTTCTATGGTATGTAAAATTCCGCTAACCCGCACTTGGCCAGGGTGGTGGACTATACGGCCTAACCTCTGTCATCCGCTCTCTCGATTGTAGAGGTGGCCCGTGGCCTGCAGTGGGACGTATATGGGTATATATTGATAAAGGTAAGATAGAAAACTTGAATATATATATGTTAGTGTGGGTTTAGAATAAAAATAACTCCACCTTTTAGTATTATTTATTACAGGATATAAAATAACCTAGACATGATGGCACAGAACTCATTCTTAGTTACTTATACATACCCGACTGGACACTGGAAGTTGTAAATAACAGCGCATACCTCTAGTAAATATGTATTTATTAATGGAATATTTGCCTCTAGAAACACACTTGCAACCCGTTCGGTAACTAAAATACATAATAAAAAAATTATCTAAACTCAACAGCTGTTGAATGTTGTCTAAATATATTTTGTAAGGTATACGCACCTGTTAGAACCAGAATATTTTATCACACGCCACTAATGGAGCCGCTGGTTCTAAGTTTAATAAAAATAAAAGATTCGGTGCACCGTTGTTCTATTTATAAGCATCTAAGTTAATTAAGTTTAATATAAAATTACAATTAATATTTGCCCACACCCGGCTGTGTGATCATGATCTGTGCCAATTAGAAAAAATGAGCTAGTCAGTAGGTGATCGTGTTTGAATATATGGATAAAGCCAAAGCTTCATTCAGTAAAGTATACTTTTATGAATATTTTATAGAATTAATAAATCTTAAACTGCGATTACGAATGTTTTACTATGTAAATTGAATCAAATTTTATCCGTTCTAGCATCCAAAAGAATTTATACGTAGAAAATATTGATTTTTAATAGAAGTTCTAGGTTAGTGAATTAGAATATTTTTATCACATCCTTGGTATAATCTCAAGTTATAATTTAAACGAAAACAACAATATTATTAACGATTACGTTATTTCAATTTAATAAATAAATAATACATAAAACATTAATACTAACTTTTTAAAAATCAAGTCGGAATATAAAAGTTTAAATGTATGTGGGAAGTATTTTTTGTAATTTCGTTAGCAGTTGGGAGTTTAATGAAATCTATAGACATTAACATCGCCTTATACTGAACGTTTTACTATTTACTAACCTATGACGTAAGTAGCTGCATGGTACGAAATTTCTAATACAACTAACACTAGTTTAAACTCCCTGCTTGACTTGTTTTTTTTTTTTTTGTAATAATGAAGGTAAGTAGTATGTTTCAACCATCATTGTGATATGACAGCTTAATGCAATAATGGATTATGATATAAGTTTGCCTAAGTTAGATCATTTAATTCACTGAAATTCACGGTGCCTTCATTATGCCATCTTGAATTAAATTGAAGGGATAAACAAAGATTTAAAACGAAACATACATTCAATAATCCTACTGTAACAGCCATATTAATGCTAAAATGAGTCAAAATTATTGTACGCCGCCTACTTGCCTCATACTCACATTGGCTCTCAATAAATTCCGCTTACATATGCATAGGAATTTTATTGCTCTATATTTTTTGGTAATAGCCTACAAACACTAGTAAGAAATTACAACACACATTCAGCCTTTAAACATATCAAACTTCGTAAACGTGAAAAGGAACGTAATCGGCCTCGGTTCTGTCATTGCGTCGTCGTAAACGCATCTTTATTGTAATGAAACGCTATCAACAGTAATGTTGCCACACTTAAGTAGCCGACACACCTTCCAGCAAACTCCGTACGAGAATTTCAATGATAGCATGTTATAAATTCGCATTTAGGACCACATGCTGCGATATGAATGATATTTAGACAACTGATCGCGCCATATTTGAAACATTTAGTCGAAAAGTCCATGTATTTTTGCAACATGACCCTTGATTCTTTGGTGTCTAGATTATGAACAATTGATTCAAACCGTAATTGTATTTAAGCATATTATTAAAGTATTAAAATATTTAGTATTATTGACCATAGGATCCCCATTACTAAAAATGAATCCATTTTCGGGAAAATCCTTTTGGGAACTTCCAACTACACTTATCATGTTACCAAGTACTTTTTCTGAAAAGACAAGTAATCTGATGATTTGTAATTCATGCACCAAGGAAATTATACTTACACCCTTTTTACGATGTAAAACAGTAAATCCACGAATTTTAACACACAACTTTGGCTTTGAAAAGCAGACACCGGCTGGTGACCATTATCAATTTGAAATGCGTCGTTTGTATGAATTTATTTACACGTAACCGGTCCGGAAAAAATACGCGCAAAGGAATGCATTCGCGCCACAAATTCGCGCCTCTGACATCATGGTTTTGCGCCACTTTTTGTTGTAATTCAGCGTGTCATTAAATTATTTACAGTTTGAAAATTTGGCTTAATGTCTTCAGACCTCGGAAAATCCTTTACCTAAGAACTGCGTTGACTAATTGCCCATAACTCATACAGCAATGTGCCATAGTAAATCCATTTTCGTTGAAGGCTTTACGTTTCTTAAAGCTTAATCTGAAATGACCATCAATATAAATTGGAACAGTAACTCCAAGGTATTTCATGAAGCAATATTGTTAATGAGCATGATTCAATTAAACAATGTTTATATTAAGACATTGTTTAACCTCACGCCACTGCTTTGAACATTATCGCTAGATGTACCCAATGCACTGCAATAATTTGATAATTACCGGCAGATGGGCTAATCTATAATCTAGGCGACCTGTTTAGTACTGAGCTACTACGGTAACATTTTCTTTTTGCAATAGTAAAGAATATGCTTTCAGGTTTACAGGAAATGTCTTTTCTCCTATGTCGTCATGACTCTAGAACATTTATAATAAATTCGCAGACTAACTAGTTCAGTAACTTATACATTTTGAAATCTTTATAATTCTTTAGCAAAATATACCTAGAAAAAAAACAACACAAAATTGGGCATAAGTGTCTGTATTCAATTAACAAAATCCTCTTAGTAATGGCAGACTGAAAAGAAACGAACTCGCTGAAAAAGTAAAACCAAAACCAGCCAAATAAGTCATAGGAAGGACAAATCGATTTCTCCGGATATCTCCAAATATTAAAATCGATTGTAATCGACAATCGAATGAGTTGCCTAAATACATTTAGTAGCGCGTTGGTTTATGCAAGTGAACGTTGGTTGCGTAACAGTGCATTCTTGGCTGCGCCAATATGCGTAAGCGCAACTGAAACGAAGGTAATCGCACTTTCGCGTTCGTACGATATCTCGAAACGATCCGATGTAATTTGTTGCGATTACCGTGCGAACTGAATTTTATTCGATCTTAAATTGATTATTTGCATGCGGAATTTTTTTTTATATATCGCATAGATTTAAATAAGCACTATTTATGTTATGCTAAATGGGAACCGTTTAGATGATTTTTAGCAAATAGTTTTAGAAATAACACATAAATATGTTATTTTTAAAATGCACATAGTAATAGACTAAACTTAGGATATGTTAGGATATAATCATTTAGTAGTTTTAGTTAAGTGCTGGTAATACAAATAGAGCACATCATAATTATTTTCAGTCGTAGAAAGTACGCTGCTGAAGTGACCCACGTAACAGGAAAACGTTCCTATATTGTCCTAAAAACCTAACACAGCCTCATTAAAAAGGCGTATTCTAACACGGAAATAGCAATGAAGACTAACTAGTTATTTTATATTAGTATTCACAATCTTCCCTTACTTTCGCTCGTAAAAGGATTATTATGAACTAACCATAGACAATGCGAATACGATTTCAATCTAAGGTACTAAGCTATTTAATAATGATTGTTTATGGTCAAAAACAATAAACACAGTCCGCTCATCTTCAACGAATCAATTCGTACGTCAATAAACAGCATTTACATCGGAAAACACTTTAATTTCAACCTTATGTAGTAAGAAATAAGGATTCAGAAACATGCAAACGTTATATTTGTGAAAGGCTGTAACTGACGCATTGGAAATGTCAAACGCTGCGTGGAATTTAATGCGGCAGACGATTTCCTCTCGAGGTTGCTATTTATCGTCCATTGTTAGTGGACATTACATTTTTTACATATTCAGAATTTTTTATCTATGTATTTTTTATATATGTATTTAAACATTACGACCTGTTAATTCTGTTTAAGGTGTTAGACGTAAAAAAGGATTAAAGGATTCTAAAAACTCGTTGTATGGTTTAGACTATGCAAATATTTTGAAATAAAACTATTATTTACGGATTTTATCGCGGATTTGGATTAATTTTTACATTTTTGACTTCCCGACGTTTCGATTACTTTACAGCTTTCGTGGTCACGGGGCGAACTCCCTGCCCCCATAAAATCCGTAAATAATAGTTTTATTTCAATGTGTAACTGCGGCGGGTTAGGTTAGCCATTAACATTCGCGTAAAACTAAGAATCCATTATGCAAATATTTTCTGAATTGATCTATGGTCATGTATCCTTTTAACAAAATGGCATAAATATTCGGGGCATTCATGCTTTTATTGACCGCAATAAGAAAGACAATCGGTAATTTGCTTGTTAATGCTATAAGATAAGATACATTAGGTTTATCTGTGAGGTCATCATAGGCTGTTGAATTTATTTATGATTTTACATCTTTGATTTTGTTAATATTTTACCTAGATTTTCGAAAGTTCGCAAACCAAGCTAGATATTCATAATTCATAGCCAAGAATGAAGAAACACATGAATCGATATCGGGCAGATAATAAACAAAAGATTTAAGGGATTACCGCGGAGAAGTCAATGAACGCGATCATCCCACGGCCGATTCGGTGCAAGTACAGTCTGCGACGTCATAATCAGCATCTGAAATCCCCAGCGAGTAATATTAGAGGATATGGGATTTTCTTCTTCGCAAATTAGATAAGCATTGTTAGTGCCTATTAAAAATCGCGAATGTGAACGTAAGCAACCGCTTTACAAATGAAGCACATTTACAATTAATTTTTACCAATTTCTAGTCAAGTATGATTCAATATTATAACAATATGGTTTCGCAATCCGAGGAACTTTTTAATAAATAGTAAATAGGAAAAAGTGCCATGAAAAGTATTCGGGGCAAAGCTCAGGAACAGCTTGACTTAATGGTAATAAAAATATAATGGAATCCACTGACAAGAATAGAAAAATGCAATAAATTAGAATAGAAAGATATAAAATAATAGTAAATAATGCTAACTCAAAGTAACTGTAATAGATACCTAAGGATTGTAAACTTAAAAAACTGTAAGTTGTAAACTTAGCTATACTAAGAATGAAACATATAATGCTATATATGAAGCCCAACAAAGACATCTGAGATCATCTCAAAAACGATAGCAATCTCAAGTTGATCCCACGATACAAAATAATCTTTATCAAACGTTTCATTGCGGAAATGAGCAACACAATAAATCACAAATTCCTTTCATTCCTGAATTCAGGAAAAACAAAACGCAATTCACTGAATGAAACGTTTTTATCTGTTAACACGTGAGTCATGTCCATACGGCGCGGCGGAGATAATGTGGTGTGTGCAGAAATTTAATTGTGTATAACAATGCTTAGATAATTTACATTGTTATCAGCCACGCAGATCGACCTTAACCCACAGGCCCGGCCTTCAGCGCGTTATCAATGCGTATATGAAACAGGCTCTTTATGTATCTTTATCTCGGTTTGTGGTTCCGTAGGATAAAAACAAATGCTTGATACTCCTTAGTTGAATGGTTTTCCGTAGAGAAAATTTACAACAGAGAAAACCAAACACTAGTTGACGCTTCATTTACAATGTAATATTTTGTGTTTCCAAAAAAATGTTGGATAAATTCGCTAGAAAATAAGAGATATCTGCGCGTACGATGGAACCACTTTACACGCGTGTCGAATACAGCAGCAATTTTACTGTGACATGATGCGTAACAATTTTGACGTTTTAAAATATAATGAGATCGAATGATATCTATTAAACTAAGAAGCTAGATATGTAATCAATTGCTGTCTAGACTTGCAGGAATGCTTACAAATAATGCTCAGATCAATTTTGTACATAAATTGATTTTGAAAAAAAAATTGATATATCTTTACTCTTTGCGCTGTCATAAAAACTTGACCACCAAATTAAATAAATAAATGAATCGATAATTTAGATCTGTTATATTAAGAAAATGGACGCCATTACGCTGTCACATTCTCAGTCACCATAATACTGGAACTAAAGACCGAAGAATTTCTTAAATAATTAGAAAAAAAAAACCAAAAACACGCATAAATACGAAAAACGACAAAAAATATTGTGTAATAAATTTTTGATTACAAAATTGTGTCAACGACAATAATTTAATATGGTTATCAAAGCAATGTCGTGATTTTAAAATATTTTTAACATGAACCCAGCCAACGATATCGCATGACTATTTTGACAGAGGCTTAATTTCATTTGTATTACAAATTGAAAATGTTACGCAATTGTTTTCTGATAGAATGTGATATTGAATCTGATCTGTTTACGTTGTTTTGTATTTAGATATGACAAAATGATGAAATATTTGCCTCATTTATTTTTTGTAGCGTCCCATTTTTTGCTGGGGAAGGATTGAGGAATATTTGGTATTGTAACATATTCTTTAACGTGTCAATTATTTATTGTAACTTTTTTTAATAGACTCTTAGTGTCGTTCGTTTTTGCACCTCTACATTGGAAATTTATGGCTGAATATAATCTCTCCCATGTGACTAAGCGTGTGTGTGTATAGCGAATGTTACAATCAGCCTACATCCAGCACTCTCAGCAATGTTTATTTCAGAATACGTATTTTAAATGACCAAAAATATTTTTACATTGCTTTTGTCTCATGTTAAAAATCATACCAATTCAATGTATAGCACTGACAAAAACATGATAATTGCAGTTTTTTTTTATCATAACGGTCTAACTCATAACAACAAAATAATCATCAACATAATTTTGAACAGGAAATCCACTAAAACGTAGCCAATGGACCTTTTTGGGGGGTGTCGCCAAGTAACGCCAGGTTTGACTGGTGGATTGAAAAGTACAGTCAATAATACGTCAACCATTAATTATTATTAATACATTATGATGATAACGAAGTTTTAAGTCGAGATATACATATTATGTTTCTTATAAGAAAATAAGAATTACGAATTGCCTTATAAGATTTTAGCTCTAGATATTTAATATTCACACATACACACACACATGTACATATACAGGGTATATCAAGACTGCTACCGAAAACGAAGCCGGGTGGCAGTTTAAGCGACTTCAGACACAATGCAACAGAAAAAGTTGAAAAAAAAAAAGCGACAATTTTTTTTCTGTTATTTTTTTCCTATGGCCATATTTGGGTGGTAAATACATTTTTTCCTAAAATAATAGTTTATACCCTTTTATTTATAAATACTCTAAGGTATAAAAGAGTTTAAATTATTATTTTAGCAAAAACTATGGATTTACCACCCAAAAATGACGATATTAAAAAAATCATAAAAAATAATTGTCGCGTTTCTTTGCGAAATTTTTGATTGCATTGTGTTTGTAGTCACTAAAACTACCACCCGGCTTCGTTTTCGGTAGCAGTCTTGAGATACCCGGTATAATCTCACGCCTTTTTCCCAGAAGGGGTAGGCAGAGTCCATCAGGACACCCATGTTTCGCCTTGTATGTTCCATCACACGATGTGATAGGGGGCGAGCCTATTGCCATATCGGGCACAAATTCCCGACTGCAAGCTGATAATGAATACAAATATCCAATATCAAATAATATTCACACTTAATATTCATTTTTTTATGCAAATAAATATTTACTATTCATATTGTATTTCTTTATTGCCTAACTGTAGTTGGCGCAGGAATACTAATTTTGAATGTTGATGGCCAAAACATCTAGAATATTTAATTAATTTACTGATACCAATCTTTACTATAGATTCATAAATTACGTTTCGATTCCACATTAGATGAAATAAAAAAATAAGATGATAAAGATAAGATTATTTTGAGATAATCTGAGTACCAGTTTTAATTTTTCATTATAAACGAGATCTAGTATCGAAAATACATATTTTAAAACTAAACTCATATCAGGAATGTCGACAAGTGACTAAACTTATACTCGTATAATGAACAAGAAAACAAAAAATATATAACAATATTTGAGACATATACAATTTACATTTTATGATTTTGATTTAATTTGATGTAATGTTTTATCAAGTGCGTGGTGGCCTGTTGGTAAACGGACTAGACGCGACTGCCAACATGTTCACGGTGGTCGCGGGTTCGAATCCCAGGGCACCCCTCTGACTTTTCGGAGTCATGTGTGTATTGATAGTCAATCACCACGCACTAAAACGGTGAAGGAAAACATCGTGAGGAAACCTGTATACCATAGGGATTCATAAGAATTTCTATGGTATGTAAGTCCGCCAACCCGCACTAGGCCAGCGTGGTGGACTATATGGCCTAACCACTCTCAATCGTATTCTCGATTGTAAAGTAGGCCCGTGCCCTGCAGTGGGACGTATATGGGCTGATACAGACAGACAGAATGTTTTATCAATGAATACTACAAAGTATAACCGTAAAAAACTAAAAATCATATACGATACATAGTAATTGCATTATTATAACGTAAAATACAGTTTACGTACTTTCATATATACGATTCCGTGATTTAAATAGAGATCGCAGCTCGACAAATGTTACGAAGAATTGTTCGTAGATATTGGTATCCGCCCGCAAGCCACCACCATGCATAGTGATGGAAAACGAGCCTTTTTGACGCCCCGGCAACCCCACTTATCAAACGGGAGGCAATACGAGAGGATTGCTCAAAATCGATCTGATATGATTCACACAACAGACCTTCACGTACGCAGGACCTCCGCGATAGCGTAGGTCCTGCGCTGTGGTAACAATACCGGGGCGTGAGCCCTCTGATTGTGGTCTATCCAAGCGACCCGTAAACACGGTGTCGTGCCTTGGTGAAGTCCGAAACGAGTTCGGACTTCAGGCGGCTTCGCGTGCGGATCTCGCTCGGAGCGAGATCCTTCCATAGGGCTACCGGGACCCGTAGACGGCCCGCCCATCCGTCATGGGAGGGCCGGCTAACGGGGGAGGCAACGTGCTGATATGATTCAGATCCAGCTAATTTAATTATATTTTCCTTTTGTACAATAGATCTGGTTAACCAGCACACAGGCCACATGATGACAAGTTGTGACCTACAACCATTTACTGGTGGTAGGTCTCTCATATGTGAAAGGCTGCCTGGGTGGGTACCACCGCAATGTCTATTTCTCTCGTCAAACAGCAGTTTAAATGCACTATTGTGTTTCGGATTGAAGGACATTGTAGCCAGAGTAACAACTGGACATATTGAGACTTAACATCTTATGTCTCAGGATGGCGAGCACAGTGGAATGCCAAGCATTGCTTTGTAACTCAAGGTGTTGTTTGGTTGTACTACTGTTCATGAGCGGTCGTATCGCTTACCATCAGGCGAACGGCATGCCCGTCTCGCCATTCAATGCAATAAAAAAAAGTGACTGGCGCCTATAAACATCCACAACGTTTTGATCGTACACGTGTTACCAGCCCATAAAATCAAGATGAAGTGGGAAGGAGAAAGATGAGAAAACGTCCTCTTGGTGTTAGTAGACGCTCAAATTCATTCAACTTACTGCAACCTGTTACCTAAGGTCGTCCTTTCTTAAAGGACTAGATGGACGTCCGAGGCTGCTGACATGCCTGCCTCTTTTAACATCATGAATATATCACTTACAACATAAAATCAGCGCTAGTGTTCCTCAATTTCATCTACATACGCATCTCAAAAATTAATTTCTATGTCAGGGCCTGTTGCCGGCAGTGAAACCGCGCGTGCTCGGGCGTGGCGCGTTGGCGCTCTTTGTTCATACGGTTCACTCACGCGAAATATATTCACTGTATTGTCTACTCTAATTGAGTGTTAAGGTTTTAACTGATTACGATGAGCTTCTTTGGTTCTACAGGTGTTGGAGTCGTTGATAACATTGCGTCTTGTTTTATGTTTAACACTATTTCTGTAGAAACTGAAATTATTTGTTGCGGGATGTACATCTCTCACATACTCCACTCCACATTACCACGATTACTTTTGGAATCTAATTTTTCTGTTGCGGGATGTATCTCTCATATATTCCACTCGACCTTACCTTCAACCCGACAACCCACACCAGTGTGGTGGCCTTTATGGCCTAACCACTCTCAGTCGTACTCTTGATGGTCGAGGAAGACCATGCTCTGCTGTGGGACTTATATGAGCTGATACAGTATAGTACAACTACTATAAGTACTCCCCGACAATATATTTCTTATCATCACACCAACTGGAAATTATCACCAACCAAAATGTAACTTTACCAAAACAAACTATAATTACTGTGGTGTGTCTACATACGCTGAATATTCTAACTAGCTCTAATTTAATTAATGTATTCGTGGCGTCTATTTCCCACGGGTGTAAGGAATTCCTGAAAATAGAATTAAATGGACTTTATTGGGCCAGACAGGCGGGAAAGCGACTTGACCTTTCAAACTCAAACAATGGAGTCTACGCTATCATTTTATAAATGCGAAAGTGTTACCCATCACGGCTTAACAATGAAAATTGATGGATAGTGTGGACTGGAATGAGGTTAATCTAGTAAAAATCATCTACGTAAATTCAGGTTAAAAATAATATATCGGACAAATTGTTTTTTTTTTTTTATTGGCACGATTGCTTTGACGCGATTATCTGTCACCTTCGACACAGTATCGGTATGAAGACTTAATTTTAATTTTTCATTAACTCCTCTTTATCTAGTTTTTATATCGTTGACATAGGTAATAATAGGACTGCCTGTAATATAATGCTTGATTATAATCTAATACTGAGGATCCAAAAACCCTTTATATTCAAACACCTTCTAACTCTTGTCCCCTTATGTTATCAATACAAACATATGTTACTTTAAATGTTCATAGAATTCAATGTTTGTTCTCATTTATCCCGTCAATACTTAAAGTGTACATACAAATTTTACCGCTTATCTATTGCTACGTATGAAAAAAGAAACTTACATGGTATATCCGGGCTCCAGAAATAATTTAATACTACTAATTCTCAAGTATGATTACACAACTTAAGTCATCTGGCTAAATCGCCGTAAACAGTCGTCCATCTGCCTCTTGTCGCTGTTAAAACCGCCCGAGGCACCCATCCTCTGTCATTTCGAAAGTAGTAGTGAACAAGGTTTAAAACTCGGTATGTCAACTCGCGCCAAAAAGAGTTAAACAAACATTCCAATGCATTAAATTATCAAAAGATTAAGTTCATGGGTAAATATTTATGTACATGCACAAAATTCTTTCGATTACAATAAATTTATTTTTCCAAGAAATATGAATTGTTGGTTCTTTATAATTACTTTCAATAATTAAAATAAGGCCGAATGTTATTACTTCCATTGCTACTTAAAATTAAAACATTTGGTTATTACCATAAAATTAATAAATTGGTTCAGGTGTTATGAATATGCTGCTTCCTTTTGGTGTAGCTTCGGGGTGTGAAGTATTTATAAAACTGGTAATCAATCCCTTGAGCTACTTTGGATATCAAAAGTCCCCTCCAGACTAGTACTTAAGTGTTTCCCTTATAACTCATAATTAGACCTCCTAGACAGCTATAAAAAATAATTGTGCTGACATCGCGATGACAGTTATTTTTGGAGGAAGCGGCTGCTCCGTGGCGCAGTTGGTTAGATACGGGCTGTGAAAGAAAGGCCGCAGGTTCGATCAAGCACCGAGACAAATGTTTATGTGAATTACAAGTATTTGTGATTGTGTCGGGATAATTCTAGTCTCTTGTAATCTTATTGTGGTGGTCAGGTCCATATTACATGTATGTGACCGTTGGGAGTATTTATTTATTTACTATTACTAATATCTTATGTTTTTTTTTATTTACAGCGATTATACTGGACTTACAGTATGTAGTTATTATTCGTATGTTAGATTTATTTGAACGTCTAATAAAATAATCTGTACATTCATATTAGCCTTGCAAAAGAACTTCTCATATTCCTTACAATTTTCATAAAAGAAAAAACAAAAATCAATCATGTTTGTTATGTCAATGTTTAAAGTCCCTTAAAAATGAGTCCCAATCGGAACCCCGCTGCGGTACCTGTTATTTTCATGAATATATTTATTACATCGGTTATCGGTAGGCCGGCAGCTGCCAATACAATAATTGTGAAGATTTACAAAAATTTGCATACGTGCGCTGCACGCAATGCACTCGCCATTCAGATTAGTGCATCCTGTTTCCTTGTTAATTCAAAATTGTTATGTTTATTAGCGAAATATCGTTTATTTATTGTTGCGCTCGCGGCGCCCATACTTACTGTCTATTCAGTTGGATATTAGGTAGCTGCCGGTTGGGATTCAAGGAAATCCTCTAATCTAAATGGTAGGTAACCCGATATTAATTTATAAGGGTTTGTTTATGTTTCAATCTTAGAGTATTTATATATATAGGGAGCGCTGTCATACATTCGCGTTTTGAAAAACGTAGATATTTTCTTGTTCGTAATGTTGGTAGCGCTCCTATATTAGTAAAAATTGAATTAATTATTTAGCAATAATTTGCTATAAATTCCTTTGATAGCCGAAATTATATTTAGCTATTATCCTTCAAAACGAGTTTGAGTGGATTTAAATAGACCTAAAGTATTTATTTTTAATTTTTTTTTCAAATAATTTATGTATGTTGCACAACCTGTTGAAATATTAGCCAATAGGAGGGCAGAAAAAGGTGGCCCGGCACCACCATTTTTATCTACGTTTTTGAAGTACCAACGCTCCCTCTATATATATATACTCTAAGGTTTCAATTTAGATCGTGTGTAATTTTGTATTTAAGTAGGTACGTGTATAAATATTTAAGTAGAATCATTTCTCAAAAATAGTCGTTGGTAAATGTAGAAAAATTCAAGTAATTACTCTTATAAACAAATAGTAGAAATATAAGGAATTCAAACTGTGACGAGAATTATAATAATGAATGAACTTTTAAGACGACTGTGGTCCTGAAATAGATATTTTTTCCATTGAGTATTGCACTGGAATGCGTCCACATTGTGACAATGAAACTGTAGAGAACTATGTTCTTCTTCGAAGTTTTTACACATGGGCACGTGTTCGCGGCTCGCGCACAGAACACGGCTGTTTTCCGTGTATTTTCTGCTTGGCTGGCGCGGCGGGCGTCGGGCGGGCGACGGCGGCTGCGGGGCGGGGCGCGGACGGGCAGATGCGCCGCGCAGCGCCATCTCTCGGGGCCCGCCGCGCTCGGCGCCAGGTGCGCGCTGCCCGCACCGCGGCCGTCGCCCGCCTTCAGTTTGTCGTCACGCGCCGCCGCGATCACACGTTATTACGGCCGTACGCCGCCACACGCGACGCGCGCGTTTCGAACGTAGTGCACGATCCCGCGACCGGTTCGCAGCCGATGAGCGACCAGTGACATCTCGATATCTTGTGCTGTGTGACTTGCAGTGAAACGCTCAGTGCATTTGTGCGAGTGATGGATTACTGCGGATCTTTCTTCGCCGAGTGCTGACGACTGTCGGGCCTCGGAGCCGACGCGTGTGCCCCGGCGCCGGCAGCCCGGACGCGCCAGCATGCGCGCCCCCGCGGTGCTCGTCGCCCTGCTAGGGTTTCTACCCCAGGTACAGACACCGACACTGGAAACCGCGAATCCCCGTTTGTTTACGTTTGGCATCGGCGTAATCCAGTCGAAAACACGTAGTTGGCGACGTTTCACATAAACACGGCTCGTGCGGAGTGCGCGGCGCGAGGCCGCTCGACGGGTCGCGACACTCACTTTCCCACGAGTGCTCGTGGCCCGGCAGATCGTCCTGGATAGTCGGGAGCGAGGGTGTAGGTGAGCGGGCGCGCCGCGAGTCGTGACCGGCCCGAGCGCCGCACCGCCGCGCCGCGCCGCTGTGTGCGTTCAGCGTTCGATACGTTTACCGAGCAAACATAGTTATAAAGAAAGTTCAGGTTTTAATGCGACCGGCGCTCGGGGTCAGCCGGGTCGCGAGCCTCTTCGTTTTAAAATTAGATGCATTCCGAGGCTTCTCGGCGGATCCGGCGAGAGGATGAGCCGGAATCCGCACGAGCAGGAGTCGGCCGACCCGCGTGCGCCGCCGGGAATAACTCATGCAGACGAGTCGCAAGGAGCGCGATATTTCGGGCAGGGTTAGTGGTTCGGTCTAGTTAACGCGACGGATCCCCCAGCCGTGTATATTGACCGCCGCTAATCGCCGGATGAGCGGGCGCCTCGGGCACCACGGCACCAGCACCGCGCTGTGTGAAAACCACTAAAATCACACACCACTCATAAATGCTACGGTAATGGGTCATCGCCCTATGAACCGGTCAAGGTTATTTGTCCTACACCAGGGCTCGCGTCCCGACACCAAGTGTAAACTTACCGAGATTCCGTGTTCTCACGCCATTTATGTCCAAAACAATCTGAGTGCATTTACACGGAATTGTTTCAGTGAGACTCATTAGAGCCACAAGTGTAGAATCAATCAATCAACTCGATCCTCTGCAAGCGCTGTCCATAATTGTGCATGTTTATATCTGTACAAAGTAACGTTTCAAAAGCAAAACAAACACGAAAGCTCATACTAATTATCTTAACGTCGATTCACACACGACTCGGCGTTCGATATTTTCTTAATCGATTGTTCTTGTGAGTTGTGTACAATGTACAGTACGTACTACGTGCAGTCGTCGCGGGTGCAATTTGCTAACAAAGTATCTCGTACTTAGGTACCTAAAGTAAATGTCTGTTACAAACCCTAACGAAATGTCAGGGCGCGATAAAAAATCGATACTCCGGTCGGGTGAGTTTTTGTGTTCCCACATCGTCGAGTGATATCGCGAGTGTGAGGGAACATTTCCCCAATGTATGCGCCTGCGCAAATGGTTATTATACGCGGACAAACCGCGCGCGTACCGTTAATCACAAACACAGTTTCACATGGTGCTCGCGAATTATAAAACTGGTCCACTAGAGAACGGGAATCGATCATGCTCCCGGCTCTCAGTCCGTGTGATTTTCATGCACTTTTTATTAATCGCAAGCCTGTTTTATTGTTTGCGCCGGTCACTCCGGGCGGGTTTAATTAAATAGTGTGGGTCCGCGCATCGCTTCTCACACTTGCGTATGTATCTATATTTATTTATAGATATGTGCGTGTGTGTGCGTGCGAGTGAGTTTTCAAGGCGCTATAATACATTATGAATGAAGTCGCGTTGTTTCATAAAAAAACGGTATTTTGCGCACCACCGCACAGGACTGGTTTATCTCGCCTCCGGTCCCGTCTACGTGACGAGTCACCAGCATTGATGTAATTGTCAGAGCAAACTCCTCTCTTTATAACTAATGCATCTGATCCATTGGACTTATCTTTTTATCCTTCCCCACGTGCAGTCGGATTGTTGGAAATTAAAAATCGCGTGATCGTTACACGGTCTGATAGGAATCAACATCGGAAACACGTTCACCCGAAAACCGCAAACTATAATTTCCAATTTCAAATAAATACGGTTTTGTTTTGTCGAGAAATTATCGGGAGGATAGAGGCGATTAAAATTAATTGCATCCTCATTGGTGAGATATACGGGGATATTTTCACAGACGTTGTAGAGTACAGTGGTGTTTGGCGTCTACCTGTCGCGTATCTAGGACATAGCATGTCATAGCTCGCACGGAACGTTGTGCGTGTATGATTGCGTTACAATGTGATATAATCGATATATTACAATTTTAGGTGTGTTCGCGTCGGTGTGTGCATTGAGTTGCGCTTGCACTCGTAAAATAGGGTTACCGTTACATTCGCGCAATTCGCAACATACCTAACATAATCGAACACAACACAAAAATGTTTTACCCCTAGTCATAGAGCATATGCGCATTCTCCAGCTGTCAAGTAAAAAGGGCCGCGAAAATGACAGAGACAAAGCGTATGTACGGCCAGTAACTTTATCTGGATATTGCACACACATTATTTTATCATTTTATAAGGAGCTTAATTTTGTTAAATGAATGAGAGAATTAATATTGAATTACATATGACCAGCTCTAAATCAATCTCCCTTTTAAAAGTTGTCAACATTAGTAAATTACCATGTTTAGCAGCGCGGCTGGCAACCCTGCACGCGTCCCACATAGCTCCCCAGCAGGTGCGGCCGTATTAATGGCAACTCTTAAGAACACCAACCATCTGCTTTTTTCATAATTTACACGCGCACACGAATTCTAATTGCCTCCATGATGATTTAAAGTTCATATAGACGACGTGTTCGTCATCCGAGTTAACAGGCCCGTTTAATGACCACTTTTATGGTTGCAATCGTCATAATAAAATTTATTGAACTTTTCGTGACTAATGAGTGAGTTCGCTGCATTGGGGCACTTAGTAAAGGATACTAAAATATTCCCTTATTAAAATTGCTATTGGGAAAAAGCGAGCTTCACGGTCCAATAAATACGTAATAACAAAATTATACAAACAAAAACAGAGTCTTGTCATTACAATGGCTGTTCGCTTTTTTATTGAGTTCTATGAAAATGTCATACATATTTCGACCAAGTTCTCACAACTGTTGCAAAGCTAATCATCCCTTGTGAAACACGTTTAGAAAATTTTCAGTACCAATTTACGATTGTTATTCATTTTCCCAACAATTACGCCGAATAATGGCCGAAAACCAAACCGAAATATCAGAAAATAATCACACATCTTAACAACTGCACAATAAATCCTCATATGTCATGTTGAAAATAACCATTTAAATATGTGAAACTACGTGGTTTTAAAATTCTGTTCATTGTCCATAATAGGTTTTGTTCTATGTGAACCGTCCCAATTATGAACAAAATGTATATAATCGTTGCCTTTTTAAACGCTTAACTATGTGAAAATTTGAATTCGTCTCATTGTGCGTTGAATGGACGTAATAGCTCGGATTTGGGACGTATTTGTCAACGAAATGATCAATTGCAATTTCCCCCTTCTTTTAACGACTTAAAAGGTTTCGTAACCGTTATTTCTTTTGTAAATAGGCTTTAGTTATGTATGTGAAACCGTTCATAATTATAACTATGTATAATTAGCATTTTATCTAAGATAAATAACTCGTCGCTTAGTTCGCGTAATTACACACTCGTTTTAAATATTAAATAGCTCCGTTAAGTAATACCAACCAACTAAACTCATCTACCAGCCAATCCCAAGTATCCGCTCTTTCGAATTTCGAAATTTATCGGATGGCGCGTAACATGCCGGTAACCTTCTAATTTAAGGTTCCATTGTTTAGTGGCAGTGCAAATTATTAGATTCCTAAATGGGTAAATGTGTCATGTTGGTAACACTGTGTTGCAAAATTGCATTGGCATAGCGGAGAGATGATTCGGGTAACAGGCGTGGGCTGAAAGTTAAGGTCGACACTTTGAATATTGTTTAGTGTTAAATGAGCGCGAGGGCGTCAAATTAAAAAGTATTTGACGCTTCTTAATGCGTTTGGTAATTGAAATTGCGATATATAATAGACTATTAACGATTATTAGCTCTAAGACGCAGCTTTTTATTTACCGATTTAAGGCTATGTTAAGTATGGATTTTTTGTTTCGTTACATCGATGACAGCTAAAAAGTTAATCGAAAAAAACTTTAATCATCATCATCCCGGCGAGTGGTTTACACGTACATATAATCCCAATAACAATTGAAGCAAGAAGATCTGGTTTACGATACGAGAGAGGAAAACGACTCGTCGGATCATAGCGCTCCGCGCACCGACGCACGAATTCTCAATTCCCTTGTGCAACACACTTAAATAACCGCAAAATGCCTTATTATGCGCTTTCCATATACGTTCCGGGCAATCTGCAGGCCCTATTACGTTGCAAACTCATGATTCTCCATTAATTTCAAATTCCAGAATAAGACCGTTTTTAGATTACCTATCTGCCTTGGCTACAAATCAAGCTCACCGATCATAAATATCAACATTCATTATTAAAAGTCTCTGTAAGTTGCTTTTGTGTCAGCGCAGCTGCCGGAGAAATTAACAAAAGAGAATCGCAACTTTTGTCGCGCGCGAACGTTATTTTGCCCGCTCAAGTCCTTTTATTTTGCTTCTAAAGAGATTCTGTGAAACGGAACACCCTTTGTGAAAGGCGCAATTCCCCCTATTGACAATGAAGAATATTGAAACTGCTCAACCATACGTCTAAGAAATCTGTTATTAATTACTATCCATCAGCTGGTAGTAACAAAATGAGCGTTCGCCAAAATTAGCCCGACAGCGCATTCTTAACGTCTCCGCATGTGTACTAAACGCGCGCCATATAATAGAAAAAAAAATCGTACAGGACGATTCTAAATTTAAATTTGGAATTGCGAATTGATGCACTGGCCACAACGTCGCGCTATAATAAGCCTGTGTTTGGATGTTTATTTTAACACATTTCGCGTGTGTATAACGGGAGAGATGAAAAACATTCCCCTGTGTTTCATTATTTGTGTTATTTTTAGACTACGCTCAACCTGCTCCGACGAGTGTTTACTTTGTTCGCTTACATACAATGGAGTTCACATTATTACTCCCTTATTATCTTCGGCCCTAGCTGCAAGTGACTGGGACTATCAACCGTGATCGCCTGCAACATTTGATTGGCTTAATGTTTTCTATGTATCATTTTGACACGGCAATTCACATAAAAATAAGTCTAGATCGTGAATCTGGCGCAATTAAAAAATAAAAAACTACACTCAATATATTAACTGAAATGGTATTGCGAGACCGTCAATTAGGTATTAAAATCAATTTGGACGGTTTAGTTGATGCTCGGGCCGATGCAATTAATGTTACATGCCAGTGTTACTTTCCTTTCAACGTGTTAAAAAAAAGAATTTTGATGTTCACGACTCTAACGTCGAATGCATTAAACGTGAAGTTGTATGTTAAATAAATTAGGCACACGAGTAATTGATTACTGACGTACCATGAAAGATTGTTACAATCACCAACACAGTCTTACGAATTATCTCGCTTTATAATAATCATAACGCTAGCAACTCACGAAATGTAAATAAAATTATCCAAATGATAAACTGCCAACCAGTTATGTTTTAGCACGCTTTATCCAAACTGCACATTACTATTACAAAATTCGATCATTCTTTCTTTTTTTCAATTTAATAGCATAGACATAAAACAGCCAGTAAGTTTTGAAGTCAGATTTAGAATGTTGTACGTTACGTTTATTTTTGATAATGTAATTAGAAGCAATGACAATAAGGTTGTTAAGCTTTAAAGTTAAATAAGGTTGAACCACATCAATCAGCCGCTTGCCGCGTCAAATCCGCCTGAAGACATAATAAAACACAACTTATTCGGTAGTCCACTAAGTATTATTTAATTGTTAGTCTGTGGCTGCCCCGAGGCTCGGTCGACCGCTCGCATCCCGTTTGTTTTAAATAAAGGCAACATTTTTAACTCACCATAATTTACTATGAATTGACAAGAATGGGTAATCGACTGACATTAAAATATTATTGCTAGATTTTATTAAATTTTATCAACGGAAGCCCTACAGCTTTAAACAGTAAACTGATTACTATCGTTGATGTATTGGCACACAAGTAGGTTTTAATTAAAACTTGGATATATTTATTAATCCATAAACAATATAGAGCAGTAAGCCGCAATCCATCAAAATCGGTGCTACTATAACTCGTTTCATAAACAACGCATCAAAAAGGGGGATGTTTGGAGTGGTGCGTAGATTTTTTGTTCCATTTTTTTCCAGTTCCGCTTGTACCTGACGACCACGTGCATGTGTGAAGTGATATCGCTCGCCGTCCCTCTCATTTACATACAATACGAGCGAGATAGCGTTTGTTTTTCGCGTTTCCAACCCTCAGTTGTCGGCAGGAAGTCGGTTGAAATCTGGTGTATTTTTTTACCACAATATAAACGGTGGTAGGATTTTGACGTCCCGTGTGTTGTCTCAAGATAACACGATTTGAATGGATCATTGTTCCCATACTTTCACATTTGACAGATTTTGACGATAATACTCCCGCTTCGTGGGAAAGTATCCTAATGGAATCCGTGTAACTGTAAACTCTTCACTGTGACCTATAAGTCCAATAAAATAATTCTTAAAACAAAATATAAAAAGCTTTATCATTAGATATATATTAGTCATAGGATATTCTTTTTTCAAATTTCGACTAACCATTCCAGATTCAAATGACCAGTAATACCAACAATTACAAAAACGGTTATTGAATTCCGTTGTCAAATCGGTCTGACAAATTAGAATGACGGTTCGAAGCGATGATCCAAACGTCAGTCTCATACGTGAAATAAGTCATCCATAAGCGAGTTAAGAATTCAAGTCACGATGATGTTTAATGAGATCCATTGTAAACTTTTATGACGGTAATTTATTGTTGTATACTCCACTAAATAAATAATCAATTAGTTCGAAAGTGCCCAGGAAATGATTGTTTTTTATCTAAGACGTGCTGAGAACGTTCATAAAATGTATTGAGAGGAAAATATTTCCTATTCAATTTATCTTATCTAATTATTAAGGAGAATTTAGTAATAAAACATTAGTTTATTTGTGAGACTCCAGGCTTATTGTTGAAACGTTAATTTATGGTAATATTAATGTGACAAAAGTTTAAATCCCAAAAACACCAACGTATACAGATTATAGTAAATGCTTAGATACATTCATAATATTTTCTTTCGCCGATCTAGGACCAAAAAATGACCTTGATGACTTAAACATGAAATCTTAATAATGCAATAATGTGTAATATAAATAAATGTTATAAAACGAATATAGGCATAATTATAACACAGGTTGAGTCGGTTTTGTTTTCTTATAACCCTTAGCATAAGGACTTCCACGCCACATCCTTCCGAAACCATAGAAACTAAAGACTTCTGGATTTTATAATATTTAAATATCGAAATGCATTGAAAAATGTTAACGTTGGCTGACCCCAGCGTTGTCGACTGCACATTAGCAAGGGTTGCGCACCCTGGAGGGCAACAAAAACCAGTTATTATTATTCATAAAACTATAAAAAACACGAGGGAATTCAACACGAATGTCGATCTATCAACCGGGTCGAAAATATCACGTTTTTTTACTGTACAGTAGTACGGAGATCGTTTAAAACCAAGCGGGGGTCGTCGATATTTGACAATACGATTACGGGAGAAAAATGACGTAGTCATTCCTGACGTCAACAAAACGTCACTTCGGCTGTAACCGTTTCAATTTAAGCCACAATGAGCAATAAGAAAACGGACAATGGTGTTTCCAAATTCAAATAATTATCTGGCGATGTTTTTTCATTAAAGAATACATAAATGGATAATTTTCACAAAAGTAAAAATAAATAATGTTTGAGCAATATTTATATTGAATTTATTTATTTATGTTATCTTAAAATTGATCTCCCGCTTAGTCGAACAAATGGATACGTTGATTACGTTGGTACCACTGTTCAGGTAAGGGGTGCCACACGAGTCACCCTAATGCAAAGCGGAGTCCAGTAAAACCGTTACTGAGTCAATGAAACATGACCAGTTGTGCAAATAGGGGTTGATCTCAGGGGACGAAAGCTGTTCTATCATCATTCTGATATAGTGGTCTTAGTATTAAGACGATTTTATGTTATAAATTATAATATTTACGTTTGATCGCTGAAACTATTTAAAGTTTATTTATTCGGTTTACGATACTGGCGTGTATGATATAAGCACAATTGAACCATAAACAATAATTAGAACAAAGTATTCTGAATTATAAATTGTTTTTTCTTCTTTTGCAGGTGCTGACGTCTGGTTCCTTCGAACTTAGGATAAAAAGTTTCACGAACTCGTTGGGTAGGTTAAATAGTGGCCAGTGCTGTGATGGTTCCTCAAATAGTGACGCGCCGTGTTTGGCGCCGTGTAGGACTAAATTTCGCGTGTGCCTCAAGATTTATCAAGCTAACATCGACACCACGTCCCCGTGTACCTTCGGGGACATCACCACGCCGGTTCTCGGCGGCAACTCCCTCGACGTACCGAACCTCAACGTGGAGGGATTCAGCAACCCCATCGTGTTTCCTTTCGACTTTACGTGGCCGGTGAGTCAAGTGTGTCTTTTTAAATTAATTATCGTTTGGTTGGTAACCCTTGACCCCGCAGGGGTTCACAACAATCCTGACGGTTCACAAACAACACCTCATTAATATCGTAGCCAACAGTAAAATCAATACATCGTAAAATAAGCATTAAGTAGCGGCGCAGCATCAATAAATCAACGTAGTGCCGATGCGAGAGTTCAAATTCCAATAATCCACGCGGTCCGTATTCGTACGCAATAGTAAAAAAAGAAATTAAGGGATTCGATATTCAAATTTGACAGGAGCGATGACGATAAGAACAGTTGATGGTTTAACGAGCGAGCGCGTGGGACGATTACATCGTTCAATGGTTCATTTTTAATTAATTACGACGTGCGGTGGTGCAGTGGTGGCCGCGCGCAGCCTTCGTCGCGTTCCCATCTTCACACGATTAGAGCGTAGAGGCCGGATCGTGATTCAATATTGTAATTACACGTTATTTATTTACAGATTACGCTCAGATCTATCTCGATTCCAAGGATAACGGACGTCTTAATTGGAACTTAGTTACGGTTGTTTCGTCCGACGGTCGGCGGTTTACACGCTCCGTGTGGACACAAGTTTCGAGTGCTGTTTGTATTTTGTTTAGCGGCCCGCTTCAAATGTCGTACCGTCTCGTAATGTTTGAGCAAACAAACTATGCTAAGCCCGCTTGCACAAGCTCGGACCATCTGGAGATATTCGGCCAGGTACCCACCGCCGGTCGTGGGTGCTATAGATGAAATTTAAAACTTTTTTTTTGGCTCATGGATGTGCGTCCGGCAACTGGCACTATTCCGTATGAATTGGCGCTAAATTGAAACTTCCTGTTTAAATTCACATAGAGCTCTCTATTGCCGAGCCATGTGTTGACATGCGATCAATTGAGCGAATGCGATGCGGAATGAAGTGTTTCGTGAGTGACAGTTTTAAGCGCTGCCTGCCAGCGTTGTCGGGTTTACATCATATGTTTGACACGGATCGGGTATATTTCCCATATGCTATCATATGCCGCGACATTCTAAAGTCCTCAAGACGAGCGCCATTCGTCCCGGCTCATTTAGTCAACATAGAACAATCGTAGATTTAAGGGAGCTTATAAAATATGTTATCATACAAATGTGAGTAGTTATTTTTAACTGTGTTTAAATAAGTTTAATACACTCGTCTAGCTGTCAATGGGGAGCGTAATATTTTGAAACTCGACTCCTGTCGGCCGAGGCAGTAACACAACCCCGTAACATAAAACGTAAACGCATCCGAACATTATCAGATCTTAGTGAATAGTCGCTAGATCGCCCCCGACGATACCGGGTCGTGAGTATATTAATTTTATCCAAAGTTATTTTAACAGAAAGATGACTTGAATCCTTGTTAGTGTCTGTGCCATCGGGTTATATATTAGAACCATTATATCGATTGATATTTTTGTGTTATTTATTAATTTAATTAAATTATGTCTTATTAGTTCAGATAAGGTTTTATTCTCGTCGATATGATCTAATTCGTAATTGATTCTGCATCTGTAGACTCGGCCTTTTCAAAGGTCAAAAACCCTTTAACGTTAGGGTTGTATTTATGAACGGACCATTCAACCCCAAGTACCGTTATACGTTTTTAAAATTCTTATGCAATATTGGAACACCTGCTTGGTGCAAATGTCAGAGTGTGTATCCGCGGTGCCCCTAGCGCCTCATTACGCCGACCCTGAACTATACTTTTTATGGATTAAGCCCATAGATCCGTATGCCTGATGTTACTCATCGCCATTGTTCAGTTATCTCAACTTGGACGCCCATTATTGGCCAATTACACAAATCAATAGCGAATCTATAATGTTGGCTAATGTTTATCTTGATCCAACGTTTGCTTCAAAGCCTTTAGAAATACATCAATGTCGTGAAATTATTAATTCTGTAATTACGAAGTAGCCAAATGCCAAAGACCGATTAAACGTAATTATAATATTTTTCGTTAGTTAATTTCTATGTTTAATAATACATGCGAAGTAACACGCCATAAAATAAAAGTGCGACTAATAACTTTAACGACCAGTATAGAAACGCAAACAATGTAAGCTAATACAATAAAGCCTCGAAATAATTTAAGCAAGTCACTTTCCCACAAGGCTTACGAAGGTCGTGCGATGGGCTCGCCCACAAAAAATGCGCCCTAACCCACTGCCAGTGATTAACTTAGATTTCTTTATTTAGTTGCTAACTTTTTGCTTTTTATTGACCAATAGAATTAATAAAACCTTTTTTGCACATGATACTGGCAGGAAAATGAAATGCGAAGCCAATGTTTATTTTTTTGTGCCAATTTTTAAATTTGAACTTCGAATCCATCGGAGTGTGTTTTAAAAAAAACTATAGGTGCTAGATATTTCGCTATCGACGATCAAGATAGCGGAATATAATATATTATCGTTAATAAGTAAAAGAAAATAATTTAATTTACTACACATAAAAAGCAAAGGACGTTGCCTTGGGTATGTAGCGGTTCGTATAAAATTATAATCACAAACTCTCGGCGGAAAGTGTTATTTTTCACCGACATTTTTATCTAGAACACGAAAGAAATTAATCCAGTTATGTTTTACCGTGGGACGTTAAGAAAAATCTTCATGTTTTTACTTAATTAAGGTTAATGAAGTCACAATCGCTGGTCGCAACGTATTTATGTATTTTTATATTGAAGTACGTGGTCAACGGAGCGGTGAGAGAACTCATCACTGTGGCTGATCTTACCCTATTGTGGAACGTTTGAAACCGTATGTAATTAGACAAACACAATGTTACTCGCATGGAATGCGCGATGAAAGCGACTGAATATCTTTAATATCATTTTCCATCACGGATTAAAAGTAACGAAATGCATTGCTTCCGTCTTCGAGACGTTTATTAAAATAAAGATGTTTATCTTGACGCGATCACATGACTTGATTTTTAAAGTTTAAAGGTAGCCAAGTAAAGGGATCTCGTTAACATAAACTACTTGTAGGTACACAAAAAGCTCAGTGGACGTTTGATTAATGCATTTGTGTCGTTAAGTGAAGAAACACGCGTCTTTATTGTGGAACAAGTAGACTAAGCAACGGCGTAACTAATTCTAGAGATTGTTAGTTATTTTGCATGTTTCGTAAATAGTTTCACGCTCTAAATAGGTTGTGGCGTTCGAATGAAAGTATGTGGTCTCCTTGCGCGGGCCCGCGCGCTGGCGACATACGAATTCCGCGTTCCATTTTTGAAAAATTGAAAATTACAGGTGCTGTGACGTCATGCAGGATTCGAATTTCAAAACAATAGTAAGGTAGCGCACGCGGTGTTGTACGCGTGATGGCGGCAGTGGACCGCCACGACAACGTTCCATAGTTCCACATCCATTGTCGCGTGTGAACTCTGTCAGTTCTTGCGCGCAATAGCGCATCAACATTAGAAAGTAATTAACGATCCGCAGCGCGTCGTGCGTCGCGCGTCGCAGGTCTCGTAAACACAACACCGAAACTGGTGCCTCAAATGGTGAATAATTACGTTACAATCGTAATCGGTTACTCGAGCCGCATTGTTATTCGGCTGGCGATCGCGCATTATATAAGTTTCCACATCGAAAACGCGTAAAACCTTCGCACGGATCGTCGACTTATTGCTACATAATGTAACGCGATACGTACCGTCGGACGCTTTGTGAACCATAGACGGCGCAGCTTCCGTCTACGGAGTTTTTATACCGAGAGTGCTCTTAATAATTTCCTTTATTTCAATCCGCTCGCGCCGGTATCCTCTTAAAATACTTACCCCCACATCCGCTTCTTTTAATAAAGTCCACCGAAGCTAAGGAATGCCTCGGCCCATGTTGTACCCTCTTCTACGCCGTCTTTTATCTCTCTCCTTTCCGACGAGCGGCAATTAAAGAAAAAAGCATCGCGAATGAAATTCCACGTAAAAGTAGTCGGTGAGCGCACGATATGCGCCATTACAATACAACTTGTAACGCGATTTCATAAGTTTCAAATTTAAACAATCGGAGCGTGTATAATTACTCGGGTTGCATTGTTCGGAGCCAGTGCACAGGTATTCAGCAACCTATCAATTAACCGGCGCGGGGCTTCCACTCAATCCGCCTAAATAAACTTAACTCGCACAATAACATAATGTAACAATTATTTCGAGTGTTAAAATAACACTAGACGCCTCGCTCCGAGCACGCCCATACTGCGCAGTCACCGGTGAGAAGATAGAGAAAATAAGCTAATCAGCCCGTGAATAGACAATAAAATTCGCCGAGCTTGTTATTACAGCGCATCTCGGACGCGTCGAGTGCAAAGAAAACACTCCTTTTTCAACTGGACGCTCGTTTACGGTCAGGTTCTGACATTTTAACAGCGTCTCTGTAACATTTACGGCCGCTAATAAAATTGTTCAAAGAGCCCGATTTATAGTGCTGGCCGAAATATGATTAGCTCGCGCTTGACTTTTTTCGTCTATGGAACAAAATACATGGATTAAAAACGTAATTGGTGTGTGTCAATCAAAATTCAAATTGGAATTAAGAATGGCCCGTTCTGGTCGCGTTCCAAAATTAAATCCGTCATCGGTATTGGTGGAGCGACTTGTTCCATTTTTATTGGTGCGCGGCGGGCGACGGCGGCGCAGTGGGTCGTTCTCACGTGTGAGCGCAGCGCAGGGCGCGACGAGCCCTCAAATCTGCAGTGATGAAATTCCTAGCGTTCCTAAGTTTATTCATCACACGCGCCCCGCTTCTAGGAACCATCCGTGGCAGTGCGAGCGGCTCACATGCTCCGCTCGTATCCGCAACCTCGCGAATAAATCGTCGACATTATTTAGTATGGAAGGAGCGCCGACACTTACGTACGTACAATACTTCGACGAATTTATGAACGTGTCAAAGGCCGATCATAGGCTGGGAACCACCGCCAGCGAAATGGTATATTAGAATGACTGAGTGCTGAGAATTTGTCAGCTGTATCACCCACAGGTGGTCCATAACATCTCATTGGGAGCGTGTCAAAGGTTCTCCAAGTCTTTGTTCACATATGAAATACATTTCCATCCAGATTCCGTGTTTGGAATATAAATAGATAATTTTTCTATTATAGTCGATATTACTCATCGCGTTGCCGCCTAGTTTCACGGATCAGGTATGCAAAGTGGATTAAATAAAATACAGATAAATATCAAATAAACGAATCACGTCGAAACATGTACAGGAGGACTGTTCGCGTCATTTTCTAATAAAATCCGGATGAACTGATCACAAGATTGTTTGTTTTTAGTCGGGTTTCGGTTTCATCGTACCCTTCTCAGCGCTTATCAGATGCACAGCGCCGCACCGGGCCAGCCGGGCACCTCTACGAAATTTGTTAAATCGATGTTTATTTTTTAATTCTTAATGCTTCATTCAAATCGTTGCGTTGTTTATGGCCGACATTTTCATTTTTGGAATTCTTGGTGCGCCGTCCGCGGCTCGATTCCATGTGAAAATTAAAAGGGCGTTCGTTTTTCACGTCAGCCTTCGCCGTCCACAGTGCCGAATGCCTTTTTCGTGTGCTTTTTATTTCGCGATGATCGTAATTGAGTGCAATAAATTGTTAATGTCCAAGGCGGCGACGCGAGCGGACCGCTCGTTATAAAAACATGTTACCACTTTATAATGTTTTTCTAGCGTTTCGTAAATCGTCACATGTATTAAGTATAGCATAGCGACTCGTGTTTCAACCTTTTTAATGTTTCTCGGTAACTCGTTGTGGGTAATTAATCCTTTCATAATGTTCTTAGGGCGGGGCTAGGAGTTAATTTGGAGGCTATCTTGAATCTTAAGAATTTTACTGACCGTTACCGTTATTCGTGTGTGTACTTGTGCTTAAACCACTATTTGAAGATACCTCTATAAAATCAAAATGTTAAGTGAAAGGGTCCTTTACATTTTTGTTGGTATCCTAATTTATTAGTGATTGTTGCACGGTCGCGTTTATTCACTTTCACGTGAACGAACAGTGAGTCTTTATTATAGCATCAATTAAATGGTTGTTACGTATGATTGGCGTGTGAAAATTTTTGACGCATCAATTGGTTAAACATTATTTTAGTGGCGTACCTGCACCATAAAAATATTAATCGATGCTACACGAATAGAATAAAAAAAATTGTTTCTGGTTTATATCACTCGGTATATTTTTAAAAGATGTTTGTAAAATCTATTGATGTTTCTAAATCGTATTTAATTCGTAAGTGTTTAAAAAGGTCGAATACGGCCATATTTTCGACTTTTCAATATCGCAAAGTTATAAAAACTATCAGCGATACTATCAATGTGAATTACACTCGACTATATAAAACTGAAGAACGTAATTGAAAATCAAAACACCAATGTTTATAAATTTCCACATTAAGTATATCAGATGTTAAGTATAAAGTAATAAATCTTCACAAGTTCAGTTGGAATGCTTCCAAAACTCTTTTATCACAAATCCAAATGATTTATGGTAGCGTTATATTCTTTTTTAATTTTCAAACGCATTCCATTTTTGAATTCAAACAAAAGGTTCTCTCGTTGAACAAATTTGAATTTGGAACGTCAGGTTCATAGGCCGCGAGGTCGCCGTTGCTTTCAGAACGTCTCACTTTTGTCTATGTGCGCTAGCGCAGACGTGCCGTAAACCGACGAGGATTATCCGTCCGTGTTTGAAAGCCATTTTATGGATTAAGGACGCTTAGAAGTCGTAACCATTCTATTCGGTAAGGCAATAGAGCCTAGCCATACTTCGAGTTTAACATGAAACTGCTTAACATTCTAACAGAATGCACGTGTGTATGCTGTCGCCAATAAACTGTCGACCTGGATTTTTTGTAGGATAACATTTGTACAGGAAGTCTCCTGTTCACACGGTATGTTACACAACATTTCTTATGAGAAAAATAACATATATTTTTTTGTAAATGAACTTGATGTCTTTAAAGGTAATTTTATGTAATACGATCGTTGATAGGCTGTGTGACAAAATCTCAGTGCCAAATATTTTCGTAATGACTTGTTGCAGAACAAAATCATACCTCGTTGTGGGGTCAAAGAACCGAACTGGTGCCAAAATCTGAACGTAGATAAACAAAAAATAAATGCATTAAAAAATAAAACGATTCCAATATATTAGCAAGAGATATCTCAGACTAAATACTCTCTAGACGTAGCCATAACTGGAACGTGAGAAATAAGAGTGAGACCGCAAGTTAAAAATTAGTGTGCGTAAAAGAGACAGAGAGTTTTTTTCTTTGTCCTTGTCACCGTGGCCGGTTTTTTTATTTGTCAATAAGCGCAGTTTGTCAAACAAATATACGTCAATCAGTTTTTCCGATATTTAAATAGTTTTGGATAGTGTAAAGCAGCAATTTATACAAATATTAGTGACTATAGTGTATATGCAATGGTGGGTTGTAGTATTTTAGGCTGCAAAAGCCGCAGTGAACGAAAAATTTGTGGAATAACATTTCACTCGTAAGTTACTCATTTATGTTACATTATAATTATTTTGTCGTTTATTGGTAAATAATGTTGTATTTTAATATCAATACAAATTGTTTTACTTAGAGAAATATCGATTACATTTAGAAATTCTACAAATAATATTAAATAACCTTAATTTCTTAAAAGTTTAGTGTTACCTTGTTATGAAAATTGGTTTACCCTAGATAATACTTGCATATTATTCCTTGCATACATAGCGTTATTCATACGTAAAAAAATAAAATTACTTCTTATTTTAGGTTTCCTACTAACAGTAATTAGAATTAAATGGGTGGAAGCTAATGGACACCAAAATTGGCAACCAACAAATAATTTTAAAATTTGCTCAATACATTTCGAGATAGATTCCTTTCATTATAAAAAGAAGAATGTTATAGTGAAACCAAAAGCAGTCCCAATAAAATATGTCCATGTAAGTAGTTGATCATTAATTATTTTTAACACCGTTTTATTAACTTCGCCTATATGTATGTAACAGAATCTGTGAAATCGATTTTCGAGCACTTCAAAACGTCGGATTGACTTGAAATTTTGCATACGTATCCAGGACTGATGACGACGCAATAATTTAAAAAGTATATGATATTATTTTATATTTTATCCAGAATAATAAACAAAATATTATTGTTGAAAAAATATTACCTATACCGGGTATCTCAAGACTGCTACTGAAAACGAAGCCGGGAGGTAGTTTTAGTGACTACAAACACAATGTAATTAAAAATTTCGCCTAGAAACGCAACAATTTTTTTTTATGATTTTTTAAATATCGTCATTTTTGGGTGGTAAATCCATAGTTTTTGCTAAAATAATAATTTAAACTCTTTTATACCTTAGAGTATTTATAAATAAAAGGGTATATACTATTATTTTAGGAAAAAATGTATTTACCACCCAAAAATGGCCATAGGAAAAAATAACAAAAAAAAATTGACGCTTTTTTTTGCAACTTTTTCTGTTGCATTGTGTCTGGAGTCGCTTAAACTACCACCCAGCTTCGTTTTCGGTAGCAGTCTTGATATACCCTGTATAATTGGTAATTTGCGCGCAGTTGTCTTTCTTTGATAAGACAGCCGAAGATAGATGTTTTAGTGCAAGCAATTAAATTATAGTTTAAAAACTAAAAAAACAAGCTTTCATATAAGATCGAACTAAAAATTAAAAAATAATCATAAACTCATTATCATTTAATAATAAATATGATATACGAATAAATACGATTTAAATCGTACGGTTGGCAACGCTTATGTTGGCCTGTGTTAGTACCCACCAAAAGTAGGAATTTTTCCCAACATGGCCACACTGAAGAATTATATATCTGTCTCTTGTGCGGCCACGGCATGGCTACGTCTAGAGAGTATTTAGTCTGAGAGAGATATGGATGTACCTTCTTAATTTGATGTATTGTACGACAAGTCCGACTGAATACACATTAGACATCCGATGCGCATAGACAATGCCAGTTTGACAACGAACCTTATGGTCCGGTTTGACAGTTCACATTGACGCATAGACACGCAAAGAAAGCTTTGTCGGGGTGCAAGTGAAAAAGAAACCTGTCTAAAGCGACGTTACCACACTGGCGCAAAGTGTGAAATATGAAATCACGACTCATCCACTGGGCCCGGTGTTTGTGATCCAAATATTTTCTCGTGTCGAAACGAACCTCGAGAACGAACTATGGTAATGTCTTTTTTTATACTTTCAATATTGTAACGTTGGTATTGACCGAATCCGATGAGCACTGTAACGACCTTGTTCTAAATACAAAACGTAACAGTCCGACGCTGAGAAAATTCGTTCTTACCTTTTCTACTTTCAAAAGTATTTTTTTAGGTCGTATAGTCATCGGCCGTATTCCGTAACAAAAAGAAACAAACAAGGCAAACATCTGTTGCGATTTCTTACCGCCTTCATTTAACTAAACAATAAACACAATAGCGTCTGCACCACGTGGCTGGCCCGATCCGGACACTTCACCTGATTTCCTTTTGTCACGAACCTTACAAATCCGAAACACATGGCGCTCACAAACGAGAAACACAAAAATACGGGCCCGTTCCCACGTATCCTTCGGTTCCTTAATTAATAACAAAATAATGTCGAACCCAGCACCGATATGGAAGTAGCCTCTTTAGCCACCCTCATAAAACGATTATCAAATAATTCCCCGACGTTCGGACCGCGTTCGTATCTATTGGTAGGTATATAAGTCCTTAATACAATTTAACGCATCGCTCTCGGATAGGAATTAATGCGTCCCGATACGCCGCGATCTCTTTCCGATATCGTGTTTTACATACGTAATAAAAACTTGGGAAAAAAGTACCATTTGAATTTGGAACGGTCAGTAATTGACGCTATTGGCCAGCAACAAATTCGAAATATGAATTTAGATAGATTTGACGTTCGATCTTGAGAGGTATAAAGCGGCGACACATGCGCATTGGTTTCCTTAATTGCCGGCCATCTCTAGGCAACCAGTCTGTGCGACTCATATAAGTATACGGTACTGGCAGCTCGACACGTTTGTAAAGGCTACCTGCACACGTACGCTTACGTCGGCCGCTTTTTATGGGCTGCCTCGAGTCACTGTCGTGGGAACCGGCATATACTTACAACCGGCCACAGCTGACCGAAATGCGTTCTCCATACACGATTAACAAATCAATACGCCGTATACTACGACTTGCTATATTTGATCAAACGTGTCACAAAAAAGGTTGGTAATTTTTTGACGATCTTCATTGGCTCCTTGTAGCGATTATCCTTGTACAAACATTGATAAATACTGCACGACGGGCATTAAGGTTGAGATTGGCTTGCGCGTGCCTCAACACTGTTTAGTATTCAGTAAGAGACGATAACACGTCCGCTCGCATTGTACAAGTATTTAACGAAACTTATTATAAATTCGTCAAAACCCGACATCGTAACGAAAGTTTAATTAAGAGCTATCGACTGAAAAAGCGATCGGATGTTTTTGCCTCGTAGCGCTTTGTGAAACGTCGGATTTCTAGTATTGATTTCCATCGACAATGATTATTGTTCGCGGCGTGTATGCGCGTATCGGTGGCTATGTGGCTATGTAAATTGTTCTATTGTTAGTGCATGCAAATTAAGTTTTCATTCATCAAGCTTAATTGGAGTCGGGCGACATCTGTCAGGAAAAACTGAATCATTGTGGTCAGATGGGACACGAGGTATAACTTGTGACCTCTTATATCCGCCGGGCGCAGCTGCGAGCGGCCGCCGACCCGTGACACGCTCTTTATAATTACCATTCTACACTCACCGATTCTTCCGTCTTAAACCTTTTCAAGTGTCTGTACTTGTCCTTAACCCTTTCATATGCAATATGCATCCTCTTTGATCTCTGTTTATTACCAAGGTTTCTTAATTTGAAAATTATAAATCATAGATATTATTTTTGAAATTTGAAATTAGAATGCATTAAAAATACTGGCCTCATTCGACATTCAAGTGTCAAAATTCTAAACAACTAGCGCGTGAACTTTCATCATGTCGGGCCGTGATAATTTATGAAATTGGTAAAAGTGTCCATATACATACGGACCGGTATACTAATTTGTACGTACACTACATTTATTAACCGTCCATATTTATTCAAATATTTAACATACGAACATTCATTCTGTATCGATGGGCATTTATCATTGAACTTTAATACGACATGCCTTTATAATTCCATGTCATTATATATCTATTTGAAGATGCATGTGTAACTAAAACACATTTATAGACAACGTGTATTTTTATAAGACGTGAATATGAAAGCATCGCGAGATATCACGTCATGCACACCTAGCGATTACCGTAAACTCCGTTTACCGTAGAGCACAGACTAAACCGGTTGTGAAGAAGTTTTAAATACATTTTTGCATCAGGTACAGAGCCCCTGTGAGCCATAAAACTCATTGATAAGTAGCACCTCAGGCGCCTAAAAGCTGTTGACATCGCGTTATCAGTTATAATCTATAAACGATATACTGCCGTTTCGCCTCCCTGTGTCAACAGAATTATGTCAATAGTTAGGTATCGTCAGTTTTTTATGGAAGTGCGTTGTGATGTAACCAGACAATCGTTCAACCTTCCAACTTGCGTCAACCTGACTAAACTTACTGTAATTTATCTTAATAATATCATCCATCCATCCATCCATCCATCAGCCAAAGGAAGTCCACTGCTGAACATAGGCCTCCCCCAATGGTTTCCAACAGGTCTCTGTGGAATAATATCAAGATTAATGTAATTCCAATTCGGATGGAATCCCACTAAGTACCCATCCACATCGCAAAGGTTGTAAGGTTGGACGGTTATGTGGACCCGCCATTAAAGTTATATATAGTACGGAACAGTTTGGCTAGCATCTGCCCCGGGTTCACCTGTCTATCATGTTAATTTCCACGTCCGGCATTAACATTGTTATGCGGCGTGGAATGTTGGTCGTCTGTTTGTTTAAAGTTCACGTACATTTTTATAAGTTCTAATTTTATTATCTCGATACCCTAATAAAGATACTTCGGTAAAAAACATTAATTAATTTACTGGTTGTGTATCAAATTCAAAATTGGAACGAAATTAATATTTGTATTTTCAGTCATTCGACAAGCCGCAGAAATGTGGTTTAAAATGTTGATACATGTTAATTAATTTATAACGTTAACATTTCAATTAATTGATTTCGTAACAACGTTTCACTGTAAACAAAATCGAGTGATTCCCGAAACTCGGTGAAAAGTATACTAACCTCATTAATGGAAATAGGAAGAGCTGCACTACTCACTGTTTAGGCGGAATTGTAATGTTTGTTTATTTTGTTATCTTGTAGTACACTTGTACACTTGTCGTGTAACGTGTTTTTTTCATGTTGCAGGGAACGTTCTCGCTCATTGTCGAGGCGTGGCACGACACCAACGAGACATCGAGATCTGACGGTGAGTTATAATATCCTTTATGATAAAATATATAAATTTATTTTATATCAATGATTGGCGAGACGACCATGGTGATTGCCTGGTGGTAAGCGATACGACCGCTCATGAACAGTAAAACCAAACGACGCTTTGGATAACAATGCAATGCTTTTCATTCCACTGCGCTTGCCATCCTGAGACATATTAAGTCACAATATGTCCTGTAGTTACTCTGCCTACAATGTGCTTTTTACACTGCTGTTTGGCAGGAGAAATAGAAATTGCGGTGGTACCAATCCAGGTGGCCTCTCACATATGAAAGACCTGCCACCAATAAATTAGATGTAAAGCGTGGTGGACTATATGGCCTAACCACTCTCAATCGTATCTCGTAATCTCGATTGTAGAGGAGGCCCGTGCCCTGCAGTGGGACGTATATGGGCTGATACAGAATTACTCGTGCTCGTATTGTTGATACATAATTATGAAATATGGTGATATTTGTTTACATACACTACGCGCAAGGCATCTTGACATTGTCTTCAGCTATGTGTTTGATAGTATAAGTTTGTGATTTTAGGTTAGGAGCAATATTTATATTAGAACATTTACTTCACATTGTTAGGCACTTTGTATGTATAACAATATTGCTACGTAAATCAATAACCCAATGCGGGTTAGAGCTAATGAATATGGATGCTCTATTACAATCATAATGATAAATTCCTTAAAAGGTGTAAACGCATTTGTTTATTGTTTTCTGCATACAAGCACCCAAACTTCCGGTGTAACCCTCACGCGCGGTTTCCTAAAACAATAATCATTAGAGTACCTAGTGTTCCCATTCTAACGCCCGATTATGATAAAAAGGGTCATGAAAATCGTCTTAAACATGTAAAATTCATATCACGCGTGTCACGACGCGTTCACATTGAGGTTTCACTGTAATTCTGGGTGTTTATCGTGCATTTAACGGACAGTATGTATATTTGAATGCTCATATTATCATATCGTGGAAGACAAAAATGTTCCCATGGTGTAGCCGATTGGTGTTCGGCGCACGGAGGCGCGCGCGTGACCCGCCTCGCAATGCGTGCGCTATTCTAATAAACTCAGCCTTCTGTAGGACGAAAATTTAGTAGAAATGTTGTAATGTATTCCTGTGGCCGTTGACCGCCACGCATTGCCGCCACCAAACGACTCGGACCCAAATTGCTACCTCAATTCAACCATGTGTACGAATTATGATCGATCCGATTATATCGATGAGAACCTTAAATGGAATATAATTTTGTATCGCACATGCGACGTGGCGTGACAGAAAAAACACCGGCAACGAATAACCGCCTCGTAAATATGGAGGTAATTCGCGTCTTGTCGACAACTCACGCAGCAATATATACATACACGACGCGCAAACGCGCCCACTTGTATATCGAAAATGGCAGACGCGCCGGCTGACCGTACACGCCCATATCTTAATTAGATTTTCATCTCGATGCACTATGACCGACATAATTATCGGTTGCGACGGCACAACAAAAACCCGGTGATTTACTTAGGAGATTTAGATACCGCGAGGTGTGTCCGCCGCGGCCGGTTTACCGAAAATCATTAGCGTCCTCGGCGGATAGGTTAGGTAGGGTATATTTTTAATACGGCTCGGGAGCGATGGGCGGCGCCGGCTCACTACCGAGAAATGTTACCAACAGAAATCTAATCAAGCATAATAACAGGTTACACGCACGCCGTTTGTTCACTATCCGCGCTCACTGCTTAATGCTTAATTAAATCACATTCGGAGTTTTATCGACGCCGTGCGGGACAGCTGCGGCGGCCCAGAACTCAACTCTATGCGAATCTAATCGCTCAAAGCGCACCCGACACACACATATATTACATTTCTATGCGCGAGACACTCGCAGAAGAATGCGATTGTGCGCCACGCGGCCGGAGAATCCAATATATCATAGACAAACACCCCGCGCCGATACAGCCGACACCAATAAGGAGATTCTTGTGCTAAACAAACACAATGCCCGCTGGCAATTGAAGACATTGTCGCCGGTTCCTTCACCGAAATCTTTTGTGTATCGCCCGAGGCGGCGCGGCGAGCACCTGGGCCGCACTAACGGGCCGGGCGCATTGTTTACTCGCTCCATACTAAAAAATATACCTCGCAGGGAAACCGGGGAATTTTTTAGTTTACACTACGTCTTTCGTCGTCGTAGGGCTTGAACCCGATAAAAAATCACGGAAGACGCCCCGACGCCCCGGAAGGCTCAATTTATGATGTAGCAGACGATGTGGCGCTCTCAGGAAGTGCTGTCGACAGATGCACAGCATATGCCCTGCGGATAATAGGTGGGCACACTCCCGGACTCTTGTCTGTCTTTTGTTTATTGTGCGCCGCGCCCGGCCCGACCTTTTACGATTATTGCACTACTTGGCTTCACAAGCCACGGATAAACGGCAAAACAGAGGAAAAACGCAGTGTGAAAAGAACAGATAAGAGATTGAAATAGGCAATTACTCGCGTGGGCCGAGTGCCCGCGGCGAGTCCCGGCGCTACCGCCCTGTCGCCTGACATTACACGACCGAGATGCGATTATTGATACAGTTATGTTGTGACGGCTACTTATCTACTTATCCGGCCGTGCATTATTAGTCAATTCATTACGTGCTCCCCGCGCGGTTCCCACAACTCTCTCGTTATGATATCATTTTACTCTGTTAATTGGCTTTTCCGAACCTCAAAAGCCTCGGAAACGTGGCGAGCCGGTTGCGCAATCCTTAACGTTCATCGAATTCTCCAAGCGGAACACGAATGCTCATTTCCTCGGCGAACAATGGCCTCGGCGTGGTCCTGCGTGGACACGAATCATCTTGGACGACATGGTAAGCGGTGCCGGCCCCTCGAGAGCGGAGACGACGCGATTGATCGCTCGCGAGAGGCGGCGGCCACTCGACAGTTACAAGTGGACAGTTTTATAAACAAAGGGAGTGGCGTCGGTCGTGCGCGCGCTCCATTGATGAGATTCCCACAGAGCGGTGACCGGTGCAGCGCGGAGCCGAGCGGCCGCCAGGTGTCCCGCGCGAGACCACTGGAAATCGTCACATACGCTAATGATGCGGGCCTCAGCTGCGGAAAACGGTCGTCGAACTTGCATGCGCGACGCACGCGCGTTTTCCATTTCGTTCGAAAAGCCTCCCACGGTTAATTAGTTGGTCCGCTGTCCGCTACCATATCGATCTGTTACGCGCATCCGGCGCTGCAGATCGATCACCATTCACCGGTGCGGAAACGCGTTCGCGTGATCGCCGATCGCACATCGCATCCCTCATGTTTCCCGAAAATCGCGTTTCTGTATCCCAAATGGTCGGCGTCCGCCTCCGATAGCGCAGCCGAGTCAAATTATCGGTTATTTCCCTTTCTTTTGTTTTTGTTTATCGGCGTTTGCTGTTGGGATTTATTCTCGTTTTATTTGTAGTGACCTCTGAGTCGGTAATTACACGTCGGCTGGAGCGCGGCGGCGTGGCGGCGCAGCGCCTGAATCGCCTCGTCCTTCTTTAAATGTGTTATTTATTTGTGAATCGAAATTACATTAATAGATACGACGGGATACACCTTCATTTAATATCACTCCGTTGAATTAGGATGATGGCTGTAATTTGTGTGGTTTTTCTCGGAGTCGATAGAGAATAAAGTGTGTAGACGGGCCGTCCGCGTCGCTTGCAATCTTGTAAATTGCCCATAAATAGGTTTTAGGGTTGGTGATGAGCACGTAGCGTGACAAAAAGCTTGGCGCGGTCTAGTCTAATATTGTTTGTGGATGAAAGTGAGAAACAAAAGCAGCGGTATATATTCCGGGTGTGGCGACCCTAGGCACCTGATGGCGGCGAGCACCGCGCACGGTTGCCATAACTCTCGCGCGCACATTCGAGCTAAATTGCACTGGCGCGGTTCCCACGTCATTTTTCTAATACACTTGACTTTAATTCTCTCCGCACTGACCTGTGTCTTCATGCATGTGCGTTGAATGATGGATTTAATTATGTCGTGCTTATATCCAGTTTTGCGTGAATGATTCATACGATACGAAATGCGACGGTTATGTGAACGTCCGCCGTGTGAGGCTTACTCGAATGCGTTCGATGATGCTATCTCCTCAATAAATCCATAAGATAAAACGCGTTTGCTTTTGTGTATTGCACCTAACGGAAACACAATCGCTCCGACGCTATCGATTTATTTCTACTTGCGTTTCGTTTTGTGATTTCACGGACGTATTTAGCGTCGCGTCTCTCCCCGGTTGCATAATAAAACCATTCTACTCACGAGAATATTTTCAGAATGTCAAACATTCCATTACGATTACGATTATCGATTTCTCGACATCGGTTTAGTGACGTCCCCCCGTTTAATGATATTCTGTCAGCCGTCAACCAAAAAGAACATCGGAATACCATACGCCACGAAATTAGTAGGGTTCGATCGTTTTTACATACCTTTTAATTTTGTTTCGCGTCTGGTTTAATTTTATCTGTCGGGATTACCGGCTTAGGAATGTATCCATCGATGCAACAAGAATAAAAAGTGGCCATACACGATGAGAAATAAATAAAGCCACGAACTGGTCGAAGCTGAGATTTCTCAGCTAGGGATGGCGTGTTAACGGCGCCCACAGATAAAAAAACGTTTTATACGTTTCACATAGCGTGATTACTTTGTTTTGTTTTTATTTTTCGGCCCATTTGTTTTTGTGTCACTAAATATTTGTCTATTAAACTGATGTTAAACTTGTTAGTGTGTTTTTGTTAGTAATTGAAGTGCGTGTGTAGGAAGTTGTGTCGCGTGGTTGGCAGCCCTGCGCGTGCAGGGCCGCTTCCTCTGCAGATGAATGGAGTGGCAGTTTTTTAAAGCCAGCCATGGACACTTTTCACATGAGGCTTTTTGCCGGTGAGTTATGCAATGCCGGCTACCGGGCCGGCGCGATGTTTTTGTGTCCATCGCGCTCGTTTAGTTTACAAGTAACGAGTATAAAGAATGTAGTTAAGTATTAATCAATCACAAACGGCGCCACGGACGTATCAAAACAGTGAATCACGGCTGAACAATGAAATCTCACGGTCGAATGCGGGCGTCAAACGGTGCACATTAACAGGTCAATTTACTTAGCCAACCCTTTCCCACGCTGATAAACAAATATACGTTCTTATCCCCTATTTTATTAATTAAATGAATTCCAATGGAAACATCGGAAAGCACGACAAAAGTCGTAAAATGAATCCGTTACGCCTTCTCCGCTCTGTGATCTGTGGAGCGCGTTCGCGAATGGTTAAGTCATAATAACTCTTCATTTTAAGCTGTTGCGTTGTCTAGTTTTATTTAAATATTTTATCATTTCATTTATTTATCACACTATCTAAACATCAACTCTAAATTCCAGATACATTGATCGCGCGAATGACGAAGCAGAGTATAGCTGATGTCGGCGGGCCCTGGATCGAGGAGGAACAGCGGTGGAGCGGGCCCGGCGGCGCGCACCTCAGGATCTCATACCGGGTCACCTGCGCCCCCCACTACTATGGCTCTGGATGCGAAGTACTCTGCAGGCCGAGAGACGACAGCTTCGGACATTACACCTGCTCGCCGGCAGGCGAAATCGTCTGTCGAGCGGGCTGGACGGGAGACTATTGCTCTAAACGTAAGTAGAACATTCTAGCACTCTAGCATTGACCTAAATAATATACTTCCTTATGATGCGCATTTTATTACGTAGCCGGAACTGTCCATGGCAGTTATTGTTCCGAATTCCGATACAATTTATAAATATGGAACGTCCCACAATTCACTCTTCCTCATTAAAGCTATGACAATTTTTAGCCTGACATCCTCTCATAAACATTATAATTACGGCCTTTCGCATAGGCACACGCATAATGATGTAATTCTCTGGCGTGGTCTAACCGTGTTTTTTAACATAAGAACGGCACAAGACTTGCATGTATTCAGCTAAGGAGCAAAATGGCGGACGTGATTTTGTCTTCTTGCAATAAAAAATGATTCAAATTAAGAACACGGTCTATGCTATGCGATATTTAAAAAACATTACAGGCAATATTACAACGTAGAAATAATTCTAAATTTAAATTTATTACTGGCATGCCAGCCTTTTTTATCTTTTTAAAAGTATGACATTTAATAAATTTTAATAAGGGCAATTAATAGTTATAAGATCCTAATACACGTTTAGCAGTTAATATATTGTAAGAGCCATTGCGAATAGTAACAAAACTAATTATCTTATGGCGTAGTGGTCGTAAATCGTATTTTTAATTAGTCTCACATCACTGTATGTGTGTAATTTATAAGGCTATAGCTACTTCCCGTGGCGTTGTCCGACCTCCGCAGTGGACTATAATAAATTTACTCTTTTTTTTACTTACTAGCTGTCGTAAAATAATAAATGAACGCTCAGTAATAATGTGATTATTTAAACTAGTTTAATAGCTTCCATAGTGTGACTATCTCTTTTATTTACTGGAATTCGTTATAATTTAATGAAAAATGTTATTTAAAATAATACCCTTTGGATGTAACGTGTTGCTAGACACATTTTTCAAAAATATTGATCTACAAACACAAAGTTAATTTTTTAATATGACATGTACATTTATTATGTGTAATTAAAATATACTCGAACACATAAAAGTATTAAATAATGACTCATAGCCTCGCAATGGGACATTAAATTTTCATTATATCTCTCTGTAATGGCTTTAATTAACTTTTATTATATTTTTTTCCTAATTTTTCATACACACAATGGATATTATAATTATCCATTCGTAATTAAAAGTCAAAGAACTCATAAAATTCTGTATGAGATACTATAATTGTTGGACTTCTGTTGAAAAACTTGAGGAAATGAAAATGGTTATGTCATAATTATTTCCATAATCTTCAACCAAGGGAGGTCCACACCATTTTGTAGATATTTGGAAAATTTCGTAAAAATGTTGCGTGTAGAAAGAAAATAATGTTACAAAAGTAATAAACATTTCTTAGATAAATATGTTCTTAAATAACACGATTCACTATAAACATCCAATTGATATTCAACCTGAAAACACATATTCGCAAATACATAGCGTGATTCATGCAGCGTGGAGATTTAGCGACAAAACTATTAATATTTGTGCCGTAACCTCAGTCATAGTTCGCAAGTGCCGTGCGAACGCCCAGTGTGGTCTGCAATCTAGCTCGCAGTTTGTAAACAAACTGCTCCAATACAATGTTCCACTTTCAGAACACAAAAATAGGGAAAACACGCGTTTTGTTGAAGAAAACATCGCGTTTACGTTAACCAAGGAATTTAAGGGGATTTCTTAACTAACTTAAATAGAAATAGAAAAATACAAGTTTTCCGTAAGAGAGGAACATAGTCCATCAAACGTGGTAATTAAAGCGGCGCATACACAATGCGTGTTGTAAAACAAAGTGTGCGAGATGCATTGTGGCGTTGGCCGAGGCGGGCGGATGTCGCGCACAATCTCAGCGCTCGGCCCCACCTGCCGCGCGGTTCCCACACTCGGGCGCCGCAAAAAACGCGCCAGACAGAGACAACACGCCGCGCTCTCGTTCCACGCAGGGCTGTGCCGCCGCAGCCTCCGACCACTACAACATACCACACTCCACATCACTCTTTGTTCACTTCTCACTACACTTCTACAAACAAAACACATCTAACGTTAAGACACATCGAGTTATATCCAAGTGATCGAGTGGACGACGCCGAATGGACAACCCTACCGCGCAGTTAGTATCGGCGATTACGAAAATGTAAAAGCGAGAGAAGCGGCCATAATGTAATGAAAACAACGCTGCACGTTCTCGCACGCACACACACGCGGCCCAACCGGGTCAAAAACACCTTTAAACGAGAACTGAACACCGAAACAAACTCCGCACTTGACCGTGTCACGATATACGTTCATCTGCGTTACGGAATACGGTATCCCGCCTTCTGGGAAAGCTTACAATCCCGAAAACCGATTCGCATGTTGCGCTCGCATTATCCCCGCTCTCAGTTTTAATGACGGGTTAAACGTCGCGAGTGGATCCTCGCAAACGCTTAATTTTGCCTAATTGTAAACGACGAGGCTGAGGTTCTCACGAATATTAAGTGCGGCCGCTCGCGAATCCCACGCGCTCCCGACCATCCATTTGGGCTAGACGCAGATGGAGATGTCAAATATTTGCCGAGCACGTGGGAGCGGTCGCACAGGTCCGCGGGTACCTGGCCCGGGGTTATAGGAGACCTTGGGCGCACTGCGGCTCGTTAGTTTTTCATTACAAATCAATACCGTTCATGTACATCGATAATAAATGATGGCCCCGCTAGGGCGGCGAGCTTCCTCCCTCCGCTCTCGGCGCCCACTCACGACCTAAATTAGTTTTGGAGTGTAATTTTTACTACCGATTTACCTTTCGAGGGTACGAGATAAGCTGGAGTGGGCGCCTGCTGCCCGCCAGCTCCATCAGTAATGCCGACACTTGAAACGTCTTTGATGTGCCGTGCGCTACGCCGTCTCCCATACTTTTTCCACCGGTCTTTACGCGTCCCATAAACTTTTATAATTGTAATGGACGAGAAAAGGTCATGAGAAGCGATTGTTTAAAACGGACATTTATTTTATTCGCGAAAGTGTAAAACTGTCGTGAAAGCGGATTATACTTTTTCAATTTCCTCCGCTATATGGCGGCGCCGGCCATAGAACGGGCGCGCAATTCGGCGGAGTGACACTTAAGCAGATTTGCAACTCCCCGGCGACGCGAGTTCAGGGGCTTTGTGCGCTCGGCCGGCTCTAAACCTATAATAGAGAGTGGAGACGCGGCGGAAAGGCTAATCTTTTATTTGGCTCCCGAGCGCCGCTGAGCTCTGAAAATTCCTCGCGATGTCTGCGATATAGACGGGGCTTCGCTCAAATTGCTTCCTCGTTCCATTTAGAATCGGAATAACCGAAGCGCATTCGGGCGGCCGACGATTATGGCAAGATGGCGCGGCGCGGGCGTCTAGTATTTTTCTAGCGAGTTAGGGGAACGGTAACGGTCGAGTGACGGTTAGTCTCCCCGCGCTATCTGCCCCCTTTGTATTCGCTCCGATAACTTGCCCATGCGCACCCGACCGACACGGCTCCGCGCGAGCGTCTTGTTTCAAAACACTATTTTTTTCCATCAAACATCATACATTACCACGTTTGCTTTTAGCGCACTCGCGGCGCAGCACATTCGCGCCGACACGTACTGCACACTCGCGCTTGCATCGAAAAATATATTATTCACATTGTAACGCTCGAATGGGGTGAGGCTCGGCGCTGCGGGCCGCCCGCACCACGCGTAAATCACCAAGTTAACGACGCGCATTACTGAACGCCCATAGTGCATCACGGTAATGCCGACTCGAGTACTCATCTTGGAAGCCCTTATGAATATATTTCTGTTTCGACACGACGAGATCCGCCGCACATGCACCTAACTAGAAAATGCGCATCATAAATCCGTAATGAAAATTTAATGTAGGTTATAAAGCGGAGAGCAGCGCTCGGTGCAGTTTATACGCGCTGGAGATAAATGATTTGCGAGGCGACCTCGCCCCCGGCCGCCCGGTCGCTAACGAACCTCGCCGTTCGCGGCGCTGGCCGGGCGACGCCGTGCACGCGCTCGCCTGCGTTCCCGCATCGATTCCCATCTGAATGATTAATCGCACGTTTTCCCCCCGTGTTAATAATTAAAGAAATTCATTAGGCAGCGCCGGTGTTGCGCGGTGCTGCCGCCTCGCCTTTGTCTCGCAGACGCGCTAACGAACGTCGTGTTTTTGTTACAGCGAGATGCCTGCCCGGCTGCGACGCGGAGCACGGCCACTGCCTCAAGCCCGACGAGTGCATGTGAGTATCCACTTCACACCTTTGTGCTAAACGACCGCTCTCCGACTCTGAATCATTCATCCGCCTCATCGTCGGACGAGTTCGAAACGTGAATTTTTCTCCGCTCGTTATCACGTCCATTGTTCGCTGACGATTGTCTCTCCGTGTTGCAGTTGTCATTCGGGCTGGGTGGGCGAGCTGTGCGACAAGTGCGAGCGGCATCCCGGCTGCGTGCACGGCACCTGCTCGCGGCCCTGGGACTGCATCTGCGAGGAGGGCTGGGGCGGGCTGTTCTGCAACCAGGACCTCAACTACTGCACCAACCACCGGCCCTGCAGGAACGGCGGCACGTGCCACAACACCGGCCAGGGCAGCTACACGTGCATGTGCCCGCCCGAGTACACCGGCGCCGACTGCGAGAAGTCGCTGCATTCGTGCTCCGTGCGGCCCTGCCTCAACGGCGGCGCGTGCGTGCCCGACGAGGGCGGCGAGCTGTCGTGCGCGTGTCCGCAGGGCTACGAGGGCGCGCGCTGCGAGTCGCGCCGCCTCACCTGCTTCGACCGGCCCTGTCGCAACGGCGGCACGTGCGAGCCGCGGCCCGCCGGCTACGCGTGCACGTGTCCCGTGGGCTACGCGGGCGCGGACTGCGCGCTCGAAGCGGACCCCTGCGCCGCCAACCCGTGCCGCAACGGCGCCGCCTGCACGCGCGCCGGCGACGGCTTCAAGTGCACCTGCAAGCTCGGCTTCCGCGGCAACCGCTGCGAGATCGACATCGACGACTGCGCCGGCGTCCTGTGCGAGCACGGCGGCACCTGCGTCGACCTCGTCAACGGACAGAAGTGCCAGTGCGCGCCCGGCTTCCTCGGCCCGCGCTGCGAGACGAGGGTCGACCTGTGCCTCACCAAACCCTGCGCGAACGGCGGCGAGTGCTTGGTTCTCGACAACGACTACGAGTGCAGATGCCGACCCGGCTTCGCCGGCAAGGACTGCAGCCTGGACATCGACGAGTGCGCGTCGTCGCCCTGCCGGAACGGAGGCACGTGTCAGGACCGCGTGGACGGCTACCACTGCAACTGCCCGCACGGCTGGGGCGGGCGGTCGTGCACGGTGTCGCTGACGGAGCTGGCGGCCAAGCCGGCGGGCGGGCACCTGCGGCGCGTGGGCGACGAGGCGCCGGAGCAGGCGGGCCTGTCGGGCGCGCACGTGGCGTGGATCGCGGCGCTGGGCGCGGCGGTGCCGGCGGCGGCGGTGGCGGCGGCGCTGGGCATCGTGTGCGTGCGGCGGCGGCGCAAGCGGCTGCAGAGCGCGGCCGACGCGGAGGCGCGCGCGCAGAACGCGGCCAACGCGGGCGGCGGACACGTCATCCGCAACACGTGGGGCAAGTGCGACGCGCCCGCGCCGGAGTGCCAGAACGCGCACAACGCGGCCGCCGAGGAGTGCAAGCGCAAGACGCTCAACACCGAGAACGCCAGGCTGCTGGCCGCGCTCGACCCGCGCCTCTCGCGCCTCTCCGCGGACTCCGCGTACTGCGCCAATAGGTCAGTACCTTGCACTGTCACTACACTCAACACAATCATCATTGCACTATAGCCCAGTAATTGATATTTTTCTTTCATCACTGAATGAAGTCACAGTTGATTTTAAACGTTGAAATGGTGATTTTGAAATAATAATAAAAGCAAAAGGAATTCCATCAACACACCATCTAACCTATTTTTTCCTTCTTCCACAGCGATACGTCGCTAGTGAAACGAGCGCTAGAAGGCGGAGGGGTGTACGTGTTAGACGACCATTGCCTGCCGCCGACGTTCGCCACGCAAGTGTAGTGCACACGTGGGCGACAACGGACATTAAATTATTTATTTCACTACGGACGCTCTCGCGAACCAGGCTGTGCGCCGCGTGTACATATAGCGTAAAGTGTAAAGTGACCCCTGTATAGACGGCTAGTTTAAGTATTCGGATGTATTTATTTGTGAGTGCGATTCGTACGCCCGTGTAAATAGTAATGGCGCGACGGATCGCGAGCGCCCCGGATCGGCGAGCGTCGCCCGACACTAGACACTGGACACTTGCCGGTGTCGCGGGTGTCGACACACGTGGCGAGACCGCGCTCGCCGAGGGGCCGTGGACTCGGTCCACATCTGCGATCTCTGTAGGTAACCGTGCGTGCGCGCAGCGTCGGTCCGCTGCGACCACCACTAACACGTCTTGTGTCTCTACACTCGCACCACTGAGGCTCAGTTGCACGAAATAACTTTACCAATACCTTTGCCTTTGAAAATATCAACGCCATACATTCGAGACGTATTTGACCTTGCTAATGTATGGAATTGACATTTCCAAGGTCAAAAGCATAGGCAAAGTTTGTGCAACTGAGCCTAACACACCAAACCGTGCGTTCAAACATTATATTTTAGACTAATTTATAAAAATCACGCGAATGATGCGTTCATCAGTTGTAACATTGATTATATATATATTTTTTTGTGATTGACTAATTATTGTCATTTGTTCCTATGATTATTGTAGTGGATGTAAAAATCTTGTTCAGGTTTTCTTGAAAATCGACGTAGATTTTTTTCCTTGTTCTGGCTTCTGTACTCGGTATGTAGTTCAGTGAGCACAATACTCGACGTTCCTGAGGGCGCGGGCGGCGCCGCGTGCGAGAGCAATGCTACTGCACGCCGCGTCACCCGCGACACACAATACATCACGCACGTTTAGTCCATAGGTTAAAATAATTTCTGTACTTATAAGAAACAAAATGTCGAAACCTAAGTCATTGTGTATAAAAAAACTATTAAGTTTTAGCATTGTAAGTATATTCTCCATTACGTTTAAGAGTACTGAGACAATATAAAGCGCGTCATCAGGCAACATAGGACTAACTCAGGTTGTTTTAACTTATTTATTTGAATAGGTACAGTTCTGCTATGATGTTGTGTTGACGGCGACCTCTCCGCCTCGCCGACGCTCCCGCGAGCCTCGGCGTCGCAGACTCGGTCGCTTTTATGAAATAATTTATGTTAAATACATTTTTTTAAACACTTGTAGATATTATTGCATAAGTTATAGCTATACCTCTTATGTTGCCTGGTGTACTAGAAACTAGTTTAAAAAGTTAATCGACAAAATTGTAAAATTTATATCAAAATATGAATAGACTGATGATCAATAATAATGTTCTTGTATTTAATTTTGTAAGGTGACAAAATGTAAGTTTAAATTATGTAAAATTGGAAACGAAAAAAAAATGTAGCAACCTTTGTACTATACAGTACCATGATTTTGTACTTAAAATTGATCACAGTATGTCCACTTTCATTTTTCTTTTTGAGAATGTTTTAGTGATGCTCGCGCATAAATTATTATTGATTTCCATTCCGAACAATAAAATGACAGTATTTTTAATTTATTTATTACAAACTTTGTAATTATTGTGAAATGTCTTAATTTTTATAAACTAAATCATTGTATAATTATTTTTTGAACTTAAGTTTACAATTGACTGAATGCTAAATTGACTCGAATTGTATTTTGGACTCATTTTTATCGAACAATCATGAATGTATTTGTACTAATAGCTGTACGTGTGAGTATACTGAAAGATAAAATTTCAAATCATTCCATTTCTTAGCTAAGTAGCTTTTATCTAATCTTATTTTTTTATATTTTTTTTCTATTTTCTTAGATAATTTTGCATGCAAGCAGTGTATTTATTATCTACTTATTCTACTTTTCGTCCATGAGCTAAGTTTGTCTATTTTCTTACAATTACAATGTTACCTTTTGGTATATTCACATAGTTGATTTCAAAAGAAAAATGAAAGCCATCCTCAATGATAGGGCACCGCAGCTGTCGTAATTCCATAGATAGATCCTATCCGAATAAAAGTCATATTGTATTGCTATTGTGGTGATATTAATGCCAGCGAGTGTGTGACGAATGTGTATAATTATGTGCAGCGATGCAACGAGATAAAATGTTAATAAACAATTGTTTACAAAAGATGTAACTATGTATTTTATTTTACCCTGCCATTTTATTACATAAACAAGTGACTCATTAAAATTATAAGATTATTATGATTCGGTGGTTCCGAATAGTAACTTTTTAAGGCACAAACCAATGCAATAGTAGCGTTTTTAAGTGAATCTTCTTTAGTTTCGATGTGATTAGAAAATTTTGTTGGAACGAAAAAGAGACACAATTAGTTTTAAACAAAGAAAGGGAGGAGGTTTGTTTAGACCTATGTAGGTTATCACAAAGATTTTAAAGTAAAAATTACTAGGGCGAGAAAGAATAGAGGAGATTTCTTTAGTTAGTTCTATCCATGGCCCGATTTCAAGCCAGTAATATATTACATTTACCCGCAATTACATACCAATTACTAAGAAAATTACAAATTCAGTTTAGTGAGTTTATAAAGGCGATTCTGATCCACATTATTGCTACATTTTTTCATTAAAATAAATAAAATATATTTAGCTTGGTAAAAATATTTACAAAAATCAAAATCATTAACCTACATTATCCTAATACTCTTGATACTCAATAATATTTATCTCATTCTCGTACGCTACTTTTTTAAATTGCTTACGCTTCACTTCTGCCGTGTTGGAATTATTATGTATTTACACGACATATTTTGTATTTAAATAATAAAATTAATTTTTAAAAAATATACTACTGAAAAATATCGGGTATATCAAGAGTGCTGCCGAAAACGAAGCCTGGTAGCTTTAGTGACTACAAACACAATGCAAATGAAAATTTCGCAAAGAAAGGCGACATTTTTTTTATTATTTTTTAAATATCGTCGAGTTTGGCTGGTATTTACCATCCTAATACGAAGATAGAAAACATAACAAATAATATTCTTCACAATTTTTTGCACAAAATTTAGTTGCATTGTGTCTGAAGTCACTCAAACTACCCAGCTGCGTTTTCAGTAGCAGTCTTGATATAACTTGTATAATATCATCTCTAGTTAGGTTTACGTGCTGGTTAGAGCACATTATCGGCTCTAGATCACTGACGACTTCTAAAGCGAGGGGGGCTGAAGGTTCGATCACTTTAACAACGTGTAATATGTAACAACCTCTAAGGTAACAACGAATTTTTCGAAGTTCTTATCGAGCATTTACGCTTTTTTAACTCCATCTCGAATCCTTTCGCTCTAGCATGGATAAACAAAGCAGACCGGGAGAATAGTTTAAAAAAAAGATAAAATTCTATAGAGGGTGTAGTGTATTGATAAATTCATACTCTTAGCATCTGTCGTCTCGAACTATACACTACGCGAACCAAGGGTGAATGAGATAGATATAGAATGAAATAGATCATAGACGTGGAGGACGGAACGGGGTGTGAAGACGTGGTGTATAGCAAACGAGCCGATAAATATTAATAATTGTATTCTACTACAATATTACACATATTAACCGTAAATAGTGACTATTACAGAGGGCTTGACTGATTGTCATCAGTCATCATGATAACTTTCTACTATTCTTCAAATATAACAGTAGGGACCTATCTCAAATCATTAATACAAAATTAAGTTTCCTTTTGTTTTGCAAATGCTTTAGATTCATACGTAGTTAATACATAATAAATTATACATACGGCGTGTCAAAATACAAAGCTTTTGATCCGGCTGACGGCAAATGATACAAATCGCTATACATCATCGCGCGAATGATTTGTGTAAGAAGATAATGATGCTACACACTTTATATTCTTCGCGGTTATGTAAGAATCCATTCCCACTGAATTGCTGTAAAGTTCAATAACACGAAAATAGATATTATGAATCAGATATAGAACTCGCACCGATTGCGTACGGTACAGAATCGTACGTAATTGAATTGCTACGCTCTAATAAATTGAAATAATCGAATTGTTGCTTTCTGAATTCTTAATTGCCTCGTTGGTCTAATGACGGCGTGCTCTCTCTTTCTTCAGCTCCAGGAAGTCCACTGCTGATCATAGGCCTCCAATAACCTTCACATAGACATGTTGGAAGCGGCCTGCATTCAGTGACCTCCTGCAACCTCAGCCAGGTCGTCCGTCCATCTTGTAGGCAGACGTCTTACACTTCGCTAGCTATTACTAGTGAATTCTATGATTTTGATTCTAGGTACTGGCTATCCACTTCTTGGTTTTATAATTCCTATGCGGTTGCCAGCAACTTCACACTGGAATTTGAAAACCGCACGGTCATAAGCTTGCCCTCTATCACATCCTGGGATGGTTATATTATTTAACTCTAATTATTGGTTACATCTCTGACTACCCCTCAGTGATATTTACGCAAGAGCTTGTATGTTGTTCTTTTAAATCACAGGATGTATAAGTATCGACTAAACAAACTTTTACAACAATCGACGACTCCTGCGTTATGTTCCCATTAACACTTGTTAAGAACTGTTTGCCATGACTTTTTACTTGAAAGCAATTTTAAAATCAACACGAATTAACATATTTGAGCATTTACAATGTGTCGCATACCAACATAATTGCCGTCACTTGTTGGTGAAAGTAGCACTTGGACAAAACTATTTAGTTGAGTTAACGCCTTTCCATTATGTCGTAGTTAAGTTGACATAATTCGCACGCAACTAAAATATTGCGGTCAAATTGGCAGCGCGTGTATATGAATGCACTTAAAGTCTTGGTATTATTTCAATCTATGATAATTATTTTATTTAAGTAATGAGTCTAGCCAATTGGGCAAGTTAATACAATAAATAATTGTATCTGGGGGCACGGCAGTGCCCCCTCCAAGTCGAGCTAAAAAGCGGCACAGTCGTACCATCCTTTTCTCGAAGCATTTCAGACCATTTTCCCCATAACTTCGTTGTGGTAAAATTAAGAAGCCTGAATTTTCAGTTACTAAGCAGGCATTGTGTAAACTCGGTATATTTAAAATTTCATTCAATTTGAACCAGTAGTTTAAGAATTATAACTTGTCAAACTTTCGTAATTTTGTCACTCACTGACTGACTGACCGATCATCAAAAGTCTAAGGCACTTCTAGCAGACATAGAATCTTCAAATTTAGAGTATAATTAGTATTTAGTACCTAAATTAAGGGAAAATTCAAACATTTCATAATTTCCGTCTAGTTTTCTAGATACACCAACTGCGTGAATAACTTTGTAATCCCATATAAATGTATAGGATTACAAAGTTATATTTGCAGATAATAATTCGTTGTACCCGTATATAATGGAATAATAGTTGTGGATAGGTATTTATATATATGTGGCATAACAGGAGGTGGGTATAGAGGGGGAAATGGTGTTTTTAGTCCATGAAACTGCACAACATTCGTCTAGAAAAACATGACAAAGATAAACTTGCAAATAAATAGCTCGAAAATATCAATTACCATGAAAGAAAGAACACTCATAAAATAAGAAAAAATCATAAGACAGAGGCTCTTAAAAAAATCGTTATATATTTTCTAGAAATAAAAAGTACCGAAAAGGAAAAAAGTAGGATTCTACAAAAAGACATGAGATCCCATAAAAAACATGCTTTAAAAAAATACCAAGTCTCGCAGCTTAGTTTTTCTACTGCAAAAAGTTGTGAGATCCATGTACCCAAAGTATAATATATTTATATATTTATATAAATATATTATACTTTGGGTACATGGATCTCACATAAAAGTTAAAAAAATATATATTTATATATATTTTTTAACTTTTATGGCACGATCTTGTTATGTAAGTATGTAAGAAAGGCTCTACAAAGCGAAATTTTTTTACGACCATTATTTAAACATTTTTTTTTTCACTTACAATTAAGACGGTAGTACGAGAAAATTTCGTTAGTTAACAACTGTTTAACTTGTTGAAAAACTAACTTTAAGTAAAATTTCCAACGGGAATAAATTAATTATAGTGTTCAGAACACACCATAATTTTTTCAAATTAAAAAAATATATATTCAATACCTTAAATAAATTAATTTATGTGCCGTACTCGCTTTTGACGCCACGCGCGCATCCTAAAAATGTCACGCGCAGACCAATCACATTGCCTGCTCTTATTAGACATTATTCATATTGCCCGGGCATTATGAATAATGTCCGATTAATCACTTGGCCCATAACATATATATCACTTCTATTGATTTCGTTCTTGCTCAGCACGTACTTTTTGTGAGTTACTTGTGAGTTATGAGGGTAGTTTTTACGAAAACTATTCCTATCAACGTAAATATTATTTATTGTTACTTAATATAAGTTTTATACAGGGTATCTCAAGACTGCTACCGAAAACGAAGCCGGGTGGTAGTTTAAGCGACTTCAGACACAATGCAACAGAAAAAGTAGCAAAAAAAGCGACAATTTTATTTCTGTTATTTTTTTCCTATGGCCATATTTGGGTGGTAAATACATTTTTTTCCTAAAATAATAATGTATACCCTTTTATTTATAAATAACTCTAAGGTATAAAATAGTTTACACTATTATTTTAGCAAAACGATGGATTTACCACCCAAAAATGACGATATTTAAAAAAATATTAAAAAAATAATTGTCTCGTTTCTATGCAAAATTTTTAATTGCATTGTGTTTGTAGCCACTAAAACTACCACCCGGCTTCGTTTTCGGTAGCAGTCTTGAGATACCCAGTATATCAACAAATATGTCCTATTCTTGTACATTGGTCTTTCATATTATGTTACAAGTCCGCCTGGGTAGGTACCACCGCAATGTCTATTTATTCCAGCAAACAGCAGTTTAAACGCACTGTTGTGTTCCGTTTCAAGAACATTGTAGCCAAAGTAACTACTTGATATATTGAGACTTAACATCGTGTGTCAGGATGGCGAGGGCAGTGGAATGCTAAATATTGCTACTCTCCATGAGCGGTAGAATTACGTACCCTCAGGAGAATGGCATGTTTGTCTCCCCATTCAAAGCAATCAACAAAAATCTGCGTTTCCTCGACGATGAATTGGATAGGACGGATTAACATACTTGATGATTTAAGCAGGGCAAACAAGACTGGACCGATTATGATTTATCAATGACTCAAAGTTGCAAGATTCCGGTAAACTATGTACATAATACCGTAGGCTAGTAGATCCATAATTGTTGAAAACAATCACAGGCCAGATCGTCTAATTAAACAGCAGGTAAAATTTAATAATGAATTTCTTAAGGTAAATATTCTCATTACTCAGTAATCTCCACTTAGAAAAAAATATTTGCGTGAACCACAAATATTTGTTTCGGATCTAGGAGTTTCTAAGACCGTAGTCTGTTAGTTGTAGATTCCGCTACCCGCAACACAAGAATCGATCTTAGTATGGGGTCGGGACGGTTTGACTGTTGGGTGTGTTTATTGATTATATGTAAATCTCAATATTTAGCAACAATAATTGGTCACGGAAGCCAGCTTGTCTTCTTTTACTATACATAAGGTACTTCGATCAAATATACACTAGATACACAGTTCCCTGTAAAAGTTCTGTTAAAAAGTGGCACCGATGCATGACATGAAAAAAAGTAAACAAAAAGATCACATATTCCAAATATATATATGACATAAATATATATATATGACCAAATATATATATATGACAACCTCCGTGGCGCTGACGGTTAGACACCGCCTGTGAAACGAGAGGCCGCGGGTTCGATCCCCGCACCGAGAGAAATGTTTGTGTGGCCCACAAATATTTCTTTCGGGTCTGGGTGTTTGTGAGACCGAAAAGTCTCTCGTAGTTCCTGATACCCACGACACAAGACTCGATCTTAGTGTGGGGTCAGGACTATGTATGTGACTGTTGGGTGTTATTTATTTATTTATTTATATTAACACAAATTCCACCTTATTCCTGGAGCTTAAAGTAGCTTTTCACATAATATTGTCTAAAGCTCTGCGACGTTTTAGAAGCAACGGTCGGTGCGTGACTGAAGGCAAGAGTGCTTAAGCACTCTTTTTTGGTGCCATTTTCTAAGCGCTCATGTTGTATCTAGTGAATATTTGATCGAAGATAAGGTATGATAGTTTTACGGTGGACGATCCAACTAAATTAACAAATGCAATTTGAAATTTCAAACCTTTCAAGTTTAAATAACATTGCAAAAGCGCAATCAGTATGCTGGTGTAGGTATTGCTAGGGACCCAGCTCGGCCGATATCTACGTTTGCACCGGGCTGGAAGGCCAGACATTAACAAAACGAAACGTGTCGAAAGGGGAGCTTAATTTTCCTCCTTAACAAAAAAACGCGTGAAAGCACAATTTCATGGTTTAACGGATAATGTTATTGAAATTATGAGAGTTACGTCTGTAAAAAGTTGAAAAGTCTGAAACGTCAAGCGGTAGGTACGCTTTATAGGATAGAAACCTGCAAATTGTGTAAGGTTAACTAAAAAATAACTCCAAACAGAAATAAAACAAACAAAGAATCTTAACTAATTTATTTGGTTAATAAATTCACTATTTACAAAATTCCATATTTGCTCTACAATTGCGTCATAAATTCTCTATTACCCAGAAATATTGGGTAAAAAGTACATAGGACCTGTGTTGAAGTAGTCGATTGTAAAAATTTAACAAAGACAACTCGTCTTAAACTTTAAAAAAATATTTTTGAAAATACCTAATAGATAAAAGTACAGTTCTTCAAGTCTAAATCATTCTACACAATTTAACTATAACTAACTCATTTAGTCAATGGCGATCAAGATCGCAAGACTATCGTGTGACGAGTGATGACAAACATCGCAAATATGGTGCGCGTTAAAAATCTTATATTAGAATCGTGACTGGTCGCGATTAGTTTCTTGCACAAAAAACCTGTAAATTATAGAACAAGCCTGTCTCCAAGTGAATGCATTAAACTTAAGGCTTGGAGAAACATTATTCCTTATTCAGGAATTTACACTTACTATCTGTAAGTTTTATGTAATTGCGACAACCTTAATAAAATAATTTTATCACACAGAATGAACATTATAAATACGGCTAAAAAGTTATTATACCGCTGGAATCCTGAAATGGGTTTTATTTATACATCATGACAAAATGCCAAAGTCCCGACATAGAAAAATGAAGTAACTCATTATGCTTCGAAATAAATTACATCTATACCACGCACCAGTTGACATAAACCAAATATTGCAGTTTCAACAACGAAAAATTACTTTTAAATTATAAAATAAAATACGCTTCATCCGAGTCACGAGATCATACAAACTAACAGTTAAACCTACGCAATATGTTAACCTTAGAGTATATGTGCTAGTCTCCGCTGCGTGGCGAGCGGTCGGTACTGGCTCTGTCTTGTGTGTCACCGTTTTGCCTGGGGGATCGCGAGCGTGATCGCGAACGCGACGGCGAGCGGTCGCGGGAAGCGGAGCGGCCGCGAGACTCCGACCTCGAGCGAGATCGCGAGCGGGAACGAGATTTGCTCGCGCGCCGTTCTTCTTCACGTTTGGGAGACGCTTCCTTGCTGCGCGATCGAGACCTCTCCCTGGAGAACATAAATAAACTTAGTTGCTAGTTACATCTTCAGACTCTAGCTCTGCTAGAAAACTATTTTACTTTTTTAGTAGTAAATATAATATACCCGTCGAAATAAAATGATATTAGCAGATTCATAAAATAAATTTCTTTATGAAGTTCTTTTAATTCACATTTATGGGGGCTAGTTAACTTTCGATGGCTTTGAAAATGATTTTGGCATGAAGCGTTCATTGCAAGCGCAAAAAAGCAAAGCATGCTGTGCAATTCCATTATTCGCAACGGCCAATCCCAGCTAAGAAATAAAATATAAAAAAAGCGAAAGAAAAACTCTACGAGAAATTGGCTCAAAAGCATGAGAAGCTAAAAGAAACATTACAAGTGAACACCGCAGCAAGCTACGAAAATATTCGGCTTAATTGCTCACCTCTGGACTGCCACGTCTCTTCGCGATGCGGGAAAACGGATCGAGTTATTAAATTGAACGTTTTGTGCCATCAATGTAATTACATTGTGAATTTTGTTAATAAATGAAAGCCAATTGGTAGTTATCACTGATTGACTGCCCTGACGACTGTGCTTCTCAGTGGATGCGAGATTATCTTTCTTCAATGCTTCTCACGGTACAGTTTATGAATATTTAGTAGTGCAAGCTATTTAAAACGTAATGAAATGTGTAACAAATTAAATTATTGATGAGGGAAGAAATTCACGAGTTGTGACTACAATACACAGCGACATGAAAAATGATCTCGCAAAAACGCACAATTGTCAACGGCAAATTGAAAGCACACTTTCGACTTACTTGGAGTCTGCTTTTGGTGAGCGGGATTTAGATCTGGATGCAGAATGGTGACCGTTCCTGTCGCTGGATTTGCGTGTCGGCGATCGTGCGGACTCCGAGCGACGGTCAGATCTACGGGACGCCGAGCGGGAGCGCGACTTGGAACGACTGCGGTCCCTATTGGCGCGTGCACGAGACGCAGAAAATTGTAGTAAAGTGGCTTTAGTTACATCCACTAGCACGAAAGTATTGAAACTGACCAATGCAACCTGTCCTTTACAAGTCAAATAAAGATTGCATTCACCAGATTTACACAATACTTTTCGAAAGGAACATTATGCGCCTACAGATGCGAGACAAAATAAAACATCTAATATTTTGACTTTGCCTGGCATTGACCACATATAGAAAGAAAAACATCTAGTATATTTATCTACAAGTTACTCAAGAACTATGGCTAAGTACTTACATTTTTAAATTTTGCTCAGCGCAAGTAATAACACACCTAGCCAAATGAATAACTATGTTAATTTTATACATATCCATGCATACTTCGAGAAATGATAAGTATGCTCAGCATTGTATTTAGAAAAAGATTTTTTTATTGTTTGCATGCATAAACTGTGGACGGTTTGGTACAAGGGCGGTTACAATTTCGAGAAGATGATTGCAATAAATGTTCAGTGGAGCTTAGTTATTTCTGTTTCATACTCTAAGTGTTGAGAAGCAATCGAGTTTCAATGCTTAGTACAAGACTAAAGAAAATATAGTTCGACAAGAAATTGTGTCAGAGAATACAGTTGATTGCTTTCAAATGAATTCCTATGCGAAGTGACACATCAGTGTGTTTATGAAAATTGACAATGTACATTGACTTGAAATGATTTGTCATCTATTAGGAAGTGTAGTCTAAGACCAGCTGTGATCAATTCGCATACAAAACTATAAAGTCTATTTATAAAATGGAATAAGGCGATACTCACTTAGACCGAGATCTGGAACGAGATTTGGCGACAGGGCTCTTGCTCTTCGGGCGGGATTTGGATCTGAAGGAAGACAAGACCAGTGTTTTTATAGTTGTAGAAAAAAAACATTTTGCAAAGAGACTATGTTGTAATACTTCAGAATGTAGTTTTATCAGCATGGGCACTCAGCCCCGAAAGATGGTAAAAATGCAATATCATCATATCCAAATGCTTTATACCTGTTTTGGTCTTTGAGGCTTATAGAAAATTTATATTCAAACACACACAAGTCGACTAGAATCTAGAATAATCTCATACCACCTTATTACAAAACGTGGTTTATCTAAAAACTTTAGTTTAAATCGCAATAAACTATGGTTTATATGAAATTCATATTACAAAAAGTGGTTTAACGATAAACCATGGCCTTTTTGATGGTTTATCGCTAAACCTAACCGCCCTCTAGTTTACGGTGGTCTAAATCGTAAACTTCCAAATATTTCTTTTAGATTTAGTGTCTATTTCATCGTATTATGTTACTTTTACTGTAAAATTGATATTAATATGATTAACTTCTTCGTTTTTAAGGATTTTGCAGCCTTTGAGCGATAAAAAACGCCATGTCGGTCCAACAAAACACGTCTACGCGTCAAACCCTGTTTTGATTTTTTCCGATAAAAATATACGCAAAAGGATAGGTTTACCAAACATTTTGCAATGTAATCATCCATATAATAATGTTGGTTTACTCACTTTTTCCTCATTACTCAACTTCACAGACCATTTTTCATTTTGTAGGTCCAACACAACACGATATTACAATAGATTACTATGTAATTACCTAAGCGACAATTATTTTATATCACCTCACTTCAGATACTTCGTTGACTAAATAGTAAATGCATTCTAATGCTAAATGAACTTATTTTAGCTCGCGATAGTTTTGTTTATTGTTATGGTTTCATGTAACGCGCCAGAATGTTACGATCCATCACACGTGTTTGGATGTGTCACTAGCTAATATAACATGAACTAAATAAAAAAAAAATTAAATTGTAATCGATATACCAAACAATATTGACATTCAAGCAAAATGTCCAACCCTCAATAGGTTCAATACGCCTAAACATTATTAAATCATTAAAATTTTATTAAAATGTATTCTTTTCTGTGGATATGGAACGTTGCGATGGAATGATATCACGTTGAATGAATATTATTTGTATTAATCTGTGGTTGGTGTATAAACCACGGTTCAAAAGAATGAACCAAGAGAACCATGGTTTATTTATGTTTTGTAATACAAGTAAATTTAAACTATGGTTCTGCAGATTAGACTGGTTTTGTTAGACCAGGTTTAAACCAAGGTTTATTTCGCTTTTTGTAATAAGACCGATAAGGTTTAACCCCAGATAGTCTATTGATTGTTTAAACAATATTTCCATGCAATTGCGATTTAATGACTTGCCACACAAGCGTTCTGAAACGACGCATATAACAATGAACATATTTTTAGTATACTGTGGCAAGCCCAAGATAAGTACAGATATAAGAATTTTATTCACACTATATCATTTGTGGTTATAACCATAAGTGTATGTATGTATGAGAAATATTAAAGCGGAAACATAGCATCGCGTGTTCGTAGTGTTGTTCTAGTTATAGAAAATACTAAGATTTGTTTCAATTACTTTTTTTTGTTTCAACACGTGTCGTGTCTGGTCGGTTGGCGTGGCGTTTCAGTAGTATGTATCGGGCATTTTCTTTTAATTTTCTCTTTGTGATACTTGTAAACCTAATATTTGTCTTTATAGCCTAAAGCTTTTTACATAGTCTATCTAGTCGTCTATAGTCAGCAGTGTATATGAGCGTGCAGTTACCGTGATCGCGAGGCGCGGCGTCGGTCCCTGGAGCGGGACCGGGAGCGGCTGGATGAGGATCGCGTGCGGCGGCGCGAGGAGCGGCGGTCCTCCACCAGGCGGATGCGGCGACCATTCAACTCCGTGCCGTCCAGCTTCTCGATGGCGGCGCGCATGTCCGAGTGAGTCGCGAACTCCACCACGCTGCAATATATCTCGGGTTAATGATACATTCCTACCGTTCATGCAACCCATTGGTAGGGAATACTTGTGTTTTATCAAAATTCATTGTGTGAAGAACGTAGGTTGTGTGTTTATAAATTTTAATACAAAATTGTAAAATAATTTAAAAACCAATGTACAACTATTTGCTTTTCCTCAATATAATTTAAAAAAAAGCCTCTGACAACACTAAATATTAAAACACGAATCATTCATAAATATTATCATTTCATAAATATTATTGGCATGCGCCCACAATGGGATGTTTAGTGTAGTGATTAGATATATTTTCTTGAATCTTCTATAGGCGTCAGGCTATGATCCATAAGAAGCAGAGCATTAATGATAAAAGGTGGCAAACATGGATTCCCCGTCAAAAAGTATTTGGACCCGGGCGAAATCGAGCTTGTGCAATAGTCGTCAATTTTAAAGATGTTTAAAATAAAATGACTATAAAACTGTCCACGAAACCAAAACTATTTTTTATTTAAAGTATACTCTTTACATTATCATACTGTTTTTATGTTTGGTAAATTAAATCTATTTAAAAAATTTTTTTTTGATACTAACCCTTCATTTCTATGCTGCTTGTGGGCGTCAGCATACGTAACTTCGCCAGCTTGACGCATATAATCTTTCAAGTCCTGCAAACCAATAAACCCAGTTAGTACATTATACACACAATCTCTTTTTTCTCTTCCAAAAATCTTCCTCAGAATTTGAGTTATCATCAGGGTACTCAGCCCCGAAAGATGGTAAAAAATGCGATATCATCATAAAAGAAGATTTTTAGATAAGATGTCTTAAATTGAGCCTGTTCCTAACACTTAAACTGTTTGTATGAGAATGAAAAGTGAAAGAATCGTTTATTAACGAATTCGCAGCAGTTTCGTAAACGGTCACATGCAGATCATTATTGTTTACATCGACATCATTGTTAGTCAACCTTCGTGTAATTCCTCCGTCTATGGTTTGTGTCTGCTCTTCTGCACGCCGGATGTTTCTGAAAATCACTTCACGCATTAGGAATTCTACCATTCAGAACAGCCTTTATATTCCAAGAATTGCAAAATGTTATGGTCTTCATGATTATCACCATTGACTCGAAATGTAATCTTAGCCTCTTTCGTCTGCAGCGTCTACAGGACTCAGGACAGGAACTGATCGTGCCATCTCAATTGCATTGTCCAACATTCCAATGTGTTCTGCCAGCATTGATCTCATCTATTACGATTTCTTCGTGCCACGCTCCAGTCAGTCAATTTTTCGATACTATAGGATCCATTATCGTCCTAATTTTACCTTAGTTTTCAAACATCGCATCTCGATTTGCTCCCACAGCAATTGCTTGGTTTCCTCTCATGTGCCATCGACACTGTATTTGTTAGTGTTGTAAAAGGAATGCGCCGTCCGCGATCTGCACCAGTCACTTCCATCCGCCGGATATGTCCGATCCATTGGCCGCCAGTCGATAGTAAACAATAATACCTATCAAATCACCGCACACAAAACGCTGCAGTACGACAAAAGAACTAAACTTAAATAATGTCCACAAAAGCTATAGTTTATCAAGTCTATACATGCGCAGTTGTGGGCATTCAAAAAAAAAAAGAGAATAAAACAATGAAAATAATGAATTAAAATATGGGAGTGTTGCACATAACGTGTTACGCCTCCTGTCGTGTGTGCCCCCCTGTCGACTTTACCTTGTTGGGCCGCGGGAGGGGCGTGCGGCGGCGGGCAGGGGGCGAGCGAGGGGCGTGCGGGGGCGTGGGGGCCACACATCGGCTGCGGCACCTCCGGACCGATACCTCCTAACATCGCCTCAGACCACATCTCACACAGCGCTAGGCACATCGAGGGCACTGGCCACCTTCTGTTGTTTTTAAAAATTATTCTATAAGCTCGTAAGTAAGTTTGTACATAATCAATTGTAGATTAATGAATGTTAATGCACTGCTAATTTTATTGAGAAAATAATATTTTTATTTTGTTAATTTATTCATGTAAACATACTAATGGTATACTACTTGGTTTGATAAAAATTAGAACAGACCGTTGTTTGATTAGTAAAGCAACAAGATGTGAGTGGCTATGTTTGTGGTGGTCCAGCCGATCCGTAAGTGGTCCAAGCGCGTCCTGCCCATGGCGTCGAACTCCGGCCCGTCTTCGTTGTCAACCCGGCGACTCCGAAACGTATTGTATGGCACATTATCCGAACATTCAGTCATGGCATCTCTTCAACATTCCGAATCCACATAGCGTCCTTTATTCCAGTGTCCAGTACTATTGCCTCAGCTTGCTCGTCCAATTTCGTTCTTCACAATCCGTCTGGTTGATATTCAGTGCATAGTGTACGTCCGCTCTGGTAGTGCGCCCGCGTGGCCTCCCAAGTATTACCTCCAGAGCCCTGATTGATGTTGCATGTGGTGATGATAGACTGTGTGTTCCATCAGATTCTTACCTGCCAGCTAATGCGACTAGACAGATTTTCAACTATCAGCCGGTACTCGGTGCGCGTTGGCGGTCCGTATCTATAAGTGTAGTCACTGTAAAAGGAAAATTAAGATTAATTTTGATTCTTAATATAAACTTTAGATTCTAAAGCATGGGTTTGAAACTTAAAATTGATTACCCATCAGGTTTGACGAGTTTCATTAAAATGGACATAGGCCAAAGGGGTAATAATGAAAGTTTGAGAACCACTGACTTAAAGGTCAGGTCTTCGATCAAATATACACTAGATACACAGTTCCCTGTAAAAGTTCTGTTAAAAAGTGGCACCGATGCATGACATGAAAAAAAGTAAACAAAAATATCACATATTCCAAATATATTACACAAATACACAAATTCCACCTTATTCCTGGAGCTTAAAGTAGCTTTTCACATAATATTGTCTAAAGTTCTGCGACGTTTTAGAAGCAACGGTCGGTGCGTGACTGAAGGCAAAAGAGTGCTTAAAGCACCCTTTTTTGGTGCCATTTTCTAAGCGCTCATGTTGTATCTAGTGTATATTTGATCGAAGGATCAAGTGCGTCATAAAAACGGTTGTCAATGTTCATGCATGCACAAAGATATAATAAGGCATATTGCCGGTTCAGATATTTCTATGTTAGTTGCCAAGCAATCTAGTAAATCCATCTTCGCATTATGAAGGTTTTATCTGATAAATAAAACAATGAAGTTTTATTATGGTTCATAATTACTGCATTGAACAACTGAATGTTCTACTGATAACTTCTTTATCAGTAGAAAATTCAGTTCTACTGATAACTTCTTTCGCTTGTACTACAATAACATCTAACAATTATACCTCCCGCCTATTAATTGAGGGTAATTTGACAAACTATCATGGATAAAGCATTAGGGGAGTTATTCACAACTAGAAATGGTATGAGACCATAATAATTAGTTATAGAAGGAGAAAAGCAGACTTCACAACTAATATGTACAGAACATTTCTGATATCAAGCAATATTGAACGCTTACAAGACATTTTACAACATAATATTCGAATATTATGTATTTTATTATTGTATTGAATATTGTATATTTAGAAGGGAAATAAAATATGAAATATTAAATACGCCCTGCACGCACCATCGCAGCCACACACTAAGCCGCACTCACACAAATTTTGTGTTATATCATAAGTATTGTTACATTTTAAGTGGCAATTTACTCCAATAACTGTAGCAATAGCAAATTATGTTTATTGAGATTAAAATATTCCTCTGAAGGAGGCCATAAGTATTTTCCTGCTGTTTTCTTGTTTATTATTTTGCAACTTTACCATAAATTCTCACAAGTTCTGGATGTTTTAAACAATACGTAATGCATTTTTACAGCACTAATTTACTTACATGTTACTGCAATATTAATAAAGCTATCATAAATAACTACCAGGCAAACCAAACTTATTGCTATTTGCTACATTGTAAATCTAACTAAGGGAAGAGTGTAAATAGGTCAGTGTGTGTGGGGCAGTGTGAATGCGTAAAAATAAACAGGATTACAAAGTAGACAGGCGGATAAGAAATTAATATTGGTACCATCATGCTTAATAAAATTGAGGTCAGCTAATGTAGTACTAAGGGTGACCAATGGTTATTTTTACAAGTGGATTTTAGTGTACACTATTTGGGCAATTTCTAGGTAGGTGATGGTTGTAAAATTTCAATCTGAAATTATAAGGCTCTGCTAATTTTTATGCAGTAATAGAAGCGAAATATTTAGTAAACACGTTGCTGAGTGCATTAAGGTCTAGAAAACACCCGGTTGTAGGCTAGAATCATTAAAAAATAATGCATTGCAGGATGCAATAATGCATACGTACGTAGAATTGAAAGTATTTAAATGATTTTGTGTATTTAAGTTAAATATGCTGGAAGAATGTCAATAGAATGTAACATAATTTTAAGGTATTCAGATATTGTTTGATAAATCACGGTCGTAGAAATTAGCATAAAGACATTGGAGATAAAATTTATGTTACAACAACCAACAATCTAGATGGACATGATGGTATGAGACACCAGACTATAGTGATTGGTGAGTATATTTACAGAGGGTGTGTGGTATGTCGTAGTGTGTCGTAATATGTAGTAGGTGTGTATGACCTGTTATGAGACACCCAATCACATTGAGTATTTTTACAAAGGGTATGTTGTAGTGTGTAGTAGGTGTGTAGGACCTGTAATGAGACACCAGACTATGTTGATTGGCGAGTATATTTGAGTGTTATGTATGCATAGGTTTTATGTAGGTTGTACGCGGCTGCGCCCGCGCCTCACGTTTGTCAATTAAACAGTTGGTCTACAACACACTAGTGTTTCACATGTGTCGGTACTGCACTAACATTGACGACGAGGATGGGATACGAACCCACGCGTGCTTTGCGTGGGTATTTCATAATGTGTGGGAGCTGTATGAGACACTAGACTAGTGTTTGGTGAGTATATTTACAGAGGGTGTGTAGTGTGGTAGTGTGTAGGACCTGTAATGAGACCCCAGACTACATTGAGTATATTTACAGATTGTGTGTGGTATGTGGCAGTGTTTAGTAGTGTGTGTGTGTGCGGGGGAGGTTACAGACGTATCGCGCGCGTGCGTGTTGTGCGCGGCGTGCGTGGCGTGCGGCTGCCTGGCGGGCGCGCGGCGCGGCTGGTCGCGGCTGCGCCAGCGGTCCGAGCCGCGGGGCACGCCGCGCGCGCGCTCCACCGACACCCTACAACACACGCGCGAGGCTGCACTCACTCGTATCGCGACCGGCCGCGGTCGCGCTCGTAGTAGCGGTCGCGCCGGTACCGGTCCGCGCTGCGGTCGATGCCCCGCGCCGGCTCCACCACCACCCTGCACACACGCCACACGCGGCTAGGGTCACCAGATTGCCACTACCCGAAATTCGACGCGGAAACGGCAATGTTAATTAACAATCTCGATCACTATCCGAGGATAGGATATTTGACACTCCATTTCATTACTTTACGTACCTTCACGAATACTTTTAAAATGAAACATTTATGTCAAAACAGTATGAAAGTAGTTTGTAACGTGAGACAATTATTATTATTTTAAAAGAAAAAATAGGATTGTAGTGAGGATATCTTACCATGTCTTTCACACGCAAATACTGTTTATACATGTATTTTTGAACTAGTGACGTAACTAGAGTACTTTTCTTCAACTTGTTTAATACTAAATGGATTTTTTATTATGATAAATACATTAAAAAAATGGAGTCAAATACCCTATTATGAAATTCAACCGATTCAAATATGTGGCATAATATTCCATTTGGTCTATTTTCTCAATAATTCAATATTAGATAGTGATCGAGCTTGCTTATTCATTTCGGCCGTTAATGATCAATTTGGGATTTTAATTATAATCTGAACAGTTGATCGATTTCATCTGGCAACCCTGATTCGGAACTGTTAGCGCTGCCCCAACTTTTACACCTTTCATATCCACACGCACACCACTCGTTTTATGAAGAGCTCATCAATTGAGGGTGCCGACGTAGGACAATGCAGTAAAGGCAAATAGGCTGGCATGACTCGGCTGGCGGCGGTATTTTGACCATCACAATTTATAAACCATTTTATCGCCGATTTGGTTTAATTATTACAAAAATTGAATACATAATACAGTAGACTGTGTTGTACCAGCCAAATCACTAACAGACCAAACTTTTGGGCGCCAATTGAGGAGCAAAACATATTTTAAAACTATCTTTGACACTAGCTAAGACATCTCATAATAAAAAAAACTTTCAAGGCGGCACAATGCCCCACTAAGCAGCTAAATATAAAATTTATATTTTTATACAAAATGTGTTAACTAAACCTACATAGTTAATTTTATATCGAGCTGCACAGTGCGTGTTTATTCAGGCCTTGTCAATTGATAAACTACACTTTATCAATATTTTGTAATTTACGTACAACTCAATAGATAACAAATGTTGTTACTTCATATAATGTTGATAACTGAAATGACATCAAATCACATAAAATACACAGGCCAACATCTCATACAACATGTTATGCATCCCATACATAGTTATATCCGTTCTCCATACAATTCATTCATGTGGAGCCGGCTGATGAAAGAAAATTAATTGAAAATAATCAGTCTACTCTACATAATGTCTCAATTAACTAAAAGTATAAACAAAATAAAATAATACCTTTCTCCAAGTAATTCTTTTCCATTTAGTTCATACACAGCATCATCTGCATCTCTGTAGTCTTCAAATTCCTATGCAAAAATACTACACTTAAATTGCCATGCTAATAAAGTTAATTTAAACATATTATATTTTTTAATGACTGGTTATGCATATATTATTAAGTAGGTATTACTTAATAATGTATTACATATTTAGTGATAAAGATAAGTACATACTAAGTTGTAAGTATTTACCAAGGTTAGACCTTTACATAAAATATGAAAAATAACTGTGTAATATAAGAGATAACCTACATAGAAGTTTATTTGTCACTGGAATTTTCCTAACACAACTTCAAATATGTTGTTTTTAACTCTAAATTTAGGGCTTTTTCATATTAGCAAATAAGCTTTTTTAAATCTTATTCTGTCCCACTGTTGGGCAAAGATCTCTCTCAACTCCTGCCACTCATCCTTAACAGTTGCCGATATCATCCAAATGCTGAACTCGTTGAAGTGGTTACACCACCTTCCTAGGCTTGCCCCTTTGCCTCTTGCCATCCTTAGGCATCTATTGAGTGGCAATATTGAAAGTGGCACAAGATTGCCAATCAAATATATTACTGCCATAATATTATGCTTACTACAAACATAGAGGATACAAGGTAGAAAGATCTCTGGCATTGGCCAATATTATGAGAGATTAAAATATGTAATAACAAATCCTGTTTAAATATTTGAACACTCACCACAAACCCATATCCATTCTTGATGAGTATATCTCTAATTCTGCCGAAACCTTTGAAGAACTTCTCCAAATCTCTTTCTCTGACACCAAATGGAAGCCCACCAACATAAACTCGTGATCCCACCATTTTCTGCGAACAAACAGGATTTAGTTATAACTAAATTTTGATAGATGAAACCCTTTAAGAAATAGTGGAAAATCTATAGACCAAAACCAATTGTGCCTATTTCTATAGCTTCAAAAAATGTAACAAATTATGAGTATTCATATTAAATTTTTATGCAAATATAATCAGGATAACGAGTTGTATTAACCTTAGGTAATTTTTGGGAGGTCAATTATTTACTTCAATGATAGGCAATGAATACTAACTACTAAGTACAACATATTATTTCAAACAATGAATATCCTTGTGATTTAATTGAATGTTGCAATACTTAGGTGCACACAAACTTATTGATGAAGCCTACATGTGTTTTAGTAAAGCATTACTGTACCCACTATTAAAATGTGCTCATCATTATAGATTAATGAAGACACTGCGTTGGGAGTGGGATGTGTGAACCAAAGACACATAGGTATATTAGCCAAAATGTGATTAACATTTAAAACCTACTTTAGTTATCAAATGTTTAGCTTTTTTGGTCAAACTGAATTCAAAGTCATTCAAAACACAATGATATTGCTTTTTGTGTATGTCCAGTTACATGAAACAAGTATTGGGCAGAAAACCTTTTGGACATTCAGTATATTGGCAAACTATAAATGGTTATTCTTGTTGATTTTAATTAAACCTATAACTTGGGTAATACATTCTATTGGTTGGCATATTTGATATAATTTACAAAACACATTTGTGGCAGTAAGTGTTGTTTGTATTACATAATACAACAACAAACTTTATCAATATTTTATAAGCCCGTGAAAGGATCACTGGAGATATAATTGGACATTCATTTCAGACATAAGTATGAAAAAGATTTTACAGTGTTCATACAAAAATAGAATGAAAAAAGATTTTTAAGAAAGTACCCAGTTTTAGAACAGTACTAGAAAACTATAAATCTAAGAATTAGGTGATAACTTGTTTCAACAGAGGTTATTTACTGTTGGAATAAGACATGTGTGAAATGCTGGATGGATGAGAGTCCAAATCCATGCTCCCTATGTTTATAAAACCAGTCATCTACGGGAATCTCGTAACTGAAGCATGCAACTTACATTATTTAATAATAACTGTCATTCAATAATATGCAATACAAGTTGCCCTAATGCCCTTGAACACTGATAACAATAAACTCACGTGGCTATAATCAAAGATCAAGCGATAATTAAAACACTCACGTTCATCAGCTTTTTGTACCTACGAAACTCCACAATAAATGCACCCTTAGAAATACCACGTGGGTACTTCACATTAGATAGATTTATAAATCTATCTATCTATATTATAATATAGTTTTCTGTCAAATACACTTTTTAATGTTATTCTATGTGTAATTACTCTGTAATCGATCTACCGTGACGGAACTTTGATTATGCGTGCCGGGACATGCGCTACATAAGCAATCAAACAACTCATTTAAATGCGCGCGTTTATCGATTTATAGGTTATAGGCGTATGTAAAAGTAAACTATAATATTAAGAGCAATATATACTTACTGGGCTACTTACTCAATTAAATACTTCTAGAAACCAATCCCGTATGGGATTAGCCGATTATTACGCTTAATTTTCGATGGCACCTTATCAAGATTACAACAATAAATAACTTCGACAACAATGAACGGATAAAAATGACACGAGAATATTTCAAATAGGATAGATGGGATGATTTCTAAACAGCTAGAATATAGTGAAAGTAGTCTAGATTCCAAAATTATTATACCACGCCATTCGAAAGCTTTATCGTCACGCAACAACATGGCGGCTGCACCGAAAAATATAACAATTCGAAGTTTTCCACTTCACTTACCTTATATTATATGTAAAATTAGGTTTCAAGAAGAAAGTAAGGTTTATATGTACGTCTAACACTGACTTATTATAAATTAAATCATAACAGTTACAAATTATCGTATAAAATGCGCCCCTGACACGTGCACGCTTGCTTTGCAAATTCCGGAAATAAAATTAATTAATGTTGCCACAAAATGTAAAATAATATTACCGCCATTTATTGTCTTCCAAACGTGGAGTAAATTAAAAAGATGGAAAATAAAATGAATAAAAAGCTACACTCATTCTTGATACTGATAAAAATATACAGCACAGTATTTTTAAATTAGGTACTGCTATTTAAAATCCAGTATTTAAGTATAATTGAATTTTAGGCTTTAATGGAATTATATTTGCGTAGGTATGGCAACACGTGTTGGTATAATTTAATGCCCAGTAAAAAAGTAATATACTAATAGCGCTAGCCTATATTTTGTGTAAATAGCTCTTTTTATAAATAGATTTGAGGGCTTTTGTGTTTTTTTTTTTTCAGAAAGAATAGAAAGCTCAACTGAATTGTGATTTTGGTGGATAGATATTCGTGTTCCACCAAACTTGTTTATTCATATAGTTTCAAACAAGAAGCTTATACCCAAATGGAGATTGCATTCTGTATAAAACACTGAAGCACAAAAATTTGACCTTGAATGAAGTCGCTGTTGCCTGCTATCCTTTTCTTTAGAGTGACAATGAATGAAGTTCACATGAAGTACTCTAAAGAAAAGGATAGCAGGCAACAGCAACGTCAATCAAGGTCAAATTTTTGTGCTTCACTTTTATATGCGGAATGCAATCTCCATTTGGGTATAAGCTTCTTGGTGGGACACGTTTGTTACAAAAAACTTCTTATCTAGTGTAACATTGATATCGATGCCGATACAAGTTTCATAGTAAAATAGGCATTCTCCTTTACAAGTACAATAAATTCTATGTATGTCGATAAATAATGTCATCATCATCATCATCATATCAGCCACAGGAAGTCCACTGCTGAACATAGGCCTCCCCCAATGATCTCCACAATGACCTGTTGGAAGCGGCCTGCATCCAGCGACTTCCTGCGACCTTAGTCAGATCGTCCGTCCACCTTGTAGGCGGGCGTCCAACACTTCGCTTGCCTATACGTGGCCTCCACTCGAGAACCTTTCGGCCCCAACGGCCATCGGTTCTACGAGCTATGTGCCCGGCCCACTGCCACTTCAACTTGCCAATCCTATGGGCTATGTCGGTAACCTTGGTTCTCCTACGGATCTCCTCATTTCTGATTCGATCTCGTAGGGAAACACCGAGCATAGCCCGCTCCATGGCTCGTTGAGTGACTTTGAGCCTTTTAATGAGGCCCACAGTGAGAGGCCACGTCTCGGTGCCGTATGTCATCACTGGTAACACACAACTATCGAAGACTTTCGATTTTAGGCACTGAGGTATTTTGGACGAGAAGACGTCGCGAAGTTTCCCGAACGCTGCCCAACCGAGTTGGATTCGCCGATTGACCTCTCTCTCGAAGTTGGACCTGCCTAACCGGACCACTTGTCCTAAATAGACATATTCGTCTACAACTTCGAGAGTCGAGCCCCCAACTCCAATGGGGGTGGGCACAACATGGATATTCGACATGATCTTCGTTTTATCCATGTTCATTTTAAGACCCACCTGTTGGGAAACTCGATTAAGGTCTTCGAGCATAGTGCTAAGGTCTTCCAGCGATTCTGCCAAGACTACAATATCGTCGGCAAATCGAAGGTGAGTAATATACTCGCCGTTGATGTTGATGCCGAATCCTTTCCACTGCAAGAGCTTGAAGGCATTTTCCAGCGCGGCAGTGAACAGTTTCGGAGATATGACATCTCCCTGTCTCACGCCTCTCTGTAGTGGAATAGCCTTCGTGCTCTGATCCTGTACTCGGACCGACATGGTGGCGTTGTTGTATATACACCTCAACACTTCGATGTACCGATAGTCTATGTGGCACCGCTAAAGAGACTGTAGCACAGCCCAGGTCTCGATCGAATCAAAGGCTTTCTCATAGTCCACAAACGCTAAACAAAGCGGCAAGTTATACTCCTCGGTTTTTTGTATAACCTGCCGTAGCGTATGAATATGGTCTATGGTACTAAAGCCTTTTCGGAAACCGGCTTGTTCGGGAGGCTGGAAGTCATCAAACCTGCGTTCGAGACGATTTGTGATGACCCTTGAAAACAACTTATAGACATGGCTCAGGAGCGAGATGGGCCTGTAGTTCTTCAGCAAAGTGTTATCACCTTTTTTGAAGAACAGTACCACCAAGCTCCTGCTCCATGCCTCCGGCGTTGAGCCCTCGAGGAGAACGGAATTGAAGAGCCTCTGAAGGACTTTCAGTACCGGCGTTCCGCCCGCTTTCAGAAGCTCTGAAGTGATTCCGTCCTCACCCGGCGCCTTGTTGTTTTTAAGTTGTTTGAGGGCCATTTCAATCTCAAACAGGCTGATGTCCGGGATATCATCGCTAAAGTGTCGGATTAACTCGGCTCTCGGGTCTTCGGCCGAGCTAACAGTAGGTTTGGCAACCGAGGTGTAAAGCTGTCCGTAGAACCTCTCGATCTCCCTTAATACCTCTGCCCTCGTCGATACTACGCGGCCGTCTTCCGTCTTCAGCCTAGACAACTGGCTTTGCCCAATAGACAAGTCTCTTGCAAACACTTTGGAGCCTCCGTTCCGCTCAATTGTCTCCTTAATGCTCACAGTATTGTGAGCACGGATATCGTGTCGCAAGGACTTCCAGATCCGTCTATTGAGCCGCCGATATGCTTCGGCGTCAACGGAAGACTGCAGCGTCAAAGATCGACGTTCGGCCATGAGGTCAAGAGTGTGGATCGAGAGTTTTTGTGGTCTATCTCTACGGCGAGGTCTAAAATACTTAGATCCCACCGTATGGACAGCTTCTACCAAACCGCTGTTTAACTCGTCCACTGCAAGGTTTTCTTTTAGACAATCAAAGCGATTTGTCAACTCGAGTTGAAAGCTCTCGGGGTTTTGGATATGGGCGCGAGTAGGTCGGAGCGTAGACTTCATCAAGCGGCGCCTTTCTAATTGGACGTTGATATTCAATGTGCCCCTAACCATTCGGTGATCACTACCGGTTTTCACCCTGTTGATCACAGAGACATCACTGAACATCCGTCTATTCATCGTCAAGATGAAATCTATCTCATTTCTCGTAGAACCGTCAGGACTCAACCAGGTCCATTTCCTGTGAGGCGGCTTCTGGAAAAAAGAGTTCATCGCGAAGAGTCCCTCTTTTTCCAGAAAGTCGGCCAGCCTCTGACCCCTGAGGTTCCGTTGCCCATGTCCAAATTGCCCCACTTTCAACTCTGCATCGCTTCTCTTGCCCAACTTTGCGTTGAAGTCCCCCATAACAACATTGAAGTAGGTTTTGGAAGTATGTATGGCCCGACTAATGTCCTCATACATCTCCTCTACTTCTTCATCTGGGTGTGTCGAGGTCGGCGCGTATACCTGTATGACCTTCAACGAATATCTTTTGGATATTCTGAGTATAAGGTATACTACCCTGCTCGACACACTTTCGATGGATACGATGTTGTTGATGAGAGACCTGTGGACGAGAAATCCGACACCTCCTCGGGACTGTTGGTCGTCCCCCCGGTAGAAGAGCAGGTTACCAGACTTCAGGGTTATCGTATCCTCCCCGATTCTTCGGACTTCCGATAACCCCAGAATATCCCAGTATAACCCGCTCAATTCTTCTTCCAGTTCGACAATCTTCTCGTCTGTCCTCAAAGTGCGTATGTTGTGTGTTACCAGGGCCAGTCGTCGTCGGGGGTGGTAGCCGGGGCCAACCCGGGGATTCTTAGCACCCCCTGCCCCACCGTAACCATGGCTGCTACCATCGCCAGGAATAGTGGGGCTGCCGGGGACTGGGGGCCTGGTCAATTTTTGTGTCGCCATTGAGGGGTATTTGCCAATACTCGCCACGCTTGGCAGGCGGGTTGGCGAGCGCAGGAGGGGACTCGCGCTGACGACGCTGCTGCCCATCATCAGCGGGGGAAAGGAAATAGGGTTTGTGAGTAGAGGATATAATGGGAAAGGAGAGTATGGCCTGTAGGAGTGGATACTGCAGTCATGGAAGGGAATGTTTGTAGTGACTGCAGTAGCTCGGGGGGCCGAGGTCGCGTACTCGTAGCACCTATTCTAGGACAAGCCATGACCACTAGATAGGAGCACCCCTGACCTGCAACTTTAAAAAATACATTACTCCGAATTCGAGTATTGAAATCGTACCCAGTGTTCTGATAAGACAACAATATGCCAGGGGGTATGGGGGCTGGCTTGAGAACTGGATCCGCTCTTGGACTCAGATTCCTATTAAAGAATTAATCATAAAAAAGTGTTGAGCACAGTAGCAATGCTTGGCATTGCACTGCGCTCATCATCCTGAAACATAAGATGTTCAATCTCAATACGTCCAGTGGCTTATTTACGGAGTATATTTTCTGTGTAGGCTGTGCCAAAAATGAATTTTGCTTTTCTTCTTTTCATTCAGATATTATCATCGCTTTACACACAAAGAGGCCTTAATTAAATTTTCAGACACTGGACCAACAAAGATTAGATGCTTCTGTAGGTACTTAAGCAAAGACCAAGTAATACTAGTACTTAAGCATTGAGATAATATATAACTACCGGCACGGATCTTGAGCGCTGGCCGTTACTTGCGCAGATGTCGATTTTTGGGTATCTTTAGTGGTATGATGAAGTAAGCGGGCGGGGGCATTATCGCATCGGCCAGTGATTGGTTCACTACGCAACGCCATATTGTTGTTATGCCTAACTCATTCATTGCGTTTGCTGCACGTGCTTTACTATGACTAAATTATACTTGCTTGCATTTTAATTAGCCATTTCACTTTTCTATAAATACATTTTTTTTTGGTAAGTTTAAAATTCAAATAATTTATTATACGTTACAAAATATGTTCGTAATATGTTGGATTTATTTCATACTATATTTAATTTAATTCTTTTGTAGTACAAAATGCCACGAAAAAATACAGTATTAAATAGACGGGCCAGAAAAATGGTTTACCATGTAAACTGTTTCATGAAAAAAGAGGCGGAAGATGGCGTCAAAAATGTAAAACAAGTCCAAAAAAGAACAGCAGAAGCCACAAACGTGAATCCCATCGAAATGGCATGGGCTGCTATTAAAAGTTACGTAGCCAGTGAGAATGTAACACGGAGCGTCAAAGGTGTGACCGCCTTAGTAAAAGAAAAAATCGATCTAATGGGTCCTATCGACTGGAGTAAGCTATGTGAAAAAGTAAAAGACATCATATATCTCTTAATACCGGGTATCTCAAGACTGCTACCGAAAACGAAGCCGGGTGGTAGTTTTAGTGGCTACAAACACAATGCAATTAAAAATTTCGCATAGAAACGCGACAATTATTTTTTATGATTTTTTAAATATCGTCATTTTTGGGTGGTAAATCCATAGTTTTTGCTAAAATAATAATTTAAACTCTTTTATACCTTAGAGTATTTATAAATAAAAGGGCATACACTATTATTTAAGGAAAAAATGTATTTACCACCCAAATATGGCCATAGGAAAAAAATAACAAAAAAAAATTGTCGCTTTTTTTGCAACTTTTTCTGTTGCATTATGTCTGAAGTCGCTTAAACTACCACCCGGCTTCGTTTTCGGTAGCAGTCTTGATATATCCTGTATATTCATAATTCTAATAAAATTTCATCCCATAAAATAAAATAATAATAATATACAAGTAAGTAAGAATAAATTAATAATAATAAATCGGTATACATTTATTTTGTCTTTAAGTTCACGATGCGCAAAGCAATCCCCACTCTGTCGCCAAGTATGAATGAACAAAAAGTCATTTTCATTCATTGTCACTCTAAAGAAAAGGATAGCAGGCAACAGCAACGTCATTCAAGGGCAAATTTTTGTGCTTCACTTTTATATACGGAATGCAATCTCCATTTGGGTATAAGCTTCTTGTGTCCCAACTCCCACCCAAGCCCAAGCAGTCTGCCGCGTGACGACTGACGGCCGCGCAATAGTACACCTCTTTGTTTAGTTTGTATTTATAAGTAATTTATTTTGACTTTTCCCCGTCAAACCGACAGCAAAAATTTCTGAAGGGAAAAAAGCGCGGGAAACGTTTTAGCGTGGCGGGTGTTTTTTTTTTCCACACATTGAATTTTTAAAATAATTTTGTATATAAAATAGTCAGATAAGTTGTAAATTGTAGATATTTATCCTTTTATTTTATTTAATAATAATAGTGTGTATGTAAATTTAGTCTAGGTAAGTTTTTCAAAATTTATTACACATAGAAGGACAATGAAGGAACCTCCAGACCCTGGGGACAATGTCCCTTTGCCATCGCAATTCGTTACCGTGGAGACGGCATCCAGCATGGACACAGATAGCTCTGTGTCCAATTTAAATAAACGAAAACGAACCAGATTACACAGAGTTTGTAAAACTTGTTTAAAAAAAAACGTAAAAATCAAATGGCTGCCGATCCATCCAAAACTGGTTGCACTTGTGTGGATAGTGATGAAAACGCGTCTCCCACAGAATCGCCACAATCGCAAGTACTGCCACCACCAGTTAGCGCAACCCTTCCTATTGCTTCCATTAAACCTGGAAGACATGAGTATAATAGTACAGATATTTCACCTTTTGTTGTTCATATTATTAAAAAAAGTACTGGAGATAACCAAGATACGAACCTCCATCCTATATGCTTTGGACGATTCTTACATAAATTTAATATAAAGGATGTAATACAAGGCAGTGTAAAACGCGTTGGTCGTAATAAAGTATCCATGGCATTTTCCAACTTTAATTCAGCAAATTCTTTTCTGCAACATACAGCTTTAACATATCAGGGCTATGAAGCTTTTATCCCTACTTTTCACATAACTCGTATGGGGCTTGTACGGGGTGTCCCAGCAGACATGTCCTTAGAGGATGTTAAAGATAATATAAGCGTTCCCTTAGGCTGTGGGCAAATTGTTAAAGTCAGACGACTAAATTATAAAACTACAGTTGATGGTTCTGTTGTTTGGAAGCCATCACAGACAGTTGTTTTAACGTTTGACGGGCAGGTCCTTCCTACTAGGGTATTTATGTGCTTTAATTCCTTACCAGTCGACTTATACATTTATCCATCCATCCAATGTTACAATTGCTGTAGATATGGACATACCAAAACAACATGTAGATCGAAACCAAGGTGCTACAAATGTGGTCAAGACCATACGGGTGCATCTTGTGATTTGGACAATGATGCAAGTTATTGTTGTTTATGTGGTGGTCGCCATGTTGCCACAAGCAAGTTTTGCCCTGAAGCAAGTAGACAATTTAATATTAAAAAATATATGGCACAAAACTGTGTCTCATATGCTGAATCGTCTAAAATTCATCCGCCAATAACTAAATCTTATGCTGATTCTGTAAAATTGCCTCGTACGACAAGTTTAAATGCCCAAAATACACCCATTCAGCCACAACAAAATAAATCGTATACAAAAACCATTTTCCATAAGCCCCGTTCTCCGCCGAAACTAGGAAAGGGTTACGATCGTGATGCTCACCAAGCTCTGGTGCAAGATTATAACCCTTCCTACTCTGATGGATGTGCTTTAAAATTAAAAACAGTTACAGAAAATAGCAATTTGACAGAAACACAACACTCACAACCAATATCTGACATAATTGTTGCACTAATTGCATCATTGTCCCACTCGATTTCACCGTCCAACGTTGCCCCTTTACTAGAAAAGATTTCACATATTTTAAACAACAATGGCTCAGATAACCAAAGTCTTGCAGTGGAACTGCAGAAGTATAATAAAAAATAAATGCGACTTAATATACTTGATAAACAAATTTGAACCCAGCATTATAGCTCTTTCTGAGACATGGCTAAGACCGGAGTTTTCCTTTAAAATTCCTGGTTATTCATGTCTCCGCGAAGATAGAGCTGACGGGTATAGCGGTGTTGCTATACTCATCAAAAATTCCCTTCATTTTTCCAATTTTGACCTTCCATCTCACCACAATGATTTTTCTATAGTTTCTGCAATAGTAAATAATATCTGTTTCATTTCAATATATATTCCTCGACCTTCTCCGTCAATTTTTCGGGAAATAGATAATATAATTTCTATCTTACCTAAGCCTTTTTTGATTTTGGGAGATTTTAATTCCCATCATCAATCTTGGGGATGCTCGTCCACAAATACAAGTGGAAGAGATCTGCTAAATTTAATTGATATCCATAATCTCTGTGTTTTAAATTCTAGTTTACCTACTCGCCGTACTAACCCTAATGAAGGTCTTAGCGCCATAGACCTAACTTTAAGCACATCAAATCTAGCTTCTTCCCTTACTTGGAAAATTCTACCTTCTACCTATGGAAGTGACCACTTCCCTGCTGTGATTGGCTTTCCAAGTAATAATAAACCTTCCACTCAACCATCGCCTCGTTTGAAGTATAATTTAAAGGATGCGAATTGGGATCAATACAAAAAATGTCTGGATGATAAAGTTTGTCATCTTCCAAACATTCAAGACGAAGAAGAAACAACATGTGCAGCTGCTCTAGTTAAACTTTTAACAGACGTTGCTGATGAGGTTTTCCCTATTAAAAAGTGTAGGAGTACAAAGATTCCCTCCCCACCTTGGTGGGATCAAGAGTGCACTGAAGCGGCAAAAAACAGAAAACAAGCTGAGAGAATATATTGTCAAAATATGACAACAGAGAACTTTCAGCATTACCAACAAGTTTCTAAGAAGACGAAAGTCTTATTTCAAAAGAAAAAGACGGAAGGATGGAAATCTTTTTGTTCCACCATTTCTCCACAAACACGCCCTTCGATTGTTTGGAGCAATATTAGACGGTTTAGATCAGCTTATAAGGAAAACTCTATTGTTACTCTTTCTCCTACTTTGACCAATAACTTTTTAGACCATTTGGCTCCCCCTTCTGTCCCTGAATTTATTTCCAAAGTAATAGTCCCAAAATCCGATAATTTTTTGAATTCCATATTTTTACTGTCTGAGCTCAAGGGTGCATTGAGTGACGTTAAGGACTCTTCTCCAGGTGAAGATGGCATTCCGTACTCTTTTCTTTGTAATCTCAGTGATGATGCCCTCCTCTACTTTTTAAACATTATTAATTCTGTTATGTTATCTGGTAACATACCGAAGACCTGGAGATCACAAATTGTGATTCCTATTTTAAAACCTGGCAAGAGTCCATCCCAAGTTTCATCTTACAGACCCATAGCCTTGTCATCGGTTCTAGTTAAAATTGCAGAACATTTGGTTAAAAATCGTTTGGAGTGGTATCTGGAGAGCAATCGTTTATTAACAGATAGTCAATATGGATTCCGTAAAGGAAAAAGCACCATAGATAGCATTAGTATATTTGTATCTGATATTCGGATAGCATTTTCTCAAAATGAATCAGTAATTGCATCATTTTTAGATATCAATTCGGCTTATGATAACGTAATTCCTTCAATTCTGAACAAAAAACTTCGTGACCTTAATGTTCCTAGCATACTGATGAACTTTATTACTAATTTATTATCTGAGAGATACATTACTATATGCTCAAGTGATGATTTCAAGTTATCCAGACGTGTGTCAAGAGGGCTACCACAAGGATCTGTACTGAGCCCTATACTTTACAATATTTATACATCTGATCTGGAAGCCACCTTAAACGATTCTGTTAAAACTCTTCAGTATGCCGATGACCTTCTGCTGTATACCTCAGGAAATTTGATTGCTAATATGAATTCCAAAATGTCAGCAGCTATGGACTTATTATCATCTTGGATGACTTCAAACGGTTTAGACCTTTCCCCCACTAAAAGCTCAATAGTATTATTTACTAGAAAACATATAAGCCCTGTAATTGATGTGAAATACAAGAATTGTCCCATTCCCGTTAAGAATGAGGTCAAATTCCTTGGTGTTATCCTTGACTCGCGACTTACGGGTAGCGCACACTGCGAATATGTTGTTACGAAGTGTGAACGGAACTTAAATTTATTAAGATGCCTTTCGGGAGTGTGGTGGGGAGCTCATCCTGTTTCATTGCGACTCCTGTATAACGCATTAATTAGAAGTATTTTAGATTATGGCACATTTGTTTTGGAACCATGCAACTTAGCATCATTTAAAAAATTGGATACTATTCAAAACAAAGCACTCAGATTAATATCAGGCGCAATGAGATCCTCCCCAATTAATGCCCTTCAAGTCGAGTGTGGAGAACCTCCTCTGAAATTAAGACGACAGTTTCTTTCAGACAAATTTCTGTTTAGGGCTCTTCAATTCTCTCATCATCCTTTATTTCCAAAACTTAGAATTCTTTCTGATCTCATTCAATCTTCTTCATATTGGAAAAGAAAAGTACCCCCTTGCTTAGTATTAAGTTTTCATAAATCTCTGTGTCTTTCATCCCCTACATTTCGTTCTGAGTCCCTTCCCCTGTTCATGACTAATGTAAAAGCCCTTCTATTCTCTCCTAATATTAATTATTCTTTGGGTATTGTTAAAGACCATCCTGATGCAAATTCTAAATTCCTAGAAGCAGCAAATAATAAATGGCCCGATTTTCACCACATTTTTACGGATTCTTCGAAACACTCTGTAGGTTGTTGCGGTGTAGGAGTATATCACCCGCGCTATAAAATTATCCAAAAAATAAAACTACCTCCGGAAACTTCAGTCTTCACTGGTGAATGTTATGGAATTTACAAAGCTTTGGAATACATCCTTCTTATGAAAATTAATAAATCTGTTATTTTATCTGACTCATACAGCGCTCTTCAAGCGATCAAAAAATTCCCTTTTAAGTTCAAATCTTTCCATGCTGTAGTGATGCAAATAAGAGAAAAGCTTTTTGAATGCCATTCGAAAGGCTTTTTTGTGGTTCTGTCTTGGATTCCTGGTCACTCTGGAGTAAAGGAAAATGTTAAAGCTGACCGCTTAGCTAACGAAGCTATTACAGATGGCGATATACATCCATACATTAATTATTCGAATGACCTAGCTGCTCTTCCCTTAACTTTTCTCAGAGAGTCTTGGGCTAAGTCTTGGGAAGACAGTCACCGAACAAAAGGACGAGTATATTCAAAGATTCAGCCAGATATTCCTAGAAAACCATGGTTTTGTGGATTAACGCTTGGGAAGAGAAGTACCAGTTGCTTAATACGAATGCGCTTGGGTCATGTTTGTTTGCCTGCTCACCTTGCCAGAATCGGAATAATCGACAGTAGTGCTTGCGAATGTGGTGAGGAAGTGGGTGATCTGAATCATTTATTCTTTTCCTGCCCTCGATATGACCGTTCCTCTTTTATTAGTCAACTTATATCCCTCCGGGTTCCTTTCCCAACATGTATTTCTTCTTTACTTATATTTAATGTTAAAATATATAAAACCATATCTTTATTTATTGTACATAACAATATTTTTTCTTCGTGGGTAGTCGAGAATTATAGTAATACGAATTTTTGCTCTACAATTTTTAATCATTTTAAAATATACAAAAGTGTTATTTTGTACATTTTATGTTTAATAATACTTATTAAACTGACTACCTGCCGGTATTAATATTCATCTCCTGTACTTGTCTCTCTAAATCATATCTCCCACCTCCTCTACACTTCTACACTTCACCACTAATTATTTTGTGCATTATGGAGTCCACTCTGAAGGCTACAATCGAAGAGATGAAGGATGAGTTCCATCGAAGAATGACGGCATTTGAAACTGACCTCCAAAAGTCGTCAGCTGCTGCAGCGGGGTCCTCTGATTTGGCAGGTGAATTTTCAAGATATAGGGCCTTTATCACCCAGGCCCTAGGGCTTCTTCAAAAACAAATCGAAGCACTATCTCACACTGTCGACAACATGGAGATGCAGCGGCGCCGTAAAATTCTTCTCTTCCATGGTGTGACTGAAGTAGCTGAAGAGAACTCTGCAGAACTTCTTGTAGATGTTGTGAAGCAACGCTTGGGTTTGGATGACTTCAAAATCAGCAATATCCAGCGTTGCCACAGGATGGGTCGGCCTTCTTCTTCTAAAAAGCCTAGACCCTTGCTTGTGAAGCTGCAAGACATCGCTACCAGGGACAAGATTTGGTTTACCAAAACCAAACTAAAAGGCTCTGGCATCACTTTATCCGAGTTCCTCACGAAGTCCAGACATGATATCTTCATGGCAGCCCGGGAAAAGTTTGGCGTCACTAATTCTTGGACTCGGGAGGGTAACATCTTTGTCTTAAGCTCTGGTGTTCGGCATCGCATTGTGTCGCTCAGTCTGCTTAGCCAGATCAATGTTGACACTGCTGCAAAGCCGACTCCGGTGAAGAAGGCCATTGCAGTGCCCAAGACTAAACAAGAACAAACAAGTAGTTTGCACTTGTTTTTATTAATAATTGTTATTGTTTTCGTGTTGTCCAGGTAATATTGTTTAATATCATTATTTAATGTAGTATTTTATGTTTTCCACTTAGTCATTAATGTTGTATAGTGGCACTTAATTTGATTTAAGTTTTCTGTTGTTTACTTTCTAGCTTTAAAGTTTTTATCCACCCACATTCCGAAACATAACCTACTATTTTTTGTTGACATTTTATCTTACGTCATATATGACAGATTAAGATCCGTTCAGAAATGTACATAACAAAATGCTTGAATGTTTTGTTTTGGTTTAGCATTACCTGGAATTAGCTATATATAATTTTATAATACAATTTTAGTAATAATCAGTTCTTTTTTTATGTTTATTGATTATTTTGATTTCAAAGATTAGAAGTTAGTGAATGTTTTTTTTTTTGTATATTCAAACTTAAAATTGTCCTTGTTACTTATTACAATTGTGAAAAACTTCTACACAACCGGCAGGTGGATTTTATTAGCGCCTTCTAAGGCAATAATATTTTTATAGACTATTAATTATATATATATTTTATTTATTTATATTTATTTATATATACTTTATTGTACACCAAAATGAAAGACGCATACAAAATACTTAAAAACTAAAGGCATGGTTACAATAGGCGGCCTTATCGCTAGCTGCGATCTCTTCCAGGCAACCTTTGGATGGACTGGATTTTTGAGAAATTGAAATATAGGGTAGTGCAAGTAGTGAGAGAATAAACAATAATAATAATAATTGATGTACATGTTATATTATATTAAATTTACATAATATAAATACACACAAACATACATACATACCAACATACATACATATATACATACATATATATGTATATTTTATTATTATTATTATTATTTTTTAAGTAGTTTTATGTCTGATATTCTAAATGACTCGAGTGAATTTTTTTCTGCAGATGATAACAGTGATAACAGTAGTTACGTCAGTATTCCGTCGCTTGTAGACACAATTTCTTCAGAGTTCTCTGTTGTTCCAAAGAATTTTAATGTCGTGCATATCAACGCTCAGAGTATTCCGGCTCATTTCCCTGATATGCTAGCTAGCTTCGACTGTACGAATCTCCACGCCATTCTCGTTTCTGAATCCTGGCTTAAGCCTTGCCTTCCATCTAGTTCTTACTCTCTACCTGGTTTTCAACTTCTGAGGAATGATCGCTCGGTTGGTCGTGGTGGTGGCGTCGCCATTTACTTGAGAACAGGCATCCCATTCACTTTAGTTCATGCGTCGCCACAACCACCACCTTGTAATGGTGGTGAGCATTTGTTCCTGGAGGTTGAACTCCAGCATTCGAAAATACTTCTCGGTGTATATTATTGTCCGTCCTTACGTATCGATTACTTCTCTTCTTTAGAATCTATCCTGATTAACCTCACTCCTTCGTGCAGTCACACCATAATCATGGGAGATTTTAATACGTGTCTTATCAAGAATGACCACCGCTCTTGCTCTCTTTATACTATTTTAAATTCTAGCAACTTATCTGTCCTACCTCTAAATCCTACTCATCATTTTCCTAATTCCATTCCTTCTCTTCTCGATCTTGTGATTGTATCTTCTCCTCATCTTGTCGAAAAACATGGACAGTGCTCTGCCGATTCCTTCTCATGCCATGATCTCATATATCTTTCTTATAAAGTCCGCCTTCCCAAACTAAGACATAAAGTGGTCATGCAGCGTTGTTTTCGTGAAATCAATTCTGCAAATCTTCGTAGGGATGCTAGCAATATTGACTGGGGTCCTTTACTCAATTCGAGTTTGGTTGATGACAAAGTTAATTTTTTCACCACCAATATCATCAAACTTTATGATGCACATGCCCCCATCCGTGCTGTTAAAATAAAACATCTTCCGTCACCCTGGCTCACCGACGATATTAAAGCCTTAATAACGAAAAAGGTCGTAGCTAAGGCTAAGTTTAAACGTCGACCTACACCTCAGAATTGGGACAAATACGTTGCTCTCCGAAATCACTGCAACAAGATGTGTAGGAATGCACAACGCCGACATGTTCACCAATCTGTAGAAAACAATGATCCAGCTAAGGTCTGGAAATTTCTTCGTTCTATGGGGGTTGGAAAATCTCGTTCAGATTCTATTCCTAATAGTTAAACTATTTAGATTCGCTGAATACACATTTCACTGCTGTGCCCAAATTTGATAGGGCTATTAAAAATAAAACAATTCAAGATCTTTCTTCTATTCCAACTCCTAACTATCCTCAATTTGTCTTTAGTCAATTCTCTGATTGTGATGTTAAAAAGAGCATTTTATCCATCTCCTCCAATGCATCTGGGAATGATTGCATTGGTCGCAGTATGATTTTGCCTATCCTTGACGAAATTCTCCATATCCTTTGTCATATCCTTAATTTTTCCTTATCCAACTCCGTTTTCCCCTCCTTGTGGAAAGAGGCCGAAGTAATTCCCCTACCCAAAAAACCTAATCCTGTATCTTTCTCTGAATACCGCCCTATATCCATTCTCCCCTTCCTTTCTAAAGTCCTTGAGAACCTTGTTCATCAACAATTATGCTCCTTTCTAACTCATTACAATCTCCTTAATCCTTTCCAGTCTGGATTTCGCCATGGATATGGTACCACTACTGCACTAGTTCATATTACGGATGACATCAGAGCTGCGATGGAGAATGGCAGGCTAACGGTACTAGCTCTGCTAGACTTTAGCAATGCTTTCAACACCGTTGACTTTGATGTCTTACTGACTACACTGTGCTCTATTAACATATCTCCAACGGTAATTGACTGGTTTCGTAGTTACCTGACGGGCCGTCGCCAGCGCATACGTGTTGAAGACTCAGTGTCTTCTTGGTGTGACACACTTACTGGCGTCCCTCAGGGCGGCGTTTTATCTCCTTTACTCTTCGCTGTTTTTATTAATTCTATATCAAAAAATCTGATTTCTTCCTACCATCTGTATGCAGATGATTTACAAATATATTATCATGCTCCTGTGGACAGGGTGACGGAGGCTATTAACTCTGTCAACAGGGATCTTGAGAGTATTAGCAGATGGAGTAAGTCTCACGGGCTATTAGTCAACCCTGCTAAGTCCCAGGTCATTGTTATTGGCAGCTCCAGGTTGATTTCTAAATTAGATATGGATAACTTACCTCAAATTCTGTTTGATGGTTGCACTATTCCATTCAGTGATACTGTTAAGAATTTGGGTGTAATCATCGACAAAAACCTATCCTGGGGTCCCCAATTGCAACAAGTAAGTCGCAAATTGTTTGCTGCAGCGGGGTCCTTGCGGAGATTGCGGAATTTTCTACCGATTTCCACGAAAATCGCACTGGTTCAATCTCTTCTTTTTCCCCTCCTTGATTATGCTGATGCTAGCTACCTCGACCTCACCGAAGCCCAAATGGAAAAACTTGAGAGACTTCAGAATTTCTGCATTAGATTCATATTTGGTCTTCGCAAATATGACCATGTTTCCGAATATCGTATCAAACTCAAGTGGCTATCAATACGTTTTCGCCGTAATACTCGAATTCTTTCCCTTTTATACGGTATTTTGTACAATCCCTCTAGCCCCCACTATCTTAAAAACCGTTTTAAATTCCTCGGTCAAACTCATGCACGAACTCTTAGATCAACAGAGAATTTGATCCTAGAGATTCCCAAGCACAGCACATCATTTCTAAGCAAATCCTTTACAGTTCATGCTGCTCGCTTGTGGAACGAATTACAATTGTCTGTCAGACAAGCTAAGTCATTACCAAGTTTTAAGAGACTTGTTAAGATACACTATCTCTCACTGCAGTAACGTATTATCCTGTTATATATATATTTCTGATCCTCTTTACTTATATCATCATTATAGTTAGCTCAATATATATTAGTATGTATGTATGTATATATGTATGTATGTTGGTATGTATGTATGTTTGTGTGTATTTATATTATGTAAATTTAATATAATATAACATGTACATCAATTATTATTATTATTGTTTATTCTCTCACTACTTGCACTACCCTATATTTCAATTTCTCAAAAATCCAGTCCATCCAAAGGTTGCCTGGAAGAGATCGCAGCTAGCGATAAGGCCGCCTATTGTAACCATGCCTTTAGTTTTTAAGTATTTTGTATGCGTCTTTCATTTTGGTGTACAATAAAGCATATATAAATAAATAAATAAATATTAAATTATAATGTGTCTTTATTTATCTATTGTATTGAAACTTATCTTGTAATTTTATTTCATTTATTTATTTTTATTTGCTCCATTTTACCAACTTGCCTGACTTATCTTGATTCCGATTTCCGAACATTCCTTTTTCCTTGAACCACGTTTCCCTACCTATCCGTAACTTGTCATTGGCGTAGCACAGAAAAGTGCTTGTAGCCACAAAAAAGAAAAAAAAAAAAAATTTCTGAAGTTACAATATAATTAAAGAACACAACGTAAGTGATATAATATTGCAGAATAATGCCGATAATACAGATCTTTTATTTATTAATGGATTAAATATATTTTAAAGCTCGTTAAAAAACAAGGTGAGCTCCTTAATCGTATATCTCATTTCCGCGCATAAAAATTGCCCGAGTGAGAGAGACGAACTATATAAGACTAGCTTTTGCCCGCAACTTCGTCTGCGTGTATATAAATAATAATACGGGTGTAAAAGCAATACATTATATCGCTTCAACAACAATACACTGTAAGCTCTGCGAAAGATATGCAAAAAAATAATTTTGATAACATACATAAATCAGCTTCAGTGGTTCTGATTTTCACATACATACATAAACTCACGCCTTGTTCCCAAAAGGGGTAGGCAGAGGTGCGAGGGCACCCACATTTCGCCTTGTATGTTCCGTCCCACAATGTGATAGGTGGCGAACCTATCGCCATATCGGGCACAAATTCCTGACTCTGGGCTGATACTGAATAGAAAAATCCAATATCACTTTGCCCAACCCGGGATTCGAACCCGAGACCTCAGCTTTATAACCGTACCGTAGTACAACTACGCCACCGAGGCAGTCGTTTTTCACATAATATAATGTTATCCCTTATTCCACCGCCTTAGTGCTTTTTTTCTAATAGTAAATCACAGCATTATTTTTCGTTTAAAATAAGTGGTGAAATACAAATGTTCATATGAATAACTTCAGCGGATTCGATTTTGCATACAACATTTCAACCCCTATTTTAAACCCTTTAGGGTTAATTTTGAGAAAAGAGAGTAGGCAATTATATTTGTTTGTAATGATTTAATAAAGTGCCAAGTTTTACCATGAAACACTATTTTACCCTTTTCATCCCTTTGGGGGTTGAATTTCCAAAAATACTTTCTTAGTGCTACCCTACGTCACAATAGGAACCCCTGTGTGAAATTTCAGGTTCCTAGCTCCAGTAATTTCGGCTGTGCGTTGATACGTCAGTCAGTCAGTCAGTCAGTCAGTCAGGTTCCTCTTTTATATAAATAGATATAGAGTATTCAAAGGACATTCATATCAGTGGACCAAATAGGCATAAACTATTCGAATACGTTACAAATACAAATATGTAGGAAGAATGTAGTTGCAAATTGATTTCAGTATTATATTTTAATCATATGTTGTTAATTAATAACTCAAAATATGTGTGTTGTATGTATGTTTTGAAACAGTGGATAGTATTTAGATCCCATTTCTTAATATTAATTGCTTAATTGACTATTCGAACCTATTGTTATTGAAGACTAATATCATTTAAAATTGTTTTATATTTTTCGGCGTCAATTACGAAAAAAGGAGATCTCTATAAGATTTGTCCAGAATCATTGGAATGGATATAAGTGGCAACCATGAGAACATACCAATATTTGTTCAATTCATTTTCGACACGAAGATTTCAGATATTCCAAATGCGGTAGTCATTTTTGTAAACTTCTGGTGTACCATTCCTTTTGTCTATTAGCCTCGAAAAAAGTTTATCAGCTTGTTAAAAATTTATAAATGTGATTATATTAAATGTCAGACTGATTGTACACTGATTGACTTCTTGACAGACTTGTACACTTGTAAGAGTATTTAATGTCATTTACATCATTTCCATGAATTATTCACGTAAATAAAAAAAAACATTACAAATATATTATTGCTACGATGGTATTTATATTTAGGCAGTATCTTAGGCAAAGCCATTATTGACATGAACTGTCTTGTCTGTCTAATAATCTTTGATCATAATTTGTAATATTCAAGTAAACGTACTAGATGTCGCTACTGAGCTATTGACAAATACGGGACAAATAGTTTCTATGACGCGCCTCGTCTATCGATAGAATATAAGTCAATGAGTATCGGTGTAAAGATTGTTGTTCCTCGATGTAACCTACTTTTTTGTGTGGGGAAAAATATATATTATCAACTAGCGGCCCGACCCAGCTTCGCCTGGGTGCATATATTTTTTGATTCCACTCCACACCAAATACATGTTATTTTTCGTATTAATCTCTTGTATACCTAAACTTGACATAGCTATCCTACTGTCTGGCTCAATCCCGTCTCATCCGTCTGTTCAGTCTCTTCCCGATCCGTCCCGTCCTTTCTCTTTTATTATCCATCCCGTCTTATAACGTGCATTTACATTTCGTCCTATCAAATCTGTCAGCTATCCCAGCCCTCTCCCGTACCTTCCATTCTATTATATCCCGTCTCTCCATATACATGTACATATAAAGATTGCCTTATGAAATTTTGACATTAAAAACTTTAGCGTTTTTTATTGTCCATCCATCCATCCATGTGGACTATATGGCCTAACCATTGTAGAGTAGGCCCGTGCCCTGCAGTGGGACGTATATGGGCTGATACAGATACAGATATTGTCCATCCAATATTACGTCCCTTATTTCAGCACCAAAATGCTGTTTTTCCTAATAATATTGCACGCCATTACTTTTTGTTAGTAATAAAGTAATAATAAACATTTAAAAAAAGAATTGGCCAAATTGGTCCAGGCGTTGTTGAGTTATGCGCTTACCAACACTTTTTGTGATTCATTTTTATATTATAGAAGAAGATATTATAGTCCACCCTGCTTGCTTAGTGCGAGTTGGCGGATTTTATTTCACGTAGAAATTAATCCGAAAAGTCAGAGGTGTGCCCTGGGATTTGAACCCGTGACCATCGTTAACTTGTTGGCAGTCGCGTCTATTACGTTACCATATACAAATTAATAAAACCTTCATACTGCCTTACCAGGTGACGTAAGTAATAGAACAAATATTTAAAAATATAAAACTGCATATCGTTTCATTATAATGTCTAGATACGGCATCAACGTACCAATATTTTTTTTATTCTTGAGTCTGAAAACAATACTAATGCGAAATTTAAATATGTCTCCCAGCGCATCTAAAAGTATAAATTCAAAAAACAATGTCGTTTATGAAAACGAAAAATTATAATTAGATATATTTTGGTATACTCCGGCAAAACGCTTCGATAGAGTATACTTTGTTTAAAACTGTTGCAATAATCTCAAAAAACAATGGGCGATTTTGGTAGATGTGGACATCGTTTTAATTTACATTTAACAAAATTATGCGCAAGACGCCGTATCTAGATAATATTATATACACGATGTACACATTTTTTGAATTTTGTTCTATTTCGTCAGCCGTCAATGAAAGACAATGGAAAGATAGATCATTTTACGTTGGGTGGTAGTTGAAGCTGGACCGTCTTTTACGTCTCCCGTCAAATAAACAAAGATCATCCTATACTGGCTGGACGCATCACGCTTGAACGATACCCAAAAAAAAGGTTTTTAGTATCTTCCTCAGAAATTTTCCTATTTTTCTCACCCCTAAAACCTTCCCAGGACTTCCACGAATATTTCAAGACCAAAATCAGCCAAATTGGTCCAGGCGTTGTTGAATTATGCGGTTACCAACACATTTTGCGATTCATTTTTATATTATAGATAAATATCTTAGAGTATATACATACAGGGTATCTCAAGACTGCTACCGAAAACGAAGCCGGGTGGTAGTTTAAGCGACTTCAGACACAACGCAACAGAAAAAGTTGCAAAAAAAAGCGTCATTTTTTTTTGGTTATTTTTTCCTTTGACCATATTTGGGTGGTAAATACATTTTTTCCTAAAATAATAGTGTATACCCTTTTATTTATAAATAATCTAAGGTATAAAAGAGTTTAAATTATTATTTTAGCAAAAACTATGGATTTACCACCCAAAAATGACGATATTTAAAAAATCATAAAAAATAATTGTCGCGTTTCTTTGCGAAATTTTTAGTTGCATTGTGTTTGTAGTTACTAAAACTACCACCCGGCTTCGTTTTCGGTAGCAGTCTTGAGATACCCGGTATAGAGGGAGTGCTGGTACTTGAAAAACGTAGATGAAAATGGTGGTGTCGGGGCCACCTTTTTTTTTCCCGCCAATCAGTATGGATTCAGACAGCGTGGGGTACCTACACATGAAATCTTCTAGAAAGAAAAATCTTAAAATACCATTTAGCGTCATTAAATTGTGCCCAAATTCTACTGAACGCATAATTAATAAGTATATAATTAGCTACCATAGGTAACATTGCATATTTATTAATATATCGGGAGATATAATCGACGAAAATTTTCTAAAAAAAAAAAAATAGAATTTGCGCGCTTTCTATAGACATATTTTTCAGTGTTGCAAATTTATAAAAAAAATATTAACCTGGTATCCTGATATCCTGGTTAATTGTTTACGTTATATTAAACCGACAAAATAAAATTATTGCCACCATTTATTTAATATGACAATGAGTTAAAATTTACTAAGTTTGTGACTAAAAATGACTTGTAATATAAATATTTTGTAATTCTCTGATCTTATATAATTGGACATAATTTTTAAATCTGTCTGCCTTTAATCCGGATTGTGAATATTGGCTGCCATTTAAATTTTAGAGCTTTAGAGCGACTTCTGGTAGGAGGTATACATATATTTAATATTTAACGGCCGTCCCCGTGTACCGGTAACTTAAATTCATAGTCAGAATTGTATATTTTGGCCACCATTTTGAACTTTTTTGTTTTTAACCCGATTGCTCTCAAAATCAATATCTATCTGTTAAAGATATGTAAACAGCCAAATCTATATAATGTTTTTTTATGATACCCCTGGATCGAAAAATAAGACGCCAAAGCGATAAGCGATAAGTATTTTGTACTAGATTAAGTAGAGCTTCATTTATACTTTTCAATCTGTAGAAAAAGGTTAATAAACAAACTCTCATAATTGCTTATCATGGTATAGTCGCGTCAGTATTGAGATTTGGAATTATATTCTGGGGAAATTGTTGTGACAGGGAGAGGATATTCAGGGCCCAAAAACGTTGTATTCGGTCCATATTTGCCCTCAAAGCAACAGAAACCTGCTCACATATATTCAAATCATATAAATTATTAACATACCCATCGTTATACATATTGGAAGTTGCTATGTTTGTTAAATCTAACCCACATTTATTTAATACGTTGGCTGATACAGCAACACGCCCACATCAGATAAGAACACAATATCAGAATCTATTACACGTAAATAGGTATAACACTGCATTGTTAAGAAAAAGCATCTTAACAATGGGGCCGAAAATATACAATAAAATACCACATAGCTTCAAAAACCTCCCTACAAAGTTGTTCAAAAAGAAACTAACAGCATTCTTAATAGATAAGTGTTATTACTCTTTAAATGATTTTTTAAGTAGTGAATGTTTTTGATGATGTTATACAATTACAATACCTATATACATATATACAATTACCTGACGAATAACTTGTAATGTAATTTATAGTATATGGAACTGTTATTTTGAATAATTATTGACCATTGTATTTTTGTCACTGTCAGATTGTTGAATATTTAATTGTAAAAAATATATTTTTATAATCATACTTGTATGCCAATTAAGGCGGAGCATAGAGCGCTTAATTTAATATTATTCCAACTATGTAATACCTATGTATCACAAGTAAATAAATGATTGATTGATTGATTGATTGATTGATTGATAATATTATAAGAAGGAGTCGTTTAGAAGACTGTTGGATAGCTACAAAATATTTTTATTATAATTAATATGATGAGAATACATTTTTAATTTTTAAATCATAGTGAACCAACAATGTAGACGGTCGACCTGATTAAGGTTTCAGGAAGTCGCTGGATGCAGGCCACTTCCAACAGGTCAATGTGGAGATCCTTGAAGAGGCCTATGTTCAGCAGTGGACTTCCTATGGCTTTTTATGGCTGAAGAGAGAGAGAGAGGGAGAGGGAGACAGAGAGAGAACCTTAGATTTTGATTCTGAGAGCAATGGCAGCCACAATACTTTCAATAAAGTATTGAAATGTAATGAAAATATTTATTATATTTATTACAAAATATATCATAAATATTTTCATTTCATTTCAATACTTTACCTATATATGTGGCTTATTGGTACCGAGACCCCCTCAGATATTAATATTGAGAGCAATCGGTTTAATAAATAAAAAGTTCAAAATGGCGACCACAGTTTTTTAATCTACTTATAAATTTGGTTTATTGGTGCCGACTGCCGAGATATCCTCAGATGTTGATTTTGAGAGCAATTGATTCAATGACTAAAAAGTTGAAAAATGCGGCCAGTTTTTTTAAATCTGTTTATGTACTTGGCTTATTGGTGTTGACATAACGTCAGATGTTGATTTTGAAAGCAATTGGTTCAATAAATAAAAAGTTCAAAATGGCGGCCACATTTTTTTAAACCTTACTATGAATTTGGCATATTGGTGCCGAGATACCCCCAGATACTGATTCTGAGATAAATCGGTACAATAAGTAAAAACTTCAAAATGGCGGCCACGATTTTCAATACCGAATACGAACGAAGCTCGGCTATCGAAGCATAGGGACTAAAACATTTACCATTTCACCACCAAGCATTTTCAATATTGCAATGCTATTGTATAATAACGCACAGGTAAAATTACTTCGTATTCGCAGTGAAAACGTATTCGGAATTATAGATAAACGTGTTAAAATAGTCGCCACAATTTTTCATTCTTTAAAAATATTATTTATCGATATTGTTATTGGGACCAAAAAACGTAATTAAATTTTGATACAGTTGGGGAAAATATGTTAACCGGCAACCCTAATGCAGCAATGCTACCAACATTACGACCAAGAAAATATCTACGTTTTTTTAAACACAAATGTATGACAGCGCTCCCTCTATATGTATATCCATCCATCCATCCATCCAACCATCAGCCAAAGGAAGTCCACTGCTGAACATAGGCCTCCCCCAATGATTTCCACAGAGACCTGTTGGAGGCAGCCTGTGTCCAGCGACGTCCCGCGACCTTTACCAGGTCGTCGGACCATCTTGTGGGTGGACGTCCTACGCTGCGCTTTCCGCTACGCGGCCTCCATTCGAGCACTTTCCGACCCCATCGGTCATCAGATCTCCGCGCTATGTGCCCTGCCCATTGCCACTTCAACTTGCTAATCCGGTGGGCTATGTCGGTTACTTTAGTTCTCCTACGGATCTCCTCATTTCTGATTCGATCTCGTAGGGAAACCCCGAGCATAGCCCTCTCCATAGCTCGTTGAGTGACTTTGAGCTTCCTAATAAGGCCCATAGTGAGAGGCCACGTCTCGGTGCCGTAAGTCATCACTGGCAACACACAACTATCGAAGACTTTCGATTTAAGGCACTGAGGTATTTTGGACGAGAAGACGTCGCGTAGTTTCCCGAACGCTGCCCAACCGAGTTGGATTCGACGATTGACCTCTCTCTCGAAGTTGGACCTGCCTAACCGGACCACTTGTCCTAAATAGACATATTCGTCAACAACTTCGAGAGTCGAGCCCCCAACACCGATGGGAGTGGGCACAACATGGACATTCGACATGATCTTCGTTTTGTCCATGTTCATTTTAAGACCCACCTGTTGGGAGACTCGATTGAGGTCTTCGAGCATAGTGCTAAGGTCTTCCAGCGATTCTGCCAAGACTACAATATCGTCGGCAAACCGAAGGTGAGTGATATACTCGCCGTTGATGTTGATGCCGAATCCTTTCCATTGCAAGAGCTTGAAGGCGTTTTCCAGCGCGGCAGTGAACAGTTTCGGAGATATGACATCTCCCTGTCTCACGCCTCTCTGTAATGGAATAGCCTTCGTACTCTGATCCTGTACTCGGACCGACATGGTGGCGTTGTTGTATATACACTTCAACGCTTCGATGTACCGATAGTCGATATGGCACCGCTGGAGAGACTGTAGCACAGCCCAAGTCTCGATCGAATCAAAGGCTTTCTCATAGTCCACAAACGCTAAACAAAGCGGCAAGTTATATTCCTCGGTTTTTTGTATAACTTGCCGAAGCGTATGGATGTGGTCTATGGTACTAAAGCCTTTTCGAAAACCGGCTTGTTCGGGAGGCTGGAAGTCATCAAACCTGCGTTCGAGACGATTTGTGATGACCCTCGAAAACAACTTATAGACATGGCTCAGGAGCGAGATGGGCCTGTAATTCTTCAGCAAAGTGTTATCACCTTTTTTGAAGAACAGTACCACCACGCTCCTGCTCCATGCCTCTGGCGTTGAGCCCTCGAGGAGAACGGAATTGAAGAGCCTCTGAAGGACTTTTAGTATCGGCGTTCCGCCCGCTTTCAGAAGCTCTGAAGTTATTCCGTCCTCGCCCGGCGCCTTGTTGTTTTTAAGTTGCTTCAGGGCCATCTCAATCTCACACAGGCTGATGTCCGGGATATCATCGCTAAAGTGTCGGATCAACTCGGCTCTCGGGTCTTCGGCCGAGCTAACAGCAGGTTTGGCAACCGAGGTGTAAAGCTGTCCGTAGAACCTCTCGATCTCCCTTAATACCTCTGCCCTCGTCGATACTACGCGGCCGTCCTCCGTCTTCAGCCTAGACAACTGGCTTTGCCCAATAGACAAGTCTCTTGCAAACACTTTGGAGCCTCCGTTCCGCTCGATTGTCTCCTTAATGCTCACAGTATTGTGAGCACGGACATCGTGTCGTAAGGACTTCCAGATCTGTCTATTGAGCCGCCGATATGCTTCGGCGTCAACGGAAGACTGCAGCGTCAAAGATCGACGTTCGGCCATGAGGTCAAGAGTGTGGATCGAGAGTTTTTGTGGTCTATCTCTACGGCGAGGTCTAAAATACTTAGATCCCACCGTATGGACAGCTTCTACCAAACCGCTGTTTAGCTCGTCCACTGCAAGGTTTTCTCCTAGACAATCAAAGCGATTTGTCAGCTCGAGTTGAAAGCTCTCGGGGTTTTGGATATGGGCGCGAGTAGGTCGGAGCGTAGATTTCATCAAGCGACGCCTTTCCGATTGGACATTGATATTCAGGGTGCCCCTAACCATTCGGTGATCACTGCCGGTTTTCACCCTGTTGATCACAGAGACATCTCTGAATATCCGTCTATTCGTCGTCAAGATGAAATCTATCTCGTTTCTCGTAGAACCGTCAGGACTCAACCAGGTCCATTTCCTGTGAGGCGGCTTCTGGAAGAAAGAGTTCATCGCAAAGAGTCCCTCTTTCTCCAGAAAGTCGGCCAGCCTCTGACCCCTGGGGTTCCGTTGCCCATGTCCAAATTGCCCCACTTTCAACTCTGCATCGCTTCCCTTGCCCAACTTTGCGTTGAAGTCTCCCATAACAACATTGAAGTAGGTTTTGGAAGTATGTATGGCCCGACTTATGTCCTCATACATTTCCTCTACTTCTTCATCTGGGTGTGTCGAGGTCGGCGCGTATACCTGTATGACCTTCAACGAATATCTTTTAGATATTCTGAGTATAAGGTATACTACCCTGCTCGACACACTTTCAATGGATACGATGTTGTTGATGAGAGACTTGTGGACGAGAAATCCGACACCTCCTCGGGACTGTTGGTCGTCCCCCCGGTAGAAGAGCAGGTTACCAGACTTCAGGGTTATCGTATCCTCCCCGATTCTTCGGACTTCCGATAACCCCAGAATGTCCCAGTGTAACCTGCTCAATTCTTCTTCCAGTTCGACAATCTTCTCGTCTGTCCTCAATGTGCGTACGTTGTGTGTTACCAGGGCCAGTCGTCGTCGGGGGGGGTGGTAGCCGGGGCCAACCCGGGGATTCTTAGCACCCCCTGCCCCACCGTAACCATGACCGCTACCATAGCCAGGAATAGTGGGGCTGCCGGGGACTGGGGGCCTGGTCTCTATTTGTGTCGCCATTGTGGGGGTATTTGCCGTTACTCGCCACGCTTGGCAGGCGGGTTGGCGAGCGCAGTAGGGGACTGACGTTAATGACGCTGCTGCCCGCCATTAACCGGGGAAAGGAAATAGGATTTGTGCGTAGAGGATGTTATAGGAAAGGAGAGTATGGCCTGAGGGAGTGGATACTGCAGTCACGGACGGGAAGTTAAGGTCACTGCAGTAGCTCGGGGGCCGAGGTCGCGTACTCGTAGCACCTATACTAGGACAGGCCATGACCACTAGATAGGAGCATCCCTGACCATATATATATGTATATACTCTAAGATAAATATAAACATAATTTAGATCCAGGCCTGGAGTTCTTGGAGAAATGACAAATTTTACATTTTGTTCACAAAGCCTCATCATACAACAAAATAAATTTCTAGTTCACACAGTTCATTTAGTACCGGCCTGCAGCCATCTTTCGAATATCGTCCCTCCAGCTGTTTGAAAGGAGTCCTACACTAAACTTGCCGAGGCGTTTCCTCGAGAACACGTCTACCCCAACGGTTGTCGGTTCTCCGAAATATGTGCCCAGCTCACTTCAACTTGCTGATCCGTTGGGCTATGTCGATTATCTTGGTTCTCTGTTGGATAATCTCATTTCTGATTCTATCCTTCAGAGAAACACCGAGAATAGTCTGCTCCATAGGTCGTTAAGCGACTTTGAATTGGTGAATCAGTCCCACCGGCAGTGTCCACTTCTCGACCACATTGCTTTGTTATAGAGGAAGTCTGGGCACCGTATGTCATTACGAGTACGGCACTCATTGAAGACTTGCGTCTTCAGGCTTTGCGGTATTGGTGATGAAAATTAATATTGTTGAAGCAAAATATACTGCCGTATTTAGGAGAATTTAATCATTATCGGAATTCCTCAACACTCGGAACTAGGCGAATAGACTATGAACAATTTAGAGAATTGTCATAGCAATATGGCACATCCTTGATTTTTTGGTGTCATGTTTGTATTAGGAATCTATCGAAATGCAATACATCGATGAACGAATGCATGGCATGGAAACCTAATACCAAAGCGATTTGTAAGAACTTACCCGCTCTTTCATATATTTCGTTTTCGAAGGGAAGTTATACAATACCCCAAGTAAATAAAGAAACACATTTCCGTCCAAGCTTTCAAATAAATTTTGGCATCAGGTTTTGCTGGTAAAGAAGTTTACATATCTTAGATACACTATTTACCTAGGTATTTAATATTGTGAGATATAATTTATGCTAAAGGCAATATGTTACTTTTTTAAAAAGAAAAATTTATCGAGGGTACAGCCTTATAAATAATATTAAATTATTATTTTAGCAAAAACTATGGATTAACCACCCAAAAATGAAGTTATTTAAAAAATCATAGAAAATTATTGTCGCGTTTCTTTGCGAAATTTTTAATTGCATTGTGTTTGTAGTCACTAAAACTGCCACCAGGTTTCGTTTTCGGTGGCAGTCTTGAGATACCCGATATATAGGTATATGTCGGGGTGTTCTTGTGTAAAGCCCATATGATAAATAATTGTAAATCGGCCCTTAGGAATCTACGGGTAGTTGTAGAAGTAACTTTATTAAAGGAAACCCGATTGTGGTTCTATTTCACTACCCACAGTCAGAGTAAGGGTGGGAGCATGACAGTTTGCAATATAAAGCGCGTCCGGATCGTAGACAAGGCAGATTCGAGATCCAGCAGCCGGCAGTGAAGCATAGACATACGCGTGTTTACTATAAAGTAACAAGTTGTCGCAGATATTCGGATAAATCGTTAATCCGTTAATTATAACGTGTGGTGATAATAATAATTAAATAATTAACACAATGGATTTTAATACCGTCATCCGACATATATATATATATATATATATATATATATAATGTATTTATATGTTTTTTTTTATGATTTTATTTATGTTTCCATGCTTTCGTTATCTTTATTTTACACTGCCCTATCTTTTTTCCTGGTCATATATCCATCCCATGGTTGTCTGGTAGAAATTGCCTTAGAGCGATAAGACCGCCATTTGTACTTTGTTGTTTTTTATCATCTCTGAACTGTTATTTCTTATTATTGTGTACAATAAAGAATTAAATAAATAAATAAATAAATTTTTGAAGATTTGCCAGAAAATATTTTCTTTCGCCCCGCCATGCATTTCTATTTGCCCCGTTACGGTAAGTAGTATGTAATTTCGTTAGAAAAATGTAAGATTTTTGAATTCGTGTACTTGACTTCAGTGTCGCATGTTTTAGTATATTTTTACTGCTCCTTGGTCGAATCTGGTGTATACTTTTCGAGCTAATACGATTTTTATGGAAAATTAAGGGCCAACTTTAACTAAAGGACACTAAATAAAACAGTTGAGAATGTTTAAAAATGTTTATTTCCATTCCAAAGCGAACATGCCTCTATGCTATCGTTCATTTTATAATGCTTTCACAACCTTGCCGAAGAACGAAAAATTAAATGCACATTAATAGCATGTCTATTTCCTTTCAATTACTTATTTAAAATTAAGATTATAAAATTAAAAGAAATATGACACACTATACCGGCATAAACTGCCTTAAATTGAATATAGAATGTTGAAAAACTTTCCCTGTGGCTTTTTTCAATAAAAACATTCAGTGTGGCCAGTCACACGACAAAATACTACCACACTTTAGAATAAAAACTACTATTTAGAAATATCAAAATACTTTTATGACACGCTGCAAAACCACAGAGAAACTTCAATGACTTAGAACTAAAATACTATAGTTAGTGTATCTATCTATAGTATTTGTTAAAACGTGCATTCAATATAATCAATAAAATCACGCACACATTTACACGTCGGCAGGTCTCTGATGAGTTCCGATTGTTTCTTAATTTCCGTTCACGCAAAGAATAATGTTTTAAGAGTAAAAAACGTTGGACAGTTCGTTTTTTTATGAATAATAATTTGTCATTATACGAAGCACATTATTTGTATTTCAACTCGATTCGGTAAAAATATTCAACAAGACATTATGAAAGATTTCGCTATTAAGCTTTGTTCACACTTGTGTATTCTTTGACGTTTATTTTAAAATTAAAAATGATTAGATGGCTAATAAGAAGAATACTATTACTTTATGTAAATGTAAATTAACTGCGTTTAGAGTATAATAATATATTCTTATAATGTTTTCATGTTTTTTTTTTAATGTTTGTGAAATACGCAAATGTGAACAAAGCCATTAAAATAAACAAATGATTAAACACATAACAATGAATAAAAATAATAATCAGGCACATATTAATTCAATGGTAATTCTTATCGTGAATTTATATTAATTATAATAAATATTATTATAAATATATTCGATATGCTTGTTTGAAAATACATACCAGTTCCACTAGTTACCAGCGTTAAAAAAGAAATATAAAAGCTGGCTTTACTAAATAAAGTCAAAAATTATCGAAAATCCATATGGAAATGAATATTATTTATTAATATTTGTAACATGTGACTTAACAGTTCTATCAAAAATTGATTTATAATCAACTAAAAGCACATAGAAAAGAAAAAATAATTGAATATTCCCATTTTATGGGTTGTCAGTTTCATTAAGTAATCAGGAAGATTTAATATATTTATTGTTAACTAATTCACAATTAGTGTAAGACAACACAAACAAAAAGTATATATGGCTATATATTTGTTAAAATTCAAATATTTATTAGTGGGAATCGTGAAAAATGATTCTACATTCTTATCAGTCTTATATAATAAAGTAAGGCTACGATTTTGAAATGTATGTCTTCACTAAAGTAATTTAATTTATTTCTGAGGCACAAGATTTTTACAAAGATTCAAAAAATATTGTATGCAATGGAAAATTGCTGCATCTTTCACACCTTACGTAACCTATTAAATAATTGTACTAAGATAGTCATGCTTCTACTCTACGTACAAACTTAAAAATCGTTTGTCAATTGTTAGTAAGTATTAATATACTTAGAACATAGACTAACTAGTTTGAACTTCATCTGATACAGATGATCAAAATTTTTTTGGAACACTTTTGTTTATTTGAACTCTTTACTTATGAGCAAATCTAGATTTAATTGAAACCATTCTATTTTACCTATTGCGATAAGTCAGTTTACTTTCGTCATTCACGATCGATTATAACAACGCACTATATTTTTGGATTTTCTAAGGTACATATTGTATAGAGATATGTTAGTATGTCAATCAAACTGTACTCCTACTCACAGTCAAATCTTTAAATCCACTCATTAATAAAAAATATTGCTTCACGCAATGCCTACATTCCGCGCCAATCAGGCTAACATTGTCCGCATAAAACATCCATTAATGGACAAACGATGTGCATCAAAGGCACTGTCAAGCTAAGCATGTAGCTCGTAATCATAGATCACAGAGGTTCTTTTTTTGAATTCAGACTGGTGGTGGTCCGCGTACGTATCTAAGTTGTGGCGTGAGTCCTTGCGCGAACGAGTTGAGTGCGTCGCAGCAGCGCGGTCGCTCGACGAGCCAGGCGGCCAGCAGCAGAGCCACGAGGCACAGCTGGATGGGCAGCGAGGAGCGCAGCACGCGCCACACCCAGCCGCCGCGCGGGCTGTAGTCCGGGTCGCCGGCGCCGGTCTTGCTGCCGGATACTGTGACCACGCTGTTGTCGCTGCTGGATGGGATTTAGGTTAGTGTTTTTGTGATATTATCAATTAAATCAATTAATTATTTTTAAATATCTCTTAAACATCAAGATTAGACAATTTTTAAATAACTCTCAAAGATCTAGGTTAAATAAGAACAAGTTTGTTTTTAAATGAAAGGCAACAATAATGGTTTCTTATACTTATACGCGAATGTAAACGGATTATTTACGGATAATATCACGAATTTAAGTTAAAAATGTAAAAAATTAAACCAAATCCGCGATAAAATCCGTAAATAATAGTTTTATTTCAATGTGTAACATTCGCGTAAAATAAGAAACCATTATTGCTGTTTTTCATTTTTTTAAATATATTACTCTTACTTACTCTTACTCTTTTAACCTTGAGCTTTGAGTTATTTTGATTAACTTTAACATTAGATCTACATGGTGTACAAAAAAAACCGTGAGCACTAGTTTGTTGGTTTGAAGTAAAGTTTTATTGCCAAAAATAATTTTGGAAGCATTAGAATAGAGAAAGAAGAAAGAGAAAAATTAGAATAGAGAAAGAAGAAAGAGAAAAAATAGAATAGAGAAATAAGAAAGAGAAAGTAAAAAATGAATAACTTACGTGTCCTCATCAATCTTGAGATCGGGAATGCTCTGCTCCACGAGTGCGCGGCAGGATTCCTGCAGTATGCGCACTTCGTTTTCCGTCTGTTCCATGCGCTGGAATTTAAAGAGAAACGCTTAAGGATAAATGCTCAAATTACCGGTATGGTGGATGGCTTTTATTTTATTTGGGATGGAAATTAGCTTGCCAATAAAAGAAGCCTTATGGCAGGACGCGATCGTTTCAGGAGTCCCAAGCCTAGGTATTTTGACTTAATAGCATTCAGTAGTACACTAAGCCCAGTAATTAAGTCCAAGTTATGTTATAATGACATTTATAAGATATCTAATCCAAGTGGCTTTAGCTTTTTCATTCTATGATTTAAATTTTTTTCAATCGGCATTATTCGGTGCACTATGGGTGACACCTTTCGGATATATAATATACTGTATAATATAATTTTATGTACACATGTCTATATAACGAGCATACCTTAGCGATGGCCTTATGCGCGGGCGAGTTGGGCGCGAGCGCGGCTTGTAACCGGCGCGCGAGTTCCCGCAGCGCGCTGAGGCGGCGCGCTCTGCGGCCCACGCCTTCACTGTCGCCGTCCGATATACCCGAGTCCGACAGCGAGTCGCATGTTGAACTACCCTGGAAATTCAAATACAAATTAATAAGTATGGGAATGAACTACCCTGCAAAAAATAAAATAAAAGTTAATTAGTATGGGTTAGAGCTTGTTGTAGCTGCAGTAAAAATAGGTGTGCATGGTTGGGATGGTACTACTATATCACAGAAAATAGATTTGGAGTAATTCAGTTTTGCTTGTTGCGTTTTATTCGGACAATAGCTCCGATTTTGGCTAGATTGCGACACACATACGTAATTGCATTTTTACATATAACTTTGAGCCTTTGATAATAATAGGTACCGAAACGTTTTTTTTTTGTCTTTATTTATTTAGGGGCTTTTAGATAAAAGTCTATGACAGCCCCATCCATAGCCTAATATTACATTGCGAGCAATTTAAACTAGACCTTAACTGCTAACTTATAAACTCATTTGCAAAAAAAACGGGCACCTAAGCAATGAATCATTTCAAATGTCTGGGACGTTCTGAAACGACGCGTGAGATCAATACAACCGGCTCCGCAGACCATCAGAGAGCTGAAGAATGTGATTACCGCGGAGTGGGAACGTATTCCGCAAGCAAGTATCCGAGATATCCTCGCTAGCATACCCAGACGAATTCATGCTGTGATTTCAGCTAGAGGGGATCACACTCGATACTAAACTATTATCTGCTTTTACTTTATTAAAGAAAAAACAAACAAAAATCTTTGTTAACTTTTACTTCACGAGCATATGCACTACTAGCGAGCATACACTACTAGTGAACTTTAGCATTAAAACCCATAAATTTTATCAAAATTTTATGATAATACTGACGAAAACGATTATTTGCTTATTAATTTACAAAATTGTGAAAGTAAAACTACCTATAATTATCAAACAAAACAATAGTAACATTTGAAATGGTTCATTGCTTAGGTGCCCGTTTTTTTTGCAAATGAGTTTATAATTGGATAGCTGGGTCAGAGAGAGGCTTCGACAAAATTCTTTGTACAATACCAACATCCATAAGGTTTATACCCACAGATTTTATTAGAATCTCTCTCTCAGACTTCGTCCAGCAATATGTGATTCACATCTTCAACCATACAACCTCAATATTGCAATCTAACACTGGCCTCATCAAAACAATTTACAATCCAATTGATCAACCATCTCCATCTCCCCAACATACCTTCTTCTTCTCGACAAGCGAGGCAGCTAGTTGCTTGATCTGCGCGGCGACCTCGGTATGGTCTGCGACGTTTGTGCCGCGGTCCCGCAGCGCCTCGAGCGTGGCCAGGTCTCCGCGCAGGGCCCCTTGCAACTCGCGCAGGGCGCTCTCCCACTCGGCCCACGCGCACACCGCTTTCTCCAGTGATAGGAGCTCGTTTGAGGTCCTGGGGGACAAATATGTTGAGATAACCTCGCTTTATTATCATTGAGGGGATTTTTTCTTAATAATTTAAATAGTGTGGCTTAGTTTAAATGATGCGTATACACGGGCACAATGCATACTCATTGAAAAACATAGTTTGATTAATTTTATTTACTCATCATCATTAGTTTTTTTAAGGTTTAGGACGTACTAGAAAGTAGAAACTATTCCGTCTACACATCTATCGCTACGAGTTTTATTAGTCAGGATCAACAGTGGTATGAAAAGAAATTCACAACGACCACTGAAACTCAACCAGTCCGTTAAGGACATTAGATCGTCTTTAACCCATATTGGATTTAATTAAAAACAAAACAAATACAAATCTAATATAAGAACAAATAATAACATAAATATAAAGCATTGTCCACACTAACCTCTGGTGCGCGTCGTCCCACGCGGCCAACAATGCAGCCAAGTCTGCCGCCAGGCCGGTCTCATCCGACTCCATCTCTACAAGCGCGCGACGCACAGACACAGTCAACTTCAACATGGACACCTTGCATTCTAGCAGGCGGGACAGCCGGTCCTGGAAAATAGCCATTATGTAATTTGTTACTAAGTTTGAAGAGGTACTTTTAATACAAGACAACTAAGTACAAAACAATTTTGTGGAGTATTGTTTTGGTAAACTGTATTTCCTTTACTATGAAAGTGCACTATGTATTCAAAATGATCATTTATTTCTGATCAATATTATCCTCAACTACTTACTGTATGTATAGTCTAACATAGTCCACCCGCAAAGATTTCTAGGATACTTGCATTAGGAACCTCAATCGAGCTTTGCTAGGTTATCTGTTAGTTCTGAACGCAATATATTAAACCAAGATGTTATAGCATTTGAAGTTGTTGGAAATATCCAATATCCATGTAAAATATTATACGGTATATATTACCTTCAACTCCTCAATCCGGCGATGCAGCTGAGCTCTCGTGTGGGGTTGTGGGGCACAATCTCCCGGCTCGCACACTTCATCAAGTGTCGCCCGCAGTGCTGCCATCTCTCGGCGCAGACGTCGAGCGCCCCCGCGCCGCGTGGCGGCCGCGCGCAACGCCGACCATCGCGCCGACACCGCTGGTGTGAACGGTGCTTTATTTAGTACTAGTTTCGGATGTTAAATACTTATCAATTATCATGCATATGGTTAGGTTTCCTAAAGGGTTTTTATATGAATAATTGATGAGGTTTTGGAAGATTTACCAATATTTATATATTTTATGGGAAATCTTGTGTTAACTATAAATTTTTGTTTTTTTTTGTTTGCCGTAGTGCGGTTAAATTACTGTGATTAAGGATACAGATTTATTTTAATCAATGATATTTTATAGCCTCCATATTCATCAGATACAAACAAGAAACAAAAAGCAAAAAAAAAATACAAAATGTATTGATCATTGATATTTCCTGTTTTCGCGCAAAAATATAGCAAATTATCCCAATCATGTAGTATGTACAATATTTTAAACCAATTTACCTATTAAACAAACCGAAATATGTCCGTAGGTGTAAACATGCAATTGTAGTTATAAACACCACCTACATAAGATTCAATGCCAATTCAAAGTTATGTAACGCGAATATATTTAGCCGCGGTCTTGGCAGCGCCGGGCTTATTAATTGCAATTGTAAACGATTGTTTGGAATAATTGTCGCCGACTACAACACGCTTCCTAGTTATAATGAGCTAGAAAGAATTGTATATGCAATGTACTTTAAATTTTGAATACGACCGTCCGTTAGTGTTGGGCATAGTTTTTTCAGATTGGCAGCTCATGTGTATCCCCCATATCCCTGATACATACATACACACATAAACCCACGCCTTTTTCCCGGAAGGAGTAGGCAGAAGTGCAACATTCCGCCTTGAATGTTCCGTCCCACGATGTGATAGAGGGCGAGCCTATCGCCATATCGAGCACCAATTCCAGACTGGGCTTATAATGAATAAAAAATCACTTTGCCCGACCTACGATTCCGAGACCTAACTTTTGTAACCGTAGTACAACTACGCCACCGAGGCAGTCTATCTAGAAACTTCTTTTTTGAACTTAACACTTGTTTAGTAAACAAAATAAATCCCGTAGTATAACTGGAGGCTTGTTTACGTGCACCGATGCGTCTGGCGCATGTAGGTCGGTTTGGTATATCAGTTAATGGGTTAATGCGACCTGGTGCCATGCCAGCTGCATTGCCAACTAATGTTTATTTAAAAAATACGCGGTTTGTATTATGATTATGACGAGAGACAAAAATGTGCAGTAGAAGGGTTAAGTTTATCTTTCGATATCACGAGAAACTCATTAAAAACGTAGTGTATTTTGAGTTGTATTATTATAATATTTTTGTTTTGTCCCTTTTTTCATCTATGTTTCAGTCTTCGCAACTTGTGGAAGAAAACATTTATTTGCCGTCAATAGTTGATATATTACCGTTAATAAATATTTCCATTGCAAAAACTATCGTGTACCTATAGCAATCATTTATGAAAAATGACTTATCAGGAAAGCAATAATATTAACACTATACTTAAGATAAATTTTTAATAGGTAATTAGTAGAATTGTAATTTATGTAATAATTTGGATATAATTTAAAAGATAATAACCAAGTTTCAAATTGCCAACCTAGTTTTTACCAAGTTTAATTTGAACCATAAATCTTAAAATGGCAGATATTATATAAATAGTAATTATTGCCCAACATGTTGCTTCAAATGAAGTCGATGACCGTAATTTGTAAAATCAAATTTGCATATTTAGGCAATAAAGTAACCAATTTAATACAGACTTCAATAATTGTCGGCCATGTTTCGAGCAATATCCAATTTGATTTATCATTAGAATTCTAAGACTTTTTCGCATTCTGTATCAGCCCATATACGTCCCACTGCAGGGCACGGGCCTCCTCTACAATCGAGAGTACGATTGAGAGTGGTTAGGCCATATAGTCCACCACGCTGGCCTAGTGCGGGTTGGCATCGCATTGGGTATGCTGAAATTCCGAGAAAAGACACGATATTTTTTGATGTGCTGAAATTATACGCTTTGATCATATGTCAGACTGAGAGTTACATGTTTATAAATAACTAACAGGATATGCAATAAGATCAATAATAATTAATTAAAGTATAAAGAATATCTATATTAAGACCCCTGCATTCTATTGTTAGGCGCGGACTTCCTGCCTAATGACGACAGGCTAAGCTTAAGTAATGCGGGTTGGTGGGCAGGTAGAGTTTATTAAACTATTGACCAATTTGTCGGTATTTTCAAGCCACAGGTTTTCTGATTGCAATTTCCTAATACCAACCACCTTTGAGATATTATTTCTACCAAATCCACTATCAGCAATCGTTGATCTGCGATCTAATTATCTCAAAACGATCTTAATAACTCTTGCATTTCGTTTACTATATTAAATCATCTCATGTCACACTATACACGTTTTATTACAAACAAGACACAAGACAGCTTTCGAAACTGAATTATTACCTTGTTAAATCTAAAAACAAGTTGTGTACGACGTCAAACCAATCAAGAAGTTCACAAGGAACTATAAATTGCGGTATATATTACTTAACTCCAATCAGAACAGACCAGTTTCGAAGGAAGGAAACGATCCACATTAAAGATAGATATTTCATAGGGGGAAATTGATTGCGGCTACGCATCGAGATATTAGAACCACTTGAAGACAGCTAGCAATTTTAAGTTCCGACCGTTCGAGTGTTATGGTTACTTCAAAGGGATATCTGGCCCGTTTCGAGCTTAAGTTATTGAAGTTTCGTATTTATTTAAGTTATGTTTTTCCAAAAGGGTCTCAGTAAATATTTCCTTTTGAAATAAAAACTGAGTTTTGTAGTTTTTAAAATTAGATGTGGTTATTAGAATTCTATACGTTGCAACAAAATATTTGAAACAGTGTAATATTAAAACACAAATGTAAACGAATAAGATAACTGTAATCCAAAAATAAACCCAAATGTTGTTGTATCCTGCTACTTTATAGCTGTAACATAATTCAGTAAACTGACAGCACATAATGAGAAAGTGTCAATTTGACAGCTACAAGAGATGGGAATGTAGCCGTAATAAATTGTGTCTGACCAAAAAGAAAAGTTCATTAGAATCCCTTTTAAGACAAAAATAAACCATTATTTATAATAGATAAATGTTTGAAATAATGCAGGAAATGGGCTAAATTATATTTAACCGTAACATTTTCTTGTATGGAATATGCAAAACGTAAAAGGCGTTTCTGCGCATACGCAGTAAAGTGTAACATAAATCAGAGGAGATACGACAAAACTTTGCGCACTATTGCCGCCAAAATAGCGTCCTAAATGTCATGAACTTGTCTCTGATGTTTCGGTAAACATAATCTTCCTAATTTACGACTGGAGTCAACGCACTCGCGTTTCGAAAACGTCTAGACATCTGGTCGCGTCTATAATTGTCATCTACTGCAATGGTAATATCGGTTTGGTAGCAACACTATTTTCGCGCACATTTCGCTGTCAAGGTGTCAAAATGGCGTCTGTATTTGCATTTGGAATTGTTTTGGCCTCCAAAAATGATGCCATTTGCATCATGCCGTATAATATCAAGATTCTAGTAATACTTTTTGTTAGGTCAGCTAGAAAACAAAAGCTTTAACTATTGTCTACGAGTTTTTTTGGTTTGCTAATTCCTAGAATGAGAATGGATTGTGAAAGGTTCTCGGTTCAGACATTTCGTAGAACTATATTGCATTTTTATTTTATTTTGCACACCTACATGGACGCTGCTTGAGGAAAAAATTAATGAATTGATTTTTAAGATATTTTAAATTTTGTTATATTAGCGTCAAAACATGTGTTCAAACTTTAAACTCACCATTAGCAGCATATCATAACATTAGCGAACGAGTTCATATCAATTTAGCTGTATGTGGGACGGATAAAGGTAACTATGATGAAATCATACCCAATTGAAATCAAATATGGCACAAACCGTTTCGCGTTCAGCAAAGAACGGAAACCAATTGGCGAGCCGGCGTACTTGTCTCTCAAACACAAGGAGATACAAATTGCTTCCCATCTGGTTACGGAGATATTTCCCTTGGGGCTGCACCCAATTTAAAGATACACACCTAAATATAAACACATCAGTGCTCCGTCCTGGCTAGAGATATCATGTTTGAAGACCACATTTTGCTTAAAAAATCTCATGCCAAATGTTTGAGTCGATCATATAGCCGGGAAAATTAAATAAGATAAATTATAACAGTGTAATGATGTTTTGATAAAGGATAATGATGAACAAATTACAAAACTTTTTCGAATGTTGCAGATAAGTTTAAGTGTCTGTTCCAAATTATATAAAAAAATTATATAATTTGGATTCAGTGTCAAAACAAGCAACGTGATACTAATTATTACCTTCAACAAGTAGTAAAAAATTAAGCTTAATGCTCAGAACACTTGTTTTTCACTGCCTCATATAAAAATAAGTTTAAAAACAACTCGCGATAACTTTTTTATTTTTAACCCGGCGTCAGCACAGTGGAAATATGTTACAACGGTAGTAGTAGTAGGGTTGGGTCTAATGGACCCGTATAAAAAAACGCCATAACATCAATAATTAAAATAAATTTACTGACATATCATAATAATTGGATGAAAAACCTATTGTTTATGACTTTTTGGATAAACAAAAACAACCTGGTACGAGATATATGTTTTTAATGACATTTTTATAAAAGTATGAAAAAACTTTAACAAAATAGGTAACCTCTGTCTTAAACTAAAAAAATAAATAGAAAACAATCTTTTTTCACAATTTTAACGTAATAGTAAGTATAACCATGAAATTTATAGCAGGAATAACAACTATTTTCTATAATAGTCTTATAATTATTCAGTCATAGTTTCTCTTTCATCTGCGCAATCCTTGCAGTACAACACAGCGTGCTCAATGCAGATGTATTTTTTACAGCACCGACAAGTATTTCTAGATTTCCTGTGTTTTTTGGCAGGACAATCCTGACACCTTCTTTTTGCATTAGATATCTTCACATGTGGTTCCTCATCAGGTTCTCCTAAAAATCTCTTACCCTTTTCCGCCGCTTTTGCTACGCTTTGTCGTGGTATTGTTGTTCTTCTTATGTATTATGTATGCGTTTATTCCAGACATTTTGAGCTACTGGTTGAATACCTGGCACTTGTGTTATGATATTTTCCGCCCTAGTTCGGACATTTTGGCGGGTAGGCCACTGCTGCCACTTGGTCCCGTCTATTCCAAAAAAATAAGATGTTCATATCTGACTTTCAGAGGTGGTGGTAGTCAAATAAGTATCAAAACTGTGCTGTATTTCAGACGTTGAAGAATGTAGCTGATGGCATAGTTCAACAAGAGGCACATCGTCACTGTCCGTGTCAGATACATCTTGATTGGTGTCACTTTCCTGGTTGCGAACACTCAGATGATCTCTTCATTTTCTGATGTAGAATTTTCATATTCGGAGTCGGATTCTTGCAGAATAGCTAAAATTTGCTGCTGTTCGAGTTTTTCGCGATCCATAATTACAAAAGTTCTGAAAACAATATAATAAGACAATAATACATTTAAAAAAAGACGGCGCGAATTTACGACACCAGGTGAATAGTTGGGTCTTATTTACCTTTCTTGTGTTTATCCGCGTCTATCCACCGCTGTATACACGATACCACTGTAAGGCGATATTTGAAAGGAAGAGAAGACCATTAGCTCCAGCTAATGAGAAGTGTAGCAACGTCGCAAAAATATTTTATAGAAATGCGTGCATTTTCAAAAGGCGTGGGTACTATAGACCCAACTGTGCGATCGCCGGGTTAACGACACGGTCACAGCTTCGTTTTATGTTTTTAAGAACCGAAGGATTACGACCATGCGTCCCTAATTACGAACGTTTTAAAACCGTAAATTATCGGTCGTACCTTTCGAAAATAAATACTTCACATCTACACGCTGTATAACCGGTAATGCGGTAACATACAAAACTGGTGAAAGCAAATAAATTGTGAAGTTTACTACAATGCATTCTTTATTCAGTCCCGAGGAGCATTGTGACGGACTTTACAGTCGTAAAATTGAAAAATGTATTTCCAAAGTGAAATGTACTGTCTGACTGTTTTAAATACTTCAAGATATATAATGTTGCATAATTATATATCCTTTATAACGTGTATGAGTTTTAGATTAGGGATGATTGATATATTGATATTTAATAAAACAAATGATCCAGACTTTCTATAAATAAAATATTTTCGAAGCACTCAGTTTTCAATCCTAGTTAACGCATGAAGAGGAAAATACAAAGTGTTCATTGATGCACTAACTTCAACTATAAAAATAAAATACCATGAATGCGACAATGAGCGGATTCCATCAAAACTTAGTCACTTGCGGGGGTAAAGAACTTGGAAATGCGAACAAGAATAATACTTTAAACGTCAAAAAAGACGACGGATGAGTCAATGACACGGATAGAACTGATGACAAAGTGAAAAAGTAATGCAATCAATGCAAAAATAAAAGATTCACATCATCGTATTGGGCTACACTAATAATCGGAAAGTAGCGTTCAAAATGTAGAACACGGTTGGTACGGATGATTGATATACCTGGGTACGGTGGGAAGTAGATGCAATCCATTACAGAGCAGTCGGGCGATCATGCGCCGGAGCTGACGAGGCTGCAAGGTCGCACTGCACGCAGCCTGCGCTATATTCAAATAACCTTCGCAAATTATTTGCAGCTGGAAACTCTGACGCAACGCCTCTATTGCGAACGCTTGGAGACAACTAAACGGCGAAGCTGTGCGACGGGTCTATTGCGGCAAACGTAAATTTAAATTTGCCGATGCAGCTACTGGGCTGTCATAATGCACCTCCAATACTTCGTGATAAAGCATAAATTGCTGCAAATATAGCTTCATACACTTGCAAATAAGGTGTGATTGACGGAAAACTAACGGTGGTTGAAGCCAAATTTATATTTGCAAATGGGTCACAGGAAAAAGTGCCTTGACGTAGTACATTTTCTATTTGCACAGCTGCAAGTACAAATTTGTTTTATACCGTGTGACCAATGGATGGTGACCCCAATGTAGCAGCTATTGAGTTGCGTCTTAGATCTCACGAAGATCATTTTGTGACTGAGCATGATACAGATGGAAAGAAAATTGCAAGGGCATTTGAAAACTGGGTCAGAATGAGAAAATTATAACACTGATGATACATATAGGGAAACTTAAAATCCAGTCAAATCACATCTTTTCCAATACAATAACAACTGATTATAAAATCATATCAACCTGTTTACACGAAGTATTTTTTAATAGACGAATCACCTAACTAATTTTCAAAAACGTATTACCACTAAGAATAAAAACCATACACTGAGAAAAATCATTGACTTGATAACGGGTTGCGCTGACACGAAAGGTTATCAAGATCACGAACTTGGCTATAATCAACTCATTACAGAAACTAAGACGGACAATTACGAGACCTTGCGATGAATGCACACTGTAGTTGCGGTAAACGAAACAGACCCAATAGTTGTTGGCATATCAGCAATTGTACCAAGGTGAACTTAATATGTGGAATAAATTAAACAGAGTCGTTAAAGGTGATAAAGCGTAGGTAAATAGTGACAATGTTACGCTTATAGAGCTGTTTAGCAATGTTAAATTGTAAATAATAGAAATACTATTTTCTACTGACAATTATTTACCTTACAACGGACACTGGTGGTTATAGGCCTACCATTTGTGAGGAGACGTCTATGTGTAATATCTAGCTGTATCATTGTATCTATTTGTACTATTTTTCCTCTGCTTAAATTAATAATGAAATACTTAATTTATTTTTTATTAAATGTTTGATGATTGGGATATTACCCAATGAGTAATAGTCAACAAAGAAATGCATCCAAACGTATGTTCAACATAATTCAATAACCTCGTCTATTACTGGTTGTTAACGGCATATTTGAGTGTTATTGGCGAGCTGATAGAGATGTCGACTGACTAGAACCACTCGTTTGTGTTGTGGAACCTGTTGGTGTACTATAGGAATAGCGAGGAAGCTTCAACGGACATTTGCAATAAATATAATCGTTCATCCTTGCGGTGGACGCAGGGGACGGTGTAACGGGCACTATTTGACAGTACATCCGTCAAACCGATTGTGATCTAGGTTAATAAGCGTTGGAAATAGAACGTGTTCCTTGCATCTATTTTTTTGTGTTATTTTTCTGATGTAAGGTTCATGAAATGCAATAAATCGGACAATTATTTATGCGATATTGATGAGAAATTGTGTGGTAATTGCTTGCAAAGTTAATTATGGCGAAGGTACTATAAAAAAGTAAAACAAAACGTTTGGATGTAAATCCGTCGTCTATTCAACCGAAGTCATTAAATGATTTCGTAATTAAGGCATAAATAACATTTACTCTTTTTGATTTCTTATATGAGAGCTCACCCACAATCCCATCTGAAAAATTTATTGTCTACAATTAAAGCTTTTTACCAGCACGCCAACATTATATCAATATTTATATTACGTCATGCTGCAACGTGTTAAATCGATTGATCACCAAAAACAATTTCACACCGGAACTTATTGCATGAATCGAATTATAAACTGTAATAAAATTAGTCACGTAAGAACCTCGACCAATTCGGCCACATTGTAAGAGCTGTCTCCTAATATATGTGCTTTTATTATTTTATCATTAAATCAACTATTGACAGTTAACGGTACATGACGTCATACCACTAGTTGGCTAAGAGAATGACAGCTGTCAAAGTGACAGTTATTGTCATATTCGACGGCCGTTGCATAACGCTAGAGTTGAAACGTAAAGGGAGATAATTAACGGAATGGAGGTCGAGTGGTAAAAATAGTGCGCTATGTTTAAAACAGCTTTCAATGTGGGGGTTCCGCAAATGTTTACCGCTTTTCTTTGCATGTTTATATTTATCGTTGCATCTTACGCAGTTTAACATTAGGTACGTCTGACGGACAAAGTGTGTTATACAACAGTTTTAAAACAGGGCAAGGAAAGCAGCACAACACTGCCTATTAGACTAATGCGAGATACATACACAACGGTCATAATATGCGATGAAATGGCTTAATGCCGAGTGCAATACTCAATTTGGAACGAATGTCTTTTGTTTATAGTTGCCAAATGGTAATCGTTTGCAGTCGACTGTCGTTTTTATGAAGTTGATTCGTTTGTATCCGGTTGTGTAACTGTTTATAAATTTCAGATTTGATTTAAAATATGTTTGTTATTGTATTCTGACAGAGGGACTATTTATTTATTTAATTTATGTATTAATCAAATGGTAATCAAACTTTTATATCTTGGAAGACGCAACTCGCCAATCGACAACGTTAGAATTCCTTTCTATAAGAAATTAAATAAAGGCATGGCTCGCCGGCAGTATGTAAGTGTTGGTTAAAACATGTAGAGGTCTATAATCTTCAAACGTTTCACTAAGACTAGAAATCAAGACAAAGTCTTGTAGACTTTTTAGTTTGAACCAGAACCAAAACAGTTGTTAATTAAGCACATTTTTTTTATTAAAAACAAAAATATTATAATTCAGTTCTTTTAATAAAGTTATGACACATCCCTCATATTCTTCGTGTAAAACATAGTGCAAACTACAAGAAAATGTATTTCATAAATAAACACACGTTGCACTTAAAGAACTAAGCTGAAAACAGTTTGCTCTCTACTTAATGGGATTTTCTCCGCCGAGTGATTTATGTTAAAGAAGCGAGTGCAGTATGCAAATAGGATTCAATACAACGTGTTATTACCTATGTGGAATACGTAAACGGTGTCGTCATTGCATTCATGTTCTTGTTTGGAAAGGCTGATTTCAAGTATTTACATGCATCTCGAAATGTCTGCGAGCGTGCTAGAAACTCTAATGCAACGCAAGGAGTATTCAGCAAATAAGTTGGCGATGATGTTGCTAAATCTATTGGCGTTGCTTAAATCGCATTGTTTCTGTGCCAATAAATTGCACACCTTGGCTAATGCGAACGCGCAATATTTTTGTGTCTTACACAAATATTAGTTTTATGTCTGGTTGGTTAAGGATCAAGATTCGATTTTTATGATCATATATAAAACATACATGTGATAGTTAATCACAAGGCACTATAAAGTTGAACGAAATGGCGAGGAAACCTACATAGTGCACAGTGTTTACTTTAGCGATTTGTAAGAATTTCTATGGTAAGTACAGTCCGACAACCCGTACTAGGCCAGCGTGTTGGACTACATGGCCTAACCCATGGGCGTAGCCACGGTGGGACAGAGTGGGGCGCTTGCCCCACCCTGGCTCTGACCTGCAAGGTACCTTACCAAATCTAAAAAATCAATTTAACTGGCAATGTAAATATAAATCTCAAAATTGACTGATTTACGAACTGGCATACGCCCAGAGCCCAAACGGCTGAAGATAGAGACACATTTTTGAGTGGATGATTTCGAGGTGTAGGTAGGTTCGCAATAAAAATAAGACGTGTGGCACTCGGAGACTGCCGCGGTAAAGCATTTTTTATCAACTTATGTAATTATATATATATATTTTTTATTTATGCTGTATTTTTTTCCTTTGTTTTTCTTTGATATTAATTGTACAGATATTCACTGTTGTACGTGCGAGCTTCGTAGGGTCGTACCATGAAGTAAATACAAAGAGGAGGTGCCCTAACGCCGAAACTCTAAGCAAGCATGAGTCACCAGATTGCGGGGCGAAGACGGGGATTACGCATGCGCAGTAACGCCGATACAACCAACGCCACCTAGAGGCGAGTTGCTGAACTAAAGAGACAAGCGTGATATTTCAAAAAGTAATTAAAAGTTCTGCTATTCATCGATAGATGGCAAAACTAAATATCAAAAGAGGTAAGATTACAATTAATCACGCAATAGCTTTGCAATTCGCGTTTAAAAGTACTGGCACATATTTGAATCAAAATAAAAATATTAAATTTAAATTTCGGTCGGAGTTAGGTTATTTTCGTTACGGAATTTCTGGATTCGGTCTCCACGCTCAAGGCCCGCGATAGAAGCTATGCAATAGCTTAAAATGTGTGTTGGATAATTCGAATTATAAATACAGATACAGTGTGCTATAGGTTGGAACCTTTTTGTATGAAAAAACCGGGGTAAGACTGCTTCCCTACCCTGAACCCATGGCTGGCTACGCTCATGGCCTAACCCCTAATCGTACCCTCAGTTTTAATGGAGGCTCATGCCCTGCTGTAACAGGGATCATAAGGGGAGTAGGTAACGCTTTGTAAGAGTGATATTTCGCTTTAGCAACTGAACCATATTTTTAAACGCAAAACAATCGTTTTTTATGACTGCAGCCAACCATATTGAACACGACATTGCAAACAAGAAAAGAATGCAATAAAGAAGACGCAAAACGCACTTAACATCAGGGTGGAAATAGCAAGTTCTAACATCGTTGTGCGTAGGTGTACCGTGGGTGAACCAGCTTACTTAGGTCAAGTACGCTGTTCACTCCGCTTTTATACAACTTAGAGGCGGAAGATTAATATTTATCTGAGCTGATTAGTCAACTTTCAGCTATAAACATTTTATGTCGTTTGAGGTTTAAGCATCTGGTTCTGATATTGATTCTTATTTGTTTTCAGAATTACAAATGTTTTTAAACTAATCATATACAAAATGTAAACAAATGTGCAGTAAAATTCTTTAGAGTGATGCAGGTAAAAGTAATGAACACCAAATCAGTGTCTCTATGAATTTTAAATTGGAATCATGGTTGTTTAACAGACCACGTGAAAATCAAAACCAAATTCCCAGACAGAAAAAAGGCTGATACACACCCCAATACGCTTATAAAAAAGAATAAAATCAATACAACTCACCGATCTCCCCCTCGTTGTTGTTATTCGATGGTACAGACGCGTTCATTTCCGTATAATTTATTGTACACCGTTTCTTTATGGACACATCACTTTACACAGCACAAATGTTCGTAAAAAACTAGTTAAGTCATCGCGTTCAAAGTGTTACGAAATGTGCATTCCTACGCTGATATGAGTAAGATACCATCACAACTTCGAATTGTTTTTAAGTGACTTGACAGGTCGGTCTGTGGAACGGAACGTATTCGGTCATGAGAGTAATTAGGTAGTTTGTTTTGAATAGTAATAGTGTCCATTAGGAACTTTTGTTTGCATATTCATCTTGTTTACATTACAAAATACTTAAAAATTTGTCATTATTATGTTAAACTTGTAAAGAATAATTTCTGAACAAAATTGCAAAACTTTGAGACGAAGATATCTTTAAGAAACGTATATTTTGTTAAATATTATTTGGATAAAACAAAGATTGCTTGCTTCAAGGTGAATACAAAATATAATTCGAAATGCTAAATGAAACACACAAAGATATTTCGGTTGCCAAAATAGTTATTGAAGCTATTGACGCAGTAACTAGAGAGAATGTGCACGGCGATTGTGTTATCATGTGTAGCAAATTGGTTGCGTTATGTTTCTCTTGCAAATTACAAACTAGTGATATGGTAGTTAACGAGAACTTTGGCATTTCATGATTATTTAAACCATTTTAAACTTCGAGGTAGACCCATTGTATTGGTAAGTTAAAAGAATAAGTTTGAAATAAGAGTACCGATTCACAATATTAAAGAGAATATCATAAGGAATGTTGAAACTTTGGATACCTCAATTAAAACCATAAAAATTCCAAAGAAATTAAATTGTACATAAAATCGACAATGAAAATAAACAAAACAACTGTTAAAATAATACACAAATCTGAATAAATACGTAGTCACGGGAAACACGAATGCGCATAATTATTTAATTTATTTTTGTTACATTTCATATTGAAAGATTTACTACAGTAATACTAAGCTTTGCAAACGGTTCACTACTAAATACACTGAGGATTATTCCGAACCATGACTAATAAATACCAATGCAATCAATGTATCTAAATTAGTGAAAGTGTTTTCACAAAACAAAAGTTTGTGATGACTAATTGCTGTTGCATCGTTGTGTTATGGTGATATTCTGAGCTTTTTCCTTTCTAAACGTGCAGTATTAGACGTTGAATCTTGGTAACATTTAAATAACTCTCGAGTTGTTAGCTTTAATTGGAGGACTGCGAGTTTATAAAACAGTGTTTAATTTAATTAGTGAGTGCGAAACAATTATCTTATCATTATTGCCTCACTAGTCTAGAAGCAACGGGCATTATGTGGAAACTGAGGTTACAGATGCAGTTCTTTAACATGTTCTTAGAAGAATTCATGTCTAATTTCATGTCAGATATGCATAATACGTAGATTAGTATGTTTTTATTGTCCAGCTGATGTCAGATAAAATCAGGCAAAAATTTCTTACGAGTCATTGAATGAACCCTTGTTGTTAATACACAAGCAAGCTGCTCCATACATTTTAGACACCATCTAGAAATTAAACTAAGTATTCTTGAACTGCTTTAATTTCTAATGCAACAAATATAAGCACGTTGTTATTGGACATTTAGAGTGAGCCGTAGCGGTAAACAAGATGAACTAGAATGGCCGGTCCGATACACCGTTACCGTCTGACAAACATAATAATTAACGGATTAATCTACCAACAATGGACGACGGAATCGTGACATGTGATCAAGCTATGGACGATAAAGTCCAAGATACTAGATCCGGCTATGCGACGCTTCATAATGGTAATACAGAATATTCGTCGTCATTTGTCAACTGATACTAATACATTGGAAATGTATGCTAAAATATTCAGTGAAAGTAAATATTTGTTTTAAATTGTGGGTCAAATCAATTTATAAGTAGAAACGTTTATATTTATTTATTGAATATTATGCTACTTTTGTTTAACAGAGTAGATTCAGTAATTTTCGACAAGAAAAAAATTTAAAATAAAAGTTGTTCATTCTTGAAATAAGAATAGCTTAATAAATAATGTCAGAAATCATCATTAGCGGTGGTACACCTTAATTTGAACGTTGGGAATGTACTTCCTACTATTGTTTTATTGCTGGCCGTGTAAAAAATAGTTTACAAGACAATTAAGGAAGACTATCTTATAATACACGCCTTTTTAATGATACAATTAAAGACATGTTCCACCGTTTAATCGGATATCTCAAGACGTGTCAAAAAGAAAAGTAGCTTTACCGGATACATGGCTGGTATAAGCCGTATCCACATCGGAAAGATTAACGTCCGCACAGCAACAGATTAGGCTTTCCTCGTGTCACCATGATTGCCGTGTCTGGTGGCATGTGGAAGTGAAATTACACGCCATGAGTGATGGAACCTGTCTCGTCCACTTTCCTAACTCATGCAACATCTGTGATCGATTAAGATCCATTACACGTAATAGTGTTAAAAATGAAAATAGTTGCTAAATGCTCGGCAGGGATATTACTAATAGCGGAATCGTGTCCGCAGCTTATTGGATGTTAATTACACTTTGATAGTATCTTGCTAAGATTAACATCTGAAATATGAGCCTTAGGATTGTATCTTTGTGTAGGAATATGCGTTGAAGAAACTTCTTTCCTAGAAAGAGGATTCTTGCAGAGGATAATGGAATTAAGGAAACAAATATAAACAAGTATAATCTTAAGTATAATCATACTATGAAAGACGTCAAATATCAGATGAAATATTTTTGGTTGTTTAAGAATCATTGTTATTATGTGGCTAAAATATGATAAACCAGAAAAGTGTGTGGATTCACCAGTTGATGAAATGTTTCTAATTTAAATTTCATTATAGTAATGCATAGTTCCGTTAAAATTGTAAATCTAACCACCTATCCCGTATCTTATTGTAATGGAATAACGCAAAAGTCGTTGGTATAGCAGTCATGTGATAAATACTAAGTAACTGTAATGTAAGTTAATGTAAAGCTTACAGTAAACTAGATCACTACTCGTGTTAACTACTTTAGTAACATTACTTTTATGTAAAATTTATTCCGCGTTGTATACTTATTTGAACACTGTTGAAATTACGAAGATTGTTTTATTAGAAAAAGTTATTTTCGTATCCTGTCTCGGTAATAACTGCAATGTATTTGATTGTAAGCGCGATAACTTCCAGATAAAGCATCGATTACCAACATAGAGATATCTCCCTCCATTCACAACATATTAATCAATTTTATCTATCATTTCGTCATTCAAATACGATACGTAGCTGGTTCTCGTTTTTTAACAAATGAATTCTAGGCAGGGCAGTTCTTAAGACATAGTCAGACTTCATTAAAGGGTAGAAAATACTTTAAAAATGTGATGGAACCCAATATCAACGCTTGTTATTCTGAAGGCGTTATACGATATTTTCGCCGATATTGGTTCTTTTTTAGTGCATGTACAGACACGCATAAAACTGGTACATATTTCTGCGTGCAGCTACATACATGGTCCTGACGTGACTGGTTGAGGAAAAAAACGAAGTAGCACCGCCGAAACTTTTTCAGACATTAACCAGTTTTTAACTTTAAATAAGTTTTTGGATGTCAATGGTGCATCGATTAATAACATCATTGATTGTGAAGACGTTATGTGTCATATTTTGAAGGGAGAAAATAATATAATGTTTTGACACAGATGAGAAAAAAAAACAAAATTTCGAAAAAACTCATCTATTAACCCCATTTGCACACCGTCATAACGTGAATTAACTGCAACGATTTATGTGATCCTATTACATTTAGAGCATAATCCTAGAAAAAGCACCACGTTTAGCCCTTTCGATTAAAATAAAATGTTTATCTTTCCAAAAGGTCATCAAACAAAATTATCCCGAAGTGTAAACAGAACATTTCGACAGAAGCGACCTTGCGTGTCACCAATTACGTCCCTACCGGGCAGACGGTATTCACGATGCCCCTCCACAAAGCGGAACAAATCTACTTACAGTACATCGCTCTAAATATGACTCTATTGTAATTCACTAATAATATAAAACGCTGTTCAAGTAAATCCCTTTATTAGAGATTTATCTTTTTAAGAGAAATTACTTTCAAGGTTCGTTTTGATGTTACGAAATCTGTTTTAATTTTTTTATGAACCTAATAAAAGCGTTGGATAAGTCTAGCTTTAAATAGACTGCTGGTTAAATGATACACATGAACAATACGGGATATATTTTCTAAAATGGTTAGGTACTAGCTTTGTATACAGAACTTATAACCGAGAGTAAATCGATGTAGATTGCTACAAGAATAATGTTTGTTCCATTGTTGCAACTTTTAATGCCACTTTGTGCTTCCATTGAAATGTTCAAGAAAATTACGTCTCGTCAAATATTTAAAATGGTACTCCGTAGGTTAGCATCAAACATCTAAATATCTTCATCGTACAAGACCAGTACCGAGTATGTTATCTCATACTTCCGGTTACCTTCTAATAGAAAACTATAGTTATTTACAACATCGTTGACTTTCCCCCAAAACGTGTTATTACGAAAATCCAACATACTGAACAAAGTTTCAAATATTTATTTCTTATCTCTTCAAATTGGCTGTCGAAACAATTAATCGAGCAGAGTATATCAGACTTGTCGATCGTATCAATAAAAGTATAACCCAGTTATCGAACGTAACAGAGAGCAATGATTCGTGATAATATTGTTAATCAATTGCCAATGCCATTCGTGTATATCTTGTTTATGTTAAATTGGTTCCCCTCGAGACATTGCGACTATAAGGAAGTACAACTGTAAATTGATTGTAGAAGTAAACATTGTTTTCTTATGCTACAAGAAGTACTTTTGATGCCTTTTGATGGCTGACCTTATCCCAGATCACCGAGTCTGCGCCATACTTTTTTATTATGCATTTTGCAAGCCTTGGGTTTATGAGTATACAGCTGACTACAACTTTGATTTATTAAATGACTTTTGTTGAGAATTTCAGCCTAGTCCGGACGGTACTACCTTTTCCCAAAACAAATGAATCGAGACGATTGTTACGACCGAAATCGTGGGTAATCGTCTGTATACAACAGAGTCTGCCATAAAAGGCGTGTACCTCTTTCCACAATTATTATTATTATTATTTATTGAAAATTCAAGTTACAGAGACTCAGTAGTGTTAGTATAACAAATAAAAACTTATAATATAATGTTAGTAAAAATACATCACAAATAACACGACCACTGTTGCACAATCATGGCGGACCATGCATTCTGCAGCAGTGGTTTACATAAATACAGTCTAGCCTGTTTGCGATCATGTTCAGTATGCTGTTGGTGCTGGCCCTAACCCGACGCACTAGGGACGCATAACGTTTGCGCATCGTTGCGAAAAAACAGTCAACACGCGCCTCCGCAAACATTCCCGATGCACTACAATATCGAGGCAGCCCCAACAGCACCCTGAATGCGTTATTATATTGCACGCGAAGGGCGCTATAAGATTTTTGCGTATAATCAGCCCACAAGCTGCATGTATAGAATGAGGTGCAATATGCTCGGAAAAGTGTAATTTTAGCTTGTGTTGAGCACCTCGCAAACCTGCGGGCCAACATATTAGCCCTCATTGACAACGCCCTTCGCTCTCTGTCAATATCATCATTGTCTCTGAGATCAGCAGCAAGGATGTGCCCCAAATATTTAAATTCCTTGACCAGTTGTAATGGTACGCCATTAAGTTTAATGCTTGGCACATTACCGGTATCCTTACTACCTGATCCAAAGACCATGATTTGGCTTTTACGCGTATTATATAACAAACCATGAGAGGCAGCATAATTCTCACAAACTACCATCAACTTTCTCAGTCCGCAAGGTGAGGCACTCAGTAGCACCATGTCGTCCGCGTAACTGATGTTGTTAACACAGACTCCGTCTATATAACAACCTTCCCTGAGGCTACTGAGTGCCTCAATCAGCCCGTTTACATACAAATTAAAAAGCACGGGGGACGTTAAACCTCCCTGTCTCACTCCACATTCCAATCCGTACGGATCGGACAAGACACCAGCCCATCTAACGTTGTTGACCTGGTTTGCATACCAGAACTTGAGGATATTGATTAGTTCAACAGGCAATTTAACATTTTCTAACTTATCCCACAATATGTCGTATGAAACCAGGTCAAAAGCCCTGGAAAGGTCGAGAAAAGCCGCATATACAGGCGTCCTACGATCCGTATAGTATCTGACAACCTGCTTAACACACAGTATAGCACTTTCGGTCGATAAACCTGCTCTAAAACCAAATTGATTGTCGTGAGGCTTTATGTATTTATTTAGCTGTGCGTTAAGCAAACTATCAAACACTTTTGAAATAACAGTTGCTAACGAAATAGGCCTATAGTTGTTTTTCAAGTTTTTCAACAATCAAGGAGCGGCCGTGATCTCACCACGTGACATATACGTATAAGTTAGACCGATGACCTCAGAGTATCGCCTTTGCCAAGGATAACCAGCTTTTAAAACATTTAGCTGTTTTCTAACTGTAGATATATTAAAAACACAATTTTAGAGATGTTTTTCGATGTTATCACAAATTGCATAATATGGGCATTTATACATTTCTATAATTTCATCAGGTCGTCTATATCTGTATTTTACTACATTTACATTTAATAACCTAATATCCTACAACAGGAATAATGAGGCCACGATCTAATTAGCTTTATATTGGAAAATTGTCGGCAGCAAAGATTTTATTTTGTAGTTAATGATTCCTATAAAAATAATAGAATTTATACAGCGGCTGTTTGTATGAAAATATTCTTCTTAGTATCACGATATCTTGTTTCGAATACCAAATATAATTCTGCATTGAGGCATCATTTTAAAACTACTGCGTCGTGATTATGAGTACCTATTGCGCCCTTAAATAATAATTAGGTTCTTTGGTAAACGCGTTAAAGTGACTCTAAATGTCAAGGCATTAAGTGTTATGTGGGTGACCCACAGATCACTTCCAATAGATACCGCATTACGATAGTTTTGTTTTGAACCGAAAACGCCAACAAAGGGAACTGCGCGGGGGGTGGGCGGGTTGCAGCGCGGTCACGTGGACTTCACTGGAGAGATGAGGCATAAGTCGATAAAATGTATCGATAGTTCGATTTGCCAGTAAGTTCATGTGTTATGATCGCTTCTATAACTTAATTACCAACTTGTTAAATGTTTGATAATATTTTTTCACTGGCCTGATCTGATAAATTATACCAACCGGCAACCGCTAACTACGAATAAAATAGGATTAAGATTTATACTTTAGTATAAAACGGTTTTATTTATATTATTCACCGTGTATTTTTGTATACCATCATGGCGAAATACCCAAATTAAGTGTTGATATAAAAGATCAGATAAAAATATGAAATAGTAAATAACTAAACCTCACGCCCTAAAGGGCTACAATAACTTATTCCGTTTCTTGAATTCTGACGGCGGCTGTAGTAAATGTAATATCGACAAGTGACGATGAAACCCAATTGACGAACTATGACGATATAATATATAACGTATGTTAAAATTAGTGCAATAGCTTGGGCTACTGATTCTCAATAAACTTAGTATACTAAAATTTATGATAAATACCCTCCCATTATATCAGAAAACGTATAGGTACAACTAGAGGGAAAAAAGGAAATTTAATTACGCCAAAGATAAAAATAAATAAAACAATATTGTAAAAGTACCTTGTTAACAAATTTAACTATTTCAAATTACATAAAATAACGTAATTATTGTAATTTGAAATCTTTATTTAAATCAATACATATTTTGTGACATTGTCATTTAATAAAATTAATTTACATTATTGTTTGACAATATCGATATTTCTGGGAATTATATTATAAACATGCGTCAAACACTAGAAGAACGCGTGATTTCGCCAAAAAAAGATGGCTTATTACGGTTATAGCTATGCGAAAAAGAGACGGCTGATTTTCCATCCGAACTCGACTGTTTGACATTGATACAATAACCAGTATAAATTGAGCTCGCTCGGGACCAAATTAATTTAAAGAATATTAGTTATCGATGAAAACTTATTGCGTTTTGTTTAGATACTTTGTTTTTTTTTGAGTTTTTTGCACACATTTTATTAAACAAATCATTTTTAACTGTAATATTATGTTCCTAAAATGTAATTTTCGCTAACGTGCGACGACATGTGTGGGTCCACTACTTGGACGATACTGATGACGCGACATTTGGCATCGGTTTATATCTATCTGATAGCTTATATGTGTTGGGCACAACCGCTGCCTTGCATTAGGTATCTATTGGGAGTGATCTGTGGGGTGACCATAATATATGGAGGCATACAAAAACATGCAACTGTTTGTATGTCAACTGAATAAAGTGCAGTACCAATGCAACAAGTTAGAAAATTAATGTTGGATTATGATAAAATATTTCAAAATAATCATAAACTTCAAGAAAATAATTTGGAACCTGTATATGACTAACATCCGATTTCACGAACCCCTTTCATAACTTAGTGGGACTTCTGACGTGGTTTAAAGGATTCCCTATTATAAAGGGTTTCGCGGATGACAGTAGAATACACGTTTCTTGCTATGGGCTTGATTTAAATGTCTAACTCTTGTATGTTCATAATATACTATACAGGATATAGCCAGACTGCGCCTGAACGAAGCCGCGTGGTAGTTTTAGTGAGTTCAGACATAATGCTATTAATAATTACGCGAAAAAAAGTACTAACATTTTATTGAAATATGAATATACAAATGTTTAGTTGTATAGCTTTTGCAGTCTGGATAATACCCTGTACATTATATATTGTTACTCGATTAGAATATAATCTAAGCCATAAAGACTTTATCCAATCAAACCGACTATCTATCTACCTCGCTGGCAGTTTAACAAACAATTTTCCTTAATACGCGGTCGCGTTAAAAAATCACCGGGGCGACCATAAAAAAAGAATTTCACGATGTGCCAGAGAAATCTCGCCCGTTTATCATAATAATATGGAGCTGGCCGTGTTTTCTGCGTGTTGCCTTTTTTGCCAATGTGTGTGTTACATGTGCTGTTTGACATTTAAATAGCGGCATTACTGGCTTCTGCGTTTTGCAAGTCCTTTTTAAAGCAAATGAGTCGTTTGGAAAATATATTAACTGAAGTTAATTTTCTGCATATAACTTAAATGTAAAATTAAATTAAATTTTAGTTCAACACAACATTAAGGATGCTAATTCAAACGATATTTAAATCAAAATGAGGCGTTTTGTGATCTTAAATAAATAAAGTATTCTGTGAATTTAATTCATAAAATCATTTTAATGAAACCCTTTTAAAGGTAAACAACATCATGAAAGGGAGTGGTTGGTACTAAGGTATCAGTTTATTAAATTAACCCTGAAACGACAATGCTAGGTACTTTCAGCCCACACACATTTCCCGTCATATTTATAAACGCGTAAACGTTATGGCATATTATATCTTTATTTGCACAACTGTATATATTTTTAATATGATGCCACCGATATCAACTTGGGATAAAAATATTTTACAAAAATGCGGCAATATTAAGTCATCATTATCGGTAATTATTACGTTACAATATCTTAGACATTATCTATGAAATTAAACATGGATCGATCGGCCCATTGTAGTTTTACAAAGAGAAATTTGTTGCGCAAGCGCTTCTGTGTATTACGTCACAGTGCGGTGATTTTACAAAAAGCCACATCAACAATTGTGGGTCTTTTGGACCGAGATGCTATTGTTAGTGTTTCAGTTGTTATCGTTATAACAAAAGGAAACTAAATGTATTATTAGATTTTCATTTACTTTCAACCATCTAATGGAACATTAAAAAAAGGTTAGTGTTTAAAATTAAAACCTACTTCGAATATAAATATATTTAGTGCGTTGTAATGACTTTAGTAATTTTATGTTTAATGACAGTGTTTATCTTATCATTGAACATACAAGCCTCGGAGATTAAAGATGACCTTTTGCCATTTTATGCAACTTGCACATAGGTTTTCATTTTCGCCCATGAAATTTTTAGAAAATGCCATTGGCCTACTTATATGTTAATCAACAATTTATCCCTTAATTACAATTACATATTAATTGCACATCATTAAACGAACTATTGGACTGTCGTACCATCTCAAATATTTCATCTTTTGCCTTTTGGTTCATATTGAAACCGTTGGGGCAACAAATATAATGCACATTGTAAATATTATGCTACGGGTATATACAGAGCATTTTTAAATGCGCTTAGTGTTATGTATATCCGAACATAATGTGACACTCTAGAAGAAAATGTATTAAATTAATATTAAAGGACATAGTATACAGGGTATATCAAGACTGCTACCGAAAACGAAGCCGGGTGGTAGTTTAAGCGACTTCAGACACAATGCAACAGAAAAAGTTGCAAAAAAAAGTGACACCTTTTTTTTTGTTATTTTTTTCCTATGACCATATTTGAGTGGTAAATACATTTTTTCCTAAAATAATAGTGTATACCCTTTTAAATATAAATAATCAAAGGTATAAAAGTGTTTAAATTATTATTTTAGCAAAAACTATGGATTTACCACCCAAAAATGACGATATTTAAAAAATCATAAAATATAATTGTCGCGTTTCTTTGCGAAATTTTTAGATGCATTGTGTTTGTAGTCACTAAAACTACCACCCGGCTTCGTTTTCGGTAGCAGTCTTGAGATACCCAGTATGGGAGCATTGTTTTAACACGTATCAATGGTAATGATTATTATTGAAAGTAGTTTATTGTACTAAGGTTAATTGTGTTGGAGATAATAAAAAAAACGAGGTCGTGTACTATATTCAGAAAACTATATGTGGTGGTATTAAAAAACCGTGCGTTATTAAAAAAACAACATTCCTATTATTTTGTTATAAAATTTATGTATAAGTTTATATATTTATTAAGTTTTAGAATTTGCTTACAACATATCTTAACGGGTATTTTCTTGTATTCAAAGGTTAACAGAAAATAACATTCATGTTTACAAAAATGATTTTGCTATAAAAGATGTAGCTCGCAAATTCATATCGCATAAAACAGTCGTAAATAGTTTTCACGAGGAAATTCAGCGTTCACAGCTGGCAGATTATAAACATACTCCACGTATTTCCTTGGCTACCAAGGTCATTTCAGATCAAATCAAACATTTGCCCAAACTCGCCAATATCATTTCCCCCATTACGTAAATTCAAAATTAGAACATGACCGCAACAATTTAATACACATTGACAGAAGCGAAAGTCAAATCACTCGTGCGCATCCAGCCTAGTTTCTCTCATGACGATTATTTACCAATTATTTAAAATGATTAGTTTTATCGTTAAAATAAATCACTGATGCTATCGTATCACCGTACAAACACTTGGTGCGCGTAATCGAAATGTAAACACGAAATGTTCGCGATAATAAATGCAAGCGAGCGATACGTCCGCCCTCGCGACGCTCAGCTGATGCACTGTTCAAATCTACCTTGGAGAACAAAAATACACTAAGGCGCTTCGAGCGAAACAACTTGCGCGATTCACTGGATGTATAAACCCTTAAATATTAATCTTAAGCGCTGTAGCTATAACATCTGACTAAACACGTGAATATGCGAGGGTTTAAAGTCTGAAATCGATGTATTTTCAGCTTTGAGACGATCTATTAGTATTTAGCAAACAAAAGGCTGAGGTCATAATGCGACCCGTCTTTGCATTGACGTAAAGAGAGACCCATAAATGGTATTATACACACCTAAAGTGTATGGAACAAAGATTAGACAAGCTCCTTTTTTCTATACTTATTCGCTATATGTAATCCACCATAGAACTGTTCAAATCGCCGGACCATAACAATGCAATTTGCTAAAAGGTTCGAATGCAATTACAAAACGAACCCGAGCCAATTAGTCTTAAAATTCGTTTTTGTAGTATCACACTGTTGCATTTAATTAGACTTTGATAAAAATATCACAAGTAACTTTTGTTAAATATTTGTAGAAGGAAAACAACTTTCATGGCCTGCACGGTTCATTAATATTTAAACAGTTAATTTGTAAAATGTGAAAGTAATGATTACAATTAATATCTATTTTACCATTAAAATCAATTAGTTATTACATTATTGTTTTTATTGAAGCCTTAAATGTAAATTAGTGTACATATAAATTAATAAAACAAAAAACCTATGTATTTGGTGAAAATGTAAAAGAAAAATACTGCTTGTGTATACATATTTTTATCCTTGTAATTCGTCACTTTTAAAGCATCATTAAGTGCTTATAAAGAGGAGAAATAACTTTACGACTTTTTGAAGGATAACACCCTTGTTAAAACGTCATAAAAATCAGGTTGTCCCAAAAGACTAGAGCACCGATCATAAAACTAAGGGCCGTATTTAGACGATGCATCTTTTCAACTAGCTGCATTCGTTTTTCGAATAGTTCAATCAACTCTGTGAATAATGGATGCATGTCCTTTTTTAACACTGATTCACAAAAGCTCGACTTAGCGGTGTTTCATTATGTGCCAGCCATAGTAATCAGTCGCCTATAAGGGCGTGCGCATGCGCAGAATGTGTTCCACGTAATTACTCCATGTTTAGATATGAGTTATCACTGCAACTGGAGCTGTGCGTGATTAGACCATGAAGTGGAGAAAATGTATGCTTTCTACGAATGTAACAATGTCACTTTAAATGAGATGGGCAGTAGTAATGTGCTAAGAGCTTACTATTGACATTTCACTCGATATTAGGCGTCGATTATTTTGAATACATTTCAAACGATAATTTTTAACGAAGTAAATGTGTTTCTTTATCAGGAAACAAACACCAAATAAAATAACATGACAAAGGTTTTAACACATATCATGTTGTGATTTCGATTGCGGTTGACAGTGTTAGTATTATTTTCATTCTATTAATGGACCTGCATTGCAACCACAATTGAGTAATTCGAGAAACCTCTAACCCCACTGAAATGTTATATAATTATTCGCTAATGAGTACCCTCGGAAAACCCGCATGTTGATTGTATAATTAGAGTTAAGTGCTTGCAATTTGTTTTAACAACGCGACATATTACCATTTGTCAGGGAAACTGTCCAATATACACCTACATGAAAGCGAAAACTTTTATTTATTATTATTTATATTTTTAATTATATTCCTGTATAGGGGCGGTAATGCTCTGTATACATATGGCTTTATTATGTAGTTCAAATTGTTCGCGATTGTATTTCCGAACAGAAAAAAAAAACAATGAAATCCTTTTACAAAGAACCAGGTTAATGCACTCATGACATATGTATTTTAAAGTGGCCCCCATAACGTCTATGCAAACAATATATTTACAGCTCATATGTATGTATGTGTTAAATACTTCCGACGGCCTTGTGCTTTATCCATCATCTGAATATACTTTAGATCACAATTAGTTTGGCGTCAGTGGTAAAGAATGCATCCACCATTTTGACTTACATAAGTCAGTGATTACGTTTTATTAATGCTTGTTGCAAAGTGAAAAAAACCATTAGAATACGAAAACAATCATGTCTGCTGAAAAAAAAATTAATAGTGTTGGGAAACGTTAATGATTTATGTTTAGAGTGTTTTAATGTACCAATTCGTTTCCCGGAACTGGTATTACAACATTTTATGTTAGAAAATTGTTTGGTTCAACGTCTTAGTAACTTTTGCCTATGTCGAAATAAGCGCTTTATAAATTTTACTTTATTCACAAGATAAAATTCTTATGTACTAATATAACAAAAAGTTATTGAAATGCCCTTGTTTCAGCTGTAAACCTCTACAATTAAAACCAAGGAAAACACGACTTACTTTTACGAATGACACATGGATTCCTGTAGTCTTGAACGATCACAAGAACTTTATAGAACACGACCATTTTCACTTTTTTTTAAACGACCTAATCGCTTAGACCACAATGTTGCACTGAACGATCGACACATTACTAAGTTAAAGCAATAACTTATTTATTTTACGTCTACTGATGTCATCGTTTCGGATTTGCAAGTCGTCATACAAAAAATGGTGACTGTTATCATAATCAATTTGCGAGTTAATTATTCCCATTGCATACATGGTGATTATGCATCATGATTTATTTATACTGTATGTTTGTTTAGTTAGGGGTTATGTCATGGTCTTGTTGACAATTATATTTAGAGCTTAAGTTCTTAAACTGATTTTAATAATCTCCCACATTTTGGTAAAATCTAGTGTCTCCCAAATTTTCAGTATTTTGATGGCCCATGTTTTAAGATTTAATATCTTGCAATTGTATGTTATATTCGTATAACTTCTATTTTAATTATTGATTGAAAGCACTCGAAAATATATTAAAAGAATTTGCAACCCATACAATTTTGTATAATACACAAAAATTAAACTTTTAAAACCTGTAGTAGCGCTTTTAACTCAAATTATAAATACGTTTATTACTAAACTAACAAACCTCAATCAACATTCGCTTAATATAACAGTATGCAGAGCATAATCCTCAGATTACTTACTTCGCCTCATATTTACCTTGTATGTGGGTTTTGGTATTACGCATTATCTTACACTAAGCACATGATTAAAACCTTTGCTCCACTAACAATAACATCCATAATCCCTTACACCAACCCGCTTAAAGGGTAACAAAAGACGGTGCAAGAAAATGGAAATGATTCGTAGATTTATATTTAGAGCATATATTTTTAAAACGCCTATTTGTTAACATATGGCTACTTATCTGGAGAGAAAAGGGAAAAGTTTAAACGGTGCCATCATGTACGGGTGGATATTGAGTGTTTTAAAATTACGCTTTTAAGATAAGGGTGTTTTGAGTTTGGATGGCTCTTGAGCTTTTCAATGCCGTATTTAGTGAATGCTATGGGGAGCCTGTAATGTGTCCCCGGTGTTATAGCAACGAACCTTCTCTACCAATTTGTTTTGTTATTGTTTAATGTTTACTAAGGCAGTTTTTGTTTTTCTCAACAGAGAATAGACGTGAAATATATTAAGGAAATACTTATGCTTAGACTGACATTTAGAAAATAATAATATACCGGGTATCTCAAGACTGCTACACAACACACAACACTGCAGACACAAGTCTGAAGTCGCTTAAACTACCACCCGGCTTCGTTTTCGGTAGCAGTCTTGATATACCCTGTATATCGTCATTTTTGGGTGGTAAATCCATAGTTTTTGCTAAAATAATAATTTAAACACTTTTATATCTTAGATTATTTATAAATAAAAGGATATACACTGTTATTTTAGGAAAAAATGTATTTACCACCCAAATACGGTCATAGGAAAAAAATAACAAAAAAAAAATGTCGCTTTTTTTTGCAACTTTTTCTGTTGCATTGTGTCTGAAGTCGCTTTAACTACCACCCGGCTTCGTTTTCGGTAGCAGTCTTGATATACCCTGTATAAGTGGATAGCAAATGTTCCTCCTTATAGTTTTGATAAAATTTTATGCCTATACTTTTCGATGTCAATATGGCAAAATTAAAGCGATTTTTCATGTCACTGATTTAAATAAAATGGTCTTTTCGTATATTAACGATAATTATATCACCAAAAGGGCAACATCAATTAATTTTCTTTTTTTAATTTCAATTTCCTGGTGGTAACACAAAGCCTCTATTAGCAAATAAATTGCTAATTAGAGGAGTATTCCGTTGGCGAAAACGCAGTCAGTTTGGTGGGCGAGACGGTTCCGCTTTCGTTGGCAGAAATAGCTTGCGACGCTGCCGCGATGGTCGCGCGATCGCACGCCGTGTCACCGCTTCCGGGATTAGCGGCAAGGGTTGCCACTTGAGAAATCGGAATATAATATTTTATTTACGAATGGGATAATATTTAACATTATTTGTATTAGACCGGAATATAATATTTCATATGGGCTGGCATTTAAAATTATTAACACCATAAATAATGTGATTTATTAAAGATTTTTTTATAAAATACGAATGGTTTTAATTAGCAATTTGCGACAGATTACGATTTTCATTTTCGTGGGCATGTGTTTGACTTTGTGCATTACTACTTACAGGTTCAAAGATAAAATATGACAAGAATAATTTCAGTGTGGTGCAATTTAAAAATAACACCTCAATATTGATACAATAAATAGCTAAGTAATTGCCTTTTCAATGTGAATAGTAATTTGCGTATAAAAATTCAAACCAACATTGTTAAAAAACTGGATTAAAAACAAACACCGCCACGCCCTATAAATGCATTTATTCCGTACGCATACGGGTGTATTTGAATAAATGACGCGTGACACCGCACTGTACCGTGAATAAATACGACTAGACTAAATAAATTAGCACACGCACGTGTTAAAAATCATATGTTTGGGTACTGGTCAGTTCTAGATTATTCCAAACATGTTAAGAAATATTCTATACATTACATTGATTTTATGGTGAATCGTGTCAAAATGTAGGTTTATTAATGTCTGCCTGTTTATTTTTCTCTTATCCTTGTCTCACTTTTGAAAATTACCAACGTTATTTTATTTTAATACTATGAATGGCGAGACGGGCCTGTCATTCGGCTGATTGTAAGCGATACGACCGCTCATGGACAATAGCAAGCCCAAACAATTGATGATGTTTAATTACGTAGAATAAATTATTTTTTAAATTTATCGCCCATATTTTTTATCGACCTCCTGAAGTAAATATTATTTATGGGTATTAATTATTTTAAAGGTTGTGCGGGCAGAGGAAAATTAAAAAAGAAATAAGGTAAAAAGAGCCAACCCTAAATTACGCATGGGGAACAAAATCAAAGGTCGGGGGAGTAGCAGCCCGAGTGATACACGCAGCGCAGTCGGCTATAAAAATAATAACATCAAAGGGGACGTGTCAACGAATCACATTCACTTTATATTCACTATAATATTGTCACATTATGTAAGTATATGTATGTGTTGATACGTGTATCAACGTAAAATAATAATAAACAAACGTCAATAAGTCAATTAACTGTAGTGAAGTAATTTAATTATTATGAAAATGGACTGGTGTTAGACAAGCAGCCTGTCGTAAGCTTTAAACTAAATCAGCACGTACAATCATTATGTTACGTCGAATTTATGCAAGTGCCAAGTGGTGATAAGGGCAGTTGAATGACGCGGCGAGTATTGACCCAAGAGCCCGAATCATAATATGATGATGACAACATATACGAGATTAAATTGCATGTCAATGCTGTTACTATGGCCCCAATAAAAAATTTACTCCATATAAATGAAAGAATGTACTCAATAATTACACGAAACCCCATAACGTCAATTTAAATGGATCAAAATGGCGATAAGTTCTTACGAATATTAAAAAATCTTCAAAATTGCAATTAAGTTCACGAGACTGGTTGTACGACAAAGAAGCCAAAAAAAACTGCACCTCTTTTAAATCATGCCCAGACGTCAACTGCACGAAAAAAAAAAGTAAAGCGGTCAAGAGCGTGCCGTACACGTAAAACTAGATGGTTCTGTCAGTGAATATTATTTTAAAACATTTTTGATCATCAAGTAGTGCGACATTGTTATATGGATTATTGAATACTAAATTATAATACGTTTGAGATGCATGTAGAAATTGAAACGGGCTAAATTAAATTGGTTATACTGAGTTGATAAAAATAGATTTTTAACAATGATAGTTCCATGAATTTTTAATTAAAATAAATATAAGGGAAACTTAAATTTCGTCGTTTCATTGATTCAAAAGTAGCAGAGGGATAATACCTAGGACGTGCGATGATTATTTGTGGAAAATTGTGTGCTTATAGGATATGAATTTTATGCGAAATAATCTAATTTAACAACCAGAAAACTAATCACAACATTACAAAATTATTAAATGCATTATCAATAAAATATTGAACGAAATATTGCACGAAGGCTGACACTGTGTCACTGGTACTGCAAAATTCTAATAACCATCGCAAAGTTTCGTCTTCCCATACATAATCTGATCTCTAAAAACACGTCCACACCATACACGGTACAGCGTTGATCTCGACATTGTGCAAGCCGCATAAGGTTTGCGAGTAACCGGTCGCCATACGAGAGAACCGATATTTTTGCATGTAACAAGATCTCCACGCTCGACGTTGCGTTGTTAATGCAATTGCATTGTGTCTTTGGGAGAGTTTTTTTCAGGTCACGTAACTGTTTCAGTTTAAGCCTTGTGGTTTTATTTGGATATTTGATTGAGGCTGTAGGTTTTTATTAAATTGTCTATTTTTTTCTTTATTGTTGTTCAAAAAGTTCGCGTTATATTATTACCTAGATTTTAACAAATATGCGAATAAAACCACATGTATATTGAGAAACATGTGATCACGTATATTACATTCTTCTAAAATTATTCTTCCAAAACCTCTAATTAAAAGAAGGTTTACTCGTAAGTAATGGATCCTGCTATGGACAGTTCCGTCGAGCTTCCTGGATTTAAAATAAACGTTTAATCACAAACGTACAAAATAAATAGAAAGTATTATATTTTTAATCCTATAATATTAGTCGTCTGTGGGTAAAAGTCTATTTTAAAATTTGTCAGACATAGACAATAAAATGAGTACTAACCTCTGACATCTCTTTGCAGCGTCGGGGACAGAGTCCCGCCAGCCAACGTAGCCTCCAACAAGTTGATATTGTCGCGACAACGGGTCACGACCTCCGTCTGTGCAACGAAAAAACTCCGTTCGCAAATAAAAATTTTAAATGCTGGCAACACTCTCTTCTTGACAGATGTTTGAAAAAAGAACACCGTTTACATTGTCTATGTCTATAGTGCTACATCTTCTGCACATCTCCAGTTCATTCCACCAATCACTTATTGTAATCTTAACATTAATTTAGTACAGTCCGATATACATCCGATATCCTCCCCTTGTGTCACAGGATAACATTAGATCAATGCCAAAGCTCATCAATGTATGCCAAACACAAATTAGAAAGCGATTAGAGAAGATCCAAAGTGAGGAGATAGAATTTAGAATTTTGTGTGGTATATGATCGTTTAAGCACGGCTCATTCTCGTGTTATGTTCTGGTGAGAGAATAGGGTGTTAATTGACTGAAACTCCATATTTAATTTTCAAATTGACACATTTATTCTTCTAAACACTTTACAAAGTTTGTTTTTAACATTTTTCATATAAAAGAAAGATCAATTAACAACCTATCCCTACCAACATAATAACATTTACAAAACTATATTGTGAGATATTGCGGAGTTCAGTCAAATCGCATATTTACTAGATAAATATTAAATACGTGACTCCTAAACATATCTTCTTTTTACAATTAATATACAACCAAACTTTATATTTCTATAACAAAGCTAACATCGTTTTAAACTATATCACTCAATGACAAGAAATCACGTTCTGTTATGAGGTAAGTACCTTGCTATTAAAAATAAATATTAGTGATATAAAGTTCCTAGTTGCTGAACGAAATTCTCAAATGTGACAGCTGTCAATTTGACATTTCGTTTTTTCCCGCTCGATGAATGAGTTTTAGTGACACTGGTAACTGTGAATGATTCCTATCTGAAGCTTTCAGTAACCTCTGCACCATTACATGTAATTTTAAATTAATTGTAGCTAATAAATACCTATACGTTTCGCTTGAACTAGCACCGAATTATCACCACCAAAGATATGAGGATGGTTTAAATTAAAAAAAAAAGAAAATAACAGGCAGTTAGTAAAACTACACAAATCACAATCACACGACAAACGAAGTGTTAGTAAGAGAAATCAAACATTCCACGATAAAATAAGAGCTCTCAAACATGAACTTATATGGACGTGATATTAATGCAAGACAACTTCACTTTTATGGGAATAATTTAATTAAAAAAATAACTTTTATCATTTTATCAGTTAATAAATAGAACTTGAATATAGAACACAAAAAGTGAAGTTCTCGTGAGGAATGTTATTAAATAAATTAATAAGTTAGTATATAATTGTACTGCGATAGTCAGATATTATAAGATTGTAATAAAATGAGTTGCGTGTCATAATAAAAAAAAGCATATATAAATAAATTTTGGAATGTTTAGAAGATATCTATGTGTTCATCGTTACAAAGGTTACGTGTAAATGTATATAAAAAGTCCTTAACGCGTAAAAAGCTATATTGTTAAATATTGTAGACATTGCAATTTGGAATGCGAAGGCTGCTAATTAGCTGTGTTATTATGATCATTATATGGCAGTTATATTTATTTTGCTATATGACGTGTATATTTCATATTCCACGGCGGCATATATTAATATTTATTATGCTACGCGTAATAAAGTTTTGTACATATTGGCATATCAGGCCGTCAATACAAGTCGGGCCCTTCACGTCAATCCTCATAAAAATGCACCTCACTGGACAATCTGACGATCGCAGCGTACTTAATACGTATACTTACATAAATAATAATAAATATCACACAAGCCCAAGCCAAATGTCATTGTAGATGTATGTAAACTATGATTAAGACGGAGAAGGCGGCGACGGCCAGGCACAGGCGCGCGCGCAGGCGAGCGGGCCGGCACTCGGGCCCGTCCGGCCAGCCGCCCGCCGAGCTATCGAATGAGGGCCTTACGTAGTCGAAGGCGCGCAGCAGGTCCGGCTCGGCGTCGTGGCGCGCCAGCAGCGCCTCGGCCGCGTCCAGCGCCGTGCTGGAGCGCCGCACCAGCGAGCGCACCTCCTCCGACTCCGAGTCCGAGTCCCCGCTCCAGCTGCGGCGGCTGTGCTTCTTGGGACTCGACGACTCGCCCTCCGAGTCCACGCTCTCCGTGGAGCGCCGCCGCAGCTCCGACAGCGCCACCTTCTGCAGCTCCGACTCGCCGTCCTTGTCCACCCTCCGCCGTCTGTTCAGCGAGTCCAGTATGTCTGGACGGTTGTTCACTTCGGTGTATTCTAGTGAGCTGTTTATTTCGTCGCTGGTTAAGTTTGAGCTGTGGCGTCTGCGGCTTAACGCCTGGACGTTGAGCAAGTCGAATTCGGGTGAGCGTTTGCTGTTTTTCCTCTCGCACTCTGATGGCTTTCGGCGACGGACCCCGTCATTGCTCTCTATGCTGGTGTTGTTCCTGGATCTTTCAAGGCTGTCGAGGAGCGTCTTTTTGCGTTCGGCACTGGACATGGATTTTTTCGGTTTCCTTGATGGGGTTTCGACGGGAGAGTTTCTGGTCGGGCGTTTGTAGCGGGGCAGGCTTCTTTCGCGAGACACTTCGGAGGGAGGTCGACGTCTGCGCGTGCCACTAGGGCTCAGATCGTGCTCTGGTTGCGCAGATAGACTAGAACAACAGTCGGATTGGGAGTCCAAAAACGCACGGTAATCGTCGCCGAATTCTAGCAGACGACGCGCGGCGTCTGAATCCGGAGCTTCTGAATATGGTTCCGAATTGTATTTTTCCTGTGAAAGGTAAAAAGAAGGTCATTTTAAAGATATCGATGCGATGCTATGCTAATACCGGAGAAAAATGTTATAAATTAATCTGCTAAAAAAAATATCTAAATCTTACCTGATAGAAATCCCACGCCTGCTCTGAAAACGAGCTGTGCTCCTCCGTGCCGGCCGTGACACTCTTGTCCACATCGGAGTCTCTGTCCATACTGAGATCCCACAACTGGTTAGGGTCTCCCAGACTCAGCGCCAGGAAGTTCCTCTCTCGCTCCAGACTCCTCGCCAGGCGGGGCCTGACGACGCCCCCTGCCGGCCCCAGTTTGAAGTCAGCCTTAACGTTACCCTGAGGCTCGGTCTGTTCGTTCTGTTCGGGAATGGCACTCTCTTCTCTGGTAGAAATATGGGTCTTCTCGATACTCTTGCGTAGGTTTGCTATCGCGGCCTGAGGTTGCTTCAGCTCCTCGTCGCTGTCATTGCCAGATGTTGATGTGGTGTCGAATCTGAAAAATATTAAGATACTGAATTATTTGTGGTTCTCTAAATATTCATGTGGCATTTGACATCAAGGTCTACTGCATGTACTGTACTGTGTCAGCACATACCGCGTGATATTGACATATTGTAAATAACTTCGTCCACATGTTTGTAACCACCCCAGGAAACATTGTACCAAGTTAGATAAAAATCCACCTGATAGTTTTGTCAAAAATCACGATTTTGTATTTCGTAATTTTCGATCACTCTGTACATGCACGAGTAGTTTTGCCGCTCAGCTGAGAAAGGACTTTGACCCCGCAAACATAAAACTTGGCGAAATAGAGATCCCTCAATATGTTCTACACTACAATAATTATTATTAATGTAGCCTAGAACATGATCGTTATTTTATAAGTAAGTAATAATGATTAACTGGTGTATTTTTAGTAAGCATTTACTCAAATACATACACTAATTACTAGGCACTCTCAAAATCCAATATACACATTAAAAGGTTTCTTGAATATTGGAAATACATACACGGCATTTTAATTGCACAATACATAAACTTTAATTGTAATCATAATCAAAGACCAAAAAAAAAAATTCGGTCACGTGACAATCGGTCCAAATAAGTATACATGAATAAAACTATGCATCAAGAATAAAATTTCTTTCAGCTTTTTTTTTACACAGTTTGCAGTCAATTTTAAGTATTGTTTGAATCCAACACGCAATATTTCAATTTAACATTTCCAAAACAATTTTACGTAAACGTATCCTAACGCGCCATGTTCCTTCTGTACTTTGCATTTACTATAATCACTTGTTGCCAGATCATACATCTTGTTATTATTATGTCATAATATGCAACTGTCCCTTTTTCGCCCTTGGATTGAGTATAATTATAAGAAAGTGACAGCATACGAAACATTGTTGAAGTAGTGTTGTGAAATTATTCGAGGACACTTAATCGATATTTTTTTATCTCAATATTATTTAATATTATAAATGTGGATCTAAATCAAGCTTTACTATAGTGTGAGTTGACTGGAAACTTAATATTATGTCAGAAATATCATGGTAATTCGTTTTTGTCGCTTACGGTTGATTTTAATAATTTGGAACATCTTCAATAATTAAAACCCAACGTAAGGAAAAAAATCAAACCGTATTCAATTCTTTTTTAAGAATCCCTGACGTAAAGGGTGGTAGCAAGTTCACCTAACGTCAAGTAATATTGCCATTGACGAAATTATTAAAAATAAGAATTTAAGTAATTCCAGCAAATGAGCAAGCAGATCATTTTATGGTAAATGGTCACTGCCGCCCATGAACGGGAATGAGCGGGAAGGAAAAAGCCGGCAATCTTACTCACCGATCGAAACGCGACAGCGAAGCTGTCGCTTCAAATCATTCGCCTGTGAGACAGCGGTACCTCCCCGGACGAGCCTATCCATTCATGCTGAGTATCGGGGTGCCCTTCGCTCTGGGATATCCGGTGCCGTCCACAATGCGTGTGACGTTAATTGAGGGGTTTTTAGCATACGGATATTCTGGAGTAGATATTGTTAGGGACCGATCTCGGCCACAATATCCGCTTTTATACCGGGCTGGAAGGCCAGAGACACTGATATACCCCTTTCGACCCCCCGATACCCCCCCCGAGGTATCGAAAGGGGAGCTTAAAGCTTTTTCTCTTGAACAAAAAATAAGTGCACAAAGTTATTTGACTAATCTCGAAAAATGACAATAACTTGACAATATTTAATGTTTCGAAAGTAAACTTTGTGAAATCTTAATTTTATACAAAATACACCTATGTATTCGCAGCTGTAGATTGTTTTATTAATTAACTACTTACGGGTAAAATTGCTTAGAAAAGTAAAGTTGACACATTCGACTAAACTACAAATAATCGATATCGATTTCGAGATATTTTAATCACGGCCCTTAATTTAAATTACCAATCACATAAAGATTTTTTTACGCCAATCAGAGTATCTCATTTGAAATACTATTATCCAATCCAGTTACGTAATTACTGCATCAACCAATCCATCCAATCAATCCATAGGGATCTTACATTTTTTAGCAAATCCTAATGTATGGTGGCGCGGGCGGCGCGGCGGTAAGCTCAGTGTTCGGTGTACTCGGGTACAATTGGTAATGTAAACAAAGACGCGCGCGCGCAGAACTCGCCATTTTGATAGTTTTTAAATTCTGTTGTTATTAGTATTTAGTGTTAAGTAAGTGAATAGTTATGAGTGTTTAAGTGATAGAGACACATATTGGAATTAAGTACGTTATCATTAGGTGTTAGTTTTAGTGTTTTAAGTGTTCTTTTTATTGTTAAAGTTTTAGTATTTGTGTTTATAAGTACATTTTAGTTAGCATTATTTTGTTTTTTTTTTATTATTAATTTACTTTACGCGTATTCTTAATACAATGACGAATACTTCTAGTACTGTGGAATACATAGATATGGTGTTATTGTATGGCGAGTGTAATCAAAACGCCGCGCCGCCCTGGCCCTCAGAACATATTGTGAGAGATTTGGTGTAGCTGTACAAAGATTAAGGTACAGTGGTCAGTACTCAGTTGTTGCCCTAGACGCACGAAGATGTTCCTCCCCGTCGTATTCGAATTAACTTAGAGGAGCGGATTTTGAATTGCTTCCGGGACAACCCAAACATGAGCATAAGGCAGGCTGCACGGCAATTCCGTGTGAGTTATTTTTCTGTGCACGGGATATTAAAAGCAATTTAATTTGTTCTGTGATTACTATGAACAATTTGTGACATGGGAAGATAGTTCTCGCGATCGCAGCGCCGCGCTGCATGTACTAGCAGGTCGGCTGTTTTCATAAACGCGGGAATATTGCGATGTTGCCGCTCCGGTCCGTACTGACGCTGTAAATCAGGCAAGTGTAATTATAGGACGTTCAAATTAAATGCCATTATTTTGACTTATAATTTGTTTGAAAAATCAACTTTTTTGTTTCTTCTTCGACGACAACTCCTATGCGTGCAAATAATATAACTTATTACGCGATGCACATGGTTTAATTTATTGTAGGGGGTGTCAAAATCACGCTGTATACACCTCACTGAAAGGCACGAGCCTCCTTTACAATAGACAGTGATTAGATGTAGTCCACCAGGCTGCCTTAGTGCGGGTTGGCGGAATACTGCATGTCGAAATATCTTTAAAGTTATTGATAAAAATTACAAAAAAAATAATATTTGCTATTGCAAAAATATGCAATTTTGTCTACAAAACATACTTGTTAATATATTGTTATAATACTTCTGTTCTTTTGAATATTTGTAAATGCTTGTCTAGTTAACCCTGGGTCCTTCCTCCTTAGCGTGAAGCTAGCAGTAAGCGTAGCTCTTATAGTATATCTTAATGCTCCGACATAATGTCGAATGGCATGAGACCGCCATCTGATGCCACTCGACACTCTTATGATGATATTGATCATATTAGATGGCACTTGCACTTACCAACAGGTGCAATGCAGCCACCGAGCCAGAATTTAAAAGTCATCATCATCAGCTTATTCGCGTCCACTGCTGGACAAAGGCCTCACCTATGGCACGCCACTGAGCTCGATCTTCAGTTCAACGTCTCCAACCGCTACCATCTTTCGGCTATCATAATAGAAAAGTAAAGAATCAATACCAACCTGCTTTTCCTACTGGTAGCTGGGTCGCTAGCCGCGCTGCGTTCGTGTTTATCCTCTATCTCTGGACTGAGTCGTCCGCAGAAGGAGACAGACTTGACGAGTCTTTCGCGTCGGACGGCGGTGTTGTTGTGTCTTCGTAACTTGAGCCGTTTGCGTCGCAGCCAGCACTGCTTGTCGCTCGCCTCCACGCACGATGTACACGCCTCTGTCATTGTGTTTGTGCTTGACACGTGGCCCTGGGGGGGAATGATTTGTGTTGATTACAGTATTACAGTACAGATTAGGACTATATGGCCTAACCACTCTCAATCGTATTTTCGATTGTAGAGTAGGCCCGTGCCCTGCAGTGGGACGTATATGGGCTGATACAGTACAGTACAGTACAGTACATTAAACTCAAATTTGCCGTATACGAGTAATGCCGCGTAGAGGCAGCGTGTCTAAAGCGCTGCAGCCGCAATGCTTTGTAAATATATCGCATCTTTAGAATTAGAGTGAACTAACACAAAATGAAAAAGATATTAGCTTTTAATCATATTTTGGAATGATCTATCGATTCGTTATTTAAGAAGGACCCATTGATGCATGAAAGGTAGAAAGAAGTATAAATTGTGTTTCTGGATGCATCTTCCAAACTTCAATAATAGGTTTAGTTTTTATTTTCTTGAAGTTTAAATCAGGAATTGAGATAAGACATTTATGACTAGGCACTCAAACCAAAAGGAGGCTTAAAACTCTAGTATGTTGCCTGACGCATTATGAACTAATATGAAAAATATTAAAATCAAACACAATACAGATAGGGAAATTTTTCCCTTCACCCCATCCCTAGTTATTATAAACCACAAACCACCACCAACAAATATTAACAACAGTTCTCCATACCTGCACCGTGGTGGAACTTCCGCGCAGTTTGGAGCTAGAATTGGCTGGAGTCACTCTGTGCGGCGACGCTAACGTGTTCAGCGCTGACTCCGATATGGACATGTTGTGCGATATGGCGTCGGGAGGTGAGGGCGCGTGGGAGGTAGGCGTCCCTCCGAGGCCGGCCAGAGTACCCAGTTGAGAGAGACAGGACACCGACCACGGTCGGGCGCCGCCTCCACCGCGCTTCTTGCGTAATTGTACCTGTGCGGGTTAGTGACGTCAAGTGGTGATGATAAAGATGTGTGGTTATCACAAGTAGTTTTATATTTAGATTTGATGAAAAATATTAGTGATAAAATTATATATTTTATTTAAAAGCTACGTTATATTCTTTGCCTCAAGTAGTCCTATATTTAGATTTGATTAAAAATATTAGTGATCAAATCGTGAATTGTTTGATTTGAACGCTATGTTATATTCTATGCCTGTTTAGTCATATTAAACTTTATGCTCACGCAGACAGCCGACCTTTATTCAGTCCAAAAATATTTGGCAGTCAATTAACGTATTATAAAATTTGCACCACTGCCCAAAAAAAACCTAGTGTAGCTTTTTTAAGACTGAGTTATGTATTAAAAACCTCAAAGAAAAATTTGATACGACGGATTCAGCTATCACCACAATAAGTTACAAACACAAAACACACAACACAAAGCCACAACTGCACTGACCTTGGCGTGGTGTGTTGGCGTGACGGTGCAGGTGGACGTGCTCATGTCCATCGAGGAGTGCAGGTTCCGCTCCTCTGACGTCAGCGATGTGTCCACTTCGCTCTCTGTCGTGTACTCGCCTGACGCGTCGTAGCTTTCTGTGCCCTGGAAAGAAAAATTGAAGGAATTGTCAAAAATGCAACAAATAGTATTGCTTAGTATGGGGATTGAACTATTTTATTTATTTTAAGGGAACATACACAAGGGCGGATCTAGGGGGGAGGCCATGGGGGTCATGACCCCCCCTGGGCTAGGCCCAGATTAACGAAATTTATTAATTATCTTGTTGATAAAATTTATAAGCACGTTTAATTCTTTTTATGTCGATAACTAAAGTAAAAAAGTATGTATGTGTTGAAATAAAACATGACTTAGTATGAATGTGATCACAAATCACGCCTGTAACAAAGTTTAAAAAGCCATTATGACGAATTGGAGTATTGAAATCGGATCCAGTGTTTTGACATGAACTATATGACCCCCTCCCCCCTGGCGTAAAATCTGACATGAACTATAATGTGACCCCCCCTGGCGTAAAAGCTGGATCGCCCTTGAACATACAGTGTTACAAAAATTTAACAGAGTAAAGAAACTATACACTAATTACATTTTCCCAGAGATTATTGACAAAAAATAATAAAGAAAAAGCCATAGTACATATTAACATAAATCATAGATGATTAGGTAGTCGAAGATTGATAAAAGTACAAATGAGAAATCTTTATATCGTTTAATAACATGAAAATTGACACAATGGATCATCTTAATTCTCAGGACGGCGAGCGCAGTGAAATGCCAAGTATTGCTTTAAAATTCAAGGTCTTGTTTAGTTTAACTACTGTTCATGAGCGGGGTCATATTGCTTAGCATCAAGCGAACGGCATGCTCGTCTCGCCATTTATTGTAAAAAAAAGACCAACTATCAATTCGCCAGATATTTAATAAAAGATATTAAATTATTGTAAGAGAAATTAATCAGTCATCTATGTTACTTCCAAGAAATGGCTGAATTAGTACAAATATTAATAAAATTACTAATCAATGTTATAAAAAAATACACATAACTCAGTATATACATAAATAAAAAGACATACCTGATTACTTTCATTCTTGCCATCAGAACTCTGATTCAGCCATTCCTTGATCCGTGACATTTTGTTCCTGTTGGCAGTTTTGCCTTCCTCTTCAAAACTCAACGGCTTGAAGTTCCTCGTGCCCTTTTTCTTTGCCATAGCTTGTTTATGAACCAATTCCTCTGCTTGATTTACCAGTCTTTCAATATCCTTGCATCTAGTATTTTCAACTCTTAGCAAATCTGGTGTCGACGATTCTAATTTAGGTTTCGGTGAGGCTGGTTTGTCTTCGACTTTCTTATCATCTAATGGCAATTCGCATTGTATCTCTACCGATGAAGTCATCAAATCAGTCGAGTCCTCATTAGCAATCTTGCCACCGACATAAGTCCATTCCTCTTCCGATGATTCTTCTTGGCTTTTCTCATCTGTTTCGATCATTTGCCTGTCGGAATCTGTATCATGATGCCTGAAGTAGAATGTTGCTAAGTGTTTCGATTTTCTATCTGTTTGGTTGAATTTCGATGTGTCTACCGGTTTCTTCCTTTTTATTACTGTCGGTGGCGTTCTGATTACTTCTTCAATGTTCACGGAGGTGTTCAATTCGAGCCCTGTAACAGTTGAATGAGATCGTGTATGATTATTTGCATTCATATGTTTGTTTGTTGATGTTTCCAGCACAACAATTGACTATTATTTAAGAATGCAGATTGGCGATTGACGATGACAGAATGTTTCACGTTTGATGAGAATAAAGAAAGTTTCATTGATTTATCGACTCACTATTATTATCGTTGTGTAGTTAATACAATGTCCCATGCGGTATGTGAAATACAATTAATTTGCATAGAGAAAATTTGGCAAGGTGTGCATCTTTTCCTCAATCATATTCTCACTCAAATCAAAAACATTTATCATAATAATTTTACACAAATAATGTGGGTAATATTGATGTGCTTATAGAAGGATAAATCAAGTTTTATATTAAAATGTAAGTAAAACCCTGTGGTTGCGGAGGAATTTATGACAGTCCTTCATACAATGTTTCCCTTCACTGCCCGTGAATGTGTGTATTGAATTTCGAAAGACATTTACAAGATTCCAGTGCAGGTCGTGTATGTCTCAAATGTCCCGTTGCAGTGTGGACCGAAATTAAATATCGGGTGATTCCTTTTAATAAAGAGGCTTTAATAAGTTTGCCGAAACATGAAACTGTACTCAATTTTATAAATGACAAAGTAAACGATAAACATAAAAATTGTACGATTAAAGAATTTAATGGTATTGAAGTAGACATATCACCATGGTGCTATTGTCCCAAAAGGTACCTAAGGAATGAGATTTTTCACAAGTAGCTGAGACCAGGAACATGTCTGGTTATTGCAGCATATTTTTAAATTGTTTCAGGGAACATTATTTTTATAATATTAACTCACCATCAACTTGATCCTCATGAACTGGCACTGTCTGGTCGGTGGTCTTCGCGTTGATGTCGTCACACGTGCCGGGCACGCGTCTCTCGTCCGCCATTTTGTTCTGATCCCTCATCAATTCCGATTCACAATCCGATCCGAAGCCGCGCCACGTGTATTTCAGCACATATTCTTGTTCCTCCTACAAAAGAAATTGGCTATTAAGACATTGGGTTATAGCGTTATTTATCATAATTATGGCGGTATGATGAGGCTGCTTCAATTTGTGTATGAAGGTCAAGGACATCCTGATATATTTAACGAAATTCGTTTTGAAGTTACGACATTAAATAATTCGTATCTTTAGCGGAACATTTTAGTACAAAACCCTAAGTATTCCGGAAACTCAAATAGACACCCTATTATTGAAATATTAACAATAAAATTTTAAACGTGGATCAATATCCAATGATACCATTCTCAGGTTAATTAGTTAAATATTCAAACCAAACCCGTAATTTTGAATGTTGAAATTTTCATTACGAGTACAATAAATGAATGCAATTCCTCATACCGACATAGAAACAAACGACTTCATATAAAACGTGTTACAAATTGTTGGCAGTACCAGCGTAGGGTCTTTGATTATAGGTTTACTGTAATTGCCGCCGTGATAGACAAGACAAAAGACGTACTTATTGTGCAAATAATGGCTTTGCGACCTCGCGTGTTTTCAAATTACTCTTCGCCTATATAGCTGTCATAATCTATTTTTATTACAACTAATGTGTTTTACTAAGCGATCAACTTTATCTGCCTTTGCAAATTGCTTCTTCTCAACGATCGGAATAACTGGTTACAGACTATTATTTACTACATATATATACTAAGAGCGTAACAAAAAGTTTTAGATACAAACTATTGCATGAACATAATAAAAGGGATTGAAGAGCATTTGGTGGCTAAAAATATTGGAATCTTACTAACATTTAAATAAATAATAATTAATCATTTTCAGACAAGCATTAGGTTGCTGTTGACAAAAAACATATCTAATCGGTTTTTGTTCATTCTATATACATAAATCTTGACTTGCCTTACTTCTAAAAGTCAAATGAAAAATAATATTTTCAAGAAGACGACGCGACGGTTATTTTGCCGCATGATATACATTTTTTTGTGCTCACATTTCTGCGACCTTTTTCCATCCAAAAATGTTTAATTGATAGTTAAATACCCATACACAGTGCTTATAATTCCTATATAACGCAAAAATTAAAAAGCCTACGAAGTAAATAATTTGTCGACTCACCTCGGAGGCAGATTGCCTGCTATCAGTGGAGTTCTCCCTGGGCCGCGCATTGACGGGAGTGCGTTGTCTCCTTGGACTCCTGGGGCTGCGGGGACTCTTCGGCGACCCCCGCTTGCTGAGCCTCGGCTGCTTCAACACAGGCTCGTCGTCACTGTCGCTCGCTGCTTCCACTGATACTGCCTGTAACAAATGGCAATTGAATATAAGTATTTTCTATGGTTAATTTAGGAATTAAAGGTAAGAGTAGGCTCATAGTCCAGTTAGTAACAATGCCTTCTGTTTAATTCTCTATAGAATATAATCTAACTTATGAACCGATTATACTAGTTCGGCAGATTTAATTATTATGCTGTAGTAATAACAATTGTGCTTTTTTTATTGCAGTGAATGGCGAGACGAGCATGCCGTTCGCCTGATGGTAAGCGATGCGACCGCTCATGAACAGTAGCAGAATCAAACAACACCTTGAATTACAAAGCAATGCTTGGCATTCCACTGCACTCGCCATCCTGAGACATAAGATGTTAAATCTCAATATGTCCAGTAGTTACTCTGGCTACAATGTCCTTCAATCCGAAACACAACAGTGCATTTAAACTGCTGTTTGACGGGAGAAATAGACATTGCGGTGGGACCCACCCAGGCAGCCTCTAAAATATGAGATACCTACCACCTGTACATATGAGAGACCTACTACCAGCAAATTAAAATATTTATTTTTCCTTCTTTGCCTTGTAGGAGGCCTATATCCAGCAACGATTCAAACTCTGCATTAACATAAACGTGAATAATTATTTATTTAAACCTTTCATAACTCATCTGCTTCGTTTTAAATTAATTACTAATTCATGGGCGTTCTCATCATACATCACCAGTGCATCGGTCCCATAATTCTAATTGTGAAATAAATTTTAAATATCAAATCTTCTCACATATTTATTTATGACAAAATTTACGTCCATTTTTATATCCCATAGGATATTTTTACTGCCAAATAGAACCATAAATTAACAAAGCAATGGAAATAGAAGACCTCTAACTATCTCTATGTAAACTTTACTATTCGGTTGAATGGGTTCTAGGCGTCACAAATCATATTTATTGTGATTCATAGTAATGAAGGACACGTGGCCAACCCTTCAATTTATTTAATAGTTTACGGCAATTAAGTGCGTGCGGGGTCGAATGTACCCTTAATTGTAATCGACTGTGACTTGTAATGATAGTTAAAAGGGTTCTTTACATATTCATGTTTGTTTTTGTCTAATTAAATTTTTATTGTTTTATATATTTTCCCTAAACCCTTTTGTTGATACATTTAAGAACACCCGTGTCGAACAAAATCAACTTTATTTTCTTATATAATCTATAATATCAGATGTCATCGCTAATAAAGAAACCGTAAAAAAATTGTCTAAGGGTGCAAAAAGCCCAATATAACTATTTCGAATAAATCAACCGTGGTTGTCTATAAATGGCAGGGTTGTAATGGTATAATTTTGCACGCCACTTGGGGTCCCGCGGTCATGTTTGCAAACACTCGGACCGCGGGTGGCTGATTGCTCTATTGTATGATGCGAGAAATGGTACAAAACGCCACACAGTACGCGTTGTAGGGTTAAGGGTGAGAAAATAAACATTTGTACTGACATTGCTAGGGAGTTAACGATGCTGCCTTTTATATTTTAAGGTTTTACCTTTTTGGAGGTTCTTCCACTATTTTTTTATTGAGATTGTTAGCGAGATCTTATTGATCGTTCGAAGCTTAATGTTATAATTTATTTAAGCATAAGCAAAATAATAAATCTGTTTTCTGTATCAGCCCATATACGTCCCACTGCAGGGCACGGGCCTACTCTACAATCGAGAATACGATTGAGAGTGGTTCGGCCATATAGTCCATAGTTGGTATGTAAGTCCGCCAACCCGCACTAGGCCAGCGTGGTGGACTATATGGCCTAACCACTCTCAAAAATAATAAATAAACAATCTTAATTTAAAAAAATCTTACTTTCAATAAATAAACTAACATCAATACCTTTTCAACGAAGATTTACAGAAACTAAAAAAAAAAATTGGACATCCGAGTGACGTTAAAATTCAACAGAACACGAACAATATTCAGTTTCCTGCCCTTTGTATTGGCTCATTATAAGAAATATTGTAGTCTACATCGGAAGCATTTCTTGTGAATATTAACCATTATTAACACATCAAAGCTCTGCTACATGCTTCTTCTAATTTATAGTTACTAGCAATAAATATTTCCGAGTTCCGTGATGTATCGAAACAAGAGAATTAGGTTTAATATAAAACATGTGATTTGTTTACTGTAATATAATATTACACATTACCTGAAGTACCCAGATGTAGAATTGATTGTTTTCCAAATAAAATAAGTTTCCACGGCCATAGCATCCAGAGACCGAACCCGAAATCAAAAGGATCATCAACAAAAATAAAAAGGCCGAAAAGGGTTCACAAACGCGACCTATCATCTCACAACAGGAGCACTTCATCAAAAGCAACATATCCAGAACATACCTGATTGTTAATCTTATTGAGACACGCCTCCAGATGGCACTGCCACTCGATGGCGCGCAGGTAGAGCAGGTGCCAGCGGCGTTCGAGGGCGCGCGCCGCGTCACCGCCGCCGCACAGCCGCACCACCGAGCTCACCACCCGGCCGTGGCATTCCACGTCACGTTGCAATACCTGCACCAAGAGAAATGACGCACTTTAGTAAATTGTATGAGAATCAGCACACAGTAGATGATATTAGATCACATAGATGACGCTGGATCGCAACAGCGATGAACTTATCAAGTGCAAAATAAGGAATTAGAGACTCTATAATTGATAATACTAAATTAATTGAATACGTTGCAAAAATTGCATGTATTAACCCACGCTGTTGGGTTTACCCACTAGTTTCCATGACGAGATCAGTTAAGCAAGTAGTCTGCGGTTATTTATAATAATGGTAAATCCAAACAAATACTTTGGCGTTACAAGAAAACAAAAGTGAACACGGAAACAACTCCCGATTCGATATCGTCTCGTGCACCATCCAAATATGATGCAATGATGGTAAACAAAGGGAAGGAATGTATTAAACATTTTCCAACAAGTCATGGTAAAACAAACGACCATTCAACGTAACAGATGCAAACGATAACACTAACGAAACGAATCAAATAAAAGGTGAAGAAAATTTTGAAAGTCATCGGGAATGCGTATCTCGTACCAATAACAAACAAATAAGATCAAATGAATCCGATAAGAGAGCGCGTTGTGTAATAAGGTATGATAGGTAGCCAACTATAAAGCGATCGCCGGCCCTACGGCACGCAGGAACAGTAAAAACCGAATTTGACTCCGCACAATACCTCGCCGAAGGGCGTAAGAATACCAACCAATCAATACCAACAATGAAGGTTGACACAACAACCTTTGTGGATACTGGACGGTGAAAAAAAAAGACGGTAAAAAGAAAAGAAATTTGAAAAGCGAACACAAAGGGCGGAACGTGCCGCGGTAGTTGCGCACGCGCACTCGTCTATGACAGGCGATATTACGGTACATTTTATTCAACAATAAAACCTTGCAAAAGCGACACGACGGGTTATACAATCAAAGCTTTCCTGTTGATTGTTCGTATTTTTTTGGTGTAAGGCATCGTAAATGCTGGAAACCAATTGCGTATTAAATTAACTTAACAGTACGTCAATAATCTCTGTAATCTCATTAACAATTCCTATGTAGCAAAGCTGTTTTTTTTATATTTGTTCGTACATCAGCAACCACTGAGGTCATTACATACATTTTATGACCGCACTAATAAATATTTCATCCCATAAAACTCGTTGCATCGCACTGAATACAGCTAGTTAGCAACGAATAAATCTTCCCACCTGCCTAACTTTGTTCAACCGTGTAGTGTGATTGAATGTCGAGATGTCCATCCGTCATGCATAAATGGAACCTATTAACATTGACATTTCGGACATCAATCTCTATACATCATGAGTTCATAATAGACAATGAGATGGTAGAAATATGGCTGTATAGCTTTTAACAGATGTAAAAATCGGAAACCTTTTTGCGAGGTTACCTTGATCGATATTTAGCATAGAATTAACGCAATAAAAGTATGTACAATTTTGAGTATGTTGTGATTTATGAGCTTAACAATTCTTTAGTATGACTTTGTTTGATACCCAGTTTTCAATTGACCATTAGATGTAATGAATTGACATATAGTTTATTTGGTGTTGGTATTATCTATAAACAAACATTACTTGTAATTAATAGTTACAATGATGTATTAAAAAGTAATAAAAATAAAAACAAGAGAAGAAGAACATAATTAGCATGTCAATAAGAAGCAAACGCGTAATGCTTATACATGAAATTATTCCGAGAATGATGACGCTACATTACGGTACATTGCTGGCTAACTGGACCCCACCAATGTCGCTCGAGATTATATGCAACGCTAAGATGACACCTTAACAACGGCCAACATGTAATTTTGAAAGAACAACTTCTGGTGGGCAGTAGCTTTCCTAATAGGGCTATAAGATTGAAGTTGCTATAGAATTGTTTAGTGGTATTTATTTTTTAAAGTATTTATGTTTTAGAACATTGAAAGAATATGAGATTCAAAGAATCTTCAGTTGGTGAAAGGATTAATTTAATCGATTTATCTAAAATTCATCTCCACGTCTCTAAACTGAGGAATGGGTTCAGTATCAATTTGTAGAGTCTACTCTACGACAAAAAAAAATGTTGGAACAAATTCATAGCTTTACTTTCGGAACATTTCAAAGGTAGGATTGGGTTACCCAGTCATTATAGGAGACTATAATTAAATGGTAGTCGAAAGTCGACACCGTCAATAACATCCAAATAACTACATCTAATTCAAACTACGATATATACAGGTGGACGGACCGATTACATACCAAATTACAAATTTATCGTACGAGATCGCCGGCAGCCCATGGCAGCCCGATTCATTTTCAATTGCCCGGGAAATCATCAGTCGGTTAGTCGAATTAGAAAGTTTGAGTTTTAGCTTTATTGAAGTTTAATTTACGAAATTAGGGAGAAACCGCGCCGGCGCAGCCACGTTTCGAAACGCGCCACGCCTTTTTAATTATAAGTAAACATTTAACAATACAATTTCTCTGGTAATTTTAAAATTTATTTTGTATTACTTCGATGTAATTGCACCGATCTTGCGAGATAACAACTGTGATTGCTAACTCAGACTGTCAATGTTTGTAATACTTTACAACTGCATTGTGAAGTACCCGCAGATTCACCAAAAGCACTCAATAGCAAATCCGGTGAGTTTTTACGAGGTTTTTACTACATAGGCATTGTCCAGCGTCATCATCAAACCAGAAGCCACTAAATCTAAAAGATGATCGTTCCGGAATATTCGTAAGATACATGATAATTTAAAGACGTGCTTTACGCGTACAAATAGTAAACAGTCACTTTCTATGCATATTTTTAACACATTCCCTTAGCATAACTGTCATCGTAAAATCTAAAAATACTTTAAAGTCATTATATTGCTTTTTGATAGTCTATTAAAATAATATTTGTGAAGAGGCGTTGGCGTGAATGCTTATTGGTTGACCACGTATTTGACCTGTACGCGTTTTTTATGAACCACATAATTCCTTATAATGTCTGCACACGTATGATTTTTTACACATTAAAAAAAAAGTCTAGGTATTATGCAGCAGACCACCTTAATTTTATTTAATTAAGTAATTTTGTACCAACTTTGTTACATAAAACTAGGTGCATATTTTTTTATGAAATTTATTAACATATAATTGGGATTTATGAAATTTATGAATCTGTTAACGAAGCGGTTTTTAATTGTAAGTGTTTATGATAAATATTAAATACGGAGACGAAATTGAGACCATATTTAGCTAGAACTATTGCAGTTCAATAACGAAATAAGGAAGAAAAGGTCACCCAATAAACTAATAAAAAATAGAGTAAACTATATATTATTATAATATAACACTTATTTAGGGCAGTCACATATATGTACATATATCTTTTAAATGTACATATCGTCTCGAAACAGCAATGGGTAGTAACTTACAATTATTGTCGTGTTATAACAAAAAATTTTTAAAGATTTTAAATCTTACATACCAATCTAAGTAGCATTTCCGAGACGTATAATGAGACAAACGTGACAATAATGTTTATCATCCAACCTAGTGTTTATCCTGCCGTAAATGGAAACCACTTTAATGTGGTAATTGCAGTTACCGCTTTTAAGACACGCATAGTTCTAACTGAACACTGCATGATAAATAGTCAAAAGCTTTCTGTATCTGTATCAGCATTTATACTGCCCATTGCAGGGTACGAGCCTCCTCTACAATCGAGAGTATGATTGAAAGTGCTTTGACTAATTGTCATGCCAACCTTTTTAATTATTTGGTATATCGGCTTAAAAATAAATTAATAAAATTTCACAATGTAAAAATATTAACGAAAGATAATCTAGTAATAATTAAAACCATATTCCCTGGAAAAATGCCTGTGTCAGAAATGATCTTATAGTTCTAACTCATTTTTGTTATTCAGAAGTGCTAACTGCAGAGCTATTATTATTTGTGCGATCAAACATCTTTATCGTGTCATAGGAAAACGTTTACTTTAACATTTGTTCACAGCTTCCTCCTATCACAATTCACATTTCCTTCCCATCGACGTTTGAGATATAACTCGTCACGCCATAGCAAATCTACCGTTCGAACTATTCATTAGACTCTCTCGTGGAAATATCGAAAGGTGTAAAGTCAAGGTTGAATGGAGGATGTCGCGGCGACATTTAGCCCGATAGATATCGTGATATGTCGTGCTGTGAACGTGAGGACTGTATTGTCGGCCGCCAGCGCAGCGGAAGCGATTAGTGACTTCGTCTTAGAAGCTCAAGTTTGGCTTTTAAAGTATAGAGACATTATCGAAAGGTCTGAATAGTTTTTGGTTAAGACTTGAATTATATGTAATAATAAAAACGTTTATTAACTTATTCCGTGTTTACATATTAATAATTCCATAAACATCTCACACTAGGCTAAGCCTGTGTCGTGAGGTGTTTTTACAATGAGTATCTTAAACAACGATTTTACGGAGAAATCATCTGTACAACTAGGATAAATAAAATTAATAGTAGGCATTAAGATAGCAAACAAATTACTATATTTACATTGAATATATCTAAAATTAATAAAAGTATAACTGGTTTATTATATTCTCATGTATCAGAATTGATTCACATCTTGTCTATTGAAATTCCGATTTTGTTATCAACTTAACTCTTTTCATTTTCTTTTCTTTTATTTCATCCAAAGTTTATCTTACACAACAATTACTATGTAATATACCGGTAATAATAAATTAGATTAATGGAACGTCTAATATTACTTTATGAAACTTGTTTCCAACAATGGTACACAGCAAAAAATGTCGCATGCTATCTAGATGTACGCACGTTTTTTATACATCTAAGCTGTCTATAATCAGATATGATAGCAAAAAACATTAGGTGGCACGTGCCTTTCTAAAACGACAGAAATTATACAGTACGAAAACTTGAATATTATATCAAGTAACATACGGAAAGAAGCAAATAACCTTATTATCATTCGAGATATAGATTTATTTATATCATTATCAGTACCATCGATTCCGTAAAGATAAAAAGATTAATGATACTTTATGATAATGCCAGTGCTAAAAATATATTACTTGTTCGGATTTTTTGTTAAACCTAAGTCCGGTAGTGGATGACTGACTACTTGACCCTTTTTTACACCTTTACGTCCATCATAATTAGGAAAACCAAACAACAATAACAAGAATTGAAACATTACTCCTGCTAAAAATGTTACATAGATGTATTGATGGATTTTTTATACCATGACTTCTAAATTTTGGTCCGTCTACAGGCCAATTAGCGAGACATGTGTTTCCTGATAACTTACAGCTCGAGAATGCGACATGATATCGATAATATTAATATCAGATGCGTAGTCATGTATGTAATAAATTACTATTTGAAATCGTTTTTGTGCATAAACTATAAGAGGTTTTGGGAAATCCATATGATATAAGACTTTATGTTGATTAACAAAATAATTTTACTAAACGAAAAAATCAATCACTATATTGAGAATGTTAAAAATAACCTGACAACCAAATGAAAGTTTTCTTTAATTTCAAGTACTTCTCAATTATTGTTTCACAAAAGGTGTATTAAATTCCTCCATGTCTCAAACATAACACTTCAGCCACTGTATAATTTAGAAATGTAATTTTAAAAATTATACTTATCAAAGAACAATGATAATCCTCCATACATTTTTTTGTTGTAATTTTTTTAAGTGTATTGAGATGAAAAATATTTTAAAATATCGATTTTGAATTTCTTAACAATTATTTCTTAAGGTTTACTATTGTAGCAAGCCTGGGAACAAAGATATTCCACTTTAAAGGTTTACAGATTTTCTTTATCTTGTCAAACTCTGTAGGTAGTTAATTTTATTTTGTTCCATTTATATTGGCGTCAGGCAAATAAAAATGAAAAAATATATTTTTCACGCAATTTAAACATCGATTACTTATTTATTTTACAAATGTAATAGTAATATAATGTCCAATGAAGTAAACGGTAAAGAAAGGACAACTATATATAGGTATTATTAGTTGCACAATAGCGCTTTTGGGCGACAGAAGTAAATTGTTATTACTTAATTCATTAATCAGTGATTATTTTGCTGTTCTTATTTCTCTGCGCTATTTTTTTATATTAATTATCTGAGAAAGATAATGAAAGAAAGCCAGTCAAGCTTATATTTTAAAAATTGCAAAATTGGAATGACATAACGCCTCTCCATTAAAAATAAAGCAAATATCAATAGAGTTGTACGAAAACTGTGTTTTTGTAATTCAGGCTTAGTTTTGCCGTAAACTAGGCACCAAAATTACTGAGAAAATTAATTGTTAATATTTTTATAAATTAAATTTATAGACGCTTAAGAATTGCATAACAATGATTTTACCAATGTTCTTTGATCGACATACAAAAATTCACAAGCGTGTCCATCCAATACCGAACATCACGGATCGATGTATAACAATTTATTACAAAACGGGGCACTGATTCGGCGCTCCGAGATGGTCACGACTTTTCGCCATACTATGTTCTTTTTTGTTTACGTCTATTTGGATCAATTTGGTAGCTATGCGAGAAATCTTGTGTGTATAAAACAAACACCTGAAAAACCCAGCGATGACATCATATCTAATGATGACCGTGATCATTACTGGCAATGTCAAGTTTTTTTGTTCCGGATCTGATAAGGCAGAGATTAACTAGATTTGATTGCTAGAACATTGGCGTATTACGAGAAGGCTTTATTTATATTTAGATAAAGTAAATAATTTTTCAAAGTAGAGGATTTAGCTTAATTAATAAATACTTTGAAATAAGGCGGAAATAAAAAAATATACAAAAAAATGACAATAATTTTTCTATCTTTCTTTCTTCGACACAAACTGGCCGTTTGTCAAATAAATTAACTGTTGGTGGGTCTCTCATATGTGAGAGGGAGCCTGGCGTCTTATGCCTCACGACAGCGAGCTCAGGTTGTGCTGCTGTCCATGAGCGGTCGTTTCGCTTACCATCAGGCGAAGGGCGTGCTCGTCTCACCATTCGTTGCTAAAATAATGTCTTCTATCCACTACGCGCTCACACAATAAAGTAGGTCTGTGCCCAAGCACGTTTAAAGAACGATGTACTTTTAAATGACAGTTTATCGTATTATAAGTAACGTAGCGTAATAATTTCAGTATCAATTCGTTCCTTACCTTCGCACTATCACGCTAACAACTGTAATTGGTGTTATTACCACCATCATTGCCAACAACAATGAATCAAGTTCGACAGGGTTGCCAGTTGAACTCGTAAACATTTCACAATTTCTCAAGTTACGAAATCGTAGAATTTGTTCTTTTTATTTGTATATTATGCGTTGTTTTAATTTTTGGTACTATTTATTTCTAGGCAATGTGAAAACTTGTCTGATGAAGAATATTGTCGTAAAATAAAATGATATTTCAAATATGTATATTAAAAGACATACGTCACAAAATACACTAATAGTAATTCTTAGTAACAAATATTGGTACTGACAATATCCGATGAATAAACAATGAAATAACTAAAGCCAACAACACATCCGAAACATCAAAACAATCCCAATCAATTGTTCTAAATACTCAGTCAAAACACATTCAGACAACAGCCAACCCATGAACAACAAACAACAATAAGAATAATTGTAATGTCGCAACAGCAATTCCATCCATAGTACCAAATGGACGTGTGTTATCTCCGTAATTGACAGGCCGGGGATCCACTCTCATTGTTTAGGTAATAACACCCACGTGCTAATCGCTGCGTGCGACCCGATCATTGGATTTCGTTGTTCTTCCAAACGCAATTGTGTGGGTTTGTTGGGATGATAGCAGATGGAACGTTGTAGGATCAAACAATGCAGGGAATGAACGTTGCAGCTTTATAAGGGCAAAGGATGAAGTAATAGATGAATTTAGTACGTTTAGTAAATTGAAAGCTGTTTCTAAAGCTGATGAGGATATTAATATCTATAAATTACAGAATAGAGTTGATAGGAAAGAGTTAATTATTAAATAATAAAGACTGTCCCGCCCTCACACTACCACTGCAACTCCTGTAATTTCCAAATGGAAAATAGCGTACTTTACCTTACTGGTTTTATTATCAAATCAAACCTTATCCAATCAACTATAAGAATTATATCAATTTAATGAACTATCCACTATCACTATCAACTGTGGCCTAACCACTCTCAATCGTACTCTCGATTGTAGAGGAGGCCCGTGCCCTGCAGTGGGACGTATATGGGCTGATACAGAATGAACTATCAAGACCGAACGCCACTGGTTCAACCGATAACTTTTATGAAATAAACCACGGGACTTCAACTCTAATTTACCGATCTTTTATTCAAACAACAAAAGTTCACAGCATCGAATCAATCGACGCTGTACTAAAACCATTCGACATTAAGGAAGTTACAAGTCATCGTAATTCAGTTTATCTGGTAACAATGTAGATACAATTTTGATAACGAGATGAAAATCACGGTAGCGCGAATCCAGCCCAAGGTCCAACATTGGCGCATGCCGGCGGAGTCATCGGCCGTAAGCGACGGATTTAGCCGAACCAATGACGGAAATAGCCGATTGTCCAGAAAGCACGCGCGTGCCCGCCTTTCTGCTAATGTTTAGAGTGTCAATCTGAGATCAATTTCCAACGTGAACTCTATTAAATCAAGATAATTTCATTTAGACATTAAGTAATTTTGATTCAAATAATATTTTTCTTAGTGTAGGTTAAAGAAGTAATAAAATCCGTTTATTTGTAATCGAGTATTTACAAAGGTTTCGTTTTACTCCGGTGATATATAAGAAAACCTCTAGAGTCTTCTACATTTAGTTTGCAAACGACTGGATGTTTGAATCCGAACCGTATTTTTCACTGCTGTGAAATAACAGAGGCCAGAATTCGTCAACATCATGAGCACACATAGCAATGCAGCTCCAACCTTCACGGCGTCCGCCATTCTAAATGAGTTTTTACGAAAAAAGCCTTCATTGTGTGTGTCCGAATGTGCGCCCATCGTGACCAGTCGTGGTGAATCGATTTCAAGGTCCGTGACCACGAATATTGTTCTGCGAGCGTTCAAATGGCGACAGATGACGAAGATAGAAGTACATGTTCAGCTTTTTGTGGTATCGCTACTAAATTACAAATTTAAGACTACAAAGAAAATCAAATAGCCCGATCATGACATGGATTCCTATGGCACATTCAGTTTTATCCAAATAAAAACTTCTTATGCATACCTTATAATCACAAAATAGAAGGTATGCAACAACGCGAATCAAGAGTCAGCTATAATTATTGAATTACGTAAACCCTCAAAGCAGATGGAAAAATTAAATTGGATTACAGTAATTTACAAGTGCTTATTAAATGTGTATTGCATCATTTGCGAATCCAATATCGTTTTTAATTGTATTCGTTAACTGTATTCATTGAGATAATTCAAAAGCAAAATAAATAATTTTACGAACAATTTTCTCATTGTATCGTAAATACTTTTTAAGATACATATAACCTCATATTGTCAGTTATTATATTTCAATTTCAGTATTCTCATTAGCCAATAAATATACAAATAATTCAATACCCCAAAAGTGCAGTACTGACCAAAAGCACTGCAGAAACTTCATAACAACATCTACTATCCAAACATAATTCTCCACCTCAACGGAACCTAACTCACCGAGATATATCTAGCCTAATTCCGGTGCTACTAAAGTATACCCCAGCATATGGTAAAGGTTGATCTGTGATAAGCACACATGCTTGGAGTAATGGCGTCGACCCTGCGACCTATCACGTCGCGACACCGGCCGCACCGTAGGTGTCGTTCAATTACATGTCTATTTGTAGACGTTTTTACCGAGAAACTACTGTTTTCAAAATCTTGTTTTCTGTCTGGAGATAGGTGATTTGATTTCTTAGTTTTTGAAACTGGTATTTTTTGGCAAGTTACTTTTGTTTGCGTAGATATGTTAAACTTTTACTGTTGCACTTGTGTTAATGCAGTGGAAGCCAAATTTATTCAATATTGTTTAAATACTTGTTTATGACTAATACTAATGACTAATTATTATAAAATCCTAAGATGAAAATTGAGGAAGCAACTAGACATTTCCAGCTGTTAAAAAAAATACAATTCCTAGATATACCTAGAACGTGAATTGCCAGTAAACGAAACTACTACAGCAGTACATTGACATCAAATAGAAAAGTAAAATACAACGCAGCGGTAACAATTTCCATTCATACTTCCACGTATAAATCGCATACCTACCAGAGCAATGCCACTTTTACATACTCCACATACTCCATTATGGCGAAGTGGACATATTGAGTTATACATAATTGTATCCAATTACAGTGTTGGTGCGTACGGTATTGATCTTGTGTTTGGGGCACCGCGGTTAGATAAATCACTGATCAGAGAAATCAATCTAGCAGACACCGTTATAATATAGGTTATGTCACCGCAAAAGGAAGGACGGACGTGCGAACGGCCTGATGTTGTAGGGTTGCCTCTAGCTCACATCTTATTCAATGAGCTAAAATCTCATCAAGATTAGAAAAGGTGGCGGATTAAATATTTCAAATTGATAATCGTTATGCTTACAAACCAAGAATGTATTCTCTCGTTTCCTCATTAATGAAACCTGTGCTTTATTTAGCTAAGAAAATTTGTACTTTAAGAAATAAGAGAAATAATAAATAAATAACACCCAACAGTCACATACTCCTGATCCCGCACTAAGAAAATATCAAAGGTTTCACGTTCTCATTAGTATGTACAGCAAATCATCAATATTCGTCCATTGTTAAAATTAATTAGACAAAAGAGATTAACTGGAAAACAAATTCCAAATATAGAGACAAATGTGATAGCGGAAATGCAATGTGTGACGTAAATAAACAGGAGGCGCGAAGATGCGTCCGCTGACAACTCGACGACAAATTGCCAGGGAACACTAAAAAGACGCTTATTATTACGCACATGACTCGTCTTGCATCGAAATAGACCAAAACTTGGAAATAAAATAAATAAGAAAGGCAACAAATAAATAAATTTTTAGATAATTCTGGAACTGGGCCTTATCAAATGTGGTCAGTTTAAGTGTGATTTATTACCCAATATTTTGGATAATTTAATACTTTGTTGCGTCGAAGAACCTGCTACATCTTCTGCTAGAGCATGTGAAGGAAAAAATTTAAGCAATGGAAATGTGACAAGTTCTAGCTGTACGTGGAGATTGAGCTTCAGTTGCTTTTAAGTTCGTATGAGATAAATTCATTTGATAAAAGGAATATAAATATAACACCAATATAACCAACCATAGATATTGCGCGATTTTCCCAGAGCATTACCATCAAATATTACTAACATACTGATAATCCGTTATAACCAAGCCATATTTGTGTTGCAGAGTTATTAACGAGACAAATATACGTATTTACTGTTCGAATGCCACCATCAATCAAGACTCACATGGACACAGAATATTGAGACGGTGTTGTATACACAAACTGATATTTTTATATTTCACTAGATCTGTATTAGAGTCAACAAAAAAATAATGTAGTTATTGAAGATTCAAGAAAATATTGTTTAAAATATTTAAAACTTTGTTGTTGGCTCCAGAAAATCCTTGTAATTTCGTCATCCTACAACCACCCTCACCTAAATCATTCCTAATGTCTTCTAATCTGCTACAATATTCTTATACATACATACATACATAAACTCACGCCTATATCCCAAAAGGGGCAGGCAGAGGTGCCAGGACACGCACATCTCGCCCTGATGTTCCGTCCCACAATGTGATAGCCTAACGCCATATTGGGCTGATAATGAATAGAAAAATACAATATCACTTTGCCCAACCTGGGATTCGAACCCGAGACCTCAGCTTTGTAACCGTACTTTAGTACAACTACGCCACCGAGGCAGTCAATATTCTTATATTACTTATGTATAGTGTTATTAATTTCCTCTATTACTGTAGCAGATTGTGTATGTTCAAGATGCCCGGCAGAATCGTTTACTATGCTCGCGGGTATTGGTGTCGAACTAACAGATGGTGCTAGTCAACGGAGTGGCGAAGCTTTGTGCCATATAAGGATGCTATACATCCTCTCGCTGGCTTTACTCTTTTTCAATTTTACGGTTTTGCATCTCATTTTCATCGATCTTGAATCGTTCTAATTTTGTAGGAGTTGTGACCTTGATATATCACACAATAATAAAACAGATGTGAGTTTGAGTGATGTTTAAGAGGTACCTATGACAATTGATAGAAATTAAGTTTTATGCTTAAGTAGAGTGAACAAAAAAAAACTTAAAACTAAAAAAGTGGTTGGAATATTATAAAGTCCTTTGTATCGCTAGAATAGAATCTATGGGCCACTAAAGAACCTATAACCGGGCTACCAGTCCAATAATCCATTCCTACATAAACAATGAAGAACATCTCAAAATCAGCCACCACTATTATTTTTTCTTTAATGTCCTATTCTATTGCTATATGGTTGTCTGGAAGAGATCGCTATTAGCGATAAGACCGCCGGTTGTTCACTACTTCTAAGTTTTTCTATCATTTTTTTTGTTATTTTATGTTATGTGGTGTTCAATAAAGTGTTGTGTGTATGTATCTGTAAATCAGGACTTATCATGGGTTATGCATTTATTAATTTACATAGGGAAACAGTAAAATACAACCAATATAATGGATTCCTCTAAGCAGTAATCTACTTTGTTTAGTTTAATAAAATACTTTACTGCCGTCCTCCAAGCTATTTAATGTCATTTAAATCATTACTTACCTTAGATTTTACGAAGATAATCTACCCTAAGGCAGTGGCGTGCCTAGGGTTGTGGACTAGGACAAGCCCAATATTTTTTTAGTAACAATATGTATTGGTTCAAGAGCAAAATGATATTAAGAAAGAAGAACGTGTTCATCATGCGATAGAGGGCGAGCCTATGCGATGTAATTAAATAAAAATAGACCCCAGATTCGAATCCGAGACATCAACTTTGCGCCATCAAGGCAGTCCTAGACCTACCACACGATCTATATAAGATTAGGATAAAAACCAATAACACAATAACTATCTTTATCACCGTTATGAAAAAATCTATTACAAGTTGTTTCGAAAAAATCTAATAGATGGCGCGATTTCCACGGCCATCTATTTAATATTGCCAAAATACTGAAGGGCCCATCATTAGTTTTAAATAGATGAATAAAACAAATGTGTAAGTTAAATTACTTTTGGGCATGCATACGTAACTTTATATTGTAATTATTTTGTAAATTAATGAACGGCACTACAATAGCACAAGTACGGCGTCGTGTTTAACTTCGCGGCCACAAATTATTGTTAATATATTCATGTTATGTTTTTGTGTATGCATGTGATTTTTGATTCATCATAAGCTCTGAAAGGAAGCTAAGGAATATCTGAAAAACACTACGATTACTGTCTACGCGAGCATAATGTTTTGAAATCTCATCACATATTATGTATATGATGCTTATAGAGGTTTCTATACGCTGTTTACCGGAATTATGAAAATATATTAATGCATTCACATGTTTTTGTAAATTACTATAAAAGTTTCAGTTAAATTATTTAAATCACTATAGCCGGAACAATTCCAAAAATTTAAGTACATCGTTGGAAAAATATACCGGGTATCTCAAGACTGCTACCGAAAACGAAGCCGGGTGGTAGTTTTAGTGACTACAAACATAATGCAACTAAAAATTTCGCAAAGAAACGCGACAATTATTTTTTATGATTTTTTAAAAATCGACAATTTTGTGTGGTAAATCCATAGTTTTTGCTAAAATAATAATTTAAACTCTTTTATACCTTAAAGTACTTATAAATAAGAGGGTATACACTATTATTTTGGAAAAAAATGTATTTACCACCCAAATATGGCCATAGAAAAAATATATAAAAAAAGAATTGTCGCTTTTTTTGGCAACTTTTTCTGTTGCATTGTGTCTGAAGTCGCTTAAACTACCACCCGGCTTCGTTTTCGGTAGCAGTCTTGATATACCCTGTATACAACACCGACAGTATAACTTATTAGTATGAGAACATCCAGCAATCTATGTAGTTATGTGCACTGATCTATAAAATTGTATTCTATAGTTTTCACTACTTTCGAGAAATACACAACAAATCAGGCGTAGGTTTTCGACCAGATACGAGTAGTTGTTTGTCTACGAAATGAAATGAATTTACCTTTTCCTCGCCGATCAACACTTGCACACACTTTAAACCATCACAAGGCACATTTTCACCCATGATTATACATAATAAACGTAAAATACTATAATGAAAAAAAAAAAACTAAACGTATATGTTCAGTTGTTACTGGTTAATCGTCCGCTCGAAAGACATAATAATAAGCGTGAAGCTAGCCACAGGTCCTAAATTATGGACAATTCCAAATTAAGTATTCTAATTCTAATATATTAATAAAAATATTTAAAACATCATAATACGGTTTCAAAAAATATCTATTTATTTTATATATTATCCAATATAACTTGTAGCAAAACATAAATATTTTTCGATAAATTTGGATCTTAATATGACATGTCAAGTGCACAACTTCACTCCGCGAAGCCGGGCATTTTCCTTTGTACAAATTGCATAAAAAAATAGCTATATGTATAGGTACGTAGTGTCATGGTAATAGCATTTCACCCGGCGGTGCGACTGAGAGGGCAATATACGCCAGAAGCCAGGTAAAAGCACACGAGAGAGAAAAAGATAGATAATACTTTGGTGTGTTCCATCTTTTTAAGATATTGCGTCACGCGTTGATTTTGAATGAAATAATTTTATATTAGTTTTAGACCGCGGCGCTCGCTTAGGCGAGTTGCCGGGCGCGGCGCGGGTGCTCCGTCGCAGGCGCGGGGTCCATTATGGCGCGGTAAATTTAAAAATGATAGACGTTTTGCATTAAACGAATATATTTTATTTAAAGTACTGAATTGTCTTTAGGATTGAGTATATGCGTATTAAGTAAGGCAAGCCGGGCTTTTGGGCTTGTATGGAAGTACCGCCACTGCCCTAAGGAACATTTTAATTGACATTAGAAGTCTTTGAGTGCGGTCGTTAGTCCTTAAATGTTATGTCAAAATAAACTATTTACAATAATGCATAGATATATACAAATGACGATCCACGACACTGCACACCAGTGACCAGAAAAATCATTAAATCTACAACCTAAATACGTGAGTATGATCATGTTAAATTACCGCAAAAATTATTTCCGTCGTAAAGTCCAAGAATAGTTTGTTTTTAATACAGGGTATATCAAGACTGCTACCGAAAACGAAGCCGGGTGGTAGTTTAAGCGACTTCAGACACAATACAACAGAAAAAGTTGCAAAAAAAAAGTGACAATTTTTTTTTGTTATTTTTTTTCCTGTGGCCATATTTGGGTGGTAAATACATATTTTCCTAAAATTATAGTGTATGCCCTTTTATTTATAAATACTCTAAGGTATAAAAGAGTTAAAATTATTATTTTAGCAAAAACTATGGATTTACCACCCGAAAACGACGATATTTAAAAAATCATAAAAAATAATTGTCGCGTTTCTATGCGAAATTTTTAATTGCATTGTGTTTGTAGCCACTAAAACTACCACCCGGCTTCGTTTTCGGTAGCAGTCTTGATATACCCGGTATAAGTGTTTTTTGATAGTTTCAAAGGCGAGGGAGGCGTAAATAAATTCTTGAAATAGGTACATATAAAAAGTATATTATATTTATTTAATATTTCGAACAACTTGGGCGGACGACTTGATTAAGGTAGAAGGAAATTGCTGGATCCAAGTCGCCAAGAGGCCTATATTCAGCAATGGGCTACTATAGGTAAAGATGACATGCGATATGACCTCAAAGTAATAATACTAATACCAATGTCAATATAAACATCTTGATCTTCGTCGCCCAACACCCACACGACGAGTCGCTACGTAGGTGTGTTGCCGACCTATAATAAATGACCAGGCGATATTCTATAACCGTCCAACTCATGTCTACCCGAAAATATCCCAGACGAAAGCAATAAAAATCAGAAAAGAAATCATTGTTAAAATAAATTTCTCTTCTCTTCTAAAATGTAAAAAAAATACCTCAGAAGTACAGTTAACATTACACAAAACAATAAACAACGTTGCAATGTGAATTTAGTTCAAAACTTTCGTGGAACGTTGTACTAACTGTTTAGTATACCGGCAGAACAAATTATTGTAACCCTCATTCCTGATTCCCACAGCGGTAACGTACATTGCTGGGGTAATGGCACGAATTAACTCAGATCCACATAAAGCCGCCGCATTGGTATTGTAGAAATGCAATTAAATCCAATAATTGAACTTGCAATGTGTGTCGCGTCAATTCACCTGTCGATGGTTGCAATCTTTAACTTCCAAGTGGATAATGACGAATAATAACTTTGGAAATCTATGTTGTTCGATGCATCATACAACAGCATGCCAAAGGACCTATTTTCAGTGGTATCATATACATTCTATTAATAGATCATGCCCTTCTAAAAATAATGTTGCAATTTCGATATGAACTAGGAAAGTTGTCAAAATTAAAAATGATCCCAATAGCAGCTTAAATAACTATCTAGTATCCACTACCAAAAATTACGCATCTGAGTTATCCACATTAGGGATTATTGCAACTTTTATGTACATAATCAATAATAATTTAGTTATCGGTAACTGAAAAAGTGTTAACTTTTATTATAATATACAGGATATTATCATAATAAAAGTCCTAAGCTACATATTAGAATTAGTTTTGAAGCTTTGACGGAATTTCCAAATCCATCGAATGACAATATTGTTTTCGAGTTTTATGAAGCCTTTACGGCCTTCCAAAAATTGCCATAGCGGACGGTATTTCACGTCCACAAGGCGGGGTATTGGTAAAGTTTTCAACTAGCAATAATCGCACCTCGGATAAACCTCATTGGTTACGATATTGCCTCTGCGCAAAGTTGAACTTCTGTGTTCAGCCGGGACTACTTATACTCTCGATGTGAACGAAACCATACCGCGATCTAATTCGACTGTGGCGCCACCTTTTAGCGTGTTTTGTTAAACATCGCTTAGATGCTCACCGGCGGCGATGCTAACCGACGCGACCCGACAGACATTTTTTAAATCTAAAAATTTCCATAAATAATTAAAAGGCTTTTTTAATGGAAGCATTAAAAGAGGTGGTTACATTAAAATTAACTAAATATTTATGGAATATTCAGACTGTGACAAAAAACGACGCCAGGTGGAAGTTTTAGTGATAGTACACACCACTACAAACACAATGGAACTAAAAAATCGTAATAAATCTTGGTTCAAAAATAATTTAAACAAGTGAAACTCACGAACAATGATTTTCATAATCATATTATGCAGCTAGCAAATATCCCTAAGCAAAAATAGAATACTTCTTAAATAACAGCAGTCGAAATTAAACTAATGGAAATTTTCTCCTATTCATTCATGACCATTTTATTAGATCTTTATCACTTATTGATTATGAACATGCATCTTCTGCTGCGAAGGTTATTAGCACCAGGCAGATATGTCACTTATTTTATTGAGTGGTGTTTTGGTTCGACTGTGGCGCCAACTATCGGGAGCTTTACGATACCCCAAAAACACGCATTCATTGCTTCGAAAGTTACTAACACAGGCGATGCAGCAATTATATTTACGATTCATAAATAAGACTACCCAAAAATATTCCATGACAAATCAGAAATTTCATGGCAGATCAAAAGATAAAATGAGCACAAAGCTAATGATGGGAAACAGTTTGTATGTTACTTAGAAATGTTTAATTGTACGTGGAATAGCTCTACCAAGATGGAAGCAATTCACGTATTTGGTAGTAATCAGGCCATAAAACAATTCAATTACCACGCAACGGATTGGAAGATCATTACCACAATTTAGAAAGTGAAATATGTAACATTTATAACCCATTTCCTTAATAAACCTTAAATCCGAACGGAATAAAATGCTGGCATTTTTATAATCATTGCCTCAAATAGTTTAAGTTACGTTATATTGCAAAATGTAACATTTAAAAGGTAAAAATTATAATTATTGCTGATAATTGGCACGATTTTCCGCGGCCAAGAAGTGTTACGGGAGAACACATAACCTAGGAAAGTGAAAACACAAATTAATATGATATACTTCCTGCAACAGTGCCCGCAGCATCGGCATTACATAAATATCAAGTAGAAATCACACTCATGCAAGTTGACAGACGGGCGAATCGAATCGCTGAACCGCTCAGGGCGGAGCGCCATGGCGAATCAATGAAATGGAGACTATCGGACCAGCGTTTGCGACAACGATACGGATTTTAGCTTGCGTCTATTGTCTTTGGATTATGTTTTCCTGGTACTTTTGTGTAATTTGCATTATGATTTAAATTTCTTATTTTCAAGTTTCTTATTTTTAAGTTTTACGATGAGAAATTAATTTCACACTTGAATAGGGGTGGAGGTATCGTTAGATAACATGAAAGATAATATAAGATGAGATATAAGATGAAAGATGAAACAAGAGCATGTACCATAGACGAAACGGGGCAGGAAAATGTTAGACCAGAAGCGAGGTGAGTTGACTCTAATGTCAAATGCAGAATGTGTGTAACCTACACACATTAGATACAATTACCACAGTTCGGTAATTACTCGTGTATAGATTGAAGACAGACGTTGTTAGGATAAAAAAGGGTTTTGATTATAAAGGTGCAAGCTTAGGTTTCTGTTTAATTTGCTTTTGACTATGTGTTATTTACGGTCAAGCCATTGACGGGAAGACGTTAATAATTTTTACAAGGGAATTAAACAGTCGGGAGAAAAAGATTACGAGAGATCCAATATGAATAATGGAATAGTATCGATATGTTAAATTATAATTGTTTTTGTTTAAGTATTTTAATGGTATATACTTTTAATATTTAAAATACCATAAATATAAATTTAGATGCGTATTGCGTTGAGTACACGATTATACCTAATTTATAGCTATAAATAGCTTCAAAATATTGAAATGGGGCTGGTAAAAACTAAACGGTCTCGTGGGACCAGCATGATGGATTATGACCCAAAACGCGGCATACAATGCAAAAATCTCATACAAACTTGATTAACGATGGGAAATTAGCGAATACACTGACGACAAAATCGCGCGCATGTTATACTGGGTAATGGATCTAGGTTAGATAAATGCCTACAACTAGACCATGTCGACGTAAAATCCATTGATTTATGGCAATCTGCTAATTGATAAGTACTAATTAAATCCCAACATGATGTGTATCCGTCAATGTCATTAGGTAGGTGCGGATAATCGCCGCGGATGCGGATATCCGCGACAGCCCTGCTCGATGGCTCGCAAGTTACATCGACGTAATGGCATGAGTTAGGTAAACTAAATGAGCCGTGAAGGAATAGTGCCGTGAAATTGCCGATCATGGTACAATTCTGATGTAATGGCCGCCTATTGTTCATCGTCGATGGTCACTGTCCATTGCGTTGCACCTGCGTTGCCTAATTTGGGAAATTAGACCCCCAAGCCTTAAGTGTATAGCGGAGAAAATTGAATTAGCTTTTTTCGACATTCGGTAGTTTTGTTGAGCTGTCATTTGGTAGTAAATATAGTTTTATAGGAGCAACTGTTATTTTGTGTAATGTATGGGAAACTTACTGCAAACGGTGCTGGGAAACATCGTGAGGAAACCTGCCATAGCGATTTGTATGAATTTCTATGATATGTGTCCGCCAACCCGTAATAGACCAACGTGGTGGATTATATGGCCTAATCACTCTCAATCATACTCTCGATTATGGAAGAGGTCCGTGCCATGTAGTGGTACATATATGGGCTGATACAGTACATGGGATACTTGTGACTATAGTCGGGATAAAATGGCACGATTAAAAATTCTTAATAAACTGGATGTTACTGTTTCCAAGTACGATATCATGTCAGTAAACTGAGAATGCGAAACTGCAGGGTTCCTAGCAAAGAATGCGCTACGTTAATAAGATTAAGTGCGGTTAAAATTGTTACGCGTTGGGATGTGTCCAGATTTACTGTTAGCCGTTGGGATATGTCTACAATAACATTAAGCTTGATTCGTAGCGAAATACCGAAATATTTTGCTCCAAATCTACCAAAATTGTAGAGCAGGTTGAGATTGGACGTATATGGGTTTGATACAAATACAGATACAAAATTATTGTGTGGCATAACCTGTTACATTTCACAAAGGCAATGCTCTAAAATTATTCGGATCAAATATAATTGATAATATGTCTTGTTAAATGTTTCACAATTTATTTACTTAGCTAAAACCTATTGGTGGAGTTAAATTGGTGTTCAGAATAATACCTCTTAATTATCATTGAATGATTATATCTCTAGAACCCTACAGAGTCGTCACAGCGTCTGCGAACACAAATTGTCGAGAGAGAGCGCAGGTTGCGTAGCTTATTGAATGTGACTCATCACAATCCAGAGATGATTGCAAAATTTGTCCTTGCAGCAACATACTCAGTGGCAGATTTACAATCTAATTTGTTATGTTTTACACTAAACGTTATTACTGGGTATTTCAAGATTGCTACCGAAAACGAAGCCGGGTGGTAGTTTTAGTGACTACAAACACAATGCAACTAAAAATTTCGCAAAGAAACGCGACAATTATTTTTTATGATTTTTAAGTATCGTCATTTTTGGGTGGTAAATCCATAGTTTTTGCTAAAATAATAATTTAAACTCTTTTATACCTTAGATTATTTATAAATAAAAGGGTATACACAATTATTTTATGAAAAAATGTATTTGCCACCGAAATATGACCAAAGGAAAAAAATAAGAAAAAAAAATCGTCGCTTTTTTTTCAATATTTTCTGTTGCAATGTGTCTGAAGTCACTAAAACTACCACCCGGCTTCATTTTCGGTAGCAGTCTTGAGATACCCTGTATATAGTAGAGAGAAATAAGACAGACTTATTGCGAAATATTAGCCAATTGGAACACATCACATCAGTAGAGAGCAACTAGAAGCAACGTGGTAAAGAGATAAGACAATATGGGTGGAATCTTTAGTAGCTGGTCTTAGTCTTCCAATCATACCATAATATTTAATAGACAGCTAAAGAATCATCAACTGGTATGCACAAAATTGAAGAGTTCACTAAAGTATTGAATTTTTTCCCATGATAATCAAAGGTGCTTTGTCAAGAACTAGAATATTCACCAAGTGAGTAAATTCGTAGCGGACGTCAAGCACCGAATCATAAAGTTATAAACGTAATTACTGATGCAATATGTATGAATACAAACCCACGTCCGATTAAGGGCCCTGCCCATATGATGATATGTCATATATACGTAGTATTACGGCAATAACAAATTTATGCGTTACTAACCTCCTTAAATATGCTGATGTATGCAAATTAGTGTCTGATTCATTGTAATACAGTACCATGAATGAACGCATCTCACAAGCCTTTTTTGCAAGCGTCTGTTACGTTTTCCATTATTAGTGTAAGTTATAAGAAAGTCACTTTATTTTGCTGAATTTTTTTCACTGTCATGGAAGTAAGAAGCTGTTGATACGTGACTAGACTCATCTATAAACGTCGATAGTACCAAAGGCGAGAAAAAAGTTGTTAATGAGACATTAAGAATCAGATACTGCGTCACAGGAGGTTGTCAACATGATATAAGTTTTAGCCAGCTTTAAGAAAGCCATAATGAGTCAATTATGATTGTAATTGTTGTCTACAATGCTATAATTATTAATAAGGGCCACAAACCCTTCGTAGGGCGGCTAGTTGCTCAACCCGCAGCTGTGCCTGGCCGATGTATCGCGCACGTGTTTCACAACGCTCCGGGCAACCAGTGGGGTACCACGACAATTTGCTCAATAAATCGCTCCCAGACTCTCGACAACAATCCTTCCACCGATGACAATAGCCAGCAAGGTACATAAAAGTAAATTTTAAAGTGCTTTAAATAGGACAATGATTTGTGAATGGAGTTTTAAAACGGAGGGATGGACGATGTGTTATTGAAAGAATAATTAAAAGCAAGAAAAGCAATAGTGAATCTGGCCGCTTTTCCTTGGAACTATTAAACAATAAAGGCTTGCTAATATAGACAATGCACAATGAGCCGTTACGGATTTTAAGTCGGTGGAAAATTAACCATCCGTATAAGTCGTTGGTGTGCAATAGACCTTAGATTTTACGTTTATTGGCCCTGCCAATTACTGAACCCACGCCTTAGATAGCCAATAGTTAAACGCTTGTAAACTTTGAACTTTATTTTTAACGCATATATTAAATCCTATTTCAATGCAGCCTTCACTGAATAATTCGTTGATGTTGATTCCTGAATACTTGAGGAGCCATAAACGACGGTGATGGTAAATATCAGTAAGTATGGCAATAACTACTAAATATAATATTAAGGTATGATTGAACATGACAGCAAAATTGATGGCACAATTTGCGCAAAGATAAGGTAAAGTTTATAGGAGTTGCTCAAATTTATATTCTAGCTTTTCATGTAAACGTTTTAGATTTAATTAAATTTATTAGATTCATATATCTGCAGTAATTGAGTAATAAATTGTTAAATTGACCAATTTCGTGAAACATTAAATGGCGTAACAAACCTATTAATTTACGCACCCGTTCAAATTACCACTGAAATTCTAAGCAAAACTGAACAAGTTATTGGAAACTTTGTAGTTGATACTGCAGTCGATGGGTATGCAAAATCATTACTTAATATAGCTTGCGCTAACTTATTGATTGCTAACCAAAATATATATGTGAAAGGAGAAGTATGCATCATCATCATCATCATCATATCAGCCACAGGAAGTCCACTGCTGAACATAGGCCTCCCCCAATGATCTCCACAATGACCTGTTGGAAGCGGCCTGCATCCAGCGACTTCCTGCGACCTTAGTCAGATCGTCCGTCCACCTTGTAGGCGGGCGTCCAACACTTCGCTTGCCTGTACGTGGCCTCCACTCGAGAACCTTTCGGCCCCAACGGCCATTGGTTCTACGAGCTATGTGCCCGGCCCACTGCCACTTCAACTTGCCAATCCTATGGGCTATGTCGGTAACCTTGGTTCTCCTACGGATCTCCTCATTTCTGATTCGATCTCGTAGGGAAACACCGAGCATAGCCCGCTCCATGGCTCGTTGAGTGACTTTGAGCCTTTTAATGAGGCCCACAGTGAGAGGCCACGTCTCGGTGCCGTATGTCATCACTGGTAACACACAACTATCGAAGACTTTCGATTTTAGGCACTGAGGTATTTTGGACGAGAAGACGTCGCGAAGTTTCCCGAACGCCGAACCGAGTTGGATTCGCCGATTGACCTCTCTCTCGAAGTTGGACCTGCCTAACCGGACCACTTGTCCTAAATAGACATATTCGTCTACAACTTCGAGAGTCGAGCCCACAACTCCAATGGGGGTGGGCACAACATGGATATTCGACATGATCTTCGTTTTATCCATGTTCATTTTAAGACCCACCTGTTGGGAAACTCGATTAAGGTCTTCGAGCATAGTGCTAAGGTCTTCCAGCGATTCTGCCAAGACTACAATATCGTCGGCAAATCGAAGGTGAGTAATATACTCGCCGTTGATGTTGATGCCGAAGTATGCATAAACAAAGAAAAAATAACCAAATTGGACATAGATTTACAATATTTAATGCGATTAATAGTAAATAGTTGCATCACACGAGATGGATAAAATAGTTGCAATCAATCAAATCAAATCAAATCAAAATATTCTTTATTCAAATAGTCTTTCACAAGATCTTTTGAATCGTCCTTTTCTGCTACCACCGCTTCGGAACGTGTTGTGGCTGTGAAGAAGAAGCGGCGCAAGAAACTAATAAAACAATAATACCATATTTTTGCAAAAATATCTCAACAAAACTAGCAATTCAACATATCCAAGACCAGACTAGTAATCAATTATCCAAAACAAGAAGCGGTCGATACAACAGAATTCCCACAATATTGCATCAATACGTGGACGCAATGCACTCGGATAATGAATTACCACTCGTCGTGTACGGAGCACGGTGCAACGCACTAGGCTAATCTGATAACGTTTATAGCTTAACGGGCTTCGCTGATAAAGAATTACTGTGAGATCTTAATGCATATTCGTGTTTGTGTGTCACGCATGGACGAATAGTTGGAGAGACTGTACTGGTAATGAAGCTTGTAGATGATTATTTCAAAACTGTAAGCTCTTATTTTTAAGACATTAAATCTTTTGATGAAAAATTGTAATACTGTTTTATAAAACTTAAGTTGCTTATCCAACGTCGTAACAATAGAGCAGCGCAATAAACAATTGACACTACATACAGATAACATTGCGGATAAAGGCTTAAATAAGTTTATCGCAGATAAGTAATACACTGCAGAAGTTTTTGTCGCAAACACGGCGATAGTCACGACCCACAAGTGCACAATAGAGTGCATAACAAAACCCAAGATTTAATGCTTCAGTGCTCATAATTTATTCTTAACAACCTTATTCAAACCTTGCTTACATGTAACCCACGTACTGCGAATTAGCGAGTTCATTTACCTGAAACAAGAGACGTTAAACATGATTAAAATGTCAACAGTAAAAATTACGATATTGTTAGGTGCCACTTGACCTCGCTGGGTTCAAATCCGGTAACAAACACTCCAGCATTTCAAAACATACTTAATTGAAACAGTAGACGACAAAAAGTTGTTTGACTTGAACATTACAAATTCCTATACAAAATGAAATGCATGGAACACATTGTTTCACTTTCGTATTGCATAAGAACACTCGAAAATGGAATTTTTTGTTCAAACAATATCGTAATAATAGAAAATCTCCGTTTTGTTATGAATTGAGAACAATGTTTCTCTGTTACTCAATTTACAAATAAACATAAGTATTGGCCGTGAAGCGTGGATTGTTTAAAACTTAAAATACAATGAACCGTCCAGCCATGGGTCAATCTGAATTACGATTGGCAAAACTTTTTCTTTAATAATTCGCATTCAAACTGGGTTATCGTTGGCGAAATCCTTGGGAGACGAATGAGTTCAACGGTGGTCGTTTTGTGGCTGAAAATGATGACGATAATGAAAGAAGTCAAATTGTAATACATATAACCATTTTTCTAATTACGGAACACCAGGGCAAATTTTGATTTCTAATATTACACACAAGGAAACAAAATACATAGAAAACGATCATTATTCAAACATCAAATTAACACATCATTTACTTCGACAAATTAAACGAAAGTCTAAATAACTTGGCCGCTGGCTAAATAACAATCATCATTGACTGCTGAAAAGCAAAACACGGTGATCTAACATCGATGGATGCTATTATACAAGCGGCAATTATGTGTATTGCGGTTGGCAACGTCGCTAAATTGCAAAATTGATGGGTGAAAAATTACCAACTGCGTAACAGTGACTGGGAATCAGCAGAAAATCGAATAAGTCTGTTTATTTATGCAAAGATAAATCACGAAACAGTAAATGTCTGTGCAAAGTCATTAATGCAACAAAGCTGAACGGTTCAAACAACATAATCGTTATTGTGGTGTGTTTACAAGAATTTACTGGACAATGCGACGGTGATTTATTTAAAGTAAATTATTCAACGGTATTTCAGTAAACACTGTGGGGTAAAGATTGCTTAGGAATTATAAGATACACCTACATACATATTTCAATTATAGGTGTGGTAGCAGAACAAAATAGAAATAAATACTTATTGACTTTTTTGTATGTTCTGTTAATGTTGAGTCTTCACAAAACATGTATGCGTCGTTGCATTATAACGTCGTTGATAAGTCATAATATAATTAATTTGGATATGGCTTAAATATCGAGTTCTAAATATAAGAAACACTGAAAATAAACTTAAATCGTCGAAAAATACCACAGTCTTACTAACACCCATTATAAAGAGCAAGGAAATGCCAATTTAGACATATAAATTATTGCACAATCAACCGAATTACTCAGTAAAGTAATGCATTACGCGCAAGAAACTTCATTTTAACAAGCAATTGAGGTAAACAAGGCCTTGAGAGTCGCACGAAAAACATTTGCTTTGCATTTAGATCTTGCAAAATTGACACGATTCTGTGGAAACATTTCTGTAAAGGTCGTGGTTTTTTGCTTAGAATAGTCAAATAGTAAGATAAATCTGTGAATTTAGAATATTTCAGCTCCAAGTCATTTGAAAAAAAATTGTATGAGAACGTCTGCGACACTACTCAGAATCTAAATTTTGAAGACAAAAACATGTATACTAAAAGTAATACGTTTTGTAAGTTTATTAAATTCTGTAGTCAGACAGAAGACAGTTTTAATTTTCATAAATTTCCAATGACCGTTGATTGGTTTTTACCTTACATTTTTATTAAATGAAATATATTTTGTTTTAAATACAAACAAAGGGATTACAATGCAACCGTATCATACATCTTAAGCAGCCCTGAAAGATCTGTAGGCGGCAAACATTATTAACCCGCTTCCTTATGAGCTAAGTTTTGATGAAACACAAGCAACAATCGGCTTACGATGGCTTAGTAACGAACGTTCCACATTATACTGGCACATTGCACAAAATGCAGTGAAATTTAATTCATGGCATCATGTAAGTGTGTCACGAGTAAATAAGCTTAATGGTATGGAGATAGTGTGGTAAAAAAGTGTTCTATTATAAAGAAATCCCTGGTGATAGATATTTCGCATATTAAACATATAGATAACATTTCATGAGTAACTTCAAAAAGAAGCGTGAATAATAATCTAGAATAAGAAGATCATAAGGCTAAATTGAATCCAACCGAAATCACGGTCAATTGCGACACCAGAATAATATTAAAAATTAGGTCAAAGCAAAGTATTCATACACGAGACAATACAAACCCACGATGTACAGACAATTTAAAATTAAGATGATTACACGGAGCCCGGTTATTCACCTCGGTACGAAAACAAAATTAGATTCAATCACCTACCCACATTAAATTACTAATGCGTTTACAATTTCAACAAACGAACGGAGTAGTACCCCACCCCACCCACAGGAGAAACGAGTGTATTCCATTCATCATCTCGCATAGATGAAGATATAATGATGTGCTGGATATGATACGTGTTTTGAATTTTAAATATCAACTGAACTGAAGTGTAAGTTACGTGTCGAGGTCGAGGAAAGTCGAGATCGGATCGCATCGATACGGAGGCGTGGTAAATGTTTATGGGTTGTAAGAAAATGTATGCAGTATCTCGGAAGATGGATGGTGCAGTATTATACATCGCAAGGTATCAATTGAGAAGAGTAATAACTGCAGACACAGCAGATCGTAAAAAGCGGGCAGATGAGAGCGACCATTAAGGATTATAGCACTCCCGGTGCTAACCTTCATAATAACACACTCCTTTGAAGCATTTTCAAATCCACTAGTATTGTTTCTTTGAGTATTGCAAAACACATTATTCTTACACCAGCAGTATTTTTTACAGTCAATTCACCAATTTTAAAGCTAATGTGTGATCGACACTATGTATTAACACCACGACCTATATTCCTATTAATGGAACAGCGAATCCTAATTTGGAGCACAGCTTTGAGCATAATTAATGGTTCGATGCAATATTCATGAAACGTATTAGAAGCTAATAGATACAACAGTAACATAAATTCAAAACCGTTTGGCGTAATTGGTTAATAAGACTTGTATGGGCATGTAACGAATGTTTTTGCCGACTAGCTTCTGTCATCATTATCTTGCTATATTTAACTTCAGTGAAACAAAATTTTGAAGTAGGAACCTTAATAATCAAAGAGGATTAAAAAAACATAAGTCGTGGCTGTAACAATTTTAAGGTCAAGTAAGAAAAGTTTTTGAACAACTAGAATGTATTTTTACTGTATGAATTACACCAAGAAGGTTCAATTATATAACACTTTGTTTGTATTCTCCGTGGAGTGATAATAATGATATTTTCACTAGCTAAAGAACTACTTAGTTATAAATAAGCTGAACAAAGGTGTCGCCATCACAAGAACGCAAAAAGACAAAACCAACATTCAAACTAGCAATCACAACTCATTTCTTGTTGAAGACTTAATGCCACATCACAAATGCAAAGCACGTTAATAGACGCACCAGAATAGACGGTAAAAAGTGCATCACTCTGTAACAACATAATCATATGCAAACTCAGTCTGGTTAAACTAGTTACACGGTGATTTTTGCTATTGCTGAGACGATTCGAGCTTGCGTAGTAAACATTGCGTTGAAAGTGAGAACGATGTGTCACGTCTTATTTGCATCACAAACGAGGGCTGCGTTCGGACTTGTTCTGCTGAATACAGTTGTTGCATCGAGAATTTGTTGCGGCACGCGATTTAGACTCTGTGAAAACAGTTTATGTCTTTACGTGTTTCTACACGGATAATTTATTATAGCCTCATTGTTTGAGTTGAGACTTTAAAGTAGAAAATTATCAAAGTTCTACTGGTAAAATTATTAGAAATAAAATAGCTGCGCGGAATATTAATAATTATGACAGATGTAGAGGTATTAGGTTTTGTTATGAAGTTTAATTTAGAGCTGATTAAACTTATTCCGATTGGAAAAAATATTTCCATCAAATTCCACAGTAAGGTTTATTCTTTATGAATGAAACAGTCTTCGGGCAATAATCGTTAAAAAACAATTAACACATCAATTTCATACCTATAAAAGAGCCGTACGATTCAATGCAATGCCACTTACCGCATTAACGCAAAATCAAAAGCAATGTGAATACGTTTTTAATTATCAGAAAAGTAATTCCGACGTCCGTCAATGATTAAAAGAGCTCTTTGTTTGCTATAAAATTAAAGTTTAACAAACTGGGATCCGTTATTAACAGTAAAATGTGAGAGGTTTGCGAGCTACCGAGGATAGACGGTCGGATCTATCGAGGTTATAACTCAATGCATCTTGAATTCGTAAAGCATCTGCAATCAATTCCAAATTATCATGTACACATTCACTACCTTTTGAAGTAATTGCTTATACAATATAAAGAGGAATGTTAATAATTTTAACTTTACATGTAATTCAGATGGAAGATTTAGCAATGTTTTATTACTTAATGATAATAATAGATAAGTGGACATAAAGTAGTCGAGTGTGATGGGTTGGTACAATCAATCAGTGGGGCTTATTGAACAGTATAAAAGGCTTTATTTTGTTTACAGTATGCAACAAAATAAAGCCAAGTCTTTTGAGACTTATCTGTTACAACAGCAAAACACTATCTTCAAAAACAATATGCAATTTAGATCATAAATCTTTGTCTATAACAATTCTCCTCTTAATATGACTGATAGCTTCAAATTCATGCAAATCCTCGACTTCCTAACCTAGATGGGCGAGGAAGCATCACTCAACCATTCCGCTATTAACTGACTAGAACGCAGACTAAATCTAATTCCTCAGGTCTCATTGCGGCCATTTCTAGCGATTTACCGTCTTCCTTCTGTACGCGAGTGGGCGATGTGGTCTTAAATCATGGAACCACTTACAGCGCAGAAGACAAATTGAACCGTTTCGTATGTTCCAACGCTTACCTGATGCATGACCAAAATAACCTGACACCGAAAGAAGTGCACTTAACAATACTTCGTGTTTAAATCGAATGTCGGCGTAAAATGGTCGATGGGAGGAAACTGCTGGTTTGTTGAACCCGAAGGTAAGTAGGCATTTGTTTTATGTAAATTATTTGAAACGCTAATAGGAAACACCTTTGTGCTTATCTGATGTTCTGTAATAATTGATTATACTCGTATTATTTATAGATGTTTCGTTCTTATTCTTAACGTTAAATTGTGTTAACAATCCAAGGGCTTTTAAAACAATGTAAATAAGCAACGTGCATTTCATAGCTTGCATATTGTGGTTTTTTATGTGACTTTTACGACCCTGTGCGCGTTATGAGACAAGAAATTAAAAAGTAAATCAAGGATTACAAAAAATGCTTAGTCAATACCGGTGCCTTCCAATGCAACGACCCTAAAATTAAACAATAATAGGAAATAACCTCCATTACATTTAATATTAAATAACGAAATGGCCTCACACAACACCGACGGAACACGCAGCGAACATTATTTGATTCATTCAGGAAATTATTCACGACCTTGATAATAAAGTTAGTAATGATTAGCGATGTGAGATCATCGCAATGATGAAAGGAATTCGCAAGGTGTTCATTGCACGAGCTAAAATTAGTTAATACGAGTCCTTCCTGGTGCATTGTGTCATGCTACAAGTTTTCTGCGGAGCCGCTCGTAACTAGCTAATTTAATGACAAGGTTAGAATTAACTGCTAGGAAGTTTAAAAAGGTAGCTAGAATAGTAATCGATTACGTTCATTATTCACGTAAAAAATATTTAGAAGTACCTAATTGATTTTTTTTAGTGGCATTAACCGATTTCTTTCAACTTCGTCAATTTTCAGATAACAATTATTTTTGTCGTGGCATTTGAAGACGCAAGTGAAGAAATTCTTTAGACATTTCAAACCATATAAAAGAAGATATTTTTAAAGCAGAAAATACTATAAACCGTATTGATATAATCGATGAAAAATAATTCGATATTTAACACTATAACAAGACTGACATTAATCAGCATATATGTTAGAAAAGAAACTATACTATAAAAGTAACAACAAAATATAGTAATGACAAGGAAGTGTTTATACCACTACATTTATGAGATGTAGATGTAGAAAAATATGAACTGAGTGTCCAGAGTGATATCACCGAAGCGACGTGTGAGTCACGTAATCTATTAATTTGCTCGGAGACACAGACCAAGCATCACTGGTCACTCAGTGCCATTGACCTATATACGATGGCAATTCGCCACTCCTAGCAACCGGTTTTAATTTTAAAATTTGTTATTTTAGGGTGAGATTATGGTGTTTTTTTATATTGTGTAAAGCGGACTTTAGTCTTGAATAATGCTAGGTTGAATGAAAGGTATAATACAATCATCTGAACTGTCATAAATCGAATATAAAAAATTAATAACAAAATAAGACAGAATCAGTGGCGTAACAATAGGGTGGCAGAGTGCGCAAAATGCCACGGGCCCCCGGACTAGGGGGCTCCCGACCCGGCAGGGCCTTGGTCTAACAGGGCCTCGGGCCAGACAGGGCCCTGGCTCGACAGAGCGTTGGGCTCAAGCTTAAAAGGGGGTAAGCAGAGGAGAATCTAACATTAATTACGAGAGTAAGAATAAACTATTTGAAAGATTGAAATAAAACTATTATTTACCAATTTTGTCGCGGATTTGTTTAATTTTTACATTTGTCACTTCCATTTGCAAGATGTAAACAAGACATCTGCCTTATAAATTTTATTATTCTGAAGTCATAATGTCATTACTTAACCTCTGAAGAATTTACCAGGACCCTGACAATGCTTGAAGATGGGCGCAGTAAGCACACGAAATACTGCAACTACACGAATTAGTGTGTCTCTTTCTGCAGTTCAGCGAGTAAGTCTATAGTGTTTCCACGAAACTTTATCTAATCTTCGAAAACCAGGAACAGCCGAAAATGGTGCACGTGGTGGCATGGCAGGATCACTATATGGTTTCAAAAATTTTGAGAAATCACGCTTTAGGGCTGTTGAAGTAAAAAAAAAACATCATTTACGAGCTGGAGGAAACAATCTGAGTTTGGATGCAGTAAGGCGGGCTCTGGCTGAAGCAATCTAAAGCCATTGAAACCTGCAAATGGGCAAAAACTAGAAAGACACCACTGAAACTCTAGGTTGAATTATAGTAGAGAACAAGAGAATTTGGTGAGAGTGCCGTTTTTATACAAGAAAACGTCCGCCTGCATGTCATATCTACATATGTCCACCTCAGGTAACTAATGCAATTGGATAGGTACAACTTCGAAAACGAAGCCGATAGTGGGATTCATTTTCAGGATTCAGGCTGACCTGCGTTTAGGAAGTTGTACCACATATTTTCGTCAGATATACCACGGAGCTTGAAGATTATGGTGTTCATCCAGTATGTCCTGCAATGATTAACGGAGCCGAGACGTGGACACTCATTGAGGAGCTAATATATAAGTTTAAAGTCGATCAAAGTGCAATGAAAAGAGCTATGCTATGAGTGTCTCTGAAGGACAAAATTCGGAACTAAGTGATCTGTCAGAGAACCATAGCTTTGAAAGTTTTAGGTTGGACTCGAAAGGGACTGGCCACATATGTTGCAGAACGGGTAACCGCTAGAGTAAGCGTGTTCTGGACTGAAGACCGCGTCTTGGCAAACGTAGTGTGGGACGCTCTTTGACTAGATGACGGACGACTCGCACAAGAGGGCCGGCAGCGACTGGATGCATAAAGCAGCAGACCGGGCTTTGCAGCGTAGCTTGGGTGAGACCTGTGTCCAGTAATGGACTGCAACGGGCGGGTGATGATAACGAGCACGTATAGGATGAAGTGAGACAACGTGTAAATCAGCGGAATCCACCGCCAATGACGCTACTTTAAATGAAATAATAGAGGAATGGCATTAAAATTGTCTTTAATGTAGTCTTTGTTTCATAAAGCTAGATAAGGTTCTTTTGCAGATATTAAAGATTTTCTAACCGACCCTTTTTCTTTATGGTCTAAGGTATCTTACTCGCTTTCCAAGGATATTCTCAGTTTTCGATCCACTTTTAAACACGAAGTAGAACAATCAACATGTATAAGAGAAGTTATTCCTCATCAGCCCGTTGCAGTTCACTGCTGGAAACAGGCCTTTACCAAGGTACGGCAATGAGTGTGGTCAACTGCTTTGTGCATCTAGTCGCTGCTGACAGCTTGTGAAAGTTGTCCCGCCATCTGACCAGACAGCGTCGTGCGCTACGTTTCCCAAGACTCGGTCAGCGGTGTCCACTTCAGAACTAGCTTACTCCAGCGGTTATCTTTTCTGCGACATATGTGATATGATGTCGGTCACCACGGTTTTCTGACGGATCACTTAATTCCGAATTTTGTCCTTCAGAGACATCAGACACTCATAGCATAGCTCTTTCCATAGCACGTTGAGAGACTTTAAACTTGTTGATTAGCCCCACAGTTTCTTGAACTTGCTGCACAGCCATAATGAAGCCTATAAACTAATAGCTGTTCTCCGTATGAACCTAGACAAGACGAAAGTCATGTCTAATGAATTCGTCGATCCGGGACCAGCTGTCGTCGACGGCATGGCACTCGAAGTTGTCAACGAATATGTCTACCTGGAGAAATTAATACAATTGGGTTGATACAACTTTTTAAAGGAAGCCGACAGGGCAATTCAGTTGGGCTGGACAGCGTTTAGGAAGTTGGTCCACATATTTACGTTGGATATAGGACAGAGCCTGAAAGCAAAACTGTTCTATCAGTACGGCCTCCCTGTAATTTCTACATATACTTAAATAGACCGAACTTTACTTGGTTACTTATAAAAACAAAATTACAATGTCAAGTATTTTTATATTTACGAAGGGCCCCATTAGTTGAATTTTGCCACGGGCCCCCGGTGGGCTAGTTACGCCACTGGACAGAATTATTGATAAAGAAATCCGTGGATAGTAATAATAAAACACTAGTGTAAATCTAGTGTAATTACCTACGAAATAAAGAGAAAAACACTAGTGTAAATCTTGAAGCCAACAGATTTTGTCTGAACTTATTTATCTTTCGTTCTATATAGCATAATTCCTAAAGTATTTAAGTCACTACACAACTCTGTCGATTGCTTACTGTGTAAATTAGAGAGCGGGTAAATTAAATTGAATCGATGAGGAAATTTGATCTCAGAATCGATCGACAATCTGAGTGCTGTTTTAACATTGGTAACTTAATCTCCGAACACATGTTCGTTATATACGAGTCATGCTTTTTGTACACACAACGAGATAATTATAAAATTATAAAACATCAATTTTAAAATTATTAGGCGAACCATGATACCGGACGGAATAATGCCAGGTAAAAGAAGAATAAGAAGAAAACAACAATTTTAGAAATAACAGAAGCGCCATTCTTCCTCGATCAAATACAACTTGATTTGGATGACTGGTTTTTCAAAATGTATGATGTTAAAACGAGTGTGAAAAACTCAACGAAATGCATACAACCATATTGCCCAAACCAAAATTTCAAATACCTTCCACCTATGATCAATTTCAAAGCAGAGCTTAGTAAACAAAATATGAACGGATTCATGCAGTTTCTATTAAAACGCGAACGGGATCGTCGGCAATTGCTAGTTTATCAACATTAACCCATATTCCAAGTAGTTTATATTAATGTTATACAGTGAACTACTGGAGACGTATGAACATACGGACAGAAATAACGGTACGACCACGTGGTCCCGATTGTGAGAATATTGCATCCGCTAACAATATCGACGGATCAATACCATTTCAATGGCGCTGGATTAACATTTTCCCATTCTCGATGTGCCTATTTGATAAGTTAATAATATTATGCACCTACAGAACTAGCTGAACTAGCAAAACTTATTATAGTATATTACGTGTATCTTTCATCACGCTTTACTAATTACCTTTCATTGAATAGACGATTTATTAAAGCTATCATCACTGTTAACAAAACAACGCAAAAAATATATGTGCATAGTCGACGTAAGATCATTAGATACTAGAATTCAAAAAGAAGAAGTAACAGAAGTGATAGGCAAGAGAGCAAACATATCACTTAAAGTGGTTTGTAAATCAAATGCAAAACAAAACAACAGGAGTGTTACATCAATGAACAAGAAAGGCAAGAAGAACAGTAACGAAATTAAAAAGTGCTGGAAAGCGGACACATGTCCGCCAGCGAAATGAACTGTTGGATAGTTAATTGACGCAGTGTATGCAATTAAACGCGCGTTTGACGTGACCTATATGCAGACATGAAAATAATAAAAGTAATTTTTATTTGACGCGGAACAATCACAACCAGAATTACCACTAATGATAAAACGAATGGAAGACAAGGTGTGGCATTTAATGTAATTCCTTTGTATATACTATGTACTATGGAAAATGTTGCTTTTAAACACAGAAATAGATAAGGTCTAGATTATTTTGTTGAACAGTTGTTGTTTTATAAGAAGCAGTCTCAAATATAAATCATGATATGAAATCACAAATGTCTGGAGCATGCATTTAGCCCTATCGCTGTTCCAATTATTTAGTCGTTGTTATGATAACTTTCAATTCGCAAAGCTCGTACAATGAAACTGTGACTAATCTTAAAGTTGGACTAATTTGTGGGCCGCATAGTTGCACTAATCAAAAACAATTGCCAGTTTAAAACAATATACAATAATGTGGCATGATATCATGCGGATATTGAATTACGTTCATTAGTTTGCTGAACAGATAGGGAACATATTGAGATGTATTATAATATTTAAGGCACGATTACTATATTATTAAAATTCTATTGTCTCAATGCAAAAAAGCCAATCACGAATGATTTCAATCATTTTTTTTGCATCCTTTGCTATTTACGGAGTACTTCCTGGAAGTAAAAAACGAGATAATGGCAAACCTATCATAGAAAGCAATGAATTGATTAGCGAAATTATCGGCCCTATCGATAAATTACATATCGAAGCAAAATCGGAAGGCGAAGTGAAAACTGTAGTAATAAAAGCCAAATATAGCAACACTAAAACAGGAAACAGCGAATGCGATTCTAAAAAGCATTCGCCGGCAAATGAAGATTTAGTGCTTGCCGCTAATACAGTTCGAAAGGGTTCGGTATATCATTCGATTACCATTACTTTTGAAAGTGGACGATAAGCCGACGTGATAATGCCGTGCCAGAAACGCCAGATAAAATATTGATCGGTCCATAAAGCTTCGTTATGAAATGGGACCCGCCGTTGTTGCGCGATATCTGGATCAAGTGTATTAAGGGCGCGCAAAGCCATGTATGATTAACTGGATCTTAGCATACTTACGACGTGTACACACGAACAAGTGATAATCATTTGAATAGTAAGAGTTCATTTTACCTGAAGGGACAACAAAGGGCCCGCGTGTTCGTAGTTGCCCTTCACAATTTTTTATCGTTGGTAGCCTATCCTATTAATGTGTTAAAATAAAATATAATCATGAAATTGAGAAGAACGTAGCGTTTGATTGTTGTAATTACGTGTATGTAAGTTGTGTTAAATAAACGATTATATTTCAGCTAAATTTCTTCTTGGAGATTTATTTTAAGAGTCGATTCGGCGCCGTTTATCTGTAATAAATCGATTTGAAAAGTACCTATTTTGAGAACGTACAATGTGTATGTAATCAGATAAATGTTATCAACGTAAACAATCGCTACAAAATATGTTTTTAATTCTATTGTATTCGTTTATTGCAAGACAATTTATTTTGTTGACTGCATGACATTTTATTGTAAAGTTTCTAGAAAGCAAGAGACTGCTTGTAATACTTTGTATGTGAATGGGAATCGTAAATCAGTAGTAAATAGCATATTTCGCAATACTTTTACGTCGGGTGCTATTCCACTAAATAAATAAAATATTTAATGCCTATAATAAGTAATAATAATAATAATAAATAGCACCCAATAGTCACATACACAGTCCTAACCCCTCACTGAGATCGAGTCTTGTGTCGCGGATATCAGGAACTACGAGAAACTTTTCGGTCTCACAAACACTCAGGCCCGAAAGAAACCTATCGCGCCTGATATGGGATGTACAATATACATAAAGAGTATATGAAACAACATATAGGCAGAACCGTCTTGGAACCGATCTTGGGAACAACACAAACACGAAGTTACACACGCTTATAAATATACATGAAGCTCAAAGATTCCAAATATGCCAACACTTTACGGGGTCAGTTTATCTCACAGATATGCATACACACTTTCATCCATTCGATTTCAATTTAGAAGGCGATCGGTAATCCGATGCGATGCTGATACGATCGACCGATTACTCGTCATCGGCGCTACGATAAAACTGAGTATCTGACTATGTAAAACGGCGCTAAGGATGAACAAACCTTCTTGAATTATTTAAGAATATTTTATAGTGCTACTTAATATCTTGTGTATTCTTCTGGAAATACAACTAAGTTAAAACTAACTAACTTAAAACTCCTTTCCCTTTTCACACAGTGTCGTCTTTTGTATCTTGAATTTGCCTATCTGGACTCATAATTATTGTAATGAAAACATCGAATGAATCCTATCATATTTAATTTTATCTAGATTTTGTGGTAAGATTCATCGTTTCCAACTAACATATATTTTTTTTTGCAATAAATGACGAAACTAGCATGCCGTTCGCCTAAATGGTAAGTGATACGAACGCTCATGAACATTAGCAAAACCAAATAATACCTTATATACCAAAGCAATGTTCGGCATTCTACTGCGCTTGACATTCTGAGACATAGTTAAGTAAAAGTAAAGTTAAGTCTCAATATGTCCGGTAGTTACTCTGACTACAATTTTCTTCAATCCGAAACACAACAGGATATTCTCCTGTCTAATTACATTGATGGCCTAGATTTATGATGTTATGGCTCATTACATGTTGGTCTGTATGCATAATGTCACTTGCAAGGAGCTTGTTTCAAGTCCTGCGTTTCACCTGTCCCTTCATATTAATTGCAGTAAGTTATTGGTCGGTGATCGTTTCCGCAATGTTCAAGCCCTAGATGTTACATTATCAACACTTTCACATTGTTCGCTCTCTATACATCAACCAGTGACATGAATGAGGCCGAGTCATAAGCCAATGTTCCGGCACTTGACCCCTTGATTGCGCCGTTTAAGCAGCAAGAGCATTTAGAATCTTTGTTCAATTTTTTAGTTCATTTTCTTGTGCATTTTTTTTCCATGGATGGGTATAAAAAGTTGTATTCGTGCACTTAGTTTAACAGATTTTGTAATACACACATAGGTTTCTAGGTATATGATTTCATTTGAAATAACAAATAATCAAATAATATGAAAAACACTTACTTCACCTAGATATGTCTTTAAATTCAAATATTACTACTCTCTTACAGAATTTTCCTATATAATTTAATGGCAAAATCTTGGCAATAATTGTCGAGGACTTTGTACCGTAATTCCTGCCACAAAAAAAAACTCGCATCTCACGTGTGAGTTTCTGTGATGTTTTAGCTCATTCATAAAAGTAAACGATGTCAATGACTTGCCGATGTGTTGGAATGTCGCCAAAATCAAAATAAAGTACTTTTAGCAATGAAAATGGCACAACGACAAACATAATTTCAGTAACGACTAGGAAATATTCCAAGAAATATTCTAAGAAAAAGTAAACTTTACAGCAATGGTTATTCTTAATACTTAATAACAAATAATGGCCACCATAGGCGAAGATGTATAAAATATAATGAATGGAGTCTAAATTGAAGATTATTGAATGTAAACATTCGATGTTAAAGATGTCCAACATGTATGGTACGCAACAAAAACATCGGTAAACGCGCTAATGGCTTTGAAATTACAAAATTAAACCGAGATTACAGGTCGAAGATAAAATAGAAAACTATATTCACAACTCGGACGGTGAAACTTGATAATATTTAGACTGTAATTAATTAAAATTTATTACGGAGTTAATGTTCGTATGACGCGTGGTAACATATTTAAAGACACCGGAGCTGCTTTTAATTAAGCTCTTAATGCACTGAGTAGTTAATTTCTCTTACTTATAAGTAGTCGTAAGAGAGCAAATACATGAGCATTTGTTTTGTTGCATTCCACACGCATTCATACAAATAAATTAAGTTGTCATACAAATTGTTATTATGAAAACATAATTTACTTAAGAGAATTCTTTTATGATTCCCACGCATAATCTTAAACTTATACAAATTAAAAAGAGAAACTGCTAAAAACAAATGTAAAAGTAAAATGGACAGAAACATAATAAGAATTTAAATAATTTACGAAATGTTCGATATCTTGCTTTCCAAACCATTTCAGTACTAGGCTTACAATATTTCCATACCGTGACTTTAACATAACTTTAATAATTTATCTAACACGCCCTATCCAAACAAAACATTTACTTTGAATGACCTGATGTAAATAATGCAAAGCGTTAACTTGATTGACATTGTATTGCCCGCTATCAATTACTTTGGCGCTTAATCTTGTATGCGCTTGTAAAAGAGAAAGTACGAATTTATGAGGGTATTGCAGAATTTACCGTATCGTAAGACAATTGGCATGCCTTCCGCTGAACCTGTAATGCTCAGTATTGTGTTTCGCTGGACAAATTAAGTCAATCGCGGCCTTGCATTATCTTTCAGGCTCGCTTGTTGATAGTCGATTTACTGTCTTGGGTTCTTTCATTCACATTTCTACAACAGCAGTCTCTCGTAATCGTATTTTGTTCATTAGTAATAGTATAGAAACATCGTAAAGTATTATCTATAACTTGGCAACATACGAGAGATATGTTCAAAAACAAAAAAAGACATAAGTCCTACATATGCATCCGCCATGGATCGCCAAATAGACCTGTTGTAAGCAGCTTGCATCCACGTTATTTTAGTCCAATAATATAACAACTTGATTTAAAGGTCCAATATGAGGAGGTTATTTATATTAGTACCTCGGCTATCGAAAGCTATAAACCATAATCCAATTACGTATATCAACCGATCCAATAACCCGTGCTAACAAGAGCAAATTGCTTCTAACATTGTTACAACTTGATACTACAAGTAATTAGAACCCTGAAAGATAATAAAGCAATTCAATCAATCAAAGTATTAATCCACAGAGAGTTTGACGTCGACGATGCATTTAATGCAGTAAAGTTAGAATATATTGCTACAAAATACAATGTAACAATAGATTTTATTGTCGGGGAAGAGATAAGCGCGGTACTGGTTATTGGAACTGTTGTAATACACGCTAGAATCAATTTATGCGGAGGTTTGTCAGGAAACAATTATGTACCAAGATCTATCTGCGAATGTGACAGAGATACTATCTGGTATTGGCAAATTGCTAGAGAGCTCTTCAATTTGATCACGTTTCCTATATAAATTGATTGGATGGTACTCGCGTGAGCTTAATTGATTATCGTAATGTCTGCTGTAGTGGCACTAAATTGTTTGTAGTATCAATTAAAAACATGAATGAACCGATTCGTTACTAACACAAAATTTATAATCACAAATATGCATGCGAAGCTACAATTATGACAATTAAAGAAAAGGTGCTTGTTTAAAAATGAACGGTCAGGGTGGTTTATCTTATTAAATAAAAAATCTTATAAAAATATTTTAAAACAGATCGAATCCGTGATAATATAAGCATTATTAATATCGTTGATAATTGGCTAAAAGCCACCAAATATTTTAACAAGACTTTCACAACTGTCACAGGAAATGTGTAATTAATAATCTGCATATTATCACTCAACATTTGAGTAACACTTATTCTCAGCTTAGAGCCGAATTCCACGAAGGATTAGGACGAAAACCGATTTGAAAACTAACAGAAGTAAAATATACAGTGTTATTGACGAATGACAAGAATTTGCTACGGGGTTTCTAAGTAAACATAGGAGTCGTTAGTTCCTCAATTCTTTCTCTCCGTCGTCAAGTCGTGATGGGTGCTTGACATGTCAACGAAAACACGTAAAGGAATTTGTTTAGCTCCCAAATGAGCCCCAATTATTTTTTGTACGCTCTTGGCATAGTTTAGTTGGATGTTAGTTAAAAGAGCTCGTTATATTTTTAAACATTTGGTTTGGTAGAATGTAGATATTTCAATAGAAAATTTTGCTTTTTGTACAATGTGTTTATTATGTTTGTGGTCGGTATAAAATTGTTTAAAGGTTACATGCGAAACCAAATATTATTTATTTACAATTTTAAAACCATCTATTCTAATAGATTACCCGAAGAACCGAGATTTATAGAAGGTCTATTTTGGATTTTACAATTCACAGCCCTTATTTGACGTTGCTAACTAATAAGATGATACCATTACACGAACAACCGACCGGGATTAAATTACCGGACATTTACTTAGAATTTCATCTCTAGTGCTAGATTAATGTATGGCATTATATTTAATCGCAGAGCATTAGTATTACAATTCATTAAACTAACCATTATAAGTGAAGTATGAAAATTCCAGTATACCACGATACGCACAATTAGTAACAATTATCATCTTTTACAACGGTAAAGTTTACACTACATTGCGTTGCATCCACATCACTTCTGATATCATCTACGTCATCCTGTGTGGTATTTTATGTGATGACAACACTGCGAAATGCTAAGACGTGTTCTTCAACACCAGCAAAACCGGATTTTGAGATGTTAAATTTGACATCTTTATATATGAAACCAACTGCTCTGATGTAAGAGTGAGTTAGATCGGATTTATTAATCTTGATGGTATCGTGGTAGCGTTGCGTATTATGTAATTATGGCACACCGTTTACGGTACCGTCGAGGCAATTAAAAGATAAAGGGGGTTTATTACATGTTATGTTATAAGTAGACCTATTTTTTGTTTGCAGAAATAATGTTAGTATATTCTTCATTTTTTCCATAGTTTTTAGTTTAATTTTAATTTTATCTAATATCTTGTTATTCCCTGTGGATTGCTTACGAGCGAACAATACAGGGTATATCAAGACTGCTACCGAAAACGAAGCCGGGTGGTAGTTTAAACGATTTCAGACATAATGCAACAGAAAAAGTTGCAAAAAAAAGGCGTCAATTTTTTTTTGTTATTTTTTTCCTATGGCAATATTTGGGTGGTAAATACATTTTTTCCGAGAATAATAGTGTGTACCCTTTTATTTATAAATACTTTAAGGTATAAAATAATTTAAACTATTATTTTAGCAAAAACTTTGGATTTACCACCCAAAAATGACGATATTTAAAAAATCATAAAAAATAATTGTCGCGTTTCTTTGCAAATTTTTAGCTGCATTATGTTTCTAGTCACTAAAACTACCACCCGGCTTCGTTTTCGGTGGCAGTCTTGAGATACCCGGTATGTGCTAATACTATTACTTCTTAACATGTTCTTATTTATCCAAAAGGTGATGCAGACTTTCATTTTGAAGATATATTTAGAAGTTACTTTAGGCTACTATTAACTTCATAACTACACACGCCGGCACAATTAGAGGAACACGCACAAAAATTAGTTTTTTTTTAATTTTGTTTGCTGTTTGTTTAAATGGTCTTTGTTTTTATATTTCAGTACCTTTAAGAAATTAAATGTTGCAAAAAGATTTTTGGATATTTAGAGTTTTAACGTTAATTATACGCTCTCAAGGGTTTTTAAGATTTTTTCACTTTCAAGTGGTTTTACAAAATTTTGTTTAATTTCATTTTATGTGACTTAAGATATTTTTATTGTTATTGTTTTTAGAGTTACCTGTCTTGTAGGATATAAAATGAGTGGCTTACCTTCCACTGAAGTTGCCAGAGCGGTAACAATGATTGAAAATGGTCAAGGGTAGGATTCAGTAAGTCGCGCATTGGGTGTGTCGGTATCTGTCGTCTTTCTCAACGTTAAACGTTAGAGGCACATAGGCTCTTATGTGCGGATGCCAGGATAAGGCAGAAAACGGTGGACCAGTACCCAGGATGGTCATTTTATACGGCTGAAAACTTTGAGAAATCGTCGTCAAACGGCTATTCAGACCCGAAACATGTCACAAGAAGTCCGTGATGTTAATATCAGTGAGCGTACAGTGAGAACACGTTTAAATGAAGTTGGACTGAAGTCTTACGTTCCGTCAGAAGCTCCAAAACTCGAGGTGGTACATAAAGTAGCCAGATAAGCTTTTGCTCATCAACACCGCGACTGGACAAATGAGTGGAGCCAAGTTTTGTTTAGTGATGAAAGCAGTTTTGTTGTGAATTGCATAGAAGGAAGGGAGAGGATCTGGAGGTATCGAGGAGAACGCTAATCGAGGAAACTTTACTGAAAGAGGTGTGTTATGGCGGAGGGTCAATTTTGGTATGGGTGGTATATGTTTGGAAGCACGCGCGGAGTTAATACTTATAGAAAATGGGTCTTTAGCTGCACAAAGATACGTCGCAGAGATCTTAGAGTCCCATGTATTGTCTTTTGCACCATCCATAGGCGAATATTTTTATTTATGCATGATAATGCGCGGCCCCACACAGCGCAAATGGTTCGCGACTACTTAAATCAGGCCCAAATCGCGCAAATGGATTGCCCAGCATGATCACCAGACATAAATCCCATAGAGAACGAATGGGACGTTATCGGAAGAAAGATAAATGGAAGAAACCAAGCCCCTAAGATCGTCCAAGGACATGACAAACCATATCTTGTGTACTCATCTATGATTAGTTTTTTAAATAATTCATAAAATTGTAATTACTGCATTTTGTAGAAGATAAGTGTTTATAGATATTATTAAGTTTTTGATTATTTTTATTTATTTCAATTTTTGTTACCTAAAACTACTATATTTACTTTTACTTTGTTGTTAATTTGTTAACTACTTTTTTTTATTTTTATTTTGTACTGATAAATATATAAATGTCTCTAATTGTTAAAATTTTAGAAATAACAGTAATAATGTGTATGTTCCATTTATTATTAATTAGAATGTAAGTGTTTTGGTTAAAATACTGTAAACTTGCATTTTCCTTGAAATAAATAAATAAATAAATAAAATTCATGTTAGTGCAAGAGTGGAAGAATTTGTCGCAAAAAATGATTGAGGACGTCATTAAAAGCATGAAGGATCATATCCAGACTCTTATCAGAGCCCGTGGTAGCAATACGCATTATTAATTTTCTGAAATTATTTCTGTAAGTTTTTAAAATACACGATTACATTTGACAATACAGAAATTTCATTTTACTGTATTTCCGTTTAATTGCATTTGCGTCATTAATTAAAGTATTTTTTACTCAATTATAGTAATTTGTTATAAATTTTGCCTCATTTTAAATATTTTTTTTTTTTTTTTTTTTATATGTAATGTACTAAATATTTAATACATCCCTTTAATAACAATCTAGTCTTATGACTAATAAGTTATTTAAATTTAACCTAAATTTCTAAAGAGACTATGACTAAGAACATGTCCAATAACACTTTTCTTATTGTCTCTATTAAGGGGAAGACACAATGTTCGCGTGTTCTTTTTCAATAGCACTCACTACACTACATTGCACTAATTATTCATTGCACTAACTCAAAAGGTTTTGTCCTTTTTAGTCTTCTTACAAGGTCCGTGTTGTCGAGGAGCTGGATTGCCTCGACGTTCACATGATGATGAAGTCTATGGTCATGAGCTTCGGCATATTTTTTCACAACATTTCTGACGAAGTCCACTTTAAGGTCCCGATGGAGATCTTCGTTTCTTACGTACCATGGAGCGTTTACTATACCCCTCAGTACTTTGTTCTGGAATCGTTGTATTATTAGTATATTGCTTGGTTTGGTACATCCCCACAACTGTATACCATAAGTCCATACTGGCATCAGGACTTGTTTGTACAAAAGTACTTTGTTGTATATCGACAACGAGGAGTATTTGCCCAGTAACCAATACATTTTCCTGTAGCGAATCTCCAGCTCTTCTCGTTTCTTTTTGACGTGTGCTTTCCAGCGAAGTTTTGCGTCCAGAGTCATGCCTAGGTATTTGGCTGTATTTTCATATGGTATGGTTGTACCGTTTATGAACACAGGCTCATAATTTGGTCTTTTGTTTGTGAAATCCACATGAACAGATTTTGTTTCATTTATTTTCAGCCGCCATTTTTCACTCCAGTTAGAGATGATGTTAACAGCTGTTTGGACTTTTTCCACTGCTTCTTTATGAGTCGAACCTGTAGCTATAATTGCTGTATCGTCTGCGAAAGTTGCAATGGCATTGTTTTCAAGTTTAGGCATATCACAGGTGTATAATAAGTACAGGACCGGACCTAATACACTTCCTTGTGGTACTCCAGCTTCTATACACTTTATTTCTGAATAAGAATCTTCATGTTTTATACGAAACATTCTTTCAGAAATATAAGATTCCAGGATTTCTGAAAATTGCTTGGGCAGCATTTTCTTTAGTTTGTAAATGAGGCCGTGGTGCCATACCTTGTCAAATGCTTGTGCCACATCTAGGAAAACCGTCGAACAAACTTTTTTCTCTTCTAGGCCTTTTTCGATTAAATTAGTAATCCGGTGGACTTGGTCTATTGTTGAGTGTTTCTCTCTGAAGCCGAATTGGTAGTCGGGGATTAATTTCCGCTCTTCTATAACAGGTTTAAGCCTTTTTAAAAGTAATTTTTCATATAACTTGGCTATTATTGGAAGCAAGGAGATTGGCCTATAGGATTTCACGTCATGCGGAGGTTTACCAGGCTTAGGTATCATGATAACTTCAGCAAATTTCCAAATATCAGGTACATATTTCAGTCTGAACGAGGCATTTATCAATGTGGTCAGTTTGACAATTGCTTTGCGCGGAAGATTGTTCAGTACTTCTCCTGTTATCAGGTCATAACCAGGAGATTTCTTTTGATTATTTTTTTTTATTTCACTTTTTACTTCTCTAGGAGTAACGAGTTTTATTGCCTGGTCGTCTTGTGATATATTATCTAGGTTGGAGTCCAATGCGGTACCTTGATTAGGTTTAAATATATGCTCAAGATGGTTCGCAAATAGATTTGCCTTCTGTTCGTTGCTTATGGCCCAGCTCCCATTCGGTGTTTTAATGGGAGGGACCTGCATGATTGGCTTTTTGATGTTTTTGGTAGCTTTCAAATATTGAAAAATAAAAACATTCAGTTATTATAATATTTTCTAAGAAATTCAATATTTAACGCGTGTTCCTCTAATTCTGCCGGCGTGTGTACATTGAGAATCAAAACTAGAGACTTACTATTTGCAACTACGGTAAAGCTGTTGTCCAAACCAGTCTAACCATCCACAAATATTTCTAATTTATCGTCACCACCTCACGGAGTTATGACGTCGTGCGCATTTGCACAGTTTTAATAAGAGATCTGACGTCCGACCGTTCGTACATCTTCTGCCAGTCACGACTTCAGTTTCGTGTAGGAAGCGGAAACGAAGTTCACGGAGGTCAATCGTTAAGTATGTGTCGAGTACCTACTCGAAAAAAAAAACGACCTTCAATTAACAATTACGTCAGTGAGAAACAAACAAAATTACTCAGTTGAAAGCACGGTTGTAAGCGTTCTGGTGAAGTAGTAATTAAGGCCGCTTTTAGTAAAAGAAAAAATTAAAGACAATTCAAATTTTTGTATCTCTTAAAGAATTTCGAATTAGTGTAAATGATTAAACTGGTGTAATAAAATTAAAACAATTTCTTTGTAAAGATAATTTATGACTAAATATAGTTTAATTAGTAGCTATTCGAGCCTTTTAATCACCGTTTATGTCACCCATCTACCGCACATCGTTGTTTAGTCTGCTGACCCATTTCAGTTAAAAATAGACCCCTAACGATATTCCTTCTTTTAATCTCAATTTAGGAGTTATTTTTAGACGGCTTCCGTGTTCAATTATTTTGATTAGGAACTGAAAGCGCTTTTTGTTTGTTTATTTGTAGTGGTTGTTTTGGTTCAATTAATATAATTCCGATATCTAGTCATCAATTAATTCTTTGTCGTAATTCAAATTCGACATTCAACAAGTTCACATTCCAGCAATTCTATGGCGTCATAAGCTACAGTGTTTAACCTAGTCACCATATTTGACGAAAATCGGCTAATTATGTCAAACTAATGTATCGAATACATTAATCAAAAAAAAAATCTTGTTTGTGAAATCAATTTAAACCGCTTTATATGTCCTATTTGGTTAGGAATTAATAAGATGATTGATTCAAACAAAACCATTAATATTATACCATAAATTATTAATACACCGCCTTCACCACATTGAATACTTTTATAAAAAGTTATACAATAAATAATTTTGGCAAAACTTTTTTCTGAACAGCTAGAATAGCTTAAACACTTTTAACGGTCAAAACTAAAACTGTATTAGATTAGCACGCAAACCTTGACCAACATACGATGGTTGTGTAAGTGAGCCAATGATGATAGATTTACTATCGTTAGCATAGTAATAATTCTAATTTGCATCTTTTATATTAGCAACGTTGATTTAATTGGCTACAGTCGGAACTGTGCCGGCAAAACGGAAATTATGTTAATGAACGAATTAGATAGTTGCTTAGTTCAATTTTTAAGTCCACGTGTGCAATTAAACTGAGAAGATTTATCATTTGCGAGAGTTCTAATTCGCGTAATTTTAAATATTAATATCCTAATCATTTCTCACGCACGACTCATATTAATTTTTATAAGAGTTAATTTCAATCGAAAATATTGTATTTAGCATTATCAATGAGGTAGCTATTCAAAAAAATATTATTCAATATAAACTTATACGTATTATAGTGAAATCGACCTCTATTTACACCATGTGAGGCTGAGGGTTCTGAGTCTATAACGTCCTCTGTAACTGTTTTTTTTTCACTAAGTTTGAAGTCAGAACTAATATTTTAAAGCCATGCATAGAACTACTAAGTGTTCACATTTTCTGTTCCACTTAAACGGCGACATCACACTATTTTTTCTTATTACCTAGACTTGATGGTACTTGATGGTAAGTGATAACTGCCGTCCACGAACGAAAAGCCCATGAAATCAGGAGCGGGGCGGGAAGGATGGAAAGAGAGAAGGAGTATTGAGAATCTGGCAAAAAAGCCCAATAAAGTTGGTCTTCACTCTACAACATTTTGTAGCACGATTACTATCAACAGAACTAAGACCCCTCAACTAAGCTTCTAGGTACATCGTCATACTAATCAAAACTCGTATAAAACTCGGTATTAACTTTATTACTAAACTCGGTAGCCCGTTATAATTTGTTAATCTTCATCGTCTGGCTCTAAACCGCCGTTAAACACGCTGTAAACATGTAATTTAATATGAAATTAACTTAATAATAAACAACACCCACTATCTAGTAGGTGAGTCGAGTTTACCTGTGTGAAATGTACCTTATTTGCTTCCTTAAAGTGCTTATGTCGAGATAACTGGAAGAAATATATATGTATACAGGGTATATCAAGACTGCTACCGAAAACGAAGCCGGGTGGTAGTTTAAGCGACTTCAGACACAATGCAACAGAAAAAGTTGCATAATATAGCGACAATTTTTTTTTTGTAATTTTTTTCTTATGACCATATTTGGGTGGTAAATACATTTTTTCCTAAAATAATAGTGTATACCCTTTTATTTATAAATAATCTAAGGTATAAAAGTGTTTAAATTATTATTTTAGCAAAAACTATGGATTTACCACCCAAAAATGAAGATATTTAAAAAATCATAAAAAATAATTGTCGCGTTTCTTTTCGAAATTTTTGGTTGCATTGTGTTTGTAGTCACTAAAACTACCACCCGGCTTCGTTTTCGGTAGCAGTCTTGAGATACCCGGTATATATGTATCGCGACCTACTTATGAACTTATTTATAGACTGAATAGAAACCTATGATAGTAATCGAATGTTGACTCTTTCGAATGACGAAAACTGTAAAGTCGCGTCAGGACGTCAAAAAATGTAAAATTTAAACCAAATCCGCTATAAAATCCGTCAATAATAGTTTTATTTCAATGCGTTACATGCGCGTAAATCTAACCATTAACTAAAATGGGCTACTAACTATGGTAACTGTCTATCAATAAGGTCGATTACCGATATTTTTGGATCATTTGCTATGCACTTCTTATGTTATTTTGCGATTTGACTTATAAAATAAAAACATTAAAACAAAAATGAATGACCTAAACCATTAATTATGACACCTGTTTGTCTATAATTGAGATATTATAATTATGTATGTCGATGTAGAGATTCCCTAGTGGGTCACATTGCTCTGGCGGAGCAGTTTTAATCTTGACTTTACTACATAAGTCATTTCTGACCACCTACATACATAAAACAGTTAATGATCACAACGTACACTTATGTGGCGCGTTGGGATTAAAGAGTGATGCGCCTTGTGTCAATAATCAACTATTTTGAAATTGAATGTGATTAAAATATAAGAGTGATTTGTATTCCATTTGTTTTCCTTTCTTTTCTGAATAAATTATTAAATACACAAGCAATGTATCTAATAGAAGCTTTACGACTTAATAATTATCAAAATTATTATTATTCTGAATCCTTCGCGATATTGACTTTTATGAGGAGGTAGGTATATGATGTAATTTGAATAATAAATTTAATTGGATTTGCAATTTATGACTAGGCTTATATTGACCTTGTATTTAAAATTAAACTCCATACCTAGTCATTCGTTTGCGTATGAAAACCATCTAACATACACGAACAATATAATTTATAACAACGAATTAATTATGGAACCTTTTTTACCTCAACGATATCCACTTAATCATTTTCAAAATCATTCGTATACTCAAGACAACACAATCGATAGAATCGATTTATCTGTTCACCGGTCACATCACCATGATATTTCATTAAGGCATGTGTAAGTAAATGTTGTAGTTTACACCTCAATATAAATTCCGTTGGGGAGAAAGGCTGTAATGAGCACGACTTATGAAAGTAGAACTAATGAGCATACGTATTCATTTTACGACAAAAATTGACTTATGGAGAGCAGATTGAAAGCGACGCCCGTTTTCACATGATAACGTCTGTTGTCATTAGGCATGTCTGTCAGTGTATTTTTAGATATTAATAACATCGCCTGAGGTAAAGTGAAAATGTTCCTGATTGTCTATACATATGAGCTATCAGCTTGATGTGGTCAGCTCAATGAAATTGAGATTTATGTAGGTACACGTAAGTGTTTGCAGCTTTCAGAGATTTGCTGTATATTTTCCGATGATATTAGTGTCAATTAATATTTTCTTGCAAATACTGATCAGGTACAAAATCCGTATATCAGTTTATAACAATTAGCAGAATTAACTTCGGGCACATTCTTCAATCAGACCTTATCTCTAAATTATGCAACAAATCGTAACAAAGCACATTTTAACGGTTTTTAAATCTCCCGGCGAATCCTAGGCCCTCCTTCCTTTATTCATTATTTCATTCATCTGGACCTCCTAAAAAAGCTTTGCCCCACTAACCCCAAAAGGTAAACAAGCAGTGCACCCTCGATGCGGTTGTTTACACAGGCCGACTGCGCACCCGCAGCCGCCGCCTACCGAGTACCTACTACTACGAAACATGATACGCACTCAGGTCACAGAGCAAAGCGTGCCAGAGAGTGGCGATTAAACTAGGAGATTTACGTGATTTAACTCATTTGCTTGATCCAATGTAAATACATAGTGTTTTAGTATTATTTAAAAAGAAAAGAGTTTTTACTGACGCAATTATACACCACACATACAGCACAAGTACAACACGTTGAATAATAATAATAAACAAATACAAACAAAACGAGATAATAACGAAGAGAAACACGTATGTGTTTAAATAAGTACACTAATTCGCCAACAATTATTACTACATATATAATTGAAAGAGTTGTTTTTTTAAGTTTCGCGAATATTTTGGCCAAACATGCTAAATGCATTAATTACTAGTAATCAAAGCTAACACACAAATGTATTCAGACTGAAATTGTAAATGTCCTTGCGAGAATTCGACGATCAAAAGATATCAGGAAAATGAATATATTTGCCTTGGGGCTTTATTAATTTAGCCTTCGTGGTTATTGTATAAGTTTAAAGAAAGTAGTAGTAGTAGATGAGGCATTCAAGCTTAACGTGAAAACGGAATATTCCATAAAGGTAAAGAGTAACGTTTATGAAGGGCCAAGTGTTAAACTTTAAACAATAAACGGTATTCTGGTTACTCGTGTATTTGAAAACGTGCGGCGAATGCGACAAAGGCTTAGTGAGAACACACCGAGATGTTTATAGAGCATTGTTTATTGTTCTGAAAACACTGACCGGCTGAAACGTGCTAACATGATAATACAAATAACATAAACAATTGAGATGATTTATTGTTAATGAGCCATAGAGATCTGGAGAATATACTGGTTGGAGATTTCAATGAGGAGACAAATATCGAAAATATCGATGGAAGAATGGATATGATAGTGTACGAGTTGGAATATGTTTGTAGTGCTGTAGAAAGGTGTTATTACGATGCAGCAATATGTGGATATGCATGAGTTCGTATCCTAACTATAAATGCTTAGATGAAATTATAGTTCTTAAAAACAAAATTCGGGAATATGCTAGAATTCGCTGGATGCAGGCAGCTTCCAACAGATCTATGTGGCGTTCCATGGGGGAGACCTATGTTCAGCAGTGGATTTCCTGTGGCCGAAGAGGCAGGGAGAGAGAGAGATAAATAATATTGAACACGACAACGAAACATATTACACCTAACACCCTTTCTTCAATGAACCATGCACCAAAATAATTTATTATCTGCCAATGATTTACAATTTACTCCTAAACAATTTATCACATCCGCCTTAATTAAATTCGTAAAAAAATCTCTTCACAATGAAACTACCCTATAATATTCAATCATCGGCAGATAAGTGAGAGCAACATCCGGGGTCGTACCCAAGCCCCATCTAATGAATGACGGGACAGTTGGGTGTTTTATGTACCCCTAATGCGGGTTAGTGATACTTTAATAAATGTGAGATTTTGGAGCTACAATTATATACAAAAAAAATATGATATTTTTTATTTAAGTATTCAAATTTGAATTTTTCAATGCCATGATGAATTTCTCTTGAATTATTAAATGAACTGCAAATGCTTTAAAAACGATTATAGAAGATGTAAACGCTCATTTTAGTTCTGTAAAAGACTGCTTTTTTAAATTTTTGATTAAATTTTGCAAGGACTTAATAGAAATAGAAACACACATATTTCTATAAACTAGTCCAACAAACTAAGCTATAAATATGAAATAAACTCAAAGTAAAGTATGTCAGTACTCCAGAGGCAAATGGCAACAAGTCACGTTTTTATCAAACCACACAGATCGATAGCCGTCGACCCGATTTGCTAAACAAAGAACATTCAAATGATTGTAAACGAATCTATAATATCACAATTACCGGTGATATCTTAAAAGGATCGGTTACTGAATAATTATGTAAACGTGATGAATAGTGATGTAATGTCTGATATAAAGATTGAGTAATTAAAGCTAATAGTAAATTATGTAAAGACAATATGTCCGTTGGTCCAATGACAACGTATTTGTAAACCCTTGAGATCTTGGATGTGATTCCCAAGTAAGATGAAAAACACACAACGACTTCCCGACAAGTTTCATGTAAAAATTATTCTTACGATAAAATCATATTGAACGAGAAGGATAAAAAGAAAAACATTATAAAATATTAGAAAAGATTTTAAAAACAAATAACTTCGAGCATATAACCCCAATTTTTCAATTACCATTTATAAATTTTCAACACTCTTCAATAGTTTAGATATTCAAAATTCTCAATCAAACCATAGACCGTATAATTCAATTTACAAAATAATGTTTGAAAATTCTAGCCTTCGTTTAAGAAACTATAGCTATTAAATATAGGCATTAATAATTATTTTAGCCGCAAGCTACTAAAAGCCGTCTACACGATCAATTTAATTTAATTTGAATAAAGATTGCATACATTATACCAATCAATGAATATACCGACTTGCGTAACAAGCATTTATGAAACGGTAATTATTATCTAATTTTAAATGCTTCAAATGTAATTTACATCATCTTCAATAATAGCCTGATATAACTGAAAGACATTCTTCCGATATTTTGGAAATATCTATCGTTTCTACGTCGTCTATTTGAAAAAAAAAAGAAACAATGGTTTCGTTAATTTATGTATTTAAGCAAAACACTATTAAAATATTCGTCTCAATGTTGTAGGCACGGCAAAAATAAATTTAGAATAAACTTAATAATTAATATAAGTCTTGCACTCTTATCAACAAATATCAAAGCACAACATAATTTAATAAACAACTGCTAATTCTACGTACCGAGAAATCAGGACATGATCTACCAAAGGGACCAATAAATATAAAGCCCGTATACTATAATTTTAACGCTAAACCAGCAATTTGACAGCAGAAAGTACTGAACAAACAGCGCTATTGAAACAGCATCTGTCAAATTACACCCAATACCATAATGGACGGGAGCAGATGGACTCACAATAACGACCAATGGACGAAAATTTACGAAAGGGTCCCGACCTTCGACAAATCCGACGGAAGCACTTCAAAGTTAAAATTTAATAAACCACACATTAAGAGAAAGGGCTTTATTAAATTATTAGCGGAATGAAGCAAATAAAATCGTATGAAATTATTTAATCTTGGGCAATTACATTCGTAACGGACATTACTGGGGTCTACAAATTACGGGGCAAGATGAAATGGACGTAGAACGAAATTAGACGAAAAGGGAAACAATTACTCGTGGAATTTAATAGTCAACCATATAAGCATAAATCATAACAGTGAAGTAAAACGTGATTGAATTAACTTCCATGATTTACAAACAAACACAAAAAAAGATAAATGATTTTCTAACGATATCGGAGCAATGCAACTGATTAAAACCAGGAGTGTATTACATTACGGAATAGTTCAAACACAAACACATACCAAATGTACAATGATATCAGCTAACCGTTAATTAAAAAACATGATCTGCGAATGCAAATAGCCGCCGAAAAAAAATCTTCGATAAACAAAACACAATCCGATAGTGAAAGCATAAACTATCGAATCGATTAGCAATTAGCAGTAAAGATCGATTCGAAGTTGATCGATTAAGATCAAGGAACGTTGCAAGCCAAAACGGGTCGTTGTATTGACTTAGCCAAGAAACGGAGCGTGACGCCGCGGATGATGTTGACGAATTTAGAAAATCGACTATCGAAAGTTAACTCTACTGCGGTGCTCGTAAATCTGGATTATGTAGATTTGTGTGACGCTTAATGTCGAACGGTTGATTTAGTGTTGCAAATATTTTAGAACATGAATAGATTATAAATTCTGTACAAGTAGGAAAGTGGATCCTGGAAGAATGAATGTTTTAGATTAATATGATAAAGTACGTGCACACAATACAAGACTTAATGCGTACAGAGTTATTGATGACTGCCGATTTTAAGCCGTAAAATAATTTGAATTGAATAAACTTCAAATATGTATCGCTGTAGAAATCGTTGCGAAAGACTTGTGCACAGCAACAGATTTAATTTAATTGATAATGATGATGTTAGAAATGTAAATATTTTTAAACAAAATATCGCTCCTTATATTTCTCCTTATATATATTTTGTTTAAATATCGAAAAAATTTAATCCAGTGAATAATTTATAGTTATTACTGTCCGTTAAAATAAACCACATGCGTATTGTACAGGGAATGCAGCGAAATAATTCATTTAACGCTGTGCACTCGCTGCCCCGCGCAGCTGTACAAATGCCAGTCAAGGCTGAACCGTTCGTGATACTGTACTATATCCTTTACAGTAGCGGAAATCTTTTGTCATATTCGTATGAATTGAATGAAGTTCGATGTTTAAATATTTTGTATGCAGTTTAAAGTTAAAATTGAACAGGGTAATGGGGCTACATATTGTACTTGAAATAAACTTTTAGAATTCATAAATGTTTTAATAGCAAAGAAGACAAAAGTACTAGGCTGTTCTCCTAATGGTTGATGATCATCGTCGTTAATAAAATCTCATAAATCTAAAACAATATAACTCCCTTATAACTCAAATATTAGTATTATAAGGCTGTAGCCAGTTTAATTAACAATATCTCTAAGGGCCGGTGCGTGTTTTCAAATAAACCTATCGCGCAGAAACAGTAAAAGGAATAAAACCCGTTGTATTAATTAAACAATTGATAAATTGTGACATAAATAAGTCTTACAGAACTGCTGGTTGATTTGTAAAATGCATTCTATTACCGTATCAAAGACTATGTAGGGTAAGTAAATAGTCTTTGAAACATCGACAAGATACTATCAATGAAAAATGAAATCAAATGAAAATAATTTATTGAATCCATTAAAATGTTCAACATCGTTTAGATTCAGTCTTTTTTTTTATGTACCACCCGGTTCGGAAAGCGGTTTTCACTAGAGAAGAACGGGCAAGAAACTCTAGTGTTGCTCTTTTCAAAACCAGTTTACAATGTATTGATTATTACATAATTTACAAATTGGTTTAAATCAGAGCAGTTTTTAATAATTTGTTAAAATTTATAATAAATATTTTTAATACGAATATTATTATATTATAATAACTATGGCTGAGTGAAGCGAAGTCGCCCAGAACGAAGAATCAGTATACTCTTTTTCGCCAAAGCAGTGAATAATTGCGAAAGCCTTATGTAATCCATCAATGAATCCGTTACAATGTAAGCAAATCGGATAGACCAGTCTACGCAAGCAGCACCCGTTCACGAGTATGACGCATGTGCCAGCCATCGGCCTCCTCAACCATGTTGCAGGGAAGTGACCGACCTGGCACACGACGCCACCGCAATGAAATGAGAGGAAGTTATTTATTTGTTGTGAAGGTTGAACACATTTTTATCACTAATTTTCTGTTTACTTATCTCGCTTACAGCAATACAAAATTGATTAAGAACTTAGAACGAGAAATCTCACACAAATATGTTGAAGACCTGGGAGCTTTAGAGGCCCTGGCGTTTACATGCCTGATGCATTACTGTGCCGATTCACTAATGAGACGACTTATCGGGCATACGCAAGGTCCTTTAAATAGCCCTGATACATTTTTTCATACAGATAAGATTTCACTTCGGATTATTTTGTTGATTTTAACGATAAACCATATTTAACAGCAAAACATGATTCTATAGGTATCAAAAACCCGAGAATAATCCACACTCAACACATAATCACCGTTAAAACTGGTAGTAATCGATAAACTTTCAATAAATTAGGGGGAACGCTCAAGTAATTAATCATCTCGAACCCCATACAGTTTCATTATGGTCGGCTAATGATTCGCAACCTCTTATGTAATAAATTGGTTCCGTCATTTTAGTAAATAGTGTTTTGGCATTAGGATAATGATCACCATTGGAACACCGGGTTTATTGTAGGAGGGAGATGGCGAGTTGAAAACGTAGGGTGTTAGTTCTATAATTTGAACTTGTAATATTACATCGATCAAATTTTCCTATTCGATGTCCATTTTTATAAATTTGAATACGGGACCTAAATCACCTAAATGTCTTATCAATTATAATTGATGAAATAGCTTCTTATATTCCATACATACCTATAGCGATTGCATTGTTTTTAGAAACTAGTTAATTTTGTAAATAAAGGACAGTAAAATAACTCTGGAATTATAATTCATATGAAAGAAAATGATAGCAAATATATTTTTAATTTTATTCGAAAGAGTGCAGTTCTAAGTAACTTGGAAAGGATAGTACAAATTACTTCGCTACATTTTATGATTACCTTTCATATTTTATAACTGGTATACAAAGCTGGGAACATACCTGCAACAAAAACAGTATAAATTCTTAGTATAATGTACTGTAGTCATGTGTGACAATAGTAAAAAAATATGTTTTACATTTTAAAGAAGGTAAATATGTCATTTGAATTCCGAACACAAATAAAAATCTTGTTAGGAGTTTAGGACCATAAAATAATTCAGGTTGTCGTAAATTAAGATGCGGCTACATAAAACATAACGATCATATTTTTAATGTTGTCGTACATAAATAAACACGCCTTTCAAATTTAATGTTTCCGGACCTCATTTTCTGGCAACCAAACGCTTCGAATCATGCAGTTATTTGTGATTATTGGTTAAAAAAACATCTTTGTATTGGAACTAAATATATAGGTATAACCACACTCAATGCTTGTAGGGTCATAGTTTAAGTCAAACAATAAGAACGTGATGTTTATCTCTCAAATATAACTTCTAACCGTGCGCACTCGTAAAGAATCCGGGTATTTAAGAACGAAGGTAAACAAAACTGACCTTTGTAAAGTTGGCATTACGGTTTATTATTGATCGTAAAAGATAAAGAGTCCAAAGAAGCCAATCCGAACCACATAAAAACGATTTAATCACAGATTCAAAAGCAAATTTCGCTCGTTGAAACATGGTTAGCGCAATCATTGTTCTTAGAAGTGGTAAAAAATTATTTGAAAAATTAGTTTCGCAAATCCACGCTATATTGCTATTTCTATTTTCAATCACAGCTACATGTTATTTTTAATTGATAAAATATGAGTATCATATGTCAGATTATTCGTAATATTAATAGTCATGGTTTTAATAACAACGAGGCGTGTCTCGTTCCATTTCAGTTTTTAATTTTGCTATCTAGATTTTCGTTGCATGGATACTTACAGTTTTTTGCTATTTAATCTACGTTTTCCTTATGGTGATTTTACGGTTAGTTAGTTATATTTTTTGCAGTGTGTATACAATCTACCATAACAAATAGTAAGTTAAAAGTGTGACGTGAAGTCAGTTTTATGAGTAGAGAATGGATTTTGTTACGTGATTAAATTCGTGGTTTATTTTTATGGTTTCATGGAAATATTTCTGAGTAATTCGGATTGGATATTTTTGAGTTACTAAAGAAGGACTTGGTATGTTTATTTTTTTATATTGACATTAACCTTGTATTTGAGTAACTTCTATCATTACTCTTAGTTAAGTTATGAAACCGACTGTATTTCATAAATTAATTAAATTAAAAACTTTCAATTCAAACCGCACATTATTCATATGTATACCGGGTATCTCAAGACTGCTACCGAAAACGAAGCCGGGTGGTAGTTTTAGTGACTACAAACACAATGCAACCAAAAATTTCGAAAAGAAACGCGACAATTATTTTTTTATTATTTTTAAATATCGTCTTTTTTGGATGGTAAATCCATAGTTTTTGCTAAAATAATAATTTAAACACTTTTATACCTTAGATTATTTATAAATGAAAGGGTATACACTATTATTTTAGGAAAAAAATGTATTTACCACCCAAATATGGTCATAGGAAAAAAATAACACAAAAAAATTCGCTTTTTTTTGCAACTTTTTCTGTTGCATTGTGTCCGAAGTCGCTTAAACTACCACCCGGCTACGTTTTCGGTAGCAGTCTTGATATACCCTGTATAATAGCCAGTTTTTTTTACAAATCCGTATCGTACTCCAACAAAACAAATGCTTAGAAAAACTGTAACACGCCATCCACACGATACAGATATACCATTACAAGTATTAATCTATCAAATTGATCCGCAAAGATTAATAACTCGCTTAAATACATTTGAAGTGGGGCAAAAACCCGCGCACACCTGCAAGTCGGTACCTCTTGTACTTGAAATTTATTGTTCTCATTAATAAAGACAGTTTTTACTGGCAACACCGCGGTCATTGACGTAGCCTTGGCAGTGTTGCAAGGAAAATAAATTGGTGCGATACGCTATGGTCTTGATAGTGCGTTTTTGCTATATTTTTGTCTTAAAGAATTATTTTTTTATCAGGAACGGATTACTTTATTAGCTTGTAATAATTTTATTGGTAATCTATAAGGATTTCAAGTTGTTATTCACTGTGTAATAACAAACGTAGTAGATGTCTTAGGAATAGTTTCTGTATGAGCCCATATACGTCCCACTGCAGGGCACGGGTCTCCTCCACAATAGAGTACGATTGAGAGGGAATAGGCCATATAATCCACCACGTTGGCCTAGAGCGGGTTGCGGGTAAAGAGGAATAATATTACAAAAATATTCTTACAAATGAAATTCACCGACAAAAAATATATGATAAAAATGTATATCAGCCATGTTTGATTAAAATTCATACAAATACAACAACGATATTAATTAAGGCAACAGACGCAATAATGTCTTTAGTATTCCAATTAAAGAGGATAATTTCCTTCATTAAATCCTGTAGGAAGTTGTAGCATAATTTATGCTGGAATAATTGCATACGACGTCGTGTCGGTGGTCTGTCTGAGAATGTCGACGGAATCCACCAAGGATTACAATTAGGGACATTCAAATGGGTTTTTAATCAACTTCATTAAACACTGCTATTATAGACGGGAAATATTTATTTTTTTTACAATATGAATAAAGTATTACTAGGAACCCGATGATTGGCTGTTTAAACAAATGAAAAAAAATAGTTTTTGCAAAAATAAATTTTATTTATTAATTTTTCCTTTTTTGCCCCACATGGAGAAATAATAACAGCAAAGAAATCGTTTCAAGTGCCATATGCCCCAACAGCAAAGAAATTAATTATGATAATATTACGTATACAAGAGGCGGTCTTATCACGCTAGGTAATTTCTTCCAGGAAACTTCGGATGGATTTAAAAAATGGGAAATAATATTTTTTTAATGTGCTGGAACAATAATTTATTAAAAAAACTTTTAATTGAATGCAGACTATATTCAATTTGCAAACCATGCTTCATAATAATTTGTTCCTCACACAAAATACTATAAAATGTGAAGCAAAAATGTGGACATTGAAACCTACCAACGATTTGCCTTTTTTGTACAATGATCTTGAAGGAACCATAATGTATCGTGTTTCGACCGCATCGTGTGAATTCATACCTCGATATTCGGACTCGGGTTTCATACAAAAAAGTTTTTTTTTGTCACAAAGTAAATAGTGCACTTTCACGATTATAATTACACTAGCGGCCGACCCAGCTTCGCCTGGGTGCATATATTTTTTGATTCCACTCCACACCAAATATATGTTGTTTTTCGTATAAACTCTTGTATACCTAAACTTGACGTAGCTATCCTACTGTCCGGCTCAATCCCGTTTCATCCGCCTGTTCAGTCTCTTCCCAATCCATCCCGTCCTTTCTCTTTATTATCCATCCCGTTTTATAACGTGCATTTACATTTCGTCATAACAAATCTGTCAGTTATCCCACCCCTCTCCCGTACCTATTTTACTTTATGTCCCTTCTCTCCATATGCCTCCATATACATAAACATTTAAAGATTGCATTATGAATTTTTGACACTAAAAACTTTAGCGGTTTTTTATTGTCCATCCAATACTCTTTCTCTTATTTCAGCACCAAAATGCTGTTTTTCAAAAAAATCTTGCACACCATTACCTTTTGTTAGTAATAAAGAGTTAAAATATAAAATATAAATGATTAAATTACAAAAATGGCTATTAAAAAATAAGGGTTGATCGTAGAAGGGTGAAAATTGAGGATTGTATGTATTTTTGTATGTCGTATCATAAAAAAATAGAAATTAAAAATTTTGTCTAAAAAATAAATTAAAAAAATTAGGGGTAGACTACCCCTAACATTTAGGGGGATGAAAAATAGATGTTGGCCGATTCTCAGATCTACTCAATATGCTCACAAAATTTCATGAGAATCGGTCAAGCCGTTTCGGAGGAGTATGGCAACGAAAACTGTGACACGAGAATTTTATATATTAGACTAGCGGCCCGACCCAGCTTCGCTTGGGTGCATATATTTTTTGATTCCACTCCACACCAAATACATGTTGTTTTTCGTATAAACTCTTGTATGCCTAAACTTGACGTAGCTATCCTACTGTCCGGCTCAATCCCGTCTCATCCGCCTGTTCAGTCTCTTCCCAATCCGTCCCGTCCCTTCTCTTTATTATCCATCCCGTTTTATAACGTGCATTTACAGTTCGTCCTAACAAATCTGTTATCTATCCCATCCCTCTCCCGTACCTTCGATTCTATTTTACTTTATGTCCCTTCTCTCCATAAACATCCATATACATCTTATATATAAAATAGGAATTATTAAAATTTAATATGAGAGTTACACTGAGATAGCAAAATAATAATTGTCAACGTTACTACTACACTTGATGCATAAACAATAATCGTATTGTGTGAGAGAAACAGGAGACCGGCTTCGTTCTCATCCCTACTCCGTGCTGTTTACTGGGTCAGAAGTGACACCTGTAGACATCTGGCGGGGATAACTAATTAAATGACGATTGATCAGTTTTCGACCGAAGAGGAAAAATGATTAAATTACTAAAATGGCTATTAAAAAATAAGGGTTGATCGTAGAAGGGTGAAAATTGAGGATTGTATGTATGTTTGTATTTTGTCTAAAAAATAAAAAAAAAATTAGGTTTGGACTACCCCTAACATTTAGGGGGATGAAAAATAGATGTTGGCCGATTCTCAGACCTACTCAATATGCTCACAAAATTTCATGAGAATCGGTCAAGCCGTTTCGGAGGAGTTCGATTACGCACCCCGTGACAGAAGAATTTTATATATTAGATTAATAAGGAATTTGCGTGAAACTTGTCGTTTTTGCTTTGTACATTGTACGGTATCATGTTACTGTTGAGTCTGAGTTTCTAGAGGTTGGGTTCTGTCTCGTGACATATTTATGCTAATTTGACTTGTTAAGACGCACTACAACTACATCGAGGGTGTGGAGAATGCTTCAATATTTTGCTAACTACTCTCGATGATTAGATATGTAGGTAATAATGCCGGACCTTATTTTAATGTATCTCATACATCCTAAACTTTCGAGACAGCACACTATTTTTTATATTTATCGAAGCGAAAACGTTAAAGTGCGGTATCTTACTTTATATATTGTACAGGCATATTTTTCAAAGACTGCACATTTTTTCTGGGACTCTAGGGAATAATACTGATTAACGTAATATGGTGAAAAATATTCAAATTTATAAATAATAATTAATTTCCATTTCATTATATCCTAATCAATGTTCAAATTACACTCAAAAGCACGATGGCCGGTCATTTTTTTCACAAAGAAGCACGCACCAGAATGTGCAGTTTATCAATGGGATTATTAGGGTCGTACATATTGGCTATGGTATTTGTTTTGTGAGTATATAATAATTTAATTTAATATTTAAAAAAAAAACAATGGGCTATATTCATGATTCGGAATTTCTTGTTAAAATTTGTGCACTGAGATCAAAATAAGACTGTATAATTTATGCATACATAATTACTACAGCAGAAATCATTTTTAACGCAATATCAATGAGTCATAATGAAGATATCAAACGAGATGCGTGTTTAAGAATCTCGCTGCAAAAACTCGTCACATGTCTTCACCTCGTCTCATACGATGAATTTTATATGTAGTCAATAAAACATTTCTGATCATTACCGCTTCGAGTAACATCAAAATTTAAAATAAAATGAACTAAATGATTGGAAATTGCATTTTAATGATAGCGGTTACGTATGATGTGTGCAAAATACTGATTCGAAATAATAAAGCTGTGTAATTTGTGTGCTTTATTTCTGTTTATGTAACGAGTTGGTATAGCAACGCAACAAATATAATAAGATCTTGTTGTGATTGTAGAAATTAAGTTTCCCATTATTAACTTTTTTTATTAGAACGCCATTACCTTATTATTTTATAAGGAATATCTCCCATAAATATAAATAACAATAAAGAAATCGTTGCTGCGTTGCCAGCCTTCGAATGATTTAAAATATATAGATTACTATTCTCAGGTTGATATTTTATTTATTGTGAAAATTATGCTTATTCGAGACTAGACAATTTCCGATACAGATAACATGAGATCAACATTCTTATCAATAAACTCACAAAGACTCTGTGATATGTACAATAAATTGTGCTTACCGTATGTCAATTATAAGATGAGGGCAGGTAGCCGAAGTTTTTAATCCACAACTTCCGGCTCCCAAACGGATGTATCATTAAAATATTTGTATCGTTTTCCTCAATTTCAAATTGCATTTAAATATATAATACATTTAATAAATTCACACTTCAACAGCGAAAGGATACAGACGCAGTCTCATTAGCAACTGTCAATCTATTTACAAAAATTGTTATTGTTTGGCCGACGGCAATTTTTTTTCCAATTACAGAGAAGGTGCTGTCACTATTTTAGAATCGTTTACGAATCACGCGCGCAAATAACATTGTGTAATGTAGAAAAATAACAAATCGATAAATTGAAGTGTGATTTTATGTAACTACTTCTGAGTAATGACGAATAAATGATGTGTCGTTGCGAATATTCGATTATCTGAAAATATTGAGTGAAGTGTTGTAGATTTATAATTTTTGAATTTGTATTGAATCTTGAGATGCAGAGTACGGTTTAAGTTTGCACAAACTTTAGTCTGTATTTTTTAAACATATAATATTATTTAATTATCAATACTTATGAAATTCTAAACTCTCATACTTTAATAAATAAACTTTTTTTTTATCATGACACATAAGAAATCGACAAGTTTATCCTCAATCGACCAAAATGCAACAACTGATACTTTGTTACAAATTGTACATATTTTACTTACCATAGCATTAAAACAGCCATATAAAGTAACATCTACCGTATATTTAATAAAACTATACAGCCTACATAACCAATAAACTGCTATTACTTTAGCATAGATAGTCTCTCGTCTACCACTTGCAACGTCAAAGGACGGGTGTCATGTCATTATCGCATTGGACGGTGTGCATCGAAGCGCGCGTGAGGTGTTCATTGAGACAGTTTCACACTCACTAGGAGATGGTTGTTGTGATTGATTAGTTGATAATTAATCAGACCCGCTAGTACATTCGACTACCATGCTGTATTTTGTCATAATATAGTTCCGTTAATTATTTTGATATTCGCAACAGTTCACTATGCGATTTTTTATGCTCGTTAATTTATTTTGTTTAAAAACTCTACTCAATCTGTGTTCAATTCTGAAAACAAAAATCAAACCAAAGCCAACTCAGAACATTTTTATCAAAACCCCTGTCCATTCTAAAATGTCTATCATCACTAGATCATTCACAGTAGCTCAAACAAAACAAAATAAAGTCAAAACAAATAATTTCTAATTACCGCGCGCCGCGACACCTCAATTACCTTGAGTTATTAGTCTAATATAATAATAACACGTCTTAGGTACGGTAATTACGAGTGCCCCATCTATAATGTAATTAGTCTATGCTTTCTCTGCGGCGCGCTTGTCAAAATTCGCTGTCCGGTTGATCGCCTCCGGCCGCCTGTGTTGGCAATTTTGTTCAACGTTAAAAATAGTAATGCTGTTAGTCTATTCATGTTGTGGTAGTTTGAATAATTTGAAGGATTTTTTTATTTCTGTTAGTAAAATGATTAATTGACAGCCTCTGTAGCGCTGTTGGTTAGATTATTAGGTTGGTTGTTTGGTCAGGTACTCAATCCCTTGCTATAGAGAGCAATCATTAGAAAATGAAATACAATGAAAAAAAGTCGCGTCGGTTGTCCTGACAAGTCAGTTAAAATGGAATATGTATAATGTATCACACCAATCTCTACGTTCTTTTGGACTTTCGGAAGGCTTAATGAGTTAAACACAAAATTCACATCTGAAAAATATACGAATTAAGGAAACCTATATCTTGGAACTCGGGTTCCATCTTTCCCATAGTTTTGATTACCAAGACTAACATAATTTTAGACGAAAATGTAAGCTACATTTGTCAGAAAAATACTATCTCTTTGCAGACAAATTTACGGGTAAAAGTTAGTATAAATTACCGTGAATATGTATTACATCTGTCAACATGAACGTCATTGGAATCGATCGCTCGGATATAACACGAATGAACGTATGACAATTACACGTTTCGGTTGTATTGAATTGAAGTGTTACATTGGAAAAGAAAGCGCGAAAGTCAACGCGCCGGCAAAAAAATTACGATAATTTCGTCTGTTACGAAACATTTAATGTATTGTGCAATGATTTGGCAGTAGTAAGTGTCTATTTGACAATGGCAACGAGTGGGTGCGAATTTGTATTGACAACTACTTATGAAATTAAAATAACCTGTGATGTTTAAATATTTGTGTTTGAATTGCAAATTCTCCTTAAGATGTCTGGTGAATGGTATAAATCCTTTTGAAGGAAAAGGTTTTATAATGCATATACTTTAAAAGTCTGCCAATCTGCGATAAGCCAGCGTGGACCATATTACGACCTAACCCCTCTCTGCCGTACTCTCGATTGTAGAGGAGCCTCGTACTCTACAGAGGGACGTATATGGACTGATAACAAAAAATACTTTAAAATGTAAATTGTCAATACTTGATTTGAAAACTGTACCGCCTATATTTTTAGAAATAAGTGACCCTTAACTATGAAAAAGTGTCCTCTTTGGAATCCAGAATCTTATCGCTACTTAATTTACAATATACACAGTCCCCAAGATTGAAACTTTTTCCATAATACTTGATGACAAAAAGAGGAAGCACTTTGAACACGCCTTCATATTTAAGAGAAAAAACTTGATCGTAACATAACACCTGCCCCGTAGACAGAATTTCAAGTTAATTCGATCAATCTTAAATGACCAGGAATGTGCGTCCACATTCAACCAGCGCTAATACCTATAGGATTTGTTATAAAAAATCTATGGTAGTCTCTCAACCCGCATTAGAACAGCATGGTGGATCATGGCTTCATTGAAATATCGGTTGTAGTCCAATCGATATTTAGACATAATTTCTTGTTACTAGAGAACTGTAGTTACGTTCTCATACAAGTGTAAAAACGGTTAAATAAATAAAAGTATTTTTGTGTTAGGTATATGTACTTTGCCATTGACAAATCACGAACAATTTGTTCCACTCTTTACAAAGAATGATTTTTTTGAATATTCAAATTTAGAATATCAAGACGATATAAAGAAAACAAATCTCATCGGAACAACTGCCGGGTGAAACAGGCGATCCTTTTCGCCCTTTTTTGCTTTCGTGCTGCGCATGCGCAAGGTGCGTTCACACCTGCAGGAACGGATGTTCACGTACCGTTACCGACACGTTTTTTGAGCTTGAAAAACGTATTGCTTGTTCTTAAGGATGTTGAATGATATAAATCTTTGTTATTTACCTCGCGGCTATCTTAATGGGATAGATTATGTTAGCAAAAAAAAACACGAACATGACTACTTTATGTAGAGGTGGATAGTGTAATTATTTCAAACAATATGATACGATTAGTAGATAAAGTTGCATCTTTATCTACTAATCTGCTATGCTGCTCATAATAACGTATGGTTTTAATTCACAGATATTAGAAACATTAATTTCTTAAATAAAATGCACTGTAGACACAATGATATTCCTCAGACAAAACAATAAGATACGATTCTTTCATAAAGCACTGTCTTCATAAACTCAAAGCACATAAAATGCAGAGTACAATAATGGTTAGTTTTGCTGAATAAATCCGGTAGGCCATGCCGGTAGGTAATTACCGCAACGTCAGCTGTAGCTACCTGCCTGACTGATCGACGTGCAATTAAACATTATTGTATTCAAAGGAAATATTTAAAGTTTCATGCGATTTAGAGGTATTTGGAGTTGTATCTTTGAAGCAATATTAATTTAATACCGGTTAAGTATTTATTGGTGATGTGGAAAGTAGGAAGGGGGTGGTCGCGTAATCCATTAATCTCGAAGGCTCTTGAAGAATAATATTTTAGATGTTCAAACAAGTGGCCTTGTACACCGCCGATGGTTGTTGAAAATCAAAGTGTTTCGATACTACCATATTATACGAAATGAGCCCCGTAAGATACAAAGCATATAAAAAAAATGTTACAGTAATATCTAAAATTTTACAAAATCCGAGACTTGCAAAACAGTAAATACAAACCGTGGGAGTATTATTTCAAGTCGAAAGACCGAAAGAACGTCGGTCACGTCCATACATTTTGGGACCTGACAAAGAAATATATTGTACACAGCTGAGATATAGTTTATTGTGTTGTATAGTGCATGGGGAGTGATGTCCAGTTACAAAAAGATTTCTGCAAAGCCGGAGATTTTAGAATTATTCATAAAAAATTGCACATTATATGTCATTGTCATTGTCAAATATACCTAATGTAGGGTGGTCTTATGGTTATCAGGTACCTAGGAAGAAAAGTGTACTAAATCATAATGATGGCTTAGTAATTACTATGCTCTATAATTTCCCTTGTCATAAAACTAATTAGCTGTTGAATATGGTGTACACCATACCTGCGTTACCTTAAGGTAATGAGAGAAAATGTCGTATTTTGCTGTCATTATTTCGCTGAATTTTATCAGAATTTATTAGATTGTTTTGAGTATTTTTCGCTATTCTTCATAGTATTTGGCCATCCACACACACTTGAAAAATCCCCCTATATGTGTGTATAGGAATATAATAAGCAGTGGTCACAAAAATAAAACACAAAATAGAATAAAACACAGAAAATATTTTTTAATGTATTATTTCTCATCTTCTCTTTTTACAATAGAATCTAAGAACTCTGCAGGGGCAGCAACATCAAAGTCATGACGTGGGCACAGCAACAGTACTGTGCGACGTCCTACTACACAATTACAACAAATTCACATTCAAATTCAAAATGTTTTATTGTGGTACATAGGTAAATACATAGGTTCAAACATAGGTAGTAACAATACTTAGTTATTCCGTCTCTCCTTGATTTGAAAGTTTGGCATCATTGTTTTTCATCAAAACACACACACTTTTCCTGTGGGAACTCCAGGATACTAAACCATATTGACTAAATGGTAAATAGGATACCTTGTAGATTCATGGCTAAAAAAAACTTCGATTAGTTGATAGACCCACTCACTGATTACAGAAATTAGTATAATAAGACGGGTATTGCATTGAACACAATGCACAAATTGTTGAGGAGCGCACTGTTGGAGTTCATGTTGGTAATATGGTAATACTTCATTCACACTTTAAACGAAATCACAAAGCGTTATCGTTATACAATGGTTAATCTTACAAAGTGGTCAGAAATACAAGGGTATATGGAGTCCGTGATTAAAGCCAAGTCACAAATATAAACAGAGAATTAACAGTAGTCGTAAATCGGAAATCAAAAGAAAGCAAAATGACAGCGCAAAGAAAAGTCATGTGTCATAGAAAATACCTACATTTTTTTAAATTTAGTACTACCTTCAACGTTGTAGTTAAAACCTTATTTTAAAACAAAGTATGACTGATGGAACGCACTCATATGCGTTCAATATTATTAAAAACATTTTAAGTTTTTCTTTTTTATCCGGGTTTTTTAAAATAAATTGAAATATGCATTTAGACTCTAATAAATTATGAAAAATTTTGATGTACCATTCATAACTGGTCCCGTTCATGGTCCATTTTCGCCGATGTTCTTTACCGGGTGACATCCTCAGTGAAAGTATTTTTGTGAAAATACAATTTAACACTTTATTGTTCTTCTCGAATAATATTTAAACTCCTAACTGGCTTTCTAATCTCAGACAAAAGATTACGAAATTGGATAAAAAGTTTACGTTCAGTGTGAAAGGTTACGCGTGGGTAGTTCTTGTTTTTTAGAAACAGATTAATGTTGAAACAACAATAAACAAGTTTTCAAATGTGCTGTGAAGAAAGTGACATTACTAATGGTAGAAGCATTCCAGTCTAGATAGTGTACGGTTATTTCAGCCATTGTGTAAGGTTGTCGCTATCCAAGTGCTTACGTATATTATACAAACAATTACCGAAATTTCCAAATCAGTTAGAACAGTGGTTCTTAACCGGTGGTCCACGGAGCCATACGAAGGCTGTCCTTAAAATAATTATTATATGTGGTATTTATGGATAGCCTAACCACTCTCAATCGTACTCTCGATTGTAGAGGAGGCCCGTGCCCTGCAGTGGGACGTATATGGGCTGATACAGAGACAGAGATTTATGGATAGATAGAAATGCCCTTTATTTTGTTAATGTATTAACAAACAACCAAACCAGTCAATTAACTAGGTAGTTAAATTACTGTTTTTTGTTGTAAAACGGACTCTTGTGTTTAAAATTTAAAGAAAGACTGTTCTAGAACGTTAACAAACTAGACTTCAATTTTTGTACAAAAAGCAAAAACATTAAATATTTTTTACGGAACAAAATACTGTTTTATATTTGTCGGAACAGATGCAACAAGATTGCAGATTATGGGAGAAATTGTAGTTAAAAAATCGTATAACCACGAGCACCTGCTCAGGATATCGTACTACACGACGTATCCGCAGAAATTTCACTTTCGCCTACCGATGCAAGCATTTGATAAAGGTATCTCAGGTATATAGGAATGTATGAATTATACAGAACATATCGATACATTGGGACTCGAAAGAGAACAAAACACTTTTTGGGGTTATTGCAATTTCAACTTTAAATATGCGGGATAAAGTTAAAGATTGCAGGAAATCCAGAATGTGTGATACGACCTTGGAGATAAGATGAATCTATTGGATAAAAATACAAGTAATATTATCGAATAGGTGCGGCAAAACGAGTAAAGTTCTTACATAGTATACAATGAGTATGATTAAATAATTACTGTCTTTCTTGGATATTCATAATATTAGATTTTAAGATGAATAAAAGCCTTTAAGAATGGATATAGACCATTGAAAGATATGTTGGAAGGCAACGGGCATCCAACTCCATTCCAGATTTTTTGTTTACTGAACACTTATTTAATTTTATCCAAACATGCAATCCTTAATGCTAACTCGTAATTCCATACAAATAATTCTTTTGTATAACTCACAAGGTTATTGTAAAAAACGACCGTGATAAGGCAACATTTTTTGTTGGTATTGAATTTATTTTTTTATAAAATTATACACTGATTTAGTTATTGTGTGCAATGAGGTCACAGAAAATGGTTCGGCCTTGTATAATATTAATTGTTCTTAGTAACGAATATTTGTGGTATTTTTTGTGTAGCGTATCATGATGGAATGTGTGACTCATTTGAATAACTTCAGTTAAAATTTTATAACATTGTGGAATCTTTTGTGCCTACTAAATAGTCATTTTCGCCTATAATAATGTGCTTATAATTTGAACGAAATATCGTAGAAAAATGGCGAAAATAGTAATAGATTACTGATTAAAAAATAATGAATGCGAGTTACATTAATAAATAGATTCAGACACACAACACTTTATTGAACGCAGTATAACATAAAATAACAAAAATAGTAAAGAAACCTTACAAATAGTGAACCACTGGCGGTCTTATCACTAAGAACGATCTCTCCCAGACAGCCATATAGAAATACAGTAGGACATTAGAGAAAAAATTAAAGTTGGTGCTTATTATGTGTGCGTAACTTATAACGATATAATATATCCATTGATATTTTAAACATCGACAAAGATTCATTGCAAGTACTATACACAAAACCGGAACTCCATAATTTTAACTCGCAAATTAACGTCTGCCATACAGCTTATTGAAAATTAAAAGTCATCACATAAACTAATAGATAAGGGATCTTAATGTACACATTACATCTTAAAGGTGAAATAAAGAAAGTGATTTCAAGCGATGATAACATAATATGACTTAAGCAATAATGCTGTGTTGTTATTTGAGAATAGTGTTTCATCGAAAATTATCAATAATCAGTAATCACGTATTATAGAACGACTAAGGATCAAACTTGCTTGTTTTAAGAGGTCTTTGCAGATTAAAAACCATGTTGGTCTACTGGTGTCAGGTCTGTCATATGTGTGAGGCCATCTGGGTAGGTACCACCGTAATGTCTATTTTTGCCGCCAAACAGCAGGGTAAACGCACTGTTGTGTTCCGGTTTGAAGGATATTGTAGCTAGAATAATTACTAAGCATTACTACTGTCCATGAGCGGTCGTATCACTTCCCATCAGACGAGTGGCATGCTCGTCTTGCCAATCACAGCATAAAAAAAGAAGCTTACTCTTATTTTTTTTTTATTTTTTTTTATTGCATTGAATGGCGAGACGAGCATGCCGTTCGCCTGATGGTAAGCGATACGACCGCTCATGAACAAAACCAAACAACACCTTGAATTACAAAGCAATGCTTGGCATTTCACTGCGCTTGCCATCCTGAGACATAAGATGTTAAGTCTCAATATGTCCAGTAGTTACTCTGGCTACAATGCCCTTCAATCCGAAACACAACAGTGCATTTAAACTGCTGTTTGACGGGAGAAATAGACATCGCGGTGGTACCCACCCAGGCAGCCTCTCACATATGAGAGACCTACCACCAGTCTTAGATTTGTTTTCGGGCAGGCAGCCTTAACACTTTGATAGTCGATCAAGTAAATATAAAAAATAAAAGTGTTAAATATAAGCCAAATCATTCGGCAACAGTTCTGAAAAGTATTGTTTCACTTATCCTATACACGCTAGGCATAAAGACAGACAAATTGCATTCGACAAGGATGTCCATAGGAAAGGCCTCTGTGGCCATCAATGGAACGTTTATAATATTGCCATCACTTAAAAATTAACTTTCACAATATCCGCAGGATACCCAATAAAACGAATTCAATGTAACAGTTTCATTTACTTTCAATATATTTATTGTCTATTTACAACTGCTCTGGTTTGAAACGAGTATTAATCAGGACTTGTAGTGTAACTGTACATTTTATTACACTCATCCGTCGGTAACAGTTACGTACAAAATGTATGTATTGATTACGCCTATAATACGAACATCTATGATGTATACTCATTAATAGTTAAAACTTGAAAGCGATTATTCATAAACGTCCGTTTGTCTAGTGCGCTAATATTCCCTAAATATGTCAAGGGTAATCTCAAACCCTCGACCATAAATATATCGATCATTTATCGATAATAAATAAATAATATAAATATATCGATCATTTAAAATGAAAATAACTGCAAAAATTCACCCTCAAGTTAGACGGACGAGCTAATTAAGGTCCTAGAAAGTCAATGGAAACATTTAAATAAGGTCCCTGTTTATTATACACTTTTTCCGACTCAATGCTGAAGATGATACTTTAGTACAAAAATATCATTCTTCGCTTAAACTCCTCTACCGATCAAAATAAAGTAAAATGAAATATGCTTATAAAGGTCACACCACACTGGATTGCATAACAATTTTCTTCGCAACGTCTTGTAATATTTTATGTAACTGCCATGCCACACACATATTAAATTTGCCAGCACCAAACTCTTTATAAACCATCAATCAATTCAAACAGGCACAAGATTGAGTGTGTATGGAACAGCAATGTGGTTATTGATTTAAACGTGTATCAAAACATGAATGAATTACACCTCGAGATGTATCGGCAGATAAGGTGATTTTATTTGTTAATTTAACAGTCTCTCCACACATAAGGTGACAGCCGATCTAATAAGATTTGCTGGATTGTATTTGCAGTTGTGGCTGCTATGAACTATCGAAGAAGACACGACACACATCTTTTTTGTACTGTCTTCCTTGTCTTTGCTTTTTTAACCGACATCAAAAAAGGAGTTATTATCAATTCGCCTCTAGGTATGTTTTTTGTGTTTTATTAACACCATTTGTAAATAAATACATAAAGTATCCGATACCTACGACGACGAATACATCATTTGTGTAGGATAGTACCTACGTGTGGAAATGTTTTACTTACTTATTTACTCTTTGACTCCAAACAACTTCTTTACACATAAAAATTTCATCAAAGCAGAATAAACTTCAAACACACAATCATACATTCAGAGTGGCACCACATCAAACGCCAAAGGGCCGCATACATCACGGAAGAGTTAATAAGACATCTTTACGATATTTTAATACGTGGGTTAAGGTTCAATTGTTCCATTGTTTTGCGCAATCGTTCGGATCTTATCTTATACCATATATCGCAATTGTTTCACTAAATACAAAGTTACAGTGAATCTCTGAGAACACGCGTACGTGATGCGTAGATGAACAAAGAACTTTATTATTGTGTGTAACTTATTAGAAGTAATTACGTTTTGTCAGTTGTAGAGATCAAATTGACTTTTTGAATATTTTTTCTTGGGAGCGTCTTTTTTTCTTCAGGTGATCTGTCAATAGATAGTGCCAAACCTAGCGACGAGCATATTTTTACTATAAATAACGATTACTATACCGAATTCTATTTATAAAACTACTAATATACTAATTTACTTTATACTATACTATAATATACTAATTTACTTTATGATGCTGTAATACAATTACATCATGAATGTGTATAAAATTAGGAATTCTTAAAATAAAGTGTTCTCTAAATATGACAGAAAAGTTATACACAATTTTCTGTCATATACCATTTAAAAATCTCCTTAACACTTTAACAGCAGACTATTTTAAAGCGCAACTTTCAACAGAATTCAGTACGTACTCGGTTGCTAAAGTGTTAACTTGATTTAATAAATTGATGGTATTATTTACACACGTAATGAGAGCCGCAAAAAATTTTGGCATCTGACATCACTACGAGCGGATATGACTCGCAAGGGAAACAAAACATCAGAATTTTAATACACATCCAACGAAACCTCTTTTTAAAAATACTTCTCACGTTCTTTATATTAAATTCAATTAGACATTCACGTGTTTAGGTAATTTATGCATCAAGGCAATGTTGAATAGTCTATTATTTAATATAACAGACAGAGCTATATAAAATGCAACTAAATTTATAGTTTCCACGCTCCAAACCCTACCACTCATATTAACATATCATATTATAGAAAATTTCGCAAAAATACATACAAACAATAATTTTACAAAAAGAGCATTTATATTTCAGCGTCGACTATTAAACAGCATATAATTTCTGCTTAACAAAATCACTTTGTCCTTTATAGACAATAGGCTAGTTTCATACATTTTTATTTTTGTTTATAACGAAAGGTTACGTTACGCATAATCATAATCAGAAAGAATTTTTAAAATCCGTTAAGTAATAAGCAAGTTACAAATATATGAAAGTTGGTGGTAGGTGATAGAAAAGGATGCAACATGCACGGCGTGACGTCATCTTCTATAAGGTGCACGCGTGCGAAAGAGACAACGAGTGTCCCCACCGTACTATTAAATGTATTAATATCTCAGTCATTTTACATTCAATTTTGATGCTGTTTTCAAATTCGTTTGTTTTTATAAACGATGCCTTTAAGGAATGATTACTTACTGCTCAAATAAAATCTTGGACACAACCCTATTGTATTGTTATCACTAAATTGCAAATGTAACTTTGATTTCACCTTCATCGACATTGGCTACGAAAATATCCGTGCAGTGGACACATTGACAGGAATGTCAGGTGACGTGTGATTATGACATGCATATCGCATGTCTTACAAGTCGATCTGTCATTGCACAAAATAACTTTGACAAGAGGATAAATTATGCTGCATTATTATTCACTTGAGCGTCTAACTCTCGATGATAAGTATGAAGAAGCGAACTTTAATTTGAATGGCAGATTTGGGTTGGATAGATAGTCTTTACGTCATCCTAACATTCATGTCATCCTACAACGAAAGCATTATTTCAGTATGGAGATCGAAGTCGACTCCAGTTTTTAACCGACTTCAAAAAAAGGAGGAGGTTCTCAATTCGACTGTATGTTGCTTTTTTTTATGTTTGTTACCTCGTTTCTCTGTACTGTGTGAACCGATTTCGACCATTCTTTCTTTGATTGAAAGCTGATGCTTGTCATTTGGTCCTATAAAAATATGGTGAAAATCTGAGCAATATCTTCGGACCTGGAGAGGGGAACTCCTTAAAATTAAGTAGAATTCCAATGATTCTTTTTGCATTAGGTTCATTATAAAAGTTAATTCACAGTGAGAGGAAAAAGGGGGTGGGGGGAGAAGGGGGGAGGGGGTTAATAAAATTAAAATACGCGTAAATTCTAATATCTTCGGCAGCTTTTAACTGATTTTAGTGATTTTTTTTTCATTGGAAAGAATGTATTGACAGGTTGATCTCAGGAACACAACATGGAGATCTGATGATCATTTTCGGACTAAATAATAAGTACCACTGCAAAGCAAAAAAATAATATTTGTTTCATGGAACTTGCGCTTGTTGATTGTACTTGGCGGCCCGCCTTTGATATGTTATGCATATATTTTGATTTGTTGGCTAGTCAAGTCATTAAGCAAATTAATCAACAAGCGCAAGTTCCATGAAACAAATATTATTTTTTTGCTTTGCAGTGGTACTTATTATTTAGTTATTTTTTGTTTTTTAGTGGTTTTTTTACTAAAATGATTCTTTTTTTCACAATTTCTATATTAGAAAATGAATATAGAACTTCAAGAGGGTTTTACCACGCCCCGGATAATATTGCAACTGAAGTTACATTAAATTTAGCACATAATCTTGTAAATTCAGATCATGAAGCATACAATTTCAATGCATTGAAATCTGCTTTCAAATTTAGACCACAACCCATCATTTTAAAGTTCGAATTACTATAAACCACTTATTTACGCATACACTGCAATAAAATAGGCTGGCGATTTGAGATCCATACATTTAACTCATCCGTCATAATCAACGGCGTTTTGTGCTTTCGTGTACGGTAGGGTCAACAGCGTGTCACTGCGGAGAAATCGCTCGAGCATGATGTATGGATTTGTATACAAATAGAATGTTAAAGAACATGTGTTCGTCGTTGTACAAATTATTCGCCGTCGGAGCACGATTTGCTTGGCGACGTAAGCGCTTGAGTGCATGTATTTATGTGTTACAAGCGTTGTACAATGTTTGTTTATTGATTGACGGTTTGTAAAACAAATGTAAGATAAATAACTTATGTTTTCATAACAATATGGTCACTTGCTTTTGCATCACTATCTTTTATGTCCGTGTCTTCGTGTTCTTATAATTTTGCGTCTACTTTCTGGCATGTTTCTAAGGTAACACCGTCTTATTCCTCTAGCAATATTAAGTGCCATTAAACCATAAGACCATTTGTTCTGAACAACTGTAACTAGGTACTGGAAATTTTAAGACTTAACAACAACTCTTATGTCTCAGAATGGCGAGCGCAGTGGAATGCCAAACATTGCTTTGGTTTTGCTCCTGTCAATGACCAGTCGTACCGTATCATCGTGTATCAGGCGCACGGCTTGCTCGTCTTGCCATACATTACAATAAAGTAACAAAAAAAAACAATGAAACCAAGGCAGCAATTTATTGTAACAAAGATAAAATCGACAGTGAAACCAACAGACTCACCTTCGCTCGACGCCCTAAAAATGCTCGACCGACACCAATGTAACAATAATGACGCTATCAAATACGAATAACACCTACTCGGGAGTTCACCTTGTATTATCATAATACGGCGCGGAATCATAGGCAATTTGCGTGCCCACTTTCTCCAACGCACGGGCACACAAGAAAACGCTACCGTACCGAACGGCTTTCCATCGTGACGAGATAAAGGAAATGTATGGATATTTACTGCCCCTGTAGGGTTTCGGCTAATGTTCGCTTGGAGGGTTTGACCAAAGTTGATTACTTGTGAAATTAGTCTAGCTAGTTTACCAACACGGCTTATTCAATCATCATCATAAGTCTCAGAAACATAAAATATATACTGACAAGATCTCTTGCAATAATTTACACAATGACTTACTGAAAGCTAATCCCCAAAATCTATAGATGATGTTATGGCATTAAAATAATAAGATCAAAATACTCTAAATTACTTAGTCCTACTAAAGGAAATTCGCCTCCATTCACATTGATCACCTTTGAATTTTCATGAGCTTCATTTTTGTCAATTTTACCAAGTTGACCATACGCATCCAAAGGCGTTTAACTCCGCAACGATTTCTCAACGATATGAAGGGATATGTTTGTCACGTAGACAGAAAACATAGAAAAAATAAATATACCTATAATAAAAAATAGTATTATCTGTCTACGGTTTGTCACGTGACGCGTTGATCTATTTCCACCTCAAACGTGACAGATGTTTGACCTACTACTTTATAAGAGCCGTTAATGCGCGCACTTGAGATCTCGTGAAGATCCAATATTTTTTAGACGAACATAACTGTAAAGATTTACCAGGGATTGTGAAAGCTGTATTTAGAGGGCACTGATATTGTCATTATCATTATCACTAAATAGATTGTATATTGTATGTGATAGCCAGAGACACACCACCTACCAAGATTTAAGTGATTGATTCAGTGAACTTTATACGAGTGCTATGGCTACTTTATGTGTAGACGTTTGAAATAAATTTAAGCAACAAAAATATATATAAAAGTAAATTCAGTAACTTCAATTCCAAAGCACGCAATCATTTACAAATACCATCTAAATCTCAAGTGCGGAGTATTCACCAATTTCCACTTATAAACAACAGCTTTAAATTGTTACAGACTGAAATCAATGAACTCGATACTAGCATTCACAAATATAGTTTCCAATCCACACAATTCTAAATCTTATAACAAAGCAGTAAACATAAATTTACCACACATCATTTTTACAGAAGTGAATAAAGCCCTTTAAATCGGTAGCAAATGTACTAAAATCTACGTCATAGAAACAAAAAAAGAATCTGGACCACTTCCAGCGACCTTGAGCCCATTAGCAATAAAGAGTTGTAAGCCCACGCGTAGTTTTTAAATTATGGACTGACCTAGATTTTAAGCAATAACAATTTATGTATCTAGTAATGCTAATTCCGTATTTTTTGTGTAAGTAGATTTGACAGTAGAAGCAGCTTTTTGAAACGGTAGAAATGTAAATAGAAATAAAGCGATCGAAGTTAACGATTTGACGAGAAAGCAATAAAAGCTATTTTAAGTACAAGATAGCTTAAATTAGAATGCCTAGTTTAGAAGGAAAATAATAAGTTTAAGTAAGATCATGAAATATTTCAATCTTCATGTATACAGAGGAAATAAGGTGAAAACGATTTGACTTTGACCAACTGACTGTTCATAAGCAATCGAAAAGCGATCACCGTAACTTACGAACATATCAGAAGTCATCTACTACATTACTAATTTTAAAGGGGAAAAGCGCAAAGAGTAGGATTAAGCGACGTTTACTACTGCATCTTACTACTCTCGTTCGAGATGATCCCATTTACCACTTCTTCACTACCATCTAGAAACATTTCTACTGAAATATTAACAGCATCGAAATTCGCAATTCCATCGGTAACGAGTACGAAATGGATAAATTCAATTACCCCAACAATACAATGGTTACGTCAATGAATACGTGGCTTTTGTAGCACGTTTCGTTTTAAAGATGCAACGTGGGTTGGGAAATTCCAATTTTCATTATTCGCAATCCGTCTTTGTTAACTTCTTACTGTACTATTAAATTGCTATACAGGTTATACAGAATTGTTGCAAGCTCGTTTAAACCAGCAGCGATATTTGCGATAAAAGGAATCTAGTAAAGCATTAAAACAAAATCCTATCAACGTAGCCTTTACTTATTTGGTAAAAGTAGTTCTGGCGTCTATCTATTGAGGTCACTATATCACAATTTCTAATACATATTAATATTCTTTACGATATTGTAAATTATCTGTCACTGCAACGTTTCTATTTTGCAGAGATACTATCAAATCAAAGTTTATGACCTAATGATTCATGCATGACAAAATCAAATCACAAATCAGTATGAGAGGCAAATCAGATGTGTAATAAAAATTCAGTGACCGAAAGAGATTTTGTCAACTGACCACGACACAATCAACGCACGATTGTTCAATAAGGTCAAAATACTTTCTAATATCGCATGATCTATTATCGTTATTGATATCGTTATGTTTGTTATACAACATTTTATTGGATTTTTATTGATTATTGAATTTGTTATTGTTAATTGTGATGACACGAAGTGGCGCGTCTGGTGCTTGGCTATTCTATTATGAGGAAACTTTCATTTGTTTTTGTTAGTAGTAGTTTGGTAGTTAGTAGTTTGGTAAATTTTTCATACCATATAAATTATTGCAAAGATCCTTATGAATAAATATATTATCCTTATAAATATATTAAATTTTTATAAAATGATCTTATCTATATTTTCACTAGTAATCTATCTAGATAGATTCACTAGTAATAGATGTAAATATCTAAAATATTACTATGTATAGTTGTTCTGTGTGATCGCTAGCTGGTGAACCAACATTACTAACTACCTACATTTCTAATTTCATATATTAGATAAACATAGTAAAAAAAATATCCAAGTACATTATAATAGTCTGTATGAATTAGCCCAATCTAATACAGTCTCAAAAACGTACTTTCGATTGTAGAGTAGGCCCGTGCCCTGCAGTGGGACGTATATGGGCTGATACAATACAATACAACAAATACAGTCCTCATGTGATTGAATGTAAATTCTTATGGAAAATAAAGGTCTTAAACCACAAAATATTTTAGTGCTATTATCTACATAGTACTAAATCTTGCTTTTTCTTTTGTAGTCATGCACCAAAAACGCGGCCTGATCAATAATAATTAAAACACCCACCACTTGACATTAACTTTTTAAATATTTTCTCAATCTCCCGACCGTGTTTATATTTGCAAAAATTAGGTCAACCGCCGTTCGTGTGAGAGCAATGGCGAATCGCGTTAAACTTTACTCAAACATCGAAAACAAACAGGACCACACACATGGAGAGTCGGGCTGTAGGAATAACGCACACTAAATACAACCGATTGAGTAAACTTTTTGTAATGAACATCATTTTAGTCCATAATGTACGGTATTTTACGAGTTTTAACGTAACGGTTTGAGATTTAAAATTATTAATTTGTTAAAAAAAACGTATTTCGAGGTATTTTTTAATGGCTGAGAATGTCGAGACGAGCAAGCCGTTCTCCTGATGGTATGAGATACGACCGCTTATGAACAGTAGCAAAACCAAACAACATCTTAAATTACATAGCAATGCTTCGCATTCCACTGCATTTGCCATCCTGGGACATAAGATGTTATGCCTTAATATCTCTCTTATATTTCTAAGCTTCATCTAAAACTAGAGGAAAATAGGAGAAGCAATTCCTTCTTAATAGAGTATTACATTTACTGGCGGATATGGTGCATGCAAACCCTTCGCGCTATTAAAAACAAAAATCTTGTAAATGGATTATTTACCAAAACCTTATTCGCTAATTTATATTAAACTGATAGATACTACAAATAATGGATGGCTAATTTTAACCATCGATTAAAAATCCTTAGTGTGCGTACGGCCTTCACGGTTTGTTTACAAACTTAAGTCAACCGATCTTTTTTAACGCCATACTTCGCTCCGTTCATTACAAGCGTTAATTGTTTGAGCTTTCATCTGTACTTTACTGATGGAAATGAGATAAATCACGGGAGAGAATTTGAAATCACACCGAGTTTTAAAATAGACTATTTTCCATGGCGATGCTCTACATCTTTCTTCAAATTATATTTAAAAACATTTCATATTATCGACATCGTCATTCCAAAAGTTAGTATTACTTTTTTCTGCAGTTCAATATTCAAATCTTACTCTATGCGAAGACAAATACAGTAATTACTACACAGTACACTAAAAACTATAAAACGCATACCACAGTAATAAGAACTTGCCGCCTTCTCAATAAATTTAAGACGTAAAGTAATAAAAAAAATTACGCCATAAAAACGTATTCGACCTGTTTAATCACGCGTTATCAGTACCGTTATCTCATGTGATAATAATTAAAAAGTTCAACGACCCCGTTACAGTAATGCTGACGATGTTGCCCGTGGTCTGGTTAAGGAATCAAACATATAATTTTTGCTTATAACTGATAACAAATGACGTAATTATGAGATTTTATCATGTATGCAAATCAGATTAATTACTTAATAAAAAATAGGCTTCAGCTTGGACCCCAAGCCTGAAAATTCTATTGTAATTACTAGTTATTTTGAATGTAAGAGTTTTTCCTCTTTTATATGAATATGTACTATACTATGACTAGCTATATCCGATAGAAAAGTCAAGGATTATTGGTCATAACTGTATCATTAAGAAAGGGATTTTTTTAACCACATCTAGCACTTTCCTTCACCGTGCAACAATACCAATGTCTTAAACATCACTTGGTACTAAAAGCTGGCAATTATGTTACCTTCGCGAACCCGTTAAGCGTTAACGAGAGAAATTCTTTTACAGCCCAATAATTGTCGGCTATTAAAATATTAATATTCTGTGCGGGAAGTGGCAGCTATTGAACATGTAATTATGGGGCGTTATCAACGCTTGTATCGGGAGGCACCCTTTTAATTTGCTCTTGAGAAGCCATTCTTGATAACACCGAAGATTGTTAAAATCTATTCGATCTAGTTTGGTACGAGATAGGGCCCCACTAGAGTAGTCAACAATCCACGCCTTAATATATAAATATGGTAATAAAAACAAACATTAAAAACAAAAAAAATCTTAATTTCTAAACAATTTAAGCTATGGTCTCAAAAAGTTTTTTTATTATCTAAAACCAAAAATAATACGATTGTAACTTTGACTCGTAAAATGTGTGATACTTCTTTCTTTTTCAATAAAGATTTGTGATGTCTTAGACACTGTAAACATTCAATTGTAAAAAATAATCTCAATTCGCCTTCAATAATTCCTAGCATAACTTGATAATACACAGTATTACGCAGTGTGTCTCATCGGCTTCAAAAGTCCTTTCGACAAGAGACTACTGATTTATGCTTCCATGAGAATTATCGGCTTAAGAAGAGGCTAATAAATCGTAGGGACGACCTTGAGCCAGTTACCTCCCCTTTATAACCTGAACGGACTGAAGCACTTACGCCACGGCTTATTTAAGCCTTTAAGGGAACATAAATCATGAGTATTGTTCATGCGAAACTATGGTTGGATTGTTGAACAGGTGTTTTGTAAAACCAGACCCAATTTGTGAAGAGGATTATATTCTCCTCTACGATTTAAAAAGTTATTCAATTGGTACAAGACCTGATTTTGTTACAAACTATTTTTTAAGAAATTTACAACTATGCTAAAAATTATTTATTTATTATTTATTTTATTCTTAACTGCACAAAAAAGGATAAACACTTAAATATATTACAAATGAAAAAAAAAGTACAGATGGTGGTCTTATCGCTCTAGGCGATTTCTTACAGACAACCTTTGGATGGATAGAAAAAAAAAAAAGAAAAGATGAGAGGACAGTCTAGAAAAAAAAAGGATACAAGCTCCAATAAAATAATAATAGACGAATTATTTATAATTAGTAATTATAAATAATTCGTAGTAGTAAATACTAATTATAAATAATTCGTCTATTATTATTTTATTGGAGCTTGTATCCTTTCTTTATATATATATATATTTTTTTTTTCTACAGATATATATATATACATAAATAAATATACTATAAATTACTTTTAGGTTCAAATGCAAGGAATTATACTTTTCATTTTGGCTGTTCAGAGAGAAAGGAAAAAGAAAATCTTTGACCATTTTTTTGAATGCAGTTAGTGTTTGAGCCTGTCTCACTTTAACAGGTAAAGCATTCCACAGTCGAACAGCTTGGACTGTAAACGACTGATCCATGAACTTCGTGGTATGCACTGGCATTCTCAACTTCAGGTTCTCCGACGACCTCAAGGACTTCGAATGTGTCTCATGGAGAAAAAATTACTGATTAAATTTTACTGTAAAGATAATATTTTGTTGAAACTTATTTACCGTGTATATTTTTCTCTACAATAAATATTTTGTATCTTTTCCCAAATCTTTGAAAGGTGTAATTTTTATGACCATTTGAAGTATCAATCATTGAAAGTATTCAAACCCTACATAAATTAACATAGTAAATGTTTGCAGCTAAACAAACTTAAGATATTTATAGAACCCATCATTAACCATTTCACTTCACGCACATAAATCAATACACATTTAAAAACGAAACGCATTGAGGTGTCAATTTTGTTAAACACATAGAAACCAATAACTCAAAGAAGTTGTTATAAACATAGTCATATTAAATATTTATGGTTGAAACCAGTTTCACGAGAAAAAAATCTGTATGTATGGACATGAGCAACTGTTTATACAAGCATAAAATTATGCCTCATAACTTTCGCCTACACCTATTGAAGATTATTATTCTTATACATTTATGCTGAATATGGTTTCTTTACTCCATTGAAATATTAGTAAAAACTGTGAGGAATTAAATAATGAAGGAGAGAGGGATAAAAGTAACACGGACGCGTTAAATGTGACCGGAATAAAACAGCAGGTTCTGGAAATCAATTTAAAAGGTCTGTGTCAATCAATCCACGTCCATCAGCTGAGCACAAGATTGATTTGAAATTGGTATTAAATGTGAATGAAAAGTTCAACATTAGTTTTGTAATGTATCCATGCCATACGCAATATGTGTAAAACATCACAAGCCTACAGAGATGATATAGAAATCGGTTGAGTTTTATTTACCGACGATTATAAATTATATAACTTGAATATTTCAAAAATTCGCACTTAATTTGTGATAAGTTTACATCCAACCATAGATAAATTGCTACTGAATAAGTATCGAGTTGCAATCGGCAAAGCTGAATACAATTAATTTAGTTCTGTCATAAGACCTTGTAAATTAAACCACTCGCTATCTTACAAATCGTAGCACATATTAAAAACCCTTTGATCATCTTCCTATTACCACTAACAATGGAATCAGAACAATTGAACTAAAGGATTTGACTAACTTTCAAACTATAGATCAAGAGCTATGCAAACTTCAGAAATCGCTGTGGGTAATAACTGTACTCCTATTTAAAAATATATTAACTCGCCAGAAGCCGTCGAAATGTACAAAAAACAACTTATAATCTCGCAACTCGCACTTACCGGTTGTTATCAGTAAAATCATCAGCAAATATAACAATGGCTGTCCGCATAACCTAGTAAGTGTTAGATGACCCTTTAGATTATAATATATTTCTTCCGTTCTCATTTACATCGATTACATCGCGCTATAGAGTTTTGTAATGATCTAAGTTGTTAATGTTACTTGCATTGGATACTACGTTGATGTTTTATCGATTTGTGATTTGAGTTGGAATGTTATTGTGAGATGGATAAAATGCCATAATTGATTTCTATTTGGCTAGCTTTAAGGTTAAAGCACCTCAATAACGCATACTTGACATATTAGACATCGCATCACTTCATATCTACACCGGTAGTAAAAGAATTTTAGTTCTACACTCATACATTAAATCGATTCCGGTAAAGTTCGTGCGATACCTGGAAGATATCATTTTAATATCATGATGAGGATTCTGTAAAAATAATCAATGTTAAAGGCTGCGTCAAAGGGCGTGTGGTTATTACCATGTTATGTTTTTAATTGACGCATTCTCTCCATTAGATGCTATATTTGAAAAAAGCCAAGTCATTTATGTTATACAATAAATTATGTAATTTACTTTTGTTCATTTTGCTTAAACGTATTAGTCATTTGAAGCAAAGCGTACACTTTGTGCCTGATTCATCACTATATTTGGAATCGAGTGTTTCTCAAATACTATTAAAATTAAAGTGATTTTCCTTGTTATTTGACCATTCAAAATAACAAAGTAATATTAATAAATTATGTAATTATTACATGCCGTTCCTTCCGTTTTCAAGAAAGTTTAATTTTTGCCATGACTCGTCTACATCCATTATGGTAGTGGCAATTCTAGTTCCTATTCCAAGATATTAACGACCGTCTATAAGAACAGAGAATAATTACTAAATTATGAAGTATCTAATGTCATGAATGCATCCATATTGCTATTGAAAGATGATAATGAAAGCAGCGGTGAACATTAACAAAAAATGATACTCGTGCTCCGAAAGTGGATTCTCAAAACTTTCCTAATACAAAGAGGAAAGAGGATGTAATAAAAAGCACAGGCGAATTCAAGGCAGTTCCCACAAGGAAACATTCTGTTGTTGATGATGACGGTAACACATCCTCTAGAATAATTACGGAGTTACAACTTAATCGACACAGCAATTTGCTATTGCATTGAAAAATTCTGATACCGATCAGATTTCACTTTCATATAATATCTTCCATTAAATGGCTGCGACACATGTTAGCGGTATGGTCATTATGGCCGAAATAATTTACAAACCAGTACTTGCCGACCACCTGTTACAAATCAAATTCGTAATAGGCGAAATACTTTCACCCACTTTTCAATTACAGCTATTACTTTAATAACATAATAATAAATCTGTGAAATGAGAGCCGTGTATGCCAATTGCCAGGCTGACATCCAAATTGTCGATGACGAGATGTTGTGTTTCTAAGATTTGAAGTTGGTAGATGTGTTAGTAGATAAGGCATAACTCAGTATAGAAACTTATACAATCTGAAATCTTAAATAAATCATTTTCCAAGTAGCATTTTCTATAATAAAAAAATATTGATCTCTTAGCAATACGCAAAGGAGTGTAAAATTACAAACATTTCTGAGGTTAAGATTTTAACTTTCTTATCTTATAATCTAAAGCACACTAATAGGGATTATTTGATATTAATTAAAATACATCCGCTTTCAGAGATAAAAGCGACATGTCGCGTGCCAAAGAAAACATGTTGTGTGTGAAATTTGGTCCAAATTAGAAAAACGTGAAGGTAACTCTAACTTTCCATTTCACTTTTAATTTCGAATGAGAAAATTTGATCAAGAATCAATTAACCCTATTTTCAAATGCAGTTATTTATAATAAACACAATTTTACGATTTTTATACGGAATTTTCAATTATTTCTTACCGCAGATTGATGGAGTACTACTTTGAAATTAAAATATGGCTATAAAATACCTCAAATTACACTTTCTTTAGAAAGGCAATAACTGCCTTCATATTATTATAATAATTTAGATAGAGATTATATTACAGTAAGTGAAACAAAGGTCTATAAACAAATATATTAAAATAACAAAATCAATAATGTCTATGGTATGTAAGTCCACTAACCCGCATTAGGCCAGCGTGGTGGACTATAGGGTCTAACCACTCTCAATCATACTCTCGATTCTAGAGGAGGTCAGTAACCTGCAGTGGGACGTATATTAACTAATACAGAAGCAGACAGAACCAAATCAATAATTATACGTACTTTCTACATAATTTTATCCCGACTGATGCCAGATTCTAATCAATCTTGGCCATTTCGCCCAGTATTTCCCGTAATAAGTAACACTGGCTGTAATATCTTCCTTGATATCAAGTAAGTCGTTTTTCAACGCTCAATATTACCAACCTAACTGTAGACGTAAACAAAATTACGAACGAACGAACTTCGGTAAAGAAGATTAGCTGAGTAATGTCTCAGTTAATGCTTTAAACAATCATAAAATCTTATCCCTTATTCCAGACACTTTGTTCCCAAGAACATGTACAACTCAATTAAAAAGAGAAGCGTTTTACTTCATATTAATATCAACCATGACCGAATACATCGTGAAGTTTTCAGTCACGAAAATAATCGTCCTTTTCTCCAACGAAGTACTGAAGACGTTAATTAGTGAAGTAGTCATGTCCACGCAAGGTGTGATAACCGCACTCAATTCAAACTCCGTTGACTAGTACACTACGATTCATTATTATTGTAATTGGACACGAGACACTAAAATAAATAGCTGTGCTTCTGGTTACTATCACACATAACTTACCACGCAATGTAATGAGGACTCTAAAATTGGTTGCTCAAGGTTTGATCTCGTATAGAGAGGTGTGAAGGAGAAAATTTATCTTCTTTTCGATCTGTCTCAGTGTTGTGAGTGAATAATTGTTTTGTCTATGTGATGGAGCTTAAATGCTTAATACAATAACAGAGTTACTACTCACAGCTTGGTATTGTGTTACATTGTTGAAGGTCTTACCTGCGAACAAAAACAAAAATCATTATTATACAGTTTAATACACCTTAATGGACATGATTGAGATATAATGATACAATTAAGTTTTAAAAATAACTGTACATTTAAAGCATGATTTGGAAATAAAACTACTATGGCAAAAGGTCATACTATCATTTAGTGACTAAAATTTTAAGCCTTCTCCGTGCTTTCGATAGGTCAAGTTTCAATGCTCTTTAAAGGAGTAAAAATAACATGCGGAATTCAGTCCTAGCCTTATTAAACTGGCAGTTATACGTTGCTACATTAATAAGACAGTTTCTCAAAATGCGTCATCACAGTAGTTATTGTGTGCCTAATTGTGTCAATGTTTCAGTTTAGCCTTGATCTATTTATACTACAGGTTGATAGTTAATATTTCTTTGTTCATTTTTAATTAAAATTATACCCGTAACGTAATCTATAAATTAAGTCTTAATAAATAAAAAATACGACAATCCAACAAAAAATTTGAAATGACGACTATATTGTTTAGATTACCAAAATAATTACAACTACAACATTATATTTAATTATAGAAACAATTTTCTATCGCACAATGCCCAGGTGCGCAATACCAATAAACTATCTATCACCATATACAAGTTCAACGTTCGTATGCTAATCTATAAAAGGCACACCCTAAATTCGGTTACTCTGTACACATCATTTTATGTTCAATAATAATACGAGTATCAAACAGTTGGCCAGATGTTGCGCCTCCCACGGTCTACTGTCGCCGCACAATGTGTTAACTCGACAGCTTATCACGATCGTTAGAGCTAGAATGGTATTGCATGGTGGCGATTGTCGACCAAATTGTCAACTGTTATCCATCACGAATTCAATTTCACCGAAATTGCGTTGGTGTGGGCTGGGAGAAATTGTTTATTGGTCAACTGTTAGTGCGTATCTAGACGAAGGTCGGCTGACCTATTCTGTATTCAACTTTAATTATATTGTACTGCGATTGATGAAAATACAGTAAAATTTAATTCATGTCCAAATCGTTTTGGAGTTCCAAAATATCTATATTTCGATCCAAATTCCAAATGCCCTTCAAATGAATTTCACAGTTAGGGGTAATCAAACCAACAAACACAGTATACTTATCAAATACAATTGTGTTTCTATAATCTATTCCATTATACGGGCGAAGGCATACACGACAAATCGTCGAATTATCGTGTCAATTTGCGTGACTTTACGGTCTCTACGTGGGGTCGCTCAATATGTTTCAATGTTACGATTTATGATTTTACGATCGATGCTAGCTATCAACCCTCTTTAGGCATTCATGTTGATGGATGCCTAACAGGCGGTATTATTGACGGTATAATGCCGTCAATAATACCGCCTATGTTATAATGCATCAACAGCTGTTAGCTACTTGCACGTCCACTGTCAATGTCAAATTTCAAATTTATATAATAAACCCTATTTCTACTTACATTAGGCTGACAAATTGAATTTGACAAACGTCAACTGTCAATATCGGAGGTCGGGACGGAATCCGTTGGGGCCTATACCTAGATCTGTTGTTGGCATCCTTTCAGAAATACTGTAAAATAGAACTAATTCTACAGGATAGTTGTTTTAAAAAAATAATTTCATAGAAAACCAGAAGCAGACAGCCATCCAACCAGTTTTCACAACAGGCAGTTTCAGATTACTTAGTTCTTTTTTAAGTAGGAACAATATTTACTTTGACTCAATTTACTATTTTGAAGCTATAGAAGTTGGTTAGTTTCTCATTCTTACTTCCAAAATTGTCAATATGTTTCGCCGAAAATATTTTTAAAATATGCAAAACTACAGACTCTTTAGCTGCATCTTTCACACTTTCGAGTACTGATACCCGCTATCTGATACCGATAGCAGCATCCCATAATACACTTGACAGGTGACAAACGGGTCTATCCACTCGTACGATAGCATTATTGATTTCTGGAAATTTACGATTTATTTCAACATCAATGCAAGAAGCATATACTGATTGCGTCAGTGTGATTTCATCGTTCCGTTTATCGTTGTTTGTTCTATCTTAGAAGATCATCGTGTCATTGGAGATTTTGATTTTATGCAATTTTGAACCAGGATTATTTTTATGATGTAATTCATCAATCACGCTTGTATCGTTCGATGTTACGATTTTATCGTTGCTGAAATGTCAATATGTGTTTACACACGACAGCCATTCTACATATACCATGAACTGTTTAAACTTTTGATGGTCTTTTTTTATTGGGATGCATAACGTTGCAGTACAACATATGCGATGTAGGACATGTTTTTGTATGGAAAATTATCAAGTGGTTTGTGATCGGTCTTAGTATGAATCGCTTAGAGAAAGTAAAGGAATTCCACAATCTATACCAGGCGCTAATAATGTATTTATTACCTAAGATAAAAGTAGATTACAAGTAGAAATAATCTAATAACGAACGTAGGACATTAAGATAAAAATATGATATTGAAAATTTATTTATTACTTCTGCAGTTAAAGGGATCAAGTTGATAATTGACATTTGTTATTTGATAGTTGATATATACCTCTTTCTTTTTATTTATCCTTTTTCTATGTATTTTTATAGCAAAATGGTCTTTGAAGTGTAAATTCCCTTCGTCTAGGTTACGTTCGAAAACACCAGTCAAATGTTGATTCCAGAAGACTATAGAGCAGAACATACTAGAAAACTATCCAATTTACACTGTAATTAATAGTCTACAACATTGTTCCTAATAGATCATAGCACTTTCTCACACAATCGTGAAAAAAAAGAACAGCAAAGAGATTAGAAACCAATTAGATTAACAGCTAAACATGAGGAAGCAGATGGCAGGTAGAGTAATCAAGCCAATTATCTCAGGCAAGCTGGATCCGTATGGACTGACGATGCGGATCGATTGATTGGCCAGTAAATCATGCGTAACGAGATGGTACAGCTTATGTAAACACACGTACCTAAGTTGTAAACTGAGTTGTTTAGGAACGAAGACTGAAAAGACATGAGGAATAATGAATGGTTAATAGCACAATCTTATCCTTAAAGAAGTTGAAACAATTATTGGAACTAATTTAATTTCCAAATTCATCCAAAGGCAGCAATAATATTCTGGCTATGATTGACAGTTCAGGCTGTCCAGGAAAAATGATTTGAGTACTGATTATTTGCTTATCACTAATAGACGATCTGAATACATTGACATTCAGAAAGTATGTATTGTTTTATTCGTTGCATAAACTTTAAATTGTTTTTGTTGGATAAGTATAAAATAATTGTACCAATTTGATAGGAGACTGTCCCACCCTCACACCCACCACTGTAACTCCTGTGAGCCAGGATCAACAGTGGCACGCAATGTAATGACACCGAGCATTGAAGCTCGGCGAGTCTCCGGGAATGTCTAACTTGTCTTTAACCCGCAACGAAATTAATCAGAAAGTTAAATTATTAGGAGGAGTTGGAAATAAATTATTGTCCACTTCCCTCCGTGCAAAGCGGGTGACAAAACATTGAACTGAAGAGGTAAATAACCTCGCAAAAAGACTTTCACAGCCGGAGAAGCCAGCTGTAAAGCACCACGGATCAAATTATTATTACATTTAAATGGGACCTATTATGTGAACTGTTATGCTTGATTCCAGTAATAGGTATGGCAAAAACGCCGGAAAGCACGGAAGTTCTTTCTAGTCTCTACAAGGTCCATGTAGTATACAACTCCAGATGATATTTGCATACTATCTAGCATGGTTTTACGCTCATTATGCCAAAGACTACACTCCCAAAGTATATGATTGATTACCAATTTGATACTCTGCAATAATTCTATATTCATAATACTAATAAATGTGACTTCTTTCTTTCTTTTCTTTCATAACAATCAGGATTCAAATTTAGCCGCTTGATACTTAGAAAGACGTGTTGCAATTACATAATGCATCTGTTTAGTACAACAGTAAATTCTCAGTACTTATGTGATTTAAATAACTAATCCGCTGGCAACGGTATGGGTGACTACAAAAGGTTAAATACCGAGGAATATTAATTACATATACGCCATTTTACTCCTAAAGTTACAAGTGATGTCATAGTGTAAAAAAATCTATGGTTGCTATGCGTGTAACGTATAAACGTTCACGTATATGTATTACGAAGTCAGTTTACCTATGATATACATTTATAGGGCGTGCGTAATGTTGGATGTGAAAATGCACTTAACATTCAGTCACACATACATAAATACATACATTTAACTTCTTTTCAATTCTAAATTATAGAATAGTCCGAATTCGTTGTTGTCATGCTGTTTTCAAAATATTAAGAACCGTTATTTTCTCTTCACAACTTATTATATTGCATATTAATACTATTAGATTACGAGTATATATGTTTGTTGTTTATATTATGAAAGCATCACAAACAATGCGTTATACATATATGTAGAGATATTTTTAAATTTTAAGTATAGTTCCAAATGTCGTCACACGTCAATAGAATTTAAATGCTTTATGACGAAGTAAATAAGAATGAACGGACACGGTCATATAGAATAACTATAAATAATATTATTTTCTTAATGCCTACATGATCTGTATTACGGAGTGAATGTACTCGGCTATAATTACAATAATCAACTGGGTTCTGGCGGAAGGTTGCTCTTTGAAGGCCGGTAGCAATGCGGTTGTTTCAACTGTTCGGCATCGGAATAGCGAATTGAAACAGGACGTTGGCACTGGTTTCAAGGAATACCCAGGAGCGGTAGACTAAACATTTTCATTCATAAACGTTGGGTGTTAGTACAGAGCATGAACAAAAGCCAGAACACAATTATGAAGTCAATTTCACTTATGATTCGCGATTTAAGGAAATTCTAGATAGCTCGTTTATTCATATTTAATGTTAAAGAATGATAATATACCTATATTACGGGTAGAAAATTTAATTAAGTGCAATGTTCAACTTTCAAGCGTGAAGAAAAACTCACCAAGAAGTAAGATAATGGTACGGTTTATAGTTCATTCAGAGATTTGGTCTATCATTTCTCATTGGGTTTGTACGTAGTAAAATAGTAGCTAAATTAATTACTTACTCTATACATAAGTATTCGAATTAATAAAATAATTAATCGTGTGTAATAAAGTAAATGATGCATTCGGGAGTGTAATCTGTAAAACATCGTTCCATAACTTTATGAATGAACTTAAGCACATGTCAACTGCGCGAGACGAATCAAATTATTAACATCATAGCCACGTACCCGAGGAAGCTTAACTTGGCAATAACAATAAAATATTGTTAAGTAATCAAAAAAACCTTATTTATATCACATGCCGGAATTGTGTTCTAGTTTATATCGCTGTTTTAATAACTCGTCAGTACAATCAACTTACAAAACAAACAACATGAAGTATCATCAGCGATGTTGTATTTCGATAAACCAATGAGAGATGGAGAAATATTTATCTTTCTGCTATTATAAAAGACCAACAATGATCATCAATAATGATGTAATTGTCATCAAACTAATGTGACTATCAAATGGTCTGCTTATTGTCCAATGCTTATACATTATACCACCATCGATTTTCTAATTCAACAAATATTTGACTCCAAAGTGCAAATACGCAGGTGAAGTATTATCAGAAACAGCTGACGTCAGCACCACGTCAGCATATGAAGTGCACCGGCCTGTCGAAGCATGAGTACAGTCACGTAATCATTCTAACAAAGCGGACAAGGTTACTTGCTTAGTGATTTTTTTTGTATAAAGTCTCGAATTATCGAAAATTTGATTTATTACCTGACTGAGAAACGGTTAGGAATCTAATCTATTCTCACTATTCCATAGGTCTTTATGGTTGTATTATCCATGGTATCTAGCTTTTCCCAAAATATGTAATAGTTGAAAAATACATTGAATAACAACGGGAACTAGCTGAACTAAACGTTTCAAAGTCTAACATAAGAGTCTTGACTTAATCATAAATTGCCAAATGAAATGATCAATGATGAAGGGCGTACTAAAACCCTCTAACAGCCGTTTTCAATAATCTATCTATCTTTAACAAGAGATTTCGTTAGATATTTAGATGCATTTTATGTTTCAGTTAACAGAAATAAAGAGGTAGGAACATTTTGCACATATTTATAGATAGCTATTTTATGATGCGTAGTATTGTACCGACATAGTCATAGTAGCTATTTTAACCCCTTGTTAAAGATAGATAGGATATTGAGAACGGCCGTAAGGCGCACAGGTAAAAAAATAAAGTCATCAGTTTTAATCCATCTAGGTTTCGGCAAAACACTCCATAGACACAGCCTCCCAAACACTAACAAACCAAGAGTCTAACATAAACAATAACAACAAATTACATAACTATTCATAAAACAGAAAGTAGCGTTATGCACTAAAATAGCCTGTGTTTACTACAGTTGTTCCTGGAAAGGAAATTATCCCACCATTAGCATTTCCTTTCGGGAACATCAGTCGGGAACCATGCGGATGTACCGAATTAGACATTACACCCTCTGCCTTGACGTGGTTTGATGACAATGTTCCTTGGGTGTGATGGTGAATTTTTTAAGCATTCACATAGAGTATTCATAACTATTTTATGTACAATAAATCGCGGTTCAATCCTCGCGAGAGCGGGAAAAAGCTACATATATATTTCAGTTTATAAAATACCCTATTATACCTTTTTTCAATAAATTGACTATCCAACACTAAAATATGTTTTTATTCGAACCTATAATTCCAGAGATTAGCGCGTTCAAACAAACTCATCAACCTTGTATGCATTATAGTATACATTAATCTCGACTTTAATCGCATATATGTAGTAATAAAAGCAATTTCTTCTAGAATCTATAGTATTAGATTGTAAATTAGTCCAACTGCCGTCTTCACATCAACCTTTTCAAATATTAATCAAATTCAAATTGAACTGGTTGAATTAATCGAATCTAGACCGAAGAAGTTCACAGGTCAATTATACCATTAGATGAATTAATGCTATAAACAACGCAATAAATTTAATATATTGACCTCACAAGAAAACATAATATAGAATTAAATATAGATCGAAAGCATCATTACTTATATTCGGGCTGTAAAATAGATACAATTTAAGAAACAAACTAACTTTGTTGGTATTAAAAAAACTAGACAATCAGTCCATAGTGAACTCCATCTAACTGCTCATTTCCGCGCAAACACTCAATACAAACACCATAAAACTCAAACACACAAACAGACACATTGTATTCTTACACGTTGTAACAAAAGCTATAGACTATCGCATGAAACTTATATCCACGGAACAAATGAATATGGTTCTGCTTATATCAATTTTGAACTCTAACCCGTCGTCTTAAAAGCGAAACACTCGCAGTTTATTAAGACATCATTAAGTTAATTGAAACGGTCCTTTCTCGGTACGATTTCAAGACGCAAGGTTAAAAAGGTCGGGGTCAATGACACGGGTTTTTTTGTCAGCTTTCTATGTATTTATCACGACCAGGCACGCGCGCGAACACAACTTGGCTAAGTAATTACTAGTGTAGTGGAATTAAACACATTAAATTTGCATCTATTACAGTTAATAAGGTGCGATTATAAAACGATTGTTCGATGAAATTGATTGAATGGTGGAAATAAACGCTGGATGCGATTAAAAACTGATTTATCGATGTAATAATTGTATTTAATCACTCAATTTTAATATAGTATGGTTATTTGATTATAATATAACTTAACGTCGCCAAATCATTGTATTGAAATTCAGATTTTTCAGATTTATTACTTATAGATCGATTGACTAACATAACTTAAAATATATATAACAGAGAATGTAATAGGGCGAATTTTACAATCACATTTTTCTTGTGATATTTACAGACTATTATTTATCTTCATTCGACATTTACATCATATAAGATAATACTATTCGACATTGCACTGAGCACAATGATTGATCGACATTTTCGCAACCATTTTGCTTTTATGTGAAGTTTCGGAAGTCCTATAATCCTCTCTTTTACTTAATCCTCACAATCTAACTTATTTATTCATATGCTGTAAGACTTAACTCTGAACGCTAGCAAATTCCTTTATGGCCCAAATCCACGCCAATAACATGAAGAATTAAAAGAGATTACAATCATTCAGCTTAATTGTAATAAAAAGGTAACAAACGTAACAGTAAAAAAGTACCCTATTTGACCTATTTTCATGTTATTACGATTTCGTGAGGGAGTGTATTGTGCGTGTACATAAAAAATCTATACTAAATTGGGTCGAGCATTAACCGACCAAATTACTGCTGTAAAATTGGGCTAGGATTATAATCCGATTAAATGTGAAAAATGTAACTTTGGGTAAAGTTCGAGGAAAAACATATAAATTCAAATACAATAAGGGAATATAAATATTTTTATAAATTAATTAGCATTCCTGTGTGTCTACATAAATAATTTGAAATTATGACCAAGCCCTGACAGTGACCTGAAAACAGTGCGTGTTTTTCACCGCGAAATGGAATAGGTATTTTATCGAGGAATGCTATGACCTATCAATAGTGACCTAGCAATAGTGGAAAATTTAGCAAATATGTACAAGGAAGTTTTATTCTTTTTTCACGGATCGATTGGACAATATTCTTAATTGATAGTCGGAATTGAACATTTTGGCCGCCATTTAGAAAAGTATATTTGCACCCAGGTGGGCCAGGCCAGACCGTTAGTAATAATAAAACTCCATCTTTGTTAACGTTCCCTCCAAAACAAACGTCAATAACACGTTAGTCAGGAAAATCCTGAATTTTAAATACAATCTACAAACATTACAATAAGTTCACAATACACACGCAACAGTGTCGCACCTGTGTCGGTAGTCGCGTGACCATCGCGTAGGTGTGGTCACCACGCCCTCACCATCGACCGTACACTTACCACCATTGTACACTACATACTTACCATCATTCTATACTCGCCATACTACATGCATTGTGTGTAAATACAAAGTATTTCTATGAGATGTGGAGTCTGGTTTATGACTATATTCATCAGTCACATTGTTGAGCAAATCATGTATTTGATGTGTAACATTCAATATAAATGAGTTACTTGCAGGATAGATGATGCTTGATGTATCAGGAAAATCATTAAATATTATTTATTTTACATGCATTACCCACAGACCTTCTGTTGCAAATATTTACCTATGGAAAAGTCACATAATTTATACCAAGAATATTTTTGATCTACCATCTAACTAAGCACGACGTGATGTACAATTTTATTATTGTTACGGACAGATTTGTGGAGACTATAACAGTCAGTCACATCACAAGTACACCATTTAGCGAACTTAACCAATTGCTGACGAATCGTGTTATTTTCAGCCAATGCACGCACTCAAAGTGAACTAAAAAGTAGGAACTAACCTTAAGATCGCACGGTACACATTCTAACATGCGGTTCAAATGATTCAAACAATCACATCAATCAAAACTTCCTCACAATTCCTAAGAATCACTCCACGGAACGCACCGGGAAGTGGACAATAAAAATCAATAAAAGAACTACTAGGCGAAAGCACAATATCCCTTTGTTTTCAATCAACACGTAACAGCAATTTACAAAGACTAGCGCACCTTGATTTTTTTCAGGGGGATAGACCCTTAAGTAGGGCATGAGGGGTCAACGACCCGCCTATCACTTGACACAACAATTAATTTCGTCAATTTCTGTTCGATCGATTGTTTGTTGTTATAGTGGGTTTCTTTAATGGAACCATGCCTTTTTTCGGTAGTTGATATTACTTCATTAAGTCTCTACAAAAAAATATCATAGGAATAAACTGAGTCCCAAATAATTAAGATGTTTAAAACAACACCGACCAATACAACTAATAACGACTGATCATAAAATTATAAGCTAAATTATTTATGCAACAATAGTAAACATTATAACATACAGGGTATATCAAGACTGCTACTGAAAACGAAGCCGGGTGGTGGTTTAAGCGACTTCAGACACAATGCAACAGAAAAAGTTGCAAAAAAAAGCGACAATTTTTTTTTTGTAATTTTTTTCCTATGACCATATTTGGGTGATAAATACATTTTTTCCTAAAATAATAGTGTATACCCTTTTATTTATAAATAATCTAAGGCATAAAAGAGTTTAAATTATTATTTTAGCAAAAACTATAGATTTACCACCCAAAAATGACGATATTTAAAAAATTTAAAAAAATGATTGTCGCGTTTCTTTGCGAAATTTTTAGTTGCATTGTGTTGGTAGTCACTAAAACTACCACCCGGCTTCGTTTTCGGTAGCAGTCTTGAGATACCCGGTATGTGTTATCTACACTAGTCGCGTGAAACAGATGGGTAAAATAAGAATATACTATATTCTAAAACATAATAAAGGTTGCAGGAGTGAGGAGGACGTTGTATAAATCGATAGGGGGAGCGCTTATGTACAACTTATAACGAATACTAATAATGACGAATGTTCTAGACAACATTTTCTTACGACCGAGTAATTTCCAATACAATCTTGAATAAGACTTCGCGGAAACCAACAAAATATTGTCATAATCCTATTTGCACATTATGTGAGGTGCTAGAGCGTTATGTATGTATTACTTTAGAGGACGTGCGAATGAGAAATCAAATAAATGCACAGTGCTAATAACTTCACGGAAATGTACACAAATGTAGCGAATATGATGGAAAATTCTGTAACATTTAAAGTTGCAAAAACAGATGCTGAAAAAACTGGTCTAATATACACTTAGATGAAGCATTTTAAAGTAGCAATGTTATTTTATTAATTACGGGGAGGACAAGTAGAGAATTATTTAATGGGAGGACAAAACATTGAAATAGATGAAATTTCCCTTACTAATGTAATTTATGGTATTGTTTGGTTTAACCACTATCCATGAGCGGTCGTATCGCTTACCACCAAGCGAAAAGTAGCACGTGTTACCAAACAATGCAACAAAACATAACCAGCTCGCTGAAATCACAATAAATACATTCTGAAATCAAATTAATCCAAAACATAATTAACATTGAATATACGCATAAATATTCTCAAAAAATGTCCCTTCTTAAACCTTCCATACGGATAAAATACAGCATCCACAGCACATACGAGACGTGTTACGATAAACCGTTGTGGTAACACCACGTGTGCAAGGCCACACAGAAGTTCGCGTATTGAATGCGTCTCGCGAGATCACGCGGGTCAATGACCCTGCAAACTGTAATTTGACTTCTCTTTGCGCCATTGAAACGAGATAAATTAGTTAGAGCAACGAAGAGAGAAATTTAGACTGCTAGTCGATTTGGGATTAGTTGGTTTTGATTTATTAGGTTTAAACGTAATAGAATCTATAGAGATATAAGATATCTGTTATATTACTGTAAGATTTTTATTATGTAAATCTCCTCAAATTATTATTTATCCGTGCTGGTATTTTGCTGGTGAATCATTAAATGATTTTCTGAATTGATAATTGCCGACGAGCATTTTGGTCACCTAATGTGATGATTCCTCTGTAGGATTCGAACACAAAAAAAGTGTAAAGCAACAGAGATATCACTACAGCATGATACAAACATTTTAAAATTATATTACTGACTAGAAACATCCATGCGATAAACCAAATAAGGCCTAACATCGTATATTTATTACGCCTATAAGTCTAGTTCTAAAAGAACCCGAAACAGGTCTTACACCAACTCAAACTTTTTCACAACAAATTATTCGAGGAAACACAGGCATTACACACAAAAACTGACCATTCGCGATTTCTGAAGGACAACTGTAGGTTAACAACATTACGTGACTAATCGCCGGCTTACCTTGAATGTTCAATGCGAGAAAAAATCTAATTTGTGCTGATACACAAAAAATACACGAAAACTAGTTCCTTGACAAACGCTCTGTAGCGAGACTGCGGGAAATGGGTCAAATATTCTCGAAATATAGAATCGGGAGCACGTGGATTTCCTCATTCCGAACATTCAATTCATGTTGTACAAATTGAGTAGCTATTAAAGCACAAAATAGCCTTTACTCAGTGCAACAGTGCTAGATTGAAATATAATAAGTTCCCAAAATAATTGTGACGAATTACGACTCGATCTGCCAATCGATACTTTTTAAAATCTTAAACTTTTTAAAATCGATTGACTTATATTGATTGTAAAACTAAACGGCGCGGCGCGGCCTCCAGCACTCTGTTTAGGAATTATCTAGTTTTTCTAACACTTCAAAACATATTTTAAAATACGCCTAAAATTATTTTATTTTATTGAACTGTGGTGTCGATCCCGCTAAATACTTTTACTCCCATAACCGCATAGTTGCGAGACACGGAAGAAGATGCCATTAAATCGCAATGCTACGGACCGAATCAACCACAAAACTTATGTTATTGCGAAGGAATCGGTACCTTTAAAAATATGGAGTTTTATTTCTGTGCCAGCAAATACGCCTAGTTTTTTTATTGCAATGAATAGCGAGATGAGCATGCCAATCGCCTGATGGTAAGCGATACGACCGCTCATAGACAGTAGCAAAGCTAAACAACTTCATGAATCACAAAGCACTGCTTGGCATTCCACTGCCCTCGCCATCCTCAGACATAAGATTTTAAGTCTCATTATGTCCAGTAGTTACTCTGGCCAAAACGTCCTTCAAAACGTAGATGCGATGTAATGTCTGCAGAACAATAATTATCTCCTTACAACGTTACACATGTCTTGAAAACCTAGGTGCGTGTCTGAATAATAGGCATTAAGTTTAATGACAAATGCTTTCAGTTAGTAATACCAAATCCTTGTAACCACTGCCAGATTCAACATTTGTAATACAACGAAGTGCAAAAGAAAACCTTATCAGTATATTATTTACGGAAGCAAGTAATAAAGACGCATCTCCAAAATAGTTACTTCAAAACACAATAACACTTCAAAAATCCGAATTTCAAACATCAATGATCATCAAAGCCAACATACAGTTACCGCTGTTCACATACGAACAACAATAGGCAATTTATTACTAGTGCTACAAAATTATAAAGAAATTTTCACTGGTGGAATTGTACCATTCTTACACCGTTACGCAAGAGTAGTGATGAGAAGTAACGGAATGTATCGGCTTCAGAGGTTAAGCTAGAGTCAACATATTATCGATAACATAAATAATAAATAACACCCAACAGTCACATACATAGTCCTGACCCCACACTAACAGGAACTACGAGAGACTTTTCGGTCTCACAAACACCCAGACCCGAAAGAAATATTTGTGGGCCGCACAAATATTTCGGTGCGGGATCAGTCAGTGTGGGGATCGAACCCGCGGCCTCTCGTTTCACAGGCGGCGTCTAACCAACTGCGCCACGGAGGCTGTCGATACTAAGTTTTGTCTTTGCTATCGACAATCGGATCAATGACGTCAACATCCGTCTCTTTTTTCTGTATTTATCGAAATAAACACATAAATATCGGTTGCTATGCAGAACGTACAATACAACATAGGGTGTGTTTTTGGTAACATCAAACTTTAATTATGGTATGAGGAATATAAGTGGTTATGATTGTTTAAATCCACCGAATGACTCATTTTAAAATGGCACACGTATTAAAATTTGAAATAATTTCATGCAAATTGAAGTTGAATGTTTCTAGATTAACAAAAGCGTATTTCGATTCTAGTTTGAGATAAAATGTTAATTAATTTGCCCTCTGCGTCGATAAAGGTCACTTTGCACTAACAGCTTGTGTCAATTTTACGAAATAAACAGTATATTTTGAGAATAAAATCTGTTTTGCTATTTTACATTGCAATTTACATGTTTAACTGCAACTGCTGCGTTTAGTTGATGACTTCAAACTAAAGATACCGAGAAATCAATACATTTTTCTTCGCAAGCAATTCAAGCATGAAATTTTACCCTCCGTGGCATGATTTGTTCACTAGTAGTATTATTTTATCACCACTAATACGTGTCAAGTAAGAAAAAGTACATACAGGTAGTGATAGTAAATATAACTTAGTTCAGAAGTACACAATAAGAAACGAAGGATAATCTAAAATCACAAGTTGACTGCGCATTTAAAACATAATTCCCTAGTAAGAACATCTCAAACCCTTTTCTCCCACACCCGAAACAAAACAAACAATCCCTACTAAAACAAATTAAAAGTATTCACTCAACACTAGATAGTCCACATTGTCAGCGGGTTCTTTAGTTGGACACGGTTAATAAGAGCCCGAAGGAAACACGGGAGGGTCGGGAATCAAACACGTGTCCCGCCCGCTTCCGGCGCGGTGTTTACGTCGCGGGGTGAACGTTTCGTTAGTTTGTTGGGGACTTCAGATGTATCGCCCTTGTGTTATTTTCAGGCAATTATTGTCGATACACGCACGTTGATGGTTGTTTTGATTTGTATACAGTGTATGTACTATTTTTGTCACAGGACAAATAGAGTTAATGAAATGGATAATAACTGAAAGTTTATTTGACTGGATTGATAAATAAGGATTGGTGTAAAGAGCACCATGTGGCAAAATCATTAAATATTTCATAATCAAAAATAGCACTAATGTTTACAAAAAAAGTTCCATTGAATAAAACTATTTTAATATTGTAAGTTGTTGTTTATACCGGGTATCTCAAGACTGCTACCGAAAACGAAGCCGGGTGGTAGTTTTAGTGGCTACAAACACAATGCAATTAAAAATTTCGCTTAGAAACGCGACAATTATTTTTTATAATTTTTTAAATATCGTCATTTTTGGGTGGTAAATCCATAGATTTTGCTAAAATAATAATTTAAACTCTCTTATATCTTAGAGTATTTATAAATTAAAGGGTATACACTATTATTTTAGGAAAAAATGTATTTACCACCAAAATATGGCAATAGGAAAAAAATTACAAAAAAAAAATTGTCGCTTTTTTTTGCAACTTTTTCTGTTGCATTGTGTCTGAAGTCGCTTAAACTACCACCCGGCTTCGTTTTCGGTAGCAGTCTTGATATACCCTGTATATGACAGCATATGAAAAGGTTAAATATGATAAGGTAAGGGAATATCTAGTAGAAGCGGAAAATAAATGTTACTTATTTTAAATTACATTCCAGTATGAATCAGTTTGATACAACTACATATTATGAGATTCCATTCCCGTGCAAATAATGTTGTATAATTACATATGACTTAGCAGTCTTAAATATTATAAACTAGCGGCCCGGCCCAGCTTCACCAGGGTACAAATAGATTTCTGTACAATAATCACTCTATCTATCAAAAAACCGCATCAAAATCCGTTGCGTAGTTTTAAAGATTTAAGCATACAAAGGGACATAGGGACAGAGAAAGCGACTTTGTTTTATACTATGTAGTGAAGAAACCCCACAATACGCTCCACAGGCGTGCCTGTTCGTGACTACGACAAATCAATGCGCTGTGACCGATAAACAAACAAATATCGACACTCGGGAACATCCGTTCGCGAGTTATTTCGACACAATTCTTCACATACATTCGGATTGAAATCTTCACCATAAGAATGATTGTTGTTTGGAAGCTACGGAAACTAAGGTAGGAAATTACTATTATTTCAATGCAATAACAAGTGAACTGTATTTTGAACTAAGGTTATTTTCTTTTATATTCTTTAGATCGCACGTATTCTGTCTTGAGGATTATTCTGGAAAGAAATATCTTCAAGATACACGGAGCTCTTGAATCGACAATTCACTTATTCATAAACACTAATCCAATACCAATACTTAGAGAAACTCATTAGCAATTTAATCAATAGCATTCCGATAGTCACACGGATGTCATTGTCAACGAAGGATTTGAAACTTTCACGACTATTCAATACAAACTCATCAGTAATCAATTTATCTTTTAACTTAATTAATACAAGCATTTCTGCTTTTCCGTTCGCCTCTCTACCTTCAGAACGATTAAGCTTACATATGGCTATTGAAAGTGACAAGAATTAGAAATTTCCATTATGAAGATCAAGGAAGGTCAATGTGGAACTATTTGAAATATTTTCAACCAGTGGAATATGAATTGTAAATTCAGTGCTTGAGTAATTAGCCTCCATTGTATGTGACTTAAACCATTAATGACTGACTTTAAAACAAGTCTTAAGGGGATACCTCGAAAAATTTGGCTTTTTTAAAAGCCTACATATCATAAATTACTAAGATTAGGTAGTCCATTTTCAGATATGTTTTAATTGATGATATAATTAACAATTTTATGAATCAAAATACATGATTACGCCACTTTGCCTTAACAAAAATACAGTCCAAAGTAGCAGCTGTTAAGTTTTTTAAGAACTCAGAACTCCTAACTTACCCCGTGTAGAAACTCAAGATTAATTTGACATAAACATATTTTTTTATATTATTTTTTCGCGAGAAAAAATCAAGAAAAAAGTAAATAGTACGATGACAATAAAATAAAATATGGTTTGGCGCTTATGTTGTTTTATTTTGAGAAGCGCATGGGCCATCCTATCCCATTCTTGTACGTTACGGCCATATAAGCTATCTCATTGGGGGCGTTCCCGTCAGACGGCCGCGGGCCTTGGTGGACGACGGATCTGCGCTCGACGTTTCGAAATTCTAGCCCGCCGATTATTTTTTTACGTAATTTCAAATTTACGTAATTCTTATTATTTTAGGTGGTACTCTTTTTTGTTTGTACATTTTAATTTTTTTACATATATTTAAAAAATAAATAGCAGTATATATTAATTTTTAAGTTCATTTTTAACTAGCTAAGTTACCAAAATAAAAGAGAAAGGTCATTGACTTACGTATAAGCGCTCAACGAAATTAGTCGAAGGGAGCGTAACATTTTATACATTTTTGCCTCGTAATATAATTACGACGCTGAAGTCTCGGGTTCGAAACCGGGTCATTTTACTTTTTGTTTTTTTTTTTTATTTATCCGAATGGTTCTAAATCGATATTTCAAAGAACCATCGTTCCGAAAAAATTAAAATATTCTCAGAAAAAAAACATGTGGTCCGCATTTTGATTGATTTTTTTGTTATTGTTCGCGTGAAATTTTATTCATTTTGCCTCATAATATGATTACGACGCTGAAGTCTCGGGTTCGAGTCCCGGTCATTTTAATTTTTGTTTTTTGTTATTTATCCGAAATGTTCCTAATCGATATTTGAAAGAACCATCGTTCCGAAAAAATGTAAATATTCTCAGAAAAAAGAATGTGATCCGCATTTTCATTGATTTTTTTGTTATTATTCCCGTGAAATTTTATACATTTTTGCCTCATAATATGATTACGACGCTGAAGTCTCGGGTTCGAGTCCGGCTCATTTTAATTTTTGTTTTTTTGTTATTTATCCGAATGATTCCAAATCGATATTTGAAAGAACCTTCGTTCATGAAAACATGAAAATATTCTCAGAAAAAAAATGTGGTCAGCATTTTTATTGATTTTTTTGTTATTATTCTGATTGGTTTGTAATTCGATATCTGAGAGACTCTTCATTTCCATAAACTAAATTCAAGGTCAGAATTGGTAAGTCTGTGTCAGCCCATATATGTCCCACTGCAGGGCACGGGCCTCGTCTACAATCGAGAGTACAATTGAGAGTAGTTAGGCCACCACGCACTTGAATTGACAATTGGCCGATTAATTTCAACTTTCAACTATTACCTGAGCTTGTAGATCCACGACTTGTAGACTGCCTCAGTGGCGTAGTTGTACTAAGGTACGGTTACAAAGGTGAGGCCTCGGGTTCGAATCCCGGGTAGGGCAAAGTGATATTGGATTTTTCTATTCATTATCAGCCCAGAGTCAGGAATTTGTGCCCGATATGGCGATAGGCTCGCCACCTATCACATCGTGGGACGGAACATACATGGCGAAATGTGGGTCTTGGCACCTCTGCCTACCCCTTCTGGGAAAAAGGCGTGAGTTTATGTATGTATGTATGTAGATCCACGACATACGAGAAATATGAAAATAAGGGATCCAACGTAATCCCTATGATATGGAAATTGCGATCATTGTCATCGAATTAATTCGGTTAAAATAAATTCATTTCTCGTTGTATTGTTCTTTCAGTATATATTATCATTATTTTTCATCAAAAATATTTTCATCTGATATCACAATATTTCTTGTTGCTAGCTCCTATAATATGAAGGCTACGCGATATTCCCACCAAGGTCGCACCAACTTTTATTATCAATTGAATTTACTTATAACTTTTAATCGGGTTTTGCCCAATAAATATATTAATAGTGAATTAAATAGAAAAACCTTTTTACCATATTATTCCGTTTCACTAAATTCAAAGTCAGAATTGAAAATTATGGTCGCCATTATGAACTTTTTTACTTTTGATTCGATTGATATCTAAATCGATATCTAATGGTTCCTTCATTTGAATGAGTAAGTCAGAATTGATAGTTGAGACCGCCATTTTGAACTGTTTTGTGTCTGGTCATGAACTGGCCATCATAATATTGTGATATTTTTCAAAACCATCCAGTATAATACCATTAGAAAAATAGTACCTTTCGGGAGCACCTCTATCAATAGACAGATGAAGACACAATCCCATCAAAAACATCCTGTAAAAAAATTCCAAGTCTCGCAGCTCAGGGTTTCTACCTAAAAAAATTGTGAGATGCTACATGCATATACCGATACCAAGTCGATTAATTTATTTAGTCCTTGCGTAAGGGACCTTCTGTATAAAGTTATTACGTAAGCTATTATCATATACATATTAAAAATTATTTACGTTATAAATAAATGGATCGCCTTGGCCATCGCATGAAACCATAATGTATCGTACAATTCATACATAATGCTGCTGGATGGCTGAATTTTTTTACAGGATGTTTTTGATGGGATCTCACGTCTTTTTTTAGAGTCCTACTTTTTTTTCTTTTCGGTACTTTTTACTTCTAGAATATCACCAACAATTTTTCATAAAGTCTTATGGTTTTTTCTTATTTTTGTAGGTGTCAATTTATCACAAATATCACGGATTTGATTATTAGTATTCTTTCTTTCATGGTAATTGATATTTTGGAGCTATTTAGTCTATTTATTTGCAAGTTTTTCTTCGTTATGTCTTTCTAGAGGAATTTTGTACAGTTTCATGGGCTGAATACACCCTTTCCCTCTCAATACCCTCTCCTGTTATGCCTTTTATATACTAGGTATCTCAAGACTGCTACCGAAAACAAAGTCGGGTGGTAGTTTTAGTGAGTACAAACACAATGCAACTAAAAATTTCGCAAAGAAATGCGACAATTATGTTTTATGATTTTTTAAATATCGTCATTTCTGGGTGGTAAATCCATAGCTTTTGCTAAAATAATAATTTAAACGCTTTTATACCTTAGATTACTTATAAATAAAAGGGTATACACTATTATTTTAGGAAAAAATGCATTTACCACCCAAATATTTATTTATTTATTTATTTAATTCTTTATTGTACACAATAAAAAGGAATAACAGTTTAGAGATAATACAAAACAACAAAGTACAAATGGCGGTCTTATCGCTCTAAGGCAATTTCTACCAGACAACCATGGGATGGATATATGAGCAGGAAAAAAGATAGGGTGTAAAATAAAGATAACGAAAGCATGGAGACAAATAAAATCATAAAAAACATATAAATACATTATATATATACATACCACATATACATACATATTATACCGGGTATCTCAAGACTGCTACCGAAAACGAAGCCGGGTGGTAGTTTTAGTGAATACAAACACATTGCAACTAAAAATTTCGCAAAGAAACGCGACAAATATTTTTTATAATTTTTTAAATATCGTCATTTTTGGGTGGTAAATCCATAGTTTTTGCTAAAATAATGATTTAAACACTTTTGTACCTTAGATTATTTATAATTAAAACGGTATACACTATTATTTTAGGAAAAAATGTATTTACCACTCAAATATGGTCATAGGAAAAAAAAAACAAACAACTTTTTTTGTTGCATTGTGTCTGAAGTCGCTTAAACTACCACCCGGCTTCGTTTTCGGTAGCAGTCTTGATATACCCTGTATACACATACATAAGTATTTTACATATACATACTTATATACATTTATATAAGTATATATACCACAAATACGGTCATAGGAAAAAAATTAAAAAAAAAATTGACGCTTTTTTTTGCAACTTTTTTTGTTGCATTGTGTCTGAAATCGCTTAAACTACCACCCGGCATAGTTTTCGGTAGCAGTCTTGATATACCCTTTATAGACTAGCGACCCGGCCCAGCTTCGCCCGGGTACAAATAGATTTCTGTACAAAAATATGTACGTATTATTATTATACATATAAACCTTTCTACTCAGGCACGCTACTGCCGCCCTGGCCGGCCAGTACCGCCGCAAGCGCTACGTCCCGCAATTTTAAATCTGTAATATCTTCGAAAATATTCATTTAAATCTCGTGCTGTAAAGGACCATATAGATCTATATTAAACCAACAATGTATTTAAGCTTTTTAATTGGAGAAGGATTAATGCTGTATTTTTCGTAAAAAGTAAATGACAAAAAACTGTTATTGTGGGATATCCATAAGAGATGGACATATACCATCGCGGAGTTTTCTGTAGACCTTTTCAATGTGTACAAATAATTACTACATTATTTTGATAAATCTCGTAGGGTTTAGCCTGCGTTTGCAATGTAAGCGGAAAAAATTGATAATTAACGACATCACATTAGAAACCTCAAATATAACAGTATTTCTCCACTATTTAATGGATGTTATTATACAGGTAAACCTTTCTATTGAATCACTCACAATTAATTCTTTTTCGTATTTTTTTTTATATATATAATTTTTTATCGTAGTTTTGTATTATTTAATTGTTTGTCACTTATGCAATGTTTCATTTTTTGTTTTTGTATTCCTTTTCTTTTAATATGTCCATATTGTTTGCGCTATTAAAAGTATTATATTCATCACTGTAGAAAACTGTGCTTCACGATATTCTGTCATAAAGAGCACGGTAGAATGTTAACATTTTTTATTGTATTAACTTTATCTAGTAAAAACTTATTTTTTTTGCTTTTGTTCTTTAAATTCAAATACTTAACATTATTCTTTTTTTTTTTCTTCGCCTAATACTGTATGTTCATTATCTTGGTACCCCAAGATACAGGCTCTGCCTAGTTTGGGGACTCCTGTACAAATAGTTTGTAAGGCTGTTATTAAATAAATATTATTATTATTATTATTACTTTATCTACTAAAAAAACCGCATCAAAATCCGTTGCGTTGTTTTAAAGATTTAAGCACACAAGGAGACAGAGAAAGCGACTTTGTTTTATACTATGTAGTGATACCTATCTAGAACTATTATTCCATTATATACGGGTACAATTATTCATTAACTGCAAATGTAACTTTGTAATCCTATACATTTATATGGGATTACAAAGTTATTCACGCAGTTGGTGTATCTAGAACACTAGGCAGAAATCACGAAATGTTTAAATTTTTCCCTACTTAAGACACTAAACACTAATCTATACATATAAATAAAATTGAAGTGTCTGTTTTAAGAGTGAAAATAAAAAAAAATGTCCTACTACATATCGTTATATACACGATACCTGTGCCGAAAATGATATTTAAAATTTTTTGTCTGTCTGTCTGTTTGTTCCGGCTAATCTCTGAAATGGCTGGACCGATTTTGACGGGACTTTTTTTTTTCAGGTAGCTGATATAAGAAGGAGTAACTTAGGCTACATTTATTTTAGAAAAGTTATTTTCTGTCTGTTTGTTCCGGCTAATCTCTGAAATGGCTGGACCGATTTTGACGGGACTTTTTTTGTCAGGTAGCTGATATAATAAGGAGTAACTTAGGCTACATTTATTATAAAAAAGTTCTTTTATTTTAGAAAAATAAAGTTTTTGTTAAATTCCACGCGGACGAAGTCGCGGGCACAGCTAGTTATATTCTAAATTTAAAGGTTCTATGTCTGCTAGAAGTGCCTTAGACTTTTGATGATCGGTTAGTCAGTTAGTGAGTGACAAAATTAAGGAAGTTTGACTAGTTACAATTCTTAAACTAGTGGTTCAAATTGAATGAAATTTTAAACATACCGTGTTTACACAATGCCTGCTTAGTAACTGAAAATTCAGGTTTCTTGCTTCGTTTAACCACAACGAAGTTATGGGGGGTTTAAAATGATCTGAATTGCTTCTAGAAAAGGATGGTACGACTGTGCCACTTTTTAGCTCGACTTGGTGGGGGCATTGCCGTGCCCCCAGATTTAGAATATTTTTTATACGAATCTATTTTATATGTCACTGAAAGTCTATATCTATACTAATATTATAAAGCTGCAGAGTTTGTTTGTTTGTTTGTTTGTTTGAACGCGCTACTCTCGGGAACTACTGGTCCGATTTGAATGATTCTTTCAGTTTTGGGTAGTTCATTTACCGAGGAAGGCTATAGGCTATATATCATCACGCTATGACCTATAGGAGGAAAACAGTAGTGATATTTCTAGCAAATACGAGGATATTTTGTTCGTTTTTCTTGGTCCGATTGGTCGATATTCTAAACTGATAGTCAGAATTAAACATTTTGACCGCCATTTTTAAACGTGTATGCACCCGGGCGGACCCGGGCCCGATCGCTAGTATTACTATAAAATTAATATTTACAATGCTTTTCATATAACAAAAGCAAAATAATTGTAATTGATATCAAATAATTTCGCCGAAAAATTTGTCTAGCGTAAATAAAAGAAACATTGTTAAACAAAAATTATCCCTATTTGGTTGTAAAGAAGGTTCAAACTGGAACGGGCGGGTGTGATCGCCGTCATTCTCGCGCCAAGCGCATAGCAGTAATAATAAGAGCGTGAGCGCCGGTGTGACCGCACAGTTCGAAAATCAATAATAATTATTTTATGTGGAATTTAAACAATAATCTAATGTAATTACTTATCGTTTCCGCTCTGTGTACATACTTCAGGAATACCTAGTCAGTTTAGTTTGGTTGTTACTACAAAATTCAAATTATTTCACACATTTTTGTTAAATTTACAGTTGTATCGTAAGTCAAAAATCACAAAACAGCAGAACTAAGAATGACATTCTTTTATAGGCGAAAGTCAGTGGTCAAATCACAGGTCAAATGAAGTAGAAACAAATAAATCATCGCTAGGCGCAATGCCTTTGGCGGCATTTATCAAAGGGCGCCTAGGCGATTAGCGCTTCACACTAGTAGAGTGAGTGACCGGCAAAACAATTGGTACCTATCTTGTATTTATACAGATATTATTGTAAATGTTTTTGAGGTTTTCGTAAAGTAATAGTTTAAAGTTCGTGTTTTAACACTTAGATTATAATAGATTTTTTTATCAATACAAAAGTATGATAAACAATATATAGGCACATTGTCAGAATCATACGGATTATAAATATACATAGGTCTACATTAATTTGTTATTACTAATGTTAATAATACCAGTAGATAATATTTAATCGGGGAATGTGCGCCAGTAGCGCAGTGCCGCGGCGTGATGCGGCAACTTTCGTTAACCACGCCCCAGAATGCTGCGAATATTTTTCGAGGTAGGCTCTTAAGATCAAATTCTTAGCCCTAAATGTCAGTCGCGATTAATTAAACATTTTACGTAATCGTAACGAAGTTGAAAGTAATGGAGGAATGTTGCCTGAAATTTCTGACTGATAAATCCAAAGTTTTGTGAAATATGCAGAAACCTAATTTTAACTCCCATTATTTTGCCTTTGGAATCAGATTCACTGTAATCATTTCACCACGCTAGCCATTAAACGAAACGGTTTAAAGGACATTGCAGCCAGAGTAACTACATACTATTGAAACTTTGTTAAGTCTTATGTCTCAGAATGTCGTGCGCAGTGGAGTGCCAAGAATTGCTTTGAATTCATGGTGTTGTTTCGTTTTGCTACTGTCCATGAGCGGTCGTATTGCTTACCATCAAGCGAAAAGCATGATCTCCTCGCCATTCGTTGCAATAAAAAAACCACGCCAGTCTATAAAAGACCGCACTTCCCTGATTATATCCTAGACAAGCACTGCTCTAGCCCAATCGATATCAGGAGAGCAGCGGTCAACATCTTCACAAAGGGTAGCACGGTCCACGTGTAAACAAACGATTATTGTGACAGATCTAGTTTCGCCTCGGTTCCCACGCGGCGTGGGAAATGCACCTCTTTGCGGATTCACTTAGTTACACAGGCTTATTGATACAAATATGGAAACGCTGCGTTGGCGATCGAGGTCTGTTACGATTGTTTGTGTAAGGTGTTTTGGAAGGGTTAATGGGATTGTGTTCGGAATATCGTGTGAAGACGAATTGTGTAGCTCGTTTTTTATGTGTCTATCCTTAACTACTATATATAGACTTTAATATACATAATATATTAAAGTCTATATATAGGAAAATACTTTCATGTATGATTTTCACAGTAGAGTACCCGTGTAGAGTCTAACTACTTATTAGACTTACAGAATATCTTCAGCCTGATTAAGCTAGTATAACACACAAAGTTTTTATTTACTTACATAATCTTCATTTGGCATTCTTGATTCTTCTACGATATAAAAGGATTCCTCACACCAAAATATTCTCATTCGAAGGACAAATCCCTGACCTTACTGTTAAAATATTGATGATGATGAAACTTACCTGAAACAATACAAAAAATAATAAATATGGATGGAAAAAATTGAAAAAATCCAGTCGTGTTTGTGTCACATATTACAATATGAGCGATAAGATAATGATAACGCCTGATAACAGCGATAGAATGCACGCAATCAATAACAACGTGAGTGATAAGTCAAAATTGATGGTGTTCTTTATTTAGGACATTGGATTTTTGCTCGGGGATAAAAATCCAATTTTCGCTAGTGCCTACGTGACATAGATGAATAAGTATCTAATAAAAAAATCAAGTATTTAAAATATTCTTGATATTTTAAGGATATTTTAAAATACATTTTCAATGCATTTCATATTTGCAATCTCAATTAGTATTATTCTGATAGGAAGGAAAGAAATAAAACCGGCTTATTTTTCAGACAAACAAAAAAAATAGCTTTGCAAGTGCAGTTAAATTATACAGGGTATATCAAGACTGCTACCGAAAACCGGGTGGTAGTTTAAGCGATTTAAGACACAATGCAACAGAAAAAATTGCAAAAAAAAGCGACAATTTTTTTTTGTTATTTTTTCCTTTGACCATATTTGGGTGATAAATACATTTATTCCTAAAATAATAGTGTATACCCTTTTATTTATAAATAATCTAAGGTGTAAAAATGTTTAAATTATTATTTTAGCAAAAACTATGGATTTACCACCCAAAAATTACGATATTTAAAAAATCATAAAAAATAATTATCGCGTTTCTTTGCGAAATTTTTGATTGCATTGTGTTTGTAGTCACTAAAACTACTACCCGGCTTCGTTTTCGGTAGCAGTCTTGAGATACCCGGTATTTAACTACATACTACAGAAGTAATTAATGAAAATAAAGATAACTAGTCTCAGCCAAGTAATATTGATAGATATTGACGAATCAAAACCATACTTGCGGCTAACGTAGTGATTTATATTCTCTTTGCTTGCTGCCTTTTTGAAAACTACATGAAACAATAATTTAAATATAAAGCATCTTATTTTATTAAAGACAATACCAACGGATATGTCTTTCAAACAATAATAAAAACAATAAAGCCAAGTATCGCATTGCGTGACAAAACAAAAGAGGTTTGTTACCGGAGAGTACGGTATAATCGGCCTAATTCAATAACCTTCGTTTTGTCTGTGTATCCAAGCGTGCTTAAGGTCGCCTTACAAAAGATCTGTTTGACTGACGGTTAAATTAAACTGTACACATTCTGGTGTTACATATTTGAAGATTAATTTGTGAGCGGAAGCGGTTTCGTCTTGCACAAAAATGTATTTAAAGATTGTAGATCAGAAACGACCAGTATGAACTTAAAAATCAAACTTCTTTACGGGAAACACGTTAAAATATAGCTCTACATACATAAACCCACGCCTTTTTTCCCAGAAGTGGTAGGCATAGGTGTAACCAGGACACCCACGTTTCGCCTTGTATTTCCCGTCCCACGATGTGATAGAGGGCGAGCCTATCACTATACTACACCCTATCAGTATTCTACTATGGGTAATTATTACCCCAAATACAACACTAAACTAATCTGCAATGTTATATAAACAAACCCGAAATATTAATTTAATATCTATACTTGTACGAAACGAAAACTGCAGTGGGAGGCCCCGTACTCGAATGCAACTTACACTTGTCTATCAGAGATAGTTAGGGAGAGATCGTGTGGCGAGTAACACTATCGTTTAGGAAAAAGAAAAAAAAAAGAAAAAACATAGTGGCTACGACCAGTAGTGTAACGAAGAAGAAGAAGACTAATACGAAATCACTTATTAGAAACACTTATGCCACGATAGCTTACGTCACTGGTACTATACACTTGACATTTATGAACAAGATAGTTTAATGAATAGAATTGATGATAGCTCATCGTTTGATACAAGGTGAAACCAATCAATTTAGGCACGCAAGCTTCGACACCTCATTAATCCTTTTGAACGCGTGACTAAGGAGTATCAAAGGTGATATCAGATTCATCAAATTAAGCTATATGTAGCTATTAATTTATTTACTCAAATAGACTATGCATTAGCAATACTGAAATAAAATAAATCCAATAAGGATAGGTGCTTACACATTTCAGCGATTAAAGTCTATCAAATCATGACACCATGTGCATTTATTGATATATTGAAATGTCTATTACATTTTCCGACTTTACTTTTGCAGAAATCTTTTTATTTTTATTAAGAAAAAAATACTATGAAACCTTTCTGCAAATGAGGTATCGTCATTCTAAGATCAGCATTGCAATCGCTCCTTACTCTCAACTTACGCCTCCAAAAAGCGTAACACTTACAAAGTGACACTTCGTGTTGCCGAGGCGGCGATGCGTAGCTAATGTCAAACCATAAAACATTGTGTAAAACCCTTTATTTCACATTCTGTGGGAAAATTAAGGTAACAATCCACTTGGGAAGTTCTAATTTTACCGTATCGTAAACACTTACATTTTTTGCAATACTTCAACAATGGACTATCGTGAATTCTGTAGGAATAGGAATCGGTCAAGTAATACTAAGTGGGTGTTTACTTTTATTATGGGATAGTTGCGGAACACCTCGCTTGTGACTCAGAAAGATTGATTGAATATTGATGATCGTATAGACAACTTACTTATTAAGGATACTGTTATAAAGTCATTAAAGGCTGATATTAATAAACTTGTTTGAAAGTATTATTTTTTGTTGTAAATCCATAAACAACGGTAAAAGCAAAAGCGAGTATATTTTTAATATCAATTTGGTCAAGAGCATACGACAGTCAACAGTCACAAACATTGCGACAAATGTAACTACAAAATATTTTAGAAAAATGCTTGAACATCGAACTAATTGAGCTTAAGACGCTTACATCAATTTGGATTAAATATTGGTACGACCGGTATCGATAGTTGCATACGAGAAATAAAATATCAGTACTAGGATTTTCATTGTGACGTAATATAAATCTGCTTTATGCCACATGATACATTGTTGATATCCTGTAACATGTTTAAAGGTATCTATCAGTAGAACTAATACATATAATATAATCATAACAATAAATAAAATCCATTGAGGATAAAAGTAACGCAATATAGATATTGCCGAATTTAATGAATAGAAGTGAAATAACATTAATTATCTGCCACTGTGTTTGAATGTACGCAATAGAATATAATAAGTTAGTCAATAGACGAATTGTGCTGTGAATGGGTGGTCCAATATCGTTTTCTATTGGATGGATCAATGTGTTTTTGGCTAAGAATTACAACACAACTAAGAATTACAGTTATGAATGTTGCTGAATTAGCAATTGTAATTATGTCGTAAGAGATTACTTGCGAAGGTCCTAGGTTAAAACGAATTGACTCACAAAATCAAACAATTTTTTTTGGTATTCTATCTTCATACGTAGAGAACTATCGGATTATAAAAAGGTAACCTATAAGAATTTCTTTTGCTATTGAAACAAAGACGTGTGATGCCATAAGGCGATTTCAAAACATTTCTTCCGTCCATAAAATAAAGATTCAGGATTCAATATAAGCCATATCCAGCTTTCTTTTTCTTTTTTATTATTGTATTGAATGGCGAGAAGATCATGCCGTTCGCCTGATGGTAAGCTGACCAAAGTTAAACAATATCCTTCAAACTGAAACACAGAAGTGCATTTACACTGTTGTGTGGCGGGAGACATAGACATTGCGTTGGTCGCACCCAGGCTGCCTCTCACGTATGACAAATCTACCACCAGTCTGTTCTTAAACATTTCACTGTCCCCACAGTTGAAGACGCCAATTAGCGCGAAAGGTGACGGACAAGACACACACACAAACAAGATTGAAGTTAGTAAAAGACACAGCATATCCAATGCGATCTCGCACAAACCCTCATTTGAAAGTAACATTCAGACGCTTTCGAATGTATGTTGTATTAATTAAATTGTTAGTCATTGTGCGAACAATATTACGACTTGAGCATAACTATAAACGGCAGGTAGAAGCCGCAGATATCATTCCCATTATGTGAAATGTTCTTGAGAACTGAACACTGAAATCGAAAGTTTTATAGTCCTTTATTTATAGTACAAAAGACATGTTTATATGTTACACGTTTACAAAGTTTATACGCTTAGTATCTAATTAAAAGGAAAATACACTTCAAACTGCGGTATTGTAAAATTTCGTAGTAATCTAACAAGTACATCCGTACACGAACCAATTGGAACTTCAAATAGACACGAAGTAGTAAGATCTCAATTTATAAAATACTCTATTTACTGAACCTTCATTACCAATCTAGAGTGATTCTTGGATCTTGAGATGATTGAATGACTTTTAAAACAAAAGTAGAAAATTTAACTTCTATTAAATCGTATTCAATAATCAGATAGTTCTAGACCTTTATGAAATCTAATACATAGCAATTTTATTGTCAAATATTTACATAACTTTTAAAATGCATCTCCCTTCATCTGAACAACCTGAAGACAAACGCGACAAACGCATTCATCCGAACAGCCTCCCACACCAGCTCGTTACAACCGACCATTCAAAGGCAATCTTAGTCTAAGCTTTAATTAGGCATTACACATTGTCTAATTGTATGGCGAGAGCGCGCTCCATTCATACCTTATCCGATAACAGTTAATTGGCCGCATGTGAACCTGTCAACGAATGACAATACGGTGTCGCAACACCGGGCTTATCGTAGTGACATATGCTGTAAAGTAGATGATGTTAGATTTGTAGATTAATTTACTACGTGAATTCTAAAATATGGAATGGAGAAAGGAGTAACCGAACCGTCAGCCCCCTTGAGAAATTAACCCAAGAGTCTCAAATTCATAACTATTCTTAGGGAATTAACCGAAATACGCCCGAATACTGGAACGCCATTCAAATAATAAGTTGCTCTTAACAGCGCACGGCCCACTTAGCCAGTACATTTAATCGGGATTAACGTAGTTAAGCGCCATTTATATTTAAGTTGCGTTCCAGTATTTGGGCAATAGAGAATGGGAAGGATAGGACAACTTACGTTATTGGTAAGTTAAGTTAGTTTATTCAATCCGATTATCTTTAAAACAATATTACCAACCCAAAATGTATATAAATGCTGACGCTAATAGCAATCAGATACTAGGACCATATTTATGATGCAACATATTGAAAGTATTACTACTGAATTATTAATATTATGAGATAACTAAATGTCAAATCGAAGAGCCTTCCAATCCACCTATCTAATACATATTGTTGAAACTAAAATTAAACGTTCAGGGAAACAACCGCAGGTCAGACGTTTATTGCGGGCCAACTGCCAACATTCACAATTACTCAAATGCAAATGGAAAGGTAGCTGCGCCTATCGATATAGACATAAAACTTCAAGGTTTAATACGCTTTATAGGTATTTCAATAAGAGAGTGTAATACCTCGTGGGATATTATGACAGCGGAATTTAGAAGTGGTGTTGTTTTGATGAGTATAGCGACATAAAGTCCCACTTTGTAACGTTTACAAATAATTAAAACTGTGCAATATCTCACACATTGTGTGGTGACTTGAAATGTGATCCCACAATCAATGCAAATGGTTGGACGATTGTTATTAGACAAATGACCAGCAAAATATTATTTTCGAATTGTCAGTCGATACATATTTTTTTTTATTTGAAACTCGGATTACTTTTTTTTTCACCTGACATCTAATTTCTCTTTTGTTACATTTAGAATTACTACAAATTCTTCAAAAGCAAAACTCGTCTCGTCTCTCTTCTCTCTCTCTCTCGTCTCGTCGTATTTCGCTAACACAATAGTAACATTGCACAGAAACTTCGCGATCACCTTGAGTGAAATGATCCGAACATTAGTAGTTTTGTAAAAATACACAAAACATTACAAAATCCAAACCTTCTACCCACAGTGACTGTGTGTATCATTAACCTAAATAATGCGGCAAAAACGTTAATACGATACTGTGTAATCAAATACTAGTGATATTACGAACACATGTGTTTACACAATGCAACTATTTAGCATATTAGTTTTATGTGCTACAATACAGATCATTATTGTTTATTACTATGTTCAATGTAATATACGAATTATGAGTTAGCTTTCATTTTTCAACACTTATTACAAATAAGAACTTGTAGACATTCAATATGTTATCTAACAGCTAAATTCAAGTTGGTTTTCATTGATCTTACTATTTTATTTTTCACAATATATGATTTTTAACCGACTTCAAAAAAAGAAGGAGGTTCTCAATTCGACTGTATGTTATTTTTCTTTTCGAATCTCAGCAAGTTAGACCATTGCATTATCTTTCTCAATAACGTCTCTTTTGTACTGTTAGAGTACATTATTAGAAAAATATTCATAACATTGAATAAATTGCACAAGCCCTAACATAATTACTAGCTCCGACGTCAACCACAAGTAACATTAAAGCATCGCTTTCAAAACGCCTCATCTGTCCGTCGACTGTATTAACTTCAATTTGGCTAACTCACAACAATTACAAAATGACGTGTCATCTCTGATTAATCATTTAACCGCAGACCTTTCTAAAACCAGGCGATTGTGGCGTCATTACACTGTAATCAACGTAATATAACATCTATGTTAATTTTCATACAATTTGTTTGACAAATATGATTTTTAGAGCCTTTAACTGTGCTTACACTAGCATTTGGACACTTAGAACTAAAGCTTAAAACCTTCAAAGTCAGAGAAAAGACCCCTTTCAAGCAGTGGGATGCATATCGGCATATCAAGAAGTATACATTTGTTTGGAACCTGAAGTCTTTGTTAAATTTCGTATACCAAAACCAGCAATAAAATAAGTGTGACTGTTAATTGGTATTACTTGGAATTGGATTAGCACCTATAAACCCTGGTAAGAGCCAGTCGTAAATTCGCTTGTTTATCCTTTTAGTGACAAGTGTAAGAAAATTTTCCAAGCTAAGCCTGAGTGCAAGACAAATAAAAGAGCAATGTCATGAATACAAATTTTGATAAACACCTTTATACATAAACATTACCTTTTTCCCAGAAGGGGTAGGAGGTGCTATCAGGATACCCACATGGTGTGTTCGAGGGGCGAGCTCATCGCCATATAAACCCATTTATTTTTGCTAAGACAATACATATTTAGGTACATAATTTACTAAATATAACAGTTATTTGTGGTAACAACGACCATTAAAGGCCTGTCGGCATGTAAGTTTCACTTTCTTACAGTATTTGTAATATAGAAATGGTTTCTAATACTCAACGCAATCTATATATGATTTTGTGATAAAAACCACTCTAATAACTAAATATCGCAATTTCAATAATAATTTATACATAGAATATGCATCGCTTAGAAATATATTACATCCAAAATTTTGAAATTGCTATCTTCACTTATTTTTGACGAATCTTCTTATTCTACGAAACTTCATGAACAAATTACCGGATCTATCCTGGACTATAAAAGGATTTAAAAAGCAAGACGTACTGGACTTTCTAAAAGTACAGAAGACTAACTTCAATCCTAATGCAATACTCACACAATAAAAACGGAGCTTGCGAATATAACATCAAACACTAGAAGAATATCGCAATTATTGAATATGGTATTTTTTTGAATATGCGAGAATGTTTAATTATCTTAGGAATAAAGTGACTAAAGATCGTACGACTTGCCTTACGCTGGAACGAAACGCTAGCACCCCCCGAGATATCGTCAGTTAGGATAACTTAAGCTCATTTTTCCAACAGTCAATCGTTGTTCACAATAAACCTCAACAAACAATTACTCCTCAGAACCGCATTAATCTCAACATTCAACCAAAACACAATCGCCAACGCAAACGCCTGAAGCGAAACCCCGTTCCATAATTTCACAGCATTGGAATATCAGCCACTAGGATCTGGAGAAAACGCATGTACCGCTGTCAACAGAATGGGCCGGCCGATTTGTCTGGCGCGAGCATATTGCATGTCTAGACCAATGATAACGGGCACAGGGCCTTTAAATGCACCAAAACATGAATTATCCGCTCCAATGTACGTTTGAATGGGAGGAAGTTTGCGGAACGTGTATGTATTAAGCTTTGTGCGTAAAATTATCTCATTTTGTTGGAATTTCGTACCAAATAAGGAGAAACGAACCCCTCACAGGAACAATTAATCTGTTGTCGACAGTTTCATATTTGAAATGCGTGTTTTGTAGCATCACGACCAAATACATGTTTGAATAAGACACATTCACAATATATGATTGACTGAAAATATTTTTGCATAATTCTTACATTATATTCAGGGAAGGAAAATGCTAAATACCGTGGATGTAATTGACCACATGAACAAGGGATTTTCTGAAAAAGCTGTACATAACGCACTGTATTTTTAGCTTTAGTAAATAGACGTCCTTAAGCACTTTCTAAGCTTGTTAAGACTGTCCTTGTTATTTATGTCGTCTATGAGGACATGAGTGTGCCAATTTTAATTTGATGTCAAGGTCTAATACGACAGCACTTGAACGAATTAGGATTAATAAATCTAAACAAGGCATCTTTGTCACGTTCGCCATGTGGCCAGCACAAACAGAAGAAATCCTAGACATAATGGAGCAGCTTCGGAGGATGGCAACAAATTATTTGTAAGTAAGGCTACATGATCTTCCTCTTGCATTATACAGAATACTGCATAAATACAAGATAAAAATAACTCGTCTGCTCTTATTTTATAATTAGCATGATCAATTCAGTTTGTATTTTACCTCATTGTTGAGTACGTGCTCAAATTATCTTCACATGGCGGGAGAATTCCAACAAAAATACCGCTGAAGAACTATACCTCTTGTTAAGAACAATCACGTACTTAAAATTAAATATAATTATACTGTTTCTGAAATAAAAGTCACTATTCCAATTGGCTCCGTTGATCTAGCTGAATAATTTTAAAAAGTACATCAGTACCAATCTATATATTGACAATTTCTGATCGTTCTGTGATTACAATCTCATTTCTATTTGTAATAATATTTACACTAGAATTCTCATCAACGATCGCCATCTTCATAATTTACACATAGAAATCAACATAACAAATCAACCGATATTACGTGTCAATTCGCACATCGTCAATATGAAATGTGATAACTATAAAGCGTGGCTGGCAACGAGCACCACGTCCGCCGTACACAAACACCCTTATAACAGGCAATTTCATCTAGAATTTCCAAGTGTTTTCACTCAAATCGCTAACAAAATAATGAACGGGCCGCTGGAGCCCTAACACTTTATCGCCGGCTCTCTCCGGGCCGGGTTTTATTAAATCTCGTGGTTTATTATTGAAGTGCGCCCCGGGGGACTTGCAACGGGTTGAATCGATGTAGATACCTCAAAGATACGTCCGACTGAAAGTGAAGATAGTAAATAATACCTCTAACGTATTGTTACAGTCCATTCGCGTCCGAGGGTATTTTATACCTTTAACACCTAATTGTGTTATGAGTTATGACATTTTACAAGGGTTACGATGGATGACTTAATCATTTAAGTGCTGCATTTGTGGGGCTGTTAAACTGAAATCAATTAAAATCTGTTGGTAACAGTTTAAGTGATTTTAGATTTAATAGGTTGATGACATCGTTGGTTTGCTAGTAGTTTGAATTATGAAACGTAATGTATCAGTTTTAATCTGGCAGTCGACCATATTTATGGTATTTTATGCTACAAATACGATTTGCCTGAAGTCAACAGAAATTCGTTGATAGAAAGCTTTAAACTAGATGACTATTATCAAATATACAGCTTGTAAGTGGGGTAAGGGCACTCCGAAGGAGGCAATAGTTTTGTAATAAGTTATATTGTACGTAGCAAAATAAAGTGGATATCGTTGCAATCTAATGACCGTAATTAATTTATTCACACAGCACTAATGTTAGATGAAATACACGCCATTTCTAGATAAACCTTGCAAAACAGTTGACTGGCATCATTTAAGAATACTGTGTAGAGGAGAGGTAGGAGTATTTTATTTCTGCGACTTCTTTACTTAGCCTGATTTCCAGTATCCTCAGTTCAGTCCAACACATTTCAATATAATTAGAACGATTAATAAAATTTGATCTGAAACTAAACTTACATCAGTAAAAAATAACCGTCAAATAATCAGCAAAGCCATCATCCAATTAGCCTCCACTTAACCCCAGAACACCCTGAAAGGGCACAAATGAGCAAACGAATACTCGATCAAGACAGGAAACGTGAATGAAACGATTTAATAACAAGAGGAAACTATTAAGTTGTCGCAACGCATCCTACGTTACAGCGGTCAGACGGATTTATGTAAGGCGGCGGTACAAAATGATTATAAATAGACGCTATCGGCCCATTTTAAACTTTTGATCTCTTGTTTGGATAGGGACGTCAACGTTGCGGCGTATTGGGGTTAAAGTCGTGCGAATGGCGTCCGCTACTTTGTAACGTAAATATGGCAAATACCACTTATCACGTTTACAATATTGAGATGGTAGTAAGTGCTAGTAATAATATTTGCTGTCGAATGTACATACAGTCCAATCGAAGGCTTCGTTATATCGCATAATCGGGAATACAATATTTAGGATTACCTACGAAAGTTGTAAAAATTTTAAAGTTTAAAACTAAGGGAGTATTTTTCTACTTTCTGTGTGTGATGAAAATTTCAAATACCGTAAGACAGATTATACATATATTGATGGCGATAAATGAAATATTAATCTAAATTAATATTACAAAGAAGAAATATTTGATTGTTTGTTTGCATTGAATAGGCCCTAAAACTATTCGATCGGTTTCAAAAATTCTTTCACCATTTTAATGCTATATTATAAATAAAGAACAAAGGTGTTCGAATATTTTCAAAAATATGTATCTGTACCTGGGCGGAGCCGGGCCGGGCAGCTAGTCTAGAAATGAAGTTTAAGCAAAATGAAAAATTACAACAAAAAGGAAACATCTAAACAATGCACCCACATTTTCGCAACAAGCCATCACAATACACCCGGAGACAAACAGTGAAGCAACATTTAAAGCCATTAAAATAGCGTCTTACAAAGAACTTTGTAAAACAATACGGCGCTTGAAAAGATGGTAGATGTCGAACATTTAGAAAGCCCTTCGTGTTATATGCATTAATCTTAATGAGATTTTTACGTGAGCACACTCGTTTACCCATCAAACAATACTTAATTATAATCAAACAAAATGTACAGTTGAAGCTGTTAACCTACTAGTTTTAATATCTCAGTGAAATGGTATCGTAAGATGTGTTGTTCAATTTAGTAGTATTTGTAGTGCGATTTAGAGCATTCTTCAAAACATGACTAGGAATCTTCGGTTTGGTCTGATTATTCAGAAAGTTAGAGGCTGGATAATGACTAGACACTGACGATATAAAAAAAGCACGATGACTCTAAAGAGTATCTACACAGGGTCGGCTTTACATTGATTTATTAAATGATACATGTTCAAGAAATTTGTCTGACATAGAACTCTAAGAACTTTACCTTATGCACTACGCTTTATTTTATACTATCCCTAGGCCAAATATTAGACAACGACACGGAATTAGATATTAAATATAATAATTTAATTTCTAATTCTAAAATTTCTTCGTTTTTTTCTCACTTGGCCATCTAGTTTTGTTTACTACATCGTCAAATGAATTGCTTAACAAAAGAGGAGCGGGGAAATGTCCCATCTTCCCTGACTAGTAATATCTCCATCAATTAGTTTAATGATGAACAATTTATTTGTTGCTTCTGGCCGGTATTACACTCGGCGTTGCATCGCATCTGCATACTTTGTTTGTAACTTCCATGGTGGTGTGTTCAATATGGACTACATCGTTAAATTATTTATTGATATCAGTAAATTATATTTTCAGGTTGAAATGTTTATCATTCACTAATTACGCAATTATCTTCTCATTCGATTAAGCTAGGGCCCTACTATATTCATCCGAAACGAAGTTCGAAACTTCGGATGATCGAAGTTTATATACGATACGAATGTACATACATATACTTATGGTCGTTATTAACTTATGTTCGTAACAATAGACTTATGGTTACGATGTACGTTACACAAATTCGAACTTTTACAGAGTAGATACATTCGTATCGTATAAAAAACTTCGATTTTTCGAACTTCGTTTCGGATGAATATAGTAGGGCCCCTAGTCGATTCGGGGTTATATTATCGATCAACGATTTTATTGAACGGGAGGAATACAGGATGGGAAGAGGGAAGGAGTATTGGGCATTCCACAACCTCAAGAATTCTTCATTTTTTCCTAACTTCTTTCTGCTTTACAGACACTTATCAACCTGATGAAGGATTCTTTAACTGGCGCAATATTTGTAATCGTTCGTCCTTCTTGTCTGTCACTTCTATAATTTCATTTGTGTCACTAACATTAATTATTATGTCTTTACCTCTAATTTTCAAGTTCCTATTCCACACTGCAGCAAAATTTTCATTGTGATTCACAAATGTTAGTCAGCTTGCGTTATTCACCGGTGGAATAAATAGAATATCTGTGCGTGCTACGATGCGCGAGGAAATGGCTCACATTTTCCTGTGACCACCGGCCGCGAGTTATTATAAACAATTTATTGTTTGTTACATCATGTAATTGAATTTTGCATTTAATATTTCCGTTGGGGGAATATAAAGTACGGACTCATGGACGATGCGGCGGATAAGACTCTGTCCTTTGTTTGTAATATCTTATTATTCTTTAATCTAACTGTATATTGAAGACTTCTTTACCTTACCGATGCATTATCGTTACATCAACTAAATACAATGATTTCAATCATGGCGGTTTTAGTAACTCCTGCTCTTGTCAATTTTCAAGACGAATAGTATGTGTTACCCAGTAATATTTGTGCTAATTGAAGCCGTCTAGAATAGGTGATTTCGCAAAGTAAAGCCTAGACACCTTACAATATATGTAAACTTATATGAGGCTACGACCAATTTGCATACATAAATTGGTGGAAACAACATTTCATACACGATTTACGCCACCATTACGTTCTAATTGAATGCAACTCAATAAGGAAAGAAACAACACCATAAAATATATTTGCAGTAAATCACGGTTAAAAATACAGATTGTTTACAATTTACGACCAATGTAACAGTACATGATCGATGTTTGTCCGCACTGCGTCGCATCGTATGGCGGTACTGTTTGTTTATGATAAGGTACCACCGTTCGCTCCAACATTTGAACAAATACGTCGAATAAGCATGGGAAACGGGTAAGCTATTTGGAACGGCGACGAGTTCATTTATGATATTTACTATTTTTAGATCACGTTTTATTATTTGAGTCAACAGTGGCTTTGGGAAGCGGTTGTTACTATGCCGCTTTTAGATATAGATGACCACGAGATATAACAGAAGCCATTTGAAACTAAATTTATAAGTACATATTAAGATGTGTTGATTGATTTATAGTTTTAAGTCTGACGCATTTCTTATTCATTTCATCGTTGATCAGATATAAATTCATTTTATATGTACTTTTGAAAGTAAATCCATTGGAATACCATACTGGCTAGCACACGTTACAAAGGATTTTTTCATGCTTACAAATAAAATTTATGTGCCTTTAAATATAATAAAAAGCATAGCTACAGGTGGCTCTAATAAATTTACATTCAAGCATTGTTGAATTTTAACCAATACCCAGTAAACGCAATAAATCATTACCACACCAACTAATAACATCCATTGACGACAACAAAGCGTGTATTATCGAATTTAGTGATACTTTAACCGCAGTGGACGTTAAATTAAGAAATATAGATATTCGCATAGCCACGAGCGCTGCGGACACAAAAACTGACCTAATCTAGATAACAACCGAGTGCAACAGTTTGTAACGGTACACATTTCGGCTGATGCCACTCACGGCCGCCTATTGTTGTACATTTATTTGCGAAAGCTGACCAAAAAATGCCAATCTGGTAGTGGAGTAAACTTTGGTTGGGTTATGGTGGCTGATGTTTGGCTGGGAACGTGGATGATGTGAATTATTTTACTGCATAGTTCTGTGGTGATTTCATTTTTATACATGGTATCCTGGATGATTCTGGTGTATGAATTTTGTAAATTCCTTTAAGTTAGTCCATAGTACACAATTAATGGTTAACTACAGGTGATATGATGATATGTCTTTGTTAAAATTTACGGTATTTTCTCTTCTTTGCTAAATAGAACGTACGCAATGCTACGAAGCTAATCCAACAGATTTAAATCAATTGCCAACCATACAGGCAAACGAGCTAAACTAGCACACAAAAGGCTAATTGTACAGAGCGTGGGGAAAATGATAAAAAAGGAAACCTTTAGGTGTAGTGCGGTGAACACAAAACAAATTAAACTAACCAGTGCGAATCAGGGCGTGAAGAGAGCGTTGCGAGCCGGATTCGCATCAAAAATGCGCAGACTGCAGCATCATCACACCATTATTAAGCATACCACTGGTACCAGATTAAAGGGTAGTGTAGGGAGGGTGAAGGAAAACATCGTGAGGAAAACTGCATACCATTTGTAAGTATTTGTATGGTATGTAACGACCGCCAATCCGCAGTAGGGCAGCATCCTGGACTATATGACCTAACCACTTTTATTTGTACACTCGATTGTAGAGGAGGCCTGTGCCATGCAGTGGGACGTACATATGTATATGGGGTGATAGTAGAGGAGGGACCCATAGCTTCGTGTTGGTTTTTCTTAATTGTTGTGATTAACAAATGAATAGTACGCTTGTCCGATGATGAACATCGCAAGCTCTGCGCTCGTAGTCTCGAGATGTAAGAGATTGTAAGTTTTAAGCTACTTATTTAATGCACTGTTTCCTATATCCTTCAAACCGGAACACCACAGTCGAGATACATTGTTGCATGGCGGTTTTGTTTTTCTGCCGCGTTTGAAGGTCATAGTAGGCAGTGAAACAACTACAACAACAACATAAGACTTAACACGTAACGTTTAAAAGTTCTGAGGGTTTTTATACTATTGAAATGCATACGTGACGTTTACCGTGATGTGATTACCCTGGTAATCTGCCATTTTTGGTAACAATAAAAACTGATACAACATAAAAGAAGTTTATATAGGCATACAGCCATGGCAAAGCTTAAAAATGAGGCTTAATTTTCCCATACATTTTAAAACATTCACTAACACCAAAATCCCCTAGTCACAAATCATAACATGTTTACAACACTCCAATTTCAACACCATCGACTATATAAACTAAAATAGATCCAAGACCAATTAAAGTAATAAATCATAGACGCAAATACATAAGGCCAATAGGTCAGTGAGCCAAACAAATTTAATGCACTGTACTAAGTAAAAATAGCTTATACCACGCTCTTATAATATTAGTATGATGTGTACCAGATCCATCAATCAAAGGGCTATTCGTAGTGTTAAAACATAGTACCGTTCATAATATTGAAGGCATAATTTCATAGTCAATGACGTTAAATTAAAACTTAAATATTTTATTATTTAAATTTTAACAGAAAAATTTGAGACACGGTGATAGTAAATTTTAGAATTAAGACTGTTTGCCAAAACTATGATAACATAATATATACTATCTTCTTTTGAATGGGCAGTTTAGTCGCTATGGTAAATTTTCAGCTGAGTTGTAGTCAAATGCCAATCTTTTACATGTGGAACCAAGGCATGAACTCATAGATCATCGGTTGAGTGTGAATGGTTGAATATTTTACTATATATTTGTTTGTTCTGGAATTACGTGATGATAATACGCGACGCATTTTTCAATTTTATTCAGATATGCACTGACCCTAAAACCTATCATATTATTGTGAATAAGTGTAAACTATTGTTTCATAGTCTTCCAAACCGACCCAATACGAATTAATCAACTACGTAAAATTAAAAAAGTTAGTAAAATATTGAAAATTTAGCTCATTTAAATGACACCGGATTTAAAAATGTATTACGAATGTACATAAAACATCTCTAAGTAGATAATTCGGGTGGTTTCGCCTTAGAAAGTTAAGTACAGATTAGTTTATCGGCGTCGCTCGCGGCGGCACATCCGTTGAAAACGAAAGTTAATCCCTTGGAACTCGCCTCTTCCTTGGTTTGTGCCACTGTAATGGTCTAGTTGCTGTGCTGATAATTGAGAGGTCTTAAGTTCAATTTTGGAATTGGGTAAATCTTATTCTCCACGTAGTTTCGATCACAAGAATGGATTCTAGTAAAAGTTTTGTTATAACTGGTAAAATAACCACCCGATTTGTTTTTCTTTTTACTAAGTTTTATGCATGGAAAGATTACAATTAGGAGTTTTTCGCTGGATGCAGATCGCTTCTTACAGGCCTATTTGTCGATTCATGGGGAGGCCTATGTTAAGCAGTGGATTTCCTGTCTCTGAAGAGAGAGAGAGAGAGAGAGAGATAATTATGATTTTTACCTTCGGTTACCTGACGTCATTCATTTCGTAAAAACCCATTCTATCGCAGTTTTCTTAACCCAAAAATATGTATTGAATAAGTAAACTACCTGGAAATCGAACCGTTAATGTTCAATGCCTTTAACACGACCAATGAGATTCAGAAAAACATCTCGTGATTTTCTAACAGTTTCGAGGATAACCACACGGCTTTCAACAACATTACAATCGAACCAAAATAAACTGAACTTCGAGTCAACTGATACTTCTGAGTACAATATTCTAGGAAGATTTATGAGTAACACTAACCTACTTCTTGCTGCGAACATTGGTAGAACGCAGGTGCGAAATATACATAAATATTCCATTATTCCTGAACGAGTAGCACAAATAAAACGGGTCATTTACTTTTTCTTGGTTAAATTTCCTCCAAAAACATAATTGCTTCAGATTTCAGATCTTCAAAAGCATTCGTGTGATCTCAAAGTAAACGTGGGGTGAGGGTAGGCAGAAAATAAAATATGTATGAATAAAAATAACAGTCAGCATTAACGTGGATAGTCAATTTTTTTCGCCAAGGATGTCCAAAAATCACTTACCTATAAGTTTGTATCATCATTCAGATCGCAGAATGCTCCGGAAGGTGACGTCATAGTGGCAGCAGCGGACATCCCATAAAAAACCATTAGGCGATAAAATATATTTCGTATTTTGTACTTAAATACTACAAGAGCACTTATTACGGTTCACTTTGATTCAAGTTCGATATTGTTCGTCTACAAATACAAAATATTGTGTCCTTTTAGTATACGTTTTAAAAAATAAACATTTTATACCATGCATGAAGCGATACAAAATAAAAATAATAAAAATACATGATTGAAAGCTTGAGAATAAATATTCTATAAATATTTATTTGGTCACATATGATCGCTAGCACGATGCGGGTTAATGTAAACTTATTCAACACAAAAAATATGAAGAAAAAAAAAGCAAAAACCGTAAAATATTATCAAATCTACATTAATGGACCTTGTCCTTAGCTTTATAAAAAGGGAGAAATGCGGGTCTTGTGAACGTCATTCGAGAAGCAATTTTATTTCGTTACGATAAAGCTCAAAATAGAATCAGCAGGCAAAGCAAGTCAAGGCGCTTCGGTTATGAAAAGGTTAATTTTACGAGCTGTGTTTATTTGATTAATTTTGATAATATTTGACTATGGCCCACAAGTTGTTAATAATCATTGGACTACAAAAAATAGGATTAAGTTCCTTAAAAAACGCACACTGCAGCGGAGTACCCAAATAAAACCAAGAACAAGTTGCAGATCGCAATGGACATAATAAAACTAGATAATGACCAGAGATAGCCACAATAAAGAATTTTAACGCTTAGTACCATAAAATGGTCTTTTCAAGTCACCGAGGAATTATTACACCGGCGATAAAATTAAAAAGTAATGCACTTACGAAACTATTTTAATTAACCTTTTTGCTATGAAATGAACGTAATGTATGTACCCCTCCATTTGTTAGATTTCATCGGTATATTTTCACTTTAATAACTCCTTAACATTGATTAATTGACCGACAACACATAGCGTAAATATGTGCATTTGATAGTAACGGACAAAATTTCTTGCTACACCATAAATAACAAACAAAAATTTGTTGTTGAAATTTAAAATTAGTTCTATGTTATTTATAATAAAATATGGAAACTATTAGTTTTAAAGTCGTTGACGATTTAAATTCTTATAGCATGCACTGCTTGTTGCACATACGTGCATATTTTTTACGTAAGCAAGTTGCTAAAATGTAAGAAAATAATCGAAATACTATGCCGATCTCTCACGATTAACTAATCGGAAATTGTGTAGGAAAAATATTTCCGCACACAGCCAGTGGATTTCAGATAATGAATCAGTCTCACTTGCATTACTTAATTTCACTAATACTTAGCAATCAATGGACCGTTGAAAACATTCCTAATTATCGTTTTAAGCTTGACTGTCTAGCATAACGTTTTGTAATCGAAATTTTTGTACACAAGAGAAATCAAAATTTGGCTTCATTGCATTATTCCAAAAAGTTCCGTCGACAATACACATTTACATTGTTTATGTATCATAATCAGCTGACGCTGATATTAAAATTGTATTTAAATATTAGTAAATTCAGTTTAAGACATTAAATATGTCGCCACGACTTATTTGCTCAAATCATTTATTTTATTGCATGACAATAAATTCATATTTACGAACATCTCCAACGAATTCTAGTTTAAAATTTGATAGACGGAGAAACATGCAAAAAGCAGCGATTGACTGAAGGTGAATTGGGCAATTTGAAATCAGATTGCAAGTTTCTGTTAGATAAGAGAATTCACGCTGACCAACCGGGGAAAAAACGAAGCAATGAAATCACGTTTTAAAACTTAGCCAACCGTGCAACAAGTGGCAAGAAAAGTGCTTGTTCCGAGACTCGGTGTCCTATTACGTTGAAATCGTGTTTCTCGTAGTTTTGTTTGCTTATATCTTAACTTTTACTGGACGGATTGTACTCCTCATTGAGGTCTTAGTTAGAGTTATTTAGCAGGTTTAATAAATATACATTATTTTTCAATAAATAATAATTGTTACACTTATAGCCACAAAATGTACGAATAAATTAAGACTAATTTTTATTACTGTAGTTTTAGAGTTACATTTATGTATAAGCATAAAAATATAAATGTTAGTTACATTAAAGAGGAGGTTCCCAGTGTATTAAAGTGTCTTAGGAAGTGCCTTAGAGCTGACAACGTTTTATAATAGGGATAGGGCGCAATTAGTAAACCGTTGCAAGCACCACAGGCGCCTGTATCTGCCCACACATCGTGTTTGCAAGACGTATTTAACCATTATCTGTTTGCCTATTATGCTAATTTCATTCGCCTAACATTGTTTTTGAATTTATGGGCAAAGGAAATACAACTATACAGCGTTTTACAAAAGATATCAATTAGAAAGCAATGATAATTGTCACATAAATATTTTCACAAAAAGAATGTTCTTTAACAAGGCAAGACGAATAAGATATCGAACGAATAGATATGTTAATTGAGTCGGTGTGCACACTGCAGTGCACAGCTATACAAGGCAAGCGCGGGAGATGTTTAACCTCGAAACAGAAAGTCACAGGCTGCATTCACACTCAGCCGTACGGTCAAGGCAGATAACTCAACCGAATGCATGAACAAAACGTTTTTAGACGTTTAGAAACTGGTATTGATTGTGCACGATACCAACACCGGCTACGTGTGATAACAAAACTCACGGAAAATTCGCAGGTGATAAACACAACACATCGACAGCGTCACGTAAATAATGATGATGTAATTTGATTAACAACTTCCCAAAAGCAAGATACCTACATATGTTACGAATTTCGTTCACAAGAAAGGTGCCCGCATACGTCAGGATAACCACAACCGAACCGCACTGGCAAACTGGTTTCGGTGCACTATTATTATAAAAGGCTCGTGCCAATATACGGGCGAAAACGTGCTCTGACACCACACAACCAACAATTAACCATGTTAAACTCTAAATTATTACACGTTTACAGCAAATTTTATATACCAAAAGGACACAAACTGGATGCTTCAGGATATTCACACGTTGTTAAATTCCATTAAACGTTCCGTTTTACGAACTATTAAATCCATGCAATCACAAACACATCCAAATATAAGGCACTGGTGCGATTATTTTATTGTAAAACAGTTTTGTATTTGTTATAAAAGTAAATTCTCGGTTTGAGCGCAACGAACTGCCTGCATCAGTCGGCCGTGCGCTGAGCCGGCGACTCGCAAACTGTTCCATTCCGTTTCAAAACTAAACATCAACGGCCACGCGGAGGGCGCCCTACCATTCCATCTCCCTCACAGTGCGAAAAACACTCGCGTGCGAGCAAGACGGCGACAATCGTACGTTGTTCAGGTCTTATCGCAGGATAAACTTTACAGCGACGTGAATAGTTTCCGAACGTATGCCAGAGAGGAATGGGGCGATTACGTTTTTTTGTGCATTTAGCAGGACTTTTTACTTCGTGTCGAATGTTGGATCGGTTTGAACTTCTATTTTTGTTATCGTGACCCGTTCAGGCGGAACGAGAGGCGCGAGACAAGACATTGTTTGAAAAGGAAGTGGCGATGAGTGACCAAGGATTCTCGGAAGTGTGTTTAAAATTATACGCGACGCCGGCGATAGGCACATTAATAGATTTATTTCCATCTCAAGGCCATCGATGAAATCATACTCGCGAATCTATTATGATATGAAAGTGCGGTGTTTTTTACTTAATTAATAAAGAAGCAACAAGTATATTGTGTGTGAAGAATGATCCACATTTATAACAATTTCAACGAGTGCTAACATCTCACGATTTTCGTTGTAAGTGGGTACGTGCACGCACGCTGGCCCCGATTCACGAACGCTATCTTGAAACATCTCGCGCCGATCAAACAAAATGTCATAAATCCCACTTTACTAGACAGTGCTGTAGATATGAGATTGATAATGCAATGTGAAGTAATAAACCTCCCTTACCATACCTTTCCAATCGTAAAATCTTGATTATTTTCTCGTCAATATTAATTGTCGAATTCTAATTTGTATTGCGTAACAGTCGGTAGCAAAAGTTGGATTTGTACTAATTTCGCCACTTCCTGTAGTCAAACAAACTTATCTCAAAATTGATACATTATCAATCACAATTGCTGCCAAAAGTGATTTAAAGAAACGAGGCATAATCGCCATAATACATTATACAATACATTTGAAGTCGTAAAAATAAAAAAACAGCGGATGTAAAGGAAGTCGCGATTGAAAGAATCGATCAATTGATACATACAAACAAATTATAGACAGTCGTTGGTAACGTTTTTTGCGACCAGATGTGAATGTAGAGCCCTTTGTTAAGAATAGTAATGAGAAATTAATGAAGGAAATATTACGTACAGATGAACTGAGTTCTTGCACGGATATTTACAAATTACATTTAGTCAGACGTCATTTAAATTTAAATTGTTGCTTTAAGATAAAACATGTTATTTTCACCTGCTCTAATTTTAAAATATGATGGGAGTTAGATATTTATAGTTAATCGATAGACATAATCTGATTATAAAGGAAAAATATTAAACACAACCTGGTAAAATAATAGACACCAAGATATTGAATTTAGGCGAAACTTGTTCAAAATTACCACAATGCATAACGCATATTATCAAACAATGCACAATGATCATACCTACAACACAGCTATGCTCCGATTGTTGTCCCCAAATGTAAAATATATTAAAAAAGATTTAGAAATATTATACATTCTTTAATCCACGCATAGCAAATATTTTATGTAACGATCTAAAGATTCTCGAACGCAACAACGGATACTGGGGCCCAAATTAGAAACTGTTAAAACATCTGATAAAGATAATAATTTCTAAGAGGTATTATGTAAATGAATGGCGAACAAATTGCCCGACAACATTAAGTAATGAATTAATCTAACGAGATGCAAACTGCAGGATATGGACACAATAAAAAAATTACGCACAATTGTCACAACGCGAAACAAGAAGAAAAAAGTTAATTGGACATCGGATGCTCACTTTCTCTCAATGTGTAACACATGAAGATATCTCCGGACGGGCGAATGACTCTTGTAAAAATGAATACAGTGAAATGGATAATAAATTTAACGATTGTGAATGCTCCGGTGGCGGTGATCAATACGATAAAATACTTCTTATACGGAAGTTAACGAGATGATTTAATAATTGTCACTTTTCGGAAGTGATTGATTAACCTATTGGATTGAAATTGATTGATGTATTGCTTGATCGGCGAGTAGCTTCGTTTGTGTGACCATCGCATTTGAATTGACAGTAATCATCGCATAAAATTTAGAAAACACATAATTCTATCTTCTAGGCTTTGGTACCGGATTCGACGAAGGTTTTTTAAAATCACAGTGTCACATTGCATGGCTATAACTGTTTACGTTGGAGAAACTCGAGTAGTAAAAGAAAAACCATTATAGTAAAGGTACGTAGAAAAAACCGAGTTTTTATGTTATACGATATTTTTATCGTGACAATATTAAAAAGTGGATATAAAAAGACATTCAACACAATAACTTTCTAACAAAATGAAAAACTTAAAGATTGATGCTTTTGAAACGATGACATTTCAAGATGAATCTGGATCGCGCACAAAGACATGGGCTGATTTCCGAAAGAACTGTCACACTTTCACCAGTCCCTTTGAACTCAATGGGCATTCAGTTAATGATACTTCGCATACATCAGTCATTACACGAGAGGCGATAAATAATTTTAATGGCAAACACGTGTGTGCTAATAGTCTATGTGAATTTTGGTAAGAATTTGTAAGTTCGTTAACGAAAACGTAAATTTTCGCTCGGTCACACATTATTGCTTAGTTTGGTGTTTACGTTACTTATTGCTGCAGTAACGCCATACAATAAAAGATATTGTAATTGAGACAGTCATTCTAGACTTTAATATTGTTACCGCCGCGATATTGGTTGCTAGAATTTAGACAATGCGTCGGCAGCTTAGTTTCGGCTTTCCATAGGGGTATAAAGAAAGTATCTCAGATGACTAAAGGATAAAATATAATTATATGATTCAGTGACTAGTGAGAACATATCTGATCAAAAACTAGGCGCAGGTTTAAGTTCATTCAAGAGTTTGTTTAGTTGCCTTGTCACTACAATCTATTCATATAAACAGCTAAACCTTTAACTCACGCATAAAATTTAACAACCGAAACTATTGAAATATCCAGGTTTTACAGAGTTAATCTCAGTGTTTAGAATTTAGATTATTTCACATCAACGTCAATCACCTGTCTTTGTATAACGACTAACGTTTAGAGTGTATTATATATGATGACGACTACGATTGCAGAACCGAGTGATAATCTAATGCAACATTTGTAAAAATATCTCTTATTATATTACCATTAGACTTTCATAATCCCAAGGCAACAAAACTCACATAAAAAAATACAGACTTAAGAACCCAAACGCAATCTTGGCAACAAAGCTCATCTGTAACTTCATACTTTAAATACAACAGTAAGAAGTTTGAAAGCATTACAAAACGCTGGGCATGCACTTACACGTACAAACAAAATTTACTTGCGCGGTAAAGGCAATGCAGTCACGTCCCCTAATTACAAGAGAAAAAAGAGTTTACTGCCGTAACTACACATTAGCGGCGGTTTTGTGAACAACTGTTGTCTGTGTCTGGATGGTTCCGACGGGGTAATGCCTTTATGAATATTGATTTTGTAAGCAAAATATGTTTGATACTCGTAGTAAAATACGTAAGTTACGAGTCAAATACTCATACGTGAATAAGAAACATATACGATGATGATGATAAAGAAACAATGTAAGCTGCAAATTTATGTAACTTTCTCAATATCTAGACATAAAAAAATATTCAAGCATGAATATAAATATGTGGAAATTATTCATCTCTAAAATAAAGCAATTCCCGTATATTTTTAATAGACAAACTTAGAATATAAACAGCAATAATAATGATAAACGGTATAAACCTTTACAATCGACAATAAAGCACAACTTGCGTTCGTATAAAGCTGAACTTAAAATATCGATTCTATTAAAGAGGCGTAATTTAAATGAAACCGCATTCAAATTGAACACCTGTGCGGACAATATATCAAAGAGCGGTGCTGTGCTTCCTCAAACAGTGGTAATAGACGTTATCTTTTCATTTGTATCTGCAATTATTAGTTTACGCTTCCCGGTGTTGAGCGCTCACACAGCGTTTCCGTATCAACGTAGGTTGTTGCTTTAGATTCACATGTTTTTGTATTCGTGAATACTCCTCATAAAATTGCTTCTGTATCTTCATTGTAGGAAGAATTATCTACCAAATTACTGGTTTACTGGTGGTAGGTCTCTCTTATGTGACAGGTCGTCTGGGTAGGTACCACCGCAATGTCTATTTCTCCCGTCAAACAGCAGTGTAAATGCACTGTTGTGTTTTGATGCAACCAATACTGTAGCCAGGGTACCTACTGAACATATTGCGACTTAAAATCTTATGTCTCAGGATGGCGAGCGCAGTGGAATGCCAAGCATTGCTTTGTAATTCAAGATACTGTTTGGTTTTGCTACTGTTAATGAGCTGTCGTATTGCTTACTATCAGGCGAATGGCATCGTCGTCTCGCCGCTCATAAATAAAATAAAAATACCTATTTCTTAAATTATAGTTTAACAATAAATATTGCTATGCAGATACCGTTACAAAAACATTGAGATGATGCTTGCTTAATGCTTGTTTTAAATAGCAACAAAGTTGTTACAACGTATAGACTTCATAAAAAAATGGTAGTACATTATTTTCATTCAATATGTAGCGTTGCTGGACCGATACATTATACAAGATAGTAATCTTTCCACTAATTAAATACGCAAGTTCTTAATCATGGTATTCATCAACTGTTTTTCTATTCATTACGATCTTTATCTTACAAATGGATACAACTGTCCTTTACTTCTATCCAGACGTTTTTTTAGTGCAAGATTTTATTTTAAGTCAATTAAAATTACTGAACCTTTCGCTAGAGTTATTTTTCACCTATTTGCATGTAATTACACCACATATAAAATGTAAAAGCAAATCTTCTTACTTCTATATTAAACAATCCGTTATGATTGCACAAACGAAAATATTTGTTTAAATTATCGATATCCGAAGACATTATCGTTTTAAATAACTCGTTTTCTCCATTGAAATGGTCAATTTATATTATATTTTTGTTGGCAACGTGAATATGACGCAACGGAAACTGGCGATCATTTCAAACCGGATGCTTAACCTTCATTTTATTTTGCTGTCTAGAAAAATTTTGGCACCTCGGAGACATCTTTGAAACATTCTAGATATTTTATTAACTAATTAAAATCCCGCGGTACAGTCAATAGAAAACCAGAACAAGCAGTCTTGTCAATAGCACTCAGAATTTTGCCACACATATACGTGAACAATTATTGGCTACAATAATTTGACTTGGACATGCAACAAATATCCCTAGTAAGATAATCTTCCAAAATAAAATCATATCTCAGACCTTTTACCGACATTTCAACCGACACAATAAAAAGAACAATACCTGTAGCTCATCGATAGCAGATACAATATCTTCGATCAATAATTGGAAGCAAGACGTAATTTCCTTGGTACGTGGTGTTGCAACGCGCCCACAGAGCCGTGCCCACGTGGGATACCTTAATGATGATGCACCGCGGGAGATAAGCTGCCACGGTGTAACATCCAGTAGCAGCCAGCTATTGTTTACATCCCTTTCATACTGATAGTTTAAAACTTGAAGAAAGTTATGAAATACGAAGGTTTGAAATAGTTGGAGACAGAGAAGCAAGTTGACTAACGGGAAATATACGTAGGTGTTAAATTAAATATGGTAATGGGAAGATTACAACACGGTTGAGAGGAAGATAGGAAAGGGTTAAAAAACATCCTTTGAGGGCTGCAAATTCTGTTATGTATTAGCCTTTTTAAATTCACTCTTAATAGCAGAAGATTTGAGCTCAGTTCAGACCTTGAACTCTCTGGAAAAATAAACTCAAATATAATTTTGTGAGACTGCACAAATCAGCCTTGAAATCCAGTTCTAGAAATAATAATTATCAAAACAATCTTCACGCACATCATGAACCAGTCTTACCAAAATTTTATTTAAAGTGTGCAGAAATTCGCCGTCATTCATAAATTCAACATTATATTTATTTTGTGTGATTCTAGGAAGTCTCATGCTTGGTAACCGTTTAAAAGTCGAGTAATAAGATAGAAGTTACGTAAGCGCGGCCGCTCATCGGATGATGCGCTGAATTATAGTTTGCAACAACACTTATGGTGGCGCTATGAAATCAAACAAAAGTTCATATACATTCTATACTTGTTTTCCTTTCGCATATTGCTTAGATTTAACATAGGTCAAACAGACAAGCATGCGTTTCAACTGATAGTTAAGAATTAACATCATTAAGGAGGACTATATCTGAGGTATTTTTTTCTTTTTTTTATATGCTTTGCAATGGTAAGTGGAAACCGCTGCTCATGAACCTCCGCAGTACCAGCACAACAAAGTTTAAAGTCTGAGGGGTGTGGGGACTAGAGCTATGTAAAGCTCAGAGTACCGTCGAATTTAACGGCAGGAAAGTATTAAAGGAAATTGGAACGTTCAACAAACACATTAATAATTAAGTAAATAAAATAATTATTTTGAATCCAATTTTAATTAAAGCACTTTCAGTTAGACTAATTAAAAGTTACAATAATTAATTCAGACAACAAAGTAATAAGTACGAAAATATCTTTTTACGCATTGCTACAAGATGGAAGCACAAGAAAAACGAATGCTTCAGAATCAACAATGTGATGAAACACCAATTACTAAGTTTAAAAAGAATGTGCTCATGCACTGCTTTAATAAAAACTTTGGAATTTATCAAACAAAATTAACAAAAATTGTTCGAAAGCGAAACATGTTGACTCAACTTATATAATCTTACACAGATATTACGAGTATTTATTAGTACGGAACTCAGTATAATTCCGTTATTAAATCGGTAGTACACGGTCATTCTTACGTCTCACAATTCCCAGTGCAGTCACAATGCCTAGAAATCAGAATCTTGAGATACAAGATTCTGATTTCTACGCGATGCCTCCGTGCCTCCGGCGCGAAGACTGTAGTCTTCGCGCCGGAGACATCGCGTAATTCAAAAGCGCGTGTGAATCGGCTTGTAGGTGTTCTGACGCAACTGCCAGTATCGGTTATTACTAAACGTTGTGTTACGGTCAAACGCTGATTAACTACAATCTAGATTGCGGATATTATGATTGCTGTTTCAAGCTGAATTTAAAATTAATGGTATTATGTTTTACTACGTTGCAATGATGTTGTCGAAACCAACTGGTCAGATATCAGGTGGACAATCCAAATGCAAAACAGACCGAACAACTACAATGATATTTGGAAAATAGTTTAAGGTTGTATTACCTTCGTTTAAAATAAAATAGCAGGTACAAGGTGTGGTAAATAGTTAAACAGCCTCACAATTTAACTTAACATACAATTACCGCAATGCCACGTAGACAAAAATGCTTGAATTGTTTTGAAACAGAGCCGAAAATTGTTTCAGTTAATGATTCTATGTCACGAACGCTAGTCATGAGAAGGGCTATTACACCTTAAATCAACGCCTTCCTCCATGATCAGTAGTTCGCGAATAAAAAACAAAAATTTCATAGCTTTAAAAACATTTGATCTATTCTATTTTCCTCACACAAATTAGTTTTACAGAATGCCTAACAAATTGTTTTTATTTTTCAATAGTAATATAAATATAGAAAGAAAGAAAGAAAGAACATTAATTTATTAGTCACCGAGGATGTTACATGCGAATGACATTGTAAATCAACTGCCTACTACAACTAACAAGGTATAGTCTGTATCAGCCCATATACGTCCCACTGCAGGGCACGGGCTTATTCTACAATCGAGAATACGATTAAGAGTGGTTAGGCCATATAGTCCACCACGCTGGCCTAGTGCGGGTTGGCGGACTTACATACCATAGAAATTTGTATAAATCGCTATGGTATGCAGGTTTCCTCACGATGTTTTCCTTCACCGTTTTAGTGCGTGGTGATTGATTATCAATACACACATGACTCCGAAAAGTCAGAGGTGTGCCCTGGGATTCGAACCCGCGACCACCGTGAACATGAAGGCAGCCGCGTCTAGGTACAAGGTATAGTAAAACCTTTAAATTAAAGTAAATCAAAATCCAAATTATAAATGAAATCAAATATAAGTAAGATCTATTATAGATTTGAGATATCACATACAAATAGAAACTTGTCCAGATGCTATCACATTAAAAAACGTAGTAGCATAAAGCATAGTAGTAACATGCGTACTTTGTAAGCAATAAAAGCGATCGATCCGTTCATATCGCTCTTAACGACACGCTCCATCGAACCTCCAACCACTCGATACCGTGGCAGTGGCTCGTATCATTTACAAATAACAAGGGAAAAATATATTCTACAGCTTGAACCACATTTTTTAAAAATTTGTCCCCTCTGCTTAAATAAAAGGCAACCGATCATTGGTAGGTCTGATTTACCTTTTGATATTTGGTATATGGATTCAGACGTTATCGTGCAGTATTTAGGCAGTTATAGATAAATATAGACACCATAGGGTATTTGTTGTTTTTTTTTATATACAATTACAGATGCATACGAGTACTTATACAGTGAGCCGGGTGGTAAGCCGTAGCCCATAGAAGTCTCCAAAACCAGAGCTGTCACTCGCGCTTTAGTTAAAGGTATAATACTAAAAAGCACACCGAGATTTGCTTCATCTCTGATTTTAAAGAATGAAAGTGATAAAATTTTAAATAGTCCGCATTAAGCAATAGCCTCTACTACCAATTACCCAATAACCACCTCCTGCGAGGTTCAAAATTATTGAATCATCTTCAATTATACATCCGGCTTGTGCAATAGATAATCAAAACATCGCACATCGCAATTCCAATACCTCTTTTCAAATGATAAAAAGTGTAGGTACTCAAAAAATTCAGCACTCACTATCTATGTGTTACAATCGCACATTTCATACTTCATTCGTCGCGTTTGATCGATATCTGAACGTAGATACGCAACGAAATGGCTACCTTTCACAATATTTAAGCCCTTCGTTGGCGTTTTTCGGTTTGCTGAGTTTAAAATCTATTTCATATAAACTAGATAATTGACAAAATCTAATTGAGCTTTTATATAAGCACAATAATCGTAAATCTTCACGGAATTCAGCATTAGTAGATGTGACACTTACCCATGTCGAAGATAATACGAAACGGGGGCTTACCTGTAACAAAATCATTGTAAAGTTTAGTACTATATTATATGTATCATTTAAATGTAATCATTTATGAGATCATAAGTAAAATAGCAGACTTCTTGAAGTTATGATTCCACGATATCAATAATAAACAATAAATAGTGCCATTCCATCATTATGCCATGGACTTAAACATTCCATAGGAAGTAAATAAACACACGATTATAATCGATTGCACAATACAATCGATGGATATATCGATCGAGCTAAAGGTTGGGGCGTGTCCCGCGTCATTCCATACATCACATGCTGAAATATGATGGCACGTATTATCTATCGATGCATTCGATTCCGGAGTTTCTCCTGTCGTACCCTACCGTCAGCATACGACATGACACCTTAATGGTGAATTACTAATATCTTCAAATTAGCTTGCGGCAACACTTAACATTTTGAAACAAAGAGTTTAGTTCCGTGTAGAATGAAAGTTTTCTCAATTATCAGTTTACGAAAGTTGGTTAATTTTTATGGGCGTTAATTGAGAACACCCCCGCATGGCTGATTGTGTGCCCTTTTACAATTTAAAAATGGTGTAGAAATTACATCGATGATGTGGGAAGACAGTTATTAAAAATGGCTGTTTTACTTTATCATCTAGTTTTAATTCTAGAAACGTAATGTAATTTTTTGGGTGGAATAATCATTAATATTTACGAAATTATCGAAACCTAGTATTGGTAAGTAAATTTTCTAATAGTTCTCGGCATGAAGAAAATATAAATAAACATTATCGACAGTAACAACAAGCGCAAACATACAAATCGATGGAAAGAAAATATTCATCTTATCCCTAACATTAATGCCGTTTAAACTCATAATATCTTTCATACAAAACTAAGAAGCTGAATAAAATTTTTCAGTGAAAGTAGAATGAGATAAGATACACAAGTGTTTGCATCCATTATGATACGAGTAGAAAAACAGTATCGTGAGATAACAGCAGGCGTTTTCAAGACAACACGCATTTTTTATTGTTTAATGTTTTATTACATAAGAGAATAGCTTTGCAACATTGTTTAAGTAACACAGTTATTATGATTATCGTAAAACCTCTAAAACTGCGGTGTAAGTGTGTGTGTGTGTGGCTGTTCGAATGTAATAACTTCTCCTTTTTACGAATCATTATTAATTCCTTTAACTGGAGCAATAGGAATCATTCACATTTTACAATGACTGCAAACATTGACAATCATTCACATTCTTCATTCATCAACGGATATAGACGCAGTGACTTCTACACAATAATATTGATGATCTCAGCTGTTGTTTGAATTGTTGATAACTTTATCATACCATAAAACCACAAACATAAAACGCATAATGCACTATGAACAATGACTTGAGAATTTACTTAAATAAATATCTACTTAAGACGTTATTCATAAACAATTTTAAAACCTATTAAAATATCAAATGTTTTCGCTCAAACTGAATTCCAAAGTTGTTCGGAAGAGACAAAACATTCCATAACTAAAATATCATGATCAATTATATAAAGCATCAGAAAATAAATAAATAAACAGACGCATTACAAATAAAAGATATATACAAGATTTTTTGTAGTCATGATATTCGAATAAAACTCATACTACTCATACTTTCTTGACTTAATATTTGAATATTAAGTCAAGCAAGTATACCTCGAAAGAATCGAGCAATCTCGTAAATTGTAAATTGGCTAGCCCAAAGATCGAAATCAAGTCTACACAGCTGTCACTACACATTTGTTGCCACTGAAAAGTGAGATGGTTTCATTTTCAATAGAGATTTTATCTATATTGTTGATCAAAAACGTTTTTATCAACATTGGTTCATTGCAGCACTCATAACTTTTGTATTTTGTGGAACTTTTATTAGGGTATTGTTTCCCTCTTTTAAACATGGTATCAAATAAAATATAACAATCTTTAACACCTTCATTTGTTTTTTTTTTTCGTCTGGCTACTTTGCTTTTCATGGTAAATACGTTCGTCACTGACGTCCAGAATGTGGTCCTAAAACCACCGTTAACCGACAGTCAAAGGTATTTCGCCATTGGGCCCAACTATGCCTGTTATTTACCCAAGTGTACAACACACAACAAATCTTAGTTTCCCTAAACCTAACACCACACAATGCCGTGCATAATCATAGAGAAGACAAATGGGAAAGCTAGCCTTACTTCATGATTCAGCCGGCAGTGTAGACGAGTGTCATGAGATGTTTACGGCGACCATTGTGTGAGGATTTCTCTCGCGCTATGACGCGTACGGGCTGTTAGGTTGCGATTTGCGACACAAAATGTGTTATTGTTTTAATGTTTACATTTGTTTAAGGAAACGGTAAGGTTTGTCTTGTTGACTTGGTAATACTTGGAGTTCATGATAAATTTTGCTTTGTAAAGTTTCAGAGTTAATTTATATTTCTATGTGATGTTGTATTGGTATCGAGAATGCTTCATTGACTTTATCAATACATGCAATTAGAAAAACAAAATCTATTCAGTCCTCATTTTGGGTTGTTTCTGATCAAAATACGATATAATAAACAAAGTAGTGCAAACTTTATTGCTTCGTATTAGAACATCCGACATTAGTCAGTCTATTTCTTTTTACACAGCAAAACTACTATTAGGAATCCAAGACCGACCTTCAAGACGAATCGTTCTTAAATCATTATAAAGCAAAAAAAAAAACAGTGACCGATCTAGATTTTTGTGGGTAGAATAATAATAACATTGGTTTTGATGTAGTTCTCATGGTTTTTCCAAACCTGAGAAGCATGTGACATCATCAAACCTACTTAATGGGAAGTGTAGTCACAGATCTATATTGGTAAATGGGATCATTGAGCCTTACAGACTTGGTTTTGATAAAGAAGAAATCAATTATAGATAACCATTTAAGTGTAAGAAAATTTTGACCATACACCGTTCCTAAGAAAACGCAAATAAAAACAATGACAAATATCTGTATAATTTCCATAATCGAAAATAATCATTCTATTTTATCTTCCATTATAAACCAACATAATTTATTACCCATCCAAGTAATAGATTATAGACAACAATAAATCTATCCCCATATCAGTTAAAAACATAAACACAAAGCATTTACATTATGAAATAAATAAACCGAATACATTTTTCGAAATCGACAATTCACTGCCGTAATAACATGGAACGAAGATTGGAAAAACTGATTATGTAAAGTTTATAAAAATTTCACGTAAAACAACGTAATCTCACGAGAAAGCAACAAGCCGGTTACAATGTGCGCAGATCGTATCAAACATATATTCACTGTCGACGTGAAAACAATGAAAATACTGGTGGTATATACTGGTGGTAGGTCTCTCATATGTGAGAAGCCATCTGGGTAGGTACCACCGCAATGTCTATTTCTCCCGTGAAACAACACTGCTTAAATGCACTGTTGTGTTTCGGATTGAAGGACATTGTAGCCAGAGCAACTACTGGACATATTGAGACTTAACATCTTATGTCTCAGGATGGCGAGCGCAGTGGAATATTGCTACTGTTTATGAGCGGTCGTATCGCTTACCATCAGGCGAACGGCTTGCTCGTCTCGCCATTCAATGCAATAAAAAAAAAAAAAAAATACTACAATACAGTCATGAAGTAACTAACAGTTAAAGCGTATGTTCATACAAATAGTACAACATTGTAATACATCAAATTATCTCAGATCTTTGTGAATTATGGGGAGCTTATTCTGCGATGGTTTGAGGTTAGATCTTCGCGAAAATAGCGGAACTTGAAATTTTTAATGTATGGCATGACTTCGAGAAGAAATAGTGGTAATTATGCTACTTATGAAAATTATAATTGCTTATAAAAATACAACATCAGCAAAAAGTTATTTAAAATGCATGCAATTTGTGTCTGTGTGCAAAGAATAAAAACTGTTACGATTAAAGAATTTTACAGTAAAGATGAATGAATCAACGAACGTAAATTTTATTTTTAAAACATCGCAGGCAAGTTTACTACTACGCCTTAATCAGGATTAACTGAATTCATTGTTTGATTACAATAAACAAGCTATCGAAGAAAAACAAAGAAAACAGGTGAAACAAAGAAATGAATGAATTCATCGGCACAAGTGTACTACAAGAATATGTAAATACAATGTCTGCGAAACAGAAAACAACAGTATACAAGGTTTACTTACATTCAACAAGGTAATTACATTTGCATAGTTATCAAGTTCAAGTGTATAAGAAATAATTAAAATATATTATAAGAGTAGCATTAAGTAGAATTTATTAATACACCGTTTTATTTAAATGTTGTAAATAACGGGATCACGATCTTCCATGTTACTTGGGAAGGGCAGTTTTAATTTAATTGGATTTGCTGCATTTATTACATATATTTTCCGCAATTTACGATACTCGACTAAAAATTCAGTTGTATTTGTCTGTTATAAAGTTACAATAATTGCTTTTCCTTATCTTATATCTTTAAACGAGAAATTCTTGTATATATATATATATATGTATTCTCTGAATCTCGGAAACGGCTCCAACGATTTTCATGAAATGTATACAGGGGGGTTTCGGGGGCGATAAATCGATCTAGCTAGGATTCATTTCTAGAAAATTTTATAAAAAAATAAAAATAGGAACTGATAAAATGACTCTTCCTGACATCTATTGGCGAATAATAATACTATTATTTTATTGTGTGCAACTTACTGCTTAACGATACAATAACACTAAAGATATCCAGCAGATGGCGTTGTTAAGCAACACTAAGAAAATCAGTTGTTTATTAGCTTTTAGGTTTTATTGGGATATCTGTCAAAACTTTAAAAATAAAAAGTGACATTGGTAATTTGGCGTTTAATTTTGGATATGGCTATTTGTTTGGATCATGGATTATTATAGATATACTGCGCGATTGAGCGAGTATTGGATCAAGAGAGAATACATATAAAGTACGGTATGTTCCGCGGAGCGGTACTAGGAATAATTTGTAAAAGAGAATGAGACCATTTTCAACTGTATTGGAATTGTAAATAGTGAAAAGTACAAGAAGACTTTTAGCTTTTAGTGAAGTAATTCCTTCAAGAGTCCAAAGGAATTGGAGTCCAAAAAAAAACCTAGCAAAGCTCGGTCATCCAGGTACATTTTTATAAGCGTGCACTATACATACACATTTATTTTTTAGTAAACATGTTTAACACATTAACCCGAAACATGTACTTATTTAATTATAAAGTAGGACGGTTATCTAAAAGCATAATAAAAAGCAAACAAAGTTGTTTAACGAGTTGAGGTGCACTTTATGCAACAGTGACCGAAGTTCTCGCCGTAGACGCTAACAAACTGGTTCACTTATCTCTCGACGAAAACGCCTTGTTTTACAATTAAGATAACGCCTAATGCTTAATGCAAGAAGTTGGAAGTAAAAAAGTAACAATCTACACTCACGACGTTGTTAGAAATAACATAAACTTACGAGACGCAGGTGAAACCTTTTCCGAAGTGGCGTTACAGACAATCGAAGAGATTATGACGACAAAACATATATTAAGGGTGAAAGCCATGGGTGTGCGGGTCAATGGGTGACGAGCGGAAAGTGAAATAACCGTTTGCATGGAAATCTGACTGTTGCACAAATCACCACACAAAATATGAGACCGTGCCGGCACGCAGTGCCGAGTAAATCACCGGTTAAAAACATTCCGTGAAGATTTTCTCCTAATTAGAATTTGAATTTCAAGTTGGTCTTTAAATAATTCGATTTAGAAATTGTTATTTATTCGGATTTTGAAAGCAAACTCGCGTCTAGCTGCAAATCACAAGCCCACGGCATTATTAATGGATCCAGACTGTTCAAGTAAAGAACAGGAAGTAATTTTTCGCCCATTATAACGGTGGCTATTGACTGGCAACGAAGCAAAACCAAAGTGACATGTGCGTGAGCGGCTGTATTATTCTAATCGTAGTGAATAACGGAAAATTGACCACTGTACAATTAAACCGTCCACTGATTATCGGTGTCAATGGAAATTTGCATGATTTCGGCAACGCGACTGCTGCCGAAATGCTTGTTTTTAACTTATTTAAAAGAGTACCACTCTAAACACTTTCTTTATAAAATCATAGAAAACAGCAGTTTTAATCGAAAATGGTTTAATGATTCCGTTCTATGCTCTAAAAGATATCTGAACCGTACTACCAAAAACCAAGGAAACTAAAACGCAGGTGATTAAATTCAAAAGCATAAACAAAAACATGTGATATTTACCGGAACCCGACATCATTACGTCGTCAAAAGTAATAAGTCGTAAAAGTAAATGAATGCAGGCGCGACAGGAAACGTTCACAATACAGCGCTCCGGATGCGTGCAACTCGGAAAGGGTCCGACCTTGTGCAACGGATAGACGCATGGCTATTGTCACGGCAAAAACTATAAAAGTGAGGTCAAATTCAGATCCTGATTAAGATAAGCCCTTTGAATATTTTTTCTGATCGATTTGAATCGAATTAAAAATGGTGATAGATTATATTTTGATTAAATTATATGTTTCCGGAGGGTGTCTGCACACACGCTAATGGAATGTTTTGCGACGCAAAGTTTTATAATAAAGGAGGACAATACTGAGCTGAGGAGTTAAAGTAAATATTGGATGAATAACATTAAATATTTTAAAAAACCGATTATCTTTAGAAACTTCTTCGTAATCCAACGAAAAAAAACGACGGTAAATATTACTGCAATTTGTACAAAGATTTAAAACACAGCAGTATATCTCAACGCAAAGCGCATACTAAATTACACAGTAATTTTCAAACGGCCGTAATTCTGAATGAAAATGAAAATAAAGCCGAGGTCCCAGCCGAACGGGAAGGAACTAAAGGCACAATAATTGTTGGTCGTGCTGTAATGGAAGGTTTTCGCTGCGATCATAAAGGAGGCGGCAATGTACGCGCGCTTTCAATACCGAGATGCAACAATCGGAAATCGAAACTTAAATCTTTCCAACAACTTAATTCTTGCAAAACGACTGTAGACAATCAATTATGTCTGCCTCTAGAAAATACTGGAGATTCTGATGACGATAACGTGATTAAAAGTATGCGGTACATTAATGTTAGAAACTATAAATGTGCAGATTCAGTGTAAATGAACGTAAATGTTACTTGCTTCTGAGATAGAAATTATAAAATTACAGACAAACGTCTATAAAATTCTAAGATAGGACATTAGCAGATCCATGAGAGTGAGAAGACATTTTGAATTCAACTTCATTGACCAGGGTATCTGTGTGCCATTTGATAAAACACGAAGATAGCAACATCATCTCATCTAGTAAAATGTGATCAGGAATAATAAGCTATGTATTTTAAAAAAATATAGAAACAAAAATACATGACATTAAGTAAAATTTTCTGAAAAAAATAACAAAATGTTTTACTCACTGTTGAAAGTTTGTAACACGCATTTTTACACTTCTGATACTAGATGAACTTTTATGACACCCCATAAACTAACTTCTCCTGATAAATTGCCACCATTTCCCACAAGTAAATGTGGATTGAAATTAGTAACGCCATCAAGCGAATTACATTAATGAAAGAAGACTCGCATCGGTAACTTTCTTAATCCACGTGCGGTGATTCCATAATGCCCCGGGGTTGAATTATGGACCCTCTAATACCGATCTAGATAACACGAAAGCAACTGGACTTCTGAATAGTGCTGGTAAATTTATCGCCCATGGACATAATGTACGACCTAAACTAATATTAAGTAAAGCGCGTTCTAATGATCAATGTTAACATTGTGCACTTAATTCGCAATAAACAGTGGTGTAATTTGTAAAAATTAGCTTTATTTTATCAGAATAAATTTTCACTTGATAGTTGCCTCGTAGGCAAGCGGCCCTAGGTAGGGCTAGGAACCACCGATTTGCATGTAACTGTCACTAAGCTCCAGTGTAGAAGCGTTATTGTGTACTATTGAAGGATATTGAAGCCTGCGATTAGATGCTGGACTTTAAGAGACAAAACCTAACTTCTCGGGATGATGAGCCCTGTGCAATGCCGTGCAGTGCTCAAATTGTGAGTGATGTTGCTTCTTTTCATGAACAGGCGCGAATGACCCTGCCCGTACTATCATTTTAGCTATTAACAAATAATGCTTTCAAATTATGATTGAAATCATATCATGATTTTGGACTTCACCTCTGAAACGATGATAGCTCTAAGATCATAGTAGGCTTCTGAATATAAGACCGCGTCTAAGATATTCTACAAACATTAAATGAGATTTTTTTTAGTAACAGACATATTGCGGCCAGCGAAATTAGGAATAAATATAAGCGATGATGAAATTCTTCATAGTTGCATAAATACTCCAGTGATAATCAAATAAAATATATTTTCATTATAATGGACGCCAGTAGACGCTGTTTGTAATCGTTGCAGCTACCAATGCATCTATAATACGTTCAGAAGCTAAATATTCAGGGAATACCCATAGTTCAATTAAACAAAGCCCTTAATTACCGATGCTCTACTGTTCTCTCCTAAAACGTGACCAAAGCCCATTGAGAAACACTTAAGGAGCCTTTTCAGATAATGTTAATCGTGGGTAATTAATAGTTGCAGTTATTAATGTGACACTTAAAATTATCTACCTTGTAGACACTCCGCGGCGATTAGATGTTTGTACAATCTTATCTAACCAGTGAATTTGAAGTTGGAATAAATTACACAAACATTACACCATAGAGGCAATTCACTTCAATTAGATATTGTTATTGATAATAAATACACACCATCAGTGGCGTAGCTAGGGGGGGGGGCGGCAAGGGCGGTCCGCCCCGGGTGTCACCCCAACAGGGGTGACACCCGAGCCCAACTTTGACCATCAGTTATAGTTCTTTCTACTTCTACCTATAAAAATCAAAAATTTGTGGCAGAGACCATAACCGCTACTAATAAAATAATCTAGGTACCTAAGTACAGTATTGTACCACAAGCATAATAAATTGATACCTATATAAATACAAATAATGTACCCACCTTAGACTAAGGAATAACTAGACAGAGCAATAAAAACTTCATATAGTAGTACTCCTTACTCGTGAGCCATTTTGTCATTAAGGGATTTCGTGGGTTCAAAAAATCGTTTTTTTTTGGCTTTTTAATTTCTACAACATCTCAAAAATATTATCCTAAATTTTCAAGTCGATCCGAATAATAGTTTCATTCATCTGAGGTGCACGTTGCACTGTGCGTTGCACACTGTCAATCGATCAGGGATTCCCCTAAAATTTAATACTCCGTTCGCGTACAAGAAGCTTATACCCAAATGGAGATTGCATTCCGTATATAAAAGTGAAGCACAAAAATTTGACCTTAAATGACGTCGCTGTTATCTTCTATCCTTTTCTATCGAGTGACAATGAATGAACATAATGTCATTTTCATTCATTGTCACTCTAAAGAAAAGGATAGAAGATAACAGCGACGTCATTCAAGGTCAAATTTTTGTGCTTCAGTGTTTTATACGGAATGCAATCTCCATTTGGGTATAAGCTTCTTGTTCGCGTATAACCAACGCTACTTAGGGGATTCCCTCGATATAGAGCTCGTCACTTGTATTGTGGATTAGACAAATTCTTTTGTTTTCGACCGCATTCATTTCAATATTCTTTTGCGTGAACGTGTGAACGTCTAGTGCAAAGTGTTTTTTAATTATTAGATATTATAAACGACAATTTTCGTATCTTATATTTATAATAAATAAACCTAGTTAATAGTCGATTCTTGAAGAAAATAAACAAGGTAAGTGAAGTATTTTTTATTAAAGGTGATACTAACTTTTTTAATTCGTTTAGTATCTAGTAGCAGTATCTTAGATTATTTTGATCTACAAGTTTTACGATCATACTTTAGAGACTTAAGGTAATAATGTTTATTAATTATTAATATACTTATTAATATACTTATTTATTATTATTTTCTGATCCAAACGGATTATATTAAGTTTAGATTAATGATAAAAAGTAGGTAATTATAATCATACATCTTCACGTACATTGATTCGGCTCCGAGATGAGTAGCTCGAGCACTACCACGAGTATTTATACGGATATCACCTAAGGATATCACAATTAACGGTGGAGTATTTAACTAGTATTTTCTAAAAATACCTACTTAAATACATATTTACACCCAGATGCAGGATTGTTAATTTATATAAATATATATTTCACAAAGCTAGTTACGTAACGTGTACCTAGGTGTTTATTTACCGTTACAATTTGTTTATAAAATCAACGTATCACTTACAAACAAAAAATATTTTTTAGGATACCCAGAACGAAATATGCCTCGGGGAATTCATACTTCGAAAAGACAAAGCGGGTTTCAACAGAGAAAAGCCAAAAAGGCTAAAATGGATCAAATTCAGAGCATGTCTGGATCTCTTTTCAAATATGTCACAAAAGCAGATAGCGGCCAAGGTTCAATTAAAGTACCCGAGTCTCCTGTTGACGAAAGTAATGATTCACATCTTGAAGACTCACATTCAGATAGCAACAGCGACAATACAGAATCATTGAAGACAACCCATTTCCTCGACGGAACCAAATCAAATAATGACAATGACACCGTTAATGCTACTTTTGGAGACAGCATTAGCTTCGAAGAATCTGTGCAACACTTGAGGGATATTTCACATTGGAGTTTACCGGTTCCCAATAATGTTCGCATTGACATAATAAAAAAGGGCAGTGAACATTTCCAGAACAAAGAAGGACCGTTCCCTACTGTATCTCGTCATGGTTCAAAGATTAAAGGAGATTCTCGTCATCTTTCACAGGAATGGTTTTATAAAGAGATGCCTAGTGGTGAAAAAATTCTACGATCATGGATGGTATTTTCTCCTATATCAAATAATCTGTACTGTTTTTGCTGCCGTTTATTTGCTGTCAGTAACATACAAAGAACATTTACAACTGGATTTCAGAAATGGTGGAAACTAAATCCTAAAGTATTGGACCATGAAACTTCATGTGAACATTTAGAAAATTTCGAAAATTGGAAAACTTTGGAAATGAGATTAAAATCTCACACCACAATAGATGACGCAACCTTGCAATTAATGAATACGGAAAAACAGAAGTGGAAAAATCTGTTATCTAGATTATTTGATATAACTTTGTTTTTGGCGAAACAAAACCTAGCATTTCGTGGACATGATGAAACCCAAGGGTCATCCAATAAAGGTAATTTCTTAGAACTAGTTAAGCTGCTTTCAAAGTATGATGTTGTACTTAAAGAACATATATTATATTTGGAGCAGGAAAAATCACATAAAGTAACATATTTATCGCCCGAAATACAAAATGAGTTCATAAATGTTTTAGCTAATCACGTTAAATGTCAGCTTGTCAACGAAATTAAACTGGCCAAATATTTCGGAATTATGTTTGATAGCACACCTGACGTTTCACATGTCGATCAAATGTCTGAAGTAATTCGTTATGTAAAAATTAATAATAGAAAAGTAGAAGTCAAAGAAGTATTCTTAGGATTTTTTCCCTTGCATGGAAAAAAAGCAGCTGATTTAAGCGCTGAAATACTAAAGAAGCTTGAAAACGATGGCTTAGATATTATGATGTGTCGTTCTCAAGGTTATGATAATGCTGCAGTTATGAGTGGTATACACGGGGGAGTGCAAGCTATTATAAAAGAAAAAAACAATAAAGCAATTTTTATTGGTTGCATTGATCATTCAATTAATTTATGCGGCCAGCATTCGTTCGCACAAAATGTGACTTGTGTTACATTTTTCGGAGCAGTGGAGACAATATTTAACTTTCTTTCAACCTCCACAAGCCGCTGGGAGGTGCTCCTCAATCACAGCAAAGCATCTGTTAAAAGACTTTCAACAACGCGCTGGAGTGCTCATTATGGTGCAGTAAAAGTATTGACTGAAAATTTTGATGGAATAATATCTGCAATTGAGGAACTATGTGACCAAGACGTAAATTTAGAAACAAGAGGTGGTGCACAAAATCTTATCCCTGCTGTGTGCAATTTCTCATTTCTTTGTTTTCTTTTCTTCTGGAATGATGTGCTAAGGGAAGTGAACTATGCTCAGATTGCATTACAAAGCAAAGGATTATGTGTTGATGAAATAATCATAAAACTAGAAGCACTTCGTCTATTCATTGGAGAGAAACGGTTGCATCTAGCAGAAGAGGCAATAGATTTTGCTGTACGAAACAAGAGTAAAGTCCATTAAAGACGTAGTTTCATTATTTGAGGTTGTACAGTCGAAGATTTTGCTTTCGGCAAACACTGAACAGTTAAAATTTGCAATATCAAAATTTACTAACCTTTACGATGAAGTATCAGAAACAGAACTACTTTTAGAAATACCAAGATTGAGAAGACATATAAAAGCGGCTAATATTACTGTCTCTAATTGGGTGACACTGGACTATTTAAAATTCATTGTGGAATGGGATTTTACAGAATCTCTTCCGAATCTAACGGTCGCACTAAAGTTATTTATAACAATATGTGCATCAGTTGCTTCATGTGAGAGAAGTTTCAGCAAATTGAAATTAATAAAAAATTACTTGCGGTCTACAATGACTGAAACCAGATTAAATAATCTTGGTATTTTAACAATAGAACATGAAGCAACACAAAATATAAATTTTGAAGACGTGATTTCGGAGTTCGCAAGTGTCAAAGCTAGAAGGAAGAAATTTTAATTTTGGCATACTGTTTTACATAATATACTACTATTTGTAATACTCTTATTTTAATAAAACGTAAACGATTATTACTTTTTATTTTATACATTGTGTTTGAGTTTTGGGGTGACACCTACAAAATCCGCCCCGGGTGCCACCTATGCTAGCTACGCCGCTGCACACCATGCAGTCACATAATCTGTGTCGTAATAGTAAATTTTATTAATGTAAAAGTAATCTAGGTATAATTTAATTGTCATTTTATGCAATCATTCCAACGATTTCAATAATGCAATTCAATGGGTGAAAACTCAAATTTTAATCCACAATGCTCTTTCTTAATATTACTGGTGATAAGTCTGAGACTTATTATATGTGAAAGGTCGCCTGGGAAGGTACTACCGCAATGTCTATTTCGTGTTTTAAACACTGTAAATCCACTGTTGTTCCGGTTTGAAGGAATTACTACTGGACTTAATTGGACTACTGGACTTGAATTAAAGCCGCTGAGTGCCATAATAACATCGTGAAAGAATTCGCGTGCGGTGTCTTGTTTATTATAATATATATAGTCCCGCTGTCCATGCTGAAAACTACTGAATAATTCACAACCAGAGTAATCGATATACAAAGCGATAAGCCCACTCCTGGAATCGATTTCCCTTTCAGTAAATGCATCGTGTGTGCCGTGGAATACAGAACGAGGTAAATCAGGTGAACGATCGTGGTAGCGATAAAACAACCCCGGCGTTAATTCAATATATTCTAGCTAAAAATAAACGGTAGTGTTTATGTTTAGAATACATTAATGGAAATATGCAAAGAAATCAACGTCATATTTTTTTGATAGGTAATTTAGTGAGTCCTGTAAAATTGATAGAAGCGAATTTTTAAGAAACCAAAATACTTTCGAAAATCGATTAAAACTTTCCTTCACATAAAGGTTTGATAAAATAATTGTATTATTATTTTACCAAATGTCTTTAAATACAATGCACGCGCTCTTTATAGGACTACTAGTTTAAATAAAATTCAAATCAGTAAACGAACAGGAGGTGTGAATGTGAAAGTTTAATTAATTAACAAAATTGTAGCGCTTAGCGAAAAGCGATCCATTTTGTTAGATAACAGTCAACGAGTGTGCGTTAATAGTTAATAATTGATACATAAAACAAACATTATTTATAGATATTTATTAACTAAATTAGAGCATTGGAATTTCAATGAACAGAAAACTAAAATATAGAAAGCTAAAATTACACCAATTTAATTGCAATAGTGAATTTGAGCACGAACTGTAATAATAAATCGTATTTAAGGAGAAATTTAACGCAGCTAAAGTAAACATTGACTTTCATTAGCAACCTTTTAGTAAAGAAGGGGCAATTTCAGTAGCTTGACAGGAGACTTTCCACGATAAACCGAGACAGCAGAATAGGTCTCAATTACGACGATCCACACTGCAGACAGACATACGGACAAAGCAAAATGCAATATTACAAGTTAATTACATTTTAATGGTAATTTACGTTAAGCCATTTTGCACGTTAATGAGCATTTTCATTAGTGTAGTATTTGACAAGGGATAAATAATAGATCTTGATAATGAAGAGACAGCTTCAAACAAGATAACAGCACTCGGAAGCGTTAAGCTCATATTCGAAATGAGCGAAATCGATTTAATGAAAAATGTATCTCAAAGATAAATTACCACGAACACATATTTACATGGAAATAAAATTAACCATCGGTAGAAACAAAATAGTAGCTATTATGATCAAAGGATTGAATGCAATTACAAAGAGATAGGATATCGAAATAATTCATCCAAAATTTTCTTTGATATGATCAGCATCAAAAATAAAAACACTTGATTGTGAACGTAATCGATCTAAATAAATGATTGAAAAGCGGAACAAGAGTATAAAGTGAGGCATTAAATTATCGAGAAAGTTAAAATTGGATGCGAAAACTGAGAATGCACGGTGCGAGCGTTTGTTGTCGGGGGCTTAACGCGTGACGGGTGCCTTATACCAACCGCCTGACCTCGCGACCCCACGGGTTGTAGATACGACCACACCACTAGATAATTGGAACCCAACATACTGCATTTAGGAAACAAGGTTTACAATAAAGATTCTATTGGGGTATTAATTACAAAATTTTACAGACATAAGCAAGATTGAATTGATAAGTCAGTATAAAATCTTTATAATGAGGTGACAGGTAACGTAGCCAACACTGACCTGTAGACCTGGATGAAGATATTGCCAGATAATTAGACCTGGGCCTTGGAGATAAACAAGGTTCGTACGCGAAGTTTTCTCTTCATTAAGCTATGATTAATAAACATGTTGAGAATAATGAAAGGTTCTTTATGGAACCGAGATACTCCGCAAGAGCTCTTTAACCCGATGACTTGGCAGGATGAAATTTCAACCAAGCTGACGGGTAATTGCTACTTAACACTGAATAAGTTGAAGGAAACTGTCTGTGATGTCTACAAAATTGACACTTTATTAACTGTTAATATAAGTGTGAAATCTGTTTACGTTTGCGTGTCTTGGCAAAGGTTACTTGGAGAGGCGATTGTTTATTCGAAATGTATATTTATTATGAATACTTTATACTTACATTACTTGTATTATAAGAACGAATACTCCATTTTACGCAATAGAATTTGAAACCTAAAATTAAAATATAAGCAGAGGCGTCATAATTCTATCAACAATTACAAGCAGTAAGGAAAACTCGAGTATGAATGATACCAACGCAACACGGTCACATAAATCCGGGTTATCGTCAGATTTGCGTCCAGTTTTGAGGCGGTTGCCGGTTGTCGGTTGCCGGGGGCTGCGTAAGCGTCTAAGCGACCATTGTGCTTGATTTTTGCCATATTACTTAAGTTATCGGCTGCGTTGCGGGCCGCTTTCCCGGTGCTTTCTAAATCCGCAGGAAGATTAGCACGCAACTAAAACACTACCGGTTGGAAGTATGGAAGATTTATTGCCGGACTTATTGATATTGTATCGGTAAAAATATCTAAGATTGCGCTTGTGTAACACTACAACTATACTACATGTGCATTATTGAATTCGTGACATAATTGATTCTTATTGTAGAGACGGCAGAAGATTTACTTTCAAAGCAAATTAGATCGCTGATATTTATTAGTAAATGTTTCACAATAATCGGAAAAATGCCGTATCATAAGACAGATTTTTTATTCAAGAAGCAATAGAAAATAAACAGCGAATAATTTGTTTTAACCTTTTTGCTCTAATATACTCCGTAGATAATATAAAAAGTAACCCCAAAAGTAAATCATCCATCACTTTAAACAAATGTATAAAACAACTAGAAAGTTTAACCAGACTGATCGACACTACTGAATCAAAATAATTGAGTGTTATTTTTTGCAACTTGTCATATTAAAGCACGAAGTCAAGACACTAAACAGGCATAATGGCGGTGCTTTAGATCCACCGTCTGTAATTTATACTGAATATAATCTAGATACAGTAATAGTCGCAGATGATAATCTTTATTTTTGTAACGTCAAAACGGTTCGTGCATCCGTTTCGCGCAACAATAATTCAATGTTTCGATGATTGATCGTGTCGGTGGTATCGGATGACATTAGAATGAGGAAATGAAATTGTTTCTACGTGTGTAGTTGGACAATTTATTTATTCATCAGTTGTAGCATTATCTATAAAGTTAATTGCTATGCACTTTACATGAAGTAAAGCCACGCTGTAGACTGTCATGACTCAGCATGACTGGGCAGGTCATCCTGTACCCTTTCTCACAGGAGATGGACCTAAAGTGACAGCTTTACTGTAGCGTTTCCTTCGGCAAGTGAGATATTTTGATGTCCCTTTTCGTGTCTCCATACTTTTTCTCTTGCTGATTTGATGTGATACAAGCGTTGCGAATTTTCATGGGCGGCAGTAATCACTTACCATCAGTTGACATATTTGGTAGTTTGCCGGACCTATTGTACTTTTTTAACTTATTGCTACCTCGATTGTTCTGAAAAGAGCTGTCTAACGGCCGATGCCAATAATCAATCGAAAAAATTAGATTGAAGTCAATCTGCATTGTTTTCTACTTTTCGATTTGTCATTTACCATGTTGCCATAGTTTTTTCACTACTGAGATTGATTATTGGCAATATAGTATCAGAAAAAAAATTGAGCTGTCAATCTCAAACGACAAATTTTCGATTGGGATTGTTTATTGGCAGCAGCCAAGAAGCTTATACCCAAATGGAGATTGCATTCCGTATATAAAAGTGAAGCACAAAAATTTGACCTCGAATGACGTTGCGACTGATTGCTATCCTTTTCTTTCGAGTGACAATGAATGAAAATGACTTTTTGTTCATTGTTGTTGTTGTCTTGGTTTCTTGTGTACTACAAATTAATACAGACAAAGGCTAAGTACTAAAATCTGTAAGTATAAGAATATTTAAAAATCTTAGCTGATAAATCCTTCTTTTCTCCAGACACAGGTGGTGAACAAGTGCATACGAACTGTTGAGCGCGGTGTGCGGTATCGCGGCGCGATGGTATCTCGCGTCCACACCACGAGAGTTATTGGCCGCTACCTACCCACATCTAGCGTGGAACGGAACGTGATCTGTGTCACAAGTGACGTGGTTTCGTAAATAAGTATATTTGAATTATATTTACATTTTTACTATTACAGGGATTAAATCATGAGACTTTAACTTTTGTTGCCTATTATTCATGTTTTCGTTAGTAAGTTGATTTTTAAATTATTCATTTGTCTGCTTTCTAATTAATTTTAATCACTGCTAATACTATGTTCCACTAATAGCGTAAAATGCTGTTTCAACCACATTACACTTAAGAAATGTATTTATTTGTTTTGTTCGATATAATTTTGTTGTTTTTTTTTCATTATGATATTTCCCGTGGCCACTTTGGCTCTCTATCAATCTATCTTTGTCCCATTTCGTCAATGTATACTAAATTACAAAACCTTGAAACTGTATTATCACTAATCTCACATTATGGACACGTCACATCGTATGTCACATTACACTGGAGTCAGAAGTCAACCTTACCACGTTCTGCTGAAGCTTTCCCTGACAGATCGCATCATACAGATGTCGCTTGATCGCACGACACGATATCGATCAATCAGTACTGTTTAACTTCATTATCGATATCGGGATGTCATCATCTCGTGTCATTGATGAGACAAAAGAGTTTCGATGGAGGTTTAAGACATTATGTCTGGTCGGTGCCTTTGTTGCAGGATGTATATTTATTTGATAAACGAGATGCATATGGAAACTAATAGGCCTAATTCCACCTTTAGATTTTTTTAAAGCTTTTGTTAATTCGAAAGTTAACTTGCCTGCATAATTCCTAAGATTTCTTAATAATTATTGTAAATAAATTTTGCTTCGTTCTGATAAAAATAACCTTTTACTACTTTAAGGGCCTTTCATAGACATTTTATAAACCTATTTTTGTTGTCTAATGTTTTGTATTCTTCACTCGAATTGAATTCAAACGTCGTTCGAAAGAGACAAAACATGCATGGATCACCCAAGAAGTCTTTTAATGTCACAAGAATTAACATTTAAAAACAATCCAAGCCGCAAACCATCGATAACATTTCATGCGCTACATCACCAATACTATAAAACATAATGTCGATCGGTATTCGATATCGAACAATGTTTCACATCGAATTACACGATACAGTTGTGAACGAGCTAATTACTATCTCAGAATCTATACGTGGTCGGCTGGAGCGATTGATCAGGAATCTTTGCCGCTACTGTTAGTTGTGGATATCTAATTTTATCGAAGATTTTTTTAACATAAGATATTTTGATACAGGAAATGACATTTATTTTCTAAAATACCGGAATAATAAGACCTTAAAAAATTGTTAGCACCTATATCCCTAAAGAAAATTAATGCTGGTGTAACCGCAGTTCACAAAAATCATTTCCAGGCCAAGATGTGACAGGGGGGCAAACTTACGCTGACCTGACGGCTGGACATAAATTCCTGCACCATGTAATGCAAATATTTCAAGCCGAAAAACACACATAAAATAAGGTTTCCTAACATGAGAATCAAACCCAAGAACTGACCGTTCACAGCCCAAGCTGCCACTGGACTTAGGCGGCAAATAAACATTATCAAATAAACACAATTATATCGCAATCAAAAATCACTTTCATACACTTTACAAGCCGGCAGCCCGAGGGCGCGAAAGCTACCGGATCGGCTCCGACCAGCCCCGAGTGAACCCGACAAGCCCCGAGTAAACACGAGGAGCCCCGAGTAAACCCGACCAGTCTCGACCACAGCCGACGATGATAAGTTCATTAATCACTTACACCGCCCGTATCTGGGTGGATTGGCCTGCGGATAAATTGTATCCGCATTTATTTTGCTAATAGTGGTTCAGGTTGTAGCGCTTATTGGTGAGTGGTAAGGTATTCGCAGAATTAAATAAAATTTGAGATAAATTGATTGTGTTTTACACAGTTCAGGATATAAGTAATTCTATTTCTAATTTTTCAACCACAAAGGTTAAAAACGTGAAATTACGTACTTTTGTATCTACTTCATAGTTACGCGGCACGTCTAAAAAAACGATATAAAAAAGATTATGAATTTAAATATTGTTACAATATGAGGATCGTGTATTGCGAATTTTTTAATTAAGATTATTTCTCAAAATACAATAACTAAATTCACTTTATTCTTCCATAGGGCTACTTGTAATTTATTCTCACACCCCTTAAAAACAGCGACACTTCTTAAATCTTAATTACATACGACATAATGCCCTAAAATAAACTTCCACGACTAAATCTCTCGTGTTTGTACAGTAAAATGACTCCATCTGTATACCAGGCAGTCGTAAAATTGTTACAAGTAAACATTTAGAACATAATTCCGCTTGTAAGGAAGTCATCAAATCAAGCGGTTATTGGATTTTTTGTAATTTATATTTAAACATGTTTTAAAGATGAAAACTTACAAACATTTGCAATCAATTCGTTACATATTTTGAAGCAACTGTAGATTATAAATAAAAAGCGGAACAGGAAAGTAATTTGATCAATCGAAGATGGTCTTTAATGACAAAGAATTGTGAATGACGCATTTGACGAAAGTTTTGTTATATTTCACTGATAAAGGAATGTAATGAGTGGTCCTGACTCTAAGTATTGACGAGTGTATAAAACACTGTATAGCCGTGTTTGTCTACATATAAGAAAGAGGTTAAAATAAGAAAAGAGATTGCAATATAAAGATTCTTCTTCCTCCCAGACAATAGTAAAAAGTATTTGGTGGCGCTGATCTCTAAGTATCATACGAACTACTTGGTAAATGGATTATAATCTATACTAATATTATAAAGCTGCAGAGTTTGTTTGTTTGAACGCGCTAATCTCTGGAACTACTGGTCCGATTTGAATGATTCTTTCAGTGTTGGGTAGTTCATTTATTGAGGAAGGCTATAGGCGATATATCATCACGCTATGACCTATAGGAGGAAAGCAGTAGTGATATTTCTAGCAAATACGAGGAAATTTTGTTCGTTTTTCGTGGTCCGATTGGTTGATATTCTAAACTGATAGTCATAATTAAACATTTTAACCCGGGCGGAGCCGGGCCCCACCGCTAGTTAATGATATTAAAACAGCGACATGGTTGACGACAAACAGTGACACTATTCCATTCCATTTAAGACATTTTATGGAGTTAAGGTGACTTTTCTTGCAGCTACTGCAGCTAGTATATCGATAAAACGACCCGAACCTTTTTGTCATGAGGAATAGCTGTGAAGTTCCTCTTACGATACCCCGGAGGAAGCCGAAAGGGGTATGTCAGTATCACTACCTAGCAGCCCGACACCACAGCCGACACGCTGCGGATTCGGGTCTCTAATAACAACTTACGCCAGCATACTGACCAAAAACCCCTTGGCGGCCTTTCTCAGCGCGACAAGCGAACCCATTCCTTCCACTGTGATCGCCCCGCGGAGAACCAAGACCTTTGTAATACCAATAAAAGACAAGACACACACCAATATCCCTTAACGATTTCCGACATTTCACTAAAAACTATACATCATAGTATGACGGGTATCAAATTATACTATTGTTCGAGAGAAAACACAATATTTCACAGTAAACGTTCACAATGGTTGTACCATTACCTAAAAGATCAATATAACGGATAGTCATGTCAAAATCTGATATTCGACGTGAGAGCTCACTATGAAACAGTGAAAGCAATTGAGAATATTATTGCTTTACATGGGCATGGTTAGACGGGAGATAAAAGTAATTAAATGTGAGTGTTGTCATATCATAGCATCGTGTTAATATATTTAACCAGCTTTTAGTATTTTTTTCTCTCTGCCTTCAGCCGAAGGAAGTCAACTGCTGAACATAGGCCTCGCCCATATATTGCCACATAGATCTCTTGATAGCAGCCTGCATCCAGCGACTTCATGCGACGTTAACCAGGTCGTCCGTCAACTTTATGGGTAGGCGTCCGATAATTCGCTTGCTTGTCCGTGGTCTCTCCAGAACCCTTCGGTCCCAGCGGCCACCAGTTCAAAGTGCTTGTTTATTAGTCTGTTACGAATAAGTTAGTGCAAAACAAGTTCGCTTTACCGTACGAAACTCGAAACTATCGTCCATCACTGCAAGATTAACGAGACGACCATGTCGATTCAATTAAATTAATACAATATACAATACCTGAAGTCAAAATATTCTTTTAAATTTTACGTATTTCTAATCACGAATGTGGTAAATGGTGCAAAAGTATCCTCGTATTGAACGATAAATGTTTAGATAGCACTATAAACTTGTGTCATCAGATAATAATAATAATATAATAATAATTATTTATTTATTCGCCAAAAATGTTTTACATACACTTACAAATAACATACATTGGTAAAATGCAATAACTTATAATAGTGTTATTGAACACTGGTACCCAAAGTAAGATTGAACTTGTGTTATGAGTACCAGAATGCTCACTTAGGTTACATTATATTATTACACACGAGAAGTTAGTTATTTGTTCATTAACTTAGTAGGAGCGAGGACTTGAATGTCGTTGTGTGTGTATGTGTGAGTGTGTGATGTGTGTATAATAAGTATGTATATCTGTGTATAATTAAGTAGTGTGTTATTTGTGTGTAATAAGTATTTACTTTAAATACCAGATATTTTGATTAGATTTTCAGTCTCGTTATAGTTTTTACTCTGCAGCCACTCAGTAACTTTTTTCTAGATGCCTACTAGATGTGAATAGGTATTACTGGCCAATTTTCAACGTCCAAACCTCTAATTTTATTTCACTCATAACCTACAAAATTAGCAATATAAAGTGAAAAATGACAACAACATCGCGGTAGCGGCCCGCGGCGGTAGAAAGCGCTAAACAGACAGCTCGCGTTAGTCAATCAGTGTAAATTATGATATAAAAGCAATTTGTACTGCACGGTGATCGCGCCGAGATCGTTAGGGATGACGTGTGCCGACCTTTGGAGAAACTCTGATGCTAAGATGCCAACCCCCTTGTTTGTAAGTACTTAACACAGTTTTCAAATGCCGTTAATATGAGCTGACTCTAAAAGGTTATTCATAGACGTCAAAAATCACTAGTCAGCTGTTTAAAAGCTCATTGATTTTAAAATGACCGAGATCCTTTGTAATTGTTTAAGCAAATTTTAAGCAGAAAAATGGCGTATGTCTGTCTACTGGACGTTTGATATTACTGTCAAGTGAATGAAATCACTTTTGTTACTGTGAATGGTCAAATATGTAGTTTCAAAAGATTCTTCTTATCTTAAAAAATATGCATGATCTTATAAAAAATCTCGAAACCAATACTAGCGGATTTATATTTGAATAAAAAACTAATTATATACACCATAGTTAATCATCTTAGATAGTACCATTACTTATTGACTTGCAATTATTAACAGTCATGCGTACATATGTACACCGTATATGTGAAAATAAACCGGTTCTTTATTCATAGCAAGAAAGTAAATGTCTATTTTGAATAAATTATATTTGACAAACTACAGGCCATTAAATCATGATCATAGATTGATTTAAATCAAATCTAAATAATAAATTAACTATTTGTTTTATATTTAGCATTTAGTATTTCTTTGTTAATAAACATTACTTTTAATCAGTAGAATTTTAAACAAATTTACACGAATAAAATTAATATTCTTTTAATACTTTCGGTTACAAAACTGCAATAACATTTTTCATCAAGTAACAACAATACCGAAACTGTTTACAGTGCCTAGTTTTTATCAAGCATGATTTACAGAAACTAAAGAAAAACATATAACTATTTAAATTACAAAATATTAAACGAAAAATACGTACTTTTTCAATTCAGGTCGCAACCAAAAACAGCGTATCTTTGAAATAAAACTGTTATTTACGGATTTTACATTTTTTAACTTCCCGACGAAACGTCGCGACGTTTCGATTACTTTACAGCTTTCGTGATCATAAGGCGGAATGTCAATGTATAACAATGGCGTAAATCTAAAAAAAAACATACAAACATGTAACTAGAGTACTTAGCTGAGGTAAGTACATTGAAATTCAAGCAGAGTATTCTCAGACGACAGATTGTTATCTCTGGATTGTACCTAGAATCTAGATTAGATAAGGACCGTATACTATGCAACATCAGATCATATTTGGTTATTATGGAATACAAAACCTCCCTTCTAAATACATTTCCACGAACTGCACATTTTTCGTATAATATCTGTAATGTTGACGCTGGCAATGAAAGTAGTTTTCTTGTAAATCTGCCATCTTTTACACAATTAGTATGAACTATCAAGCTTTCGGATACCAAACCGAAATATGTTATCCGCAATATACCATTATGGAGGTTTATGGACCAAGTCCAGTCTATCACGCTCTTACTCTGCCGCGGACTTATACCTATGTATATTATGTCAATATAAAAAAATAAATAACGAAAATAAAAATAAATATACACGTAATAAAGAAAGGAAAAATACGGAGTCTTCGAAACTGACGAGCGTGTATAAAGAGATTGATGACTGCGACAGTAGATGAAGGTAAGATATGTAGGTACGTATTGGTCTAGCACTTGACGCTCAATAGTCTCTGCCCACCCCAATGGACATAGAGAGATTTCGTGTATGCGAAACGTACTTATACTTTATAGTGTGTTTTGTGTAAAACGTTTGAAAATAAGTCGCTTCTCCAATATCGAAAATCTACAGCTAACAGATCAAACGCCTTAGAGCACTGATCGAACGTAAATGACAGCTATGTATCAACTATCAAGACACTAAGGCTGAGTTGCATAAACTAACTTTGCCAATACCTTTGCCTTTGAAAATATCATCACCATACATTCGAGACGTATTTGACCAAGCGAATGTATGGGATTGACAGGTATTGGCAAAGTTGGTTTGTGCAACTGAGCCTAAGAATAGCTATGTATAAAGACACTCCACTGACCTGATGTTCTCTTAGTTTCCGCAGCAGCTCGGGGTAGGTGGCGGACTTGGCGGCGGCCAGCGACGGCGGCGGCAGGCGGCCCTCCATGCTGTGCAGCCAGCGACGCAGACAACGCAGCTCGTGTGCCGTGTCTACGATATCGAATATAAATAAAACCTGATAGTCACATACATAGTCCTGACCCCACACTAAGATCTAGGGGTATCGGGTATACAAGAGACTTGTCGGTCTCACAAATACCTAGTCCCGAAAGAAATATATCTCTCGGTGCGAGGATCGATCACGGATCATCGAACCCGCGGCTTCTCGTTTTACAACCAGCGTCTAACCGAGTGCGCCACGAAGGCTGCAATAATTATTAATAAATATTTTTATCATCAGTCACAGATCCAGTTGTGAACATAGGACACCACTAATGCTAAATGCTATAGTTAAAACTTGAAACCTCCGAAAATAAAAAAGGATGGTTACAATTGCTTCCCTCTTTATAAATTTAAATAATTAAATTAATATTGCGTAGCTTTAAAAAATTCCTTTACGCACTTAAATTATGCATAAAAGATAAAAATATTTCAGATTTATTAATGTGACCTACTAAATAAATACACAATATAAACTACAATAAACAAATTGTTTATAGCGCCATCTGTGCGCAACTAGTAAAACAAATATAAACCTAAGCTGACATCATCACAGCCAGTCTTACAACATTAATAAGAGATGGCGCTAGTAGGGAAAGCCAAACAAAACACCTTCGGTACATGGTATATTAACGGATAAAATAAATCAGTTTCTTTTGATACGAGAAGTTGTATTTATTACTAACCGACTGCGTTAGAATTATCTCCATCACGATTCGGCTCCTCTGGAGTAAGCAACAGGCGAAGAGCTTCCCACTTTAACTTCAAGTGTTCTATTCGCCACGTTACCTGCGAACAAAACAGTCGTTTTCAAAGTTAATTAACTTCGGAAGTAATAAAACTCTGTAGTCCAGATTCCTATTAACTTAATAGTTATTTTTGGTAGATACATACATGCATAATAAGTGATTGAAACTCAGCTCTGCAGTCCAGGTAGATACTTGCGTAAAAACATTATAATGGCTTATTTTCCCAGCTTTTGTGATTTATAATAATATTTTTAGTGTATGTATGGTTATAAAAGCTAAAAGTTCTTCCCATGCATTTTAATGGGGCTCAAGACCAAGCATGTGCCGATTTTGAATTTATTTCTTAATTCGTATCTGCATGAGTCCATATATATATATCCATTTATAGAGCACAAGCCTCCCCTACAACCGAAAGTACGATTGAGAGTGGTAAGACCATATAGCATAGGAATATTTAGCTTATTTACAAACCATTGAAATTCTTACAAATCGCCATGCACTATAATCATGTTTTACTTAACCATTATTTCTTTGTTGTATTTCTTAATATTCTTATTTCTAATTGTGAAGGCTTCACTGAATCATGTCCCACCAATTAGATTGAGCTTTTATGTTTTATAGTTCTGTGTGTTTCTCAAATGTAGATAAACAAAATCATACAATACAATACATGCACTTCGGTAATGGAACTATTTAATAATATGTTATAAGTTTAGTCCCCAATATGCCAAAAAAAAAAAGGAAATTATTGTGGAATGTAATTGGTTCTCACTTCTCCGCCAGCTTCTGGAATCCGTTCCAATATAGCGGCTGCCTGCTCCACAAACTTCGCGCGACGTGGCTCCACTGACACCAACTCGGACATGCGATTCTGTAAATAAAGATTATTTTAAAACTAACGTATAGGAATTATACAATTTCGTTAAACCCAAAGAAACCCTAGTCAAAGATAACAAACAAAAAAAGAATAGCAGCAACCTTAAAAATATTTAGATATGAGATGGTCCTTTTTTAACGTGAAAACAGTTAAGCTCCTTTTCCAGTATCTTGCTGGAGCTGGAAAGGCTATACAATATCTCATACATATCACAGTGCCACCGAATCCATAACAATTCTAAGCTACATACTAAGGAAAATTCTTGGTGGCTTTCTTGTGTGTCATAAGCGAATCGCAGGATATCACCAGGGCGAGAACCAAACATTTCATCGCCCGGCGCAGAACTATAATCTGAACGTAAATCGTGGTGGTTTTCGCCCTGGGATTTCATTTAGGAGTTTTTAGTCAGTATGCTCACGTAGGCGGAGTTAGGGTCCCAACTCACCTTAATAGCTGTTCCACTTGTTTTTTTTTAAATAATATAATAATATTTACTTCGAATTTAACTACAACCTTTATAGTATTAGTCCTTACTAAGTGTTACTGCTTCACTAGGAATAAACTCACCATCCTCAACTGCCTATTAGAGAGGTTCTCCGGACTAGAATATATCTCCTCTTGCACGTGCATGAGCCACTGGCACAGCTCGTTGAACTCCGCTATGAGTTGGTTGAGCGACCACTGCCGGTTGAACCCTGACGTCGGGTTCAGCAGCCGAGGGCCCGTCAGCAAATCCGATGAGTTGTTTGACTGCAACTCTCCGTTTGCCTCCTGGTGATATGATAAAATAATTTGTACTTAAGTTGTTACAGATTAACATAGTTGTTGTCTGTAGTTGTAGGTTTGGATTGCATTCCATTTACCATCGTTTTTATGTCTCTAATTGTACAAACTATTTAAGATAAACACGACATGCATAAGGTGTAGTCAAGTCTTGTATTACTCGTCCCACTATTTGAAGCAGTCATACAAGTATGTAAAAAATCTACTTGGTGCATATGGAACACCGAAATGTTCTTATTACGAGTATATCGACTGAACTTATATTAAATTTGCAATGAGGACCAAGGTAATTGTTTTTTTCGAATCAGAAAACCAATCGTGCAAGTGGGGCTGTTTGACGATGCTTTGTCATTGGTCCAAGCCATTATAATGATTGCAAGAAAATCGATTATTGTATCCAGATATTCACTGGTGGTAGGTCTCTCATATGTGAGAGGCCATCTGGGTAGGTACCACCGCAATGTCTATTTCTCCCGTGAAACAACACTGCTTAAATGCACTGTTGTGTTTCGGATTGAAGGACATTGTAGCCAGAGCAACTACTGGACATATTGAGACTTAACATCTTATGTCTCAGGATGGCGAGCGCAGTGGAATGTTGCTACTGTTCATGAGCGTTCGTATCGCTTACCATCAGGCGAACGGCTTGCTCGTCTCGCCATTCAAAGCAATAAAAAAAAAAAAAGATATAACAGCTATTATTTTACTACTTACTTACTTACTACTTAGCAGGCCGGCATAATTGTTTCCATTGGCATGCCAATGGGTACTCTGCCTGGGCGGCATTGGCACTTTCCATCAGGTGCAATGACGCCAATATGCCAGACCAGAATAAAAAAAAAAAAAAAACTAACAAATGAAGTCTCTGTAGATAGCGAAGGCTATTCATCACATTCAAAAACGAAGTCCAAGGAAATTTTAAACTTAATATTTAGCAAATAGTATCCCTGTAAACATACCAACGCCTTCAACAGAAACACCGATATGCAGGGCTGGTGTTAGGGTGGGGCATGGTTGGGCGACGGCCCTAGGACGTCAGTACAAAAAGGCGCCGAACGCCGGGATTTACAGTAACCTATGGTGTATTATGGTTATGATGATACTGGTCTTTCGCTTTGATTTGGATAGTACTTAGCGCCGTAGAAGTCTCACCAGGGCGTCGTTAGTCCTACATCCACTACTGCCGATGTGTAATACCTTGCAAGTGTCAATGATCTGATTGTCCATGATATAGTCGTAGTGCCTCTGCAGCAGTGGCCAGAGGTCGTCGCCGGCGCTGCCGCCGCTCGCCGTTGAGCCCCAGGACCGCCGCCACGCCTCGCGACATGGCTCCTTTCTGAAACACATACACGTTGGATAGCACACACTTTTCTAAAACAAAATATTTCTTGAATAGCGAGATGAGCATATCAATTTTATAATGGTAAGCGGTGCTCATGGACATTAACAAAACCAACACCATGAATTACTGTGAATTAATTTCGTGTGTAGTGCGCTTACCAGGTCTCTGATTTGACCAGTTAGGGTTTGTGTACTAATAAGAGCTTTGCTCGCTAAGCATACCACTCAGGAAATTTCTGAGTGAGATCGGGCAACTAGGGTAAGCTAGATATATCTACAGCTATTAGCTTTTATCTAATTAGTGCAGCTGCAGTATCTTCTACTACACTGTTGGCTACAATATCATTGCAGATTCTTACAATAAGCATTAGTTATAAATAAATACAGCCAACAGTCAACTACATAGTCCTGACCCCACACTAAGATCGAGTCTTGTGTCGTGGGTATCAGGAACTGCGAGACTTTTCGGTCTTACAAACACCCAGATCCGAAACAAATACGAAATATAATCTCGATTCACAGCCGGCGTGTAACCAACTACGCCACGGAGGCTACATATTATTATGGTAAGATAGGTGGTATACCTCTTTTTGGTAAGACTGTGGTACGGCCTCTCAAGCTGGTCGCACTGCGGACCCGCGGGCGCGGCCGCCGAGCGCAGCGACGACAGCGAGAAGCTGCTTTTCATCGCCGAGTGCTCAAAGCCTGCAGATAACATACCACATATTATTTCATCAGTATCGTCACAACACAATGACTAAAGGCAATAGGCAACTTTCAAAGATTTCCGTAGAAACTTAGGAGATGTTTTTATTTTGTGCTTAGTAGCTGAATTAAGGAAAAGAAAAGAGAAATTTATGTGGGTCACTGGGACTTTTTCACTAAAGTTAGCAATGGTCGGTATCCAGGTGATTATGAATAATCTCACCACCAGCTGATTCGACAAACAACCGTTTATGTTTTATGATACAGTGTTCTACAACGGTTGCACTGACACAGTGGAATTATATCTTTGAGTTTCAGCAACGCTTTACCATAGCATAAAAAATATAAGTAAAAAGTATACTCACTTGTAGTAGACATTTTCACGTACACCGGGAGCCTCTAATCGTATCAATTTACAATTTAAATCAACATTAGCTCATCCCGTTCGGTTTGTACTCTCCGTCGTTTGTACTTCCACACCTCTATTGTTACTCTAAGTTGCTTCGTTTTAAATAGTGCTATGGCGACTAGATTCGTTAATTAAAGTTATAAGTACAATAAATATGTTGCAGTTCACGTGATCTTGGGGCAAGACTTTGTATGTCGTCTGCATGTTTTGGTCGTTATCTCGGTGGTCACATTTCTCACGCCGTGTTTGTGTGTTTGCTTGTGCAATGTGCTCTTTGCCGGCCGATCCTGGAAGTAAAGAAAAGATAAAGATTTAAAATGTGTGTATTCAATTTAATTCTACGAAAGTCTTTTGCGGAAATTGAGACTATATGTATGTATATTGGCCGTGGGCCAAATAGAACATTAGTAAAAAGTTAAAGTAATAGATTTTCTAAGCTTGAGTTATCTATTATGTCTTAAGTTGTAAAGTAATACTAGGGCATACATGTATGTAAAATTCAAATTCAAATTCATTATTTCAGTTGTCATCGCTGGTTTTACTGGTTGGTTAATATAATTAGTTTATGCAATTTCGCACACTTCTGAAATGATTTATAATATCAACCATACACATATGAATTGCAAATATAAACTATGTCATTATACCAGATACAATTATATTAACTCCTCATTTCATCGGCAGGTCAAGCGCGGTATGGTCTTATAATCGCCAGCTCACGACATATAGCGACCGCCCGCGGCGACTCGTTAATGCACTTTGCAATAGCCAATAAATAACTTTACATAACACGCACTATATGGAAAGTTATTACGTATTATAATAAAATTATTAAATATTTCAATATAGCTCAATCCATCATCCTATTAGAGTTTAGACAATCAATTTATTTATTTATTTATATATCAATCAATACATCTTTCTACTGCTGCGTTACTGCGCTTCAGACAATGGTCTAATTACGCGAGTGGAGTTTCACAATTCAATAGCTCATATTAGGGAATCATTGATTGTCCATTCGATTTGTAAATACTCAAACGATCACTTGTGATTACTTCTCAAACAATTGAATAAAAGAAAACAACCCAACAATTTCTGTTCCAAATAATTCTAATAAACTATTTGACAAAATAATCCACTAATATCTGAAGACAAATGCTCCAATACCTCTTGAGATATGGACAAATACCGATTATTTAATTTAATTCCTGGGACATTTACTTTCTGAACGCTGAAGTCACGCCAACTTTCTTTTACTAGTCAAACCAAAGATCCAACTGAGGATCCACCATATATTCTTGACATATTTAGTACGATATTTATTTAAATATTTGAAAGGTCGAAGACAAATCAAATATTTATAAACAAGCCCTTTACCAAACTTCCAGTTTTGCAAATATTGGACACAAACACTTTGGTTAAAGGTGGAAATCAATGTCAAGGGTTCGCTTTTACCGAAATACCAATTTCTATCGCAATCGTCGAGTCAGAATTTCTAATATTTACTCAAAGTCACTGGTACTGAGTAGAGGCTGACATAATCTATATATTAATACGTGATGCAAAAACTTTGGACCCCTTTTTACGAAAATTGCGCGGACGCAGGAGCATAAAATTTGGCACACTTATAGTTTATATGTAGGAGAAGTGTAGAACGCTAATATTATTCAATAATAATGCTTATAAAGTACATTAAATCAAATAATAAAAAATTACACACACGACCATGCATTTCACTCACACATGCATACACAAGTATTTGTACACGCCATGTACACGCATACATACTCTGTTGTCAAATTGTATCTTTTCTTTTTCATTTTGTTCTTCTGACATAGACATATCAAACAAAAAGTTTTATTTGCCTCATTTAATATAAAAAAGATTTTAATAATAATGCCTAAAAAGTACATTATATCAATAAATAAAACATTACACAAACCAGCAAGCATATGACACACGCATACACAAGTATTTGTACATACTCTTTGGTCAAATTGTTTTTTTTTATTTATTATAGACCATTATTGAAGTGGCAATGGGCAGGGCACATAGCGCGGAGATCTGATGATCGATGGGGTCGGAAAGTGCTCGAATGGAGGCCGCGTAGCGGAAAGCGCAGCGTAGGACGTCCACCCACACGATGGTCCGACGACCTGGTAAAGGTCGCGGGACGTCGCTGGATGCAGGCTGCCTCCAACAGGTCTCTGTGGAAATCATTGGGGGAGGCCTATGTTCAGCAGTGGACTTCCTTTGGCTGATGGATGGATTATAGACCATATTATAGACATAGTTGAATGTCAAACAGAAAAGTTTGTTTACTGTGGTTTTATTGAATGTCAAACAGAAAAGTTTTATTTGACGAATACTACGTGAAATACTGAGCACTCATACAAATTGTGTAGCAGTAAGATACATTTAAATGTACACGGACTATCATTATATGCATAAAGAAAGTTCTGTAGCAGCAATCTGCAATAACAACATTCAGGTACAAAAAAAAATTGCTATTGCTGGTTCAAAGCAATTATTGTAGTTTACGATTTCAGTAATTGCATATACTTCAGGATAAATAAGTGATTTTGAGAGATACGTACATTTAAATGAGCACGAATTATCAGAATAACAGCATCATCATAGAGGTAAAAACTTTTTCTCTTCTTGATTTGGTCGAATTTCGACCACTGTGCGACCACTAGTATATGTAAAGTGACAACATACATAAATTATATTATTTGTATTATTCAGCAATTTATTATTTTAAATAAGTAGTCACATAATTTTCATGTATTTATTTATTTTATGTAACTGTATTAACAACCAACTAACTAAATAAGTGGCTTGACTGAAATGTAGTCAAATGGTCCCACAATACAAAAAGATTACGAACACTTGCTCTAAGGAGATAAATATTATGTTTTTTTTTTTGCTGAATCGACGGGACCACGGTACGATGGGAGAAAGCGGTAATTTTCCATCATTTTCACACCAATTTACGCATTTACAAGACGAATCACCGAAGCACGACACAAAACGGATGTCATTACAATATTTGATAAGGGAAACTGCTTTGAATTACTTTATATTCTTGACGTTTGAGTACGCGATGCCATAGTAATATGCAAGAGTGAAAAGCTTCGAGCAAAGTAAATAATAGGGAACATTTTGACGAGTGATGAGAGCAGAAGGTTTCGGCTGTTAACAAAGTTGAAGGCTAGTGACGCCATAACATAAAATAAAATATGATCAGTGCGAGTGCAACACATGGCAAGTTTGTTGACAAATAAGCATTGCTCTCCTCACGATAATAAATACCCATCATCAATAAACCAATATACGTTTTACGTAACATCCGTAAAGATAGCTTACCGATTAATGAACTATTACATCAAAGTTCAAACAAAAGTTCAATAAAACTCAAGTAAACAAAGGTTCAAATCGTGATTCCGTACAAAACTATCGAACAAGACTAGCCGCGATAGAATCTCCTAATAAGCCCTTCCATGCAAAGCAATTTAGCTAAATAGAAACACTTTCTAAAACCCACAATGCACTTGGAGCCCGCGCTGACCTTCGGAAAATCTTGTACGGCAATTTAATCAGCCTACTGTTCTAAATACGTACACTTATCGATAGAAATCACATCATTGTCATATTATTTTGACGATGTAGAACCAAAAAGACTCCCATAGTGTTGCACATAAAATATGCCTATGATTTTTTTTTATCTAAAATAAACTTATGTAAAATTGTAAAGATTAAAGATTTGGTTGTTTATGTCACAGTAAAATTGTAAATACCGTTAGATTATAATCTACCTCGCGAGATTGTAAATCGTAATACACTGATTACAATTTAACGCATTATTTTTCGGTAGATTATAACCTGACCTAAAGTTCACATCTTTCAACAGTTCACAACTTCGCGAGATGGATTATAATTTATAATCTAACGGTGTTCATAATTTTACGGTGATATTTATATTGAATAGGCTCTGAAACTTCCCAGCTGATTTGAAAAATTCTTTCACCATTGAAATCGTACCTTATCCCTGATAAATATAGACCGCTGCTATAGAGTATTTTCAAAAAAGTCTATCTGCACCCGGGTGGAGCCGGGTCGGACAGCTAGTCATCATTATAAAGCAGTAGACTTGGTAATTATTGCAAGATATTCTTGAACCTAGTGTTAGCATCCAGTATAGGGAAAAACTACGTTGTGAAAGCCTCGAGTTCCGTCTTGTGTCTTTAAATTGTAACATTCACAGCATCAATTCGTCCATTGATTTTGTCCCAGAAAAGACTTCATTTGATATTATTTTTATCTAAAGATTTGTTTGCTTTTTCCTTCCCAATACCTCCTAGGCAACCTTGCTTCATAAACAATTCATAGCAAAACCATCCGGCATCCAATGCTATAGAATATCGATATCGTTTTTAACACGTTTTTCTGTGTTACGCCCTTGATAAAACAAAGCTCCCTTCCGCACACCACATAGGAATAATATATGAGGTAATACCAATAAATGGAATTTTAAATTCTATACCAAGGTTTATCGATCGTAATGTATAACTTACTATAAGACTGTTACCTGTAACTGTTGCCTTGTAATAATTTGCAGATAAAACTTAATTTGTTTTAACAATTGACGAGCTAACCGCTTTTTAATTTATCGTTTTTTCCCACGGAACGCATGTAATTTCAACAAATTAATTATTCTTGCGGCGCGGCGCGGCGCTTAGCACACTTAAAATTCACACTTATACTAAATAAATGTAATTTGTTATGTGTATAATGATTTATTTAAGTACATACATACAGGGTATATCAAGACTGCTACCGAAAACGAAGCCGGGTGGTAGTTTAAGCGACTTTAGACACAATGCAACAGAAAAAGTTGCAAAAAAAAGCGACGATTTTTTTTTTGTTATTTTTTTCCTATGGCCATATTTGGGTGGTAAATACATTTTTTCCTAAAATAATAGTGTATACCCTTTTATTTATAACTAATCTAAGGTATAAAAAGTGTTTAAATTATTATTTTAGCAAAAACTAAGAATTTACCACCCAAAAATGACGATGTTTAAAAAATTATAAAAATAGTTGTCGCGTTTCTACGCGAAATTTTTAGTTGCATTGTGTTTGTAGTCACTAAAACTACCACCCGGCTTCGTTTTCGGTAGCAGTCTTGAGATACCCGGTATATCTATACGTAACAGATCTATGTCCGTACATGAAAGATATACGAAACAAACCATTATGGGTAGACTCTAATAACATAATAAAACTCAAAAATAATTTATGTTTTTCCTAACATAAAAATTAAGTATAACTAATTTATTTGACGACTAGACCTGGGCAAGAGGTCGCTTGTATAGATCACAAGGTTCACGTCTACCAAGTACAAGTACTCTAATGGACTAAAGATTTCTCTACAAATAATATATTCCAAATTCTTCTGCCCTAAGACCTAGACCCACCTGTTTTGATTCTTACAAAAGGCTCTTACGCCCGAATACTGGAACGCCATTCAAATAATAAGTTGCTCTTAACAGCGCACGACCCACTTAGCCAGTACATTTAATCGGGATTAAGCGCCATTTATATTTAAGTTGCGTTCCAGTATTTGGGCGTTAGTGTTTCGAGAGCTCTACAGGTATCCTCCCTTTCTTCTTCAGCCTCAGGAAAATAATTATTGAACATTAGCTACCTTGAGGTTTTTGTGAAGTCATTCATTATATTATCACCATCCAACGTCACGTTTGCCACTTGACGTCATCAGCCAATATTTAAGAATAGAGCCGCTTCTAAGGTTTGATTTTGAGGAGTATGTAATGGTTCCTAAAAAATACCGCTTATAAAAAAACATAAATTTCAAAATAGCATCAAAATTGGTTGTAAAATGACTAAGACATTAATATTTTTAATAGTGCGATGGGAACACTCGTTTACCTCTTTCGCATGCGTGCACCTTATGAAAGATGACGTCAAGTCTTGCATGTTGCATCCTATTCTGTTACTCATACCAACATTTTTATGTTTGTAAATTAATTATTACTAAATATACTGATTATAACAATTATTTCTGTTAATGATTATGTGCATAACGTAATCTTTCTGGGCCCTACTCTGAAAATCCGAAACGAAGTTCGAATCTTCGGATTATCGAAATTTATGACGATACGAATGTATCTACATTGAATTATGGTCGTAACCATAGACCCATGGTTACGATGTACGTTATACGAATCCGATTATTTAAAAAGTACAAACAATAATAAAAATTGATGACACTTAGCCTATTAGGGATTATGTGTGGAAGTGTACGTAACTGTATCAGGTATGTGGTTCAGATAATAGTAGTACGTGATTGGCGTCGAGTGGTCCACTGGTAGTTGGTACTTGCTCTTCAGCGGATCTTAACAACCATGCTATATTGAAAATGCTGCGACGGCAATCTGGACTGCAAGTCGACCGACAGCTGGGCGAAATGCACTAATAATGTAAGTAATAATTTTATTGTATTATAATTTACTGGTGGTAGGTCTCTCATATGTGAGAGGCTGTCTGGGTGGGTACCACCGCAATGTCTATTTCTCCCGTCAAACAGCAGTTTAAATGCACTGTTGTGTTTCGGATTGAAGGACATTGTAGCCAGAGTAACTACTGGACATATTGAGACTTAACATCTTATGTCTCAGGATGGCGAGCGCAGTGGAATGCCAAGCATTGCTTTGTATTTCAAGGTATTGTTTGGTTTTGCTACTGTTCATGAGCGGTCGCATCGCTTACCATCAGGCGAACGGCATGCTCGTCTCGCCATTCACGGCTATAAAAAAAAAATAAAAATAATAAGTTGATTTTGAAACTAACCTTAGTGTTGGATTGAAATTAAGAAATAAATAATAAGGAATGATTACACACGACTACCGCGCTGCGCCGGTATGACAAGAACACAGTCAAGAAGCACTATGGAAATTACGTTTTCATAATAAAATTCTTTTCAATTCCTTTTCCTTTTTCCGCCGTACTTTTTTTTGGATTTTGGATTGCTCTTAAATGTCACACGGCCCTTATGTGTTGATTAATTTAACAAGTTACAATAACATAATTCGTTATTTCTATTAATTATGGTTTTTCATAAGCGAAAATAATGAAATAAAACATACATCGTATATCGTAGTACTCGAGTTTATCTTAAAGTCAATTCAATCAGAACAATTTGAATGAACGGCATAAAGAGAAGCATATCATTGAGCACCAATACACTCATCTCACGAACACTCAAACACATGAATGAAAACATAATCACAAAAAGATCATCAAATAAGGAAACAGCACAAAAACATTCTAATAAATTACGATGAGTAAGCCTGATATTCAAGAATTACATTTTGGACTTGCAAAACCTGTCATTTCTATAACAAAGGTTAAATCTCGCGGATCTTATTATATTGGCTTTAGTAGTAAAAGTACTGACAGATCAATGATTTAATTTCAAGCGTAGCGTATAAATATTTTTATCACGAACACCGTGTGAATCTTTAACAAACAATGAAGATAAAAAAAACCGACCGGAACTTTCTCTGAAGTGATTACGTTCTAAATTATTTTTAATTTTGAAATAATGAACAAAAAATGGACATGATTATTAATGGTGTGTTTTTTGCTGTAGACAAAACAAAGAATTAAATCGTTTCTGCTTAATGTGGAGCATACCAAGTTGCGCCTCATATTTACCAATTAGAATACTGCTGTCTGTACGTTTATTTTGTGGTCGATACAGATATATATTTCTTTCAAGCCCAAATACAACGAATTTAATCCTAAAGATTACAATATATCCTCATTCCTCATACAGAAACACACACATTGTTCAAGTTTTATACTCTTCATAGAATTTTCAAAAGTTTTCATTCCAAGTTATTTGAAAATATACATTTTCTATAAAGCAAAAAATATCTGGTAGCCAGATACCATAGAATTACAAATTTCTATTCACACACAAACATATCCAATCACATAAACTAAATAGCATTAACTTAATTCGTGTTTTACATGACTACAATTATCCCACAGAATCAGATAATAACCTTCCATTTAGTTAATAAGTGTAGTTATATTTATCATTAATCGTATTTTTTCTTTCCCATGCTCCGATTAAAAGCGGAACTTCAATAAAATTATATGATTATGTAGGAAATCAAATTAATTCGAGCATAAATATATTTTAATTATTTATTTTTATTTTATTTTAATTATGTGATAATATTTTATTATAACATGCTATTATAATAATAGTTTTACATTATTAAATTCCTGAGAAAGTATACATAAATGGTGATACGGAGAACTTGTCTTTATTAATTTACAAATTAAACTGTAGTCTATCATGACCATGACATGAAAGTATCAGACAGTAAAATATTTATGACAATAAATAATAATAAATAAATAAATAAATACACCCAACAGTCACATACATAGTCCTGACCCCACACTAAGATCGAGTCTTGTGTCGTGGGTATCAGGAACTACGAGAGACTTTTCGGTCTCACAAACACCCAGACCCGGAAGAAATATTTGTGGGCCGCACAAACATTTCTCTCGGGGATCGAACCCGCGGCCTCTCGTTTCACAGGCGGCGTCTAACCAACTGCGCTACGGAGGCTGTCGAATAAATAATAAATAAATAAATTACATACAGGGTATATCAAGACTGCTACCGAAAACGAAGCCGGGTGGTAGTTTAAGCGACTTCAGACACAATGCAACAGAAAAAGTTGCAAAAAAAAAGCGACAAAATTTTTTTTGTTATTTTTTTCCTATGGCCATATTTGGGTGGTAAATACATTTTTTCCTAAAATAATAGTATATACCCTTTTATTTATAAATACTCTAAGGTATAAAAGAGTTTAAATTATTATTTAAGCAAAAACTATGGATTTACTACCCAAAAATAAAGATATTTAAAAAATCATAAAAAAAAATTGTCGCGTTTCTAGGCGAAATTTTTAATTGCATTGTGTTTGTAGCCACTAAGACTACCACCCGGCTTCGTTTTCGGTAGCAGTCTTGAGATACCCGGTATACATTTATTAAAGGAAAGTTCAGGAACTCTACCTGAAAATATAATATATCTAATATGTATTATAAATTATGCGTATTTCCTGTTTTAAAGTTAATGTTCATATTAAACTTCTCTTTCTTAAGATCACGGTCATCACGGAAACGCATACTTTGCCTAATTCCTTAAACCACTTGCAATTTTGTTTGCAATTGGACAGTCGTATAATTTAATAAGTTCATTTCCGCATCTTAAAACCAATTTCTCGTTGTGTTTGTATTACAAAATTAGTCGAAACTTAGCTGCTACTAAAACAGAATGCTTCCATGTTTGTTTTTATGGAAAATCGATTACAATTTTTATATTTTCAAAAAAAACTTTAGTAACATGGAAAGTTAAAATTGTCATTTGTATCTTTGCCTACCGCCCAAAATAATAAATTCATTTCAATCACAGATAAACTCATGCAAAACAAATGCGTTATTTTAATTGTATTTATTTATTTACCAGTATTGTTACTTTCAAACTATTTATGTCTTAGATAAAATCACTAACGAGGTTTACGGTGTAAACAAAAAAAGCTGCGCCAAAATTCACACGACACTTGATGGGTGAAAGGGTGCGCTGTGATAATTATAGTGAAATTTATCTCAATTATATTGGAAAGGCGGTATACTCGGAATTCACTCTGATGAGTCTTCCGCAAGCTGTTAGCTTTGATTTATTTCATGGCACGTATTTAATATCAATCTTATGCTTAACTACTTAAGGAATCGTCGCTCTAGCAACAATCTTCTTCATTGTCCTACTCATAGCTCAGATTTTATTCATTCTTCCTTCTCTATCCAATCTAATCCTCTAGAATAATAATAATAATAATAATAAATAATAATAATTCCCCAGGCATTAATTCCGTCTTTATACAATATTGTTTATAAAGCTTATATAAATAATATACATTGAAAGGGCTAAAGCGAATGATATTTTTATTGCGTTGATCCAGCAAATATACAGCACTTGGATTCTTAAAACCAGATTGCCTATCGAAACGAAAGGGTCAAGAGAAGGAAGGGATAAAGAACTTCCAGCTCTTACTTAAAGAGATAATATAAATAAATGATATCGTTTAAATTAAGTAAAGTTGGTCACTACCATTAAGCATACTATTTGTTAGTATTGTCTAAGAAAGGATGCATATAATTTACACGGATAACGTTCATAAAAAATATAAAAAATTCAAAAGAAGCCAAGACTTAGAAACAATTAACAATAAACCTCTCGGAATGATTGCTCATAAAACGTTAACAATCTGTTGGGAGAAACAAGAGGCGTAAAAAATGAAATCAATTACTCAAAACCAGCTTACGTTGAATGGACTCCCAAAAGGATAAAGAGGTGAAAAAAAACAGCAGCCGATTGACGTTATTCTCACTCCATACATATTTAGGAAAATTACATATAATGATTTTCCTTCTGTTCACATCATCATTTAAATTGATTAGAAAAAACGGAATAAATATTAACTAACACTCCAAACTATTTCGCACGGTTTTAAGAACTTAACCGATAAACTGCTTCACGTTAGCCATAACAATTTACCCAAACTACTCCGCAAATAGCAACAATAAGTAATTAAACATTTTTTGTATGACTAGTATCTACCGGTTACTAAGATTCGATCCTTGTGGTGTATCGAATCGGATCGGATCGAATTGCGGCGCGCCTGCGTACACAATGGTGTAATTATCTCGCATCAAAAGGATATCACGAGGGCTGGCCGTACTCCTGATTATACAGGAGGTTAAGGATTTACTTTATGTTATATTTTTTCATCATCATCTTTCTCAGCCCTAACAAGTTACCTACTGGACATTTGCACGATTTGATCGAGAAAATATTTGCACTGGCGCTCGTAAAAAACACGGTGGATATTGAGGCCATTAACGGCCGTTCTCTATATCCTATCTATCTATATATGGCTATATCGGTACAATTCTACGCTTTTTTTTTAAAAAATAGACATATATATTTAATCTAGTTATCTATAAATATATGCACCATATCTATACCTCTCTATCTTTGTTTACTGAAACATAAATTGCATCGAAATATCGAATGAAATCTCTTGTAAAGATAGATAGATTATAGAGAACGGCCGTAAATGGACACAGAATCACAGCGAATCTATTAAGGAGACTTATGTATAATAATTATTAATAAGAATGTGTACGGCTAAATATTAAAAACTGATTAGGATTATTTCCTCTGATTGATTATATTGGTAATATATATATATATATATGTGTATATATGTATATGTATGTTTATTCGTCTATAAATGTATATTTATGTGTGTATGTATATATAATATGTATTTATGTATTTATATGTTTTCATTTCATTTGTCTTTATTTTACACTGCCCTTTCTTTTTTCCTACTCATATATCCATCCTATGGTTGTCTGTCAGAAATTGCCTTAGAGCGATAAGACCGCCATTTGTACTTTGTTATTTTATACTGTCTCTAAACTGTTATTTCATTTTACTGTGTACAATAAAGAATTAAATAATAATCAATAATAATAATAATTAAAAAGTACGTGGTTGATTGTAAACGGACCAGTATTTGTATTTGGACTGATACAGAAAGATTTCCAGGGACTAATGGAGAATCTAGGCGTAGAATGTTCCTGATGAAGTTTATATCTTCATTTGCCATGAAAAAAAATCAAATCTAAACGCCTGCTAACTAAGAAATAATATTATAAATCAAACAGGAATAAATTGGCCTTTAAAAGGGACCACCCCATAGCAATAATGATTATGGTCGGTGCACTTGTGCAGCAAGACGAATTCTGTCCTGACGATAGACTGAGAAAAAACTCACTTTTTATAGAAAAGAATGTGGAACGACCAAATTCATAATTATAACATTCCGTAGCTACTTACATCGGATTATAAAAACACGTTAAAATGCTATGCAGATGAATCCGTGTTTTTTATAGCTTTAAGTCGACCCTACGACAATTGATAGAATTTATCTCAAATACCAAAGAGATAGAATGGATAGAATATCTTCGAGACACAACGCAAATTGAATAAATAATCTTAAATAACAGAGTTGGAATGGGTTAAATATCGTAGCAGTGATGACTAGTTTTATTTTTCCTATACTCGTATTATGAAAAACAGTTTATATCCCTTGTTAATTTAAGTCTAATACTCAGTTTAAATATACTGAAAGGTTATGGTAGCGACAAAACCAGATTCCAATAAACTTACATATCCTTCTATCACTAAGCAAGTAAAAGTCGACCATTTCTTTGAAGTATTAGATGATTTCGAGTGGCACTAATTTTTTTAACCGACATAAAAAATGGATTAGGTTCTCAATTCGTCGGAATCTTTTTTTTATGTATGTGCACGATTTACTCGAAGAAGTATGAACCAAATTTTATAAACACTCGCTCATGTGATACTTTTGATTTAAAACTTTAACTACATTTTGTAAATAGATATAGAAATAAAAGAAATTCAGATTGCTAGATATGAACTTTCAGGTCTTTCACCAATCAAAACTTTCAAATCATGAAGAGAAAATCCTTTATCAGATTCGCAGATAGCATTTTCAAACATTTCTTTGTTCGCAGCTAATATATGCCCAACAATATAAATAAACATCTCTTTGTATGGATCACGGTCGATTTCGTTTCGTGAAGATAGCATCACAATTTCACTTTCAATACATATTGACATGTCTACCCACATTTGGGCGCACCGTAATTAGTAACTACGGGTGGTATAGTCAGACTGATTGCTATTACTACTGTTTCTTCATTTACTGTTGCAGAATGACTTGGCTTAATATTTTAAGATAGGTGTAAACGGCCTAAGTTCATTTAATATTCGTTAAATCACGTCTACATACTCAAATAAATCGGCAAAGGTTTCATTAATGCTACCAACCCATCGACCGCGAAGTTTATTTCTGTGCTAATATGTGACAGTGGTACTCCTAATGCCATGGTGAGTAGAAAGAGTCAAACTCGAGATTTATCAAACCGCAAAGCTTGTAATAAAATGTTTGTTGAATGGTCATGCATACAAAATAGCTAAATTACTGCTTAACTCTAAAATTGATAAATAAACCCAACAGTCACATACATAGTACTGACCCTACACTAAGATCGAGTCTGGTGTCGTGGGTATCAGGAACTTTGAGAAACTTTTCGGTCTCACATACACCCAGACTCGGGAAAATATTTGTGGGCCTCACAAACATTTATCTCGGCGCGGGGATCGTACCCGAAGCATCTCGTTTCACAGGCGGCGTCTAACCGAATGCGCCACGAAGACTGAGTAATATATTTAAACATCCAGATATTCCTACAGAAATAAACGGACAAGATGTCGATATAAAATTCTACTTAGAAGGGTAATTTAATATTGTAATTTTCCTAGAATGGACCCAATAGTATTAATTTAACCAAGTCACAGTTTAACAGAGAGTCGCGCCGTGGATCGGTTCATTAATTAGTAAAAGCTAGCTGCTAGTTCAAATAAACAAAAGCACACAAACACAACTACGGACTTCATTGACTTTAAGAACGTTTCTCTTAAATCATTATTTAGACAAACAAAATTGTGAAACTTACAAATGGTTTACTTTTGCAACTGATTACAAAACAACATGTAAATACATGGTATATCAAGACTGCTATCGAAAACGAAGCCGGGTGGTAGTTTAAGCGACTTCAGACACAAATCACAATGCAATAGAAAATGTTGCAAAAAAAACGTGACATTTTTTTTTTATATTTTTTTTCTTTTGTCGTATTTGGGTGGTAAATCAATTTTGTCCTAAAATAATAGTGTGTACCCTTTATTTATAAATACTCTAAGGGATAAAAGAGTTTAAATAATTATTATAGCAAAAACTATGGATTTACCACCCAAAAATGATGATATTTAAAAAATCATTAAAAATAATTGTCGCGATTCTCAGCATAATTTTTAGTTGCATTGTGTTTGTAGCCACTTAAACTACCACCCGGCTTCGTTTTCGGTTGCAGTCTTGATATACCCGGTATATTATAGATCGAGCCCAGTGGCGTAAAATAGGAAAATGAAATAATTTATTGAATCCATTAAAATGTTCAACATCATTCAGATTTAGTCATTTTTTTTATCTACCACCAGGTTCCGTCAATTCACCCTAGGAGAGGCCTATATCCAGCAGTGGACGCGGATGGGCTGATGATGATGACGATGCAAATAAACAGACTATATAGTATATCTATATAAATATCGTGTACTTTCCATATTATAACTTCAAGATGATAAAATTCAGCACTCAATAAATCGCCACAGGGTACATTTTCAACAATCATTTCTTAATTATCCTTAAAGTTACCGCAAAGATATCATGTACAAATTTAAATTTTGCTATGCCAATTAGGTAGTTGCGTAGAATTTTATTAAGTGTTTTCAATCGAAAGTAATAAAATAATAAATAAATTACATAATAACAATGGGAATGGAACATAAACTATACATAATGTGCTCAAAGAAAAGTAAATAGTAAAAATAATTGACCATTACACATTACTAATGTAATAATGGCCGTCGTTTATACAAATAAGACACGCACGGTGTACAGGGCCATATTAAGGGCCACAATAAGAGCCTCAATGAGATAATTATCTATAAAGCAGCGACGTTAAAATAATATTGGGCGCCTATTAAAAAAATAACGTAATTTATAGTTGAAATAAAATAATTATTTACGGATTTTTTAATTGTAAATCATTGATATCATCTCTAGAAATCTATACGCATTATAATCGTATGTTACTGTGTATTAAAAAAACATTCCGACGAATTGAGACGTACTCCTTGTTTCTTAAAGTCGTTTGAAAACTGTTTATTTACGTAAATATTTTTTAGATATCTTCTCGTGATGACTAGTGAAATTAAATCAATTAGTGATATGTTTGCCTGATAAAACTATTGAAATCTTTATAAATTCCTTCAATAGTCTTTTCCTACGTAAAAAAGTTCTACTTACACTCAGAACACAATAAGAAGTTATCTATCTAATGAAGATTGCTACAAATAATACAACAACGCGTACCTTTAACAATACTCAGACTGCACGCCTGCCCTACGTATATGAATAGAAAGCTATATCAATCTATATAGGTACATTAATTTATCTTCATTGATGCACGCGTGCGTCGCTCCGGTAATTGTTAGAACAGTAAAACAGTAATAGCCGAATTTAATGGTTAATCTCAATTCAATTGAATCTTAATTGATAGGGCTTCGTTGATTAGACGAAAGTTGGAAAACTACACATGTGGGCATATTTACGATCTTTTTTTTTCGTTGAGAATATGTCTTGTGTAATCTAGTGAGACCGTTTTATTGATCTATGATACGTGTTGTAGATTAATGAATACATCGCAGTTTACTTTTATTAAAATTATTGCCAGGATGTAAAATATATCATACCGGGTATATCAAGACTGCTACCGAAAACGAAGCTAGGCGGTAGTTTTAGTGACTACGAACACAATGCAATTAAAAGTTTCGCAAAGAAACGCGACATTTTTTATCATTTTTTAAATATCAACACTTTTGGTTGGTAAATCCATAGTTTTTGCTAAAATAATTATTTTAACTGTTTTATACCTTAGAGTCTTGATAAATAAAAGGATATACACTATTATTTTAGGAAGGTATTTACCATCCAAATATGACCATATGAAAAAAAATAACAAAAAAAAAACGTCGCTTTTTTTTGCAACATTTTCCGTTGCATTGTGTCTGAAGTCGCTTAAACTACCACCCGGCTTACCGGCTTACCCGGCGTAGCAGTCTTGATATAACCTGTATAAAGTTTTTCTTTAAAATATACTGTAATTGTTCAACATTATTAAATATCGTGGGACGGAACACACAAGGCGAAACGTGGGTGTATTGGTAGCACTTCTGCCTACCCCATCTGGGAAAAATGCATGAGTTTCAAACAGATCTAATTACTTATACATACTTAACATTTTTTAATTCTTATAATTCAATTGACCAAATCCAATGTATATCGATTCCTAAGATATATTATATAAACATTTTACATTCACACTTTTAGAATTCAAATACACGCACAGAAAAGTCCGTTAGTTTCTTTTTTCTCTAGTTACAACTAAAATCACCGACAAAATTCTAGAAACCTTTCAAAATTACACATATATATTAAAATCGATCAATCCCATTTTGAAACTAATCTGTAATCATTTAACACACAGTAAGCTATAAATACGTGATTAATTCAAATCACCGAATGGTATCGTTAACTTACAGCTTTCCACAAGATCGAGCTATTAAACTGCGACTTCCTAGCTGGACGCATCTTGCGCAACGCTATTAACTGCAACTTCTATAAAACTTTCAGTAATAAAATACTTCCCACACTTAGCGGGGTATTAGTGGACACGTGTGGAGGAAAATTGTGATAAATCGAAGACTTTTTTTTCCACAATTTACGTAATGGTTACTAATTCTTAATATTCTTTTTATAGAGGCAAACGAGCATACGGTTCATCTGATGGTAAATGATCACTACCGCCAATGAACATCTGCAACTCTACAAGTCATGGAGAAGCGTTGCCGATCTTTGAAGTTGGAATACGCTGGTTTTTGGAAGGTCGCTAGGTTGTATTTGTACGGAAATGCCAAAAAAGTGTACACGCAAATAAAATGTACGTGGGTCAGTCTCCTAGTAACTGAATACACTCAGGCTGAAACCGGAACGCGATCGACCCTGTGTGAGCCACTTTGACGGGATTTCCACCATTGCCTATTGCTATCTCGGAGGAAACGTACCAATATTTTACTATCAGCATATTTTAAGACTCCTCTTAGTATACTCCGCATATTTGAAGATCCTCATCATTTTCAACCACAAAAAGTCTCTTGGTTAATAGAGGCCTCAAAGATTTCATCAAAGATTCATTGAAAGCAGCCGACATCGAACGATTAGTCGAAATCTTTACAAGGTCATCTATTAACGTCAATATAAATTAGTATAGGTACCTATGTATACTTTCACCGGTGTAATAGCAGTGAACGTAAAAAAAAATATTTTCATAAAATCAAATGCTATGCTCGGTGTTTCCTTACGAGATCGAATCAGGAATGAGGAGATCCATAGGAGATCAACGGTAACCAACATAGCCCAAAGGATTAGCAAGTTGAAGTTGCACTAGGCACAAAGCGTGAAGAACTGAAGGCCATTGAAGCCGAAAGATTCTGAAGTGGTAGCAATGTACAGGCAAGCGCAGGGTCGGACGCCCGCCTACAAGGTGGACGGACGACCTAGTTAAGATTGCACGAAGTCGCTAGATGCAAGCCACTTCCAACAGCTCAATATGGAGATCCTTGGGGACGCCTATGTTCAGCAGTTTACTTCCTGTGACTGAAGAGAGAGGGAGCTAAATAATAAGACCCTGGTTTAAACTTCCGAATAGTTTACAATCAGTTCACTTTGCGTGAACGTATCCGAAGGTATCTTTAGGATTCTTAATCATATGGAAATGTTTATGGACGGCGATTGCTTTCCTTAACCGGTTAGTTGAATGCAAGGCCATCAAAAAATCCAATTATAAAAGTAACCACTTACTAAAGGTAACACGTTTTTACTTCATACGCCCTGTGAATGAATTCATTCTTGATACGAACACACCTTACTTTCTATGATTATCGCGCTGTTTAAATCAATTTGGAAGCAATTAGCGTGAAGTGCCCTGAGCGAAATCCGACAGCGGTTCAATCCATCATGTTAACAGCTCGCCATGCCTGTCTGACGTCGTGGGTTCGAGTACTAGTGATGTACTTAAACCGTGCGTGTTAATTGTTTAGGAGTTGGGTTTCACTTTCTCTGCAGTAGATTGAAAAAAAAAGGCATGGTGCACTATGGATAGATACGTTTCGAAAGATGTGTGATAAGTGTGGTGCTTTTGTTATGACTCTGCTATGGCACCGGATGTTAAAGAGTTTTGGCACCGACGTATTAAATTACATTTAAACTGTCCAACATTAAATCCAATTTAATTTAATACTCTTTTACTGATCTGTAGGAACATTAAAAATCAAAATTATTACTACACCCACAAACCATATTTTCGTCGAAACTTTTTTTTACACATAGCTAACACAAATAAAAACAAACAAAAACATCTAATTAACTCTCTCAAAGTATGAAAAGTGCTAAATAAACATAATCATCTCCAACTTTACGCAGGTGTACACAGCCTCTGCATCTTTAGGTCAATGTCAAACGAACCCACACAATGCACCATGCTGATTAAATGGAGAGATTACACGCACAATAGTACTGGATCAAAGTGACGATTGCGCCATACTATTTCAGTAATAGAGCCTTTATTGAGATGTACAATTAGGTTTTAGCAGCTTAATTTGAAAAGAAGTAGTCGATAACGCCAAGGACTGATGGCCGTCGGAACCGAAATGTTTTTTTTATTTTTATTTATTTATTAAGAAACAAACAGTCTTACAAATAATAGCGTGATTACATTAATTTAAATATAACTGTAGACCTATAGTTTCCTATGTTAATTACATAAAATTGAAATAACAAAATATTAATCGAAGTAAGTAGCAATTTTAGGTTTTAGAAAAGTAGTGAATTACATATTCGCAATACTGTTATTTTTTTTTTGTTTAATGTTCTGGAGTGGAGGCCACGTATAAGCAAGATAAATGTCGGACGCCTGCCTACAAAGTGGACGGACCTGGGTAAGGTTGCAGGGAGTCGCTGGATGCAGGCCGCTTCCAACAGGTCGATGTAGAGATTATTGGGGTAGGCCTCTGTTTAGTACTGGATTCCCTTTGGCTGAAGAGAGAGAGAGAGAGAGAGAGTCACATGTGGCAGTTTGATTTTATAAAGACCCTGCAAAGTTCCTTGGAACGATCCTCTCAGCCGGACAACACTGTTGCCCAAGGCTAGTTTTGGGATGAATTCAACTTTTCACATAAATCTGATGTAATAGCAGAACACTCAGTCTAACAGTTAACTTTAGGTTATACAGAAACTCAATCAAGTGGATACTATGTTATGTATTTGTACGAATAAATACTATTTTTCTTAACTACACTTCAACTACTGGCTTGTTTTTAATTTTAAATATATTCATATCAATAATAACCAAAATAATCACAAACAAACAAAGAAGTTTATTAAAAAATCAATTGGAATCCATGTAGATGTAAGGCAAGTAGAACTAAAAACAAAAATAAAACTACACCTTCGTCCATACAAAAGAACTCATCTGCTAGTGGACCACTCTTGTTTTCATTTCACAACTGTTAAGAAAATGAAAGTGTATGGAGATAAATATTTATTGTTTAAACATTCAATTGAAGGGCTTTTTGATCCGACCACGTTATTTCGACTAACAATACACAGCTTTTTATACGAATCTAATCTCTATTACAATGGGTTAAGATTGAAGGGTTTTTAAATGACGGTAGTATTCAATTTTGTGGAGTTGTAGGGTGTTAACGTTTACCTTTTGCAGCGAGAGCCGGCGCCTAATAAATACTAAATATGAATGAGAAAGCAATTAATTTTTATTTGTCGGAGCATTTGTAAAGTTGGGTAATCGAATGTGATGTGAGCGTGTGCGATGTTCTGTAAGAATGTATATTTGTTACTGGCGGTTATGATCCTGCGGTTTTAAAATATGTTTTAATATAAATATGGTTAAGAGGAGGGTAGACGCCGATGACCTTACTCGAACGGGCGGCACCTAATCTCATGCACCGGCGCACGCCAGCTCACGACGTGCGAGCGAGCGCGCTGCTTTATACCTATTCATTCATTATTTCGCTGCGGACAAAACGATATATTCGTAGTGTTATTTCACTCGATGTTCCCATCAAGTACAGTTAGGAGCGGTTGACCGTAGTGTATGATTAATTCACTTACAAACGTCACAGCTATCGTGGCAGAATTGCTCGAACGCTGACTGTTAAAAGAGAAGACGCGGGTTCGGTCCCCGCACTTGTAGTTTAATTTTTGTGTTTACTTATTTCATCTATCTATACCAATATTACATTTTAGATTTTAATATTTTTATTTTGTTTTTCTTTTGTAATATTATAAAGGGGATAGATACATTTATATTTTTGGATTTTTATTTACAATGAAACTCAAAAATTACTGGACCAATTTAAAAAAATATTTCGATTTTCTAATGGTAATTATCCGGGATTAACAGAAGCTATATATTTACCTGAAGAGGTTGAAATAAGGGTTTAAATGGAAAATAAAAATATTTAAAAATTTTATCTCGAATGGTTTTTATTTTTCATTTCAACCCTTATTTCAACTCCTTTAGCCAAACATACAGCCAATGTTACTCCAGGATAATGTTGGATTCGAATGGTGAAAGAATTTTAAGATTAAGTCGGTCGGTTAAGTAATTTATTTGGTTTATTCATAATAAACAAAAATCGAAATATTCAACAATCTATAATACAAATTGTAAAAATACACATGTTAGAAAATGCAAAAAATGAAATGTTTCTTTTATAAAATATTATAGGTTAGACATATAGATGAATTTATAAACAAAAACAATTGTGTCGATGCGGGGATCGAACCTGCGGTCACATCAATCATCAAGCGATCGGTCAATCCTTCGGGCCATCAATACTTACTTCCCGGTGACCAAATTACCGGTAACTATCTATTATATTAGTGCCTATTTTGGTGTTTAAATGTTACCTACTATTTCAAATATGATCGGAACATAACAATTCATTTATTTATATGTTGGGTAGTTCTCTCATAAGTTGCATGAAATTCAATTGAAATATTAAAACATCGCACGATACTTATATTTTGCTATATAGGTACAATATTATGATCGTTAACTTTAACAAAATAAATCTACTATTATAGTACAGTTACTTTCTACTAAGAGCATAAATAATAATTTTATAAAATATGGTCGAAGATATTTTTCAAAAAAATATCTTCAATGATTTTTATTTTCCATTTTAACTCATGTCAACCCCTTTAGGCAAATATACAGCCTATGTTACTCCAGGATAATGTTGGAATCGGATGGTGAAAGAATTTTAAGATCGGTTGAGTAATTTTTGGTTTATTCATAATAAACAAAAGTCGTAATATTCAAAAATCTAAAATACAAAAATGTAAAATATAAATGTTACAAAAATGCAAGAAATAAAATTTTTCCTATATAAAATATTGGGTTTGATAGTAGATAGATGAATTTATAAATAAAAACATTTGTTTCGATGCGGGATCGAACCCGCGGCCACACGTTTTTATTTGGCATCCAAGCAACAGCGCCACAGTTGCAGTGACGTAGTATAGTGATTTACTACGGTTAGACCGGCCGTAACCGTTCTCAATGAATGTGTCGAGTGAAATAGCAATATTAAATTTACGTTGATATTGCGAAGACAAGCGACATAGGTCCGTTCAGCACGGCGGTTCGTCCCGCACTGATTTGTTGGGCGACAGCGGGGACGTGCTCGCGATTTAGAGTATCGATAATGTGAAAAAATTCGTTAAAAATAAATGAGACAGAAATTAGAAAAAATAAAAAGAAGGTCCCATCCGCCTTGCATTTCTTAATATCCTGATAATAATAAAATAATCCTAGTGCTCGTAGTTTAAGAGAAAAAACGTTGTAAATGCGAAAATAGAGATCACTTTGCAATTTTATTTCAAGTACTTTTAATACACTTTTAAGAATTCTGAAAAGAAGGGCCCATGCTCCATATAGTGTAGATCAACATATATTTTTTTTGAAGACCTAATAATAAAGATCACCAAGAAAAAACGTTGTGAAAAAGGCCATTTCACATAGACCCCCCTCTTAATGAGTGATTTAGTGAAAGAACTTTGCATTTTAGATTATCATGGCAGTGCAAAGTACACACGCCGGCACAATTAGAGGAACAAGCACAAAAAATAGTTTTTTTTTAAATTTTGTTTGCTGTTTGTTTAAATGGTCTTTGCTTTTATATTTTAGCACCTTCAAAAAATTCAATGTTGTAAAAAGATTTTTGGATATTTCGAGTTTTATCGTTGATTATACGCTCTCAAGTGTTTTTAAGATTTTTTCACTTTCAACTGGTTTCACAAAATTTTGTTTAATTTCATTTTATGTGACGTAAGATATTTTTATTGTTATTGTTTTTAGAGTACCAGTACTTGTAGGATATAAAATGAGTGGCTTACCTTCCACTGAAGTTGCCAGAGCGGTAACAATGATTGAAAATGGTCAAGGGTAGGATTCAGTAAGTCGCGCATTGGGTGTGTCGGTATCTGTCGTCTTTCTCAACGTTAAACGTTAGAGGCACATAGGCTCTTATGTGCGGATGCCAGGATAAGGCACAAAACGGTGGAAACTTTGAGAAATCGTCGTCAAACGGCTATTCAGACCCGATACATGTCACAAGAAGTCCGTGATGTTAATATCAGTGAGCGTACAGTGAGAACACGTTTAAATGAAGTTGGACTGAAGTCTTACGTTCCGTCAAAAGCTCTAAAACTCGAGGTGGTACATAAAGTAGCCAGATAAGCTTTTGCTCATCAACACCGCGACTGGACAAATGAGTGGCAGCAAGCAGTTTTGTTGTGAATTGCATAGAAGGAAGGGAGAGGATCTGAAGGTATCGAGGAGAGCGCTAATCGAGGAAACTTTACTGAAAGAGGTGTGTTATGGCGGAGGGTCAATTTTGGTATGGGGTGGTATATGTTTGGAAGCACGCGCGGAGTTAATACTTATAGAAAATGGGTCTTTAGCTGCACAAAGATACTTCGCAGAGATCTTAGAGTCCCATGTATTGCCTTTTGCACCATCCATAGGCGAATATTATTTTTTTATGCATGATAATGCGCGGCCCCACACAGCGCAAATGGTTCGCGACTACTTAAATCCCAAAATCCAAATGGATTGCCCAGCAAGATCACCAGACATGAATCCCATAGAGAAAGAATGGGACGTTATCGAAAGAAAGATAAATGGAAGAAACCAAGCCCCTAAGATCGTCCAAGGATTAAAATTCATGTTAGTGCAAGAGTGGGAGAATTAGTCGCAAAAAATGATTGAGGACGTCATTAAAAGTATGAAGGATCATATCCAGACTCTTATCAGAGCCCGTGGTAGCAATACGCATTATTAATTTTCTTAAATTATTTCTGTAAGTTTTTAAAATACACGATTACATTTGAAACAACAAGGCGCCGGGCGAGGACGGAATAACTTCAAAGCTTCTGAAAGCGGGCGGAACGCCGGTACTGAAAGTCCTTCAGAGGCTCTTCAATTCCGTTCTCCTCGAGGGCTCAACGCCAGAGGCATGGAGCAGGAGCGTGGTGGTACTGTTCTTCAAAAAAGGTGATAACACTTTGCTGAAGAATTACAGGCCCATCTCGCTCCTGAGCCATGTCTATAAGTTGTTTTCGAGGGTCATCACAAATCGTCTCGAACGCAGGTTTGATGACTTCCAGCCTCCCGAACAAGCCGGTTTCCGAAAAGGCTTTAGTACCATAGACCACATCCATACGCTTCGGCAAGTTATACAAAAAACCGAGGAATATAACTTGCCGCTTTGTTTAGCGTTTGTGGACTATGAGAAAGCCTTTGATTCGATCGAGACTTGGGCTGTGCTACAGTCTCTCCAGCGGTGCCATATCGACTACATCGAAGTGTTGAAGTGTATATACAACAACGCCACCATGTCGGTCCGAGTACAAGATCAGAGTACGAAGGCTATTCCACTACAGAGAGGCGTGAGACAGGGAGATGTCATATCTCCGAAACTGTTCACTGCCGCGCTGGAAAATGCCTTCAAGCTCTTGCAATGGAAAGGATTCGGCATCAACATCAACGGCGAGTATATCACTCACCTTTGGTTTGCCGACGATATTGTAGTCTTGGCAGAATCGCTGGAAGACCTTAGCACTATGCTCGAAGACCTCAATCGAGTCTCCCAACAGGTGGGTCTTAAAATGAACATGGACAAAACGAAGATCATGTCGAATGTCCATGTTGCGCCCACCCCCATCGGTGTTGGGGGCTCGACTCTTGAAGTTGTTGACGAATATGTCTATTTAGGACAAGTGGTCCGGTTAGGCAGATCCAACTTCGAGAGAGAGGTCAATCGTCGAATCCAACTCGGTTGAGCAGCGTTCGGGAAACTACGCGACGTCTTGTCGTCCAAAATACTTCAGTGCCTTAAATCGAAAGTCTTCGATAGTTGTGTGTTGCCAGTGATGACTTACGGCACCGAGACGTGGCCTCTCACTATGGGCCTTATTAGGAAGCTCAAAATCACTCAACAAGCTATGGAGAGGGCTATGCTCGGGGTTTCCCTACGAGATCGAATCAGAAATGAGGAGATCCGTAGGAGAACTAAAATAACCGACATAGCCCACCGGATTATCAAGTTGAAGTGGCAATGGGCAGGGCACATAGCGCGGAGATCTGATGACCGATGGGGTCGGAAAGTGCTCGAATGGAGGCCACGTAGCGGAAAGCGCAGCGTAGGACGTCCACCCACAAGATGGTCCGACGACCTGGTAAAGGTCGCGGGACGTTGCTGGATGCAGGCTGCCTCCAACAGGTCTCTGTGGAAATCATTGGGGGAGGCCTATGTTCAGCAGTGGACTTCCTTTGGCTGATGGATGGATGATGGATGGATTACATTTGACAATACAGAAATGTCATTTTACTGTATTTCCGTTTAATTGCATTTGCGTCATTAATTAAACTATTTTTTACTCAATTATAGTAATTTGTTATAAATTTTGCCTCATTTTAAATATTGAAAAATAAAAACATTAAGTTATTATAATATTTTCTAAGAAATTCAATATTTAACGCGTGTTCCTCTAATTCTGCCGGCGTGTGTATTATACAAACTGACATAATAACAAGATTTCAATAGACCAGGGATAATGTAATAGGTGTGGAAATCTAAATAGAGGTTATCAAACACTAGTATAATTCAAGTAATATTGTTTTTTTTTTTTTTAAGTAATATCGATTGTTCACGTATGGGTATCAATTTTCTCAAGTACCACTACTCGTACTCCTAAGCTATAATAAAACATTGTCACATAATGAGAAAAGGCCCTTACGTTTCGGGAGTTTTATTACCATAAATAAATACTTAATTAATTCAAAATGTTTACTATGAATAATTACTTAATTATAATATTATTATTGACAGCCTCCGTGGCGCAGTTGGTTAGACGCCGCCTGTGAAACGAGAGGCCGCGGGTTCGATGTTTGAAATGTATGAAATGTTTGTGCGGCCCGCAAATATTTCTTCCGGGTCTGGGTGTTTGTGGGACCGAAAAGTCTCTCGTAGTTCCTGATACCCACGACACAAGACTCGATCTTATTGTGGGGTCATGACTATGTATGTGACTGTTGGGCGTTATTATATTAAAATATTATAGAAGGGAGTTCAAACATTATATTAATACGGTAACAGCTTACTAATTGGTAATAATTATCTATAATAGACTATTGGTAGAGATTGAGAGACCGCTTGTGGTAAATGCATTGTTGTGTTTCGGTTTTAAGGATATTGTAGCCAGAGTAAATACTGGACATATTGAGCCTTAACATCTTATGTCTCAGGATGGCGAGCGCTATGAAATTGCGCATTGCTTTGTAATTCGCGGTGTTGTTTGGTATTGCTACTGGTCATGTGCGGTCACATCGCTTAATATTAGGCGGTTGGCATGTTCCATCGCTATTCTTTGCAATAAAACAAACAATAAGACAATTACCTTAACTTTCTGAGTTTTATTACCATAAATAAATACTCAATTAATTCCAAAATATAAACGATGAATATTAATTATTATATTTTAAAATATTAGCGTTCAAACATTATACGAATACGGCAACAGCTTACTAATCAGCCATATTAACTCTACACCCGTGTTCACTAACCTTAACTAATACATCGAGCCTGAATATACTTATAAATTACGTGTTAATATTAACCACTCTCAATCGGTAGTCGATTGTAGAGGAGGCCCGTGCCCTGCAGTGGGACGTATATGGGCTGATACAGTAATATTTACGTGCAACGTAGGTAAATATCAAGGCGATGACGTCATGACAAGTCATAAAGCACAGGAAAAAGGGTAGAAATAAATCGAAAATTAAAAGCAAATAATTTTAATTATTGATTGCGTGGTTCCTCCCTTATTTCTATTTCTATATCTGGCCTTAAATTGTGTGCGGGTTCCAATTCGTGAAAAGCTTATGTATGTGATATTTTATCGATAATTATTGTAATATCATGAATTAAAAATAACATATTTTTTATAAATATATATGGCTGGATGGACACAATACTAATTTACGAACAAAACAAAGCAGACTCAAATAAGCTTAATTTTCTGCCATTTTCACAACAAGAAAGGCAAAAATTATTCAACTCACAAGAAAAATACATCAGTGTAATTTACATTTCAGGACATTTTTGCCAGCGATTTCAAAGTTCTACCAACGGAAGGGGGGACAGCCGCGGGCTGACTGTTTAAATTATAGCAGTTTACAATGTTTAGACCTAAAACAACGTCGGACACGCAACTCGCAACGTGAACAAAACTGTTCAACTTAATCGCAGCGACCTGATTACAGGCGCATAAATTAAACAGATATAAAACAAAGTGGTAGTTGGTATTTCTGTTTCAATACTGGTGGACTTTATAAATGGTAAACATGCGTCATAGGGCTTTGGACATTAAACGACTGTAACTACTGCAGACGAGATCCCTGCTCGTGATTAGAAGGTAAAAAAAACCAAATTCTTAAATATATTTGTATTCATACAACATAGAGTCCACTTTAGTTTATAGAATAGATTCTCTTTATTCTTCAGTAACATCAGAGCTCGAAATCTATTCGGCCAAGATCGCACACTTATTTAGAATGAAACGAATGCTCTTCAAATCCCCTTACGTACTTACCGAGAGACTTACCGAGGCATTCCAGATTCCAGCAACAACAAGTAATTCCTTTAAGAACGGACGGATATGCTTGGAAGCTTGAGTGAGACAAGTACGATACTTAAAGACACTGCTGACAGATGAATTACATCGTTCCCATGACCGAATATGAATCACACTTCTGCGAATAAGTACACGACAAAGAGTCTATTAATGCTAATATTAAATAATCAACTTTGGACTTTGGTTGTTATATATTTAACAGTAAAATCGAATTGAACCTTAGAGTGAATTTTCTACTTTCCTCGGAAACAAAATTATATCATTTAGTCATTTTAAACTAAATGAAAGTACTAAGAGGCGTCATTCAAAACATGAGTTTTATGATTGAGTTTCATTACTTTGCAGGTAACGTAAACAAGTTACTTTAATATCAATTTAAAAAACAAGCATACAAAATAAGACGGTCCATTTAACTTCCACGACTCTCACAACTGTTAACTTTATTAAATCGCGAATAATCGGATATGCAAATAATACAAATTAACAATCCTGTCATGATAATTATAGGCTTAGTAAACTTCGAAGACGGCACGGCACGATCCAAAAAGTTCGCTAGTTCCTGTCCTCGCGTGTCATTAAACTTTGCAACAACCTTTCTTGACGTGTTTCTTTCCTTTACGAATCCATGTCCTTTAAACGAGGGAGCGTAGCTTACATGCTACTAAATATATTTGCAATGTTCTTGAGTTTTTTCATAGTTTGAATTTATGAATTTAAATTTCAAACAACTCCATTGTTTGCAAGTAGATTTTTAGTTGATTTTTGGGTGGATAGTGCTATATTCCTTATTAATTCAAACTCAGTTATCAATATAGTGTTTATCTAGCTTTAACCTGCACCTATTGTTATTCCTTTAAGTTTAATAAAGTTAATACACGTCCAATCTAAACTCTCACAAGGTTCCTTCGCACAACTATTTTCCAAGCGTCAATAAAGGTATTACAACAACACAGCTACATCCCGTTAGGCATTTTGTATAGACGATTGCACATCTGAACTGGTACAAATCGGATTGATGAGCCCATATAAATAATAAGCATCGACTAGATTATCTGCGTTCATGGTCAGTGCATAAGCATAGCCATTCCTGTTATTTTTTTATACGACTGACATTCCAGAACATACTTCTAAAAAGCGTCGTTTCAAATATATTGAAGACTCCAGAAAAGTCTGTGATCATTCTTTTATAATACTAACGCCCAAATACTGGAACGCCATTCAAATAATAAGTTGCTGTTAACAGCGCACGGCCCACTCAGCCAGTACATTTAATCGGGATTAGCATAGTTAAGCGCCATTTATATTTAATTTGCGTTCCAGTATTTGGGCGTAACATTTGTAAGCTTAGTCACTTACGCATCGAAATTAAAGATTCAAATCTTGAATTCAATTAAAAAAATCTTAAGAACGAACGAAAACTGGACAGAAACAATCCAAACATAAAAAAGCAAATATTGTTAAAATACACTACGCAAATGATAGAAAAACCATTATTATCGCATTGGGAACTGTGTACGAGGCACCATGAAACCGGAATGAATGAACCGTCCACACGCGACACCTGCCGAATGCAAAATAGCTTCGGGTTTTGGACAATCACTTTATGTTAATTTAAATTTAAACTTGATCGTTCCTGGGATTGAGAACCTGGGTTTGATTTTAAATTCAATTTTTTAGTAAAACTATTATTTACGGATTTTATCGCGAATTTAGTTTAAAATACGTAAATAATAGTTTTATTTCAATGTGTAACATTCGCGTAAATCTAAGAAACCATTCTGTTTTTAGTGTTATTGAACATGTGTGACCACATCCTGTCTTGATTGTATAAGGTTTTAGATAAATTTGAATCAATACATTTAATCAGATAATGTTATAAATATGCATAGCACGCTTTTTGGAGCAATTATTGGTGGTAGGTCTCTCAAATGTAAGAGGCTGCCTGGGTGGGTACCACCGCAATGTCTATTTCTCCCGTCAAACAGCAGTTTAAATGCACTGTTGTGTTTCGGATTGAAGGACATTGTAGCCAGAGTAACTACTGGACATATTGAGACTTAACATCTTGTGTCTCAGGATGGCGAGCGCAGTGGAATGCCAAGCATTGCTTTGTAAATCAAGGTGTTGTTTGGTTTTGATACTGTTCATGAGCGGTCGCTTCGCTTACTATCAGGTGTACGGCATGCTCGTCTCGCCATTCAATGCAATAAAAAAAAAATGAATGGGAAAATAATATTCTTTCATTAAATGAGTTGTAAATTAAATCTTCATAGACAAAATTTATTTGTAAACATTATTATTGCCTAAACACGAAAATTTGGAAAATAGCTAAATTCTTCCGTTTCAAAACGATTTCTATTTCAAACGTTACAAAATCGCAAATTACTTTCCATCGATTAGACACACCTGCCGGTATTGCGAAACACAAAGAATTAATCGGGTATCGTACAGTGGTAAATGATCTCACATATAAAATTACAATGCAACGAGCATGTAATCGTGCTCAATGAGACAAAACCGACATGTTGCGACACTATCGCATCACAAACACATTTCTTTACACTTACGTAATACTTAAAAAGGAATTTAATGCTTGTGGATCTTAATCATTGTCATTGCATTACAATGAAGAGACAGTTTTGTTTTTTTGCCAGACTTTGATTTACTTTGCAGATTTTTTTACGTTATATAGCTTTACGTTCTATTAGACTGCCACTCTGAATTAGATAGCTTTATAAATAAAACAAAGTTAAACTGTAACATTGAATAGAAAATTGCTGTCGAAGCGTATAATAGAGGCTTTCAATTTACCGAATAAGACGCAATTTAAACTAATAACATTGCATTTACGATAAACACGCCTATGTAGATCAATCTAAAAAAAATTACTTTCGGTAACACAAACGAACAAAAAAGGAACATTAATTTAATTTTACATTCGACACATAAATATTCAAGCATAACGATTTATGATTTTAAGAACAATGACTGTACAAACAAAGCAGTAAAAGAAAGTACAGTCATTGAAACGCTAGAGAAAATGACTTTTCAATCAAATCTAATGACAACAAACCATTTCAAATTGGAAGCATAGCGTAGCAGCGATTGGACAGAAAATGACGCAAGATCGCTTCCGATCTATAGAAACGAAGCAGTTCTCATGATTATACTTGAAATTTATTATATACAACGTCAAAATACATATTCAGACGCCAAAGAATTTATGGAGATTCCTTTCCATACACAAGCGGTAACTCCATGGGGCCACGTACCACACATATTCGTCATGCGTGTTAATTTCATTAGCATTTTGTATTCTATTCGCACGAGAGTATAATGCGAGGAGATATTTTAATATTCCATAGAAGAAACAATAAATGGAAACAATCGTGAAGGATGTACGATTTTGGAATGGTGAGAATCATGGCTTGAGTTTTTTTTATAATCGTCAAGCGGTTATGAATTCTATTCGTGTTGATTCTAGTTCTATTATTTAAAAACTTATTGGTGTGAAAAGAACTGTGTATTTTTTGAAATAAAACTATTATTTACGGATTTTATCGCGAATTTAGTTTAATTTTTTACATTTTTGACTTCTCGACGTTTCGATTACTTTACAGCTTTCGTGGTCACTGGGCGGACTGACTGTGTATTTTTTTTAATAATGCTTGCCAATGATTATTTTAATCGTTGCTTACATATTAATTGGAAAGGTGTCGTTTCGACACTATTTATTTTGACAACTGTTTTATATGACTAATATTACGACATAGCAATTCAACGCTCATTCTTAAGCAACTCATTATGACACGTAAAATAGATTACATTCAAACAAGAACAATTTAATCATATTGTAATCATTATTTGCTTACTAAATACCATTTAGTAACTAAACGGCATTTGGAATAAAGACCATTCATAACACTGAATGGTTGTAATATTTAGAATATTCCTTATGTTGGTACGATAACTACAGGTGCGACTGGTAATAAAATCACCACCAGATATCAAAGATAGGCCTGTCCTAGCAAAGCTTACTTCATCAAAAGTATAGAGGACATCAATAATAATTCAATTTAAATATCATTGCAATATGACAATCTCATAGACGCTACACCATACACTCATCAATCCACTTGCCCAACATACACAATAAACCTGATTAATATCATACCTTCATAGTAGACTGCCTCGGTGGCGTAGTTGTGTAACTGTACGGTTACAAAGAGGTCTTGGGTTCGAAACGATTTTTGATTATCAGTACGGAATCAGAAATTTGTGCCCGAAATGACGGTAAGCTCGCCCCTATCAGATTGTGGGACGGATCATACAATTCGAAATGTGGGAAAAAGGCGTGAGTTTATGTAGGCATGTATTACAATTTAAAATTAATCTAAATCACAATTGTCAGTCGAGGTCATAACAACGTTAACTTCAACAATAACATATGGTGATGTTGTAAGAACGCAGGCGCCTCGTATTTCTGCGCAAAATGTTACCAAATCGTTTCACTACCACGACACAAAAATGTCTCGAATAACAATTACATATATTGGCGCTCTCTAAAGATATAACACGCCTACTTGTTGTCATGTCGACTACCACATGCTACACTTTAAGAGCAGCAGAGAAGAATAGGTATTTCTTCGTTAATTTCACGCACACATAAGCGACCAAAGCTGTGGGCGTAGAGCTGCCGCGTCGGCTCGCTATACAATCGGCTCAAACAACTTTGATCCGTGCGCTTCAAATATTCAATTGAAATGTAACTGTAATATAATATCATAAAAATATTTTATTTGCATTATAAGTAGACAAATATTACTGTGCAAGCAAAGAATAATACAAATTTTGGATACTAACCATATTTTCGTTATTATTACATTGTTAAGTTGCATTCAAATCAGTGTTCAATCAGTATACACTACGGACGTTTTATTAATCATTTCGTGTTCGAACACATAAATAGTGTTAGGGGCCTTACAACCCCTTACAATTACGAAATATATTTAATTTTATAGTACAATACATAACATTATTTAGCCTCGGAATTACATCCCATTATATTACCTGAAACATAATTTATACTCACTACAAAATCATTGTAGGTAATAAAAATAATTAAATATTTTACTACCAAGTACTAAGATGTGGTAATCGCATTCCGCGCGTGGCTATTTTTATTACGGGCGGCATAATCGACTGCAGCCAGGCCGGAGCGACGAGCGATACGTCCTCCCTCTAGAAGGCCTTGCGGCGGTCTGATTTGATCCACGTCGGACAGCGTGTTTTATAGTGGTTTTTAAAATATTTGTAGAAAACATGAAAACTAATTTTGTTGAAATATAAAAATAGTAATTTATTGATAAGATGTTCTTCTATTGTAATATGCAATTGCTATAAAAAATTATGTACGATAAGTTGGTGAAAAAAAAATATGTTCTTGACGAGAGTTTCTGAATAATTTCGCATTGTTTAAATTTTTATTTTTCTGGAACTAAACACAAAAAGATTATTTTTCTCAGCAAAATCCCTCCATAAGGGTCTTATTAGTCTGATAATATTTTTATTTTCATCTTATTTTTAGTGGTTTCGGATATCTTAAGCTTCTAAATTGCCATTTAAAGCCTAAATAACGAAACTTGTGTTCAGTAATCCTTATAGTACTCACAAATTATCCATCAATCTATAATGTTTTCCACCAAAATCCCTAGATGACAACCTTTTCTAAAATTATTACTAATTATTTTACCTTGAAATTGTTTATTGGTGGCTATTAACTCATTTGAAAAGTCCTGTTTTTAAGCCAAAAAGCGCGTGCAGGGTATAAACGCTCTTAACAGTTTGTTGTTTCTCGTTCTGTTTGCAATATGAATCAGAATTTACGTTCAATGTTTTAACCCAAATATGTATTTAAATGCAGTTATACCAAAAATTTATTTACTGGTAGGTCTCTCATATGTGAGAGGCCGCCTGGGTAAGTAGCACCGCAATATTTAGCCTCTTCTCCAGCCAAACAGTTGTTTAAATGCACTGTTGTGTTTCGGTTCGAAGGACATTGCAACCAGAGTAACTACTGAACATAATATTGAGACGTAACATCTTATGTCACAGGACGGCGAGCTCAGTGTAATGCCAAATATTGCTTTGTAATTCAAAGTATTGTTGGCACGTTGTTGGTTCAGCTACTGTTCATGAGCAGTCTTAACGCATACTATCAAGCGGATATCATGCTTTTTACGCCACACATTGCAATAAAAATAATAATAATATAATGGTGTAGTTTTAATTGACCACAATCTGATTAAACAAGGTGTAATTATATTTGTATCGAACCAGTAAATAGAGTCTTTAAAATTGCAATCAAAGAAAAGCATCCAATATCTAGGACAGTATATTCAATGGGAAATACGAATCCACATCAAAAGGGACGCGGAAAGCTAATAAACTCCAGTTTAATATACAAACACTCAGGCTTCGGTTAGCAAGCATCGGAATTAGAAACGTGGTAGGTGTCCTATGTGAGTCACCGGTGACCACAAGCATTTTGCAATAACCCTGATGACTACATTAATACTGACCTTAGTTGACTTAGCCAACCCGTTCGCAATGCGGTTGCTATTGGATTTACGATCAACGTTCAAAGATGGAATAGATGTAAAGCGTGTATTTTGCGATCGTAAAACGCTTTCTGTGTGTGAATAAATGTTTAGGATTTCACTTGTTTCAAATGTCACTGTAACAGTTACAATAGGTCATAATGCTATCGGAATTGCTTGGTACAATAGTTTCGTTTTGAATAGATATATTTAAAATACCATAATAATAATAATTAGATTGGGGACAGATTCAAAGTTTGAAAACTTAACCAAAGTAACACAAAATATGTCTCATAGAAAAATCAAGTATAGAGGTAAAAGGGACAAGAAGTGATAGCAAAGCAAAATTAATAAAACGCTAAAAAAGTACAGTCACAAGAATCTATTTTAGCTTTAACAATTGTTACTTGTTTTAATTATTTAGATGAATATAATTAATCATAAGTTTGTTATAAAGGGTTTAGATGTTTTTTAAAAACTTCATATTAGTTTTATATGATTATATCACATTACACTACTCGATACGTTAATACAGAAACTTCCGCAAATATATTCAACTTGGTTTCATATGGCCGTTTACGAAACATCTTAAGCCAAGGTTCCCATCGATGCATAGTACACTGCGCAGTGTGATTGACAATGACAACATAATAAGGCCAACTGAGACAAACGAGCGGTATCAAATTTAATTCTTTCAGAGGCACGGAGGCATCAAAAGACACACGATACTGACGCTTACAGACGCGACGAGTTAAAAGAATATGTAGAGCGAATAGCGACAACTGCAAATGTAGAATAAGCGCATAATGTTATTAAATTTCTTTAAAAACAGCGCTGGGTGGAACGGGTCGGATGCCAATTGCATTAGCATAATCGCTTTGTGGGAAGGAAGTTAGTTTCCTATTTGTTCTTCGTCGAACATTTACAGTTCGTTACGAGTACTTTGCATATTATGAGAGCAAGATGGATTAGTAATTTAATTTAAAAAAATTTAGATGTAACGAATGTAAGGATAAAGATTTGCAGAGCGACATAAAATAACTAAAACATAAATGTTATCAAAATCCAATGGGGAATAACATTTTGTTTTCCATTCGCATTTTGTTAAATTACTTCGATATTCAGGGAATCGATTTGATACTCTCAGATTTACATAGCCAATTTATGAGAGATAACTTTCTACGTCATGTTAGAGTCAGATTTTCGTATGATAACATCAACAGAATTGTACAAAAAGGCAAAATATGATAAATATTAGGCTAGAGGTTACCAAAATTTACAGCAGATACATTGCAGTGATTGGATGGGACAGCAAGCGATGAATACAATTTGTATTGATTACACAAACGTAAATAGCAAGACACGTAACAACAATGTTGATCGATATCTTCGACAATGAATGAATGTATAATCAATTTTAGTTACGCTTGCTTGAGAAATAATACATCGAAGTGTTTTCATCCCCTCCGTGGACTCATATCAATGTAATAAATAATATGCACTCGGCTAACTAGTCAAAATCCCCTTTATTGATGTAGTAAACACGGTATCACAGAATAAAATGAACGTCCTTCTAAGTATATCTGAACTTAAAATCTGTATTTTACTGTATCAGCCCATATACGTTCCACTACTCCTAGTGTGGGTCGGCGGACTTTACATACGATATAAATTCATACAAATCGCTATAGTATGCAGGTTTCCTCACAATGTTTTCCTTCTCTATTACTTGACTTACCCGTCCTTTCAAAAGCTGGTATTCCATAAGTTACGGTGTAGTTTCCCACGTAAAACGTACGAAGTTGAACTAAAAGTTTATATTAATGGTTCATAAATATTTACCATGACTTCGAACAACAATAGCGTTTAAAAAAACAAAACCAACATATCGCAAACACATACCGATAACCGTTCATACAACAGACAATATCGATACACCGTCCACTTACACGAATCGAAAGATTTACCGTTACGAATGAACGGAGGAATGCCACTGCGAAATCTAAATTCACAAACGCTGCTTGGCTTTTCACAAATGCATTCTAGTCGCGGATGGTTTTATTTTCCAATTCTCAGGACATTTCAACGACTTTATGTGAAACTTTACTATCACGTTTTCAAACAAAAGCATTTTAAATAAAAAAGTATAAAGCGATTTAGTTGATCTGGAGTTTTGGCATTACTACCGTTAACAAAAAACGTGAGATATGTAAACGTAATCTAATCTGAAAAATCTTTTCAAACAGGCTGGTGTATATCCATTGTATTTGGGTAAATAAAGATGAAGTTACACATTACAGAGTATTTACGTTCAAACTATTCATAGTAATATGATTGTACCAATGTCTCATGAACCTTTGCACATTCTTATACCTATCGAAGGTACCCAAATCCAAAGTAATTCACTGTCAACGTTATAATAAGCAGTAACTGTATATTTACAACTGAATCTACAGTTTTCTACAACAATTTCACTACCAACCTATTGAAAAACGTATGCAACATACAATCTGCTTGTAAAATTCTCACTCCTGACAATGACGCATCAAGAAATCGTCCCATTCATAAAGCCTCGGGTTCACAGTCAGGCGCCTACACTAAACCTTATAAAAACTAACTGGTTCGAAGCCAAAGGAAATGGTTCACTTCAATAGCGAACACGTGATTAAGTGTCGCTACACAACACTTGATCTGATTTCGTATTATTGTTGCCGCGGTACAGTTTCGCACGGAGTTCCATGAACTCGCGTTTTGTATGTCATCTCGGAGAGTGTTAGCGTTTTGAAATTGAAAAGAGAAAATTCTTGTACGTTTAATTTATTAGGATTTTAATTATTCTTAGTAATTTCTTGTATCTAACTAGTAAATATTGACAACCATCTTATATATACAGTATAATATACAGTCCTTTACATTTTGCAAGAATTAGTTTTAGATTTTTTTTTCAAATTCATAATTACTAAGTGGCCCCGATCTACTATTTCCCCGAATACGCTTTTTAAAGTAATGGATTTGCTATCGCGATTCATGCGGTCATTGGGATTTCCAAATGCCCATCAATCCTTACTCACCCCTCTCCCTCTTCAAATTCATTTTTAATGGTTGCTTTTACACTATAGATGTGGGTGATCAATTTTCATCAATTGGTATTTGTTAAACTGCTCTTTGCCACGCCTATCATATTAAACACCTTTCAATTTAATAAGAGTAGTAAAAATTACACAAACTTAGTTCATTCAAATGAAGGGATTAACTATCATAAATTAATTTCTTAATCAACATAAAGTTTCTGATGAGGCCCTAGATGAAAAATTGTCAGGGAAATAAATTTGTACTTAATCCATTTGAAGGTTATTACGTCGTCGTCTCAGCGAATACAAATCGAAATACTTCAGTGTATAAGTATCAGTAGGTATAATAACGTAATCGCTTGGCCCAATCAGAAACATTTGACACGAAATTCGTGACAACTTGTAATGCAAGCCGTTAAAATATCGCGTAGGCATAAAATAGTGGCAATCGTTAAGCCGCACTAAAATCTTAAATTCAGACACTCGTTTTACCAGTAGTGCTATAATATCTATTCGTATTTAGACGGTATTGGAGATCCAAGTTACTTATAGTATGGGAAGAGGACATAATATATGGGACATAAAAAATAATGGAAAGCAACTTCCTCGACTGAAACTCTAGAGATGTCACATCCAAACTTCAAACTAAAGAGGCTACTACTAAGAGGACATTATTTATGGGACTTAAAAAATGTAGGAAAGTGCTCACCACACATATTCCACATACATATAAAGAAACCACGTCGGAAGGGGTAGACAGAGATGCCAGGACACCCACATTTCGCCATGTATGTTCCATCCCACGATGTGATAGGTGGCGAACCTATCACCATTTCAGGCACAAATTCCTGACTCTGGGCTGATAATGAATAGAAAAATCCAATGTCACTTTGCCCAAGCCGAGATCCGTGAGATATTTTTCTAACTAAAGAGGCTACATCTATTACCGCAAGTGCTAAATTAAGGCTAGATCTACTCGGTCGGCTATCGATTACTTAACCGTCGGTTGCATCTCGGTTACCTCACAGCGGAGCGGTCCAATTCGAAGGTCACCGTGTGTTTCTAAACGAATCACGTTTTTGTACGACGTCGCTTTAGGCCGGCGCTTGTATTTGATTTTTGGTTGGGATTATTTTACTTTTATAGATGTGAGACTACTAATCCTACATCTTAGAAACATAATTTTTAATTCGGTAGATTGTCGTAAAACAGCTAGTCAGCCTTGTATTTAGTAAATTAAAAATAAACACAATACAATATAATTTCTTGATTTGTTTCAATACGCACTAGACAGCAGTAATTAAAATAATTAACTATATCGATAGTAGAATAAACTTATGATGACATACAGGGTATATCAAGACTGCTACCGAAAACGAAGCCGGGTGGTAGTTTAAGCGACTTCAGACACAATGCAACAGAAAAAGTGGCAAAAAAAGCGAAAATTTTTTTTTGGTTATTTTTTTCCTTTGACCATATTTGGGTGGTAAATGCATTTTTTCCTAAAACAACAGTGTATACCCTTTTATTTATAAATAATCTAAGGTATAAAAGAGTTTAAATTATTATTTTAGCTAAAACTAGGGATTTACCACCAAAAATGACGATGTTTAAAAAATCATAAAAAATAACTGTCGCGTTTCTTTGCGAAATTTTTAATTGCATTGTGTTTGTAGCCACTAAAACTACCACCCGGCTTCGTTTTCGGTAGCAGTCTTGAGATACCCGGTATATTGAATTCAGCGGTTTAAATTGCCCAAATTGAGTTTCCAAACCGCCTATATTAACGTTAAAGATACAAAAAACATGTGTTCGTACTCCATTTAAAACAAAATATGTGTGAATTGTTTGCACCTCTGCGTACATTTTCAGAATAAACATTAATGAAATTCGTCAATGTAATCACATGTTTTTATGTTAAGTTTGTCCCAATTACCAGTGACATTTCACATTTTGTTTGGTTAAATATCAAAGTATATCAAGTATGAACTTTTAATGCACATATTTTTTATAGTTTCAAGGTTTCACGTTCAACGAGTACTGTTGGTTGCAACTCACTCATTAGATACATTTGTTGTACTGGCGAATGGCATTACCTGAAAAATAGAAACAAAGCATAAATTAAAAATTCATTGTAACAATTGCCAAACCTACTAAAAATTCTACTACTGATATGTCTAAATACTAAATGTAAAAACTGTTCTATAGTTCCGAATTTCCCCTACTGAAACAATTTTTTTGTTGAAAAGCCCTTTATTGAGAATAAAGAACGAGAAATAATCATAACGTTTCAGAATAATTTAAGCGGAGGACTTCAGCAAGGAAGTGTTACAGAGGCCATTGTTCCGTTGTAAACTACTTCCGCAAAAACGGAACAACAATTTACGCATTTTTTTGCAATTTACAAAAAACATATTATACATGTAATAGTACTGCCTGATTTTAATACGTAAGATTATTTAGAAATTGCGAAAGTGCGTGATGGCCTGTTGGTAAACGGACTAGACGCGACTGCCAACATGTTCACGGTGGCCGTGGGTTCGAATCCCAGGGCACACCTCTGACTTTTCGGAGTCATGTGTGTATTGATAGTCAATCACCACGCACTAAAACGGTGAAGGAAAACATCGTGAGGAAACCTGCATACCATAGCGATTTATAAAATTTCATGTGGTATGTAAGTCCGCCAACCCGCACTAGGCCAGCGTGGTGGACTATATGACCTAACCACTCTTAATCGTACTCTCGATTGTAGAGGAGGCCCGTGCCCTGCAGTGGGACGTATAAGGGCTGATACAGAATACAGAATTTAGAAATTGCTCAACGAATCTCAGAAATTATGAAACTACATGATCATCTTTAATTAAAGTTTTGTATTCTATACTAAACTGTTAACAAAGCCAGGAGTTCACATTTTACTCTTTATGTATTTCGACATTATATCAATATATTTTTATTATTGCTTTGAATGGCGACCCAAGGATGCCATTCGCCTGGCGTTAAGCGATACGACCGCTCATGGACAGATGTTATGCTTGGCATTCCATTACGCTCGCCATCCTGAGACATAAGATGTTAAGTCTCAATATGTCCAGTAGTTACACTAGCTACAATTTCCTTCAAATCGAAACACAGCAGTGCGTTAACACTACTGTTTGGTGAGAGAAATTCATCAATAATGCGACTAAAATACAAATAAAAATTCAAGTCTGTGTTCTGAGCACTTTATAGACATCCTGTGTGTGTCATTATTTTTCAAGTCCGCCTATGACACCGTACAAGCATTAAGATTTAAGAATACTCCCATTAATTAAACTAGAAAGTATATATTGTTAATAATTAACTGTTTAAAACATTGTGATCGGTTTTGCTTCTGGCCATATTTAAAAAGGCTTCCGGGAACTTTCTAGCGTACATCAGTTAGTTGTAATTACGACATTAATTATGAACAACAATATCTTGATAACAAACGTTGCTGTTGTAAATTGAACATATCTAAATGTATGTTGTGTAATGATTGCATATACATTAATGAATGTATGTAATAATTACGCAAAAGGTATCGCCTTATTGATCTATTGGCAGCACTCTTGTAATTTACTTTGTATGATCAACCACTCATTTATAGCTTAAAATATATCCACTATGGCAAGGTAATGCTGGTTTTGCTACTGTTTATATACGGTCGTACTCATGTCGCTTACCATCAGGCGAACGGCATGTTCGTTTAACCATTCAGAGCAATAATAAAAAAATAGTAATTAAATATTAGTGTACAAACAGTATGTAAGTGGTAAGAAGTTACTTAATAATATATTCCCTCCTTTTTTCAATATCCGATAAACCGTAAAGTTAATAGACGCTAGCATCAATCCATCGGAGAGAAAATCTACTACTGTTGGTAGGTGGCTCATATGAGAGAGGCCGCCTGGGCAGGTACCACCGCAATGTCTATTTCTCTCGCCAAACCGCAGTGTAAATGCACTGTTGTGTTTCGGATTGAAGAACATTGTAGCCAGAGTAACTACTAGATATATTGAGACTTAACATATTATGTATCAGGATGGCGAGCGCAGTGTGATGCCAAGCATGGTATGATTGTAATTCAAAGTGTTATGTTCATCAGGGGAACGGCATGCTGGTCTCGCCATTCACATGCATAAAAAAATTGAAAAAAAACTATATCCTTTTCCAAATACTTGTTATTTATATATTTTTTTTTATTTTTTTTATTGCTCTGAATGGCGAGACGAGCAAGCCGTTCGCCTGATGGTAAGCGATGCGACCGCTCATAAACAGTAGCAACATTCCACTGCGCTCGCCATCCTGGGACATCAATCAATCAATCAATCAGAGATGTTAAGTCTCAATATGTCCAGTAGTTGCTCTGGCTACAATGTCCTTCAATCCGAAACACAACAGTGCATTTAAGCAGTGTTGTTTCACGGGAGAAATAGACATTGCGGTGGTACCTACCCAGATGGCCTCTCACATATGAGAGACCTACCACCAGTAAATGCACTTTCCTATTAAATATTAGTAGATAGAAGACCGATGGTTTCACCGAAGCAACTTAATAAAACATACCACGTGTATGTGTACGGAAGTATGAATCAGCGGGGCTCAAGCATTTTGTACGTTATATCGCAAGTTATTCCAACGCACGCGCTTATTTGTCAGTTAAACCTGTTCCAACGGAAATGCCTTTTTGTATTGACATATTGATATACGCATACTGTATGATTCCGAGTATTATTATCGACTGTACTCTGTACATACAAGTACGTTGTACATTCATTTCGAATGCGAATCTAGTTGATGAATTTTGAAAGGTACTGGTAAGCGAAAAAGTTTTTTGAAATATATCCTTTCATATGTTTCGTGTTAGAGTTATTGAGAATTTAATAAAGAAGCGACAAGCTAGATAGTCCCATCAAAAAATATTTTTCGACATCTGGGTGTTAATTTCTGGGAATCAAGACAAAATACATTAGATATTTATACATATACAGTGTCTAATTACACCATTTTACTAAATAAATATTATAATTGTTAGAAAATTTGCCGAGCTCGTTCGATTACTATGTAAATTAAATTTTCAAGAAAACGTGGTGCTTTCGGATCGATCACTATAATATACAACATTATCAACACAATCTTTAAACATCTTGTTTCATCATTGCGATAGAGATTTTTAAATAATTTACGTAATGGACATAAAAATGAAATTTTACGAAAAAGCGAAATTTACAAAAGCGAGTTAATTGGCAGTGAAAACGCATGGAGGGATATTTTTGCAGTGTGCTGCGGAGTTGCGTGAAAAACGAGATGAAAGTGGTTTATCAAAGTTGAACTTGTTTTGCAAAACAAATAAAAAAAACTTTTTTGATGAACTGAATTATCGCGGACTTTGCTTTAATTTTTGTCACTTACTTAATTATGACTAATGATTTCTTCAAAGTGGAAGCGATAATTTTTCCTTTTCAATATTTATTTTTAGCAACATCCAGATTCCATATTAATTGGTTTATTCCATATACCAATGGTTTATTGTATACTCTTAATTTACCGAAGGAACCTGGGATATCGGAAATACCTATGTAAGGTTAAGGGCGTGACTCAATAGAATATCCACAGGTAATAAAATCCAAGGTAGTAGTAGTAGCTAGTATTATATATGTGTAAGGGACTCCATTCAGGCGCAGTGTAGTCATTTTACATTCCAGTAGTAAATAATATATTAAACATCCTCCGTTGCGCTGTTGGTTCGACGTCAACTTTGAAACGAGAGGCCGCGAATTCGATCCCCGCAATGCAATGTTTGTGTGAGCCACAAATATTTTTTTCGGGTCTGGGTGTCTGTGAGACCGAAAGGTCTCTCGTAGTTCCTGACCACGACACAAGACTCGTTCTTAGTGTGGGGTCAGGAGTATGTATGTGACTGTTGAGTGTATTTATTAATTAAATATTATGGCAATAAAAATATCAAGTTGAAATTAATTGGTGTCATCGACAATGGCACTTTAATCGATGTCACCTTTATTCAACCTTCGATAACTTGCCGTTGCCACACTGCTTCAAAATAAATAGTCCTTAATTGTCATCGATGTTTAAATTACTTAATAGTGTCGCTTTCCGGTTATTAAAATGGTTTTTATTGATGATTTTCGTTAAAAGAGTTATCATTGTAAAAGCTAGTTCAATTATGGTAAGGTAATAATGACCCAGAGTTATACCACAATATATTCATATTGTTTTAATTATTTACAAATTTTAATTTCAGTGACTGTTTATAAAGGAATACAAATTTAATTTAACACTACATGATATCATTAATATTATATTGAAATTACGAGATTTCGTTCAAAATGATGTAACCTTCATGTTATTTATGATATTTTCCTTGTAAATTGCATATTCGAGGAAAAATACTTGTTTCATACATGGAATTGCCTGTCTGGATAATTTATGTTGAATATTTTGCCCTACTTATTTTTAACGCATACCAATTAATTAATAATCTCTGAGTATTGTTTTCAATTTAGTAATAATTTTTGTGAAGCTGTAGCCACGTTAATTATTCAAAGTAGGATCATGCGTTAAGCCGCATTAGGCCAGCGTGGTGGACTATATGACCTAACCACTCTCGATTGTAGAGTAGGCCCGTGCCCTGCAGCGGGACGTATATGAGCTGATACAGATACATATATTTACTATTAGTTCAACAAACTATCACTGGAAACGTAACCAATCGTGCCATACACTTAAACATAGACAGTAACCATTATTCGCAAATCGCGTACATAATTACTAGTGTAACGGCTTATAACATTGTAGCATGTAACGTGTGGAAAACAGATCATTGATAAGGGATACAGTTATGAATCTATCCGCTACTACCATTAGCGGGATTAAATTATTTTTGCAATTGTACCCTTTATTGGGTAATTCGGGTAATTGTACGAAATTGCATGGTGTTTGATTCGTCTGTATCGAAATGTGTAACTAAAATACGGTTGCATCGCTAAGGTAAAGCACTAGAGCCGGTGCGTCAAGAATATAGGAAAAGATTACATAATCGACGAGGCAACTATACATTAATATATTATTTTATTTTAAATACCAATAAATCGCTAGAATATTTGAAGTAGACTGCCTCGGTCGCGTAGTCGTACCACGGTATAATTACAAAGCCGAGTTCTCGAGTTCGAATACAAGGCGAAACGTGGATTTCCTGGTTGCATTTCCATCTACCTCTTCTAGGAAAAAAGCGTGAGTTTATGCATTTAGTGGTCGAGAACGTTCCCGGAACATCCCGATGCCTCCTCAGGTGTAAAATTTAATATAAATAAGCGCAATTGGACGCCCGCCTACAAGATGGACGGACGACCTGGCTAAAGATGCAGGAAGTCGTTGGATACAGGCCACTTCCAACAGGTCGATGTGAATATCTGTGGAGGAGGCCTATGTTCAGCAGTGGACTTCATGTGGCTGAGATGATGATCATGATGATGAAGTGCAAAATGAGTACGCTCAATGGTTCAGTCATCCATACGCAAGGCGCAATCACAAAATCAAAAATATTTGCACAATTATAATTAAAAACAAAGCAAATAGACAATAAGACCACGTTTACATCGTTGTAATACTCATGTACCGATATTACGAAAAATTATATTTGTACAAGTGATTTTAATGAAAAGAAGATTAAAATCACAAGGTCGATGTGTTAAGATATGAGTATGTTGAACTTAGTTAGTGTATTTAAAATGAATGTGTGTATTTGTGAAACCGAGAAGTCTCTAGTAGTTTCTGAAACCTAAGGGCCTAACCTCGTGTCGTGACGAGGCCTAATTGGTCTTAAAGTGAGGTCAGTACCCCAAGCAGGAATATTTTGAAGTATCGTATAGTAATAGTATCGTGACAACGATTACTATACTATTACTACTCCATATCGGTAGCATGAATCGTTTAACCATACTCTCGTGAACTCGATATTATTACGTTACGATAGTGACAGATAACCTAAGGTAATGAACGAATATTATTGAATGATTCGTGCGGAATTGTCATTCACTACGTGGGTAAATTAATTAATTATTATTATAGAATAACAAAAAATATTAAACATGCATTAATGTCGCGTAGAAAGGTAAGGAAATAAATTATTAAGCAAATACATATTTATGCTTTTATTCCGCAATTTACAAAAATGACTCCAATTAATTTTGCATTTAGATTTCCGAACGTAACAATTTTTTTTTGGTTAGTTGACACACATTAGCGGTTTTCACTTTTAATTTAATGCAAATTAATAACTCTCATATTATATAGGTTATAGATAAAGATACGTATATATGTTTTATAAAATCCCTCTACATTTTTAAGGAGGAGAGCTTCATGAAAGTATTCTCTATATTTTTGCTCGTTAAGTTCCTCCGCAACTATTTTCACATTTTAAATGCTCACACTTCTCTGGCCTAAGAGCTTGCTCGACTATATATTGAAATAAGCTTATGACATAAAATGATTAAGTAGGTACGCAAAACTAAAATCAAAGTTCCATGTAAATATTTTATTTATAAGTTTTTTACAGTTTTAGGTTAGGTATGTTTTTAACTACAATAAATTCCAGACTTTCTATATCCTCATACTTGTTCACAAGATTCCCAAGTTCGTTTCTCCGATTCCAAACAGTCCACAGTCTAAGAAATAATCTTCATATTTGAGTTAAGTATCACAATAATTGTAACTTCATATCGCAGCATTGAATTTCATACTATTAGCGAAATACGGAGTAGATAATTACACAAAATAACACTATGGCATCGGGAGACACTAAGCATGACCGTAATTAACACATTTTTCCTTAATTCGATGTGTGGAAATGCAAAATATACTCCCGATAATGTTCTCACGGTAAAATTACGGTGACAAAACAATCGTATTTCTCGATAGTAAATCGGCGATACTATACGTCAAAAATTATTCCTGCTACCACTTTCTATACATTCAACTATCGCTAGACTATACGATTACCATACTATAGTGTCGTAAACGTTTCCCGCTGCCATAATTTAGTTCCAAATACGCTCACAATGGCGCTGTTCAAATTCCCATACAAAATTTTACTATTACGATTACTATACTATAGAGTCAAATGTTCCTGCTTGGGGCACAGAACTATGTATATGACTTTTGGATGTATAAATTTATAATAGATAACATATAACTAAATTTCACGCGTTAGGTTACCCGCCATAAGTGTTGGTTGAGGAAATAACAAATTCAGGTAAAGGAATACTGATAATGAAATTTAACTATACTGTATATTAAACTAAATACTTAAAATTCTGAAGCGGATATAATAATGGATCGTACATTAGTTATATCTAAATACCATTATTAATTTACCTTTACCATAATTAATTAAAAAAACAAATAAATAAATAATAATAATAATATATTTTTTTAGTAACACCGCACAATTAAGTGTAAATAGTGTTACATTACATCCCGTGCCCTGTAGTGGGACCTATATGGGCTGATACAGACATACAGACAGTGTTACATTTCCCAAACATCTAGATTTTAAACAAAACACGGGTAAACAAATCTTCCCCCCATACTTACCTTCTTTAAACATCTATTCTAGACCACACAATCCTCTATTTGAACCTAAACTTAAGGTACTGAGCGGTTGCCTTAGTATTTATTTATTTACTTAAATCTTTATTGTACACATAAAAAAAATCAAATACAATATTCAGAAACTAAAAAAAAAAAGTACAAATGGCGGTCTTATCGCTTGAAGCAATGTCTTACAGACAACCATGGGATGGATTTAAAGAGAAAGAGAGGACACTAAATAATATTCATACTAACTAAAAAAAAAATAGAATTAAATAACTAAGTGTATTTATTTTCCCCCACGATTCCTTGTTACGTAAACTCATTACATAAAACGTAACAAACCATCTTCCATTCATAATGATAAGACAATTCGCGATTTACTTTCCTTTATTTTGCATATGTAACATTGCGAAATTCTTCCGCGATACTGTAATAATTTTAAATAAGTGTATTATAAGTATTTATTACATTACAGTGTATATGTATATTAGGAAATGGCCCGGATTCTCACAATTGAATTATTTTTCCCATCATGTACTCCGAGCTGTACCGCTTCTGTATGTATGTTGCATGTCTAAAATCTAATAACACGCAGGTTTTAATTAATAATAATAAATTTTATTGTAAAATCTCAGTTAGTTTCGTTATTCATTGGACTAAATTTATCTGGGGGCGCGGCCGAGCCCCTCCAAGTCGAGCTATAGGCCGTAGCATCCTTTTCTCGAAGCAATTCAGACCATTTTCAAGCCCCTATAACTTCGTTGTGGCTAAAGCATGAAGCCTGAATTTTCAGTTAGCAGGCATTGTGTAAACAGGGTATATTAGAAATTTCATTCAATTTGAACCAGTAGTTTAAGAATTATAACTTGTCAAACATTCGTAATTTTGTCACTCACTGACTGACTGACCGATCATCAAAAGTCTAAGGCACTTCTAGCAGACATAGAACCTTCAAATTTAGAATGTAATTAGTGTTTAGTATCTAAAGTAAGGGAAATTCAAATATTTCATAATTTGTGTCTAGTTTTCTAGATAGACCAACTGCGTGAATAACTTTGTAATCCCATATAAATGTATAGGATTACAAAGTTACATTTGCAGTTAATGAATCATTGTACCCGTATATAATGGAATAATAGTTGTAGATAGATATCTATATACATGAGGCATAACAGGAGGGGATATAGAGAGGGAAATGGTGTATTCAGCCCATGAAACTGTACAACATTCCTCTAGAAAAACATGACGAAGAAAAACTTGCAAATAAATAGATTAAATAACTCGAAAATATCAATTACAATGAAAGAAAGAACATTAATAATCAAATCCGCTATATTTGTGATAAATTGATACCTACAAAAATAAGAAAAATCCATAAGACAGAGGCTTTAAGAAAAATCGTTAGTGATATTCTAGAAGTAAGAAGTACCGAAATGGAAAAAAGTAGGACTCTACAAAAAGACGTGAGATCCCATCAAAAACATCCTGTAAAAAATTCCAAGTCTCGCAGCTCAGGTTTTCTACCGCAAAAAGTTGTGAGATGCATGTAATACCAAGTCGATTAATTTATTTAGTCCTTAAGGGACCTTCTATATAAAGTTATTGCGTTAGTTATTACCATATCAATATTAAAAATTCTTTACGTTTTAAATAAATAGATCGACTTGGCCAGCAACATTATGTATAAATTGTACGATACATGTTTTCATGCGATATGGTAATAACTAACGTAATAACTTTATATAGAAGGTCCCTTAAGGACTAAATAAATTAATCGACTTGGTATTACATGCATCTCACAACTTTTTGCGGTAGAAAACCTGAGCTGCGAGACTTGGAATTTTTGTACAGGATGTTTTTGATGGGATATTAAACTTGGTCTAGATACCGTATTACCATACTAAGTATTACTTAAATCTGACCAGTGATTCTTGTGTTATAAGAAAGAAAATGTTTTTATTATTACTTAAACTTAAGCTTACAAATATACAAAGGTTCACCTTACAAGATAGAAAAATGCAGTTGAATTTGCAAAAAAGAATTGCGCAACACTACTGCATTGGGTTGACGTACGTTTGAATCCCGGATTAAGAGCAGTCATTTTCAATCCAAGTTCTTGCCAAAAACATTTTAAATATGAAAGAACATTCTGTAACCTATAATAAAATACATACAAATTTATCTAGCTAAATTAGCTCATATGCGGAGATATGTTGGACGCCAATATTCAGCCGCTAGGCAATATTTTGTTTTTTAAAACAGATTTTGTAGTATAAAATACTCCAGAAACATTAAAACGTACGTAATTACATACATACACATCGAATTGATAATCTCCTTTTTTCGAAGTCGATTAATAAATAAATACACCCAACACTCACACACATATGTACATATGCCTGACCCCACATTACTATCGAGTCTTGTGTCGTGGGTATCAGGAACTACGAGACTTCTCGGTCCCGTCCACCCATATGATTGAATACAATGTAATACGGAATGTTACAAAACAGTATTATGCTTACAGAAGTAACACTCATAATTACGCAAGACTTTCTCTTACGTACAAAAGTGTAACTAATTGATAACGCTAATGAAAAATACGCTCGGCGAATTTTAGATAAGAGATTTGACTGCAAGCCTTTTAAGAATCATTTGAATTTGACAGCCTTCATGGTTAGCCATTTACAGCCTCAGTAGCGCAGTGGGTTATAGGCCGCCTGGAAAACGAGTGGCCGCGGGTTCGATCCCCGCACCGAGAGAAATGTTTGTGCGGCCCACAAATATTTCTTTCGGGTCTGGGTGTTATTGAGACCGAAAATTTTCTCGTCGTTCTCTAATACGGTCTAATACTCATGACACAAGACTCGATCTTAATTTGGGGTCAGGGACTATGTTTGTGACTGTTGGGTGTTATTATTATGGTAAAGTGGATGGGAAGTTGACTGTCAAACGAATGGGCTAGGATCGATAGCGCATTGGGTCATTCTTGCGTGCGTGAAAGGACAAAAAAAGATTCCGAAAAATCTGTTGCAATCTTTAATAACCATGTCACACAAAATGTGACTATCTGTAGGAGTAATTATTGTTATTACGATGAATTGCAAGACGAGCTTGCCATTCGCGTGATGGAAAACGTTATGACCGCTGTTGGACAGTAGCAAAACCAAACAAAACCATAAACGTACAAAGCTATTTTTGACATTCTACTGTGCTCGCCATCATGAGACATAAGATTTAAGTGTCAATATGACCAGTAGTAACTCTGGCTACAATGTCCTTCAAACCGGAACACAACAGTGCATTAACACTGCTGTTTGTCGGAGAAATAGAAATTGCGGTGGCACCTAGGCTAGCGGCCTTTCACATATGAAAGACCTACCACCAAAAATCACCACCTCTTGAAAACAGAATATAACATGACAAATTAGACCTGAACACAATAACCAAAGACAATATATTACTCAAGAAACAATGCAAGAGTCGACAGTCGACTGCTTTATTACCCGCAGATGAAATCTAACACCCTTCTAAATGTTGTGCAGTTTCGCAATTAAGGTTTATTGGCTTGAACCAAGGGAACAACATGAACTTTAACCGTTGCAGTTACTACGAAAAGGCGGGCGAATGGGTCGACGGGTAATATGTCAGACGTAATAATCTTGGTTAAAATGAATTTGTGTATCATTCAGGAATTTATGGTGAGTTATTAAGTTTGGTAGATCACGATTATCAGCGGGTTGTGTTTTGGGTATTTTGGCAAGTTTGACTTGTGTGTGTGTGGGTGATAACGCCGACTCCAAACTTCTTCAAATAATACTCCTGGTTCTTTCAAATATATATTTTTTAAGTACACACATCCGTACACAACAGAGCGATCAAGCGTTATATTTTTGACATTTATTTAAATTGATATTGACAGCTGCCGATGACGTAGTGGATGCGTTTTGTTACTCGCAGCCTAAACATCTTGCCCCCCCTCGACGACTGAAGGAGCTCGAGAAGGTTGTCTTGCTGCTGCGGTTGTGGCAGATCCTGGCAAACAACAAAGCCTGTGGACGGCACGTCGAACAACGCCCTTGGATGTCTTCACATCAGCGACTCTGTGTACGCCATCAGGGCCAGCGTAGAGTTTCTGTATGCGTCCCATGCGCCACTTTAGCGGTGGCGCATTGTCTTCTTTAAGGACAACTAGTTCGCCTTCTTGTAGTCCTTCTTGCTTTACCTCGCCATTTCGTTTTATGCTGTAGTTCGCTTAAATATTCGTTGCGCCAGCGTTCCCAAAATAATTGTCGTAATTGTTCTATGCGTTGATAACGATCGAGTCTGTGCATCTTGACATCGATGTAGCTCGGCGATGGCAGCGAAGTCAGCGATCTTCCGATCAGGAAGTGCCCAGGAGTGATGGGTTCAAGGTCATTAGGATCAGCCGATAAAGGAGTCAACGGACGGGAATTAAGGATAGCCTCGACTTGAGTAAATAGAGTCGATAGCTCCTCGAATGTAAGATGTTGGCTACCTAACGTTCGAATTATGTGGTACTTGGCAGATTTAACCGCGGCTTCCCAAATGCCGCCAAAATGTGGAGAGTAAGCCGGCGAAAATTTAAAATTAATACCTTCATCAGCTGCAAAGGCAGAGATGTCATCATTGCTTGAACTTAAAAAACTTGCGAACTCGTTGCTTGCTCCTACGAAATTTGTTCCATTATCACAAAATAAAGTAGCTGGCTTTCCTCGACGGGATATGAATCTCCTCAAACATAAAACAAAGGCATTGGATGAGAGGTCGCTCGCTACCTCTAAATGTAGAGCTTTGGTGGCAAAACAGACAAATATGCACATGTAACACTTGGATGTCTTACCCCCACGACCTTTGCGATCTAGAACAAAATAAGGCCCGGCGAAATCAACGCCACTATTATGAAATGGAGGGCTTGGTACAACTCTAGCGGCTGGTAAGTTTCCCATGACGGGATTAATTGTTTTACCTTGCATAATTCTACATATCTTACAGCTGTTGACTGTGCTTCTAGCTAAAACTCTACCTCGTAGAGGCCAGAACTCACTTCTTATGTTACTCAGTAGGAGCTGCGGTCCGCAATGTAAGTATTTTTTATGATAATGCGTAAAGAGCAATTTAGTAAAAATATGACTTGAGTCTAATAATATTGGATGCTTTCTATTATATGTTTCAGATGAGTTTTGTAATCTTCCACCAACACAAAGTATTTGATTATTGTCAACAAAAGGACTAAGAGAGGAGAGCCGCGAAGTAGCAGGTAAATTTTGTTTGTTTAATAACATTTTTATTTCTTTAGCGAAGTATTTATCTTGGTGTACCTTGACTAAAAACATGAGAGATGACTTCAACTCGTCTGTAGTTAATGATCCTGTAGTCTTAGTAGTTTATTACGAAGATTATTAATGAATCGTAGGACGTAAGCCGTAGATCTGTGCAACGTAGAGAACCTCGAAAATCTTTCGAAGTTCACCGCGTCGCCCAGATCAACAGTCGACGCCGTGTTAGTGTATGTTGTAGAGTTAGTGTTAGTGGTATGTAGTGTAGTTGTAGTTTTAGGTTTAGTTTTAGTGTCCTTTCTTTCTGGTAAGTCAAAAATATTCTTTATCGTAGGATTCTGAGGCCAGTCACACTGGTCATTCATTAGAAATGACGGTCCTTCCCACCAGATCTTTGACGATATAACTTGTTTAGGACTTACACCTCGCGACGCTATGTCCGCAGGGTTAACTTCTCCAGGCACGTGTCTCCAAGAAGACTGAGAAGTTATATCTTGTATCTCTGAAACACGGTTTGAAATAAACGGTTTCAAATCGCGAGGATCAGACTTCAACCAACCTAGTACTATCGTAGAGTCTGTCCAGTGGAAGCTGTTGTCAATGTTGCGTCGTAGAGCTTTCGACACTTTATCACTCAAACGTGCTGACAGTAGAGCTCCACAAAGTTCTAACCTTGGGATGGTTGTAGGTTTGACTGGAGCGACCTTTGTTTTGGCGCAGAGCAGTCGGACCAACGTATTGCCGAAATCGTCAATAGAGCGAAGGTAAATGGCAGCTGCGTATGCTGCTTGGGAAGCGTCCGAAAATGAATGTAATTCTATCTTCGTTGCGTTAAGAATCAGACAACATCTAGGTATTTCAATATCGGAAATCTGGTTCAACTCGTTTACAAATTAAACCAGTCTTTTTCTAATCTGGAGTCAACTGGATCGTCCCAATCAAGTTTGAGAGCCACAATTTCTGTAGCATTATTTTTGGAATAATAGTAGTCAGACTGACCAAGCCGAGAGGATCGAATAACTTTGCTGAATTAGAAAGAATGTTTCTTTTTGTAGCTTGAGATTCGCAATTTATATTGACCGGAAATTGTAACATATCTTTGGCGGGGTTCCACTTGAGCCCTAGTACACTTGATTGAGACGATAAATCAAAGGTTTTCGGTGAAGACTCATTTGAAGTTTTGTCGATGTTTATCGATGCATTAGTGCGAAACTTTCGTAAAGGCAGACATGCAAAATTGAGAACAGATGTTACTGAGTTAATAATTTGACTTAATTCTTTTTCAGTTTCAGCCCCTGAAAGAAAGTCATCAACATAAAAATTTTCTTTTATGTGCTGAGAGATATTTTCATCTGTACACTCTTGCGATAATTGAAGTAAACACCTGGTGCTTAAATATGGCGCAGATGCAGTTCCATAGGTGACAGTATTTAATTCATAATATTTTATAGGCATATAAGGTTCGTCTCGCCATAAAATCATTTGTAAGTGTCTCTGCTCAGGATCAATTAAAATCTGACGGTACATTTTTTCCACGTCAGCAGAGACCGCATACCTATGTTGTCTGTACCTTAGTAAAATAGAGAACAAATCGTCCTGGACCACGGGTCCTACATGTTGAATGTCATTGAACGATACACCGCTTGAGGTCTTTGAAGAAGCATCGAACACGACGCGCACTTTAGTCGTTTCGCTGCTCTCCCTAATGACGGCGTGATGAGGTAAATAGCACGCGAATTTTGGTTTGCTTACTTCAGTCATATGACCCAAGCGTTCGTACTCGTGAATGAAGTTACTGTAATCTTCCTTCAGCTGTGGTTTATTTTTAATTTCCTTTCTATTTGCTTAAGCCTTTTTACAGCTATATCGTAGGACTCTCCTAACACAGCTGAAGATTCCTTGAAAGGAATCTGAACGCAAAACCTACCGTCAGTTTCGCGGCGAGTTGTTTCAGTGAAAAGACGTTCACAATAATTTTCCTGTAATTCAGATTTCAGGTCTCTTGGTACCTCCTCGATCTCCCAGAATTTAGTAAGTTGTTCTCTTATATTACGTGAGAAATTGCAACTTAATTTATTGTAATTGTTTTCGTAATAATTAATATTCATGGGCCCAGCTACTATCCAGCCAAGATAGGTTTCTTGTAGGATAGGCCGCTGAGGTCCTAGATTCAACCTGCCTGTACCTATTACATTCCAGAATACATCGGCACCTAATAGCAAGTCGATTTTATCAGGCAGGTAAAACTGAGGATCAGCTAATTTTATGTGGGTAGGAATCCCTAAGTCCTGCATGCGAATTGACGCTTGTGGAATGTGATCCGTAATTTGTGGTAAAATATAGCATTTAGCCGTAAAAGTGAAATCACTATGAAGTGAAGAAAGCTGTAGGTTACAATGCTCAGTTAAATTGAATGAAGTGTTGCCTAAGCTAGACACACTTTGATAATTATTTTGCCTCTTGGGACAACAGATGAGCCTTTGTGCCCTTTCAGTAATGAAGGAGGATTGACTACCGCTATCGAGTATAGCCCTCAAAGTGTAAATATTACCACTATAATTCACCTTGACCAACGCCGTCGAAAGCACAGCTTGATTGGCGGTGATAGCGGACATAGAAATCGTAGACGAGGGGTTGGGAGTGGGGGTACCCACTGATTGAGAGGTATTTTCAGGTATGTTATTGCTACTAGTTGATGTATCAGAGTTGTTAGTTAGTATTGGTTTTTGTTGTGGAATGGATGGTTGTTGACCTTGTGGATGAGTGAGTGAGTATGTTTTATGTAATAATGTGTTATGTTTTTTCTTACAGATTCGGCAGTAGCTATTTAGCCTACATTTAAACACCGAATGTCCAGTGCGGAAACAATTAGTACACAAATTCCATTGGTTCACTAAAGTGATCCTTTGGTCCACTGGAAGCGATTTAAACTTGGGACATTCATGCAATTTATGATTGTGTTTGCACGCCACGCAAGTGTCATGAGAAGGAAGCTCATTAGATGAAGCTATAAATGTTTTTGATTTTGATAAACACTTTTCATTTTTATTGTTATTAACATTCCTAGAATATCTACTTGAATTGATTGTCTCCAAGACAGTAGCGCGCTGACGCAAGAAAGACAAGAATTCCTCCAAAGTGGGGGATTCCACATTGCACCTAGATTCCTCCCATTTCCTAGCAGTGACACCATCCAACTTCGCCGATGCCATATAAATAATGAGCGAGTCCCACTTGTCTGTAGGCTCGCCTAATGAATTGAGTGCACTTAAATTTTTTGATAAAGTGTCTATCAATAATCTTATGCCCCTTTCAGATTCTTTATGCAAAGTTTCTAACGAAAACAAACATTTGATATGCTCATTAACCAATAGGCGCTTATTATCATAGCGCTCGCATAATAAAGACCATGCAACTGCGTAATTATTTGACGACATAGTCACTGATTCAATCACTTTACTAGCTGAACCTTTCAAGTACTGTTTTAAATAATGGAATTTATTAATTTCGTCTATGTCCTCATTACTATGGATCAACGAAAGATAGGTATCCCTAAAGGAAAGCCAGTTACCATGATCGCCTTCAAAAGGTGTAATCTGTATAGAAGGTAACTTCAATTTAACTAAAGATTTACGCGTAGAAACCCTGGAAATATTTGATGATGACTCACCCGAATCCTTCTTTTCAAAATACTCGATTAGGGCTTGAGCTTTAGCTATGACTTCATAAAATCGATTTTCGGTAGATTCGCGTTCTTCACTTTGCCTTTCATCGGTTTCGTCATCATCCAATAATTCGATTTGCGTTTGAATATCATCGAAACTCAACACAAGTTCACGTATAGTAGTCAATCTTAAGCGTAACTGATTTAACTGGACAGTATTAAACTCCTTTACGTCTAATAAAGGTGTTACATATTTTTCAAAGGCACTTAACCGTTTCCTAATTGAACCGCGTCGTCTATTAAGATCCTTCATACTTTCAGTAGACATTGTAATCAATCAATAAAGAAAAAACGCAAACAACGAATACGCAAGCTTAATAAACACAGCGATTCAAAAATAGAATTGCGATCTATTAATAGATAATGCAATGTGACATACCCGGCCAGAACAGCTGATGCGCTGATAAGAAACCCGTTACAATGCAGCGCAGGCAGCAAACACGGTGTGCGCAGGTAGGTGTAACATTCCTCGACACATTTACCGATATATTTTCAAATTACGCACAGCTTACCCTCCAATCCCACCTGGAACTGTTAAGAAACGGATATGTCTTTATATTTGATCGTAATAAAGTAAATATTATAGGCCAACAACTCAGATTAACTGCAAAATTACGTTAACTGCCGGTTTCAATGACGCAGCGAAAAGTACCCAACTTTTTAAGTATAGGAATATAGGATTAATTATAGGAATTAAATATAGGAAAATAAATAAGGATTGAGCAACTTCCCTCGAATAAATGGCTGCAGCAGCTGGCTGGCAAATTCTGAGGTTGATTATTGCCTCCTTTTGTGTTTCTTTGCAATTCCTTTGTCTTCGCGTAGTAGCGGTTTACAAACAGAGTGATCGGGCGTAGTCCACTTATATCACGTCGGGGTCACCATATGATAACGCCGGCTCCAAACTTCTTCAAATAATACTCCTGGTTCTTTCAAATATATATTTTTTAAGTACACACATCCGTACACAACAGAGCGATCAAGCGTTATATTTTTGACATTTATTTAAATTGATATTGACAGCTGCCGATGACGTAGTGGATGCGTTTTGTTACTCGCAGCCTAAACAGTGGGCGTGCAAAAATTTTGGCACTAAGCGAAACATCATAGATTTTGCGTTTTTGAAACTACACAAAGAATCAATATTACTTACATTCTTTCAAAAACCAATTGATGTTTGATAAAATGCAGTATAACATCATGTTCTAATGAATACTTCGAATATCATTTTGTAACAAATATATTGTTTTAACTGAAACCTTGTATACTTTAACTTGAGATAAGCTTATAAGATCTGAATATTGTGCAAATATAAAACTTCATAAAAATATAAAAACATAATTCAAAGCACGAACAATTACCCAATAGAAATTGATGCCCAAGCAAATCTAACCAAACAGTACCGCAGGCAAAAATTTATAACTAATAAATTACAGACATCTTTGCCCAATCGTTTCACTCAAGCACCAAAAGCGATAGAAACCACAGATTAAACAATATCAAATGTATAATTTCACACGTGGTTGCGGGCTATAGAATTTACACTACAATTTTTGAATGTTATCTGCGAACGCATAAATTATGTGCACGGAATGAGAACGGCGCGCTGGCTTGGTATTAATCTATGATCTATATCTAAGGTCTTTTCGTGTGTTGCCAACTTTGATAGTGAAACAGATTTTAACGAGATAATGATAAATGAATATAAAAAGTTACGAATCTCAGAACAGTGAAGTTCTCCAATCCATAATATTCCAGTATTTAGAAATTATCAGAATTTTGGCATGTGCTCTGTCAATTTTAAAAGGGTTTGCAGTGGTACGAGTTTATTTATTTATTTATTTATATATGCTTTATTGTACACCAAAATGAAAAACGCATACAAAATACTTAAAAACTAAAGGCATGGTTACAATAGGCGGCCTTATCGCTAGCTGCGATCTCTTCCAGGCAACCTTTGGATAGACTGGATTTTTGTGAAATTGAAATATAGGGTAGTGCAAATAGTGAGAGAATAACAATAATAATAATAATTGATGTACCCTGAAGGACGGTACGGTCGACATCTGTCGGGCATGCCACCGTCCTGGCGAGTCCATCAGGCATGTTATCTCCGGTTGTTCGTATCTTGCTAACGGCGAGTATTTGCATAGACACAACCTAGTAGCCAAGATCATACATCAGCAAATTGCACTTCGGTATGAACTTGTGACTTCTGAAGTGCCATATTACCAGTACGTTCCCCAACCAGTTCTTGAGAATGGTCATGCAACGCTGTACTGGGATCGATCTGTTATCACAGACAGGACTATTGTCGCCAATAAGCCGGATATTGTGATAATAGATCGATTGGCGCGCCGCGCTATACTTGTTGACGTCACCATTCCGCATGACGATAACCTCGTCAAAGCCGAAAAAGACAAAATGTCTAAATATTTAGATTTAGCTCACGAGGTTACCGACATGTGGGATGTCGATTCAACAATTATTGTCCCGATCGTCGTTTCTGCTCATGGGTTGATACCAAAGAGCCTCGACCAACACCTACAGAGGCTCTCAATTGGCTGTTGGGTCAAGGGTCAAATACAGAAGGCAGTATTACTGGACACGGCACGCATTGTGAGGCGGTTCCTCACTTTGTCTCCCTAACCGCCGGTGGCTTGGGTCTTGAGCTTCACCACCGGAGGGTAAATAAATTATTTTTTATATTTTTATATGTATATTTTTTGTAATTTATACAACATGTAACAGATTTAAATGTAAAAGCGGAAAATAGTACGTTCAGAATCAGCTACTGAACCGATATCAACATTTTTTTTGGTAGGTATTTTTTTTCAAAATAATTAGTTAAGACCAAGTAAATTACAGACACTCCTTCGTTTAGTACTCCGAACAAACGAAATTGAAACGTAACTCCAGCACATAAGATCATTTTTAAATGAATCACTAAACGAATACTCTAATAAACTAAATAATGAACAAAAATGAACTTTATTTCGATAGTCATAAAGTTTACTTAAGCAATCTATCATTAATCAAACGCACACAACGATAGGCCTGAATAAACGTAATAAGCTACCAAAATAAATAACTATCATATTCTCTTTTCCGCACATTTAACTACAACTAGATAGAGCAGGATGCAGCTATTGTTTAATGCAATTTGATCCATCCGACAAACGATGGCGCGCGCGGCAGTATAGGGATGCGCCGCGAAAAAAATTACTCCCGGTATTTGCAAGACCGGGCGATCCAAATTCCAAATCCCGCGCAATACATGCACTTAAATGAAACAAATTAAATTTTAACAAAATCAATATGAAAAGAAACAACAAATAGGTATTTCTATGAAACATAATTTCGGGGAACGTTAAAATGGTGATTAAATTCGGTTTGTAATTTTGCTACAATGTATGCGGAATCCCGGTGTGTCGGATATCCTGTTATTGCAATCCCTAAATGGGCACCGAATATGTGAAAAAAATCTAGTCGTGCACCGCAGTTATCTGTGTCTACTTGTGTTTAAGTGTTAAGTAGATATGTATTTCGATAACTTTCGCGCGCGATGTCTTTTCGGTATTCGAATATTCAAATACACTGAAATGGTGAGAACTTTGGCACTGTGTGGTGATAATGTATCATTGGCATGTCTGACGGTATCTCGATGCTGAGTTCGGAGAGCGCTGGATAGGTCGCGGCGAACCTGTGCAATGGCCTCCTAGGTCACCTGACTTGACTTGACGCCTCTTGACTTTTTTTGTGGGGACGTAATAAATCTCTGGTATCCTTCAGTGAAAGTACTAATGTGGAGGATCCAGGATGAGGAGGATAATGTGGAGCAAATTCCTAAAAGTGAAGAGTGACACTGAAGTTTTACATAAATTACGTGAACAATTACGCAAATGTGCATCAAAGTGTATCAAGGTGGTGGACATGTCGAACATATTTTAAAAAGAAATCGCCTCATGAGTGCCATGTAACACGTAAGTTAATTTTGTTGTATTTTTTTGTGTTGTGATTCCCAATCTAGTATTCGTTGTTAGATATTGCGTTATATTATTATCTTATTCAATAATAATGCAAAATAAATGACGCCCGTATCCTGCCCGCCTGTAGGAACTAAGTTTAGCGGAAGTGAAATTAATAATATTTTATAGCCGATTCATGCAAAATATTGTCTTATGTTGGGTTCGTACGCATTATATCTAGTAAGTAAAATATTTAGATTTTATAGTTAAAACACAAATGTTATGCTTACAGATTAAATAAATAATAATTTGTTTACCAAACCACCCAGTAATCAGTTACGTACGTAATTTGTATTTCGTTTATTGTCAGCTGTTTCTGCCGGCGCGGCGCAGCGGTCGGCGACCGGCGTTAGGTACTCGTGTGAATGTGTCTTGTGTACATGTGTGCGTGTCCGGCGAGCGTGTGTAGTAGTACACTCTTATTTGTAACTCGTAAGGTGACCATGTTAAGTGCCTACATTTGGTATAACTAATTTCATAAATAAAAGATTTTGTAATTATGATAGTACGATTTCAAAGCATAAACTATGATTGCAATAATATTTTAAAGTTGGGGTGTCTGAGGTTGTGAATTAATCCTGTTACACGTTGTATATGTAAAAATAGAAAAAATATGTTAAAAAAAAAAAAGAGAATAATCATAAATTGATGTACATGCTATATTATATTAATTTACATAATATAAATACATACAAACATACATACTTACTAATATACAGGGTATATCAAGACTGCTACCGAAAACGAAGCCGGGTGGTAGTTTTAGTGGCTACAAACACAATGCAACTAAAATTTTCGCATAGAAACGTGACAATTATTTTTTATGATTTTTTAAATATCGTCATTTTTGGGTGGTAAATCCATAGTTTTTGCTAAAATAATAATTTAAACTCTCTTATATCTTAGAGTATTTATAAATTAAAGGGTATACACTATTATTTTAGGAAAAAAATTATTTACCACCAAAATATGGCAATAGGAAAAAAAAATCAAAAAAAAAATTGTCGCTTACTTTTGCAACTTTTTCTGTTGCATTGTGTCTGAAGTCGCTTAAACTACCACCCGGCTTCGTTTTCGGTAGCAGTCTTGATATACCCTGTATATTGAGCTAACTATAATGATGATATAAGTAAAGACGATCAGAAATATATATATAACAGGATAATACGTTACTGCAGTGAGAGATAATGTATCTTAACAAGTCTCTTAAAACTTGGTAATGTCTTAGCTTGTCTGACAGACAATGGTAATTCGTTCCACAAGCGAGCAGCATTAACTGTAAAGGATTTGCTTAGAAATGATGTGCTGTGCTTGGGAATCTCTAGGATCAAATTCTCTGTTGATCTAAGAGTTCGTGCATGAGTTTGACCGAGGAATTTAAAACGGTTTTAAGATAGTGGGGGCTAGAGGGATTGTACAAAATACCGTATAAAAGGGAAAGAATTCGAGTATTACGGCGAAAACGTATTGATAGCCACTTGAGTTTGATACGATATTCGGAAACATGGTCATATTTGCGAAGACCAAATATGAATCTAATGCAGAAATTCTGAAGTCTCTCAAGTTTTTCCATTTGGGCTTCGGTGAGGTCGAGGTAGCTAGCATCAGCATAATCAAGGAGGGCAAAAAGAAGAGATTGAACCAGTGCGATTTTCGTTTATTTTCGTTTATTTAAATAGTGTTATTTAAATCAGAGGGTTTAAGACGCTTCTTCAAAAATTAATCACAATTTTTGTGATGAGATTGGTGGTTGGTCTTGGCCAGTTTTACAACTAATAGCATACTGGCAGGATTTATTTTTACTGGTGGTAGGTCTCTCATATGTAAGAGGCCGTCTAGGTACCACCGCATTGTCTATTTCTCACGTCAAACAGCAGTGTAGAAGCACTGTTGTGTTTCGGATTGAATATGTCTCAGGATGGCGAGCGCAGTGGGATGCCAAGCATTGTGATTCAAGGTGTTGTTTGGTTCTGCTACTGTTTATGAGCGGTCGTATCGCTTACCATCAGGCGAACGGCATGCTCGTCTCGCCATTCATGGAATAAAAAAAAATATAAAAAAAACATATACTGTTTGTCGTTATCGCAGATAGAAAATACAGTAAAACACATATCCTACAGCATTACTCTATGACCAAACCAATAAAGCCTGGGGACAAGTCGTCAGTGCAAACTTAGCAGGCCAGGTGATAACATTACTTTCACTCCGATAGCCTCGGGTTTATTGAAACTGCTCGATCGCTGGCGTAGTTAGTTCGGTTTGTAACTGCAATGCCACCGGCTATAATGGACCAATAGATAAACAATTGCCAACGAATTTGTATGTGGTCTTGTGTTATAAATTGTGGGACATTTTGCGTTGTTTAAGTGGAAATCGGGACGTTTGTTTCTTAATCGTGCCATAGATGGGTTTCAATTAAAAGTCAACAGTCGAAGTACCTTTATCTGGATGTGTAGGAGTCAATAATAAAAACATCGTAGTTATGAGTTTTCTTTTGTGTCAGTTATTTTTCAGGTTGTTTTAGTAACCATTACTTTAAACAGTAATTATGTGCTTCTGATTTATGAACTTATGGAACGGCCATTAACTAATGTTTTTTTTTTATAGATAACAGACATGCAAGTACTTCTCTGACTTTGTATGGGCTATCATAATTATAGTCCCCACGCCCCTTTTAAATATGAAACATATAAATTCATTATGATTTGTCTAAATATTACCAAAAACAAACAATGATAGACGATAATAATGATTGCGTGAAAATGCAAATTTCGCTCCACATACGTTTAAGGCTTAGAAAAGAAATTCTTAGAGATTGCAATCTTAGATATGTAGTTGCCTTACGCATGTTTGTTGAAAAAATATGAAATCACGCACAAACCTTTATAGCAAAATGACAAAAAAATATTATTCTAGTGAAACTCTAAACCATGGCATCCAATTAAACATTTTGTTTTACATTCGACGACCAAGCGGTACTTATTCCAAGCGGTTTGTATGTATATTATTATTTTATTATTATGTGTAACATAATTAGTTGAAATAAGTTTTTGTGTAAGTTTATTAATGACACGAGTAAAATATAACCGTTTGTAAAATTACAAAATCTTTAAAAAGCTTTCAAATATCATGTTTATTGCAAAAATATATCGTACAAATGTATTAAGTCCAATTTCCACATACTGCGAAAAGCAATCAAAACCAGTCTTTGTAATAGACTTTTATTACCCACATGTGACATTCACTGCCTTTTGACCACACAATTTCGCACATAAATAACCATTCAGTATTAAAAAGCCTCAAACAACTTGCATACGCGCGCTAAATAATGTAAACAATTAAGTTACAGTTAATTTACATGGCGGTTAACTGTTAGAGAAAACGTGTAGAACCTTTTCTTGTGGGCCCGACGCGTGACTAATTAGAAAATTGTTAAATAGGTCCGCGGTGACTTACGGACTACGGTTCTCAGTATACCGTTGACGATAATATGGCTCAAAAATTATAATTGTATTTTTACTAGCGGCCCGGCCCGGCTCCGCCCTATGTAGATTTTAAACAAAGATCAAGTCCACTGCTGAAATAAGCCTTCCCCAAAGAGCTCCGCATCGACCTGTTGGAAGCGGCCTGCATCCAACGACTTCCTGAACCGCATGCTCGTTTCGCCATTAATAGCAATAAATCATGTATTCTGTTACGTAAGTTTATAAGAAGGGTGAGAAAATGTAACAGGCTGGCCCATACGAGTTCGTAAAACATCTGCGTAGTACGGACGTAATACCCACTGGGCTGGAAGTCCGGTGACCTCGACAACCCTACCCATCTCAAGGACGGAAAGATAGCACATACTCATAAAAAAGGAATGTAAAAATGTCAGAATTTTAATGTCAGAATTTAAACATGATAGGGTCACTGATGAAGCTTAATGATCACTTCCAATGTCAATAGGCGCCAACTATGACAGATGAAAATAAATCGAAAAAAATGAACGGAACCGAGAAGTGATTGAGTTTTTCTACCCGAAAACAATATAGTCCATCTTAATTCTCACAAGAATGCATTCAAAACCAGTGATACTATAGAAGACTTGATATATTCTGGCAGAAATTTTCGTCAGTTTTCGTACCAAGAAAGAACTTTATCATAGCCAATTTGATAAAAGAATTACAGCAATTTATCAAATCACTGGCAAAATATAATAAATATAAACAATATTCAGAAACGATCACGCAAACAAAGGTTGATTATCGCATGTATATTAGTAGCCGGTTTTTCACAACCCGTCCGGAATCAACATTCCAATTACAAAAAATCATTACAAAAATAATAATTTACAAAAACATCATCCATAAACGAGTCGAAAGAAAGCCTGTAAATCGATAAAAAACAATTTCATCAGTGAAATCGAAATTAATCGATTCGGAATCGATTTCATCGCGTTGTAATGGTGCGAACGGATAAGAACAGTGTTTGATTGACCTATTTGTTTGCAAGTTAACAGTAACAATTCCTGTATAATTGTTTTAAACACTTTCTTTGAAAAGAAAGGCTGTAAAATATTTATAACATTACTATTATTATATTTATTATTAAATATTTATAACTATCCATATCATTAACACCTCAATCGTTTATTTTGAACTAGTAACGTACAAGCAAATATTTAGATTTATCAGCTAATGTATTTAGTTCATTCATAATCTTTATCTTCATTTATTACCTAATAACACATAACAAAACAAAATTTAATATACTATAGACACAAACCCTATTTATCGACTAATCTTTAATCGTTTAATACAATTTGCCAACTTATGTCATAGTTTTAGTTAGGCTCAAAGCAACTCATCTGCATTAAGACTAAAATAATAGAATTTCACGATATTTGAATATAAAAGTCATTTCCTAATTAATTCCTAAATACACGAAATAATTTAAGAACCTTGCACGACGCTTCATTTCAGTGATTTAAATCCAAAAACAATTATACGAATAGTTTTAAGCGCTTTATTTTTATTTATTTATTTATTTATTTTATTCTTTTTTGTACACCAAATAATACTTAAACTAAAACTTATATTTAACATAAGAGTACAAATGGCAGTCGTATCGCTCAAGCCAATCTCTTACCGACTACCATGGGATGGACATAAGTGAAGGAAAATGAAGATAGGGCAGAATAAGTGTACTTTAGAATATAGCTTGAATGATAAGAAATAGGAAATAATGAAAATATTTAGCTTGATAGATAAAAGGATACAAATATATTAAATTAAACAACATGCCTACATGGATTTACTTAAAAATAAACATACACATAAAGATATAAAAACCAAATATTATAATAAGTACACACATACGTGCACATTGCTCGCCAATATTTGAGATACATAAACAATCAACCATTAGTTTTTAAAGAGACAAGTAGTGTTCTTTTACCATTCTTTTGAAGGACAACAGTGTTCTTGCCCATCTCACAGCAACAGGAAGTGCATTCCATAATCGGACCGCTTATATTTATTATTCAAGTATATGAGTTTATTATACAACAATAATATCCCCAAAAAGTTACTTAATTCCTCACATGATCACTAAAAAAGAATCATCGCATATTTTAAATGAATGAAATCAATCAATACATAAAATTACCATAAGGAAATAGCTAAAGAGAAATTACTAAATAAATTTCCCATGTAACAACTTTCGCCATGATAACCGATAAAAACTGGAACACTGGTTCTATCTACTCTTTGTGCTTTAAATTCATTTGAAAAAAACAAAAGGCGATATCTGTGGCACTTATAAGGTGGCACGTTTACTGGACTAGTACTGTGTTAAGTTAAAAGAAAAAAGCGGGAAGCATATAATATAATCATTTTAAACCTCAAGCTTCAAATTAGATGCAAATAATGGTTAATAGAACAGTAATTTTTGTGCTCCAAAGTTAGAAATGAACAAACATATAGTGATTCTTTATATGATTAGTCCTTAAAAGGTGCTCAATAAAAAAGTAAACAAATATGAAAATTAAAAAATGTACAAAATATACTTTTAGTTTCATTTATTAAGAACTAGGATAGGCGTAGAATTAAGCTGTTTTATCATCATAAAGGATCCTGGCCATTTTCTTCTCTAAACAGCACTTCACACTTGATCCACGACAAGTTATAATAATCTAAAAATCCGAGAAATACTAGATCAAAAAATCCGTTAACAAAATCTCTGATTTTTGTCACAACAGATGTCGATATCGGTACAAGAACAATGACTAGACCACAACCCTCCAGGATTTGATAATTAGATAGTGCAGACCCCCGCCTAGTGTCAGATTTATTGTGAAGTTGCATGGCTTCCTCCGCAGTTAGTTACCTGTTGCTAATACCGGCGGCGGTTTAAACGTCCACCCCGAGGTACGGAAGTCACTAATACCGTGCACTCTTTGTGCTGTAATATACTGTAAATATTGTATACTACCAGATCCTTTATGACGTAATAACGAAACACGAGAAAAAACAGTTGAATTTTGAAACCTCCTCTTTTGAAGTCGGTCAAAAACTTATCTTAATATATATAATTCACGTGTCACGTTGTTTGTCCGCGATGGACTCCTAAACCACTCAACTGATTATAATGAAATTTTGTAGATATGTGTTATTTGTTCCAACTTAACGGTGGGATAGTTTTTATCTCAATTGAATATACGAAAGTATAAAAAAAAGGAAAAAACATTTTGCCATACAAAATGTTCATGGGTTTGTAACTGTCAAACATTTAATGTTCATAGCGTCGATACGGTAAACTCTTCCCTAAAATTAAATAACGTATTTAAATAAAGGTTTCGAATCGACAACATATAGCCACAATATTCGATTAATGGCGTATTTTAGATTTTAAGGATGTAAATTAATGACAGTAATGAAAAGCGATTGACATTTAAATTGGTTGTCAAATATTTATGCATGCGTTCAGAAATTTATTTTGTGTACCTAAAGAGAATATATTATGAAGCTATATAAATATAGGACACTAAAATGAATAATATTCACACGTAAGAAGTTTTACTTCTTTTCAAGATAGAATGTCACTTGAAAATGAAAAATCTTTAATAAAATAACACATGAAAATAAAAACTGAACTGAACTGAATAAAATAACAATTTTATATAATTATGGAGACTTTGCAGGGATTCTCAAATTAGGCGTTGCCTGTGTCTTGAGAAACCAGTTAAATATAATTGTTAAATATAATTGTGTGTGAGTGTGAGTGTATTTTCTATGAAAAATTATATTTCATCTCTTTATTACTAACAAAAAGTAATGGCGTAATATTTTTGGAAAACAGCATAGTGCGGGTGAAACAAGGGATGGAATATTGCATGCATATTAAAAATCGCTAAAGTGTTTAATGACAAAAATTTATAAGGCACACTATTTGGATATGGAGAAACGGGATATGATAGAGGAGGTAGGGGATAGGACTGGAATAGCTGACAGATTTGATAGGACGAAATGTAAATGCACGATATAAGACGGGATGGTTCATGTAGAGAAAGGACGGGACGTATCGGGAAGTGACTGAACAGACGGGATGGGACGGAATTGAGCAGGACAGTAGAATAGCTAATTCATGTTTAGGTATACAAGAGCTTATACGAAAAATAACATGTATTTGGTGTGGAGTAAAATAAAAAAATATCTGCATCCAGGCAAACGTGGGTCGGGCTTTTTTCTATACTAAATAATTGAATATAAAATATTAATCATTTAATAACTAAGCCATAGCGAAGCGTGGTCGGGTCAGCTATGGTATCTTTTAATTGATTTCAATGAATGTCGTCGGAGTAGTAACAGTGTTATAATATCTCCGTAGCAAAATAATGATTTGAATCTGGAGAGATGGGATAGAATAGAATATAAGGTGGATAAAATGGGACATAAGAATAGGTACAGGATGGGATTGGAACAGGATAAGCAGTTTAGACAACGGCTGTCATATTGATTTTAAATAAAATATGGACTGGAATCTGTATTTGCACCCAGGCGAAGCCGGGCCGGGCCGCTAGTAAGAATAATAAATTTCAACTTTAGAAGTTACAAAATTTTGGAACATTATATTTAAAGAATGAAAATCTGAAAGTTACTGACGTGCTATAGTCAATAAGACAAGTGTGAATAGCTCAGTTTTCGGGTTGATTAAAGCATACGTTTCCTGAATTAATAATAAAAATATTTTTATAAAAATGTTGTGGAAGAAGACATATTCGTTCTATTTGTTGTTGCGCCTGATTCATTACATTTAATACCATAAGATAACTAACTGTTCGATGTGTCCGCGGCGGTCCATAAATGTGCGTCAAAATTCATGGTATTTCCAAAAAAAAAAACGTAATTTTTAGTGTTTAAAATTCCTTCTATTTTCTTTTTTCTATGTATTGAGCCACATGTCAACATCGTTATCAGCTGCCACAGTCGTCAATAGTTGATTACACCGGCTCACTCGACCAGCCCCTCAGTAATTACACGCGTTTCTAGTTTCTACAATTTACAAAAAAGAACTTTATACTTTCGATTGATCGTAACTAGGCGAGAGTGACAATAAAATACTACAATTTCATGATATAGGATAAAATACGTAATTTGAGATGTATTGTCTTTCGTTTACAAAATAAACAAATTATATAATGTAAACCCTATAACTGTATGGCCTAACCACTCTCAATCGTACTTCCGATTTCAGAGGAGGCCCGTGACCTGCAGTGGGACGTATGTATGTGGGCTGATATGGAAGAATAAGAAAACCTATATATCTCCGAATCCTTTGTTTCGGAAGTGCATATAAGTACTACCAATTCGAATTATAATAGACGATACGCAAGCCATCTCAACCATCGATAAAGCGCACTTATCAAGCAGTTGAAGTATTGTATACTTTATACTATTGCCACATACATAATATTTTAACATAATTTAAACGTCTGCTTCTAGGATGAATATCGTAACCGTCAGTATCTAGTAAGGCTTTGAAACACTACATCCATCACAAGCACGTTTAAGCTTGTTTCTGTGCTCACTAACCGCATGGGCCCCACACAGACGTTCTCCTTACTAGAACTTGCCTGTATTAATCGATTCAGGCCTGCCATATTTCCTTACTAAATATAATTATATTATTCTACATTATATTAATTTATTCTGTATCTGGCCTGTTGGTAAACGGACTAGACGTGGCTGCCAACATGTTCACGGTGGTCGCAGGTTCGAATCCCAGGGCACACCTCTGACTTTTCGGAGTCATGTGTGTATTGATAGTCAATCGCCACGCACTAAAACGGTGAAGGAAAACATCGTGAGGAAACCTGCATACCATAGCGGTTCATAAGAATTTCTATGGTATGTAAGTCCGCCAACCCGCACTAGGCCAGCGTGGTGGACTATATGGCCTGACCACTCTCAATCGTACTCTCTATTGTAGGGGCCTGCTCTACAATCGAGAGTACGATATTCGATTACCGATATTTCCTTCGGATCTAAATGGGGTTTTTATTGCAATCTGTGGCAAGATGAGCAAGCCGTTCGCCTGATAGCTAGTAAGCGATACAATCGCTCATAAACAGTAGCAGAACTAAACAACACCTTGAATTACAAAGCAATGCTTGGAATTCCCCTGCGATTGCCATCCTGAGACATTAAGATGTTAAAACTCAATATATCCAGTAGTATTTGTGCCCAGAAGCCCGTCTATAAAAAATAAAAATCTTAAGACAAAGGTAAAAATAGCGAACACTCCTTTTTAACATTAAAAGACCATCCTTAACCCTAAGTAGGTTTAGACCACTGAGTCATATAAGCGCCAAGTATGTACCTAAGAAAACCAGTACTTCGTGTCAAAACGGGCACACAACTATCAATGTCAGTCATTTCTATCCCTAACCCAATTTGGACCGTTTACTGTATTTATTGCAGATTTCTCATCTGTCGGTGCAGTCGTTAAATGCAAATAGCCTCAGATCTCTGCCTGCGCTAACGACTTGTTACTTGGTGAAAATTGTACCAAAGAAATTAACGTGGTTAAATATAAATCGGCGGCTATTGTTACCGTCCCTGTTGGTCTTTTACAGTCTGTGACTGGTGGACCTATGAAAATAATAACACCCAACAGTCACATACATAGTCCTGACCCCACACTAAGATCGAGTCTTAGTGTCGTGGATATTAGAAAATATGAGAGACTTTTCAGTCTTATAAACACTCAGGCCCATCGATATCATCGGTAGAATATAAGCCAATGCCCAGGCCCGAAAGAAATATTTGTCGGCAACATAAACATTTCTCTCGGCGCGGGAATTGAATCCTCGGCCTCTCGATTTTGAGGTAGCGTCTAACCAACTGTGCCACAGAGGCTGTCCAGAGACAGCTTGTACAGAGGATAAAATCAACAAATATGACCACTGAGCTAATATTACTATGTAGTGATATAACTCAATATTACGCATATCCACATATTTTCACCGTCTCACCAGCACGCACTAATCCTCGCGTATAAAATAAACTCTCGAAAAAAAAACAACAAAGTATTTACGTTCCATAATACTCCGAGGAAGAGAGCCAATATCGGCTTATCTTTAGAAACGGCTATAAATCAGTATTTAAAGTCTGTGTGTACGTAACAACTAACAAGTTATAAGTGGCGCCGCGTCGCCACGTGAGACTGTCATAAACACGACGAGACTTTACCGAGCAGCGCTTTAGAAATTCATATTGCATTTAAGAGAATAACACAATAATTTAAGTGCAGAATTATTTTATAGTTCATTAAAATTATAAAAAAATTTAAATTAAGAATATAAACCTTAAGTTATGCGTCATTAAAGTAAATATGCTGAAACAGTAAAACTTAATTAAAATGGGCAAAAAGCAAGGTTGCATTTTCATATTATGACAACTTATTAAAATTAAAATACATTTTTAAATGTGGTATACATCAACTTATGTATGATTTTACTTGGTATTTTCCAACCAGTGTCATTTCGAACTTTCCAACTCAATCTCATTCAAAAACCACAACGCTCAGTCTTCAATGACCGTTCTTTACGAGTTGGGTATTTATACCAGAGCTGCCATCGTAAACAAAATCGGTATGCGTGTACCGAGCACACGAGAACCAGTAGAGCAGGAACAAAGATAGGATAAATCCATAAGAATGACAGTGATAGAAAGAGAAATAGTCAAGATTTTGTTTTAAACATTTTGTTAGCATTACTATACCTCAACGTATCTTCAAGTTATTCCCCGCCATAATGTTACGTAAATATCACCCATGGCATTTGCAACAACATTTAAAGGATGTATCCGTCACCATATCGGGGGGTCTATCTATTCTTTCTTTTTAGCGTAATCTCGGTGCCAGGCATAATCATTCCTATTTGGGAGTTTAGATACTTTCTATTGCCGCTTTATTGGCTTGTTGGCAGCATGTACAAGTTATCATTCGAGAAGTCATGGGTTCGATACCTTTGTGAAAAAACAAATTTTAATTTTAAAAGGGTTAAGGTTGGCTGGTAGAAAATGCCTTTGGCATTAAGCTCCTCCTTTGTACAACTATGTACAAGAAGTATAAAATAAATAAATACATAGTTTGTGTGAATAAACATGCGTGAATCTAACCACTAAGACATCCTTACACAACATCTATTTCTAAAAATATAAAACGTTTTAAACAACTACATCCGATCAAAGACACAATTAATGGACACAACAAATAAAACATTTATTACGTATTGTACATAAAATACACTAAAACAGACAACTTTGTACGGCATGCATTTAAGTATGGACTCCATAAAACTCCTTACGATACCTGCCTGTTAACTGTGAGACAATAAAATGGTTATATTCGGATGTTTACTATCCGTATGCCATAAAAATGATATAAAAATAATGACATTTCATTCAATCCAAGTAGTTTGGAGTTATGGTACGGGTGTGTACTGTAATACAATGATTTTAACTTCCTGATGATATATTGTATTGTGACCCACAACTATTGTTTCATTGGAGTATTATATGTACATAGAATTCTAATATTATCAGCCACAGAAAACCAATACTCACTACGTCGCATATATAATAAATATTAAATAAATCATTATATATGTATCTGTACCAGCCTATATACGTTCCACTGCAGGGCACGGGTCTCCTCTACAATCGAAAGTAGGATTGAATGGGGGGGAGGACGGATTGATAAATAATTACTTAAAATTATAATCATGGGAAATTTTTCGTATTCGTCTAGTAAATACTAACAAAAGAACTCAGGATCATAAAAAATATACGAAAAGCCTTCATTCCGAAATATCTTACCCCTACGCCATAAAACTAATTTTATCAAAATGGAACCTTGCGGAGAATCAATTATTGCGCTTCTAATAATTCCTTACAATTATTGCTATGTCATTATTTACAAGTCAATTTATAACTGAAATCATATTTTAATACATACAAAATCAATTGCCACGGTATAATAACTTCAATCATTTTAATACATTACTTTGCAAACGCAAAAACTCACACGCCTCATTATCAAGCCTTAAACAGTACTTTTGTTCCAACAAAAAACTCTAATTATTTAGGTCAATACTTTAGCATTTTTTATCAGCATACACACTAAAAATATCCTAGCAGTATTACTCAACAGTAATCTCTAAAAGTAAATACGAGATTGAAAAATAAATTCATTATATTGGACATTGGTAAAAAAACGCGTGTCCAATTGGATCCAATTTGAGAAATCGGTCGAACTGTGCCGCGGACAGCGTGAGAACGTTGGAAACAGTAAATAAACATTACTAAGCGGCTACAGGGCGGGTATAAGATAAGGAAAACAGGTTACTACTACACACGCTCTGTGTGTGGACTGAAAGTTGGCTAACATTTGTAGTTGATCGTTTAGTCGCGTATGAGATAAGTCAAGCATTATTGAAACGGGCGCCACCTTGAAACTATTAATTGAGTTGAAAATTCGATCTGCAATGTCCATTCTCTTTGTGTTGGTCTATTTGTCTTATCGCTAGATTTTTCTGTGCAGGGTTAATGTGGTAGTCACGGATTAATGTATAGACAAAACTGACATAAAGTTCTAATTACTTTCGGCTTTCTTCACTATTCATATTCTAATCTAGTGCGGACTGATGAATATCTTAAAATGTATTATTTCTTTCACACTTGAAATAAACGATAAATAAATACAGATACAAAGTAGATTTATTGATTGGAAGGCAAAAATGATATACTAGTAAGATGACCACGTTTATTGATGCAGCAAAATTACCTCCAACATCGCCCATTAACTTTCATCGAACATGGAATGCAAAAAAATTCTATTGAAGAAAAAAAAACAATCACTGTCAGTAATGTGCATTAAACAATGGTCTACTTTTTTGTGCCACTTATTGTCCATAATTTGGTGTGTTACCTTTCATTGTTTAGATTGTCTGTAGTCTGCATTTGATTGTAAGTCGATAATTATGCATTGTTTGTGTGATCCTTGATGCTAAAATCTAGAAAGTACATCTGTCTTAATCAAGGTACAATGTAATTAAGGAGTAAATGTAAGAAAGGAGGAACATTGCTTTTGGTCATAATTTTAATACTGTGATTATTTTGAAACGTTTACACCAGTTATATCGATTAAATCAAACAAGAATCAGGTCATAAGCATGTACACCGAAGCAATGAATAATAACGCAGGGAGAGACATATCAAAACACGAGCTTATTACCACCTTAAAGGTCAGCAACGCATCTCCATGACCTACGTGTAACACATTAATTAATATTAAATACAACTAGTTGACACAACCCTTGTCGATATCCGTCGCTCGACATTATCGATCGGCGATATCGACAAAGTATTGACACCACTAGTTCTTGTAAGCTGGCAATGCATGGTCGGGTCACTTTTCGTTCATCCTTCGCCGGGCGCCTACCTACGTAAGTATGAAGTGACAAATTGTGTAAATTATTGTGAACTATGTTTGCTAGTGAAATATATTAGTTGGCAGTGAACATTAACGTTTGATTTTACCGCATTCCCTTCTGAGCCGTTACAACTCAGAAGTGGGATCGGTGCGAAAACAAATAGTTTTTGCATTATAACCCACACGCCAAAATTAAATGTAACAGTTTTCTTTTCTTCTTAACAAATGAGTTTATAATTCATGGTATCAAATAAGACTTTTGCTATCAATAACTTTCATTACATCACTTTTTTTACTTCCCATTGTTTTCATGCTATATTTTATGCTTTATTGCTAAATACTGTAATTACAATGAAATGCAGCGCATATAATATAATACTATGATATTGCTTATTACAATGCTAATGGACCCACTTTATTTTTCTTTCATTTCTACATGTGTTTTGCGATCTATCGTGATAATGTGTCAATTTAATTTTTTTCGGTTACCGTGTACCTACCTGATACAACTGTAATACGCTTTAAATTATTGAAATGTGCGAGTTTCAGGCAATGAGCGATCAGAACAGACTGAGAACACCTAGATCGAGGCAATTGACTACCCCGCCTCGTGACTTCGATCGACGTCGGCGAGAACGAGCGTCTCGCAGTCGCACGCGATGCATCCGTAGCCGCCATCGATCGAGAGGGAAAGCGACGCGGAGTCGCAGCAGGAGCCGCAGCACTCCGCGTGATCGTCGTCATCATGAACGCCGTGCCAGCGCGTGCAGCAGGCTACATCATCAGGAACGGGAATTATCAGAAACAAGGAAGCGTCTAAGAACATTAGAAGAAGAGATTCGTCAGCAGCGTACCTCCACAGCAACAACCAAGCCATCGGGTTCAGGTTTGAACCAGCGAGGTATGTCTACCGTCAATTCCAACCTAGTTAATACAAGTGTGATCGATGAGTCCAATAATCGTAAGAGACGAAAAGTAGACCCTTCTGAATTCTTTGAGGAGTTTGTGAACATTTTAAAAGAGCGGCCAGGAAGTCGTGAAACTTTTCCGGTTCTTAATAACGTAATACCAGAATACAATCCGTTATCTAAAGAACAAACTTTTCATGTTTGGCTTGACAAGGTTGATGAATGTTCTGAAATATATAACTGGACTGAAACATAACAATTCATTATGCCCTGCCAAGCTTTCTGGACATGCTAAGACCTGGTACCAGGGATTGCCTCCGATTAAGCACTCGTGGAGCGAGTGGAAGATAATGATAAAGGAATCTTTTCCAGCAACAGAAAATTACGCCGAACTCTTGACAGATATGCTTAATCGAAGGGCACGCCCTGGGGAGTCATTAGAGTTGTACTATTTTACTAAGATAAATCTATTAAACCGCTGTAAGATCTTCGGAAAGCAAGCTGTGGATCGTTTGATATATGGAATAGACGATAGGGGTGTAAGAATGGGTGCTCAAGCGGTCAAGTTTGAAAACCCTGAGGAGGTCCACGAGTTTTTTTTTAAACTATTAAAGCTAATTCTAAGGAACACCTTGACGATAAGAGATATACGAGTAATATCCGGGATTCGCGCTTACCAAATAAACCTTAATGACTAATTTTTCAGGCAAAAGTTTTAACAAACCAAAGCGTATTTTAATTGTCAGGAAATAAGGCATCCAAGCTTTCGATGCCCGAAACCAAGTGCTAGTCAAGTGTACGAAATGAAATCTTATGGGTCACGTGTCCACTAATTGCACGAAAATAAGAGAATCTGACGTTTCTACTGAGGATTAAAATATTCTTAAGATTTCATTTCGCGACGATACTAATAACAAGTATAAGATAGTAATAAAAATTAACGGCAATCCTATTTCCTGTTTAGTAGATTTAGGCAGTGAGGCGACCTTGATACGAGAGAGCGTTGCAAGGAACTTAGATTTAAAATGGACAAGTGTTAATGAACCATTCTTAAGGGGATTAGGCAATGTACCCTATTTGCCTGTGGGTAGCACAAGAGTAGATATAGAGGTCCAAAGAATCCTAGAAAGGGACGTGGAAGTGTTTATAGTTGACGATCCACTAATTAATTATGACTTATTGCTCGGACACAGCTTCACTGAACGGCCCAACTTACTTATTATTAAGACAACAACCGAATTGAAGTTTGAAAGGGCTAACATTGGCGAACAACTTAAATTACCACTTGTATCCTTAAAAGAGGCAACCATTCACATGGGTAGAATTGAATGTGTCCCAGTTAAATCTGTGAGCGATTTGAGTGGAAATGTTTATATAGATGGTTCAGTTAGAGGCAATGTAAATAATGAATACTATCTATTTCCAGAAGAATACTATATTAAGAATGGGTCGTGTTCTTTACTAATTTATAATATTGGTTCTAAACCTGTGAGATTCGAGAAGGATGACTTAATTACTTGTGCACGTTTTCTAGGAAAGTTCTCAACCCAGCACAAGGTATTCTGAATAATTTAGTAAATGATGTGGGTGATGAAAGTAATAATAAAACAATAGAAGAGGTACGATCTGAAGCAGGTGAATTGATTAGGAAAAATCAGGAAATAAATAAAAATAGATATGACCAGCGGCCCGGCCCAGCTTCTCCCGGGTGCATGTAGATATCTCTACAATAATATGCACATATTATACACATAAACCTTCCTCTTGAATCATTCATATTTATAATATTATCATTAATACTCTTCGCAGCGTATGCAATGAAAGACATTTTATGGCTAATTTTTTTACACCTTCGGTTGGTTTTAATAGGAATTTCTAAAGATTTCTATAGTAGTCTAGTACTAAATATAGCCTATGTTACTCAGTGATAATGTAGCTTTCTAATGAAAAAAGAATTATTAAAATCGGTCCAGTACTTTTTAAGTTTATTCGTTACATACAAAAATACAAATCTTTCCTCTTTATAATATTAGTGTAGATAAACACAGAAAAGAGGGTAGGAAATATGATGAAGGTGATTTGGTACGAATAATGAGAGCAATAGTTACGGCCCCTGGGCAATCGAAAAGTTAGAAGCGAAATGTCAGGGACCTTACAGAAGTAAAAAGGTTTTACCAAATGACCGCTATGTGTGGAAGACACTCCCTTAACTAGAAAGGGTCAGAAGTATGAGGGCGTAATTGTCAGTGATAAAATATTTCCGTGGTTGAGCTATGATGCCCCAGCTTGCTCTTCGAACGAAACTAGTGATAACAGTGATGATGATTAGTGTGAAGTCGAATTCTGAATTACTATTTCACAAGAAGTTATGTGTTATTCGATCATGAAATGTAAACTATGTTATGATTAAGAATTAGAAAGAGATTAAAATTTAATATACATAGAACTAAGTTGGCATAATAAAATTACATATATATATATTTAAATTAATCGCTATTTTAAAGATTGTAGTTTTTTTTAAATTAATTGTAATCTCTGATTTCATGATCATTTATATATCACGATTCATATTATCATTTTTTGTTATTATTATTTTTTGTTTACCATTTTATTGCATACCGTAGTCACCTATAAATGTAACGGCATTTAGCTAGCGATATAAGGATTTTATAATTTACTTTTAATTATGAACTTGCCGCCCATGAGTGTTGCGTAGCGGGCATGAGAGGCATATGAACTTGCCGCCCATGAGTGTTGCGCAGCGGGCATGAGAGGCATATGAACTTGCCGCCCAAGAGTGTTGCGTAGCGGGCATGAGAGGCATATGAACTTGCCGCCCATGAGTGTTGCGTAGCGGGCATGAGGGACATATGAACTTGCCGCCCATGAGTGTTGCGCAGCGGGCATGAGGCATATGAACTTGCCGCCCATGAGTGTTGCGTAGCGGGCATGAGAGGCATATGAACTTGCCGCCCAAGAGTGTTGCGTAGCGGGCATGAGAGGCATATGAACTTGCCGCCCATGAGCGTTGCGTAGCGGGCATGAGAGGCATATGAACTTGCCGCCCAAGAGTGTTGCGTAGCGGGCATGAGAGGCATATGAACTTGCCGCCCATGAGTGTTGCGTAGCGGGCATGAGAGGCATATGAACTTGCCGCCCAAGAGTGTTGCGTAGCGGCATGAGAGGCATATGAACTTACCACCCATGAGTGTTAACGACATCATACAGGCTTAATGTTAATTTTATTATACTGTATTTGGTTTCTGTGATTCTGTGTTGGAGCATAATTATGTTATTTATCATTATCACATTTATTGTAATAATGTAATTTTATACCTTAAAGCTACTGTCAAACGAGGGACTCGTTTTGCGAAGGATGGCCGACTGTAACACATTAATTAATATTAAATACAACTAGTTGACACAACCCTTGTCGATATCCGTCGCTCGACATTATCGATCGGCGATATCGACAAAGTATTGACACCACTAGTTCTTGTAAGCTGGCAATGCATGGTCGGGTCACTTTTCGTTCATCCTTCGCCGGGCGCCTACCTACGTAAGTATGAAGTGACAAATTGTGTAAATTATTGTGAACTATGTTTGCTAGTGAAATATATTAGTTGGCAGTGAACATTAACGTTTGATTTTACCGCATTCCCTTCTGAGCCGTTACATACGGTATTGCAGATGTTCACGGGCGGCGGTGATCACTTACCTTCAAGAGTACCGCATGCCTGTTTGCCCCCTATAGTATAAAAAAGAACACTCACCGCTAGCCAACCGTAACATTATCGCTTATCCCGAGTTGTGTCAGGAGTCTATCCATTACGTTATCTAAAGTCCGAACGGATTAACCGGCAATCTCTGTAGGGTAACATGAAGATATCTTAATCAATATCTGCTGTCGATAGCGGTTCGGAGGCTCACTTTCACATACCACTTCCGTCAACACACTGAGAAATATTCAGGTGCTTTTGCGATATTACTTTTTTATTATTCCCCATTTTTAAGGGCTTAAAATGGTTTTGTAGTGAATATATAATAATTTTCCATTAGATTTAATAAGTAATAAAAGAGCATTTCAAATTGAGCATTTTATGGAGCAATCATCTCAATTCAATCATTTTCGCTGATTGAATGAAAAAAGGTGTACGGACGACCTGGTGAAAATTTCAAGAAGTCGTAGGTTGCAGGCCGCTTCCAACAGGTCGATGTGGAGATCCTTGGGCTCTCCCAAGGCCTATATGTTCAGCATTGGACTTCCTGTGGGTGAAGAGTGAGAGAGAGGGGAAAAAAAGAGAGAATAAAAAATATGAATCTATTAATTAAACCCTGTTTACATCTAGACCTAACAATTTAAGAACAAAGAGACTCTCAAAGAAAACCTACTGCACTAAAACGAATTGAATGTAATTGCAAATAATAACAACGGAAAATCCTAACTAATAAGCTGTTGCTTAAAATAAATTGTTCATTTAAAATTCTTCCTTAAATTCGTAATTTTATTGTGGCATTATCAGTCACAAGGAAAAATCGAACGGTCTATGTACAAACTTATATGCAAATTGCAATTGAATACAATTGGTGATTAGACGTACCATACGATTTTTCAAAAGGATTCTTATTGGTATACTCAGAACATAACTCATATTATCCGCCGTCACGAATGTTCTTTTCGTAAGTATTCTAATATATGTATTTTTTTTTTTTTTTATAGCCGTGTATGGCGAGACGAGCATGCCGTTCGCCTGATGGTAAGCGATGCGACCGCTCATGAACAGTAGCAAAACCAAACAATACCTTGAAATACAAAGCAAAGCCCAGGTTTAATTTAAATATACATACGGTATAAATGTGAAACGTACAGGAGGTATTATATTTAGCCCGTCTGACCTAGACCTTCGACATTAAAATGCGAATAAGTCATTACGACCGACTTTTCTTTGACTTCATATCATATACTTTATTTACCTATATATTTATATTTTAATTGTTATATGAAATAATTATATTTCAAAGTATTGAAGTAGCTGTCTAATTTTTTTACATTTGTTCTATTTATTATGTTTTGAAAATCAGTATTTCCAGATTCTTGGCAATATTTATGATACTGTTCAGATTTAACTGCGTTGATTCATTCATTTCATTTTCATGCCTTCTTTATCTTATTCTAAAATTTACGAGAGTATGTAATTGCAACATATTTTATTTATATCCTTACAATAATTCAATGATCTGGCTGCAAACCATTCAAAAACAATTTTTTTGAAAAACCATGTAGGTACATAATTATTTCGTAGTTGCAAAATCATTTCAAGTACTCGACTAATTTATACAATCTGAAAATATCGTCTCAAACCAGTTCGTCATGACAGCCCGGACCGGTTGATGCGACGTCATAATAAAAACGAAAGTACAACGTTCAAAACCCTTTCGTAAATGAACAATATCGAATAGTAACGAAGTAGGCATCGATCTTATCGCGCACACTACATTATTTATTACTATCAGTAAGGCTAATTTGAATTCCATTCAAACGGGTTAGAGTTTGTAATCAATTTGGTTTAATACGATAAAGGTTGCATACAATTTATATGACCGAAAGCATTACTGGACGAAATTACATAGAAGCTGACATTCAAGAGAGTTTTTCTTGATTAACTGTGCTGATACTTCCACATAATTAACGGCAATACACATTTTTATACATATAACTTATCTGCGTAAAAGGACTTGTAGGCCGTGACTTAATTGGTAAGCGCATATTGTAATATAATTGCATGTTGACGTCGTAGGTTGAATTTCATAAGAATGTAAAAATAAGAGATACTATTCTCCCGTCAAATAGCAGTATAAATGCGTTGTTATGTTCCGATTTGAAGGACATTATAGCCAGAGTAACTAATTGACATATTGAGACTTAACTTATGTCTCAGAATGGCGAGCGCATTTGACAAAAATGATAGAGAATCCTAATCCTATTTCCATAGTAATAAAGAGTATACACTCACTACCAGTCGAAGCCATTGCACTTAAGCAAAATTTGGTCCAATAAAGGTCTAATCTATTCAAAACACGACCGCGAACCCTGACAGAACTCAGTATAAACGTGACTTTCAAGACAAATGACTATGTAGGTCACGTCACTTCACGGTTCGCCTCTGTTCCACAGTATTCAGTACATTTGCTAAATTATAGAGAACTTTAATGTTAACGTTACATCTTAGGCGACTTCAAAAGGGAGAAGGCTACTTAATTCATCGTTGTATATTTCGTGTACTTATTACAAATTTAAACAGCAAGTGCAGTTTTAGCCGAGTCAGGGTAACCAGGAAACTCGTTTGTAAAATGGAACGATTTTTAGACGTTAACATTTTTTAATGAAAAAGTTAATCCAATACATACTCATGGCTTATTGTAAAAACTGCATTGAAACTACCCACTAAAAAAATGACAGTGATAATAAAGAAGTAACATTAAGTTCCTTCCTCATGATTTTCAAGATCTGACCATTAACAAAATCAAATAATCGCAGGTTGCATCCATAATCCACACCCGAAAGTAAAAGCTACATAACACATCACAACACCAACCAACAAACTCGTTTATCAATAACAATTACACATCATAAAACTGATGCCACACGCAACATCCTCATCAAAGATCTATCTCCACGAAAACGTCTCAACAATGATTTATGGAAATCGAACTCACGCGGCGAACAATATCCTCGCGAAAATGATTCCAAGCCGGATTCACTTTCGCCTGTAGATTGTACTGCTATGTCGGTCTGCGTTGATGACCGATGGAGATTAGCCAAAGCGCTTTGGTGTTATAAAATGTGCTGTGTATGGCATGTGATTAACTTGATGTGATTTAATCAGGTTAGGAATAATATGCTCTGATTTATGTAGCCTTAGATCTGATGCTTGGGCTTAAACAGCTACAGCAATCTTTGGTACTTATGATTATTATTTTGATTAAAATTCGTAATATGATAACAGAGAATTTTAAAGCAGGAGCTTATTGGTCCTTTGCAGGTCGACTATGCATTCACGAGTCCCCCTAGTCATTTATATTTTCATATTCTACTTCGATTACGATTTGTTCACAATCGATATCACATGCTTTAGCTGATTTTACAAAAAATGTGCTGTGTTAGACCATTTGTTAGTTTACTATGTATTCCCGCACCAAAACCCCCAATGATATTGATAAAAAACTGATTCAATATTTCCTTAATATATGCTAGAAAACCAATTCATCATAGACCTACATCGACTTTAAAGCGAGCATATTATTACTTACAGATATTTCCAATAGACATGGCCTGAAGGAATCGTTCTATCAATTATTACTTAACCGCAGATCGCGGTGGAACGTAATCGACATAATACGTGACACCTTGTCCCAGTTTCTTGTTGCATGATAAAATTATTTCAGACTAACTACGAGTATACTAGACTACGGACACAACTAACATGAACTGTCTATTTACTTATTGAAATACAATTCATCATCAATGTTTGGAGAAGTAACTTTTTTCTTTTTTGTGTATTTTCATCATTTGCTATTTGTGTTCTATAACTTTGCATTATAATAAGATCTATATGAAACAATTTAACCGGTACATTGATCGGTTCTGTGTTGGGCGATGGAAAGCAGGTGACAGAATATAAAATTATCAGTTAAATAATCCCTACTGCAATATGTTCACTGATATATGAGCTTCAACTGCTAATTCACATATGATACAGGCAGCTAGAATCATTTTAACAAACACTTCATATTGAAAATTCCTGTTTTCAGCTATCAAGTCATTTATATCACTCCATTGGACATCAAAAAATAATTTGTCATCACTATTAATCTTTTCTTCATTCACTTGGCGCTTGCCGTCACCATACAATGGACAAGGATCCTTTTTTATTATGTTCCCTTGGGCCGGACTTCATAGAAATGCGTTATATAATCCGCGACAGGGGACCATCAATTATATTGAGGCAGCGAGTTGGCTTTTTGTAGGAAAGGATATCATTTCAATTTTAATTCTCATTCGCTGTATTCGATAGTCAGATGACTACGTTACGAAGTTCAAACACAATTTCGGTTTTGGTGTTTCATTCACTAGACTAGCAATATTAATATTAATAGCTATTTTTTGTATTAACCAAGAGGTTCATCTAATGTTACCGCGACGATTAATATCTAAAATATCTACAAATCCAGATGGATCGGAGCGCTTCCGATGTTTAGGGATTATCAAAACTCTTTTCTACAGTTTACTGCTGACTAATTACGTACTTGAATTTTTAGACCACCCACAACCTTATCTATGCGGCACAACCACACCTATTTTAGGGGAGAAAACTTCAAGAATCTTTAACAAAATTGGATTAACTATAAAACAGTATAGATATTACAGATTACGGCCTACCTACCGCACGTTACCCGTAAGCGATAAACCGAGATCATGACTAAATGATATGCACGCACGTGCATGCGATCTTCATTAAATAGTTACTTCTCAGATTTTATACTGTTTGGAACAAACAGCTGCTTATGAATTATGATAGTGATTATGATAGTGCAGCTGATAATGATTACTAGATATTTATATTGAGGAAATAGATGAACAGGTGATCTCAACACATTATTGAAATAGTGTAATCTTTGTTAACACATGTTTCTTAATTGTTTTAAATCAAACGTTCAACATATCCAAATGATCTTTTTACAAGTGCCTTATTATTTTCTTTTAGAATACTTTCTGATTTTGTTAGAAAGATACGAATATCAGTGCTACATCTTGCTTCGGAATATTTTATAATGAATTTCTAAATGGGCATAAAGTGTATTTTTTTGGTTTAATTGAAATAAGCCTTCATATCATAAAACAGTATGACAGCCCACATGTGCCTTCATTGTTATCCTAGCTCACCATACCTTGATGAACCAATCGGAAGACTGGCACACACATAATTATCACGCCATTCCATTGACCATCATACACAGTACAATAACCTCACCGATCTAGCTAAAAAATCTCTACATTTACCATGAAATGACAATCGCATTTCTATATGGAAAGGTGTTCTCAGAACAGCAATGTTCCTCGTGTGCGTGTCGCTCGTTACACATGTTCATTAGTGGTCACCATTAATCATGGTTACCATCGCGGACCGGTGGTCACCACCGCGTGGTCGCTAGATAGGTCATCGCGTACCATCATGTAATGACTGCTGCGTTTAATGTTCATGTAATATGTAATGACGTTTTCTTGCTGTTAGAAACTTTGATACATATATTTTTAAGGCGGCAAAGTGTGTGATGGTAAACACAATTCTGTACAAATAGAATATGAATCAGAGATAGATCCGTTGAGGATTTCTTACCAGTCAATACAATTACGTCGGCTTGGTTAAGGCCTCTTCTTTACGAATGTAGGAGGAATGAATTATTTGATAATGTTAAGTATATTTAGTTACAAATTGTTGTTTTATTTCTAAAGTACTTAAAGTAGGTACGGTGCCGTACCGCTAAACCCAGTTAATATTTTCCAAATATTATTTTAAAAGTAATCTTTTTAACACACGTAATGATAAAAGCAATCTTATCGCATCCCTTTACGTTACAACGTAAACAAAACTATTAGTTAACACGAACCTCATACCTCACGTTAAGTGGGTTACACTTCAGAGCAAAAACTCACGGCAACTTCGCAACAGCATCACTTCCTTACCTGGAAAAGAAACAGCCATCAATCAAAGTTAACAAAGACGGGAGTCAGTGTTTATCGATAACAGTTCATCGATAAAACAACACTATAGTTTATATCGATAACAGTAAACGTTAGAACAATAAAGCTAGTGTTAAAAACAGTAATAAATGTTGCTTAGCATTTTCATATTTCCTGTATAAAGTACGTTATTGCAAATTATATGTAAGCGTTTTTGCCGATAAATAATTTGATACAGTTATTTTATTGTTTTCATATGAATACGTTTGCTTGCGTGAACAATTTGTTATTGTAGTTCTTTACTGTATGTACATATTTAGAAGTGGTAAGCCCACGTCATTGTTTAGCTACAATATGAATGGACCGATTTGAAGTGACTTGTACACTTAAACCGTGAAGAATTCGCCATTGCATTGATAATACACTGGAGTAGATATTGTTAGCTATATTTGCGGACAACTTTTGCTTTGGCTTCTTTAAAATTATCAATGTGCCAAAACTATATACATACCATGAAAAATATTACAATTGCTCCGGATAATATTTGTGCTTATTCTTTGGCATTTCTTATGCTTCTGCATGGGTGAGTAACGTGATCTCGAGCCAGAAAGTCAGGTTAATTGAAAACAGTTGATATCAGCAATTATCTCGACACATTTTCATTTTTCTTTAGCTCCGCCGCTTCATTCTGTTAATTTCCTTTACTACCCTCAAACCTACATTACATTCTATCCTCGATTAAACGGCACACGTTCCCAATCCCTACAAAACTACAGCAATCGCAAAACCATTGTTATTTAATTGCAGTTGTGCTGTAAAAAACTGCTTCCGTTCGAAGACGCTTTGTTTCGCCGCGGTAAGTACTGTTTGACGACATCGTGTGTGTGTGTTTGTGTGTATGTATGTACATATGCATATGTGTGTTGACATACGACACTTTTGTTCGATCGTGTGTGATCGTCCGGCGCTTGTCAATCATTGCTACAAGTTGTTAGGTTGTAACTGGAAATTGGATGTGCTAATAGCGATAAATATTACGAAATTGCGTGTCAAGGAACTTAGAGCCTATTTTTATTTTAATATAGTATAAACACATGGTAAATCTAACTGTCTTTGATCAATAAATAACGGTCGATACTCAAAGTAATGGAGAGTCTTACGCATATTATGGACAAGCGGCAGTTATGAAATTTTGAGGCTTCTGGAAAATGACACTTTTAGCATTTTCATAATATGTTCTATATGTTGACACTGTTCATTATAAGATCTGTAATAAAGAATACCTATTCAACGGCACTAATTGAAAGACTAAGATAAAACAAAAGATTTTGGTAATAGATAATACAAAGGAACAACAAAATCAGTATTAGATTCATACGTAACCTAATCATCATCACATAAGGTTAAAGATGACTGCAAGATCGTAATCTGATGAGCCCTAATTTTACGACAAACAAACCCATAAAAATGTTGAAATGTCTTAACAATGAGGTGATAACACCGCTTTCATAATACACGTAAGTTTTGCCCAAACAACACCCACGAACCATATTGACAATTTTTACTACAAACAAGACCATGCAAGACTATAAAGGCAATACAAGACCATAGACCAGTGGTTCTTAACCTTTGGCTCATGCGGGACCATTACACCCACTTGGTTGACTGGTTTGGATGTATGTTAATACAGTACCTCAAAGAAAATGAAAACATTTATTGAATCCATAAAATGTCATACATAATTTAGATTCAGTCACTTTTTTTTCAATACCACCTGGTTTATAATAATAATAATAATAATAATAACACCCAACAGTCACATACATAGTCCTGACCCCACATTAAGATCGAATCTTGTGTCGTGGGTATCAGGAACTACGAGAGACTTTTCGGTCTCACAAACACCCAGACCCGAGAGAAATATTTGTGGGCCGCACTAACATTACTCTCGGTGCGGGGATCGAACCCGCGGCCTCTCGTTTCACAGGCGGTGTCTTACCGCCTGCGCCACGGAGGCTGTCATACAAAGCTGTTTTCGCCAAAGAAGAACGGGCAAGAAACTCTAGCAAAAATATGCATAAAATTGTCTTAAAGAAGGCCTTAGGATGGCTTCACGGACTTATGATGCTTATAGGGACAACCAGTGGTCCGTGGAACAGCGGTTAAGATTTAAGAACCACTGATATGGACGTAAATAAATCACGTTTCAACATTATGAATACGATTTAGTTCGCGCACGTTTTGTTTTTACTAATTGTGTGGGCAAATATTATTGCATTTTACGGATTTACACTAATCACGAATTCGGAAATGACGAAGGAAATGGATGTTGTGACGAATCTGCATTTGATACAGCTGGATACATTCCTGGTGGTTCGTGGAATATTAAATAATTTCTTAGCTAAGTAAATTGTGCTTGTGATTCGTAAATCGAATATAAATGTTAAAGTTTATGAGGATGCACGGATTTTTTTTTCTTTCATGCACTGAACGAAATTTTATGAAACTCATAAAACTCGAATTTATTGTGGGCTTCAGGATTATGTATACGCATGACTGTTGGGTGTATTAGATTTGTTTACTTTACAGTAACAAAGCATGTGCCACAGTTAAGTAAAGTATTAATGCCCAAATTATAACCTAAAAAATAATATGTGGTTCAGAAACACACTGATTATAATTTGGCCATAAATAATTCAACTTTAAGTAACCTCTTAACATAGTTGTTAATAAGGTAATTCATGAACTTGCACTCAATTGCAGACACGATTTCTATGGCCTTATTCATACATATTTAAGACCTATTTTAGTTATCGAATGTTTTCGTCCTTTTCGTACGACTTTTGAATTCGATTTGAGCGAAGAAGACAAAACATTCGATATTAAAATAAGTTTAAAAAATATTAGGTATGACAGGTCTTAAAATGAGAAATAAGTGTGCAAAGGCATTGACACGAGCACATGAAGCATTAGATTAAACTTTGGTAGTGATCATACTTAAAAAACCTAATAAGATCAAGGATGTGCAAAGGCAGTGAATTGAACATTAAGCATTAGGTTAAACTTTGAAAGTAATAATTCTTTATAATATAATAAGTAAGTAAGATAAGACAAAAATTTTAATTATTTTATAAACTATCTATGAAAAAGGCTACTAAAAATCTTCAAGGTCCGTAACGCAATCAGCTGTTTAAAATTTGAATGAAGATCGACCGAACCACAAAATCAACGGTACTAGAAAAAAACCCTCTCCATTCATGCAAGACCGCTACGAGTTTAAACTATTTATGGCCATGCTCGGGTCAAGATGGACAGCATATATTATTCTCTAAAACTATTGTATTCTCAACCTTATTGGTATGGAAATAAGATCGAGAAAAAACCGCGGTCACGGTTGATCCACGGTAGAGTGAAGAGAATATTTCTAAGACAATAGGGATGTTAACACACTTTCCTAGTACCTTTCTCTTGTGGTGCATTGTTTTCAAACTTCAAGTTTATACGTAAATCATTTTTTATTAAAATTTATTATTATTTTCAACCCAGTTTCATGCTCGAGTACAAAATTCAATTTAATATTATACGTGAAACGAAAGCCTAGCATGAAATGAACATTATTTGATAGTATACTAGTTAATCAATCGATAATTATATTTGTCAGTAAAATGCCATTCCAAAACCCAAAACCTCACAACCTAAACCAATAAGTGATATGTATGTAATATAAGTTACAGTACTATCAACATCATTTAAATATCAGATTATTGTTCAGAATAGATACATTTTTTTAAATCAAAATGTTTATCAAATCTTTAATAATACTTTTTATTGGCTTTTTCTTCTCTCTCTCTTCGCATTAAGAATGATTTTCACTCGGTTTGTTTTATTCTTATGGTTATCCCATCAAACACTACATAAATAACTTACATACATAAATAACTTTCATCAGTCAAAATTCTTTAAATATTTAATAAATACTATCACATGGCACAATTCAATCATATTAACGTTATCAAGGTCGCCTATTATCACTTTATTTACAAACTTATCATTAATTCTAATTTCACAATATCAACATCATTAATATGATAAAAATCACCGGGTTCCACTTTTATCAATTTCCTGCAAAACACTGCTTTCCCAAGATAAGCGTACTTTGCACGCAATAATTGATTTAACGGATCACTATATTAAACCAATTACCATGAAATTATTGAAGAAACTTAGTAATTGGGTGATTGCGAAATGTATGAATTAAGAGACACTTGGATTTTAATTAATATCTAACTAGAATTATGGGTAGATTATAGTCGTTGTGAAATCAGGTGAAAAGTAGCCGTCAGGAATATCATGTCTATTACTAGGTACTACCTATAAAATAATTGGTAAGCTTATTGGTATCGTACTACTGAATAATATTCCCAAGTATATTTACGTTGATATTACATGTTACTTTTTTAGTACTCAGCCTTTAAAAATCTAAAAGGATCAACGACATGCCAAAGAGTGAATTGAACATTAGGCATTAGATTTAAATTTGATAGTAATATCTAATTTAATACATAATAAAATAAGTGTTGATTTAGTCACACTAATAGTATAAGATTATGAATTAACACAAAAACAATAGATCTATTTTTTATATTAATTAATTTAGTAAACTAAATACGTCATCGATGAAACTGGACTTAACAAACATAAAACAATACCAGAGAATACCAGTGAACTTCGACAAAAAGAAACATCATGATTCAAGGTCTCTATTTCAACTAACTATAACATTAAAATCCCATTTGTAGAAAGTAATATCAAAGTTAAATCAAGTGTTGGTCCCAGGGAATTATCGAGTACTAGCATTACTCGTGGCTTCGCTTGCGTAAAAAGGTTTTTTTTCCGGGATAGAAGTCCAGCTATATATTTTCCGGGGATAATAAGTACCTTACAGCCTTCCTGGATAAGTGGGTAATACCCATCAATATAATATCTCTGAATTGAAACAAGCTGTGTGTGTTGTTGTGTGGTTCATTTCATTTCAAAGTGTTGTTTAGTATTGCTACTGTTCATGAGCAGTCGTATCACTTACTATCAGGTGAACGGCATGTTGGTCTCGCCATTTTAGCAATGAAAAAAAAACATAATATTTTATGATTATTATTATAAAAGTATTTTCTGAGAATAGCACGTTAAAACACTCAACCACAACCCTACAGATCTGAATTTAATATAGATAGTGAAATAAACAGTGCTGCAAGATATTTAATACATAAATGTCGTTCGTACCATAAGCAACGTTAATTAGAGATTTCACACGATCCGCAGAGTAAATAGTACTAGATACTGTGTCACCAGTTCTGTACTAGTTGTAGATACGTTAATGACGTCACATCTGTCGGTTGATACTCGTATCGCACGTAATATTACTGAGGAGGTCTCGGTCACAGTAAGTACTGACTACTATGACGTAACTATTGCTTCTATTTTTTTAAGTTGTTCATCTGATGACAAGGATTACACCTATACCCCTTATACATATATGTATAAGGCAAATTCTAAATCCAAAGGATCGTAGATAATTTTAAAGTAATACTTGCAACGATATGTCACTTTTCCTTAGTGTCAAGGATGTTACCATTTGTATTCGATATGGAAAAACAAATATGTATATAAACAATTACATTAATATAATTTATCACTTAATAACATCTTATTTACAAAACCGATTAAGTCATCAAAATAGGGTATTTGACTATTATCGATTTTTTGAATTATTTCGCTTCCAAATACAAATACGTTAAAAATAAAGCCTTGCTGTCAAAAAAGTATTAAAGTAGCTTGTAACATAAGGCAAATATTAACATTTAAAATTAAAGAGTGGGGGTGTAGTGGGGACATCTTGCTGTCTCTTTCACACCCGCACACTGTAATGTATAATAACCCTAGTGACGTCACTATCTTGGTTTTGCATTTCTTTTCTGTTACCCCCACTACAAGATTTAAAACGTTTCTAACTTGTTTAATTCTAAATGGCTTTATAAATTTCTTTGTTTGTTAGACCATAGCTGTGGAAAAGTTTTGATAAATACAATAAAAAAAATTGAGTCAAATACCCTATTGTACTTGTTTGTTCGGTCATTGCCAGCTAATGCCATTTGCACTCCAGCGTACAATTTCCGCTCAAACGTAAGTTGTAAAAGCACCTCACAATTAAACAAACTCATTATACAACGGAAATGACAATTAAGAGTGCCGATAAAGTTGTTTTAGCCGATACGAACATAGCAATAACTAGCTTGTAATAAGCCGTCGAGGTATTATATCAGAGTGGACTAGGGATGAGATATACTTGCAAAATTAAATACCAGGGCTTCTAAGTACGAGTACGTAAAAATACTAGGGTTCAAAACCAGGGTATAAAATACTTAAAAGTATTTTGTTAGTATGAGTCGGCAACCCTTCGCGTCCCAGCCGCGGCGCAGCGTCTATAAAATACTTGCATAGGAATTCAATCCGTATTCCGTAACGAATAAGGAGCAACAATGCATAAATGAAAAAATACTTTGAAGTATTTTCTATTCACGAATACGATTGTGATCCTTATCTATATGAATTTAAGGATAGTTTTTCTATGGAAGTATTTTTATGTATAGTGTTCCAAGTTCTTCGCGCACCGACGTATAGCGGCGCCTAAATTTGAAAATACTTGCATAGGAATTCAACCCGTATTTGATGGTAAATAAAGAGCAAAATAGTATGAATTAAAAATACTTTGAAGTTCAAAGTATTTGTTATTGACAGATACGATTGTGGTTCTTATCTATATTAAGTTATGAATCGTTTTCCTATGCAAGTATTTCCATGTATAGTTTTCAGGGCTCTGTGCATATCGACGTATGGCAATACTTTCATACTTGTAAGTATTTTCTGCTCGTACCAGGGCGCCGTACTTCGAAGTGAATACTGCATATTCATGCTGAGTGTGCTAACAGTTTGGCTCTACCACTAGTTAATTATCTTTAATTTTCATTTGTTCACAAAGTCGTACAATATCTCAATTCTTATAGCCTGTACTGCGACTGCTCAAATAACCGCCTAAGGTTCTATAATAAAGTACCGTTTCACAGCAAACAGCACTTAATTTGATACCGTATTTGACAGACGCATTCAATACCAATCCAGTTGGAGTGAAGAAACTACGGAATTGGTAAATTGCTCTGCAGTCCACATAGAATGTGTGAACATGACATTTACGAAATTTATTTATGAGAAAGGTGTAGATTGTTTGTATACACAAGTGTTGCGTGTTTGTGTAATGCTCGAAAACTATTTGGAAATATGTAATTATCATATTATAAACTACCAGAAGTGGTTTTACATTATTTAATAAAATTAGGTATCCGCTTTGCACAAAGTCACGATCAATAATAATCCAAAGACATTCAAACTACTGTCACATGTGTTTCGTCTTCTCTTGAGAGGGTGCGTGCCAACGAGGTAACATCCACGGAGTTCACATATAACACGGCCTCTCCTGACACCCTGGCGTCCCGACAGGCTTAGTCGTCGTCGACCAAAGATGTAGAAATCAACCGAAGTAATGATCCAACGCCATCGGCAAGTTCCTTTTCTTGCAAAGACGTTGAAACCAGGCGTGGCAAAGGCCTAGTTGTTCAGTCAAACGTTGAGGATGGGCCAGCCCCATTGGAATCTATTTATTTAGATTCAAACACTCATCATCCACACCATGATTAGTCTCTGAAACCAAAGTCCAAATTACTTCAGAGCTCCATTGCTACATGTAACAAAGTAAATTTGTTAGAGATTGTCATAAAAGTCAAACCAGTCAGAAAGTCAAAGTCAAATAAGTTTATACAAGCTAAAACATTCAACATATAAAAGTCTAAACATATGCACATACACAGGTCCTCGGTATGGGCCCCTACCGAGGAAATACTTAAATCTACACTAGGGGTCAGGGTGCATTTAATCCCCCTAGCGACTCTCCGAACACGGAAAGCTTTCACACCGAGGGAAAAGGAGGCTGTACTCCCTCGATGACTCTCCGAACACGGAAAGCTTTCACGCCGAGGGAAAAGGAGGCTGTACTCCCTCGACGACTCTCCGAACACGGAAAGCTTTCACACCGAGGGAAAAGGAGGCTGTACTCCCTCGATGACTCTCCGAACACGGAAAGCTTTCACGCCGAGGGAAAAGGAGGCTGTACTCCCTCGACGACTCTCCGAACACGGAAAGCTTTCACACCGAGGGAAAAGGACACTGTACTCCCTCGATGACTCTTCGCGAAAAGCTTTTAAAAGGAACAAACCAAGGTACCAGCTTCAATCTAAGACAGGTACTTAAAGAGTGAACACACACCTTCAAAGAATATTGCACACGTCTCAGGGGTCCATTCACCTTTCCATGGAATCATATACTGAGCAGCCGCATAAGTAGACTTTCCATATGATCCAGCAAGTAACTTTAACTCATATCGGTGATTAGAGAGGGTTTTCACTACCCTATAGGGCCCCCGCATGCCAGAATCCAATTTACCCTGAGATTGAGCAAACTTGACAACAAACACCAGGTCACCCTTCTGGAATTCACGAGGAGGCTTCCGGCGCTCATTGACCATTATATCTTGACGAGTCTGATTGTTTTTCAACCGTTCGGCCGTCCTTTGTCTGAGCATTTCCCGTTTTGCTTCCCGGTTGCCTTTGGTTAAATTCAATGCCACATCTCGCACCAACGTTCGGATTGCAGGCGTTGCGCTTTCATGGCCAATTAAAAGGTTAAGAGGAGAAGTCTGCGTAGTTTTCTGCTTTGTTAGGTTAAGAATGAGCTGTAAATGCCATAGTTCTTCAGCCCACTCAGCTTTTTGATGATTGACCGCAATACGAAGCATATTCAAGACCGTACGGATGTAACGTTCAACCTGTCCGTTTGCATGATGCATTTCAGGAGTTATGAAGTGAAGCTGTACACCAAGGACCTTCATCCATGAAGTGAAGCCCGTCGACTCAAACATGCGTCCCCTATCTGATACAACTAACTTAGGAGTACCAAACAACGATAACACAATTTTAAATACTCGTTTCAGTTCATTTAAATCTTGTCGACATATAGGTGTCAAGAGACAATATTTTGTGAACGCATCTACCACAAGCATGACAAACTTATAACCCTTGGACATAGGGAGAGGCCCGAGAACATCAACATGTAAGGTTTCAAAGGGAACTTCGGATTTTTCCCAGGATGTAATTGGCTGTAAAGGTGCTCGCGGTACACGCTTGTGGGCGACACATGTTAAACAATGAGAAGTATATTTAGTGACAAACTTTCTAAGACTAGGGAACCAAAAATGTCTTAAAATTAGATCCACTACCTTATCTGCGCCTACATGGCCATGCTCATCATGAAAGATGCGGAGGAGGCTCAAACGGTTACCTTTAGGTATAAAGCAAAGTAGCCTCGGGTCTTCACCCGTCGGCATATATCGGTAATATAATATGTCATTGTGTACTTCATACCTTGACGCATCCAATTGACCTTGTTCAAGCAATCGAATCATATTTTGAGTCTCCTCATCACCTGCTTGAGCAATTTGAGCCCAATTACGTGGGCGTTCGACATTGTTAACATTACATGGGTTTCTACTTAAATAGTCCACGTGCGGCATCATGGTGCCCTTTCGGTAAAGAATGGTGAAATTAAAATCTTGTAGATAAATCCACCATCTCGCCACACGCGGTAACAAGTCTTTCTTATTTTGGGTGGATTTTAAGGCATTACAATCCGTTACCACCAGAAACTGAATACCAATGAGATAGTGCCTGAAATGCTTTAATGCATTTACTACCGCAAGGGTTTCGAGTTCATAGGAATGGTATTTCGGTTCAGCACCTTTTGTGACCTGACTATAATAGGCCACAACACGCCGACTACCATCCCTATGAACCTGTTGTAGAACCGCACCATACCCAAGACTACTTGCATCCGTATGAACTTCCGTAGGTAAACTTGGATCGAATATCGCAAGTACGGGTGCACCAGTTAAAATTTTAATAATTTCTTGACGTACAGTTTCATGTTCCGCAGTCCAGTGAAACTGCACGTCCTTACAAGTCAGGCGCGCAATGCAAGCAGTTCTGGTGGAATACTCTGGGATGTATTTTCGAAAATACCCCGCCAACCCAAGAAACTGTCTAACCTGTTTAACATTCTGTGGTGCAATGGAATCTGAAAGAGCCTGAACCTTACCAGTAGCGGGTCGCACTTCACCGTTAGATATCACCCGCCCCAGGTATTCTACTTCTGTGCACAAAAAGAAACATTTGTTCAGATTTAACGAGAACCCAGCTTCCGTCAATGTTTGTAGTACTCCCCGCAAAGTTTGCAGTCCCTCTTCAATGGAAGAAGACAAGATCAAACAATCGTCGATGTATACCAGAACTTTCCCATCAGTGATGAATTTCTGCAAAGTTTTACTAATAATGCGCTGGTATACAATCGGCGCGTTTGCTAACCCAAATGGCATTTTTACGTACTCATAATGGGCCTCTGGCGTCACGAAGCCGGTGAGTGGTATGGATTCTTCATCAAGCTTTATTTGATGGAACCCAGTCGCCATGTCCAAAGTCGTAAAGTAGGTGCTTTTACCCAAACGGTCAATGTGGTCATCAATTAGGGGTAGCGGAAATCGATCTTTTACCGTTCGGGCATTTAACGCACGGAAATCGACACACATCCGGTCAGAGCCGTCCTTTTTCTTAACAAGCAACACTGGGCTTGCATAAGGCGACTCTGACTCACGAATGATACCCTTCGAAAGTAAATCTTGAATAATTCGACGTACCTTCAACTTTTCGTCATATGACATCTTGTACGGTCTATAATGAACTGGTGTATCGTCCTTTAGACGAATGCTCATGGTACCTGTTGTAACCGTGGAAGTGGCCGTACCTGAAATCATGTGTTCGGAGAACTCGTCCAAGATCCTATTGAGATCAACCAAATGAGGACCGCTTAAACTGGTTTTATACGAGCGTTGTCGGTTATCATGCACAGAAGAAACAGCACATTCAGGAGCCCGTATGATTCTCTGCAAGTCCTTGGTACGTACATATGTGACGCCCTCCCGATTCAGCACATCGGTGCCAATAATGACTGGAGCATTCATACACTCACTAGGGACAACCAAGAAGTCCACATCTAATGAAACGTCTTCCAGCTGAACCACGAGAGAGACGTAAAAATTAACATGCGTAATTAACTTACCTACGCCTTTTATTTGTCGACTGGTGGGTTTCTTGGTACAAGAAAGATGATTTACTACCACTGAAGAGATAAGCGACACCCCTATAGCACCACTATCTATAAGTATGTCAACTGGAATTCCATTGATGACACCAACAACGACGTCTTTTTGTTTTTGAGCTGAGTAACTTGAGCAAAAGTTGACTTTACCTGAATCCGCACGCTTCCTTACAAAGCAATCACGTATGTGATGGCCTTGTTTTTTGCAGTATGCACATGAGACGAATCGATCAATCTTAGCAGCGGTCGGTTTTAGGGCCGGCTCAGTTGCAGAACCAGTGGCAGCAAGTTTCGACTTCTTAGAACATTGCAACTGTTTGTGTCCCAACTTACCACATAAATAACATTTAACGCCTATTCCAATTCCCGGAGTCGGTCGGTTGGTAACTGTCGTTTTCTCGGTACCACTTTGCGCAATCGGATAGCGCATAGCACGAGCATCTGCATTTTCCGATTTTGAGAAGGTAGCCAAATAACCTACCAGGTCCCGCGGAGCTAAATTTGCGTTCATAGCCGCTGCTTTAACTTGGGGATCCGTAACACCCCGAAGCACAATATCGGTGATTAGGTCATCACTAAGGCCCTTAACAACCCACAACTGAAGTAATGATTTTCGTGCATATTCAGCATAAGTACGAAAACCATTAGAATTAGTGGACATTACCTCATACAAGATTGTTGCCCGATCTACCTTTTTGGTACATAAACATCTAAAGTCCTCTTTAAAGTTGGTCCATGAACGGTCGTTGGTAACCCACTCATCCAACCATGACTTTGCATCACCTTTCAAACACTTACCAACACGAGCGAGGCACTCGCGTTCATCCCACCGATTTGCAACCTTGGCCCGATCAACTTCCTCAAACCAGGAATCCACGTCATGTATATTAGGGTTAAAATTAGACACATAATAGCTATGTGTACTTACCGATTTCAATGATTGAATCGCTTCGACAATCTGTTCTGTTCCGCTCGGGTTGCGTGACTCAGTAGAGGCTAATCGACCTGATAAATGCGAATCATACGCTTGCGACTCTAAAGCCTGAAGACGCGACATTATAGTGTGCCAGGATTCATAACCACTAAACTCACGATTATCGTTTCGCCGATTACTATCACAGCGGTAATGGTTGTGGCCACGACTGCGCCCGTAGTCACAATTCCGGCTACGATCGCGACTGCTCTTGCGACTGCTATTATGATCTCGGCGCGTGTGACGTTCACCACGACGTTCATTGCGGCTTCGGCTACGGCTGCGACTACAAGTAAAGTGTCGTTTTCTTACCGGAGGGGTATACCCTCTACTTGAACTGCGCGAACGATGTTTCACCAAGCGTTCGCCGCGCGAGCGGCTGGTAGTAGAATAACACCGGTCACGAGATCGGGATCGACCCATTTTCTACTACAGCAATACAAAACAAGCTTACCAGAGATTATCAATCGCAACCTTGTGTTTCACGGACACTCAAACAAAATAAACCAACTGACTTTTGAAAATTTCAAAGTGGACGTAGTGAGCAATCCCACTTCTGATATAAACTACCAGAAGTGGTTTTACATTATTTAATAAAATTAGGTATCCGCTTTGCACAAAGTCACGATCAATAATAATCCAAAGACATTCAAACTACTGTCACATGTGTTTCGTCTTCTCTTGAGAGGGTGCGTGCCAACGAGGTAACATCCACGGAGTTCACATATAACAATATTTTTTATTGGTTTACGTGACAGCCTTGTTTTTATGTTCGCTTTTCTTTGTCCATATTCAAATAATATTCTAATATGTGATCATTAATGACATACAATACATACATAGAGAATCAATACTTATCTTTTTTTTTTCTAATAGCAAATATACCGATCTATGTTATCCTGGACCATTACGGTATCCCCTTGCTGTCTTAGAGCTCTTGGGATATCGGGATGCGCTGAGGAGTGTGGCGCCTTCACCAAACTTGAACCCGAGAGGGTCAAAACTACGCAGTCTACATACATATCACAATGTACATGCACTTTAACTCAAGAGGAACCAAATTACAGTCATATTACGCTGTTTAAGGACGCTACATCAAATCCCAAATACAATCCCAAAACTTCTTATCGCTTCACCACTCCATTATAACTAGAGGACCGTGTGGTTTGACATTATCAGTACATCACGAGTACACAATACAGACTTCCTGGTGACTAGGGGAAAGCCTAGGCCGGATATTAGCTGTTCAAGAGGCCCATCAACATCTCACGCAACATCCTGCGTGTGATTAATCACTTAACGATCTTCGTAATCTCACCAGACACCAAGATATTGTGCAACCATGTAAGAAAATTGTGTTTGTGTTATACCTCATTTGTTTTTTATATGGGATACGTAATGTTTGTATGTTAGGCGATTGACTTTAATAACTGATGGAAAGTGACAGTCGTTTTTATTGCAATAAATGGCAAAACGAGCACGACATTCGCCTGATGGTAACGATACGACCGTGCAGTAGCAAACATCACCAATGCTTGGCATGCCACTGCGCTCGCCATCCTGAGACATAAGATATTAAGTCTCAATATACCAGTGTATCTGAAAAAACAATCATACGTATAGCTTGGTTGAAGAAATGACGATGTTTTATATCGTATAATTATTTCATTTTAATTATCACTACCACACACGAAACCCTGGATGGGAATAACACATGTGCTGTAGCCGTTTGAGGGTAAACACAAACTAAAAGGGTGAAGTTCTTCTTATAAGGACAATTTACTATAACAAAGTAGACGAGTAGTTTCTTTAATTATTCGCTCTTTATTATTAAAACTTGGGTATAAGCTACTTCTAACAATGAAAATCTTTAATTGTAAAACTTATTACGATATCATGTGCTAAAACAATTCTCAATGCATTTCCTTAAACTTAGCAGTAGGTATGCTGTAGTTGCCTTTTTACAGAAGAGCATTTCACTATGTTTATTATTTGTTAGATATATTTGTAGTAAATAATGTATCTTCTTTTGGTAACTCTGAAATAAATAAATAAAATTAAGCCTGACCTCTCCTCCAACCACAAGAATATCTGTGTCGTCTTTTAACTTTTATCTTAGATAAGTTTTATGGGCATTAGGCCAGTACTTCTTCGATGGACGTACATCCTCTCACATGTGTGAATTTCGCTATCTTTAAATACATCTAGTTCGTGCACACAAACCTACGATGCAATTAACATCGAATGCTCTTGCGATGAAATGGTGACCATGTTTAGAAGCGAATCATTGTGCTTTCCGTTCGTCCGATAGATAATTAAGTAAGTGATGGTGATTCTAATCGTTGTCCAAGTAGACTTTGAAATCATACTTAAGTCGTTTCATAATCAATGTGTGTAAAACTTTATAATTATGAATATGCCGGCTTTGTACTACTCCTATTCATCTTTATTAATTAAAACCCGGCACTCGTAAACAAACTTCACACACTTTTACATACTCATTAAAACAATCAACAATGAATAAAATACAAATAAACCCGCATACTTCGTTTTAATTCGACGACATTGAAATAAAATTGAACACACCGCTAAAATTATGATTTCCTGTACACATTAATAAAGTGTGCCGGAACAGCCGTACAACTGAACTAAGTAAGAAATCATTATATTTTTCTTTATAGCTTCGTTTTATAAGAGGTATAAGATAATTTAGACCACCCATGTGCTAGCAAAACACGTAATAGCCAACCTTAATATGTCAATTTTAAATATAACATGAAAATCTGTACACATACCAAAGCTGGCCAACCAATGGGTTTACAAGTTGATTAGAAACGACAAAAGATTTGAAGGCGTGAGAGATTTTAAGTGATTAGTACCTAAAGACCTAAAGGCATCCATAAAATAACTAAAAATTCAATATCACTATACCCGACTTAGGATTTGTAATCGTAACGTAGAACATCTGCTCCACCAATTTATACGCAGCATATACGAAATGATTTCACAAAAATAAGTCCTTACAACATACTCGTAAAATCTACATTACTTTTATCAAATAAAATCTTTTGATAATGAAAACCAAACGTCATATTATTTTACCTTATCTCTCAGAATGGATAACAGTTTGCGTGAAAGGCATGCGTAGACAAGTTATCACAGTGGTTGATACTTACTTACTTTGTATACAATGCAAAGCTCTTATGCAATGTCGCGTCGAGCTACAATTATAGAAATAACTACTGCTAAAGGAACGTTCAATATTTTTACCAATATGGTATTGTGGATTATGCGAGACCTATTTAAAATAATTGCAATAAAATTACACTTCATTTTTAGAGTTGTCCTAATCAATTATTAAAAAACTGCCTACGGAAAATCGTTTCAATATTATGACGCGAAAACATTTATGTAGCTGTAATGCAAATGTTTATTGATATGAACCAGATGTTAACCTCATCCAAGTAATTGGCCTAGATTTAATTAACGAGAAGTTAAAAGGCTCAAAAAACCAAGACCAAATAAAACCGGAAAAGATGATACTCAACGATAAAAGTCAAAACAAGGATGAATACGTAGTTGAGCCGTAAAACACTATTCTAAAAATGTCGTTTCACCACTGGTTATTCTTGTTTTGAATTTTTAATTCTCACATTGGTTGAGCAAAATACAAGGACACATGAATATATTATGTATTATCGAATAACACAAAAAATTTTGATATTAAACTGGCAAATTACTAAGAGCGATTACTAGTCCTTAAGGATCGTGATCGTCGTGTCTAGAAAATCTCATTGACGTTTGTAGACATTCAAAAGATCGATGTGTGTAGCCTCATTTATGCTATAGTTAAAACATCTACGACTTATATAATAAGACGGAAGGCTCATAAATGACGATAGGAAAACTATTTAAAAATACAGAAGGAAGAAATAAATACTAACAGGAAAGCTATCAGAAAACCACGTACAGTATCCTGAGAGTAATCACAAGGAATGTCGTATAATTAAGTGTACTGAATTGTTAAGCAAAACGAATTACATAATTGAAACAATCGCACTTAGAGATGGAGCATACACCTGCGTATGCGACTGTAATAATAACAGGGAAGTGTTGAATAATTACAAGGCAACCGTTACTAATACAGAATCACAAATCTGTACAGTCCATATAAATCATGCTAGAAAACGCCATCGAGCAGCGGGCTCCAAATGACCCCCAAAGGCGATTACGCTGATTTAATCGACTATATTATTAAAATAGTTGATAGAAACGGTTAGTCGGATGCAATTTTTTTTAATGACTGGCTTTTTTCAAACCTTTCTGACAATGTAATCGATGCTTTCTCGATTTAATTTGTGGCACAGTTGATTTTGAATAGAGTAGTATAATGTCGAATATGTTAATACCATTATGGGTGGTCTTCTCGCTATCAATGTTGAAAGGAAACCTGTTTAACAATACATTGCATACTTGTAGAAGTAGATAATTATGGAGATAGTAATATAAAACAATGCACTGCACACTAATCCAAAGGGTTAATAATGCCACAGGACAATTTATTAAATAAATACACCCAACAAATACAAGTATGGCTGACCCAAAACTTAAACCCCAGTCTTGCAATGATATCAAAAGGGTATCAGAAACTGCGAGAAATTTTCACCAGCCAATTTTTAACAGCCGGTGTCAGCTTCGTCATCAGATTTAATGAACAACAAATTAAATTGTTATGGAATATACCTAGAACAGGCTCTCATACAGGCAAGTGGCATTTAATTCCACACCATCCAATCTGTATGCATGGGAGTACCGTAGCCCTAGGACCATAAAATGGATATTAAGCCCGTGGATTAATGTCTTTTAATAACAATTTACGATCCGGTCCAATAGATTAGCGATAGTTTCACCGTTTATGCTAATCTGTGATGTTTTAAAACTGATAGCATTACTTCGACGTGATTTATAGCAGCAGTTACTGTACTATTTTTACAATTAATTTAGTAATTACTTGAATTATATTCTAGTGACTTTTAATATAGGTTAGTGGTTATGGGTAGAGGATAATTGCAGCATAAATGCAATGAAGTATAAGCAATATTAATACTTTGAAGTGAAGTGTTTATTTAGGTCAAATGCTTTCATGTATTTTATACATAGGTATGTTGGCCAAACGGTTATGTTTTTTCTTCGTCATCTTATTGGGATGGAAAGAGGAAAGTGATATTGGGCATCCAGCAATAATATACAAAAATGTTGTATTTATTTAATAAATATATTTGGACTCATCCAAAAATTATAATTCCGTGGTGTAAGACTAGACAAATTGTGTAATCAACTAAAAACAAAAAAAGTATTAGAAAGCGGAACAAATAAATTCATTGTAAACTAAACGCGGTAAAAAGTTAAAATTATTTTGGGATTTAGTGATGTACCATTGCTCTTTGTTTAAAATTGCGGTAAATTGACTCTTATCAATTTAAAGAGATGTTAGAACAGATAAAAGAAAACTACCGTCCATAAATCTAGACAAACGACACAATTTTTTTTTAATCCTTTTGTTGCTTTTCTTTGACACAGACTCCGTGGCACAGATGGTTCAGCGGTCAGCTGTCAAATAAAAGGCCTCGGGCGCAGTGATGCAAATATTTGTGAGAACCCCTAGTATTTGGTCGCGGCTGCATTTATGAGATGAGCTTTCGTAGTTTGTGATACCCGGGACACAAGCCTTTGCTATCGCAATTAATGAGCATGCCATTCGGATAAGGGTAAGCAATACGATCACTCATGGACAGTAGAAAAACCAGAACAATAAATTTACACTGCTGTTAGGCGGGAGAGATGGATATTGCAGACCTATCCAGGCGACCTCACACATATAAGACCATCAGCATAAAGTAATCATAAATTTTGTATGTTGAATAATTTTCCATGCTAAATAAAATTCTAAGACGCTCACTTAACTAAGTCCGTTGTATAATCCGTTTGTTCAATCACGTATTAGTCATAATACGTACATAAAGCGGTCTAACAGCAGTCATTGATGAGCGGACGTCCGCTGTATGCAAGAAAAACGACTCGTACCAAGAATTATACGACGCACGTCCAGTTTTTCCACATAGCTAATAAATCAAAGGAAATCCTACTAGATTGAGAATAATTTCACTCATGTTCAACTCTTGCTTTGTTAATTTATGTTATGGAAACACGTGGACAATGCCGTGAGTCATATTTAGTTGTACACAATTAGATTAAAAGTTTAGCTTAATGACATGACATTTTTCGTATCGTTTCGTTTTTTTTATTATTAATAATAAAAAAATGACTAATGCACCATATACAAATCACTGTAGGTTTATGCGGACCTTGGTTTTTTATTAACTGTGTAAATTATTTAAACAATGAATTAAAAAAAAAACTCTCATCTGCCTATTGTAAATCCGGGATTTAATCCCCGAAAAATAGACCTGGGGGCTGAGTCTTGGGATCTCGGTACTCTAGATCTAAAAAACATAGTCTCTTCTTTCTGAGGTGTAATATATCACGTGCATTATATGAAAAATGATATTTTTATACCGATACTACTTCTTCAAATCATTTGTTGAATATTTCAGCGTTAAATTTTACAAGGCCGCCAAACAGCGCATGCTGCTAGTCAGACTAGTTTTTGTGACGTGACATCTATCACGTAGCTAAAACTATTTCATCATCATTTTTTTAAGTACTTGTTTTAATACCTGGGACGCCTAAAACATAATGAGTATTATTAGTAATTAGTAATATGTTGTTAAACAATGCAATATATTACTGAAGAGAAAATATGTTATACCATACGTAATTAAATAATAGCATAGTTTTATCTCACACTGAATTACATATTTATGATAATTTTATTAATAAAAGGATGATATTCAACCATAATAATTTATATTAATATGTCATATTATCCTTTTAGCAACGGAAAAGCAATTCAAAACAGCAACACTCAAAATCTCGTACAAAAGGCGAATCTAGGTCAGCGCTATTACGGCACTCGATTTAAACAAGCCGAGCACAAAAACCTTTCAATACTACTCACTCAAACAAATGTTCGTGATAGAAGACAATATGTTGTGCGCATGCGCAGAAACGTTACCTGAATGCAACCGCGCGCACCGGAAAAGGGCGCGACTATTGAACTTTTAGCCGATAATGCCACAGGGACGTACCCATTATTTTTTTGTGAATCATACGATTCTTCCTTATATTCCTTATATCATGAGGCAAAGGTAGATTGAGTTTTATTACTTTAACCACCGCCTGACTGACGCCAAAATCCCTAAAGTTTAGTTTAGTTTGTATTATTTTAAATTAATACTTTTATTCTGTACTATTCGTCATATTAATAACCAGATATTTAGACATACTCATCTATGTTGAAATGAAATGAAATGAAAATATTTATTGAATCCATAAAATGTCATACACTATTTAGATTCAGTCACTTTTTTTTTCGACTACCACACAATTTACTAGGCCGTTTTCGCCAGAGAAGAACGGGTAAGAAACTCTAGCGTTGCTCTTTCCAAAATAAGTTTACAATACAGTGATCATACAGAAGTTGAAATAATAATTATATTGTACGGCTGAGTTAAGTGTGGTCGCCCAGACTATGCAATCGGTAATACACTGTTCAGAAAAGCATGAAAAGCAGTAAAAAAAATACAAAGTAATTTAATATTATCATTATAAGAGTGGTATAACCTAACCACTCTCAATCGTACTCTCGATTGTAGAGGATGCCCGTGCCCTGCAGTCTGGCTGATACAGAAATTATAAGAGAAGTGACCGACCCGGCACACGACGGGCGCCGCAAGCACAGACCTTTAAGCGAGCATGACGTACTCAAATTGCCTACAATGTTATTTACTTTTCTAGCTTGGATGAATAATAAGCATACTTTACTTCAAGTTCCATTAACTCTGTGCGTGTTTGGCCTGATTCACATAAAGCTACACGCGCATCAATTCGTTAACCATATCAGTAATCGATTAAACTCTCATAAATATCGATTACTCGCATTACCGGGCATCGATCAACCCTACTCATGTGATGTAGTGCATTCGCATAACCGATGTCGAAGGGAGCGGACGTGTGGTGACTCAGGATATTACCCGCTGTGCACATAAATGCGATTATGTTTATTACAAAGCGAGTGTGCATTACAATGCAGAGCAAATGTCGGCAAATGTTAAAAGGGGGGAAATAGATTGAACGATTGTGCCGAAATGAAATGAGATCTGTGTGGAATAAATATTGTGTTGACGGAAGGAACCTAGTCAGTGCAATATAGAATTTTATTTTACGCCTATCGAAAATAGGTTTAATTAAATAAGAAGACAAATAAACAAAAATGAAAACAAAAAAACTTTTATGCATGTTAAAAAGATTATAGAACAGACCTGCGAGACGATATAAAGGATTCACAATGTACCACTTCAACTTTAAAATATAACCAAAACAACTGCACAGAACGTATGTTAGATATAAGATTTTGCTTATAAGGAAACGTTAATTCAACGCAAAACTGTGTCACGGCGAGTCATTGCGATCTCAATACATTCAGATATCGGAATCTTATGACTAAACGTTAAAACCCATTCTAATCTACATGACCTATTTTAATTATAAAATTATTTACCTAAAATTATCCAAAGACAACTTAATATCATGCAACCATGCCTTAAATTGTAATTTATTTATCGGTGCATAATTTTCTTTTTGTTATTGTCGTGGTGGTTTAAGACTATAAAACCACAGAAAATAAAAAAAAAGCTGTCATTTACACAAAAAAAAAACAAATAGTCATTAACAGCGATCGACCGAGTAGCAACAAACAACAATCCGGAATAAATACATTTATTCAAAATTATAGCAAAGCCACAGAAAGACAAAAAATATTTCAATCATTTAAAAAAACAAATACTTCAAGTCATGAACAGGGAAGTAGCGACCCACAGAGTAGCAACTAGCAACAATCCCGTATTGCGTAAAGCCTAACAAAGCAATTAACATGGAAATCTTTAGTCGCGCTTCAAGGCGCACAGTATTTGTGTTAAATAACTGCAAAGGTTTTAAGAACCGAGATTTTGTATGAGTTCACAGAAAATTATAGATAATAGAGATTTTTAAAATATTTACGCAGAGTTTTTAATTATGTGAAACTAACGGAAAAAAATAATGTGTTAGTTGATTATTTCATGAAAGAAAGGCGACAATCGGAGATTCCTTGTTAGAATTATAAAAAATATGTAATATTTAGTACAGTTATCCTTACTTACTATGATTATTAAAAACAAAACTGCATTAGAATTAACAAATATCTCAAATGCAAAATACCTCTGTAAATCACACATTACCATTCACACCCACCTACCACCATAATGAACCCACCCCCCGCTATCAAGTACATATTACAATCCACATAAAAAGTAAACCTAATTAAAGAGACGAGAGACCTATAAGTAATACGAATGGCCAAGTATCCACGTCGTAAACGCTTGTACGGCAATCATGACCCCATGACGGGAATGAAAATTACTCCAAGACACAAGGAGGCAATGTTACTGGTCACTGAACTTTAAATTCTTATGAGAAAGTTGTAGATATGCGGCGATGGAATTAGAAGATCCCGAATTAATTGGGCAATGTGTTTTATATCGAGATAAAGGTATCCATATCTATGAACGGTTTAGAAACAAATACGTTCATTGTATTCTTTAATTAATTGATTATTTGTGGTGAGATTATCAAATTAACTATCATTGACTTAAATTGTAGTGTTAAGATGCTTTTAGTTTTTGTTAATGAATTTATTTTGAAAGCATTATTTGGTATCGGTCAATTAGCTACTTGCGTAATAAAAACGGTACACCAAATCTAAAAGCAGTTATCAATCGAAAATACATTGTTCTGTAAAACAAATCTACGGACAATTTGGTGAATAATTTACAAAATAAAAATGTAAATATGCAAGAAGTACCTATATTGGGATTCACAAACACCACAATTCAAATTATCAAAAATAATCCCAATAAACAAATCTATTTTATGAACATCTGTTAATGGTTCGGCCTAAATCTCCTGTTTATCTTATCATCCTAATTCTTTGATTATTCGTAAATTCTATCTATACAATTATCTACTACGCTATAATATTTTTTTCATTATGTGTTCTGTTGATTTTTGGAATTTCTTCCCCAATCTTTGAATACACGATCCTGAATCAAATTTGCTCCCCCTCTTAATATCTTTTATACAATTATTATATACTGCTTTATCCATTATTTTCTCATGGTTCATCACTACATAGTATAAAACAATGTCGCTTTCTCTGTCCCTATGTCCCTTTGTATGCTTAAATCTTTAAAACTACGCATCGGATTTTGATGCGTTTTTTTTAATAGATAGAGTGATTCAAGAGGAAGGTTTATATGTATAATACGTGCATATTATTGTACAGAAATCTATTTGTACCCGGGCGAAGCTGGGCCGGATCACTAGTTGAATATAATTCTAAACACAGCCTGCACCATTATAATGTAAAAACATTATTATCATTCCATTAGTATAATTTGTTCATTCAACAAGGTTTGATGGAGGGTCAATTGCTGTATTCAATCTGGTAAGAAGTTTATTTCATTACGAATAATCTTTCAATTTATTTTACGCAATGTCTATTATTATGCAATACATATAATAGCAAAAGTATTAGTTGTTAACGAACAACAATTATATTTTAAAGTTACGAAACTTTAGCTCTGCAATTAATGCAAAATTGCTTATATTCTATCACCATTAGCTTCATTGCTCTAATGGCGACGCATACAGGCTGAGATGCGTAATATCTTGAGTAGAATTCCTCAGACGAGCATTTAGATAAGGGGATAAAAGTAGGAAACTAATAATTTGTTTTGGTTGTGAAACATTGAACTTTGTCTCGGAACTTCGAGCAAGCCCCCAGATATGTGAGCCTAGCACAGCGTTAGAACCAATCTTATTGCATATTGGGTGGGTAATAATATATGTTTATATAGTTTGCCCATCCTTTGCTACATAGTAGAAAACCTAGGCTGCAAACATTCACACATTATATTAATATTGCAATGAATATGCAGTAATTTATAAATACACACTCAATATTGCGTAAGTAATAATTTGCAAAACCAATACACACCACATTCACTTTGACAGTTTTGGACAATATTTAGCAATGTTTTAAGTAAAACGAAATACATAATATATTACATACTGTCCAATATATCTAAAACTTGAGCACCGCAATTAAAATAAGCAACGTTTCAAGACGCTGTAAAACATAAAGCAAGTAACCCAGTTTAGTATGATTTATAAAGTGACAGGTTTTAAGTGGACCCTGTTGTTGGACAGAACGTTAATCATCACTGATATATGTCTATTCGTTCTCTTATGCAAAAGCTTTATTATACCGGGTATCTCAAGACTGCTACCGAAAACGAAGCCGGGTGGTAGTTTTAGTGGCTACAAACACAATGCAATTAAAATTTTCGCTTAGAAACGCGACAATTATTTTTATGATTTTTTAAATATCGTCATTTTTGGGTGGTAAATCCATAGATTTTGCTAAAATAATAATTTAAACTCTCTTATATCTTAGAGTATTTATAAATTAAAGGGTATACACTATTATTTTAGGAAAAAATGTATTTACCACCAAAATATGGCAATAGGAAAAAAATGACAAAAAAAAAAATTGTCGCTTTTTTTGCAACTTTTTCTGTTGCATTGTGTCTGAAGTCGCTTAAACTACCACCCGGCTTCGTTTCGGTAGCAGTCTTGATATACCCTGTATTTGCAGTATTACAACTTCAAAGAGCCAGATAAAATATTAATTAATCCTACACAGGATATACAAAACAACAAAGTTTTATTATGGTCACAACAAAAACTATTTTTATCACAACCGGTCAAATTCGTAGACAATTTAAAATAAAAAATCTATTTTAGTTACCAAATGTTCTGACTTCTTCACCAAATTGAAATTCAAGAGTAAACTACATCAGACAGACAATTAAATAAGGAAATTAATTACGTGAATGTCATGAGTTTACTAGTGTAAAAGTATGCTACAAATATTAAATTCATCTTAATTTCTTCGTAATACAGTTCTATTAAGAGCGTTTACACCTTGCGCGCAAAGTCAACTATAGGTATTTCTTCGTTAATTTCACGCACACATAAGCGACCAAAGCTGTGTGCGTAGAGCTGCCGCGTCGGCTCGCTATACAGTCAGCTCAACCAACTTTGATCCGTGCGCTTCAAAATTCTAAATGTAACTTATGATTTATATATTCGTAATATAATATCATAAAAATATTTTATTTGCATTATAAGTAGAAAATATTACTGTGCAAGCAATGAACAATACAAATTTAGATACCAATCATATTTTCGTTATTATTACATTGTTAAGTTGCATTCAAATCAGTGTTCAATCAGTAGACACTACGGACGTTTTATTAATCATTTCGTGTTGGAACACATTAATAGAGTTAGGGGCCTTACAACCCCTTACAATTACGAAATATATTTAATTTTATATTACAATACATAACATAATTTAGCCTCGGAATTACATCCCATTATATTATCTGAAACATAATTTATACTCACTACAAAATCATTGTAGGCGATAAAAAAAAATTTAAACTACTACCAAAGTACTAAGATGTGGCAATCGCAGTCCGCGCGTGGCTATTTTTACTACGTACGGCAAAAATTGACTGCAGTCAGGCCGGAGCGACGAGCGATACGTCCTCCCTCTAGAAGGCCTCGCGGCGGTCTGATTTGATGCAGGTCGAACAGCGTGTTTTATAGTGGTTTTTAAAATATTTGTAAAAAACATGAAACTAATTTTGTTGAAATATAAAAATGGTAATTTATTGATAAGATGTTCTTCTATTATAATATGCAATTGCTATAAAAAATTATGTACGATAAGTTCGTAAAAAAAATATGTTCTTGACGAGAGTTTCCGAATAATTTTGCATTGTTTAAATTTTTATTTTTCAGGAACTAAACACAATAAGATTATTTTTCTCAGCAAAATCCCTCCATAAAGGTCTTATTAGTCTGATAATATTTTTATTTTCATCTTATATTTAGTGATTTCGGATATGTTAAGCTTCTAAATTGCCATTTAAAGCCTAAATAACGAAACCTGTGTTCAGTAATCCTTATAGTACTCACAAATTATCCATCAATCTATAATGTTTTCCACTAAAATCCCTAGATGACAATCTTTCTAAAATTAGTACTAATTATTTTTCCTTTAAATTCTTTATTGGTGGCTATTAACTCGTTTGAAAAGTCCTGTTGTATAAACGCTCTTAATCCACCACAAAATTGCCGTTGAAACTATAAACACAATGAGGCTACGACACTAAATTACAGAGTCGGATTCAACGTATCGTATACCGCAATGGCAATGACTATAAAATGTATTGCACTCACGACATTGCACTATCTACACCGTCCGATCATTTATTATTGCGCCTGAAATCAATATTAAGAACGCAAGTTTAATATTACTTCAGAATCTCAAATTGTTTAAACATTTTCATTTCCTAAATTATTCTTATTACTAATGTATTATTCATATCTATATGTAAAATTAAAACTAGGTACTTATTGTTTTCCAACTTTACTTCATTTAAGTTTTTTACAACACGTGAATAGTTAGTACCGTAGTACAGTCAACACAATTTCATTCACTGATTATATAATATAGTCTAAATTGTCTATAGTGAAATATGACAAATATTATATTTTCCATAAACAGCCCTTATGTTACCAAAACATATACTAACCTATTCTAAATATACCAAACAAAATCCGCATACAGAAATACACGATCGTAAAAATAGAATATTTATCTTTTAAATTAGTTTACGCACAGCTGGCTAGATATATACAATCAAACAAAATCTTAATACACAAAACTTTAACGTTCTTAAAATCTTAATTAACACTGGCGATGGTATAACTCAATAAAGAGATAATAGACCTCCAAATCGGCCTATTTTTAAAACATTAAAATCTCGTGAGTCATCAACGACAATTGGTGGCAAATAAAAACTACGGACAGTGGATAATTCAGCATTGAAAATCGGAACCAATATAAAACGTAATACAACTTACTTATTGACAAATCACGAAATCGCAGAAACGTGTATCGGTACTCGTGTCGCTTTTAAAATGAAAAAAAAAAAAAGATTAAATTTTTAGGAAATGAAATCTATAAATTTGAGTTAAGAGAAAACCTTCTTGGATTGAGTTTTTGGGAGTATTGAAATAATATTTACCTCATCAATCAGATATCATATAAAAACATCAATCACACGATCAAACCCACAGACAACAGCTAGTTCATAATATTTTGCTAGAAGTTCGTGACTTTAAGGTCACGGTGCGACCACAAATAATATTGGAGTGACTCTTTAAACTTTATAATTTAATCCGAGGCGTAGTCAAAGTATCTGAGAGTATTGTTTTAGTCCATATTTCAATGGTAGGAACTGTTTTTATTACTATCATTCTTGCTATTAAGAGTTACTATTGTATCGCTAAAATAACTTACAATTCTATAAACGAACATCGACCTTTTGACGTAAATGTTCTTATTATTGACGTATCTATATACCTATCTATATATATAAAAATGAATGTTTATTTGTATGTCATCGATGAACTCAAAAACTACTAGACCAATTTGGCTTATTTTGGTCTTGAAATATTCGTGAAAGTCCTGGGAAGGTTTCAGGAGTGAGAAAAGTTAGAAAATTTCCAAGGAAGATACTAAAAACCTTTTTTTTGGGTATCGTTCAAGCGTGATGCGTCCAGCCAATATAGGATGATCTTTGTTTATTTGACGGGAGACGTAAAAGACGGTCCAGCTTCAACTACCATCCAACGTAAAATGATCTATCTTTGTCTTTCATTGACGGCTGACGAAATAGAACAAAATTCAAAAATGTGTAAATCGTGTATATAATATTATCTAGATACGGCGTCTTGCGCGTAATTTTGTTAAATGTAAAATAAAACGATGTCCATATCTACCAAAATAGCCCATTGATTTTTGAGATTATTGCAACAGTTTTAAACAAGGTATACTCTATCGAAGCGTTTTGCCGGAGTACACCAAAATATATCTAATTATAATTTTTCGTTTTCATAAAGGACATTGTTTTTTGAATTGATACTTTTAGATTCGCTGGGGGACAAATTTAAATTCCGCATTAGTATTGTTTTCAGACTCAAGAATAAAAAAAAATATTGCTACGTTGATGCCGTATCTAGACATTATAATGAAACGATATGCAGTTTTATATTTTTAAATATTTGTTTTATTACTTACGTCACCTGGTAAGGCAGTATGAAGGTTTTATTAATTTGTATATGGTAACGTACTAGACGCGACTGCCAACAAGTTTACGATGGTCACGGGTTCAAATTCCAGGGCACACCTCTGACTTTTCGGATTAATTTCTACGTCAAATAAAATCCGCCACCCAACCCGCACTAAGCCAGCGGGGTGGACTATGTCTTCTTCTATAATATAGAAATGAATCGCAAAATGTGTTGGTAAGCGCATAACTCAACAACGCCTGGACCAATTTGGCCAATTCTTTTTTTTAAATGTTTTTTTACTTTATTACTAACAAACAGCATTTTGGTGCTGAAATAAGGGAAGGAATATTGGATGGACGCTAAAGTTTTTAATGTCAAAATTTCATAAGGCAATCTTTATATGTACATGTGTATATGGAGAGACGGGATATAATAGAGTGGAAGGTACGGGAGAGGGCTGGGATAGCTGACAGATTTGATAGGACGAAATGTAAATGCACGTTATAAGACGGAATGGGTAATAAAGAGAAAGAACGGGACGGATCGGGAAGAGACTGAACAGACGGATGAGACGGGATTGAGCCGGACAGCAGGACAGCTACGTCAAGTTTAGGTATACAAGAGCTTATACGAAAAATAACATGTATTTGGTGTGGAGTGGAATAAAAAAATATATGCACCCAGGCGAAGCTGGGCCGGGCCGCTAGTAAAGAAATAAAACAAATTTTAAAATAAATATTTATAGAAAACAAATCGCTGTCCCGCGTCTTTGAAACGTTGACAAAAGACCTACCTGAGTTTGATTTTTATCAACACAAATGACGGTCAAACGCATCTAACACATTTCACGGAAGTTGTGTATTTGATCAAGATATCTTTGTTTGATGATACAATTTTATAGTTTTATTAGCGTTTGTGTACACGTGTTTAGGAACAGGTTTCATAGTGTTCACGTTTCGTGTCTTGAAATCATTCAACACAACACCGGCGTCTAGCGCAAATGGCTCAACTCGATGTCGACTAATAGCATTCGCAATGTACTCTATCAATTTAAATGAAGTACCAACCGGTACTTTGCCTACTAATAACGCATTATTGTCTAATTTTAAAAGTGAATGGATTTCTCAAGTCCCATTTTACTTACAATGGCGGTCCTACTTGTTCGCGTAGATTCGCAATTAATAAACAACTTGACCCACTATCGTGTACATTTTGAATTGACGATTCATTCCCCGACTAGTGTTAATTAGTTTCAAAACTTGAGCTTTACGACGCCGAGTTTTGGCGTGATGTGTAAGCGTGCCGGTTTGGTAATAAAGTTATTAATGTCACTTTCTTCTAAGCCGAACTATTCAATATCACAACTTTCTGCGTGTTGTTGTGGTTGACCAAACACTGTGACCGTTTAAGGAAGTCCAAGGCATGAACACTCATTCAATTCATTATGCTCGCTGCTCATTGGGTGTACAGTACAACATCATGTGTGCGTTGACCTTGTCTACACTCAGTTTGTAGAAAAACACCTTTTTACTACAGATTGCGGCTTCATTCTCAGAAGATTACAAGTGAAATTTATTAGCTTTGACTATGATTAGTTTGTAGGTAATTGTTTTGAACTTTTGCCACGTGAAATGATTGACTCACCATAAATCAAGCTCTGGACAGGGGGAAAGCACTGCGTACTAACACTCCGGCGGTCACTCGAACACGAAACAACTTTTTGTCCTCGAGTTTAGTGAAACGTATGGTTAGTCTCATACGGCACATAAATTAACACTTTCCACAAAACACATGCTCCAATTCCACCAGCACTTATAGCACAACACTGCTGACTCCGAGCGATAGAGGGCTCACACACGTTCCTTCACAGTTATCTGTTAAGACACCAGCGTAACAGTGTGAGGCGATTACACGTCCGATTCGCAATGCGAAATTTAGGCGGTCGCGGTTCTGTCGTTTAAAAGCGACAGTTTGAACCGACTTTACCGGTCGAAAATGTTCCAAATTCGAATCGGCAAGTCGGTTTTCGTTTGTGGCAACGCAGGTTGAAACACACGAGTGAGCTGCGCGGGCAGCGCGAGCAAACTGAGGGTGAGGCGCCGCCTCACGCCGTGCGCAACCACGCGACGCGTCTAACCGAACCGAATGGACTTCAAACTTTTACTCGACCGAATCGAACGCAACCTCGTGCATACACAGTTTCCTGTACAACCTCAATACACAAATCGTCCGGGTTATAAGGTTGCAAATAAACTTGCATATACATACATGGGCAACTTACTTGAACAAGGATCTCGAGATATGACATTCAAGAATGTACGCAACGATTACGACGCGAACAGTAAACGAGAGTCCGAGGCGATATCTGGTGACGTAGGTATAATCAATGATCAATTAAATCACTGATTATCGAATCAATGTGTGAATTATCAAATTGCATAATTCACAATGCCGGTTGAAAATCCATTTGAAATCAAATAAGCTAACAACTCGCACGGAAATACAATTACACACGGTAAATGTATGGTGATATGAATTATAAAATTCAACCTAAATATCGACGAACCAAAAGCGGATACAATAATAACTGTTGAAACGGTGAGAATAGTGCATTTAGAAACGGGGACGGGGACCGAGGCGTAAGATCTTGATTTAATGCAATGTTTATACAAATTAACGCAATCCGAATTCCTTTAGGAAACAACTATCTGTTTGTGAGCATTCCAAGAAGGACAGCTGGTGGTATAATTGGACGGAGTCGGGTCTGTCGCACGCAGAGTTAAATTTAACAGAAACCACAAAACGAATAAAACAGCTAATAATAATACACATAGATAATTTGTATTTATAATAGATTCGATAGAAGAAGCAAACTAATGATAAATAATTGTGATGAAACCTAATATTTTTTTACAAGTTTATATTCCACTAAGGGTCTCTTGAACGCAACAAGAAGAAAATATTACACGTGCTGCATGATAATCTGTAATCTTAAATGATAATTTAAAAATAATTACAAACGTGCATTACTAAAAATAGAATACAGTGTAATACAAAAAGCTGTAAGCGAAGTAATACCGAGTCATTAGTTGAGCGAGTAAACGAAAGTATTGATGCGCGACGGATACCTGTTCTGGCGGAAAATTTGCATATTCCAGAGTTCACTGGTTTAAAATATCATACTCGTTCCACATGACAAACGAATCATTTAAAACAACCATTACGTGTTATTCATTTGATTTTACACCAAGGAGACCAGACAAGCGCTAAAAGGAACGTAAAAGACTCTTACAATTTACAAAGATATTTATTTGATTCAATCAATATTAATCCAAAATTTAATGGAACAGGCAATAGAATTTGTCGCTAATGCATGTGTTTCTCAAGACGATAAGCATGCTTAAGTAAACGATTAATTATTAAAACCAAAAATGTAGAATAAAGTTACAAGAAAAATACACGAACAAAGAAAAGACACCAAACATTTCTAAGGATCGCGTGATCTATCCAAACAAACCTAAATAAATATGAGTATATCTGAAAGCAATTACGAGCATTGATATTTGAAAAGCAAACAGGTATCTTTCAAACAATATTTGACAAGGTTCACAGTCGATGAAACATGACGGAATGTAGATTCAAATCAAGATCAAACTGATATGCAAGGCCTTGAGAATATAACAATGGCAATTTAAGACCTAGGCAATTCAGAACCTGTTGCTATTTCTACGTAATATTTGTCATCTCTTTAAATGCAAGATAACACTTGCCATTTAATCCTTGTTTCCATTGTGTTCAATACGTGATGCTCAGTTGTGTCATATTTGATCATCTGCTTTAAATCAGATCTCGAATTCTCGAATTCTGCTGACATTTTAATATCTGTCTGTCTGTATATGTATCAGCCCATGTACGTCCCATTGTGGGACACAGGCCTTCCCGTATCCAACCGAGAGTACGATTGAGAGTGATTAGGCCATATAGTTCACCACGCTGGCCTAGTGCTGTTCCATTATAAAGCAACGCTTATAAGTTTCTATGTAGTCCAGTAACCAGTAACGAATAGGAAAAACAAATTACCCCTCCAATATTATATTTAGCATCCATAAATTGTTTCAGGGTATCCGCTGTTATGGATAATTGACATAAACATGCCTTGTAGTTCGGACAAACATTATTCCCACAATAACGTGCTACTTATTCATTTATCTGTGAAATTAGCGTTAAAAATATAACAATACTTTTCAAGCGGCGTGTTTCTAGTCGTGGAGTCGATGCGGTTGGAACTAACAAAGTAAGTGTTCAAGCCAGCCTCATTAAAGAGATCGCCGGTCCTTGGCCGCAAGCGATACGAGCTCACCATTCTAGGTAATAAAAAATTGCACTTTCTCACTGATCTGGCCTTTGGAAATATTTGTTGAGATATAGAGGTAATTTTTGTTCGCTGCAAATGTTGTACATTGCATCTGTGTTGTGTGAAGCTATTTGTTATTCCATGATACTCATTTGTATTTTTATGTTATCCTAATTATGATTTGTTTGTACTCATCTCATAAACAAATGAATTGCTGTGTTACCTTTTATTTGTAACTAGCTTTTGCCCGCGGCTTCGCTCGCGTTAAGAAGTATTATTATTAATTAGGTATAGTTTTTGCGGCTTTACTTTTGCAACTTTTGCACACAATATTCTTAACTAATATGTCATTAGGCGCTAAAACTATCAAGCTATTGGGTGAACTTACTCGTGAGCAAGCAACATAAAACTGTCCATGAGAGAAGCAATGTTCTCTCAAGTCAATACCACATACAAACTTTCGTCCCCTATTAAGGGGTGGAATTCATCAATTTTTTTTCTTAGGGGATGCCTCTTATTAGCTTTATGCATGCAAAGTCTCAGCCCGATCGGTTTAAAATTGAACAAGTTTCATACTTTCATCCCCTATTTTATCGCCTTTGGGGTAGAATTAATCAAAATCCTTTCTTAACGGATGCCTACGTCATAGCATCTACCTACATGCCAAATTTCAGCCCGATCCGTCCAGTGGTTTAGGCCACAGAGTACATTTTACATACTAAGATAGAGGCGTCACTCAATCAATTCAAGGCGCCCTCTGGCGTTAAGTAAGAAAAACAATCCCGTAATATTTCTAAACTTACTTTAATTGCGTTTATATACGAAAATAAAAGATTTAGGGAGGTTTGGACCTGAATTACATCCAACGGAATCGATTTGAATGTTGTCTATTTGAAACAAATTATTCCGTATAGAAATGCGAACATAAAAATTCTCATTTCCGCATGAGTATGAATTATAATAAATTTAATAATTGTTTTAAAATAAACTAATCAGCATATAAGCGAATCAATGTTGTTGGAAGTAATTAAGGGCCAATAATATCCGCGTAAAATATAATCTACGTAAAATGAGGAAACCCGGAAAAACCAACGATTTTTTAGCCCTCTGGTGTTAAGTAAGTCAAACCAATGATTACAATTCGTCGTAGTTTGTTCTAAGTTAAACCACCGTGGTTTAGGCTGTGCGTGGATAGATCACTATGTCAGTCAGCCACCTTTGAGTTATACAGGGTATCTCAAGACTGCTACCGAAAACGAAGCCGGGTGGTAGTTTTAGTGACTTCAGACACATTGCAACAGAAAAAGTTGAAAAAAAAACCCAACGAATTTTTTTTTTGTTATTTTTTCCTATGGTCGTATTTGGATGGTAAATTCATTTTTATCCTAAAATAATAGTGTATACCCTCTTATTTATAAGGACTCTAAGGTATAAAAGAGTTAAATTATTATTTTAGCAAAAACTATGGATTTACCACCCAAAAATTACGATATTTAAAAAATTATAAAAAAAAATGTCGCGTTTTTTTGCGAAAATTTTATTTGCATTGTGTTTGTAGTCACTAAAACTACCACCCGGCTTCGTTTTCGGTAGCCGTCTTAATATACCCGGTATATATTTAGATACCAGGCATTGTCATTCAAGTAAGTAGCAAATTAAATCGATATCAAAACATGTGTTTTTTTTTAATTTACCGATACTACTTCAGATATTGCGTCAGCATTGCACTTCACATCACATGGCATGCAGACACATGGGAATGTAGACGGGAGTCTAGAATATACAAAACTATCCAGTCGTAGAAAAAAAGCAGACATCCTAGTTGCATACTGGATCGTTATCTCATAAATATAGCAAGAGCACAGATCTGTTTGCGTGGAAACCATTTAACCCGCAACGCCATTTACAGAAGTATTCGATGCATATTCAATACGTTTAAGTGTTCCCAGCTTCCATTGCATGTCTAAAGTACAAACCTGTTAGTGTCACTAAAAATAATACGCCAACTCCATTTTATTGGCAGAAAATTAAATGCAAATTTAAGATTTACGTCTTGGTCATGATGTGAGTTGCTGATCATAGGTTTCCAGATAAAAGTAATTAATTGCACAAAATTGTTGCAAACAGAAAAGGATAAAAACAATTATGAATAATCAACCTTAACCCACAGAATGATAACTCATTAGTTTGTTCCTGTTTACATATATCGTTATAAACAAATAGTAAAATCCAAATTTTTAAGTTTGTACCACCACAAGCTAATAAAAGAGTGGATATTATAGACCCCTAAATTCCTTAGTAAGTAAGATCTCCAATTTATGCATTTCTAGTGCCAGTAGCATTTAATAAAAACATAAAACAATTCTTTGAGGCAAATAATGGCATTGTGTGCATCAGAACGCATCACGAACCAAACAACCGTTCTAAAATTCAGATAATGCACGCACGCTCCTACACATTCTTGAAACTTAGGCACCCGTAAACATGTATATATATATATATATATATATATATATATATATATATATATATATATATATATATATATATATATATACTCGTAAATAAAACAATAAAAGCAAACGAAATATTACCGAAACAAGAAAATATTGACAAAAGCTATATTATGACAAAAAAATCCAGTGGTGAGACGCTAAATTACGACAGTGGTATTAAAAATCAACTCCAATTTGATTCAACTTATATTTGAATACTCCGAGTAACAGTAACTCAATTTGGGTAGAAATGTAATTCGGAAGCGAATTGCTTCACACGATATTACAGTTTTAAAAATTGAATACAACGTAGGAGTTTTTATGTAACTTTATAAGTGACCTTATGTAATACGGATATACATAGACTGGCCATACATATCACACATCACAACAACAGTAACATAATAAAGTAATCCACATACGCAGAACAAAACACGCGCGTACAACAATCAAAAAACAAATCCATGAAATAGAATGTTAATTATGAAGATGAGTATAAATATTCATACGATGCGTTGTAAGGTTTAATTATAGTCTACTGGAAAAACTTACTCGCATCCACAACTGGTCACACATGGTCATTATGTAAAAAAAAGTAAGTACTTTTGAGAATTTACGGCTTATCCTTGAGTTTACGAGGCGGCGTAGTTTCAGAGTAATTTAAGCATGAAATTTGTAACCATGAGACAGATGTTACCGTGTTAATTAATATTCATAAACCTAATAAAATCTGCTCAGCCGACCGCAGTGCCCTGCCATAATAGCCATCGAATTTAACTAAATCTAGTTTTTCATACATTGTGGCCTCCAAAAATTACGCAGATACTCCAAGAATTTCATTGTAAATTACATAGAAGTCTTGAGTTCCGTAAATAATATACTAATGTAGAATAACCATAATTCCACTTAGGATAAGTAGTGCGTAAGTATGTAAATTAATTTGCATCTAATTAACTTGCAGAAATTCCAGCCCTTCGGTATGATAAAAAGAGACTTTTGCAGGCAGTATAAAAAAATTAACGACATCGTAAACATATCCCATCAGCAATAGCAATAATGTGAAGTCTCGTCCACAAGAATGTACGATAAGCATCTTGGAACACCGATTCACATTTGTTTTTCTCGTTTTGCAAGCCGCTGCAAAGACGTTCCGCGAAACAGAAATTATGAAGCTAGAGTACTGATGACAGTGGCACCGCAGAGATACGATCGGAAATATCAGAATCATAGGCATTTCGTAATCCTTCCAGCAATCGGCGGTAACTAACAAGCGCGCGAGTAAATACTGAATTTATGCCAAGTTCTTGCATATGAATTTGCGCTTGTCGACTTGTATCTAGCAATTGAAAGAGAAATTATTGTGAATTAAGAAATGCAGGCTTTTCTATTTACATATTGGAACGAGATGCAAGTTGCTATCGCTTTTCAGCATATTATCGTCGCATAATGCTTGAAACTTAATGATAGTCGGAATGAAACTAGAAAACTCGATAAGATTTGTGTTAATATGCTAATTAAAGCGTAGGAAAGAGAAATTTCTGTTAACACATTGGTTAGTGCAGATTGCAAACAAATCGTTTTACCTTTGTTTATTGAGCCGCCTTTTTGCTTCAATGTATCAAGACAAAGATAATGATCACGTTGAAAGACGAAGGGATAAACTATGACTGTTCCAAAATACAACCTAGGTACAGTCAGCAACATAAGTCGCTACACATTCACGAGATTTGGAGTTGTCTTATCATCCAAAATAATAATTATTTTCAATATCGTATGGCACTTCTCGGCATAGATGACTTTACTTGGTTATATTTTACGACTACAGAGTAGTACGTACAAATTTTAATTCATAAAAAGGTTATCAAAAAATGTGAAGTGTTCAGCGACTTATGTTGCTGACTGTACCAAAAATAATAAACTCTAAAGAACTACGAAAACCTTTGCCCTAAACACAAAATACAAAATTACAATTTAGCGAAATTCACGTAAGCCATTGAATGAAAAACACGTTACAAAGTTGAAAGGTGACGCAGTACAAACGGCGTGCAACATGACAATACTTACTTTACATATTAAATCTTGAAGCTTCACATACATAACAGATGTAAAACTGGAAATACCTTTTAATATGACGAAAAAATATGAGACTGTGTATGTATAGTAAAGGCTTTTGCTGCTTCAGTTTTTCCATTTAAGATCGTTTATACCCTGCACGCGCTTTTTGGCTTAAAAACAGGACTTTTCAAATGAGTTAATAGCCACCAATAAACAATTTAAGGAAAAATAATTATTACTAATTTTAGAAAAGGTTGTCATCTAGGGATTTTGGTGGAAAACATTATAGATTGATGGATAATTTGTGAGTACTATACGGATTACTGAACACAAGTTTCGTTATTTAGGCTTTAAATGGCAATTTAGAAGCTTAACATATCCGAAACCACTAAATATAAGATGAAAATAAAAATATTATCATACTAATAAGACCCTTATGGAGGGATTTTGCTGAGAAAAATAATCTTTTTGTGTTTAGTTCCTGAAAAATAAAAATTTAAACAATGCGAAATTATTCAGAAACTCTCGTCAAGAACATATTTTTTTTCACCAACTTATCGTACATAATTTTTATAGCAATTGCATATTACAATAGAAGAACATCTTATCAATAAATTACCATTTTTATATTTCAACAAAATTAGTTTTCATGTTTTCTACAAATATTTTAAAAACCACTATAAAACACGCTGTCCGACGTGGATCAAATCAGACCGCCGCAAGGCCTTCTAGAGGGAGGACGTATCGCTCGTCGCTCCGGCCTGGCTGCACTCGATTATGCCGCGCGTAGTAAAAATAGCCACGCGCGGAATGCGATTATCACATCTTAGTACTTTGGTAGTAAAATATTTAATTATTTTATTACCTACAATGATTTTGTAGTGAGTATAAATTATGTTTCAGGTAATATAATGGGATGTAATTCCGAGGCTAAATTATGTTATGTATTGTAATATAAAATTAAATATATTTCGTAATTGTAAGGGGTTGTAAGGCCCCTAACACTATTTATGTGTTCGAACACGAAATGATTAATAAAACGTCCGTAGTGTATACTGATTGAACACTGATTTGAATGCAACTTAACAATGTAATAATAACGAAAATATGATTAGTATCCAAAATTTGTATTGTTCTTTGCTTGCACAGTAATATTTGTCTACTTATAATGCAAATAAAATATTTGTATGATATTATATTACAGTTACATTTCAATTGAATATTTGAAGCCCACGGATCAAAGTTGTTTGAGCCGATTGTATAGCGAGCCGACGCGGCAGCTCTACGCACACAGCTTTGGTCGCTTATGTGTGCGTGAAATTAACGAAGAAATACCTATAGTTGACTTTGCGCGCAAGGTGTATACGCTCTTAATATGTTGATTAGAAATCATATCTTTGGTTCCATGGCATTATGACTTGTGTTGTATGAATTTGATTCCTAAATATTCTCAGTGCAGTTTTCCAAATCAAGGAAGTAAATATTTCTGAATATAAAAAATCACAAGTAAGTTGATCCTTCGAAAACTTTCGAATCATTAAACGAAAGAAGAAATAGCAATTGTTAAATCAGAAGAAACAAAAGATTAGTTAGCAAAAGGTAGCACCTAACTACAACTGAAAGGAATTTATCAAACCACTAGCGGTCGGGCCCGGCTCCGCCCGGGTGCAGATACACGTTTCAAAACGGCGGTCAAAATGTTTAATTCCGACTATCAATTTAGAATATTGACCAATCGGACCACGAATATAATTTTCTCGTATTGCTAAATGTCACTACTGCTTCCCTCCTATAAGTCATAGCGTGATGATATATAGCTTATAGCATTCCTCGATAAATGTACTATCCAACACTGAAAGAATTTTTCAAATCGGACCAGCGCGGCGCGGCGGTTCCTGAGATTAGCGCGTTCAAACAAACAAACTCTTCAGCTTTATAATATTAGTATAGATTATCGTACTAATTCACATAAGAAACATTTATAATTCTGAAGCCTTTCACTCAATTATGTGCAAACGTACAATTACAAATACAATTAAACACATTAAGACGTAACAGCACAATTCAGCCGGCGACCAAAACGTTGTTTTAAACACAAATTATGCCTTAAATAATATTATTAATACTAATTCTGCTAAGTTGTGCAGGATTGCATGTTTAGTATACTACCGTCTACCGTGCGCACGGTGACTTGCGCCTACGCAAGGGGTCAAGGCGAACTAACTTATGTAGAGGTAATTAATTAATAGGAGTGCTTTAAAGATAAGCGGTTGCGTTCATTTTGTGATAATTACGATAATGTGTCCTGCATGACATTTAATTTTGAGAACAATTTTACATTTTTGGTGACAAAATAATAGTTTTATACAATGAATGCTTAAAATACGTTGCACGACTCAGTATTTTTAATACGTTTTTGTTTTTAGCAACCGTGTGAATTAATACGGAACCTACAGCATTTCCTTGGTCCGTCTAAAAATAAATATATATACTATTGAATTATGGATGATATTATAAAATAGATTAACATCAGGTCAAACCTTTATATACTAATCTATTGAATTTTAGATAGAACACCTACCTATTCAACCACTCCTCATTGCTTTAAACGACTGCTAATTATGTATCTTGTTTTAACGCGTAGTTATTTTTTCAATAACAAAATAATTGTTAAAAATTGAAGCAAGGTTAAAGCTTCCTTGGAATAAAACATTTGTGCCAAAAAACTGTTTATTATTAATTCATCATGATTATAATTTTAATGCGGCGTTACATACATATGGTAATTGACGATAATTTTAATGAATATCTTTTTACAATCCCACCAACACATCTCCCTTTTTTACTCCTGTTAGCTAGGATCAACAATAGCACGCAAAGATTGGACACTGAAGCTTGGCAAGGTTCTCAGGGACGCTTAGTTTTTCTTTCGACCACAACTAAATTAATGGAAAATTATATCAATATAAGTTGAAAGTAAATAACAGTCTAATATCTTAGAAGTTATCACTACGTTGTATTCACATGAGAAATAATTAATTCAACCTCAGACAATAACAGCATCGCCAATTAATCCAATTAAATGTTACATAAAACGGCTTTCAACGATTACCATGGAAAATTATTACAAAATGAATATTTTTTTACGCAAAATCGCTTGGATATACACAATGGGTCGACGAGTGCAAAAGAAACATATTTATTCAATGTAACTGACATACATCAAGTTCACGACGCGGTGATGTGAATATTGTGAACCTTACGGAACAATGGTTTCCAGAAACAAGTACATTCGCGGCACCGTTAAACGCTCCACGTGAGACGAGACAGCTTCCTGTTCAGGAAATTGGTAAATTATCGACTTGGAGCCAAATGTTGCGATCTGTTGCAGATGAACAACCTAAACATACCAAATAGTAGGTAGATGTTTAGAAGTAAACAGTGATAGAGAATTTTGTCAGAAAGTTGCTGAAATCTGAGCTTTTTAAATTATTACACATTACAGCGTAAGAGGCCGGGCGTTATCCAGGGCTTTAAGATTTTTTTCCTATGGGGTATAAGCGAAGTTGAGGTATGAGCCTCTATAACTTTAGACAGTATGTCCACAAACAGTTCTGCAGCCATTTCTGCGTGTTTAGAGTTTAAAACAGGAGAGAAGTCAGTCACACGAAGTGTATCTGTTACGTCAATTGCATTTATACGTTTTTTTAGGTTTTATGGCTTTGTAAATTGGTTTTTTTTTCCCCGTAAAAGAAAGAACAACTGGTTTATGATCTGTTATAGACGAATCTAAAACATATGTAATTGCCTTTTGTTTGGTTTTAAGTATAACGTGGTCCAAACAGTTTTCATTACGCGTAGGAAAGACGTGAGCTGGGAGCATACCATGTAAAGATATCATATTTAAGTATTGATCAGCAGCCGACTCTTTGCTGTTTGGTCGAATATTTATATTAATATCACCGATAATAGCAATAGTCTTATAGGAGCACAGGGATTTCAAAAGTATATCAAGAGAAACTATAAAATTATAAATTTTCCTGAAAGAAGGTGAACGATATATGCAGACTAGGGCAAGCTCACTTTTGTGTCTGAACACTAAACAATTGGAATCTGCTATATTATTAGGTTCATCGATCTTGTGTTCGATATTATTACATACATAAATAATTACACCTTCATTCTGGTTTGAGAAACTGGATTTATGGGACATATACCCTAGAATATCTGACACTTGCGATTACGAAAGCATCAGTTTCAATATACCTTAAGTACTAATATCAATACACTAGGAAGTAACACGAATCTCCGTCTAACATCTACAACAAACACTATCAATTAAGACGCGGAATTAGCTTACCTCACAGGCAAGGCGTCAGCAGACAACGGGCTTAAGTGTTGGTGCTGACAATCAATCCACTACAAGTAACACTCCCAGATAGCAAGGTATCATTACCACGCCGTACTGACAATTACCGGCCGATGTAACAGTTGGAACATCAGTTTTACGTAAACCCTTGCTCTTCCTACCGGCACGTTTTGGTGCGGTTAATTGTTTAAAGGTTGTGTTTGTCTTCACTGAGAAGAAGATGAAACATAATAGGATGTTGTCTAATGTAGTGATGGTAATTTAGTGTTAGTCGGTGTTTAATGTTAGTGTAAAGTAGTCATAACAGTACACATGATATTGCTCCTCTGATTTACATAATAGTATAGAGTGGCATAGGACTACAGTCTGATGATTGACTGACTGATTAGATACTATGCCTACACGACATTTGTGCTTACCATCAAGTGCAGTGCAGTCATTATGTTGAGCCATTATAAAAAGAAAAAATACTTTTCCTATCTATTTCTTATCGTTTCGAAGGGAATTAGAGCAAAGTTAATAATGTCCATACAGACCCACCGAGCTACAGTACTCAGTGTCTTTTCCTTAATATCACAGCTTATTCTGACCAGATTTACCAATTCACGTTGAAGATATAATTTTTTTTTTAATAGCTTTAGTTACTCCAAAAGAAAACTCAAGAATCGTAACTAATGACTGAACAAATATATTCAGGTCGTATCTTTCACACGATTCTCCTAATTCACTACTGACAGAATGAGTGAATTCCACAAAAAATATGCCATCTTGATCTCGCTCTTTTATGTTTCTCACCTCGTTACACCCAGATTCTTGATGTTACTATTAAAAGCGATCTTTATCGTACTTTTTCACTTTGTGTGGTCGTTTATGGTGAAAAAATCCCGGATGTGGCTATACCTATAACCAAGCGTTACTTGAAAAAAAATTGCGCGTGTAAAATTTATATTCGCTTTGATTGGACGCATTGAATGAAAACAATGAAGTCATCTTAGATTACCATTTGAAATCGGAAACCCGTACTTGATTTTTATCCAAACAATCGAAATGAAGCCTTTACCCTACCCATAACATGATCTATAAAGAATTGGCTTATCTAAACTAATAAATAAGTTACTGGCAAGTCTCTCATACGTGTCAGGCCGTCTGGGTTACCACTGCATTATTTTTTTTCCCCTCCAAAGAGCAGTGGTGTAAAGGAATTATTGTTCCGGTCTGAAGGACATTGTAGCTAGAGTAGTTACCGGACATATTGAGACTTAACATCTTATGTTTCAGGATGGCGAGTGGAATGCTAAGTATTGCTGTTTAATTCATGGTGTTATTTGGTTTGCTGACCATGAGCCGTCGCATAGCTTATTATCAGACAAATGGCATGCTCGGTGAAAAACACAGGTGATAGTATTAAAAGTTAAAACATCCCATTACGAAATGTCACATCCCTTTTATCCATATAAAACGTGCATTTAACATCTCCGACCTATGAGATAAGGCATCTGCCAGCATCTGCTGTTTATTACAGCTATTTTACCTGATATGGCGAACATTCCTGCGTTGGAAATACTAATATCCCCTTATGTTCCCACCATTGAATTGGGAAAATGCAATACAGGTGCATTTACACAAAGGGTTGTAAACAGCTGCTTTTGTTTTTACTGATGTAATTAACATTAACCAACCGGTTATGTATATACTTTATAGGTCATACGGTATTAATCATGCTTCGTATAGATACACGGATCATATTCATTTGTGACGAGGTAATTAAGTGCATTAAAATCGACATAGAATTGTTTTTTAATGCTAGAGTTTTTTATGGGAATTTTAATTGTTGTTACGGATACTTGTACTTTGCATCAGTATATACCTACCTCCTAATTACTGCAGGGCGCGAGCGTTCACTTAAATCGAGAGTACGATTTAGGGGAGTCAGGCTTTATGGTCTACCAGACCTAGTGCGGTTTGGCGGACTTTACATACCATAGAAATTCTTAAAAATCTCTACACGCAGGTTTGCTAACCATGTTTTCCTTTACCGTTACTGGGTGGTGAAAGACAATTTAAGAAAATTCTATACAACTCTACGATTTAAACAGAGCCCCACAAATTGTAAAAAGTCTATCGGAATAATCTTTTGTTCTGTAAGATTGTATAACACTGTTATTAAATAAGATTGAATAAAGTATACAGGCAGAACGTAGAAATATTTTAAGTGTATCAAGGATGTAATTGATCATAACAAGTTTATATACGTCATGTGAGAGAAAACCGTTTATACCGAAGCAAATAAAACTGACTCAAATGATATAACATATTCATCACATATTCTGTGATGACAATTATTAAGAAGGCCTTCTAGGAATACATACATACTTATGTATTTGGAATGTATAAAATAAATCACAGTGATATCTATCGTAATATTTATTTATATTAAACCTTACTGCTAATGAAACTTGCCAAGAGGATTCAAACAGATTGCATCGTATTGAAAGGATATTTGATTCGAATACATACATATGCATATTATTTCTAATGGATCCGCTTTGACTAGTTTTTAATGACGTTTTACGGTGCAATGCTAATATGTTAATTTGAAAGTAACATTTATTAAGTACTAAAGAAAATTTAAATGGTAATATTTTTATTTGAAAATAATATTTATTATGTACTAAAGAGAATGTAAACATGTGTAGTTTAAAGACTACCTCTCATATGTAATTTGATATTTGATAAAAACATTAGTAATCTTATAGTGGTTATCCTTATCTCACACCTACGCACAATAGCGTCAAAGCCATTTTGCTTACAATAAATAAAAAAAAGAAATATACGCCGAATATGTTTGTATAATAAATACAAAAAAAATCCGTTCACGCAAATTGAAGAAATTTGATATAAGGATAAACGAATAAAATACTTTTACCACTTCAAGCTATTTGGAAATCAAAAGACCCTTAAAACTAACGTGTTAGGCGGCATATATCCAAAGCTCAAAAGTGAGAAGCACAGAAGTTAAAACCAAACACATTCAATTCATAGAATTAATACTAATTCTATGTTTTTTATGTGTTTTTTTTTCGCTATGGGAATACTCCCATAGCGATATAAACTCGTCTTTTACTATTTTCGACCAGTAGATATGTAATCGCTTTGCACAAGAAACTAGCCTGCCATAACCAATACTGAATACTAATTAAAACATCAACTCAGGAGCAAGTGTCGCCGACCGCAAACCGACAAGGTTATCCACTAGAACCGCGCCTAGGTTTTTTATCAAAAGCGCCATCTGGCGATTATTTACCTACTTAAATGCCAACTACTTGCAGCAATCGGTAGAATGGACAGCCTTATCACAACTTTTTGGAGCACTGGCGATTTCATTATTACTGTTATGAGAACTTGTCTCTTTTACTGTTGATAATTTTATAATCTTAACATATTAAGTCAGGAATCATGTCAAATGAGTGGAAATACATACAAGTTAAACTATATTTGTTAATAGAATATGTTAATTCTACTGGCCACAATGTCAACCTAATGTGTGGATCCCAAAATCAACAAACTTGGCCATTTCCAACGTAAGGCAAACACGCAATAAATTACCATCACAACATTACACAATCGTAATATGTCGTAAAGCGCAACGAATCTTGTTCATTGTTTGTCACATATTGCTATACGATTCTGAAATAGGGTTGGTGAATACACCGGATACGATTGTAACTTAGAATTTTATTTACGGCCGTTTTCTACATCCTATCTATCCTTAACAACGAGGTTATATAGCTACCATTACATATTTACTTTACCTAGCTATCAATAAATATATGCCAAATATTAATTTCATTTTTTAAACTGAAACATAAAATACACCGAAATATCTAATGAAATCTCTTATTAGAGATAGATAGATTATAGAGAATGTCTGGTAGAGCATTCTATCCCGGGTAATCAATACAGTTGGTAATGATTACACCATAAAGCGGACGCGACGAAACAGCGATGTGAAGCAGGCGTAACCACAGAACAGCATTGCTTTGTAAATCAAGGTGGTATTTGGATTTGCTACTGTTTATGAGCTGTCGTTTCACGATCAAACGAATGCCCTGCTGGTCTCGCCATTCAATGAAAAAAAAAAGCGTATCTCACCTACTGTCTGCTGAAGCCATAACAGTTTTCAACAGCCATTGACTTCATCGTAAGAGTCGAAAGAGAAAGAAATAATGATATCCCGTGTAAAATAACTCTGAATTGTAATCATCTTATCTATCGTGAATTGAGAAATATTTTTAATGGCTAATAAATAAATATGTACCAATGAATCGAATAGAGGAAGGAAGATATCACTTCTTGTTAACTGTGTAGTGTGTCGACAGTTATCCGTAATCATTTTCTTATCTGTAGATGAATTAATCTTACAGCTTTAAGTTGGATTAATGATGAGTACGTCGATACATCTCTAAATTCTAGATCAATGGAAGTGAATCTATTTAACTATTTTTGATTATCTGTATAATTTATATCAAAGGACATGCATGCGAGTGGCTATATATTTTATAAGAAATGATAATGTAACAACATTCTGTGAGTAGGTTTACGACGATATCCGTCTACCCCGTTCATACAGGGTATATCAAGACTGCTACCGAAAACGAAGCCGGGTGGTAGTTTAAGCGACTTCAGACACAATGCAACAGAAAAAAGTTGCAAAAAAAAAGCAACAATTTTTTTGTTTTTTTTTTTCCTATGGCCATATTTGGGTGGTAAATACATTTTTTCCAAAAATAATAGTATATACCCTTTTATTTATAAATACTCTAAGGTATAAAAGAGTTTAAATTATTATTTTAGCAAAAACTATGGATTTACCACCCAAAAATGACGATATTTAAAAAATCATAAAAAAAAATTGTCGCGTTTCTAGGCGAAATTTTTAATTGCATTGTGTATGTAGCCACTAAAACTACCACCCGGCTTCGTTTTCGGTAGCAGTCTTGAGATACCCGGTATTTTGATGAAAAATATCTATGCCGTGGCTAAATCAGTCAAGTCACTGGTGGTAGGTCTCTCATATGTGAGAGGCTGCCTGGGTGGGTACCACCGCAATGTCTATTTCTCCCGTCAAACAGCAGTTTAAATGCACTGTTGTGTTTCGGATTGAAGGACATTGTAGCCAGAGTAACTACTGGACATATTGAAACTTAACATCTTATGTCTCACGATGGCGAGCGCAGTGGAATGCCAAGCATTGCTTTGTAATTCAAGGTGCTGTTTGGCTTTGCTACTGTTCATGAGCGGTCGCATCGCTTACCATCAGGCGAACGGCATGCTCGGCTTGCCATTCATTGCAATAAAATAAAAAAAAATACACGCCAAGATACAGTACTCGAAACTATTACAGCATCAACAGCTCGTATATTTTCGATGATGGTTTTAATAAGGGTTATAAAAAGTTACTAGATACAGGCCGTTTACTATAAGGCAGTATTGATCCTTAGAGAAGGCCTACATCGAGCACTCGATTTTCTTCGGCTGAATAAAATAATTCAGTGTAGACAACCCTAACACCGCAGAAGCGCCAAGAGTACCTCAGTTTACCATTCACTCGTCCAAAGTTTCGCAAACTTCCTCACAATAGCACGCAGCGGCGTTCGTTTGATGTACACGTGTGGTTACGTCATAAATGGAAATAACGTGACTATCATACAATGTACATGAAAATCACATATTAAATGGTACATTTAGAAAGCTTGAAGCTAAAGAAATTCGTGTTTTCCACACACTGAAATTCTTGTAGAATGCCTAAGGCGTAATGCAGTCTGTAGTTCAAGTAATTCTAATCCAAATGCATCATGCATAAAATTAAGTATGTTACCCCATATAAGTAGAGTCATAAGAAACATATTATTACTTTGGTTATAAAAGAGAGTTTTAGTTTAGTTGGGGGCACAGGATTAGATGAATTAGTTAAAAGTTCTTGCAAGGTTGGCAACGCGCGAGTGACAGCTCTGGTGTTGCAGACTATAGGCTACGGTAACTGCTTACCACAAGGCGGGCCGTATGCTTGTTTGCCTTCTTAGTTGTATAAAAAAATACAAAGTATGTGAGATTACTCAACATTACTGAACAAATTGAACGTAATGATGAGGAAAATCGACACGAGGGCCTCAGCGATCCAATCAATTCATTTATGGCATCACCGAACCCTACACGAATGTTATTAATGTTTTGACACAATCTATTAGTACAGCTATTATCAAATGACAAGTTATGTTAATCCGGACATGACAACACCATCGGTATCGGGCCACGTATGATACATGAATGGTTGTTATGGTAAGCACAGTGCGAGTTGCGACAAGCGCTAAGAATGAGCACGGGACGTATTCTAGTAAGGTTTGGTTTAATTTCAAGAGTAAAGCATAGTTGGTAAATGCAGAATGTTCCCAACAGGTCACTGCATATGCATATATTTCGAAGAGCACTATGTGATGTGAGTAGTGGACTTGCTATGGCTACTCGCTGAAGAGTGAGAAAGAGCTGTAACAAACTATGGAAAGTCTTACATGATAATTAAAGCGCATGGCCTGTAAATACCCTCTAAATCTGAGAATCGTAAGTGAATTCATGGTCTTTGTAATATTGGACACGAATAGAAAGGAAAAATGAGGAGAGGAGATTAAGATGAGTAACTCCCCGGCAATATCACTCATCAAACGAAATACGATATCCAAAATTTTAATTGACGTCGGTTTTTCTCTGACACTAGATTAATTAGAGATTGTCCATGTACCAAGATAAAGGTGGCAACGTAATATCTTCCTTTTTTATTCATAATTGATTCATTAACAATATTTTATCTACACACAACACAGTTGTAAACAAACCCAAAAAGACGTTCTGTATCAGCCCATATACGTCCCACTGCAGGGCACGGGCCTACTCTACAATCGAGAATACGATTGAGAGTGTGGTGGTGCGGATGATAATAAATTTTAGTGGATTGTATTTTGCGGGTTGCACGGCACACTCGGAGGGCGGGAGGAACTGCCTTCAGGAATAATGGTTCACTAGGCAGTTCTACAAGGAATGGATGCACATACCTTGTAGCGTCAGCGGCGGTGTTGTAGTTGGCGGCTCGTCTGCTGCTTGGCGGAAATACACTGAATAGTTACAAGCACCAATAAATCACTTAATAACACATTAATATGCGGAGCGGTAAAATAATTAACTTCTCACTCCGAAGGCGCGCGCGCAAGAAGAAAAAAGTATTTTATGGCGCCCTCGAGCGGCGGTTTGCGGAAACGATATTTTGCTTGTTGGTCCAGGTTAGCGCGGGCGGCGATGCGGTCTCGCTCACACCTTGCGGTTGCGGTAGTGCGGGAAAGGGATGCGGGAAGGAAAGCATGCCGTGCAACTTAACATGTATTTTGATTTGATTTTAGAAAAATGACAGCTGAAGTTTAAATATAATAAAATTACTTATTTTTGCGGTTAATGATTAAATGGCGCAACTAGAGTGGTTAGGCCATATAGTCCACCACGCTGGCCTAGTGCGGGTTGGCGGCCTTACATACCATAGAAATTCTTGTAAATCGCTATGGTATGCAGGTTTCCTCACGATGTTTTCCTTCGCCGTTTTAGTGCGTGGTGATTGACTATCAATACACACATGACTCCGAAAAGTCAGAGATGTGCCCTGGGATTCGAACCCGCGACCACCGTGAACACGTGGGCAGCCGCGTCTAGTCCGTTTACCAACAGGCCACCACGCACCATTACCAAAAAGACGTAATCAGCAAAATGTTTTACATCCATATTAAAGTATTTAATGAAGCGTATAATACCGCGGTTTAAAGTAAACATTAACTTCAGCCGTTAAGTAAGTTCAATGTTCTAATCATGGTCTTAATAAGTAGCTATAATTAAATATAATTAAATGAACTATTCGCTTCTAAATCCGTACCATCGATGGCATAAGTGACAAGTATGGTATTTGCAAGCCATTGTTGGCTTCGAAGGTGGTCACGATTGAGAAATTTAGAACGAGCCGATAATTACGAAACACTTATGGTAAATACGGTACTAACGTATTAAAAGGTATATACAGGGTATATCAAGACTGCTACCGAAAACGAAGCCGGGTGGTAGTTTAAGCGACTTCAGACATAATGCAACAGAAAAAGTTGCAAAAAAAAGCGACAATTTTTTTTTTGTTATTTTTTTCCTATGACCATATTTGGGTGGTAAATACATTTTTTCCTAAAATAATAGTGTATACCCTATTATTTATAAATAATCTAAGGTATAAAAGAGTTTAAATTATTATTTTAGCATAAACTATGGATTTACCACCCAAAACTGACGATATTTAAAAAATCATAAAAAATAATTGTCGCGTTTCTTTGCGAATTTTTTAGTTGCATTGTGTTTGTAGTCACTAAAACTACCACCCGGCTTCGTTTTCGGTAGTAGTCTTGAGATACCCGGTATTTAAATGCTACTTTGTGTAAATAAGCTACTGCAAATTAGGTTTTTTGTTTGTAAAACATAGGCATTTTAATATTTTATTTTATTAAAAATACCTGACGTTCAATACTGTTGGAGATCGGACAAAGTAATGTAGATAAAATTGCCTACGTAATCAATAAATAAGCAGATATAATATTTTTCCACACTCTTTCTCCACAAGAAGTCCAGACTAATTTTCTAATATCGACTAAATATTACACACTAAAAAGTCTTATTTGCTTCACCTCAAAATGTTAATATGCAAATTAACCAGAATTTATAATCATGTTAAGCGGTAATTAAAAATGATAATGGCAAGTCCAAAAAATAATTAGCATAATAATGCAATAAACTAAATTTACGCCTTCCGCATGCTTTTTGCACCAATATGCATTCATATAATTATTAATTAGCTACAATTATAATCTCAAAAAGATCAGATCACAGCCCACAGGCCCTATTTGTATTAAAACGAAGTTCAATGGAATAAAAAATATATGTCTTAATTATTTTTTTATATAACAGAACCAATTTATGTATATGTCATTTTCTTCGCAGTTATCTTTTAAATTATTAAGTAAAAATTTTATGAATTTTATTCGTGCTCCTGGATTATTTGGCTTACGTGGTAACTTAAATTTACGTTTCTAGAAATATTCTAACAGAGAATTTGCTTCCATTCACAAAAAGACGTCACATATTATGCAAACATCCATAGGCTAAACGTATGCCACATTATAGCGTAACAACTCTGTAGCCATTCAGATAACTGTAGGCCTAAACGAAGCGAAGACACTATGGGTACTTTCAAAAATAAAACACGGGATTATGCATTCTATTACAACGAAATAAGGAGGATTAAAAAAACCGTTAGAGCATGTCCATTCATGAAGACGTGCGCTATTTTTACTACAATCCATCTAGTGAAAAGGAAAGTTTAAGTTTCTTTACAAAACGTGACTGATCGTTTAAAAGTTCTCGTTCCAACTTGTTTCCAAAGGTTTCCAACATAATATGGTTGTTGACAAGTCACCCAATCAGTTACTTTTTGTCACACAATACTTTTGCTGTACTTAGCATGCTTTGTATTGTTAACTTGGTTATATTTTTCGGTATATTATTTTTGTTGAAGGTTCCATGAAAGATTTGTGGATTTATTTAATTAAAATCTTATTACTGTACATCAAGGTATATCTCCAAATAAAACACATACAAAAAAAACTAGGGTCGTTTTCAGCGGTTCATTTCAAGTTACCTTAAGGGTTAAAGAATTGAACACGTTTTTGGTCTTTTATCCCTGTATTTTAATGAGGTGCGTTGGCAGTAGGTTTTCGTTACCTAATGTTTTGTCTCCTTCGATCAAACCGAATTCAAAAGACGTTCGAAAAGGACAAACATATGATAGCTGAAATAGGTTCATAAATTGTCCATGAATGAACCCGTATGAGCGTATACGTTCTTAGCCTTCATTCACTACTATTACGGTGTAAGCCCAATGCACCTCATTTCAACCCCTTTATGTATTTAACCAGAAGTTAACTGCACCTAAAATATTACAATATTTTTAATACAAGTCAATGAACTCAATATTTGACTTTAGTAAAAGAACATTTTCTTTTCACGAGACCTCCCGTATCTAAAATTCCTTTCTAGTACGCTTTCTTCGTGATAAGTAATGTAAACAGAAATGTGTATTACCATACAAGACATACATTGCGTAATCATCCTTCGGGCGGATAAGGAAGTGTGTGTTCATGATAACGTACGTAGATAAGGAATGTCGAAGGTTCAACAACTTTCAAAGAAAGGCATGTATACGTATATTGTTCTCATAAGAAATTTTAGATAATTTGTTCATACAAATCTTTTGCCGATACATCAACTGTTTCATGAGTATCCATTTGGATAATATAGTTGTGAGAACTGTTCATCATTACGTCTTTTTTTTTCTTTTTTTTTTTTGCGAGACGAGCATGCCGTTCGCCTGATGGTAAGCGATGCGACCGCTCATGAATAGTAGCAAAACCAAACAACACCTTGATTTACAAAGCAATGCTTGGCATTCCACTGCGCTCGCCATCCTGAGACACAAGATGTTAAGTCTCAATATGTCCAGTAGTTACTCTGGCTACAATGTCCTTCAATCCGAAACACAACAGTGCATTTAAACTGCTGTTTGACGGGAGAAATAGACATTGCGGTGGTACCCACCCAGGCAGCCTCTCACATATGAGACCTACCACCGGTAAAAATCCTCCAATTACTACCCGCAAAGAAACGCGACAATTATTTTCATGATTTTATAAATATCCTCATTTTTGGGTGGTAAATCCATAGTTTTTGCTAAAATAATAATTTAAACTCTTGTATACCTTAGATTATTTATAAATAAAAGGGTATACACTATTATTTTAGGAAAAAGTGTATTTACCACCCAAATATGGTCATAGGAAAAAAATAACAAAAAAAAAATTGTCGCTTTTTTTGTAACTTTTTCTGTTGCATTGTGTCTGAAGTCGCTTAAACTACCACCCGGCTTCGTTTTCGGTAGCAGTCTTGATATACCCTGTATATTATGTGCATTTACGCCATGTTTTAAGTTGAAATGGGCAGAGATAGGAATGTCACAAGCTAAGATCTGACACACGTCTTATTCCACTTACACTACATTTACACATTTTTCATATCAAATTCTTAAGCAGTTGAAGGTGTTCTTAACATTACAAGAAATTGTTTACTCATCGTGTTGAGATACATTCTCCTCGGGGGTAACCATCCAAGCCTTTCACACTGCATCAAAATTGATAAGATTCTCTCAATCATTTATAACCAATTCTAAATTTATTTATCAACTCTATGTTTATAGTATTGAAAAACTTTCTATTTTTACTCACTTATAATAAACTCTATCCGACGTACATTACGGATCTGATTAAAATATCCTTAGGTCATCGACTCGCGCCATGCAAATGATCGCTTATTGTACCTACGCATGTGACATAATAAAAACAATTCCACCAACTTGAACCAAGAAATAATATCACTTGCATACAAATATAGGAATTATGCAAGAACCCAGGACGCTATGACCATTTCTTAACAAGTATACAGATAAGGTTATCGATATCGATAAAAGATAACAACAGATATTAAAGGTAAACGAAGACATGAAGAAAGTAACAATCATATTAAGTTTTAAAACAATATTTACAATTAGTTAAAATCTCGACAATTGCTATGATAATAAAATACTTAAAAATTTCAAGCCTTAATGATAATAAACAAATATTCGCTCCCCTGGAGGAAAGTGATGACCACTGATGGACATGTAAAGTCCATGAGAGTTGCATACGCAACTTCTAGAATGCTAAGGAACAAATAAATACACCCAACAGTCACATATACACACAGCCAAATTACACAGAAACACTTTGACAGAAATACATAAAGATTAGGATTCTAGCAATATCAGTGACCAAACTAAATGCAACAAGGTACTTCATGCTTGTTTTCTGTGGGATAATATTACCGTCCCGGTTGAGCCGGCTATTCATGCTTTAGACTGGTTAAAACGTGGCTATAATATAATGCTTATAATTTACAACCCACTGAACAAATCTTAGTTGTGCCAACCATAATGAAGATTATGTTTAAATCTAATTGATCGACCTAATGACGATAAAAATTTAATTGTTTTTCTATTTAGGAGATTCACAAGTAAATTTATAATCATCATCATCATCATCATATCAGCCACAGGAAGTCCACTGCTGAACATAGGCCTCCCCCAATGATCTCCACAATGACCTGTTGGAAGCGGCCTGCATCCAGCGACTTCCTGCGACCTTAGTCAGATCGTCCGTCCACCTTGTAGGCGGGCGTCCAACACTTCGCTTGCCTGTACGTGGCCTCCACTCGAGAACCTTTCGGCCCCAACGGCCATCGGTTCTACGAGCTATGTGCCCGGCCCACTGCCACTTCAACTTGCCAATCCTATGGGCTATGTCGGTAACCTTGGTTCTCCTACGGATCTCCTCATTTCTGATTCGATCTCGTAGGGAAACACCGAGCATAGCCCGCTCCATGGCTCGTTGAGTGACTTTTTAAATTTATAATATATATTTTAATTATAATACTTCATTCGCGAATGTGTTTGTACATTTTAAACTTCATAAAACCATGAAAACTACTATCCGAGACAAGAAGTTTTTTATTACAAAATTACACATAAATACGATGACATTTAAATCGTCTAAAATATTACACAAAATTACATCACGGCTGTAAGATAGCTAAAAATCATGATGTTATGAAATATTGGAATAAGAAATGAAGATAATATGTCTCTAATACCGATTACCGTATATTAGTTACGTATACAGTTGTATGTATAATAAGAACTTTTACATCTCTTTTTATATAGCTACCGTGAAACTGGCATTGCGTAAGAATATAGCAGGTGATAGGTTTATGGATAGCAATACCGGTAAAGCATGCATAAAAATGCATAAAAATGATTTTGTGACCTTAAAGATCTGGTAAGATCTTTAAGGCCAAAAACTCATTTTTATAGTAGTGTAAGCATTAATAACGATCCTATTTAGCTCGTACCAAGATGTAGAGTTCTACATCTTGGGTATCCGATATCATCCATCATCCATCCATCAGCCAAAGGAAGTCCACTGCTGAACATAGGCCTCCCCCAATGATTTCCACAGAGACCTGTTGGAGGCAGCCTGTGTCCAGCGACGTCCCGCGACCTTTACCAGGTCGTCGGACCATCTTGTTGGTGGACGTCCTACGCTGCGCTTTCCGCTACGCGGCCTCCATTCGAGTACTTTCCGACCCCATCGGTCATCAGATCTCCGCGCTATGTGCCCGGCCCATTGCCACTTCAACTTGCTAATCCGGTGGGCTATGTCTATCCTGAAGCAACTTAAAAACAACAAGGCGCCGGGCGAGGACGGAATAACTTCAGAGCTTCTGAAAGCGGGCGGAACGCCGATACTGAAAGTCCTTCAGAGGCTCTTCAATTCCGTTCTCCTCGAGGGCTCAACGCCAGAGGCATGGAGCAGGAGCGTGGTGGTACTGTTCTTCAAAAAAGGTGATAACACTTTGCTGAAGAATTACAGGCCCATCTCGCTCCTGAGCCATGTCTATAAGTTGTTTTCGAGGGTCATCACAAATCGTCTCGAACGCAGGTTTGATGACTTCCAGCCTCCCGAACAAGCCGGTTTCCGAAAAGGCTTTAGTACCATAGACCACATCCATACGCTTCGGCAAGTTATACAAAAAACCGAGGAATATAACTTGCCGCTTTGTTTAGCGTTTGTGGACTATGAGAAAGCCTTTGATTCGATCGAGACTTGGGCTGTGCTACAGTCTCTCCAGCGGTGCCATATCGACTATCGGTACATCGAAGTGTTGAAGTGTATATACAACAACGCCACCATGTCGGTCCGAGTACAAGATCAGAGTACGAAGGCTATTCCACTACAGAGAGGCGTGAGACAGGGAGATGTCATATCTCCGAAACTGTTCACTGCCGCGCTGGAAAATGCCTTCAAGCTCTTGCAGTGGAAAGGATTCGGCATCAACATCAACGGCGAGTATATCACTCACCTTCGGTTTGCCGACGATATTGTAGTCTTGGCTGAATCGCTGGAAGACCTTAGCACTATGCTCGAAGACCTCAATCGAGTCTCCCAACAGGTGGGTCTTAAAATGAACATGGACAAAACGAAGATCATGTCGAATGTCCATGTTGTGCCCACCCCCATCGGTGTTGGGGGCTCGACTCTTGAAGTTGTGACGAATATGTCTATTTAGGACAAGTGGTCCGGTTAGGCAGGTCCAACTTCGAGAGAGAGGTCAATCGTCGAATCCAACTCGGTTGGGCAGCATTCGGGAAACTACGCGACGTCCTTCTCGTCCAAAATACCTCAGTGCCTTAAATCGAAAGTCTTCGATAGTTGTGTGTTGCCAGTGATGACTTACGGCACCGAGACTTGGCCTCTCACTATGGGCCTTATTAGGAAGCTCAAAGTCACTCAACGAGCTATGGAGAGGGCTATGCTCGGGGTTTCCCTACGAGATCGAATCAGAAATGAGGAGATCCGTAGGAGAACTAAAATAACCGACATCCGATATATCAGAGTTTAATCAAATATTACGACTATAATAATTAGTGCCAAGAAATTTATATATATGAAATTCAATTCAACCTTTTGTGTCAATTAATTGCTTTATTATTTTATTACCATCTAATATCACGAAGATATCATAATTTAGCCTGCGCGTTGTATCACAATATCTCATTCACGTAGCCCGCAATTTACAACATCTGACACATGATTATTGCACTAAATGTAGTAAGTAATAGATCAACATAACAAAAATGTAGACAAAGATAACTGTTCCAAAAGGAACTCAGAGAATGTCTATAACAAAAAATGGTGTATCACTTCCTAAACATATGAAACAAGACGAACGAGGTTAACTGAAGCAAAATAAAACATACATCAACAGGAAGCAATAAAGTTTTTGTTTATTAATATATCAAAACGTAAAGTTACATAAAAGAGAGTAATACAGAAATAGTCCAATTAGAGAATGCGGAAGACGCATCGCAGACCACGGATTGAGACGATTCTCCCTTACAAACTGAACACATCACATAGAAACGACCGCATTGACGACCTAATAAATCTTATATGGCCCGGTGTAAATCTCTTTAGGGTTTTTGATGAAACTGATCCAAAATATACATGTGCTTCTGCGGTCTGACAGGAAACTTGTGTCCAAAATGCAATCCGACAATCTAATTTTAAAGCCATTAACTGTTTACTGCGTATTGTCTTTGGCCGTAAAAAAATTAAGAACCATAGGATATCAACCAATACGAGTAGACATGATATAGTTAACGCCTAACCATAAAAAAATACAATTAAAATTCCGAAAATAATTATGCATTCACACCGCCGCGCTGTTGTCTTTAAGTCATATAATGTAACAATATACCAGTAACTTTTGTTGCTATTAGTTCTTTTTCGTTAAATGTTACTAATCCCATCCATTTCACCAATACGGAATTTAACAAAGAGTAAAAATTATCTAACGATTGTTGGCAAATGTAGACTATTCTTACAGGCAGGCAACATGCAATAACATTGAATAACATTTTGTTTTCAGATTTAGCCGGAGTAACATTTGGAAACCTTCCTCAACAAGAAGCAACTGTAGTTCGGATACATAAGCTGACAACGACAACCTATCATCAATATTGATGATATAAATGTCATAATCTATATCAATCCATAATCCCTTCAAAATGAATTACATTTACCATAACCAATTGACCGCAGGTCAAATTATAGAATTCGATTAACCCGACTGCATTCATGATCTTAAACAAACCGTTACACTAGATAATTTATGTGTTCTCACTGCAGCGATGATAGTGATTTTGAATACGGTATTAAATCAACAGCATAAATCTATATCATAATAAGAGTTTCAAAAGTAAACTTACATAACAGAAGAAGCTTAATATTTGTATTGCTTAATGATATCTGAGCGGACAAATTATGGTCAACTCGGTTGATACGGAACTAAATAATGAGAATACGAAGTCACTTGACATTATGGATGAGATTTATGCAATAACTAGATTGGAAGGTGGTATTATTACTTCAATGGAATTCAAATTCAAAGAACGTATTACTACATTTTAAAACGGAACTCTCTCTTCTCTTTTGTTCCTGTTTTGGTGGTTATAAGTGTAGGTATTAGAATAAGCACTCACTTCCAGGAACTAACAATAGTATATTTTATAAATTAACACTTAATACATTCACAGACAGAGTAAAATTATAACTACGCGATTCGGAGCGAGATGTGCTCGTGACGAGAGATGGCAGATTGTCTCTTCTTCCAACTAAACCGACCCTTTTATAGGACTACCCGAATGAGGATCGGTGGGGATAAATCTTACAGAAAATATATTTAAGCCATAAAATAGGGTACACAAAAATTCTTATTTTAATAAAACGACTCGCAGATGTTTTATGGTTAAACATCTGCAGTCATATCTTAAAATGAAATGCGTGTTTACATAATGTTCAAATTACAAATAATAAGCGTGTTATTTTATAAGCTAAATCTAAGTTGGCGTATTGCTACCGCCACACTGTAAATGCTTTGCACTATTTTACATTGGTATATCCTAATTTCTTGACAAACAAGAAAGTATACATATATTACAAGCGTATAATGTATTATACCTTTGTATATTATTGACCATGGCCATTATTACCAGGGCAACAGCAACAAACATTGATGTATATCTTAACGCAATCACATTAGTATTGTATAATTCTAGGACAAAAGTTTTAATTGCGCTTCAAAAACCTTTGCATACATACCATACGTATTCTTCGGAGATTTGTTTAATTTACTTCTTCGGGAAATTTAATACTTACAATTTAAATAGAATGAAAAATCTAACTTATAACATTAGTCTAATCTATCCAACACCAATGACAAAATTACGTAATCTCCGAGCATCCTATCTCAACCACGCTCAGAAATTTAAAACTTCGGAGCAAATATATTTAGATGTGATGAAACAACCCTACATTTATCATGTCATACAGGCCAGTGTTCCGCATTCACGAGAAGATGTATAAAAAGACATTCGGTGATAGAGCTTGCTTCCCGTGTTTCACGTAGACGAGTGTTTGTTCACAAACAACATATTAATTTACCATGACTATTAAAATCGCTTTGAAATGTGTCGACACAGTTGATTATTTTGTAACACCTGACATAGTAAGAATCTTTCGAAAACTCACAATCTCTCAAAATCACTATCTTCTTTGAATTATTTTAAAATAAACGTTACAATTTCCTTATAACTGGTACTATTCAATATTATGTAATGTATGTAGATGTTCATTTTTGAGATGTCAATGAAGGAAAAATGTCAAGAAAGCTTGTTAGACAACGAAATGAAAATTTCTAAATCCCAAAGGCTTTGCTCGTGACTGGACTGAATACTTTAAAGTTAACCAGGATAGCACTCACAAACCTTGCATGCATCTCAACGAGACATACCAACGGATTCAGTAGTCAAAACAATCTCAAGAGAGGGCCATATTTAGACACGACTCGAAATAACACATTAGCTGCAAAGGTTAGTGAAGACATAAAGGAGATTAGAGATCACGATAACATACACAATTTACTTTCGTTAACATAGAGAAAACCATATGGCGACAACCCCATGTAGTTCATTTTATATTTGGAAAACAAACCGAATATTATAATAAATAAATACACCCAACAGTCACGTACATAGTCCTGATCACACACTTAGAGCATTATTAAATCTTGTGTGGTAGGTATTAGAAACAACGAGAGAGTTTTCGGTCTCACAAAGAGCCAGACCGCAAAATAATATTTGTGGGCCATACAAACATTTGTCTGAACCCGCGGCCCCTTGTTTCACTTTCAGCGTTTTGCAAACTGCGCCACGGAGGTTATGCGGAATTTTGTGAAGTTTCTACTTACAAGACAAATATAAAGTCACATAAAGGTTTTGTTTTTTTTAATGGTTATTAATTTTTTTCTTCAAACATAAGGAATACAACTACCTGTAACGTATGAATAACATTTGTTTAAGTTTTTATTATAAAATGTTTTATGTAAGTCAAGAAAATCTGGTGAATTTACTTAGGATAACATCCTAAGTAAATTCACCAGATTTTCTTGCGCATTCCAGACCGAGAATATCACACTATCTTTGCAAATAAATTGTATTGGAAAATTCGGAAATCTGTTGTGGTATCCTGAAACATAGATAAAGTAGTAGAAGAGGAGTGAAAAGTACTAAAATAACAGTTGAAGTGATTTATTAAAATAAAAGACACATAAATGCATGGAATAACAAAAGATACAAACGTGTAGATTCAGGTTAAGTAAAACGCAATGACATAACATCAAAATTATTGTAATTTCAAATGTCAATGAACTCACTCATTTGACAGCAATTACGCATACTAAACTATTACTGTAATCATGACGTGAATGAAGAGCGAAATCGTCGAGACAACCGACAAAGTTGAGTGTCTTTTTGTAAGCAAATAAGCGTATAATAATTATTTTAATCATTTCCTCACTCAACACTTCCTAAATTAAAATTTAATTAATTACGTGGCATATAATCTTACATGCATATTTTGTAAAACAGACATTGGTGACGCAACTGGTAGGCTTGATTAAATATAGCTATAGTATTACGAAGTTGGGCTGAGGATCTGTAATTCATCATAGCCTTAATCGAAATTATCAACAGCGTACATCAAATAATGATTTCCTTTGCATTAAGAAAGCTAAATATGTTTATGTAATATCGTATAGATATTTCAATACAAGTTTGTCCATTAGATTAAATAGTACCAAAGTAAGAAGAGCCGAAGATTATTATAATCTAATGACTTATTAAACGAATTATTAATGTCATCTTGATTAAATATTTCCTTAATATGAAAGAGATTTAACTATACAAATTACAAAATGAGACGCTACATAACATATTGCGAAATCAAGAAAAAATGACAACATTAACATTATGGAAGTAAAATTCTGTTGAATCATATTACTAAATTCCATTCAAAGCTTAAGTCAGATTTCTATCCACAAACCGATAGATAAATAAACAAACCTCACATAATACTATATGCAAAGAACACGAACGTTAACTCATAGTAAAAGCGAGCACTAACAAGGTGTAAGGTCACGGTGAATCACTTTCGCATTATCATGTTCACAATCATTTTCCCTTTTGACACGCGTGTAGTATACGCATTCTGAAAGTGACAACCCAACTGGTAAATATGACGGCTTGTTTCACTAGCCAAATTGTAATTTTCCATTAGCATTAGCAATTGAAATCTCTAACCGTTCAGCTATAAGTATTAAATTCCCATGAATGGTAATTGATTAAAGGAATAAGCCTGGTGGTGTTACATGCAAATTGATTCAAGATGATATTTATACAGTTGTTTGATTTGTTTGGACCGGCACGTATCTTCATTGGAAACATGTGCAACTGCTATCTGTGATCAGAGAACTATTCAGCATTGATTGCTAATTGAAAAACGCATGTATTTGGTTGTACTATCTTAGATACATACATTTATGCGTACGGACGTAGTAAATTTGCTAGTGAATACTAGGAGGGCAATCAATATGCTAAATAAAATTAGAACTCATCCAGAATGATACTTATTCATAACCACCACGCCAAACAAAGGCTCTTTCCTAGTTTCTCAAAATCAAGGAAAACAAAGACGGAGAGAAGATATCATAGTGGATATGATATGGATACTGGGCTAAAAATGGTTAGTCTTCTCACAATATTTAGGTACTTTATATTAAACATATCAGAAATATCCCAACACGCAGTATCACACCACTCAAACACAGCAATTATACAATGCGAAACCAATACACAAACCATAATAAATTAACTACAAACATCAATTGTCAGGCCGCAATAGACACAGCCGAGCGTCGTAATTCGGAGTAACTTTCGTCCATTCACCCGTCGAACGGTTGACATTTACCGACACTCGTGTCTCCGACAGGTGTGGAAGAGTTAAATGGCATGGACCGCTAACAACTGTGACGAACACTTAACAAATTACGCGTTTCGAGCCATCTCTATGGCAGTATCGCCCCGGGTGGAAGCGAAAATACGGATTTATTGTGACAGCTTAAATTACCTAAGTAACCCTTCTTAACGGTATTTTCCGTTTATACTATTGACAACTTGCTTGGTGACGTATATGTGAAGAAATTTTTCAGTAAGCATGTAAGATGCTTTGTGACTAGCTTGTACGATGTAAACATAAGACAGAAGCACATCAATAGAATAGCTTTTGGATATAACATATTTTGTTAAAGCAGCTAATATAATATTTACTCAATAATTGCTTATGATAGGTTGGAGACAATTTTAGTTTAGGTCAATGGTGTTTAAGAATCTCAATGATAATATAGAAAATATCTATTCTAGAGCAAAGCGGTTTCAAAGTTCAGCGCAAAGATATGAATTGCATGATATCTGACATGAGACCTCATGATCATGACTATTATAGTTAGAATGTCCACTAGTAATATCACTTATAAATTAGTCGCTAGTTTTACAAAAGGAGTTCAAAATTCAAAATGATTATCATATTAAACTTACAGATTTCAGCGAATTCCGTGTCATAAATAGCACCGTGTGAATTTAAATTTCTCATATCAACTAAATATCACAAAGTTGGCATTGATATGACACTTTTCTGCCCAGAGCCTAGACTTGTGAAAGCGATTGTCTGTGGGGGATCACGAACGCGATATGTGCCTTTCTCGCTAAATTGTGATCCACTGTATAGATATGATCGGGTATCTGGCCCGTTTAAGGGATAACGTTTTCCCGTTATGGCATTTCGGTTCCATATTGTGCGATATCTAGACAATATTGACTCGTTCGCTGCTTGCGGTTCCGCCGGTGAGTTTTTTGTTTTCTTTTAATGTCTGCAACATGAACGTGAAAATGGTTTCTAAACACTTAATAATTATCTGCCAAAAATGAATTTGACAATCTACGGACAATTGAAATCTAGTAAATACTTTAATTCCTAAATTATGCGGAATTATATTTACTTTGCCTTCATTCCAGATGTGTATTTAGACTGTTAAGATAAAGAACATATTATTGGTCCCATGGCTGAAATTTCTTACACCAGTACTTCTACTTAAGTAGTTTAATTCTGCAAATTTGTAATTCTATTACCGTAATGGTTCACGGATCGGATCTCGTTCCCACTATCATCAGCATCAATAATAACTGTCGTCGATATAACAATGGGGAGACAGATTTGATCGTTCCGAAAACGAAAGTGCAATTTATGGAGTGCGACCTTCTCTCATAAATCGTTTGTACGTAGCGTAACGTACGTTTAATCGACGTGTCCGTGCGCCTACGCATTTCAGATATCATAAATGCAAATATACTATAAACTTGAAAATGAAAGCCGTGCTTGCATAGATTAACCGAATTTATTACTGTGCAAACTACTGCGCGAAATCGTATTGACTTTGAATTTATTATGTTTTAATAAAATTTATTATGAAATTACCTTAGCAATATTTTTAAGTATGTATGCAAAAAAAAAAACAAATAATGAACTAAACATAAAATACGTTCATATTACCTTTGTCGGATCTCAAAAGCATTCTGCATGCTATAGGTTTCCTGTCAAATTATGGGGTTTCGGGAGTCGGTTTAAAGTCGAAACCGCATTGACCTAATTCACTAAAAGCTTGTAAAATAATCTTAGTGTACAAACATACATCCAATTGGAGTAAACCAATTACAGTATTAAGAAATATTTTAAAATATACAGGGTATATCAAGACTGCTACCGAAAACGAAGCCGGGTGGTAGTTTAAGCGACTTCAGACACAATGCAATAGAAAAAGTTGCAAAAAAAACCGACATATTTTTTTTTTATATTTTTTTCCTTTGACCATATTTGGGTGGTAAATACATTTTTCCCTAAAATAATAGTGTATACCCTTTTATTTTTAAATAATCTAAGGTATAAAAGAGTTTAAATTATTATTTTAGCAAAAACTATGGATTTACCACCCAAAAATGACGATATTTAAAAATCATAAAAAATAATTGTCGCGTTTCTTTGCGAAATTTTTAGTTGCATTGTGTTTGTAGTCACTAAAACTACCACCCGGCTTCGTTTTCGGTAGCAGTCTTGAGATACCCGGTATGCTTTTTGTACGACCATTTTCCGAATATTTTGATAGGAGCAAAACTTTTGATTTTGCCTTTTGATAAACGAATAACGCCAGAAAGAATCAAAACTTATCTGACATGCGTTACCAACGCAGTGAAAATACACTAGTGAGGCAAATAAGATTACTTCTTCCATATCTCTGTAGCAGCCCATATACGTCCCACTGCAGGGCACGGGCCTCCTCTACAATCGCACCATTATTCAGATTATTATTTGAGTAATTTTTGTTCTTTAATTACATGTGATAATGAACTATGATTTAATAATTCAGAAACTACAGACAGTAAAATAAGATAAAAAATTCTTTCAAATGAATACATTGTTCAATTAACGTGGCTTTTTGTCAGGAGTGAGCGGCAGATTATTCTAAGCTCAAACAACCTTAAGCCGTCAATCAATTCTAAAACTAGTCGGATTCGATCTTATTACAATTTCCTTACAACCGATGCAAACAAATGGCAAAATTGAACCAAATGTCCGTATATTTACTTTATCGATTTTGAATTGAATTTAAATGTAATATAAAATAGTAGTTCTAGATTCTGGGTGTTTTTTTAAATTGCTATGTATTGCGGTAAATATGAGAGACGTACCACCAGAAAATGAATAAAAATGATGTCATTTTCCGATAAAATGCATTCACAAATTCTTAAGTGCTACCACCATTAATCTAGCCCGTTCGTGCTTTAGTAATTCTGACTACAGCTAGTGTAGGTAGGTATATTATACCCAATAAGATTCACAACTTGGCTACTTTTAAAATGTAATATTATTGGCCCAAAATAAAAAGATCAAACTTGTGTACACACTGGTAATTTCTACATTGATGTTTTTTTAACCATGACCTATCAATTTTAGAAAGGTATCGAGAAAGCTATATTAAAAATAACGATATCAAGGGACTAACGGTTTACAAAGCTGTATTTTTAATTGTAGAACCCACTGTAATGTATCCATAGATCATAATTTGTGACGGGAACGCCCAGAATCATCTTAATGCTTTTAACTGTCTAAAAGTCGTAATTATCGCTGGCAAAAAATTGCTTTATACACAACATCTGAGTGAGGATTAACTACATACCAGTTTATATATGCTCTCGTCGTACTTGTAAGTTCATAATAAGACGCTTGTTTTTCATAGATCAGTAGGATTTAGCACATACTTTCCATTCATTCATTTCATACAAAAGCACACTAGTTTGTAGATTGCACGTACATAATACTTCCAGAAACGACGTGAATTTACATTAAAAGTGGAAATCGTGACAATATGTACCCAATACCACCTACAATGATAGACCGCTAGATAAAAGCAACTAAAGATAACGAAATCAACCCATATACGTCCCACTGCAGGGCTCGGGTCTCCTCTACAATCGACAGTACGATTGAGAGTGGTTAGGCACACCACCACCACGCTGGCCTAGTGCGGGTTAGTGGACTTTACATACTATGGAAATTCTTATAAATTGCTGTGTATTCAGATTGCCTCACGATGTTTTCCTTCACTGTTATAGTGTGTGGTGTGATTGACTAGCAAAACACACATGACTCCAAAAAGTCAGAGGTGTTTCCCTGGGATTCGAAACCGACCACAGTAAACATGTTGGCAGCCACGTCTTGTCCGTTTACCAACAGGCCACCAGTCACTGCACCTTCAGCATATTAGCTGTTCTACAAACTGAAAATCTTATATGTTTAGCCTAAATAGTGATTACTTACGAATAATACCGTTCAACGTAACATCTCATTGTAAAGGGCAAGTCAAAAAATTAGGCAGTTGCACGCCCTTCAATCACTATTGATCCAGCTGTGATAAACAATACACTAATTAAGATAAAATTCAAAGGCATTCGACCGTTCCCTAGCAGAAAACATCAAATTATTACAGTAACAGAAGTTAATCAAAAGCTTACAACACAGAGATAAACACGAGCGAGCGAGAACTGAACGATTACAAATGCGCAGTGTAATTTACTGCTTATCATTGTCGATGTCATTAAATTGGTCATTTAGCAGGCATTGTGCACGCGTGAAAGTGTCGGCTAGACAAACTGCCAGGCCGTCTGTTAGGGACTAACTCTCGCAGACAATGCGCGTGGGAGGCACGAGAGCGAATATTTTGATTACATTACCACTGCGGCGCCCCTTCCTGAAGTCTTATCTATGCGATTAAGAATGCCGCGCAATGCTTCCTTGTTTGGTGTTGACTCTTTGGTATATCTACAGTTTCGTTTTTGACTTTCATATCAGTTACGAAAGTCTTATGTAAATGTGATCCAGCTTCATTGAGCATTGAAGACCGTTTGTGTTACTTACTTAAATACTTTTTTGTAATTGGTTCAATTATTTCTAATTTAAACATTTCAAATAAAATTAGACTCGCATTAGCAGATGCTAAATACTTATATAAATATTTTAGCAAGGTTGTACTTGTTTATAATGAAGATGATTGGTACCACATACATTATGTTATGTATAAATGATGGTAGCATTTTCTTTGAAGCTTGAATTGATTATGGAGGTAAATGCAGAATGCAAATGAATTCGTCTATTATTATTATGAAACAGAAACAAAACAATATCGCAATGACTTGCTTGTTTAACTAATTTACTATTATTACCTGAACTTCACTTTTATTTATTTATTTATTTATAAACTTTATTGTACACCAGAAAAAAAACAAATACAATAACAGAAATTAAAAATAATATTAAAAATAAGTACAATCGGCGGCCTTATTGCACTAGGCAATCGTCTTCCAGGCAACCTTTGGATGGGAGATAAGACACAGAGAGAGAAAGGGCAGTCTAGGGTGTATAATGAAAGAAAAAAAAAAACAAACTATACTAACAAATTAAAAACACAAAATAAAAGTAATACATTCATATAAATATGTACACCATACATACATATATACATATACAAAATAGAAATAAAATATAATAAATATATACATAATACATGCTAATGGAAATAGTAAAAGCACATTAATGTGTAAATTCAGAGAGAGAGATAGTGTTCCTTGACTAGTGACTTTTACTTGTCAATAAAGCAGTGAGCATTGTAATAAAAACCGTATTTAATTGATCTTAGCTGCAATCACTTTACGGGACAACACTGTTGTTTTTTTCAATCTTACCAATTTGATTTAACATTGCACAATAAGGTGCATTGGAATAATACAAGATGGGAGGGGTAAAAACTAAACTCCTATATTTATTTTATTTATTATATAAATGAGTTTACGTTCTTACCCTTTACGCACTATTGTTACGGTTTTACCCCCAACGCATATTACTTTACTTTTATTAGATGGTATATATCTCTGTGGAAATCATTGGGGGAGGCCTATGTTCAGCAGTGGACTTCCTTTGGCTGAGGGATGGATGGATGGATGAGTCTAAAGTGTCCATATCATGCTCGCCAAAACATTTAGAAATGTCCCGGTAGGGATAATATTTTTATTAGAAGTAATTCAACCGTGCATAACCCCGTTCGACGTCAAGATTTACTTAATGTTACTGGAACTTTATTCAGTCCCTAACGTCATCAATTGAGATACTTTGAGACTTTATATATTTTATACTTATTGCCTTCAGTGTGAAGAATTAGACGTATTTGAAAATTAGGAACATTATCACATCAACAATGGCATATAGATAACTACTTTCTCCATGGTCTCAAATGTAGAAAAGCCATAAACAAAACAGTGGTGTGCTATTATGTTAACATCATTGGTCTCGCCAAAAGTAGAAAGTTTAATGGCTATCTTTATTAGGCAAGATAAGAAATGAAAAACAAATAAAAGAATCAGTGGTGCCACACGTGAGCTTAAGACAGTAGGCGGAAGGTCTTTTCACAACGTGTATAATTGTAGAGATGAGAATTTTACTATGAAAATACTGATATGACCACACCATATTTAGATGATAAATATGATGTGTATGTTAGATAATTTCTCACTACGCAACCATGATGAAAGACAATATTGTAAGATGGAAATCTGAATGTCATAAAGATCTTTACAATAATTTATATTGTACGCGAACTCTGCTAATCTGCAGTCAGCGGAATGTACTAGATCAGTGCGTTTCTTCTTGATCCAATCTAACCAGAGTATCATAAAGTATATTGCATGTGTCTTCACAATTGATTTACGTAGTTTTTTTGATGATATTTGGCTTTCAAATACACAGCTTCCTTAAATTCTTACTAAAGCACAAGAAACCACCACTAGTGCATTTTACAACCGCATTACCAGCTAACAATCTGTCACATTGACTTGTCATAAGAGCTCCTTAATATCCTACGTGATCAATAAATACATTTCATTCATTTCATTTCATTCAATTTCCTCAATAATAAACTAATGTAAAATCATGTCCAGGCCAAGTTTATCCGACGTTAAGCCGAAGTAAAATCCGTATTCATAACAACGTTATTTACTCCGGTGCATACAAATCCTATTAAATCGAAGTCCGTAGTGGCCGAGTTTGTACAACTGATAAGCAACAAATCTCTCGGTGAATAGAATGGTGCAAATCTGTGCACCGACACCGCGACGAGAAGTAAAAACCCATCTTGGGATTCTGTGTGGCATTGTGTACAAACTTGGATGTAAATTTTGACAGCCTCCGTGGCGCAGTTGGTTGGACGCCGCCTGTGAAACGAGAGGCCGCGGGTTCGATCCCCGCACCGAGAGAAATGTTTGTGCGGCCCACAAATATTTCTTCCGGGTCTGGGTGTTTGTGAGACCGAAAAGTCTCTCGTAGTTCCTGATACCCACGACACAAGACTCGATCTTACTGTGGGGTCAGGACTATTTATGTGACTATTTGGTGTTATTTATTTATTATTTATTATAAATTGGAATTCAATATAAGAGATCGAGCAATGGTTGACGTTTTCGATGTAGTAACACGTCCGTAACTTTTACATTTAGTCAGTTCGATTCAAGGGTTGGGATTACATCACATGAAAGTCCATTGTGAAAAATACCATTTATTTTAGGATAACCTTATTTTACCTATAGCATATCCGGGACTTGACGGAGGGGGTATAAAATTACGTTCTGTGTAATTACAAAAAACCATCAGATAAACCCTACTTATTATTAAACATGGACAAAAACGATAATATTAATGGTTTTCACGACACAACAAGAAAGCAAACAATATACCATGAATAAGTTAAAATATTTGCAAAGCCGATTTTACGGTATTTCCATTCCACCATAAATAGGTATGTATCAGCCATTACTCGTATCATAGTGGGTCCATTGTTTGCCACTAGCATTCCTGTGTCAGACGTCGCCTATCAAAGGCATAATATCGCTTTCTCCGGTGAAATTCAGTTCGACACAAATCAACTGCCGTACGAAATATTTTTCAATATTCCGACGTATTGGTTCTCAACGACCGTGTTTGTTTTCGTTTTGATTGAAATGTTGATTGTTTTAATGGAAATTCTGTTCTGCTAAGGATATATGTGTGGTTTACCTTTGATTCCAGTATTGCATACAGCAATTTTTGAATCCATAATAAATAAGCAACAGGTCAACTATGGAGCTTGATCACGCCCAGAAATCATTATTCACATCAACATTGAAAAAGTATAGACAGAGCCTACTAATGCCATAAAAGAATATTCAGGTCTTCATATTTCATTATCATTAGCTTACATTATCTACAGACAGGTAGCCTTCCTTCCAAACGCCAACGACCATAGTTCTACCTAGCTTAAATGCATCATATATTATATCATTTTACTTATCTTCTATGGTATTTTTTAAAATAGAGGTAACGGTATTTTCCACCCGGTATTCACTACTTGTTCTTCATTCTGTTTCCCACAAAGAAAGCACCTTAACTGTAGAGTTCTATAAACGAACGTCGGACTCATTGAATCAATTCTGAGCGGTAACCCTTGACCTTATGCCGAACGGAACTCGAGTTGCCATTTACTGGATATAAATTCAGACGGTGCTATTGATACCAGTTATAAATAACTTGCCATTAGATATACCTTTGGTTTGAATCGATCTGCTGCAGTTTCAGTTTACTGTATTTTTATTTTATTGAGTATTGATAAGTATTGCTAGGCTATTGCGTGTCTTTTGTTTCTTTTTTCGCCCTGGTTCAGTGCCTGAATTTTAGCGATTTTAGGCATCTTTATTTGTAAAATTAGATTTCATACTTTTACACAATTTCCATTCATTTTTAAAAATACACATTTATTAAAATGGAAGATATTGAACACAGTCTTTGGCAAAGAATGGATCAGTGGAGCCGTAATAAGACTAGTTGCATAATCGGACTATGGTTCTCTTTTAGCGAAAATAGTAAGTGCGGAAATATAATACTCTTAAAACCTCCCCCCCCCCCCCCATCCGGAAGCCTTCTTTACATTAACCGTCGCAGTTTCAATACCGACCCGACTTACATTAATGTAAAATTTACTACAATTCAATCAGTTAGCAACCGCGCCAGTAATTTTATGTGGGTTAAGCTATCATTACATTAATACAAAGCATTAATCAGCTCTTGCCAGTTCACAACTAAACTAAACGGACGCAATTCCCTTCCAATTATTAATTGAGTTAGATTTGATGTGTTCGTAATACCAGTTTGTTCTGGCCTGTAAAGTGCAACGTTAATACTATTGTTTTGAGCTCTAACTTTTATACCAAATCTTTGTGAAGATAACTCTTCCACGATCCACCGAAATTTTGCCAGCCTAATTACATGGATAAAACTTAATGGTGCGCTGATTTCTTGTAGGCATAGATATAAAGAAAATGCCTAAGTAGGGCGATTCACGTAATTAAATAAGTTTCTAACTTTAACTAACTTTCGGTCCGTTTCTCTTATATCCATCAAATGGTTGTCTGTCAGAAATTGCCTTGTGCGATAAGACCGCCAATTGTACTTTTTTCTCAAGTTTGAATTGTTTCCTTTTGTTTTTATTTATGGTGTACAATAAAGCTTATATAAATAAAATAAATAAATAAGTTCAGTTGCAGCGCAGTTGCAGTTACGTTTCGATCAAAACAGCCCTTTTCGTATTCTCGTAATACGCTCGCATCAAGTTTGCGTCACGCGAGCGCTTCAGTATATTCTACTGCTGCGCGTATATGTGAATGTCTGACGTACAGTTGACGCGCAGCTAAACATTTACAAGAAATTACGTGAATCGCCCTACAGGTCCAATAAGAAAAACGCATAATCATATGCATCAGCAATGCAATATATATCCACGAGCTAAAATCATTCAACCACTATTTCTCTTAATGCATCTGTAACAATCGCCTCTCTAAACACACCCTAGCTGATTTTAATTTCCAATCACATACCAAAGCGAGTAAGAACTGAGACTAATCTGTCTTTTTGTTCTGGACGTCGCTTGTTCGTTTCCCGTCCAGCGTTTTTACACACAAATGACTACGTGACGAGTAAATCAAACGATAATGGGACTAAAGGGTTCTTACGGATCGCAATGATGGTTTAAAGTTTAAAGTCGACGATATAGTGGCGATAGAGAAGTTAAATTTGCCAGCCTTGATGTGTTTGAGATTGTTATGGCAGGTGATGGTAAATGTAAGTAGAATATCAGAAAGATCTATCTGAAAACAAAAAAATAAAAACAAAATTACACGAACTAAGGTATTCACTAATAAATTATAATTTTCCATAAGCCAACACGAAGCAAAGTCAAATAAATAGCTAGTATAAGGTTTATATTCACATCCTAATGACATAAGTAATTACCGTTATTACATAAAACAGTTGCCTAACAGCACCGTCGATATAATTAAATTAGCATCAAAGTTTCATAGCTCCATATTTTACAATGAAGGCGTAACAGAAAAGAAAACAAATATATGACTCTCTAATTTCAATTTTATAGCTACTACTCGTATATTGAGAGCAAAACATTATAATGTTTTCATTTTATTGATTTATAATCGCCATTTCTACGCCATGCATAACTTAAATCTACTATTGCCAATTCATCACAAAGCCTCTACATTTTTATTTGCAAAATGAATCATTCCAAGTGCTGAGCCTGATGGTAAAAGGTCCCACCAGCCGATAAACAGGGTCAATCCACTCGGAATTTATTATTTATAAGCACTGCCCTGCGTTCATCACCCCATGATATCATATATCCCAATGCACAATAATCACTATGTTCTTCTAGATTCCAAAACAAGATTAAGCGTACGTTATAACCAAGAAATAAAGAATCTATATTATAACTAGATTCAACCTATTTCGAAAAGTGTGTATTAAAGAGGTGCCCTGGCACCTCTGCCTACCCTTCTGGGAAAAAGGCGTGAGTTAATGTATTAAATACGCGTTACTTCTGTATCAAAGAGTAAATAGCCTCATATGAGCCGCAGTACCTTCGTAACAGCGATGTAAGAGAAATTTCGTGCTTCCGTGTTCCATAGTGATTGTTTTATGATGTCTTTGCACACGTTTTGTATCGAGATGCACTTGTATGTACTTAATGAAGTAATACAACATTTGAATTTAAGTGCTATTGATGTGATCTACTCTTATAAAATTTACTTATCATCACATTTGTTCACTTTATACTGATTTGTGTTACATATCGATTACTAGACAAGATCCATAACATTTAGCATTTAGGATTAAAATTTTATATCTAGGAACGGAAAGGTATAGATAATTTAAAAAAAAACTCGCACCTTACAACTTAAACGAAAGCCCTTTAATTTGCTACCCGACGAAAAACTGATGTTAGAAGCACACATTTCCGCTAAAATTTAAATTTGTGTTAGCAACCCAATAGTTCTCCCTTTAATGAATAGGGAAATGCGCCTCCAAAATAAACCCATAACCAAGACATCCCAAATTGCAAGTTGCATCATGACTAACGCTAATGCATACAATAAAAAAATCGTCGCCGGCATATTTCAGACAACAGGCACCTGCAGCGCGCCGCCGCTTCCTCTCCCGATCTTTAAACACACCATCAAACTCCGCATCTGGTTTTAGATCTTATTTACATTTAATGGCATGGAAACTGTTGCATAATCTATGACAAAAAGAAAAAATCAAGTAAAACTCTAGGAACAGATAGTTCTATAGGATCACGGATCACGCTGTACTATACATACATAATTTGAAGTCCAAATCGTTTTGGTTATTACTTGACAAAATATTACTACACTAACTGTATAACATAGAGCATGAAGTAACTACTAGAAATATTGAGACTTAACATTTTATGTCAAAGATGGCGAGCGCAGTGGAATGCCTTTCTTTGTAATTTATGGTCTTATTTGGTTTTGCTACTGGCCATGAAAGGTCGTATCGCTTACCATCAGGCAAATGGCTTGCACGTCTCGCTATTCATTGCAATTTAAAATATCCAGAATAGTCATTGATAACCCTGTCTCTGACTACCACATTTCATCATATTCTTGCAAATGACGATTCAAAAGGCCATATCTAATTTAAAGAAAATTTCTCAAATCGAACTAGCCAACTTGATCATAAACAAAACATCAAACACTCAAACTGTAGTTTTAGTAGCCCCAAGCGTCTCATAACCCGTAAACCATTGAAGCGTGTCGTAAACAATAAACGACTTGCCAAGCCTATCTTTATAAATCATTCATCAGAAACGCATAACACTTCGCCAGCCGGCTCGGTTGCAATGATCGCTAGTTGCCAGTCATAGGCGACATAACGGTCGGAACAATACGGATTCAGAGTAGTCTAAGGGAACTCAAACTTTTTATGATTGCCCCTTGGTGTATGCGCATTGGTTTTGGTAATTCCCCTTTAGTTTGAGAACTAGAGGTTTGTGCTCAGCAATGTATTTCCTGTAGCCGAAGAGAGACATTGATAATTGCTACTTATTACTGATTTTTTACGATTCTTTCCATTCAAATGTTTTTTGTTATTAAAGTGCCTACTATAATACGAAAAAGCATGCGTGCAAACGTTCGTGGTGGCCTTTTGGTAATAGACCAGACGGACCTGCCTACATATGCACGGTGGTAGCGGGTTCAAATCCCAGGGCAGACGTCTGTTGTTTTGGAGTCTTGTGTATATTGATAGTCAATGATCACGCGCTATAGCAGTGAAGGAAAAATCGTGGGGTAATCTGCATACCTTAGGGATTTGTAAAATCTATGTTATGTAAAGTCCGCCAAACCGCCCTAGGCCAACGTGATGGAATATATCGCTTAAGCCCTCAATCGTACTCTCGACTGTAGACGAGGTCCGTGCCCTGCAGTAGGACGTGTATGGGCTGATACAGATCGAGCACCTACTATTTTAATTGAAAGGAAAAAGCAGCAAAATTTAGTTTTAGTGTACTATTATCCATATATATCTATTATCCAGAAGCCCAGTTTCATTTTCCTTTTTTGTCGTTGTCTTCGTCTTGGTTTGTCGTTGATCCCGAGGCTTCGATATACCAGTTTGAGTATCAATGGCCTACTCCGACGACAGTTAGATTCGGCTGCAGCTGCCTGCAGACCCGCCTACGCAGGCTTTGTTCTAACCGATCTGCAAGTAGCATATGTGCCATAGATGACAAAGGTGTGGATATGATCGTCATTATATTATACAACTTGAAATTATTATTTTTACGGGGAATCTTATTTGTCCTGTAAATTGACATGTATATTAGATTTTTATCTGTATTCTTCTCAAAAGTCAGAAACTGGTAAATCAAACATTCGTAAAGTAACGATCAATAAACAATCCTGAACTTATATTTATTTGTGGTGGTACTTGTAACAAAAGAAGTCTACATTAAATGTTTCCCAATGTTAACATCAATTTAAAATTGCAATATAATATAGGCTTGTTATATTATGGTCCAGGCTTGGCATTTGTCTAGCAAATATTTATTTCATACATCAAAAACACGATCTGTATGTATCTGGATCTGTACCCTCGCTTTGTGAATGTTGTACACACCTCTAATAGGCATGTGCATCAGCGTTATATTTTATAAGTGTTTCGGTAATGTTCAATGCATATGTTGTTGGTGTCTCTTTCAAAAAATAAATAACTAAATAAATCTGTCCCGTCTATACACAAGATATTCTTGGCCGCAACAATCACCCAGTTACAAAATTTGTCGCAGAGTTACATCACAACACCCACAAATCGGAAGCTGCGTCCATCCATATTCATCGGGTTGTTTGAACTGACATGACAGGATGTATAATTGGTCTTTGTTATATTGAATTAAGAGATAAAGAACAGTCTCTATTAGATAATCAGTTTTGCCGAAAGAGAATTCATTTCGTAAAGATTCATCATAATAAATTATCTTGATTACGGAGTGCGTGGTGGCCTGTTGGTAAACGGACTAGACGCGACTGCCAACATGTTCACGGTGGTCGCGGGTTCGAATCCCAGGGCACACCACTGACTTTTCGGAGTCATGTGTGTATTGATAGTCAATCACCACGCACTAAAACGGTGAAGAAAAACATCGTGAGGAAACCTGCATACCATAGCGATTTATAAAAATTTCTATGGTATGTAAGTCCGCCAACCCGCACTAGGCTAGCGTGGTGGACTATATGGCCTAACCACTCTCAATCGTACTTCCGATTGTAGAGGAGGCCCGTGCCCTGCAGTGGGACGTATATGGGCTGATACAGCTTTCACAGGTGAGCTTTTATGGTTTATAGTCCTTCGATCATAATTTTCCCAACAATATATGAATTCATACGAAGCTAGTTTTGAAATCGAAGTCATTCAATAGTTATCATATAATCCTAGTTATTATTGTTCTTGGTTATCTTACTATGGTCTATTCGTATTGCGACGAGATATTTTTCGAAAATTTTTGACACGCATACCTAATTTATCATAGCTGCGATTTGCTTACATGTTTTTTCTAATAGGTGGTCTTCGAATAAGTGTTTTCAAACCACTTATTAAATAAAGTGTATACTGCATTACGAGAACTTACTGATAAGTACAATTGACACAGTAACTGAAGCAAGAAATGCGGTTGAGCATGATAATTGTGTATTTATTGGAACACAAGAAAATATCGTTTGTATAACGATTTCCTCTGGATGTCCTATTTAATAAAAGTAGACGGTGTTTCCTGTTTGTTCACAGTCACATATATATTTAAATTAATAAATAAATATTCAAAATTAATATGTTTGCGAATGTCTTCACTAAACCATAGTCAACGCTAATCCCAGTTTTTTATTGTTCATTAATTACAAGATTTTTATGTCACGGAAAATATATTATTCCTATTAATATGAAAAGTAAAAAACAAGAACAAGTCCTACGTCGAACCGAGTTAAATTACTCAAATAATTTCGCTTACATCTGGTCGTTTCGCCTTGCAATGGTAGTAATCAGAAAATAGATCTGGAGCATCAACAGGGCGGGCCGCGGAGCGTGAAACGGCTTTGTCTTGGCCGGGCTTCGAACCCACTCTACCGTGAAGAAGATGTCTTTATACATAACTCTATTTAACCTGCGGACGAAATTGCTTCAAATTAGCAGTTACTGAGCAGTTTCTAAGCTTCTGCGAATGGTTTGCTGGGTTTTGAAAACCGTTCCTCCCTAGTGAAAAAGCGAGGAAAAGTTAATATCAAATGTACAAGATTTTTACGGATTTAATAAATTATTTTCAGTTTCTAAAATGTGCCTGAAGTAAATGTAAAAGTTGTAGAAATAAAACGATTCGGCTGCCTTCTCCCACGTTTGGATGACTCTTGATTTTTTTCCACAAGTATTTGACCTTTTGAGGTTAGACCACCACATTGTTAATTTAATAGAATGTTTATGCTTGAAAGTAGGCACTTCCAATAATAAAGACTTCATCTGTTATTATGCTCATTCTTCATACATCATTAAAAGAGGAAATATTAGAAATGAATTTTCTTTTACACAACAATAAAAAAATCATTCATATCAATTTTAAATGTTAATAACTTCATTTGATTAAAAATATGATCACATGTATTAAACTTCATTTATCACTACGTTTCATAACACCTACCTAAACAGTACAATCCATTATATCCTTTACACTGGGACGGTACCTGAAACAAAAAGTAATTATTAAAGTTGGCGTAACAAAGAAACATATACAAGAGAAGTAAAAAACATAACGTCATTAAGCTCGTTTGTCTGTCACGTGAGCATCCTTTGAGCGGAAACTCGACGCACCGAAAAAGGAGAAACACTAATATTGACAAACCTTCCAGTTTTAGACAAAAGTTTGGTGAACACAAAAGAGACGTAAATACTCATTGTTAGGGACACAAGAGACTTGGTGGCAACATTGTGGACTTTGGTCGACTCGACCCAGTCGAAAGCTCTAGATATGCGTATCGTATTCGACTCTTTCTTTCCCTTTGGAGCATAGGAAACATAGGATTTGGCAGATCGCTGTGATATTCGAAGACATGTTTATTAAATGACCTACGATTTGGATTTATGACGTAAATACAAAGAAAGAGTGAGACTTGGAACTAAAAGCTTTTTACTGACTATGTCATGTTTGACTGAGTATTTTAAATTCTTCATCTAATAATTACAATCTAAAAGTCTTTTGTCCTCGATGGCATCCATTTACTAAATTTATTTGGGCAGTAATAGACTTCTGCCCGATTATGCGTGCTGTATAAAATCTATTATTTAAGGAGAAGTACAAACATCGGAAGACAAGGTTAAAGATCTAAGCAAGAAATTAAAATAGACCAAGCATCCGAATAACGTAAAAAGGAAAGATCAAAGCAAAGACATTCATACTCAAGTCCTTTATACCAAAGTGCTAAGTTTAGGTTACTTCTCCCATACATCAGCATACGTTTTAAGATCTTATAGCACTGGATTTTCGTTTTGACTTAAAAACGACAAGACTTTAGTATGAAAATAGATCAATGAAGTTAATTGAAAGTTTGCAAGCCATGGTTTTGATGGCTTCTGTATTATAAATATTAAAAATGTAATATTTCATCAGCTCAAAATACTTATAAGGCTTTTATTGGATGTTGGAATAAATTATGTTCCAGCTATTCACAAACTCTTTTTTTTACTTGGCGTGGTAAACGACTACTTAATTCCAAATGTACTCAAAAAATTTCTCTCTATGCGACCGGCTTTTGAATCTTTGTACATTTTAAAGATAAAATATTTATTTAATTCTTAATTGTACACAGTAAAAAAAAATAACAGTTTCATAATCCATACAAAACAACAAAGTACAAATGGCGGTCTTATCGCTCTGAGGCAATTTCTGCCAGACAACCATGGCACGAATATATGAGCAGGAAAAAAGAAGGGGTAATGTAAAATAAAGAATCCCCGGAGAAATAATTATTTTTAACGAATTTTATTGTGAATATTTGGTAAGGTTATAGCGGACCGCCATTTTTGTTCTAATCTAAGCGATGACCGGAGCTGCATTGGCAAGTCGCCAGATACCAGTGTATTTCAGGACATCCCTTTTATGTGTTTTATTAATTTGACTCGTTTAGTTCTTAACTAGTACTACTACGATGGAAAATATAATAAGATGTTATACAAAACGTCTTATAAGTTTCCTTATATTTTCACTAATAGATATTATAAAGAGAGGATGAACATTCAAACCTCAATCAAAATCTTTACCTACTATCATTAAATGTAAAATCAGTAACGTATGTTAAAACTTGAATAATTTGGTGATTGTTTTTTTGACTTGTTTTTAAGGTTAAATAAATACATTTAAAATTCCTCAGTTCAATATAACTAAGATATACGATATACCCTGCATTGGTATGTGCATGGAGCTAGTATGTACTCAGATGTAACTCTTATTACGAAACCCACGTGTTTTTACAAAAACTTCGACATGACTTACAATCTTCAACATATCGAGTTTCCCAAATGACATCACGTAGAAGTTCGTGAGATCAACAACCTTCACAACAATTACACTATAGTTATGTAATAGCATCCATTACAAGACGCCGAAATCTAACATACACAACATTAAATGAAACATGCAAATAAGAGGCGAGCCTCGCCCGTCCATCCGTTAACGTAGAAAAGAGTTCCAAAGTGTCCGCATGAGAACTAATCTAATTACGGATCAATGGGGAACGGTTAACAGTTGCGCAATGTGGAACGTTTTAACGTCAAGTTTACTATTGCCATTGCATCTCATTTACAACCATTTCCATGGAATACGAGTTAGTCTTGTCATCTCACGCCTGTATGGCTCCTCGGTTTCAGATGTGTGTGTAGCCTTTCTTGTGCCATATTTATTTACGATTAGAAGGGGGGGAAATGGTAAACGTTATGTATAGATACTTCTGCATAGAGAAACCTATGATGCAATCGTTTTCGATGAACTGGTTGAGTTCTGAGAATTGCATTGTTAGGACTTCGTAAAGGACAGTCAGACGGCGTTTAACAATCTAAAATTACTCTATGACGATACGCTTATCAATTGTACTATTGAAAACCATACTCCAGAATCAAAAGATACTCACTTATAATGCTTGCAGGGAACCTTGAGGGAAATGCCAGATAATTTTGAAGCTCGTGTGGTATTCGGGGGATTATTTTTCCGTCCCAAATTTTAATTTCAAACTCATTTTCATGCAAAATCTCCAATTTTCACAATTGAATTTAACCTGTCAGTTTGACGTGTGGTTAATTTGACTGGATCATGTTTTGTTTTTTATATATAGCAACTACCAGAGAAAATTTTCAAAAAATTATCAGTATAATACCATGTAGGTTGTACCACGTGACGTCGAATGGTGCAATTCTATTGGTCGATATTTGGGTCGGAAAAATAATCTCAAGAATTTGCAAAATAAATTACTAAGACAATTTTTTTTTTAAATAATTGGCCATATGCAAGTAATCAACGCTCAATACTGTCAATTGGTCGGCGCCTACTCGTTTGACACACTTGTTGCAATTAACACAACACTTGGAACTGCATGTCTGGAAACCAGTTGTCTGACTTCGAGGCCTTAAATAATCTTAATTAGAAAATAAAACATGAGAATATACGACTGTTATTTAAATTTTAGGCAGGTGCGTCACGTCTCGGCATCATTTAGTTAATCTAATAATGTGAGTAGATAATGGCCCATAACACAGAGAATTCTGTAATTTATAAGGAGATTTATGAATCTCACTCACACATAATTGGTATGCGTTTTGAAATATAGGAAGCTATACTGTTAAGCATTATATGTACAACCATACTATTATTAACATCTAACCTCTCAATCGTGCCTTCTACATTATCCGCTTTCTGCGTGGGGTTGTCACAATAACTTTCATTTTAAATGGTAACATTTAGGCTCATTGCTTTGTATCCAAACGCTTATCTCCTATGTCGATGATGCCACCGATCCTTGAATTCTACTCGTATAATAATTTCAAAAATATAGTTGTTTGTACGTGTAACCTACTTAAGCTCATCATAGCGTCGGTCAATGAACATAGACCACCCTCGTTGGCACGCCACCTGCATCAACAATCCATCACAATTTATGTAAATCTGCAAACCAATAATTTAATATAATATATTGCACCTTCACTTCTGTGTATAAATAAAATAGAGGCAGGCGAGGTCAGAATCTCATTAAATAAGGAAGTAAATTATGTTCAAAAGGGTCCAAAAAGGGGAAATAAATGAAATTAATAAAATATCTCGTCTAAAATGCTTGAATAAATCGACAAGTGTTACTAACATAGTCACCTATAATTCCAATTTCATAACTAGAGGAATGTAAAACATTTAAGAATAATTTCACTGAACTAGGGAGCTCGCCAAAATTTATAATAGAGCAAATTAGATGACGTACTTTACTTAACATTAAAAGCTACCAAATATTTTTCAAGGTTAGCATACACTCTTCGTGTCCTCTAAATCCTAAACCACGCTATCTAGAAAGCCCATGTCTCGATACCGACTATCGATAATGGCAACGGCACTCAACACGCCTTCGGCTGTCGGTCAGTGTGAAACTTGCAAACGTCCGCGGCATCAGTCACGATGCAATCTTACGTTTACGCGCATTTACTGATATGTATGACCTGCTTGTGGCACTTTCCAATTTTCTTTTGCTACTTAACACACTTCTACTACCTCTTTAACTCGGGGAGGGTATATTTATTGTTTAATTGATCTATTGTTATCGGATGTGAATATATTGTTTGTTTTTTTTTCTGTGATATGTTCTGTGAAGTTATAAACTCTTAACTCCTCAATAAAAGCTAGCGACGGGCATTGTGCGTTGAATAGATTGAAGTGACGCTATTCAACATAATGACAGATTGGCGTTAAGCAATGAATTAACTCTGAGATCTCATTCAACAGTATGTACTTAAAGTTAATAAACATTTGCTTAGTATTCCGAATGCGTTAGAAATATGTCTTTTATCAGAATATTGACTACCGGTAATTTGTGAGTAGTAACGTGGACTTTAAAGTTATTTGTAATAATACTGAATACTCTGATATAATATAGAAAGGAACGTTAAATTAATATCACGACATACTATACACGGAATTAATGTTTCATCTTAAACTAAGCACATTTTCTTTGCTGACCATATTACAGTTCACAAACCAATAAAGCTTTACAATACACCTAACATATTACACAACACACCATAATTCTCATTGCCACAATGTTCCCACAGCATCGGACATCAAACCACGACTTGTGTTAATACATTTAATTATTTCCATCTACGTAATGGTTCATAAGTAAATCGAAGTGCAAATGTGAGTGGGAACAGTTAATAACACCACAAAACGACACTACATCGACGCACATTATGCGACCGACGACGTAGCTGTGAATGTTCTGTTTAAAAGCACTTTATCTTAAACTGCATCGTTATGATACCGTTGAATTGAGCGAATGCCGTTTAAATATACTTTCGGTCCTTGTAGATTTACTTTAATTGAGCTTGACATTTATTTTAATATACATTTACTGTACAATTTACCTGTGGGCTGTGAACCAACTTCTGCAATAACAAATTTAATAAACGAAACAATTTGACATAGTTCTGCCTGATAATATCTTGGTCAGTGCCGAAATTGACTTTCCTACACCATCTCTTTCATTTCCCCTAATTTTAGTTTCTTCAGTTGTGAGACTCATATTATCTTTCTTGCCGACTTTTGGCCCAGGCTCTACTATGTAGGGACTCAATATTATTGCCGATGTAGTGATGTGGTTTTTAATGCTATGTAACATTTCACTATCTACTCTATCACACGTGGATACATCTTTGGGTCAATTTACAGTCTTACAAGCTTTTGTACTACTAATTGCCTTATCGTATTTCTAAACCGCTTAATTAAAACTTTACATTGTATTCCCATGGCAGTGTTCAATTAAACAATGGGCAGCGACGGCGCAAGGTACATCGAGCCATCGATTCCACATAACTGTACATCGTATTGGCCATAACCTTTAATAAGACCTCGATGTCCGAGCACCGTGTAGTTTCCACATTTAATGCCAGTGCCGTAGTAAACACTACAAAAGCCGAGTTTATTGCATAGCTTAAGAGGCGTAGATAAGACGGTAATTTAGCGTATGCACTGCAACAGGTTTTACCGAATTCATAGGGAAACTAATGAGGAATGAATTTAGTAAAGTATCCCTAAATATTTCCAAATTGATCGTTCCCAAAATTTTCTCAAGCACTAAAAATATAGCTTACAGTTACTTAATACACAAACTGCAAAACTAACGGTTAGTAAACGATGCATAGTTATGATTAATAAAACCCTACATCAAACAGACACACATTTCTAGTGGGTTAAAGCAACTAATCAAAACATAATACGAGGAATGCTGCCATGTAACAAATTACCTCGTTCTTAACAAATTAACGCACGTGCAAGGGAATGGAAACGCCATAAATCCAACAACAAAAAAACAGTTAAACTCTGTCAATAGCAGTATAAAACTATTTTCCCAATTCCCACAGTTGTAAATCGTCGCATAATTTTCAAATTTAAACACAAATATTTGGGTTCGATAATGTCGTAAAGTCCCACGTGAGTGTGTACTCGCAATTAGCATGAGAATTGACTAACTGTCGCTCTGAATACATTATTCAGTGCATAAGTTAAATAATTTTAACATTTTCATTGTAATAAGTGCAGCTAGAACATACCTGAGTGGCTACCGTTTTACTTTCGTACATTGTTTGTTTAGACTCGGTCTGGTAATTAGTTTTGAAAAAACAAGTGAACCAAAAATGTAACGAAGTTTATCATCACACTTAAGAAATTCTCCTTATATTATTCATTTGTTGCTAAATACACCTCACTACTTACTACAAGTCTTTTCAGAAATCTTTCGGAGAAACCCATAGTCAGTAGAAGACTTTCTGCAGCCAAAATTCACAAATATATAATCGCAAGAAAAGGAAGCTAGTCCCTTACATCAAACCAAGCCAATCGTTTGTTTTTGACTAACAACATCTTGAAACAGCAACCATTCCCTATTAGCGCATTCCTACAATCTAACACAAACTCGGTCAACCCTAATTGCAACTGGCGACGCGACGCCGAGAATTCAATTTAACTGCACTGTGAGTTCCGCTAACAATGTCGCACTCGGACAAACCTTGTCTTCTACAATAATATTGGTGAAAAAGAAAAAAGAACAATAAACAATATGTACTTATTGCGGTTAAACCAAGAAAATCGTAAAAGGTACCGAATCTATTTCAGAAGGAAGGTAAAAGTAATCTTTTTCAGAAGGAATATATCATATTCATTCATATAAATAGATAAAATGCTTTGTTAACTTCATTAGAACACTGCATAAAAAACCATCACAAAATTCAGAAACTGAAAGTCCACAACTGAACACGTGTGAATAGACGAACCGATATAGGTGATAAGAAACTGCTGAAAGTCATGTAAAATACTTCTGGCAGATCACTGTGACAATTCACGGAAAAACCAATGAAGGAGAAAAAACATAATATAATAAATACTCTCAAGAGCCGCCAATTGATGCCAAAGAAGACGCTAAAAGCGCCATCCAAACATACCGACAAGTGTAAAATCCATCACGAAAGCGACATCTTATTGAAAAAAGCTGTTACGTGACGAGTAACCGATCACGACAATTTAGATGACATAGTATTTTGTAAGGGATAGTGGAGATAGTTTGCACACGATCACGTAATACGAGACAAGTGAACTGCCGATGACTGGTCCGAGACAGTGTCATGTTCTTTAATGAATGGCGGAAGTGGTTTATGCTTTTAGACAATGCTTTAATTGGCTGCAATTACACGCTGTTTGGCTTAATAGAGATTTAATCGATCTCATTAATTGAAATTGTATATTATATCATAATTTAATAATAACTATGCGAGCTCGTGATAGTTAAATTTTATCTTCCTGTCAATACAATTTTGACAGGAAGTCCTATTAGCAATCACGGTAAGATCTTTGTAACGTCTACCACATACACCAATAAATGTTTCTGTTTGCTTAATAATAAACATCCGTCACTTATCGTATTAAGGACCAACATTTATTTAATCGTCAAAATTTACTTCTTCCTACTCATGTTCTCTTATATCGGCGATAGACATATCGGTTATCGGTATCATTAATCAATACTAATAATTTAACAAATGTATCATTCATAACCAGTTTCAACAATTACTTACTATAAAAATAAATTTCTATTAAATCGTACCAATTATTTTGAAAGATATCGCACAGTTATTATTAGTACCTAGTGGCCTCATTAATCATTTTCACTATGAGATCTCGACAAGAGCGTGCAACGATTTTCTGCAATTTCTCACTTGGCACGGCTTTCGCCAGAATAACCTAGGGTCAAATTGTACAAATAGAGACAATTCTGCTGAACATGAACAAGAAATCAGCGAGTTGAACGATCATTCAGCCACTCAACTTTGAACAGGCGTCAGTTATAATTCACCGTAAACTTTGTGAACACACAACACAAGCCGTAGACTCGAAATATAGAAAGAAAGAAAATAAATTTATTACTGACTTACATAAAGAAGAATAAACAATATATTCTGTAGTCATTCTAAAAGTTACTTAAATTATTCTTGAATTTACTGAACACTATTACATAATTATGGTAATGGGAATTATTGCTAATTCAAATTAACATCACTACCTTGTTATTTTTGAAGCCTTAATATGCTCTTTATTTCTGCTATTCCTAATTGCCCCTCAAGAATTTGTAAATACTGAGCATATATTATTATTACCATTTTTCGCACATAAAAATTACTCACACAAAATTGACTGTTAAGTTTTTTCTTTAAATGGGTCCTGCATTCTGTCAATTAGGGACGACAGTTTCTACATTATCACCTATATATTATAAGAACTATAAGAATATCTGCCATTCACATTCATTGTAAATTAATCATCTCTATATTTTATTTCGTAAATTGCATGTGACAATCTACCACGGTATTTACCAGTAATTTAACAATCTAACTTGCAACATCTCGTTTATGGTTTAATTGATCTCAATGTGTATTGAACACATACTATCATATAATGTCACATACATCATCCATCATAGCCAATATTAATAGTATTCAGTATCATTCAAAAGAATGACATATAGCTGTTGAAGACACAGATTGCCTCATTGGTATTGTGGATGCAAATATAAGAATTAAGCCCCGTGGAATTGGCCTATATTTTCAGATGAAATAATGCAGTATGTCATTTTAATTACAGTTGGTAAAACATGGTTCACCTGAACAAGAATTATTTCTAAATATATGAATAATAAGACAGGAATCTGTCTGGATAATAATATCGTACAAATATTCTAATTAACAAGATACATCTCTATTTGGCATACCTTCGGAGAGACCTATGTTTAGCTGTGGACTACAACGGGCTAATGATGATGACAATCTCTCCAAATCAACTATTAGGAAAAGCAATTGACATATTTTTTTAATAAAGATTCTGTTCAAATATGCAAAAAGATCTTACCACTAACCCAAATCTTCATTCCTCGTTCTCTTAACCTAATTAATTGATAGAAACGGTTACATTTGTATCAAAAGAGACATGACATTATTAGGAGCAGTTGAAAGCTATAAAACCATAAAAGACACAACAATGGCCGATAACATTGATCAGATGCTGCGCTGCCCGTTTTACTGTTGCATCTAAACCAAACGCAGTATCCCAGAAACACAAATGCCGGGGCCGAACGGGAAAGCTCGCTAAGTCATTGCCGTCACGACGAAAACAATAAGGCGAACCGTCATTTACATTACAACTACCGTTTTATAGAAACCTTTGTGGTGTCTGACTGGTGCTACCAAATGCTGAGCAATCTTCATGCATATTTATTGTTCATTGTACTAGGGGTAAAAGTGAAGGTGGGTGCGATAGTGTTTGAAGTGTTAACCTTTGGTAATGCTGAAGTTGAAAGCGTTTAAAACGAGATCAATATTTTTATAGAACTTGATCTATTGAGCCCATCATTATAACTATTGCCTCCGCAGAAACAAAAACGAATAGTACAGTATTGATCATATCGTTACTAATTTTAAGTTATTAATAAAAACCTTGAATGTAAGGAACGTAGCTTAGTTGTTGGAAGATTTTATCTTTAATCGAGATTCCAAAATTGCTATTAGTTACGATGACCCTTTTGATTTTATATTGAGAAAATTTAAGCCACCTGCTGACTACTATGCAATAACATGATCCAACCACTGCGTAAAGATAAAATCTAAAGCAAGATTTGAAAAAACCACTGCGTACTGGACTGGACCAAAATCATAACTTTATCAAATAGAATACCACTATAGAAATTAAAGTCTTACTTAATTGTATCATTAGTATTATCTAGTGAATCTTCTATGTTCAGACTAGTATTCACAATAGTTAATCAAAATAGTGCCTCGGTGGCGTAGTTGTACTACGGTACGGTTATAAAGCTGAGGTCTCGGGTTCGAATCCCGGGTTGGGCAAAGTGATATTGGATTTTTCTATTCAGTATCAGCCCAGAGTCAGGAATTTGTGCCCGATATGGCGATAGGCTACCTATCACATTGTGTGACGGAACATACAAGGCGAAATGTGGGTGCCCTCGCACCTCTGCCTGCCCCTTCTGGGAACAAGGCGTGAGTTTATGTATGTATGTATGTATGTTAATCAAAATAGGTCAACAGCAAGAAGAGGTAAAGACGACCTTATAATGTTCTAAGTGCATTGTGTAACATCTTCAGCTGACGTTTACACACCTGCCTGCCTAACACATGTTTCTAACGTTTATACAGCAATCTTACTAAATAGGGCAACTTCAAACACAAGGTATTGTAACCAACATTGTAATAATCTAAACAGCTGTACAAACTCCTGATTCGACCCTACACTGCAGTGTTTATATTGTTTTCATAATAAATGTAATCAAGGGCCTTTTACTTTCTTTGAGGGATCGGGTGGAAATTATGATACCTCAATTCTTGTTGACCTTCGACGCTCCCATTGTTTCATTATTGTTTAACATTTTTATTTCGAAGAATCCATATTCGGTTATACGATCGGAAAAAACATAATTTTACCGAGATTGGATGTTTTGTGTTAAAATTGTACATCTGATGACTGATTGTAAATTATGAACAATACCTATTATAACACGTACTGCGTAGGTGTTTAATAAGTCTATTAAAACGATTTTGTTTACTTTTTGGAACTAGCAGCCACGTAATGCGACCATGAAAAACAGCTTGAGTAAAAATATGTTGTTTTTTTTTCTAAGACAGAGATGACCTAACTTTCATTAGATCTCGATTCAGCGCTACGATTTCCCTAATAGAATTATGAAACAAAAATAAAACTGAGTAATATGAATGCTTGATAATTTCATTGCATATCCGCTAACTATTTATATGAACTTTCCTGACATGTTTTAAAACTTGATGGACATTTCCCTTTTCGGTTGCATCATTCACATAATCTTTATAGCTGTAGTTTTTATAATGATCAATTTCTATTCCGATATACTTCAGATATACTCCATAACGTTGATGGGATTATATTTCGTTCCGAAAATAGACAGATTATAGACACGACCACACACGGCCCTCGTAATGTCTCGGTGAAATTATTATTCGTAAATTATACCGTGGGGAACTCCGAAAACGCCAACCCCTCGAGATACGGACGTAGATAATGAGTGGTGCACGGTAAATATAATATAGTAGGGAGGTGTGGTTCCTACGGCACCTAATAAAACTAGGAACGATGAATGATAACAGTTAAGCGAAACATTTTCAATAAATAAATGAAGTATGTTGATTTTTTTTATTTTCTAGTTGATTTTACGCCTCTATAGCAAGAAAATTACTAAAACAATTCGTATCTTTGGCCATAGGAAGTTTACTGCTGAACCTAGGCCTCAGAGCGGCTTGCTTCCAGCCCTTCTCTGTAACTTTGATAAGGCAGATGTAGATATAACCTACGGCAAAATGGACTACTTTAAACAATTTTGGTAATAAGTACTTATTTTATATGAACAAGAAACATTCCTGTTCTATGGTATAATTAGAATACAACCTAATGCTACCTACTACTTACCCAATTGCGGCATCAGGTTGACAAAACTTCGTAACACCACATTAATCAAAATCATCAAACTATATTTTGACATTAATCAAGATGGTAAGATGCATCAAATTCCACGTAGCGCATTACATTCCTAATTATGATCTATTTTTTACCAAGTCACAAGTTCGGCCATTACTGGAGACCACCGTTTTTTGCTCCCAACTCATCATAATGACACGTAATGATTAGATTACTCCGTTCCCTTGGTTAAATTCCTGTACTATAAAAAACATTAACGAATACTCGGTGGTATTTAGGATGGGTTTTTACATGGTGTAGGTAATTTTTTCTGATGCCAATTGAAATTTCATTCATGTAGTATTCAATAATTCACATGATTCACTGATCTCTCTTCTATTGATCATACATCAAACTGAAATGAGCATACTAAGACTAAAAAAGTATCACAAAGTGTGGTGTTTGTACCTGTGAAATAAATATTGTACATCGAATTATGTATATCACCACTATTGTGGGTAGTTGACGTAACGACACTCGGGTATAAAAGACGGAGCAAATCGGACGTGCGCCCACACTTCAGGTCGATGTAGTAGAGAGTCAGTGTTACTGACATTAGTAGCCCTTTTGCCGTGATAATGATTACTACAACAAGAATCAATTACTTAAATCAATTGCAAACCAATAACCAAAATTACAAAATCAGCAGAATCAACATAGCAGAACCCTATTCAAACATTAATATACAAAAGCGTAACCTACAACTTCCGAACCAAATGCATAATTAAATACACGTAAAACATTAGCATGCATGCGGGAGTGTACCATTATGTTCTAGTTTGGTTAACACTCGGTTACGCGCGAAATGGGAGGTGATAATGACAGGTTATCACGTACATAACAATAGCTGATGGATATGATTAAACATTAAGCCATTATCGGTCATTATGGGAAACGCCCTCGAAGAGCGAAGTGTGATGTGCGTGTGGTTGAGTACACTAAAGAGATTTTTTAACAATGAAGCTTTGTTGCAAAAGTGAAATTCACGTGATTATATTTTGATGGTATTTCAATGCCCATCTTCTTGTTACTATATTTATTTAGAGTCTCTTTAAAAACGATTGTATGATACATACATACAAATATAAACTCACACCTTTTTCCCAGTAGGGGTAGGCTAAGGTGCTACCAGAACACCCACCTCACCCACCCTTGTGTATTCCGTACCACGATGTGATAGGAGGCGAGCTTATCACTATTATTGTATGATAAATAAACGTCAACGTTTAGATCATAATCAGATGTCCATTTTGAAATTGAATGAATATAATTGACTACTGAAGTATAAACAAAATTGCCAAGTCATACAGATTTGGCTTCTAGCTAAAAGAAAACCAGCGTAAAGCCTATAATTCCATCGATCATGTTTAAACAATAGAACGAATACGACAACAACAAACAACTATTTCAGTACTTCCTGAGCCCATTCCTCAAAAATTAGTCAACAATCCGGCACATGTCGACGGTGTGTCGAATCGATTCCTCTCAGTCACAACACGCCGATACAAATTGACATTTATTCAGGCCGGTGCCGTACCATTGGACATAATTCAACGGATTTATACAAAGCTAACGATTGAACGCGCCACTTTCGCCGTCCAGAGCATTTCCCTGTGGCTTTCTTCTGTCAATCTCTGTACCCACACTTAATTGATAGCTGCAACACTTGGTACTAACGTTTCAATATTTTCAATTGCGCGACGCAGTCTCTGCCATGCTACTGGAACCATTTACCTTTCAAAGATAACAGCCAAGTTTAAATTAAATGTTGATAAGTCTAGATAGAATGTTGCCATTGGAATGGTGGATAAATGATAAACATAAATAAGTGCACTTTATAACTACATACATGATATTTTACCATCAGAAGTAGTCTGTAGCAAGATATATACATATTTGGTTTCGTATCAGAAAATGCAATGTAATTTTGGTCCTTTCGTAAAGAAAAACGTACTTAATTGAATAAATAATTATTATATTTTGATTTTTTTATTAGACTTTATAGAAATTTCGTTGAATATATTGCGTATGATATGTTCGTAGTAATTGAAAGATCTGTTAAACGCTTAATTTTTCTGTAAAGTACACAGCCGTATTCGTAAGAAATACAAGCAATTATATAAATACCGAGGAAACCTTCAGGTAAAGTGGGCGAGGAGATAATTCGTCCACGCGCTAAACCTGGAAGTCGTATTAAATGACAGCGTGATTGATACGTTATATTTATACGTAATTGAAAGTGTTCAATCGATTTAATGTTAACATTTATGTAACATGTGAGTTATTAAATAAATATTGGGTTTTATTCATATCATGAAGGAATTAAATAGAAATAGATTGTTGCGACCATATCCGTAATATTGAATCAAAATAAATTATAGTTTAAAAAAATACGCTTTCATAAAAGATCCAACTTAAAAGTAAAAATTAATTGATAATTAAGATTAGAAAATGGAGTAACTTTCATAAAAGATCCAACTTAAAAGTAAAAATTAATTGATAATTAAGATTAGAAAATGGAGTAAAATACCAACACTTTCTTGCTATAAAGCGTGGGGTGTTGCAGGATAAGTAATTGTTGTAAGTCTAGTCTCTCACATATGAGAGACCTTCCACCAGTGAATGTTAATCTGCAAATAATTTAGATTTTATCCCGCTAATGCTCATTATATAAAGCCGTACACACTTATCATAAACGTCATAAAATTAAGTTTATCCAATACTTCTCCAATAACACAGTACAAGTACGAGTACAAAATTCCTCTGTATGTTTTGACAGCACAAGTCATACCAAGTGATCTTGTGTGTAAACTGCAGCTTTGTTTTGTAAGCAGAGTGTTATCTGGAATCGTAAATATTTACATTTACAATGAATTAGAAGACCTCGATCACAGATGTAATGTTGCTCCCGAACCATCCGGCTGACTAGCATGGAGGAAGCAACTATAAAATATCTTAACATAATTAAATAAATAATAAATAAATAAATAACACCCAACAGTCACATACATAGTCCTGACCCCACATTAAGATCGAGTCTTGTGTCGTGGGTATCAGGAACTACGAGAGACTTTTCGGTCTCACAAACACCCAGACCCGAGAGAAATATTTGTGGGCCGCACAAACATTTCTCTCGGTGCGGGGATCGAACCCGCGGCCTCTCGTTTCACAGGCGGCGTCTTACCGCCTGCGCCACGGAGGCTGTCAATAATTAACATCTATTTGAATTATATTTTCAGTTTGTTATGTCGGAGATAAGGTGTGAAGTGAAAGACGGTTATAAGTACACTGATGTTTAATTGGCTCGCCGTTTAACTGTACGTCAACATGACATATGCGTACCCACATTATACAATATACAACATCTCCCCCCTTTTAGTAACACAAACAATTTTTAACTTACAGAATCTATTTGCACATTTTAGTTTTATAGGTAAATAGTACACACATACAACAGTAATGATTTACATTAGCAACTATATTTATTTATATACTGTAGATTTTTGGTATGTAATAAATACAATAGTACTGTATTAAGAGCGTATACACCTTGCACGCAAAGTCAACTATAGGTATTTCTTCGTTAATTTCACGCACACATAAGCGACCAAAGCTGTGTGCGTAGAGCTGCCGCGTCGGCTCGCTATACAATCGGCTCAAACAACTTTGATCCGTGCGCTTCAAATATTCAATTGAAATGTAACTGTAATATAATATCATAAAAATATTTTATTTGCATTATAAGTAGACAAATATTACTGTGCACGCAAAGAATAATACACATTTAGATACTAATCATATTTTCGTTATTATTACATTGTTAAGTTGCATTCAAATCAGTGTTCAATCAGTATACACTACGGACGTTTTATTAATCATTTCGTGTTCGAACACATAACCTATCCTGGGGTCCCCAATTGCAACAAGTAAGTCGCAAATTGTTTGCTGCAGCGGGGTCCTTGCGGAGATTGCGGAATTTTCTACCGATTTCCACGAAAATCGCACTGGTTCAATCTCTTCTTTTTCCCCTCCTTGATTATGCTGATGCTAGCTACCTCGACCTCACCGAAGCCCAAATGGAAAAACTTGAGAGACTTCAGAATTTCTGCATTAGATTCATATTTGGTCTTCGCAAATATGACCATGTTTCCGAATATCGTATCAAACTCAAGTGGCTATCAATACGTTTTCGCCGTAATACTCGAATTCTTTCCCTTTTATACGGTATTTTGTACAATCCCTCTAGCCCCCACTATCTTAAAAACCGTTTTAAATTCCTCGGTCAAACTCATGCACGAACTCTTAGATCAACAGAGAATTTGATCCTAGAGATTCCCAAGCACAGCACATCATTTCTAAGCAAATCCTTTACAGTTCATGCTGCTCGCTTGTGGAACGAATTACCATTGTCTGTCAGACAAGCTAAGTCATTACCAAGTTTTAAGAGACTTGTTAAGATACACTATCTCTCACTGCAGTAACGTATTATCCTGTTATATATATATTTCTGATCCTCTTTACTTATATCATCATTATAGTTAGCTCAATATATATTAGTATGTATGTATGTATATATGTATGTATGTTGGTATGTATGTATGTTTGTGTGTATTTATATTATGTAAATTTAATATAATATAACATGTACATCAATTATTATTATTATTGTTTATTCTCTCACTACTTGCACTACCCTATATTTCAATTTCTCAAAAATCCAGTCCATCCAAAGGTTGCCTGGAAGAGATCGCAGCTAGCGATAAGGCCGCCTATTGTAACCATGCCTTTAGTTTTTAAGTATTTTGTATGCGTCTTTCATTTTGGTGTACAATAAAGCATATATAAATAAATAAAATAAAATAAATAGTGTTAGGGGCCTTACAACCCCTCACAATTACGAAATATATTTAATTTTATATTACAATACATAACATAATTTAGCCTCGGAATTACATCCCATTATATTACCTGAAACATAATTTATACTCACTACAAAATCATTGTAGGTAATAAAAATAATTAAATATTTTACTACCAAAGTACTAAGATGTGGTAATCGCATTCCGCGCGTGGCTATTTTTACTACGCGCGGCATAATCGACTGCAGCCAGGCTGGAGCGACGAGCGATACGTCCTCCCTCTAGAAGGCCTTGCGGCGGTCTGATTTGATCCACGTCGGACAGCGTGTTTTATAGTGGTTTTTAAAATATTTGTAGAAAACATGAAAACTAATTTTGTTGAAATATAAAAATGGTAATTTATTGATAAGATGTTCTTCTATTGTAATATGCAATTGCTATAAAAAATTATGTACGATAAGTTGGTGAAAAAAAATATGTTCTTGACGAGAGTTTCTGAATAATTTCGCATTGTTTAAATTTTTATTTTTCAGGAACTAAACACAAAAAGATTATTTTTCTCAGCAAAATCCCTCCATAAGGGTCTTATTAGTATGATAATATTTTTATTTTCATCTTATATTTAGTGGTTTCGGATATGTTAAGCTTCTAAATTGCCATTTAAAGCCTAAATAACGAAACTTGTGTTCAGTAATCCGTATAGTACTCACAAATTATCCATCAATCTATAATGTTTTCCACCAAAATCCCTAGATGACAACCTTTTCTAAAATTAGTAATAATTATTTTTCCTTTAAATTGTTTATTGGTGGTTATTAACTCATTTGAAAAGTCCTGTTTTTAAGCCAAAAAGCGCGTGCAGGGTATAAACGCTCTTAAATATACATCAAGGAATAAAAGGGTTTATAATTCACTCTCGAAATAGGTCGCAATGTCGAACCAGCCTGTCGTGAATACCTTACTGGCACTGATGACCTCACAGACTCCTGAACCTGGTCATTAATCCTTGCCGTTGGTTCAAGGATTGCGCCCTCGGTCTCAGCCTGGATAGACCGTTCGAGGTTTCCGCTATTTTCATTCGTACTGGAAGAGTCCGACGATGTCGATGCTTCGCCAGGTGCGGCCCGTGTATTGGGTTGAGAGTTTACACAGAAATCTTCCACACTGACAGGACTCTCCCAATGAATGCTTAAATTATTTTGGTCCCCCTTATAAGCTAAAAGTTGGTTCTTATATTATGGTATGAAGTATATGGTATGAAGTAATTGTATAAAAAATTGACCAGACCGCACGCGATGTCATGGGTTCGATCCCCGTACCGAGACAAATGTTTAATTTATAGCCAATTTTATAGCCTTGGTAAAGCTGGCTTAAAACAAAAAACTTATTATTTTTATTCGATCTCACTGTAAGCCAAAACCCCTACACCCTATCCCTTCTGAATTTCTCAACACATTACTCCTCTCAACCGTTCATGGTTCATCTAATGACCGTGAAGTAGCACTTAAACACGTAATCTCCTTACAAGTATTACAGCACAAGTGTATAAACCCTGCGAATACGTTGTGTTTACTACGGATTATTTTTAACCGCACTACACGCTTGTAATGTAAACTAATCGAGAGGGTTGAGACTCCCGCCACGGCATGAAGAACTTTCTGGAATTATTTGAATTCTATCTAAAAGGCGGGAATAGGTCTTGAAAGATTCGGATGTGTTGTCGGAGGAATTAATTCCAGTGAAAATCTAACCATTACGCACTCTTAAAAGTCTAGAATTAAACACGAAAATCAAGGTCCTGTCTAGAGTAATTTGTTTCGCTTAATTGACTTTATTGGTTCTAGTGCATGTGTATTATTACAGCTGTGCTATTTCTGATCTATTTGATTGCAAGTCAATGATCTTGCAGTTGTAAACATGTCGCATGATGAGTCGCTGTATTGATATAGGAGAGTTAACAAAATACGTACTACGGAAATCAAAAACTTCGTACAGTGTTCAAATAACAAACAAGGTAAGCAGGTCCTAGGTCAAGTATTTTTACTAACGAAAAATAATCAGTATTTAGAAATTCAGTAACTTCCATGATAGGTTCCCACAAAGAATCAACCATTATATAACTTTTGACAGCCTCCGTGGTGCAGGTGCGATCCCCGCACCGAGACAAATGTTTGTAAAGCCCACTAATATTTGTGTCGGGTCTGAGTATTTGTGACACCGAAAAGACTCTCGTATTGCCGGATACCCACGACAAAAGACTTTTTGATCTTAGATTGGGGTCAGGACTATGTATGTGACTGTTGGGTGTATTTATTATCTATTTATTATTAAATTAATACAACAGAGAAAGCATTTTCTAACACATAAGTGCAATATAACATCGTCCGTAACCTTACACACGCGTACAATGTACCAGTCCTTGATAGTGCAATGCGGACTGGCGCATGCGATTTCGTACGTCCATCCATTATTTATTATTATATCGATTCTCTACGCCGCGTAGCCTATTTATAGAGAATTTATCTTAATATAAATCTGATTTAGATTATTTAGTTGTTTATGTTTCACGGTACAATATAACAACTTTACATATTAGAAATCGTCCATTTGGACCACACGCAAAATAACAGAAAAATGAAACCATTTGCGCTTACATAAGTTTTTGGCAAAGGTTTTAAATAACATTGTTTTATGTATACAGCTAATACGATACCATTTCATAGTAACCATCCTTATGAAACACAGAACGTCTATTTCTAAACGTTAATCTGAAAATCTTTACAGATTCTGGTTTGAGTGCTTTTTTTATAAAAATTATCCCACGATAATAGTCTACCAAGGAAGTTGTCTTTTTTTTTTTTTTTTTTTTATTGCTGTGAATGGCGAGACGAGCAAGCCGTTCGCCTGATGGTAAGCGATACGACCGCTCATAAACAGTAGCAACATTCCACTGCGCTCGCCATCCTGAGACATGAGATGTTAAGTCTCAATATGTCCAGTAGTTGCTCTGGCTACAATGTCCTTCAATCCGAAACACAACAGTGCATTTGAGCAGTGTTGTTTCACGGGAGAAATAGACATTGCGGTGGTACCTACCCAGATGGCCTCTCACATATGAGAGACCTACCACCAGTAGAGCTATTTTTGACACAGTTCACTAGAGCTCACAATTCAAGGCAACTATTTAAGTAACTATAAATAGAATATCAAATGTGATATCGATAACCAATAAAAGCAGTGCTGCTATACGTACTTTTATTCTTTATCATGTGAACGGAAATTTGCATTATCCATGCATTGACACTTAATTATAACTGTTAAATAATATATTAAATTATTTGTCTATTTTATAAATAAATTCGCAGACATAAACTCGAACACAGGATATTACTTATGCAGATCAATCAATTAGTAAGACTTACAGGAAACCAATCAAACACTACATTACAAAACTACGAAATCACGTAACTTAAAATGAAAATTACATAAACACGAATAAAACGCAACATCCACATGATTTAGGAACAGGAGGGACCTTTAAAGGCGACGTAGAAAGTCGATGTCGTGAGATATTTCGGATTGCGGACGATATCGAAATAAAAGATCACATGCAAACGACTCTTGCTCAGATTGAGACGGTACGGGTCAATAGAGTACTGAGATCACAGATATATTAGAACAATTGAAAGTGTCATGCAAGCATGAGAGCCGGAAGACTAGGAGGGGTCGTGAGGAAACAATATAAAAGGTAATGTCACGAACGATTAATAATAATTCAATAAATATTTTCCAAGAAATAGAGGTTGCACATCTCTCCAAAGGTTTTTGATGATTATTTTATTATAGTCGACGATATACTGAAGATTTACGTTGACCTAATGAAGCGAGCATACAAAAAATGTAGTGCCAACCATAGAAAAGAGGTTGCTAGAGGATTAGAAATAAAAGAGACACTAGAAATCTTAAAATTTCTATCGACAAATACGTGAAATTGTATACTATGAAAGTTCACAGTCATAATAAATTAAATACTAATGTAATACACAAATCCTCAAATACCCAATTTTTATTGACAGCATTAAATAAACAGGGCAACACTTCCACAAAATCATGGCCAAAAGCGTAACATAAACAACGCAACTGACAACCACTAAATCATTCATCTATTTATAAATATTACAACCCGTTACATCAATTTGCATTGCATTAAAAAAACTGATGGCATTTATCAAACAGATAGCAACCATATATTTTTATCGTGATTATGCTAGAGATAAAATATCACATATTGTACAGTTATTCACGGCGTTTTGGTGAAACTTTCTAATGTGCCCCAAAAAAGGGCAATACGAAATACTACCTTTATACTACCCCTATACAAAGACTTCCACCCCAAAAGTTCATAATATTTATGGCTTATAAACATGCGAGACACGTATTTTAACGAAAATCATAACAAGAAAGTTTATACCGTTCTGTTTTAATTAATTGGGGTTTAAACAGCAAGTATATTTTCTTTCTTGTTAGTAACAAGCAATGTAATTACTGAGCAGTAAATTAAATATTCTATTGCACACACCGCACGTGTTAATTAGTAAATAAAGGACAAATCGAAATAAACTATATCTGAACTAAACTACTTAGATACCACCCACATCAATCAATTTTTCAATGTATTAAACGAAGTCCTAAATTCTGTATACATTTTTAGAGACTATAACATACACATTTAATTAGGATTAATTGTAAATGAAAAGTAATTACTTTTACTATCCAACGCTTTTATCGCACTTCCTATATTAGCATTCAGATAACTACAACCAACATAGTATCTAATGATACCGCGCAATTGCAAGAACTAAAATGGAGATATTGAAAGGATCAGTATTAATGATCTGACATCGTTCGTAAAGTTACTTAAAAAATCACACGTATTGCATAACCAACGGGTGCCAAAATATTGCTCGAACCTCTTATATGATTGAGGGCTTTGACTACCTTTTGAAGCACATTGACACTAGAGATGGGTCAAACCGTAATTTTTTCAAATCGGTTAAACCGAATCATAATTTTGCTCAAACCGAATTACAAACCGATTCAACCAAACCGAATCATCCAGGTACTGTATGACATCATTCATTCGTTCATGAACCCCGTTATAAGTTATAAACCGTATTACGATACGGTTTACGATTTTAATTCGGGTACTCCTACCTGAATTAAAATCGTAATAAATAATAGGGATGGGAAAAAATATCGATGACTGAAAAACAATGTATTAGGCGTTTATTTATTATTAATCATATGAGTATTTATAAGATATAAGAAAGAAACCAATATCTCTTAAGTACCTATTATATAGTAACAGAAATGTATCTAGAACAAAATCAGATGACTTTCCGTAAAATTGTAATCAAGTAGTTTATTCTAAAAATTATAAACATTCAACCAACGTATAAGAATTTTCTTACCTTTTTATGATTAAAACATCACTTGTTACTTTTAGTAGTTCAAGTATTTATATACTTAATATAATAAAATAATAAAATTTAATACTTACTGAAAACAGGATGTTAATTAAAATATAATTACGATAACAAACAAATGCCTAATATAAAACGGAATGAAAATTTGGCGCCACCATTTGACATGCAACTCGTCGCGTCGCGTCACCGGTCGGCGTCAGCAACTTCATTCGGGATAACTCGGTTCCGTTCGTTATTCATTCGGGCGGAGCGTTCAGCCCGCATCAGCTTATTCGCATTGCATCGCATTCGTACTCGCTCGTACTGGACACGAGTTGACGCGATTGCAGTTTCAAACTGAAACCGGTTTGGATAGACTGTAGCTCGGTTTGATGCGAGTTGCCCTCAACCCGAATTGATTCGGTTTGGCAAACCGGGTTGACACATCGCTAATTGACACATGCCATAACGATTATAACATAAATATTTGGACACATCTGTCGACCTCTTAAAATGTAGGACAACGAGGCGCTATGCACAGCTGGAGAGAATCGGAAACATTTATCTAACGCACATTTGTAGGGAAAGTATTTAGGTCATCATCATATATTAAACAAGATTCCGCGCTATAAAGATATGAATAGTAATCACACCTCAAGGTTTTGTTGGAATTATCTGTTGGGCTTATTCAATATTTATGCTTGACGAGATACCAAGTAGTATAATCGGAGATAATTATTACGGACTTTTAATTACGATTTTATGCATGACCGGTTACAAAAGTGCCACCAGCAGCAGACCGGGCTCTGTGGTGTACCTTGGGAGAGGCTAATGTCCAGCAGTGAACTGCAACGAGCTGATGATGATGAGGTCAGAAATAATACTTGACCACCTATATATTACTATTTCAGGAAAATAAATAAGCTGAAATGTTACAATGATTTGTCTCCAATTCCTGATATTAGTTTTCTTTGGATACAGATTAAAGGCTAAAGGTTTAACGTTAAACACTAGTGCCTCTAAGAGACTCGCCGAGCCCCGGAGCTCGGTGTCAATTCTTTGCGTGCCACTGTTGATCCTGGATAACGGGAGTTGCAGTAGTGGGTGTGTGGGTGAGAAAGTCTCTAAATAGTCTGGTAACCGAATGAATAGATGTAATTTTCATAACATAATTATTTCTTATTCATATTTATTGTGATAAAATCCGTAAATAATAGTTTTATTTCAATAATTATTTCTCCCAAAAACACGCACAGGAACAATATACCCCCTGCGATTGTCAGATAAATAAAGTTCGTTTTTGATATAAGAAACAAATTTTAATTACTCTTAGGTGCACTGAACTCTCCAAACGAGTTTATCATAACTTATTATCTAAAACCTAACATAATGCATCTTGATTTTTCAGCTGAAATACGTGTATTACGTATACTCTTTTTACAAAAAATTATTCTTCCACAATTAAATTTAACAGTCTTACAACTGAGGATAGAAAACACCAGGCGAAATGGTGAAGAATAGAAAACTGTCCCACCCGCACTCCCACCACTGCAGCTCTTGTATCCAGGATCAATAGTGATACGATATTTTATGACACAGTTATCGGCGAGCCTCTGGGAATGTCTAACTTGTCTTTAACCCGCAACGAAAATGGGTAAAGAAAATGGAAGTACATATAATAGTGAAGAATAAGCAGCAATGCAGACCCTGGCAAGAGATAAGACTAAATAGAAAGCAAAAAGACTTACACTCCGCACAAAGTACCCACACATCGTCCAAAATCATCAAACTATTATTATACTTTCAAATCACAGACTCAAGTTCGTACCGTCCTTGATTGGTGCAGCGCACTCAATTGATGCTCAGCTGATGTGCGCTTGCGCAACCATTATCTCACATTATACACCCATTATACAATTCAATTACTTGACACACCATCGCAAAGCCACTAGACAATTATTACGCCCTTCATTACGAAGCTGTAAGCCTTAGGCGGCGGCAATAGATTTTTCTTGTAATTGACGTTACGAAACATTATTGCATATTTATGTAATTGAATTAAAATCTTTTATGGAGCGACTGTGATTAAGACTTCATCGTCATTTACTAGCAATTTGTAGAAGTTAAATCCATGAGCATCCCATATCTGTGAAAGGTTAACCAGATGTGATAAACACACATTTTCCCGAGCTAATTTCTGTCTGTAATGTAATCAAGTGCTTTTTTATTATTATTGTATTTGGCTAAAAGACTCCACTGCTGGGCAAAGGCCTCCACAAAACTCTTCCATATCTGCTACAGTCCCTCTTATATTTGTCAAGATCGTTCCGCCTGTGGTTCCGCCATGGCTTTCGGGTGTCCCTAACAAAGTTAAATTTAAATTATTCATAAGCCATATCATCACCAAACGTACCCAGTAATCAGGAATTAGGACAGCCATTTATTTTTACTTTACAAAACTACATTTCGGCCTGGAAGGTAGTGTGTACATCGATCATACAAGAGCAAACAGATACAAAAGCCCATTAACAACCAACGACCCAGCTCAAGGCTCTTTCTCCATACAAAATCATCACTTTTTGTACAACATTTTAGCACCCACCATGCGTGCTGAGGTACCGAAACGGCCCTTTGTGGGCAAGCAGTGATTCAACACATTGATTGCACTGAAGATCCTTTTGTTCAACGCTTGTTCATAGTTTCAATTAGCTGGGTAGTACTTCGGTTGTTATTAGTTCGTTGTTAATTAAATGGTGAGAATAGTTAGTTCTCTTTTTTGTAGTTCTGTTCAAAAGTGCATAGCAAAACATAACTGAAATGTTTTCGGTGCATTTTCTTGTCTTAATCATTACGAAATATCTATCGTAAGCATGTACTAGTAAATACCAGCAGAGATGCATAGCAAATATTACGTACGTAATCCAAATCTTAGTTGAAGTATCGTTGCTATTAATAAAAACACATATTAGAATGCACAGTCCTACCCAACGACAATTTTGCCAACACTCGTATAGTTTCCGTAGTGTAGCGGTTATCACGTGTGCTTCACACGCACAAGGTCCCCGGTTCGATCCCGGGCGGAAACAGTCCACACTTTTTGCATTTTTTTATTTTAGTATTTTCTTGTAAACAATACCTTGACACAATTTTTATACAATTTCAATTACCATACGAAAATTTTGCTCATACTTATCACTCATAGTGTTTTTCCAAAAATAGTACTGTATAACCGGTTGCGACTGACTGAAATCAAATAACATTTCTGCGATGTTGACATTAAATGTAGCATTTCACATATGATTATATGATATTTCCCATACGGTACTTTGAAATATCCCTTAACCAAGGAAGCGGACTAAACGTTAGTGAATCGCGATAATGACGCGGAAGAATGTTGACAATGCGTAGACTACCGACTATCGAACAAAAGGTGGAAAAGGCGGGGTAATTAAATTTAGAAAGCGGCACAAACCCAAGTACTGCACTAGATAGGATAATTTCTTGCCGTCAACGCGGAACTTAAACGACCTGACTTGATATGCTATCTAGTGAGCGCATCTGAACAAAATAATTTAATGCAATCTCAACTAAATTCAGCCATAATTTCCAGAGCCTCCAATGCTGTCGTGGATGTGCATGTTAATGTATCTTTCTTATTTGTCTGTGATTTAATTAATGAATTACATAGTGATGTTTCTTTGTTTATTTATGTTTAAAATATTACTACAATAAATTAAAATATTCTTATGTATCCAATCTTCTGTTAAAATCCTAAATTATTGTCGCCATGTGGGCACACCATTCACATAATGCTAACAGCCCCTGGGGATTGGAGAGGCTTGGATCGATTTGTAAGATTATAATTATAATATAATATAATTAATAATATTCTGAACTTAAGTGGCTACCTATTCGCCAACGACGTACTTTGCGTGCTCTTACAACACTCTTTTCGCTTCTCACTTCCCCCTCTCCACCTTCTTACTTAATATCTCACTTCCGTTTTCTTTGCACCAACCATTTATTTATTTATTTTTTAATTTAATCAAAACGGCATACACCAATTACATTAATTAAATTCTTAAACCTAAGTAAATCTAATATATTAAATCTAGACAAATCAACAAAATATAAACAATATTTATAAACAAAAACAATCTGGTAATCTTAATATATATAATTCACGTGTCACGTTGTTTGTCCTCAATGGGCTCCTAAACCACTCAACTGATTATAATGAAATTTTGTAGATATGGAGACTGTCCCACCCTCACACCCACCACTGTAACTCCTGTGAGCCAGGATCAACAGTGGCACGCAATGTAATGACACCGAGCATTGAAGCTCGGCGAGTCTCCGGGAATGTCTAACTTGTCTTTAACCCGCAACGAAATTAATCAGAAAGTGAAATTAATAGGAGTTGGAAATAAATTATTGTCCACTTCCCTCCGTGCAAAGCGGGCGACAAAACAATGAACTAAACAGGTAAATAACCTCGTAAAAAGACTTTTACAGCTGGAGAAGCCAGCTGTAAAGCACCACGGATCACATCATCACTACATTTAAATGGGACCTATTATGTGAGCTTTTAGACTTGATTCCAATAATAAGTATGGCAAAAACGCCGGAAAGCACGGAAGTTCTTCCTAGTCTCTACAAGGTCCATGTAGTATACGACTCCAGATGATATCTGCATACTATCCAGCATAGTTTTACGCTCATTCTGCCAAAGACTACACTCCCAAAGTATGCCAAAGACTACACTCCCAAAGTAAAATTTTGTAGATATGTGTTATTTGTTCCAAGTTACAGGGTGAGATAGTTTTTATCTCGATTAAATTGACGAAAGTATAAAATAAAGGAAAAAACATTTTGCCATCATTTTGCCATACAAAATGTTCATGGGTTTGTAACTGTCAAACATTTAATTTTCATACCGTCGATACGGTAAACTCTTCCCTCAAATTAAATAACGTATTTAAATAAAGGTTTCGAATCGACAACATATATCCACATTATTCGATTAATGGAGTATTTTAGATTTTAAATATGTAAATTAATGACAGTAATGAAAAGTGGTTGACATTTAAATTGGTTGTCAAATATTTATGCATGCCTTCAAAAATTTATTTTGTGTAAACAAAGGAGTATATATTAAGCTACATAAATATTGGACAGTTATAACTTGCAAAAAAGAGTAGGATGCGGTGACAATTGGCATTAAAGAAAAACAATTATGGCAATATTGAATATTATTAAAAATTCAATGATGTTCAGTTATTAATACTTCTATTCAAGATCGAACATGGATCGAATGTCACTTTTATCAGGAATTCTTACACTGGCCTTTCCTTCGCTACAATTCACTGATAGAAATGTATATCGTCTCTGAGTGAGGTAGGCTTTATTCTACCTAAAGGGGGGTCAAAAAGGCTTGAAATGTTATGACGAAGAAAATCGAAACCACTGAAGTTATTTCTATGAAAACTTATATTTCAACTCTTTATTACTAACAAAACGTAATGGCGTGCAATATTATTGGGAAAACAGCATTGTGGGGGTGAAATAAAGGATGGAATATTTCATGGATAATCAAAATCGCTAAAGTGTTTAATGACAAAAATGTACAAGGCATTCTTTTCGGATATGGAGAGATGGGATATAATAGAATACGAGATACGGGAGAGGACTGGGATAGCTGACAGATTTGATAGGACGAAATGTAAATTATACGGTATAAGACGGGATGGAAAATGAAGACAAAGGACGGGATGGATCGGGAAGTGACTGGACAAGCGCGATGGGACGGGATTAACAGGACCGTAGGATACGTCAAGTTTAGGTATACAAGAGCTTATATAAAACAATAGCACGTATTTGGTGTGAAGTGGAATAAAAAAATATCTGCCTCCAGGCGAAGCTGGGTCGGGCCGCTAGTAAAAATATATAAACTATAGTAACTAAGTTCACGAATAACAAATGAAAACAAATGAAAACCATGAAAGAAATCTTCGTTCGGCTTCTAATCTCTTGCTCTCATGTCCCTCTCACATTTCTGATTTTCTTCACTCTTCTTTTCAAATTCAAGCTATACTTCTGTGGAATGCGCTCCCTCTTGAAATCAGGACGTCAACTACCCGTCTCAGATTTAAAATGAAGGTCCGTGAAATGCTGCTCAAAGAAGTTGCACAATCCTCTCAATAGTAATTTGTATATATATGTATGTATAGTATTGTATATACTTTATATGTTTATATGTTTGTTTGTATATAGTTTATTGTATATTGTATAATAATATATGTATTAACATTTGTAATTACTTGTATAATTATGTTCTTTTTTTTTTCTTTTCTCTTATCTCTTAATTAAGTATTCATATACCTACTTCTGCTCATCTCTGCATCACCTAAAGGTCGACTGGGAGAAAATGCCACAGGCATTAAGTCCGCCTTGTATACATTTGTATATGAAGCTTAATAAAATAAAATATATAAAATAAATAATTATAATATAATTATAATTTGTAAGATTTGTAAGATTAAACTATTCATTTAAATAGCGATCAATCCATCTGCATTTACTGGTTCAATAAAGACATTACTCTTGGACAGAGCATCTGATGATCATAAACCATATAATAAACGATTAGTTTCTTGTCATTTGAAAGATACGTCAGCTTGATTCAATGTTATTACTATTCACCCATAAATACGGCAAACTGTTCCATAGTGTTTTGAATTGCAGCAAATAATATAGGTTTATTTATTTACTTTAGCTATGATTAATACTAATCTACATGTATTAACTCCGCCGTACATTTCAGGTCAAGTTCATTACCCATACAGCTCGCCGCTCGTAACAAGCAAAAACTACTCATAAAGTACTTAATTCAATTATCAATATTGCTTTAAATACTCATGCACTGCGAATAACAATCACACTAAGCAATAAATCAAAAGCCAAATCTCAGCACTTTCCAAAAAACATTTGCATTTATTTCCCGAAAACTTGAAGGAAATAACGACTGCAAAACATATTTTACTGTCATCAGCATTCAAGCTAAGCGTAACTTCAAAGAATGTTTGAAAAGTATTAATCTTGATATAAAAATGTTTTACTTAACGGATCATAAATATAAAAGGAAAGATGGTCACGTTAAAATAACTCCATAAAGCACCAAACACACAAGGATCGTAATCTTCATGTTGCGGTTAGTAAATGTATGCATTCAAGCTGAACGTGATGTATTAGTTTAGCGTTTCATGTTATTAGCTAAGAGACCAGTGGGAGGTCAACGACCCCCAGAAGACCGAAGAGCCAACACACTCCTCTTGGTGTGGATTTTCATAGGTAGGGTGGGTGCACCAGTCCCACACCAGGAACCAGTAATACACCATTTCTAATTTCACATCAAAATATTAAGAATCTGTCGGATTTCCCGCCACTTTTGTTACGTTTGGTAGCACTGCCGTACTTCTACCAATCATATAATCATAAATCAAAGCGAAAAACACGACATCTACATCCTTTTAAAAAACAATATTCGAAACAACAATCGTTCACTTCGTTTCGGGCGGCCATATTAGTAAGGGACACATTGACGGTAAGTTTTTTAAATCTGTTTTAATCTTTGTTTATATCAATTGCTGTAACCACTTTTCTAATTAATTGCGTCATATGTTCTGTAAAGCAATAATATTACGTCTTGTTTCATCAGCAAATGCTAATTTAAATAAATAGTTGTCACTGGTAAACTAATGGAACACGAATTGAATGATTTTCCAGTAATATGCCATTTGGTCTGCAACTGGTGATATAGCTTTTTGATTATTATTTTATTTTTTCTTTTACATGTAGGTTTACTTAATACTGCAATATAATATTATAATAAAAACAATTACAATATCCACAATGTTCCAGTTGTAGACCAGTGGTTTATTACTGGTAATATCTATACTACGAGTGTGTTCCAGTAATTGACCACACCTATTTTTTTACAGACAATGCCGCCGAAAAGAACGTTCTTTAACTATAAAGAGGAAGATGTGTTAAAAGCGATTGACGAAATAAGTAATAGTGCAAAAATTAGAGAAACATGTCGCAAATACAATATACCCCACACTACGGTCATAAATAAAATAAAGTTAAAATATCCAGTTCAACGAAAAATGGGACCTCCCACTATATTGACCAAGCAAGAGGAATCATTGCTCAAATCTTGGATAATAGCAATAATGTACCTTTAATTGTACATAAGTCTTTTAAGGTCACGGGCCACGGCAAAACCAAAGGCGATTACGTGATCGTCAGGTACGAAGGGGCATATTTCCCAGGGACCGTAGAAAATATTGATGGTGATCTCTATGAGATAAGCACTATAACATTTTCTGCAGGAAATACTTTCCAGTGGCCGGAAAATTGTGATAAATTTTGGTACCTGAAAGACGCGATAGAAGAGAAGATACCAGTTCCAACCTTAGCTATTAGTCGAGGTTTTTATAAAGTTCCTGAAATGGATAAATTTATGCCAAAAATTTAATTTGTTTTAAATTTTTAAGAAGTTCTTTCATTGTTTTCTTTTTATTTTGATTTATTTCATATTTTTAATTCATGTTCATTTATAGATATTTTATTATTGCAAATTATGATTATGACACTTGTGTATGTAAGTGATATGAATCTCTTGTTAGTTGTCTATAGTTCTTAAATTAGTCAATTTATTAATTTTAATAACATTATTAGCCATGGAGCATTTAAGTATTACTTGAAACTTGTAGACTGATGATAAGTTGTGATTATTATTATGTACAAAACAATTTAGTAATTAAAATAAAAATATTCTTCATTATGAAAAATTATTTCATTTATTGGTTCACTATTGGCTCAACGTCTGGTCTATTGCTGGTACGATCTGGTCAACCTTAGGCACATTGCGACTTTCTACATTGATTGTTGAATAAAAATAAACCTTACAGCTATTAAGAAAATTTGAATAAGCTACATGATTCTATAATAGACAAGGAGTAGTTAATTCTTTTTTTTGCAATGATTGTTATAATAATTGAGTCACAATATCAAAATTACTTTTAAAATGTCGCTTATTCGGTTTGTTACTGGTACATCCACCCTAAATATAATTTTCCAGTAAAAAAAAACAGATGTTTTTTCTCCTTCAATCCTTGTGCAAAAATTGAGCTTCATATCCATAAAGCACCAAACACACAAGGATCGTAATCTTCATGTTGCGGTTAGTAAATGTATGCATTCAAGCTGAACGTGATATATTAGTTTAGCGTTTCATGTTATTAGCTAAGAGACCAGTGGGAGGTAAACGACCCTCAGAAGACCGAAGAGCCAACACACTCCTCTTGATGTGGATTTTCATAGGAAAATATAATTTGCCAGCAAAAAAACAGATGTTTTTTCTCCTTCAATCCTTGTGCAAAAATTGAGCTTCATATTGTCAAGTAATCAAAATAATTATTGCTATTACTCGTCTAATCGAAAAATATACAGACGTTTATTTATATCCAGCGAAACTGAAGACCGATTGAATTCCGATGCGAATTGGAGTACTGGTCATAAAAATAGGAATTACTGAAGAATATTAGAGTTATCGATTGGGGATATTTAAAATGTGTGCAAGATAGGAAAGAGTAGTGCTAAATATAAACAAATATCATGCATTATCGTTATCTTAATCCTTGTTACTCCTTATCTCCCATATATGTATCAACATCAATGATGTGCAACTACTATCAATCGCATACATTTTTAAAAAGAGAATTTAAACAATCGTCTAGTATTTCAACACGGCCGACTCTGTCCTATTTCGATCATTGTAAAATTGGATTGAAACCAAAATCCCGGAGTCCAGTGACACTCTTCAATCAGGTGGTGTGCTCAGGCGCATCGTTTACGACGCCATTTTGTTTTTATTGTGCTCTTCCGGTTTCGTAAGACGTGTACAAACGTGCTACATCAAAACAAACGACAGCTTCACTATTCTTGGACGGTTACGGAACTTTACCTTATAAGGGATTTTATAACTAATTAAAATCTCATCAGTTACGTTAAACATAGATGTCCTTCATGCTGAATGTCTGTTTAATAGCTCATTCACATTAGATAAGTCGATAAGTCTTGCATGCGGGGTTCTGGAGAATTCTATTAAAAGCATACCGTATAGCCCGCATGGGGGGACTAAAGTTTTGTTTCTCTGAATATCTATGAGTTCCAGTAACCCGAGTGTTGAATCGACTGATCTGCTAGTCTACATGAGCTATAAATTAAGCTGTTTTTAAACTCTTTTAGTTGGCATATGTGTCCAATTTAAGTAGCGTCTTGTAATGTGCGAAAAACACTTTAGTCGATGGCCATAAAGGCCAACAAGAGCAAAAAATGACAACATCTTGAGCAGATGTTTTAGCGACAGATGGATTAGCGTAGAAGCTTCGCAGTTTGCATTTTTTACGTTCACGAAAAACAAAGACCCCACGTAAACACACTCAAAAATAACACATTTTTCGGCTTTTTTATTTTTATGGAGGCAAAAATATTAAACTACTTAATCATTTTAAAACTGGCAAGAGCTTCCTTTAACCAACTTCCGTATGTATACGGTTCAACCGGGGTAGCACCAATATTTACAAAAAACGTAGCTCAAAGTATGTTTGACTGTCACTTTTCGTGACATCACTTCGTAATGGATGAGACTGTCAGCAACACAAGAATCCTTTTCTGTCCCTTCTTCCCCCATTTATTTTCAGACGACAAGAATAAACTTTTAATCCCCTAATATCGTGAGCGTATAAGGGCTGGTCACACCTAGTCGTAATACTAGTTATTATAGTATACATCATGTCGGCCATAAAAAATTATGTCGGAAATGCAATAAAAAAATCTTAATAAAGCCCTAAGTGCCGCAAAAGGCCACCCCAGCAAGTCGCAACCCTACGTGGCGTTGTTACGTTACGTAGCCTAGTCGCTGTCACCAGCTGATTGGATTATCGGTCGGCGACCTTTGAACCCGACGTGAAGCCGTGAACTACGGAATACGACGAGTATGACTAACTCCATAGTCTGATGAGTTACTACATAATAAACTTGTTTAATAGTAACTTATTCATTAATACAGGGTCAGATGTGCTATGAATAGATAGAACTGTTTGGGTATGAGTTGTTTGATAGTAATATGTTTGTTGATAATACATGGTCAGCTGTAATGTGACAAGATAGTAAATTATATTGGTGTTAACGTTTAACAAACTTGTAATTTGTAAGCAATGTAGTTTTTTTATTTCATAGGTGTGACCAACAAGGAAACAAGTCATGTAATGGTAAGTGATTACTGCCACCCAAGACCATCCATAATGCTTGGATCGGCCTTTCAGATCAAGTGGAAAAGAAAAAGGAACGGAACAGTAAAGGGGTTTTGCATCTGTTGATGTCAATATCATGTGAGATAGTGGTACCACCCGGACAAGCCTACCTTTCATGCTGAGACAATGTGGCCCTACCACTTCGAAGTTGTGTAAAATATCACAATATTATGAATGTAAATATTAACACATTTTAAATTACAGAATATATTTTTAAACATTCAGAGCGATATGCTTTGTAATACTACATGGTCTGCATAAACTCAAGTTCTTAATCATGGGAACTGTGGACTGTTAAGCAGTTATGAAGTAATTTGATATTATAGTCTATAATTCACATTCTAATCTGCCATAAAGGAGATCGGTTGATTTCCTAAGGAAATTGGGCCTAGTAGTGAAAACTTGACGGACACAAATGAGACCTAGAATTAAATAATAATGATTCAATATCCTTTAAATATAATATAGTCTTTTTGAGCTACCATATGGGGTATTTAAGATATATCCTCTTAAAGTTTTACAAAAACTACCATATTCTACTAACTTCACATATATCTTATTTGGACAATATTTTATATTTTCTGTAACTATGTAAATAATTTCGTTTAATAATATTGTAAAATGTATTACATAATTATAAACACATTAAATACTTTTCGAGATAAAGTTGATAAAGAAAACATTTCTGGGGGTAGAAATAATTGTTTCAAAAGAAGGTAATTCTAAAAAGGGAATGATGACTAAAAATGTTGGTATTGATAATAAGAAACACATTTTTATAATGTTGTATTATTGCATCGTGGCCATTTTGAAAGCTGTCGATCTGAATATAAACAAAACATATTTTTGTTCTGTCCTAACCAATAACGCACTAAGCATACTATTTATCTCATTAAAAGCGATTGATGTTTTAGAATTCTTTATAATTGTAAACCTTAGAGTATATATATATAGAGGGAGCGCTGGTACTTAAAAAACGTAGATAAAAATGGTGGTGCCGGGCCACCTTTTTCTGCCCTCCTATTGGCTAATATTGGAACAGGTTGTGCAACTTACATAAATTATTTGAAAAAAAAATGTAAAAGTAAGTAGTTTAGGTATATTTAATTCCACTTAAACTCGTTTTAAAAGGATAATAGCTAAATATAATTTTGGCTAATAAAGGAATTTATAGCAATTTATTGCTAAATAATTAATTCAATTTTTACTAATATAGGTGCGCTACCAACAATACGAACAAGAAAATATCTACGTTTTTCCAATCGCGAATGTATGACAGCGCTCCCTCTATATATAAATACTCTAAGTTGTAAACATGTCTTGCACATGTTGGAACTAAAATAATATTATTAATATTATAGAGCCTTTTCCTCATAAAACCCAATGAGGTATTGTGTTGATGCACTGAGCAAGCTCTGCTATTTTGGGGAGTATAATAATTATAATCTTTTTAGTAGCCAAGAATTGTTGTAAATAATAAAATCGAAATAACCAACTCCACAAAAGCACATTCCTTTCGCGACCATGCACAAAGAATAGAATTTGACAAACACTAATTATAAGACAGATGTCAATTCTGATAATGTGGCAAACAATGCAAAAAGTGGTAGAATATTTTATGATATCCTTTTTTTTACAAAATCTGATCCCGGCGGTGTAGGATAAAAATAAATAGAGAAATGAATCTAAAAAAATACGCCTGATTTTTTAGTCATACTTAATTTCTTGTCCGTAGTTGGACCAAATCGACTGATCTCCTTCCTGTATTCTGTATCAGGCCATATACGTCCAACTGCATAGCACAAGCCTCTTCTACACCCGAGAGTATGTATGAGAGTGGTTAGGCCACATAGTCCACACTGGTCTAGTTTCGGAGTTTACATGTTATAGAAAGTCTTACAAATCACTATGGTATGCAGGTTTCCTCACTATGTTTTCCTTCATTGTTATAGTGTGTCAATCACCATAAAAATATTTTTTGTGTCCATATGGACTTAGATTTACAAACAAAATCTCACTTGATTAAAGCTGTGTTGGCAATGATATTGGAATTGAATGTTATTACTTATAATTTAGAAGAATATTGCATGCACAAAAAACAACACTAGAAATTGTATAATTGGTAATTGATTTCAGAATTTTATTTACTAGTGTTTTCTTTAGTCATAAAATAAATTTTAGTACCTATATCTTTTGTATCTACATGAAGCCCAATAAAGATTATTTGTCCCAGATACAAGTATTGCAAGTTGTAAAGTAACACATGATTTTGATCCTATCAGCAAATACATAATATTTTCTATGAGAATAGTATCTATAAAAGATAACCAACATTTAAAAAAAAGTACATGTTAATCGTTACAAGTTTAAGTAGTTGCTTCATAAGTTTTATAGCTTTACGGCAACACACTACTATCTATTACTTACTGAAGCGAAGCACAATTTTATTATTTAAATTAAGTATAATGAATACTGCCCATACTTGGCTTTATACATTTATCAGCATTAATAAAAAAAACGAATAATTAGATTTTTTTAAATATTGTTTAATGAAAGAGTATTATGATTCTGATCAGCTGTTAACATACAATGATTATCATGAGATAACATTTTACAGATTTTCTAATATTCTTAATACACAGGGATTTTTTGGGAAATGTTATCTATTTGTATATATTAATATATAAAAATTATTTGAGGATTAATACATATTTTTAAGTGAAAAGTTAATGTAGTTACTTAACAAATGCAATATTTTAAAGTTTTAAATATTTTATGGTACCAAACTTAGTATACTTTTATGTATTTTTAATTATTAGGATCAAACAGGCGACAACATTGTAGAGTTTAAAAACATAAAGTATAAATGAACACATTATAAAATCAAACTTTATTAAAATGTTTTGACTGATAACTACTAATAATAACTCTGAATATTAAATATAAGATAAGGTAATAATTAAAAAATCAAGGCGAAACACTACGTCCAGTTACAATGACGCATAATCGATAAATCAAGGTTGAAAGAAATGCAACTGCAGTTTTATGACACCAAAACTGTGGCCAAGTGAATTAAAAAAATGATACCGTAAGCGTAAATTACTGTAACGGTAGAGCTTATTACGGCACAATTACGGCATTCTTCTTCTTAAAAGGCTTCAATAAATACAAATCACATGGAAGTTATTCGCAAAATTAAGCACTTAAAATAACTTACCCGGCTACAAGTGCATGCCTCCAAACCTGCATAGGTCCAACAACAGCACTTTAATACACAAAGAAAAGTTACATTTAACTATCACATCACACACAGCACTTATATTATGCACTATTCTATTGTATTTTCAGTAAAACGAATAAATACACGAAAAGTGCATTCATGAACAACAAACTTCCCCACAAACCAACTGTACTGCACGCAGTCAACATTTATAACTCGACCAAATTGAATACATATTCAACCAGCTCATAAGATTCAGAAACTAAGGACTATTTTCGGTTGATTCGTAACTCTGTCAAAAAAACACGATTAGAGGTCTATTTCAAATAGCTATGAAAAAGTAGTAAGTTATATTAATTATTTGTTACACGATAGATAATTTTTTAAATCTATACTAATTGATAACCATTTTACTGATTATATTCATTTTAATATAACTAACCTGATCATCAGTTGCTTAAATCTTATAATTAAAAACTAAATTGGTATCGGAAGTGTATGAACTTCCAACGCAAGTATAGGTGTACAACGCCATCTATTGGACCATTGGAAAAATATTCTTTCTAAAGCAATGGCATCTATTAACTTCTTTGTATAACTTTACTTCAATTACTTAATAATAGATGTCACTCTAAATAATTTGCAATAATAACTAGACATTGAAGACAAATTTAAAACACCGGTTTAATTATTTGTTTATTACGCTAAATATTTATTATTACAAACTATGTGTACATCATGAGTTAACAACAATTTAACCAAGTTTGGTCTTGGGCATGCTAAAGGTGCGTTTTCTAGACATCTTCTTACGAGCCAGCTGCAGTTGTTGTAATTGGTTATTCACTTCCGCCCAAATCTCGCTTTGTTCTTCCATTGGTATGGTTTTACTGAAAAAATATTATCTTTTTAAAATCACTGAACAATAATAAAAAAATCATTTATCAGAATTGTTTAAATCTTATAGATATTTTACAATAGGTTTTAGATTTATTTAAAACTAGCGGCGTGACCCATATGTGCATATATTTCTTGATTCCACTCCACACCAAATACATGTTGTTTTTCGTATAAACTCTTGTATACCTAAACTTGACGTAGCTATCCTACTGTCCGGCACAATCCCGTCTCATCCGCCTGTTCAGTCTCTTCCCAATCCGTCCCATCCCTTCTCTTTATTATCCATCCCGTTTTATAACGTGCATTTACATTTCGTCCTAACAAATCTGTCATCTATCCCAGCCCTCTCCCGTACCTTCCATTCTATTTTACTTTATGTCCCTTCTCTTTTTGCGTTTTTTATTGTCCATCTAATATTCCTTCCCTTACTTCAGCACCAAAATGCTGTTTTTCCAAAAAATATTGCACGCCATTACTTTTTGTTAGTAATAAAGAGTTGAAATATAAAATTTCATAGACATAACTTCAGTGGTTTCGGTTTTCTTAGACATAACATTTCAACCCTTTTTTACCCCCTTTAGCATTGACGTAAAATATATGGACGGGGCGGAGAGTACGAAAAGTGTCACGAAAGTGGTCCGCGGACCAATGCAACGGTTGTGACGTCACAGCGCACCGGTCTGTAAGTCGTCGAGAAATGCCTAATTGTATCGTCGTGGTTACAATAAAAATGACCGAAAGCTCACAACAAAAGATAACTTTTCTTATCATCGCTAAGTAAGAATTATATTACTTTAAGTCAGTATGTATAACATTTATTTTAGCATTATTGAAAAACGATTTCATGGTCGCCATTGACGTAAAAATCCAACAGATGGCGCGATTTTTACGGGCATCTTTTTGACGTGCCCAATGTACTGATGGGCCTATCCTTAGTTTTTAAATCAATGCCCTTTAGGTATAATATAACCTATCTCACTCCGATACGATGTACATTTCTATCAGTGAATTATAGCGAAAAAAGGCCACTGTAAAAATTCGTGATAAAAATGGCATTCGATCTTGAAAAGGAGTAAGTATAACTTCTTATGCTGCATTTACACGCTTGGCCAACCTCAGCCAGCCTCGACCAACGGCAGCGTGTAAACGGAGTGTTTGGCTCGGCTGGCATTATGTTTTTCATAGTTAATAGCTTGGAATTGATAGACGTTGGCCCAGCCTCAGCCAACATGTATATCTACCATTACGTGTGAACATTATTTATTTCATTGTCCTATATTAATGTAGCTTGATATATTCTCCTTAGTTTATACAAAATAAATTTCTGAACGCATGCATAAACAATTACAATCAAATAAAATGTCAATCCATTTTCACTACTGTCAATATTTTACATCTTTAAAATCTAAAATACGCCAACAATCGAATATTGTGTTGTCGATTCGAAACCTTTATTTAAATACGTTCTTTAATTTGAGGGAAGAGTTTACCATATCGACAGGGTGAAAATTAAATGTTTGACTGTTACAAACCCATGAACATTTTGTATGGGAAAATCACGCACACTGTTTTGATAGATATGATTGAATTTGAACTTTGTATAGCGGTAATAAAGTGCAAATTGACTCTTTGACGTTAGGAACATACCTACATTGTTTAAACAACAGTGAGTGCTTGTAATATAATATGAACTTTATACAATAGCAATAAAGCTCAAATTGACTTTACGTTTTAGTTAGAAAACGTTTGTATGGGAAAAAGAAAAGGGCTGTTTTTAGGGTTTTTCCGGCAATTATTCGATTTTTTCTCGCCGTAAGAACCATCCTTGGACTTCCACAAACATTTTAAAAAAAGAATTATCGAAATCGGTTCAGCCGTTCACACGTGATGCCGTGACAACGCGAAACGGGTTTCATTTTTATATAGATTTACATTGTAACTAATTTCATTGATTACAAAAACAGTAATGTTTTACCGGTACTGCTTCATCAAATCGTATTTCTCCCACGGTGTTTTTCTGAGCTCGCGTGTGCGCCTGTTTTTCTCTGTTAGGTACTCCTCAATATTGGAAACTCCTTTGAGCTCTTGTCTTTCCCATCTTTCTAGCCATGGTTTTGGTTTTAATTTCACCTAGAAGATTCAAAGTTGAATTGTTGTAATAAGTAAACTATAATAGCTTAAAATTAATATGGAACCCTAGGATGTTGGTCTTCTTGAGATTTACAGCACTTCAGTACATTGGGAGTGTCAATATTGTCATTAAGATGGCTGTGAAAATTGCACCATGTCTATGATTTTTTCAGATCTGGATGGAAAGAAAAATGATTAAATTAACTTAAAGTAAAAGTTTTTCTTATGTTTGATTGAGGCTAAGTAGATGAGACGCATGCAAAACCAGAAAGAATGATGTGATTGTGAAGAGGCCATAACAATGCTGTATAGCCATATGGGCTGAAAAGTAGATTTTTTTTTCTTATCTTTATTTCTTTACAAAATGTTCTGTTGTGATACAGGAATCATTGCTATGATTACTTACAGTGGCACTGTCAATGCAACACTCCACTGGTGCACTGCACCACTAAAGTTGTAACACACACACATTAACTCACACTGATATGTCTATACTTATGTTAATGAATTTTACCAATATGTCTTCAATCATGTCATCAAATCATAAAAGTTTATATACCTGCACAGGATTCACAGGGACTGGTGTTCCCTCCGGCAATATTTCAGGGTCCATATCCAGAGGGAATGTACTGTATTCAGGAAGGGCATCTCTCAGGTAAAACAGTTTATCATCAAGACGCTTCTCGAGACGCAGTACTTGTATCTTTTGAATTGTTGGATCATACAGATCATACCTCACCTATAAATATTTGTAGGATTAAAGCAATTATTGACATATTTATAACTACTGCTTAACAGTATACTAATAAAAATACCTATTTAACATATTTTAAACTAGTAATATTAGGTTTTGAAAATAATAGGAAATTAATTCAAGGAACATGTAAACATTACATATTCAGATAATTGTATTGTATTGTATTGTATCAGCCCATATATGTCCCACTGCAGGGCACAGGCCTACTCAACAATTGAAAGTATTATTGAGAGTGGTTAGGCCATATAGTCCACCACGCTGGCCTAGTGCGGGTTGGCAGACTTACATACCATAGAAATTCTTATAAATCGCTATGGTATGCAGGTTTCTTCACAATGTATTCAGATAACTATTGTATTTAATTCCAAAATACACAATTAAAATCACTATATATTGATTATTCTACTATGGTTAAACAAAAATGATTCTCACATTATTTAGTAATAAATTGGTAAACTTCCTGCACAACATTATTTTTGCATTTCATTTATAATTAATAATAGTAATTTGCAAATATAAAATTACCTCAACACCCTGATGGTCCACTACATTCCTCAAAGTGAACTCAGCTCTCAACCCACAGCCCTTACGTTCAATGCATATTCCCACAAACCTATTTGTTTTGCCTTGAGCATGAGGATCTGCTATGGTGACAGCAAGAATTGAACCTGAAAGATAAAGTTAATTATATGAACATCACATTCTAGCCAAGTTTTTATATGTATAAAACCTAGCAAATTTCATACTTTCAATAAAGAACACATACATCAAGTCCTTATTCGTTTTACTAGTTACAATAGCTTATTGAAGATTGAATATAAAATCGATATCATACATACCAACATAGAACTCTGGGATATCAATCTGCTCTCTTCGTTGTAACATATCAGCTCGCTCCAATTTTTCACGAAGACTATTTCTCCAATTAGGATTGGGGTCAGGAAGAAATTCCGGATATGCATGTCTGTATTCTAAGATTGGGTTTGTTTTTTTTGGTCCTCGTCTTTGCGGTTTCTCTTCATTGTCTTGCTGTTGAGGCTCTTCCACCTTCTCTGACAATGTAGACAGGGCTCGGAAATCTAAAATAGGTTGTTGGTTTAAGACTGAAGTTCATTATTTTATAGATAATTTTAAGGCATGAAATATAACCTCTTCGCAAGACCCATTTAGCTGCTGACAAAATATCTATAGACGTTTTTCTTAGGGCCATAGCCATTATTTGATACAATGTTACAACTTTGAACACTGGTTTTCACATAAAATGTTTAAATAATCTTAATACAAAACATTCCTCACGGCTCACAATCACAATTTTTTTGACAGTACGTTTTGTTGATCCCAAAGTTGTCCTATTGATGATATTTAAAATGTATACGAGCCACGAGGTAGTTTATAATATCAGACTTAAAAGTTGATTATTATATTATAAAAATTATTTATTAAATGAAAAGTTATTGTATGCAACATGCATAATATGCCTAGACTTCTGATTTCCTCTATCTAATTTAGAATAGCGCTCGTTTTCAAATACATTTAAAAACGTCAATATTTTAATGAAAATTATATTTTGCATAAAAATGAAAACACCTAAACCAGACATTTGTGCAAAATATTCTAGTTTAAAATAATGTTTATTTGCTTTTAGCTGCAGAGAAAAATCATGACCAATTAATATGGCAATAATGAATTATTTTCGCGTCTGTCAAACAGACAAATAATAAAACGTCAAACAAACCAAAGAAAATCGATTTCTTGACCCAATTTACTTGAAAAAAATTCACACTTCCTGCTAATTACTTCATAAATCCATGTCCTCGATAATGCAGAAGTGTAATGATGATAACATTCCTTTGGCGGATGACGATCCGCAAGTGATAATTACCGATGATTTGGACAACAATCACCTGGATCATGGTAGATCGATGGATTCCCTGCCGAGTTCCTACACTGGTGGATCTTCCAGTCCTGGATTGAATGGACCGGCAAGCTTTGAACCAGACTCCGGGATCGACGAGCAGGAGGAAAAAGCACGTCTCATATCACAAGTTTTGGAGCTGCAGAACACATTGGATGGTAAGCATTATGATGCATTTATTTATCACTAATAATAGATCGATTTATAAATAAAGGTAGGTATAAAGTGCATAAAACAAAAGCAAATTGTAATATAATAATTGTTTGTCTTGATGGTATAATTGTCTAAAGTTATTTAGTAATTGTTATAAAATCTAGATTTTGAGGGTAAACCTAGTTTACCCATAAACTTTTGTGTTGCTTAACAGTATTCCAATTTCCAACCCTACAGATATCTTAAATTTAATTTTACAGATCTCTCGCAGAGGGTTGACTCAGTCAAAGAAGAAAACTTGAAGCTGCGCTCAGAAAACCAGGTTTTAGGACAGTACATTGAAAATTTAATGTCAGCATCTTCAGTTTTTCAATCAACCACACCAAATGTACATAAGAAGTAATTGATACTGCTTGCTTTATTCTTGCCAGTTAAATGACCACTTGATTTTGTCCTTGATAGGTGCATTGTGAATATAATATGGTAATGTAAAATAATTTAACAGTATACAGTCATTTTTTATATCCTAAATGCATGGATTTAAAAGCATATGACTGTCTTGAAAGGCTATCATATTACAAATGAAACTTATTAATACTCAGATAATTGAAAATGTGAAGAGTAAAAATCTATGCAATGTGTATTCTTGGAAACATCCAAAACTGGGTGAATCTATATTGGCTGATAATTTAAACATCAAATAATAATATTCCCAATTTTATATTTGTTAACAAGCCTGCCTCTTTTCCTCCATACTAGGGATTTTTTAAGTCTAACTGTATGTAGATATAATTTTTAGACATACTGTTAAACTATCTTTCATAATTATACAGCCCTATTATTTTTGATTTATTAAAAAAAAATTATAAAAGCTATTGCATATTTATTTTTAAGTTTGAAATTCTAATTTTGCATTTGTATTTAAAATTTAACTATGAATTATAATTATGAATATGAATAGAGCTAACTAGCCTTATCAAATAAGGATTACTATTAAATATATTGGAAATATTGTTATCATTTTGACATATTATGTTAACAAATCAATATTAATTATATCGATAATATTATAATATGATGAGTCGTTAATCTCATTCAGTATTAAAAAGAATAAAAATTTTAAGATTATGTATGTAACAGAATGCACTTTAACTTTCTTATGTCAATACTAAAAATTGTATCATCACATTGCACTCCTAAGTACCTAATATGTTAATAATAAATGATTTAGTTCTAATATTCAATATCAACAATATTACATCTATATCAGAATAATGTTTGTTCTGTTCACAAATATCTAATCAGTAGTACTGTATATTTATCCCACTCAATAATTTGATTACCAAGGGGTTAACTGTGTTAACTGATTACTGGTATACTACAAGATACACAACCCAATTGAATTACCAACAAAATTGACTCATGTGGAATTTGTTAAAGATTATATAAAGAGCTTAGCTTGTAAAATTCATAGGTATAGATTAAATGTTTAGATGTACCATCACACTTCTATTATGTTTCAGAAGGACTTCTATGCAATATGCACTGTATTGTGGTAAAAATAAATACCACCTTTTTATGTCTTTCCATAATGCAGGGGTTGTACAGAAACATTGAAAGGCATATTTTGTGTACACTTTATTATAGATTTGCATTATGGTGCACTCAAATGGAAAATAATTAATTAATATTGTCTGTAGCTTGTACAGAAAAAGGAATAAATAATACGAAGATAGAGCCAAAATGCGAGGTTATAGAAATCTTTACACGCTTTAAAGTTTGAATGAATAAAACATATTTTTAGGGAACACATTTTATTTTATGTACTGCTATATCATTTTCTAACTATTCACAATACGATTTTTTTTTCCCTAATATTGAACACATGTTTAACTAAATATCAATGATTATTAACATACAAGCGCTCTGTACACCAAAGCCGCCAGCCCGTCGACAGCCCGCCGACGCAACCCGTCGGCCTATAAGAAACGAATCACGTCTGCAACCTCCGCCCGCATGTGTTGCCCGCCGACATGTCGGCGGCATGTACTCTGCCACAAACAAAGAAGTACCTAAATACTCTACTGAGTTTCCCGGCGACACTCAACAACGTTATAGAAATATTCGTGACATGCCAAGCCGCCATGCTGCCAATAAAGTTATTCAACTTGCAATGAGTGAAGCCGCCGACTAGCCCACCAATAAAATGGTGTTGACATGTGACGGCGGCGGGTCGGCGGCTTCGGTGTGTTTTGCGCTTTTATAAATATGTACATTCCAGATTTTGTAATAAATCATGTAATGAAATGTTCTCTCTTGTACATACAGGAACATATTGCAATGTTTTATTTATAAGCTTATAAAAATATTTTTTATGAATAATGTTTAGTTTTATTAAATTTTTCTGTCACTTTGGTGTAGTATAGGAGTATGTATTTACTTAACTAAGGCCCTAGTCTTGAATCTTGATTTCCATGTCAGAATAAATCTGACATTTATTCGAACCAAAGAATAGACCTCTAGATTCGAACGGAGATTTAAAACCTAATATAATATTTTGAGAACCTAATTGTTCGTAAATCTATACATATAAATAAAATTGAAGTGTCTCTTTTAAGAGTGAAAATAAAAAAAAAATGTCCTACTACATATCGTTATATACACGATACATGTGCCGAAAATGATATTAAAAAAAATTTGTCTGTCTGTCTGTCTGTTCCGGCTAATCTCTGAAATGGCTGGACCGATTTTGACGGGACTGTTATTGTCAGGTAGCTGATATAATAAGGAGTAACTTAGGCTACATTTGTTTTAGAAAGGAGATGGGCCAAAATTGTATGGGCCTTGGGCCGTTTGTAGTACATTACACCAAATTTACTTAGTGAAATTGGCATTCGACTTCTGTATGAAATACTATTATACGTTACATATTAGCTTTATACAAAAATAAATACCAAGCCAAGAACAGCAACACTACAAGGGGACAATATGGCGTCTGAAACGGCATGTTTGACAACCGATGTCAAAACTTGACATTTATGAAATATGAAGTCACAATATGAAGTCGTAATTCGTTTTCCTATAAATCAAATATTATTTTTAGTCGTCTGTGCTATAAATTACTGTACTCTATATAACTCGTAAATGTTTTTACGTCAACGGAATTAGTATCATACTTTATTGATCATCTTATATAATATAACATAATGTCTATACAATAAATTGCAACAAGTCTGTCAGAATCTCGTCATGTTTATAGTTATTTAATATTAAGAAAGTGTACCTATATCTGGCCGTAAGTGCGGTGCATAATACTTGCTAAACAACCTATTTAAATAATCCACAATAAAAATCTGCTAGGCATGAGATACAGCACGGCACAGACTGATCACTTGTCGCGACTGCTAGCATCTGTATCAGCCCATATACGTCCCACTGCAGGGCACGGGCCTACTCTACAATCAAGAATACGATTGAGAGTGATTAGGCCTGTGTGATGACCGTAAATCTCAAAAGAGAACAAAGCATGCTACGTGACAAAATAAATAAAGAAAATTATGAATCACAATTAACTATCATTCTCTTTGACTAATATGTAGGTAGGTACGTAAAATTCATCCGCCAAATTACGTCATGCAATGTTAATGACTTCACAAAAAGCGGTGAGCGTCACCCATGCGTGTCTTGTCTTGGCCGAACTTCAAGTTCGTGTAGACTGCATGCAGCCGGCTTTACACAACGCTGCGGTCGCGTGAAAAACTCGTGACGGATGCGTGACGTGCCACTGGTGATGCCGTGACTGCACCGTCATCCGATTTTCCTGTTAATCTGATTATTCCTTTAGGTATAAAAATGTCTGTCTGATAGCTAATAAAATTCAATAAGATTCACCAGATTTGTCACCTTTCGTACCAATTTTGAGTATTTGTTAATTTAATTTTCGGATAACATAAGTAATAGGTATGCTTTACATTTTTATTTAAATAAAAGTGATTGCATTTCACAATCAAATAAACATTAATATTTGCCGTAGACCCTTATCTTACTACGAACTTTTGTACATTAGCCATTGATGACTTGCAACAAGTTTTATTGGTTTAATTGCTGTTACATCATATACACAATATGCTAGAAAAAAAAATCTGATTTGGGATTAGTTCATTAACTAATATGAATTTTCCGGAATGACTCAATGTGAGATAAGTTTTACGATCAGGGAAAATTGTAGCAGATGTATGGTAACACAATAATTGTCGTCTCTTTTACTCCCACCAGAAGCTATCGTATTGATTTAATTTAATGTATAGCCATCTCTGTCTAAAATTACGAGAACCCAACGGTGCGATCAGCGAGCGATGTGACGAAAACTAAAAAGCCAGTTTGAAATTGACAACTACCCGGAGAGTACGCTTGTTCTTTTGTGAAAGGAAAATTTAATAAGTTAAAATGCCGAAAAAGCTAAAAGTAGTTGTGAAATCTTTATATTCACATGAAATAAGGAAAGATGTAAGCTTGGAAAATTTAAAATCATTGAAGCTGGAAGACGCTTGGCCATTTATCAGAGAGGAAATTGAAACCGAAATCGGCAGTAGCCAGTTGGTCTGCATCCCTCACATTACTGAAGCCGATTTGTACAAAATCACGTCTCTTTTCGTGCCCAATGAGAAAGAAACTAACGGTAAAATGTTCACGCCGCTTGGTGAGCTGAGAAAAAATGTAAATGAAGAGAAATCCAACCCGGACTATGTGAAGTGGCTTGATCAGGGAGACTTCCAGGAGACCGACTTTAAATTCCCTCATGAGAGTGTAAAGGTGAGTGTATTGAAATATTTCCTTAGTTTTTAGTAATTGCTAGGTAAGCTTAGGTCATACAAACCAGGACGAATGACCTTGACCCTCGCCTAAAGACGAACGAACTAACATTAGTTTTATAATGAACATTCAACGCATGCCTCTTTTGAATTTATTTATCCCGTAGGTACTGAAATATCGTATTAATTTATTGATTATTAATTGAAATATACGCGCATATTAATGGTATTCAAAAGTTTCGTAATCGTGTTCCTATCAATTAAGAGAAACATTAAATGAATCATGTAAAAGTAAAGAATAATCGATTTGTATATCTCTATATTAATACGTGATGCAAAAACTTTGGACCCATTTTTACGAAAATTGCGCGGACGCAGGAGCATAAAATTTGGCACACTTATAGTTTATGTGTAGGAGAAGTGCAGAACGCAAATATTTTTCGATAATAATGCTTATAAAGTACATTAAATAAAAAAATAAAACATTACACACACTACCATGCATTTCACACACACATACATACACAAGTATTTGTACACGCATACATACTCTGGTGTCAAATTGTTTTTTTTTTCTTTTTCATTTTGTTCTTCTGACAGACATTATTTCAAAAAAAAGTTTTATTTGCCTCATTAAATATAAAAAAAAAAGATTTTAATAATAATGCATAAAAAGTACATTAAATCAATAAATAAAACATTCCACAAACCACATTGACAAACCAGCATGCATTTGACACACGCATACACTAGTAACATTAAAAGGGACTGTATTTAATCTAAGAAGCCAGAAATATGCTCAAGTTAAGTAAATAAATCTGTTTCGAATTTACTTACAACTAGCTGTGCCCGCGACTTCATCCGCGTTGAATTTAACAAAAAAGTTAATTCGTTTTTTTAAGTTATTTTTTTAAATAAACGATTTTTTCTAAAACAAATGTAGCCTAAGTTATTCCTTATTATATCAGCTACCTGACAAAAAAAGTCCCGTCAAAATCAGTTCAGCCATTTCAGAGATTAGCCGGAAGAAACCGACAGACAAAAAAATTTTAAAGATCATTTTCGGAGTAGGTATCGTGTATATAACGATATGTAGTAGGACATTTTTTTTTATTTTCACTTCACAAACAGACACTTCAATTTTATTTATATGTATAGATATTCATTGCTCAAGCTAGCCAGTAGCCTGGCAAAATGTGTTATACCTAGCCATAGTTCATTAAAAATTATTTATCAGTTTAAAACTATGTTGAGGACATGTGTGCATTGTGTGATCCCCATATGGCCCAGTTCATGTTTTGCTAATTAATGCCACATATTTGTCTCATGAAATTAATGAAGTCATGCAACACACATGTAAATTTTTGGTGCATATTTATGAGAGTTGTCCATCTTGAACAATGATGTGCTAATTATGCTGGATATTATTGACTTAATATTTTAGAGTATGTTATACTACTTGTTACTAACTAAAACCTTGTTAGTTATTCTAGATTTGGAATCATATTTTTATTCTTACAATATAACTTCAATTCATATTTTCTTATTTAAACATTGATAATTTTTAATATAGTGTTTGATAGTTTACAGCTATTAATACTCAATAGCAAACATATTTAGTAATGGCAATTATAATTATTTGTCATTGTGTATTGTTACATGTTTTGGATTATAGCAGGATGTAGATAATGTGCATAGTTTTAATATGATATTAATTGTCAAGCTAAATGGTATAATATTGTTCTAAATTTAATCCTTCAATTCAATCTTACCTTCATAAAAAAATATTTTCCAGTTTAGCCTATGAAAATCAAATAAGACTTATTCGAATAAAGCCAAATATTAAGAAAGAAAGTTTAATGATGTATACATTAATAATGATTAGTAATATAATAATGCAAGTGCGTGGTGGCCTGTTGGTAAACGGACTAGACGCGACTGCCAACATGGTCACGGTGGTCGCGGGTTCGAATCCCAGGGCACACCTCTGACTTTTCGGATTCATGTGGGTATTGATAGTCAATCACCACGCACTAAAACGGTGAAGGAAAACATCGTGAGGAAACCTGCATACCATAGCGATTTATAAGTCCGCCAACACGCACTAGGCCAGCGTGGTGGACTATATGGCCTAACCACTCTCAATAGTACTGTCGATTGTAGAGGAGACCCATGCCCTGCAGTGGGGCGTATATGGGCTGACACACACACAATATAATAATAAGACTATCCTTAATTTGTTATCTAAATACATAGCATATAGTGGATAGATACAAGCAACACATTCAATGACACTAAGTCATCTAGGAGAATAATTCAAATATAGGACTATTTAATGTATGCTGCATTGTTATATGTATGTTTTTGATCAATTTCTGATGTCAGTTGAAATGAAACTTGCCAAAGACTATTAACATTCATTGACATCAATTTTATCAGGGTTCATGCATATTTATTTGTTTGTGACCCTTCAGCAATGCAACCAATTGATACAAGTTTATTTTAAGTACAGAATTATGCATGCTTCTGTTATAGTGCAAAATAAATATTAAAATACTTTTTTATGTCATAGAAATATAAAGAAATTGAAAACACACTGCAAAAAACAAGTTTGTTCATATTTCAGTGAGTGTTACATTTTTTTATTTAATACTTAGAGACAAACAAAGACTAATAATGTTTTTGATGTTATACAAAACATTTGCTATTATTAAATTTCTTTAAAATATTCATTTCTATTTGTCAATTTTGAGTTGTGGTCAACATTAAACAAACAGATATTTCCTTATAGAAAAGGAAATAAACTTGTAAATTCTAACTTTAACATATTGTCCTCCAAACTCGCTTTATTTAAAGTACTCTTAATACAGATTCCACTTTTTGTAGATCAAGATCATCTAATTTTTTTATAACAAAATTACAAACATTGATGTTAATGTCCACATTTTATTATGAGGAAAAACGTATGGGAATTTTAGTTGATAAAAATGTGGCAAACCCTGTTTGAGGCAGGAATTTTCTAGTATTTTTCCTATTATAATGTATGTGTAGATGTAATTTGTTGTCGGGTTTAACTATATTCTTCATACACCTATGCAATTGCCTACTTACTAAAAATTCAAGAAAGTAAAGCATTATTTTGGTACGAAATTTAAATGTAATGTATATCTTAGAAAAAAAGAGTATGATGCAGTGACAATCGAACAACAAAATGCCATTGTGTTCGTTTAATAATTTTATACATAGGTATACCTATACAGTTTTCATTTATTTATTTATTTATTGTTTATTTGGGAAACATACAATCCTGAAGTTCTTAAAGACTAAGTTTCTAGAAAAAAACATATATCAGCAAAGTTTCCACTAAAAAATGAACAAATATTCTACATATACAATAGCTGCGAAAACAGTAAAATTTACAAATTATATTATTCGATTTAAATTTAAAAAAAAAGTATTAGATAAAAATATAAAAGAAAAATTAAATTATTAAAACACAAAATTTCATGAAATTAATAACAAACCCAAAAATAAAATAAAAATAAAATAGTTATAATAATAAAAAGATAAATAATTCAGTTGCAGAAATAAATAAATAAATAACACCCAACAGTCACATACATAGTCCTGACCCCACACTAAGATCGAGTCTTGTGTCGTGGGTATCAGGAACTACGAGAGACTTTTCGGTCTCACAAACACCCAGACCCGGAAGAAATATTTGTGGGCCGCACAAACATTTCTCTCGGTGCGGGGATCGAACCCGCGGCCTCTCGTTTCACAGGCGGCGTCTAACCAACTGCGCCACGGAGGCTGTCAATAACAATTATTGCATCAATTTAATAATGTGCTTATAGCCTTTTTAATTTTTTTCTTAAATGAATTACATTTATCATTAAAAATATCTAAATTACAATATTTTTTATTATATTCACGACATGCCCGATACAAAAATGTGTTGCCGCAATAATTCGTCTTCCAAATAGGTACATGAAATAGTGCTTGCTTGCGCGAGCTTAACCGAGGACATTTTAGATGTATATTACTTAACAGAAACTTACTGTCTACATAGCCATTTAAAATTTTAAAAAGAAACATCTGATCTCTCTCACGTCGAGTTCATATGGTTATTGTTTGTTTTGTGATTTAAATTAAACAAATAGAATATTAACAACAATAAATAAAAATAACAATTAATTAAAACATTTTCATATTAATATTTATTTTTTTCTATAACACTCTTTTTTGCCAAGCTGTAGAAGCAAAAATCATAATTATTAAAAATACACATACAATACAGATTCGCTGTCCGAATACCTATCAAACGTTATATACGAGCTTTAAGCATCGTACACCTACATTTGAATTCGTAATCCATCGTAATTTAGTCTGCTACGCAAAAAGAGCACGTAAATTGATGCTTGACGCATAGTGGATGTTCTACACGGGTGTACCTACGTGCCGGCAGTCAATGCTTTCCGTTACCGAGTATCTTATCGATTTTTTTCCGCTGTTTGTATTTAAATGGAACTGTAGTTGTATAATGTACCATTTGGAGGTGTTTTATATAATTTAAATAATCTGTAACGGCATAGAAACTAGCCATTATGAATCCTATTTTTAAGGTGAACAGTAGAACACAGAATTCATTTAACAATTAAATTAATATTACCAAAATCTATTTAAATTATTTACCATAGTTTATAACACGCATAATATATTATATACATTTTAGCTACTTGAAAGAAAATAAACACGGCAAATATAATAGCTCCCGGCAATGGGATACAAGAAAATCACGCGGTGGGTTGATGTTTTCCTTCATCGTGCGTTGGACATAAGATACACACCAGGGATGATGCGAATATTCGCATCCGCAAATGCGGAACTTCCGCATAAATTTTGACATCTGCATCCGCATCCGCATCCGCAATAATCGATGCGGATTTTTTATGCGGATGCGGATGTAATACAAAATGAGACAAGACAGAAATTTGGCGGTGCCGGCTAATGGCGCGTGTCGTTCGGAAGTAGTGTTGCCAGGTGTCCCGCTTTTCAGGGGTTTGGTAACGCGTCCCGATTAAACCTTCGGCGGGACGCCACACATCCCGCTTTTTGACCACCGTTCTCAGAACGAATAAAAAACGAAATCTTACACACTTTTATTTATAATCCGTACTGTATTTCGCGTTTTCCTACAATTATTTACCTACTAAATATCTATTTCGATTCTAAAGTAGTTTCGCTAGGCTGATTCCAATAAAATATATGGCTTTGAATAAGTTCTTGCGGTTTGTTCACGAATTCCTTTCTTATTTTAGATGGTAATGTGCAAGGAAATACTGTTAGTGAACTTATGTGTTAGTGAATATTAGCTAGCTCCAATGAAAATTCCTTAGTAACAATTTCAAGTTTCATACGGCTTAGAGAGCATTACTGGCGATGTTTTTTTACGACATGTATATGTAGATGTAATTCAAAAGAAAAACGCATCTTAACTTCACATAATTCTCTTCGAGCATTATAGCGAGCATAATTTGTCAAAATTCATGTGCAAAGACATTTTCATCTTGGCGATAAAGATCGCTCTGGTAAATCGAATAGTTTTAGTCTGAGAATTTAAGGAATAACTTGATGTACACCCATAGTAAACACTAGAGGAAAAATTAAAATCGTTTTGTGTAAATTTTTAAAATATTTGGAGTAAGGTAAGAAACCTCTGCCTATCCCTTCTGGAAAAAAGGCATGAGTTTATGTATGTATGCATGCTAAGAAACCATGGCGCCTTATGAATTGAAGCCTCGAGAGATATAGTACTTGGTCTGATTGAGGTGCGCTTTCATTATTATAATAATAACCATAAATCGGCTATTGTCTTTGAGAGCCTCCAAAGACGCGACGTTTTTCTATGTAATAAGTATATGCTGCTAGAAATAGGGGGAGTAATAATTTGTGAAAGCAAAAAAAAAATATAACTGTCTCTTCTTTAATAGGCGTCGCGCTGAAGAACTCAAAATCCCGCTTATTTGAATGTCCTGTCCCGAATTTTCAAAAACTAAACCTGGCAACGCCATTCGGACGTGACATTGACCAATGGGAGCGAAATAAAGAGTGACTTGATCCGACGCGTTTGTTGTTGCTATGGTAATAGATTCTTCTAGTAAAAATGAGAGTCGAGAAATACCAGAAAATGGTAGCACTGAAGCTATACTCCAAAAACACTTCTTTTTTACCCCAATAAAAAAAGAGTCTACGTGGATGAAAATCCTCTTAAGTGGCGTTTATCGAGAGGAATTAAAGATATTATTGCCGATAGCACAAAGATTTTTATCCACTCCACTAAGTAGTAATCCTAGCAAACAATTATTTGCAGCGTGGGTTTAATTTACCAACCTCTTCCTAAACGCCTTGTTATCAGAAAAGGCGGACTGGCGTTATATTTAATAAATGAAACAGTGTTCTTTTGCGAGCTCTTGGGGCTACTCAAAACGAAGGTAATGCATATGAAATGTATATAATATGTCACCTTGAAAGTAAGGCCAAATTGGCCTCAAAGAAGCTTGGTGTGCTCAACAGATCGAGGCGATATTTCACGTCGGGTCAACGTATGCAACTTTATAAGGCGCAAGTTCGGCCCCACGTGGAATACTGCTCCCATCTTTGGGCAGGGGCACCCCAGTACCAGCTTCTTCCTTTCGACCGCATTCAACGTCGGGCTGCTCGAATCATTGACGATCAGGTTCTCTCCGACCGGCTTGATCCTTTGGCTTTGCGTAGAGATGTAGCTTCGCTCTGCATTCTCTATCGCATGTACCACGGGGAGTGTTCTCAAGAATTGTTCGGACTTATCCCTGCTGCAGAGTTCCGCCACCGTACAACACGACAAACCTCCAAATACCACCCACATCACCTTGGAGGTTGGAAATCTACTACAGTACGTTTTTCCCGGCACTTTCTCCCACGTACTACAAATCTGTGGAACCTGTTGCCAGCGGCATCATTCCCGGACAGATACGACCTGGCGACCTTCAAAAAACGAGCGTATTCCCACCTCAAAGGCCGGCAACGCATCTCCATGCCCTATGGTGTTGCAGATGTCCATGGGCGGCGGTGTTCACTTACCATCAGGTGAACCGCATGCTCGGTTGCCCCCTATAATATATAAAAAAAAAAAAAAAAAAATGATTATCAATAGACAAGATGGCTAAAACCTTTCACAAGCATGGGATCGAATTCTACACTTAATTATATCGGAACCCAAAAGACCAACTGCCCGACATCAAGACACAACTTCGTCTGCGTAGACTGAAATGCAAAAACAGATTAACGTTTTAAATTAACTTTTATAATATAAAATTAAATATTTTTATTTTCATTATAACATTCAAATTCTACATAAATAATAACAGAAACACTTAACTGGTCCATACAAACAAAAGTCCATACCTATACGAATATTATAATTTTAAACAAGCTATATTTTCAAATTTATTTTTATAGCAGTCACCAAATAAAATAGATAATTTAATAATTGTAAATTACGGGTAATTAAATTCCGCCCTGTGACCACGAATCCTTTAAAGTAATCGAAATATCAGGTAAGTTAAAAAATATAAAAAAATAACATAGATAAATCGATAAATATTAGTAAGCGATAAAATCCGTAAATAATAGTTTAATTTCAATATTCATTCATATACTATATTTATATAAGATGTTAAACATCCGCATCCGCATCCGCGGATGTGAGTCTTTGAACATCCGCATCCGCATCCACATCCGCGGATGTGAAAAAATCGACATCCGCAACATCCCTAATACACACATATCACTTACGGACATCCGTTCTGATCAACTTTATCCATAAAACTATTTAATGTGGCGTATATTTACGTGGCTTGGTGGCGTAGTTGTACTAGGGTACGGTCACAAAGCTGAGGTCTCGGGTTCGAATCCCGGGTTGGGCAAAGTGATATTGGATTTTTCCAGTCATTATCAGCCCAGGGTCAGGAATTTTTGCCCGATATGGTGATATCTATCACATCGTGGGACGGAACGTATAAGGCGAAATGTGGGTGTCCTGACACCTCTGCCTACCCCTTCTGGAAAAAGGCGTGAGTTTATGTATGTATTTATATTTACATTTTTATTCGAAAATTGGTTTGATTTAAAGACTATTTTTAGAAACTGTTCTAAGTCTATTGCATGATGATGAAGTTCTTCATGGATCCGATCACTCTATCTTACGATAGCTCAGTATGCGGTTCAAGTGATTGTCGACACTCGAAACCTTTCTGGGTAAAAAAGGGTACCGACACAGAATACTAAACTAACAGAAGTCAAGCTCTATACAAAGCGCGCTAAATCAACGCACACATTGAAAGCGTTCACCGACACGATATTTCAAACCAGTCGAGACCACTGCGAGCGCGAGTGTCACCCGCTCCGGGCACGCAAATAGTGAGATGTTTTGTGCAAAGATGGAGCAAATGAATAAAAGTTATTACACTTGTGTGTAAAACATCAGATTATAATAATAGAATATAAATTTCATTAAAAAAAAAACATATATTATACAAAAACAATAAAAAATAACTTAGAATACATACGAATTCTCAGCGAGTTCATAAATAAAATTACAATGTATTTATTGTAGTATTGTGTTTTATATATTTTATTTTAAAAATTCAATCAAACGATGCGAGTGCTATTAACACGATACGTGTTTTCGCATAAGGCAGAGTTAACAACCCTTGCGCGAACGCCGAGCATAGTGCGAGTGTGGCAACAAAAGTGAAGTACCTACATACACAAGCTTGACTTCTGTTAGTATTCTGTGGTAGCGAGCCGTGTGGACTGGGGTCAATGACTTCTAGTCCGGCTTTTAAAAATCTTTCGTCTCCATTGAGGTTAACTCAGTGTTCGTCACTCAAATTCATATACAGTGTAAAAAAGTTGATGGGCTTCCTTTCGTTCTCCTTTAGATATGTTTAAAAACTTGATGATATAAGACTCAATTGTATTTACTTTTTGTGAATTCGAAATCTAATTAAATACTCGTGGCGCAATGTTAACAAAACAAATTGAGTAAATAAGTTTACATTTCCTAGTAATGTTATCTACTATCATTTACGATAAAGTGTTAGTTACCTTTAGAGTACACATTGTAAAAGGTTGTTAAGTGCACGTAGGACAAAAATACTACCCATTAAATGGTTAACGTATAAATAAACTCCATTAGTATGGTTTAGATATGGATTAGCATATCATTATGTGTGTGTTAACAATTTGACTAGCGGCCCGGCCCGGTTTAGCCTGGTTCCAGGTTTTTATTTTTAAGATGGCCTGAAAGTCAACCCGGCAAAAACTCATGTAATTGTTGTTGGCAGCTCCAGGATGGTTTCCAGGATCGATACCAATCTCATACCCACCGTGATATTTGATGGATGCATTATCCCTTATAGTGACAGAGTTAAGAACTTGGGTTTAATTTTGGACAAAACCTTATCCTGGGGTCCCCAACTGCAAGAACTCAGCCGCAAATTATTTGCAGCAGCGGGGCCTTTAAGAAGGCTACGGAACTTTTTGCCAATTCCCACGAAAGTTGCGCTTGTTCAGTCTCTTCTTTTTCCTCTCCTTGATTATGCTGATGCTAGCTATCTCTATCTCACCGAAGCCCAGTTTGAAAAACTTGAGCGACTTCAAAATTTTTGTATCCGGTTCATATTTGGACTTCGCCAATATGACCATGTGTCTGAATTTCGTAAAAAGCTCAAGTGGCTATCAATACGCCTTCGCCGAAATACTCGTATCCTATTCCTCTTATATACTATTCTTTTCTATTCCACTACTCCCCGTTACCTTAAAGAACGTTTTACTTTCCTCAGCAGCACATGCAAGATCTCTTAGATCCACAGAGAATTTGGTGTTAGCAATTCCCGAGCATAGCAGTACTTTCCTTAGCAAATCGTTTACCGTCCATGCTGCTCGCTTGTGGAATGAACTGCCATTGTCTATTAGATTAGCCAAATCCCTCCCCATCTTCAAAAGGCTCCTTAGAGCACATTATCTATCACTTTAAATTTATTATTAGTTTCATGTTTCCCCTAAGTCAGTATTTTATATTGTATTGTAGTTTATGTAGTCTATTATACGATATTTTTATTTTATGTAGTCTATGTATGTTTAATGAAGTGTATATTTTAATTCCTCATATTTTGTACATATTACTTTCAATTATGATTAATATTTTCTTTCTTTTTTTACCTTTTTTGTGACCACCCTATTCTTTGTAGCTTTTTTTTTCTTCAACCTAATCCATCTAATGGTTGTCTGGAAGAAATCGCATTAAGCGATAAGACCGCCAATTGTCACCTTTATTTAAACGTGTTGTCATATATATATTTTTTTATCTTATTACTGTATGTGGTGTTCAATAAAGAATTTGTAAATAAATAAATAAATAAATTCCATCGCTTGTGTTATTCAGGGATAATGTATCTAATGGTAAAAAATATTCAAATCGGTCCAGAGGTTTCAGAGCCTATTTAATCGACACAACAATCAAATCCAGTTTATAATTTTATCATGTTGATATGTTTAACACTTCATTAGCACAATTTAAAAGAAAATTAAAAGAGTTCTTCTTGAGTGAATTATAAGAATGTTGTTCTAGACGCATAAACGCTATGTATTTTATAAAAGTACACTAACGATATGTGTGCATAGTTTATATTGTGATCCTTTTTATTGGTAATGAAATATCTAGCTTTATAATTTAAGTGTTGGCACTCAAAGTCTGTAAGTTGTAAACATATAATCTTTATTTTTTGTTGATGTACACGACTGTTTGTTGTCCAAAATAAAATAAATAAATAAATAAAATAATATCAGTATAATTTTAAAGAACTTTATAATGGCCTCTAGATATGTATAGTTATGTTTAGTTTTGATCGATTTCAGAATCTTGGTTCTTCCAATATTCTAAAGAGCCTTAAGACGTGGATTGCCTTTGTTGCCATAATAGTAAACAGACAAGATCGTCAAAAAGTATGAAAATAACTTGAAAAATGTACTACAAAATAATCTAAGTTCTACACCACAAAAAGTTAAACTTCATTAGTACATTGACAAAAATTCAAAGTATGTCCTGAAATAAAACCTCAAAATATGTGGCTTCCTAAAAATATCAGGAAACGCTCCAACTCAGTTTTGTGGTTTTATATTATGTAATTTCATTGAGCAATCAATATTTCTTATTTATACGAAACCTACTAACAATATTATAGTAAATAATATAAGTAAATATTATCTACATACGCCGAAAGCTTCTCATACTACATAATGAGGGCAGCCATTTGATTTAAACCAGGCACACTCGAGTTATTTATGGAGCAATGTTTGCTACTTACGATAAAAATACACGATTCTAATTTAAATATATCAGTATTGATGCTATTGCAATTTAAATCCGTGTTTTGTTGTGCGCATCGTAATAGGCATTCGATCAAAGCGTCATTTTGTTGACGCTTATATTATTATAAAAGTTCTTATTAGAACTGGTTTATTTTGATCCAAATTACTCATTTGGTGTTAAAAGAGAATTATCAAGAAGTTTGTTTTATAAGCTATTCATCACGCATGTGTCATGTGTTTTCCTTAAGGGGAGCGATTTGTGTACTTTTATGTCGTCGAATGTTTACATATTATTCATAGTTTTATAATGGGGGCAACCCAGAAAGGTTTTCCTATTTATAATATAGTAGAATGAAAATATCATTGAGAGTAAAAATATTTTTATTGAATCGATAAAATCCCTTTTTATCCTACCACCCGGTTCGGACAGCGGTTTTCACTAGAGAAGAACGGGCAAGAAACTCTAGTGTTGCTCTTTTCAAAACCAGTTAACAATAAAGTGATCTATAAATGATACAAACTGCATTAAATCAGGGCATTATAAACTTATCAGAGACTTTCCTTAATATTAGAATATTCAGAGAGAAATAATTTTGAAATTAACTTCCTGTAACTGAAAATGATAACATGAAAACTCATTGCTAAATGCAAACAGGAACTCGTTTGTGAAATAGTCTACTTACATAAACAATTGGAAACGTGGAAGTTGTATTTATGATGGTAGCGTTCACCCGAGTTGCAAGCGTGTTATTTATAACGTGACGTGTTCCAGATCACGCTTCAAGACGAGTCGATCAAGAACAAAGTGAGAGTGATCATGGTGAACTTTACGAGGAACTCCGTGCCGCGTGACAAGGAGCTCGTCAACAACATCTATTTGGACGTGGATAACAACAAAGGTAGATATCATTTACACTAGGCCTTATTCATAGTTTTAAAATCTATTTTACCTATCGAATGTTGTCTTCGTCACTCAAACTGAATCAAAGTGGTAATAACTAAAATGGTTTTAAAACTGTCTTTGAATAAGGCCAAGTATTGATTATAATCTAGACTCTAGTATAATTAAAAATAAATCCCAATACAATGCACTGAACTCATTTATAACCAATAGTTTAATTAATAGGACTAGGGCCCTAGTCTATCATGTTGATGGACATTCACACATAATACGATTTTTTGTAAAATATCTATTTACACTTAGAATAAAATGTGTAATCTTAGAAACATTTGATGTGTCAAAAGCTACTTTAAAACAAACAACAACAATTGTTGTGAACAGGAAAATTTAAATTCAAATCATCGCATATACTCTTAAGAAAATGTGGACCATTCGTATTTACGACACGCATAAACGAAATATTCTTGGTTTGTAATAACCTCATAATGCTCATTTTGAGATTTTATTGACCACAGAATAACATCAATAAAATACTATATGGGCAATTAAGCTCATTTTAGAAGAATCAAAAGTAGACCCGGAATCACTGATTTAAAACCTAACTGCCTTATGAATAGAAAGTTTTCAAACCTATATTCGTTTTCAAATGTTTTGTTTTCTTCGTTCAAATTTAATTCATTAGTCATTCGAAAGCGATAAAATTGAATAAAACATACGAAGTAATTCAAATTCAAAAATAGAAACGAGTTTTTCGTCACGAAACAGTGCTTACGTCACTATTTTTTAAAATATACATTAAATAGATTCTTTTAAAAGTTGTTTCATCTTGACAATTTTGCGTGTTTTAGATAGATTCGGATAACTTCATTTTCTCGTGAAAGGGTAATTCCCCGAAAGCATTGACTTTGGGCACGCAGCCAACCGTGAAAGTATAATTGTAGTTTTTCTAGATCTGGCGTGAAAACTATATTGCACGCATTACAATCCAAGATAGAATAAAATCAGTAAGAGACGCTTTTAAACCTTTAATAACCAAGCGGAATATTTTGAGCAATAAAATGGTATATTGCTGCGTAATGTGTGCTTATATTGTACATTTTTCTATAGCGAAACAAAATGAATACGCTCAAGAAAATGTGGACCATTCGAATTTACGGCTCTCATAAACGAAATATTTTTGGTTTGTAATAAATAACCTTTTTAACTTAACTAGTGGTCGCCCAGTGGCCGAAATTCGACCAAATCAAAAAGAGAAAAAGTTTTTACCTGTATGATGATGTTGTTATTCTGATAATTCGTGCACATTTAAATGCACGTATCTCTCAAAATCACTTATTTATCCTGAAGTATATGCAATTACTGAAATCGTAAACTACAATAATTGCTTTGAACCAGCAATAGCAAATTATATTTTTTTTGTACCTGAACGTTGTTATTGCAGATTGCTGCTACAGAACTTTCTTTATGCATATAATGATAACCCGTATCCATTTCAATGTATCTTACTGCTACACAATTTTTATAAGCGCTCAGTATTTCACGTTGTATTCGTCAAATAAAACTTTTCTGTTTGACATTGAATAAAACCACAGAAAACAAACTTTTCTGTTTGACATTCAACTATGTCTATAATAAACATAAAAAAATAAAAACCGACTTCAAAACAAAAAACCGCTAAAAACCAAAAAATAACTAAATAATAAGTACCACTGCAAAGCAAAAAAATAATATTTGTTTCATGGAACTTGCGCTTGTTGATTAATTTGCTTAATGACTTGACTAGCCAACAAATCAAAATATATGCATAACATATCGAAGGCGGGCCGCCAAGTACCAAACACCTGTGCCTTATATTAATTTAAATATCTATATGTTTGGTACTGGGCGACCCGCCTTCAATATGTTATGCATATATTTTGATTTGTTGGCTAGTCAAGTCATTAAGCAAATTAATTAACAAGCGCAAGTTCCATGAAACAAATATTATTTTTTTGCTTTGCAGTGGTACTTATTATTTAGTTATTTTTTGGTTTTTAGCGGTTTTTTGTTTTGAAGTCGGTTTTTATTTTTTTATTAAAAATTTTGGTTATTTTTATCTTTTTAGTGTTGATAGGAATCAAAATGAAGAAGATTTGGTCCCCACAAGGAATATGTTCTTTCCGATGATAATGAAATCGCTAAAATCGGCTAAAAGCTGCCAAAGATATTGGAGTATTCATATTTATTTATTTATTTATTTATTTATTTAATTTATTTTCATGGAAGACTAACAGCTTTAAAATGATAATGTAACAGTTGTGTAGCAATTTGAAAGCCAATTACAAGTCTTCACGTATAGATACTGGTTACAAAATTAATAAACTATTATATTACAACTGTTCACACGAGCAGCGACAGTATAACAACCATACAGGGCTGGGTACAAATTTGTGAAAAAGAAAAAGAAAAAATTATACTAAAAAATAATAATAATACAATTTAAAGAGTCTTTTGAAAAAATTTAAGGGTCAAACATCTCCTTGCTGAATGCACTGTGGTAGAAAACAGATCAAAGTTGTGTTGCTTACAGATGCTATTGAAATTATTGCTCGTTCGTATAATAAAACTATTTTGTCTATAGTTAGTTGACGCATGTGGTACATATATGGGTGGATTAAATCGATATAATTTAGAAGGGACTTTGAAGTTTATTTTGGATAAGAGATCAGGGCAGTCGATATCACTAATGATTATTTTTAAAAATAGTAAGATATCTGCTATATTTCTGCGATTTGCAAGTGGTAGTAAATGAATGTTTATTATTTTTTCTCCCCCCCCCCCTCCCTTTGCCCCTACCCCCTTTTCCCACCACCACTGTAGCTTAGCTTTTATACTGAACCCAATGCAAAAAGAACCATTGGAATCCTACTAAAGTTTGAAGAGTTCTACACTCCAGGTCCGAAAATGATCATCAGATCTCCATGTTGTGTTCCTGAGATCAACCTGTCAATACATTCTTTCCAATGAAAAAGAAATCACTAAAATCGGTTAAATCCTGCCGAAGATATTAGAATTTACGTGTATTTTAATTTTATCACCTACCCCCCCTCACCCCCACCCCTTTTTTCCTCTCTCTCTGTAAATTAACTTTTATAATGAACCTAATGCAAAAAGAACCATTGGAATCCTACTTAATTTTAAGGAGTTCCCCTCTCCAGGTCCGAAGATATTGCTCAGATTTTCACCATATTTTTATGGGACCAAATGACAAGCATCAGCTTTCAATCAAAGAAAGAATGGTCGAAATCGGTTCACACAGTACAGAGAAACGAGGTAACAAACATAAAAAAAAAAAGCAACATACAGTCGAATTGAGAACCTCCTCCTTTTTTTGAAGTCGGTTAAAAAGAAACAATTTGACCAAAGAGTATGTATACGTGCACAAATGCGTGTGTCAAATGCATGCTTGGTTTGTGTAATGTTTTATTTATTGATTTAATGTAATTTTTATGCATTATTATTAAAATCTTTTTTTATATTAAATGAGGCAAATAAAACCTTTTTTTTATATGTCTATGTCAGAAGAACAAAATGAAAAAGAAAAGAAACAATTTGACACCAGAGTATGTATGCGTATACAAATAATTGTGTATGTATGTGTGTGTGAAATGCATGTTAGTGTGTGTAATGTTTTATTTTTTGATTTAATGTACTTTATAAGCATTATTATCGAAAAATATTAGCGTTCTGCACTTCTCCTACACATAAACTATAAGTGTGCCAAATTTTATGCTCCTGCGTCCGCGAAATTTTCGTAAAAATGGGTCCAAAGTTTTTGCATCACGTATTAATATATAGATTTCGAATCGGTGTTACAAGTATAAAATTGTATTCTGATTATTTAATAACTGCTTATTTTACGCGAATGTTACAACTTAAAAATTAAAATTAGACTAGTTCAGACTGTATTATGGAATTCTAATATGTATGTATTTATCTTTTCGAAGACTTTATAACTATCGTGGTCACGGACTGCGATAAAATCCGCAATAAAATCAGCTTTCTTCAATAGTCAAAGTCTTATAATATTTTGTTTTAGCTACACTTCTAAAGAGTAAAGACTATGATTCGATGTATTATAAAGTTGATGGGAATTTACTTGCTGGTGATATTCGTGCAATAACCCATCGTAATCACATACATAATATTTCGCACACAGAAATGTATCTCGATATATTCATCCCTCATCCCTCACTATATTAGGATCGCACTCACCTCACCATTAGGACTGCATTCTTTGCTAATTAGTAGTTAGTACCAGTATAAACAAAGATTTCGCTTTAATCTGGAAATACTGGAAAAAGATAAATAAAATTATAGTGAAACAATAATTTTAAAAACATACAACAAATGGGCTCAATCTAAAATAAATATATGATGCAACATAAACTCGTCCAAAGATTTAACCTTCCCCAACCTATATACATACTACGAAATCAATATGACCTTTGATTTTGTCGCAGATCTGCAAGGCAAGAAGTCAGTCTACATGATCACGAGCGTCCTTATGGCGAAGACAATAGAGTTCAGAGTCACCCGAGGCACATCGTCGAGGATCTTCCACCTGGGCAATGCGTCACCTCTTGTCTTCGGCCTTGAAGAGTTCCTCATTGGAGATGACGGAAAACTAGTAGCTAAGGTAAGAACCTCCGTTGATTTTGTTAATAACAATAGCTGTTTCACTTTGAGATGTAAGTATTGAATCGCTTTTGTGATGTGGTAGTGTGATATTTATTATATTTGGTTTTCTATATACAATTTTATATTTTTTTATTGTATTGTCCTCTATTAAATGTGTTGAGCACGAATTAAGAATTTTATTCACGTTAGTTCTTGCACGCTGCCCTAAGTGATTTTATAAGGGAGAGAAATTAAAAAGCTTAGTGAATAAAGAGGAAATGTAGGAGTTAGAATGATTGAAACATTTAATAGATATATTTATGACAATTTTTTCAAATAAGTCTAGTAGTTTCAGAGCCTATTCAATGCAAACAAACAATAACATCTTCTGTCTTTATATTATTTGTTAAGAACTAGTAGCCCGGCCCACCTTCGACCGAGGCCCAAGAGATTTATCTGCTATATTATGCATTTATCATACATATAAATTTTCTTCTTCAATCATTCTATCTATTAAAAAAACAGCATCAAAATCCGTTCCATATTTTAAAAGATCTGTGCACACATAGAGACAAACATAAAGGGAAGCTGTGAAAATTGCGTTTTAAAGCGAATTACATAAAAGAGACACTGTAATTTCAAAAATCATAAAGAATACTACTCTGTAATTCTTTATCTATAAAAATAAACAGCAAATTTGAGCTAGTATAGTCTAAATAATCGCGAAAAATGTACATTGCTGAAAAATCTAGAAGGCCTTGACTTTGTACATTGCCGGGTTCTATTGCGTGTGCCAACTTTTCTGAATCGAAATGTGTTTGACAACAATTCGATAATAATGTTAATGCTGTTAATAGTTATGTTTACTTGTTACCATTGTTTAACATGTCCTAGTGAAAAACAATGCGAATATATTAGCGACAAAGCTATGATGGAAATGTAACGCGTTATGAGTTATGAAATTATGACAGGATACGGTCCATTAAACACTTGATTAAACATTTAATTATGAAAATGACATGACAGCCTCCGTGGCGCAGTCGGCTAGACGCCGCCTGTGAAACGAGAGGCCGCGGGTTCGATCACCGCACCGAGAGAAATGTTTGTACGGTCCACAAATATTTCTTTCGGGTCTGGGTGTTTGTGAGACCGAAAAGTCTCTCGTAGTTCCTGATACCCCCGACACAAGACTCGATCTTAGTGTGGGGTCAGGACTATGTATGTGACTGTTGGGTGTTATTTATTTATTTATTTAAAACTAGCGGCCCGGCCCAGCTTCGCCTGGGTGCATATATTTTTTGATTCCACTCCACACCAAATACATGTTATTTTTCCTATAAACTCTTGTATACCTAAACTTGACGTAGCTGTCCTACTGTCCGGCTCAATCCCGTCTCATCCGTCTGTTCAATCTCTTCCCGATCCGTCCCGTCTTTTCTCTTTATTATCCATCCCGTCTTATAACGTGCATTTACATTTGGTCCTATCAAATCTGTCAGCTACCCCAGTCCTTTCCCGTACCTTCCACTCTATTATATCCCGTCTCTCCATATACATGTACATATAAAGATTGCCTTATGAAATGTTGACATTAAAAACTTAAGCGTTTTTTATTGTTCATCCAATATCCCTTCCCTTAATTCAGCACCAAAATGCTGTTTTTCCAAATAATATTGCACGCCATTACTTTTTGTTAGTAATAAAGTAATAATAAACATTTAAAAAAAATAATTGGCCAAATTGGTCCAGGCGTTGTTGAGTTTTGCGCTTACCAACACATTTTGCGATTCATTTTTATATTGTAGAAGAAGAAGATATAGTCCACCCCGCTGCCTTAGTGCGGGTTGGCGGATTTTATTTGACGTAGAAATTAATCCGATAGGTCAGAGGTGTGCCCTGAGATTTGAACCAGTGACCATCGTAAACTTGTTGGCAGTCGCGTCTAGTACGTTACCATATACAAATTAATAAAACCTTCATACTGCCTTACCAGGTGACGTAAGTAATAAAACAAATATTTAAAAATATAAAACTGCATATCGTTTCATTATAATGTCTAGATAGGGCATCAACGTACCATTTTTTTTTATACTTGAGTCTGAAAACAATACTAATGCGGAATTTAAATTTGTCCCCCAGGGCATCTAAAAGTATCAATTCAAAAGACAATGTCGTTTATGAAAACGAAAAATTATAATTAGATATATTGTGGTGTACTCCGGCAAAACGCTTCGATAGAGTATACCTTGTTTAAAACTGTTGCAATAATCTAAAAAAACAATGGGCTATTTTGGTAGATATGGACATCGTTTTATTTTACATTTAACAAAATTACGCGCAAAACGCCGTATCTAGATAATATTATATACACGTTGTACACATTTTTTGAATTTTTTTCTATTTCGTCAGCCGTCAATGAAAGACAATGGAAAGATAGATCATTTTATGTTGGATGGTAGTTGAAGCTGGACCGTCTTTTACGTCTCCCGTCAAATAAACAAAGAACATCCTATATTGGCTGGACGCATCACGCTTGAACGATACCCAAATAAAAGGTTTTTAGTATCTTCCTTAGAAATTTTCCAATTTTTCTCACTCCTAAAACCTTCCCAGAACTTTTACGAATATTTCAAAACCAAAATAAGCCAAATCGGTTCAGCCGTTCAAATCACACGTGATGCCGTGACAACGCGAAACGGGTTTCATTTTTATATATATAAGATGAATGAGGGTGGACGTACTTTGTATTAAAGTATATTAGTATAGCAACTGGACTGTAGCTTTTTCGCATTTTCCTCACGATTTAGACGATGCTTCCTATGTTTTTTTTTAAATATTTGTTGTTCTCCACGGCTTTTCCTTATCAGTCTCTGATTTCGATGTTCACAAATAATCGTATTACCATTTTGTTACGGTAATTATAGACGACTAGCGGCCCGGCCCAGCTTCGCCCGGGTGCATGTAGATTTCTCTACAATAATATGCATGTTCTCTACAATAATATGAGTTAGTTACTCGATGCGCTGCGTGGCGGCCGCCGCCGGCATGTATTTTTATTTTAATTTCATGATATCTTTTGAATGGAATGTCCGATTTCAATAATTCAAAAAGTAATCATCAGGTATTGAGACAGTCTTGAATATTAAATTATTTATTTGTATAAAAATTTATAAATGGTATGGATAACACGGTCTGATTTTGATCGGCATTTCTATCAATTTGTTAAATGTAAAAAAGTAGTTATAGTGACGTAACTATAATAGTTAGACATATGGTCTCGCGAAGTTTTTTGTAGATATTGATATATTCTATAATATTGTCGAACATTTTTTGTCCTATCATTAATACTCTTCGCAGCGTATGCGATGAAAGACATTTTATGACTAATTTTTTTACACCTTCGGTTGGTTTTAATAGGAATTTCTAAAGATTTCTATAGTAATCTAGTACTAAATATAGCCTATGTTACTCAGTGATAATGTAGCTTTCTAATGAAAAAAGAATTATTAAAATCGGTTCAGTAGTTTTTGAGTTTATTCGTTACATACAAAAATACAAATCTTTCCTCTTTATAATATTAGTGTAGATAAGAAAAAATACATAACAACCTTACTACAATCATTTTTTAAGCGTTAATAAAGACTGGCGAGTTGCAGTCATACAAAAGAAGTTCTAAAATTTTACTGCTTCCTGCGTGATTGATCGTCGTTTTAGTCACGTCACATTTTACGATGTGGCCTTCTAAAAGTCAGACAAAACCGCGATAAGGGAAATGTAGCACAATAGAATATCATGAGTCATAATTTTGAATATGTTTCCTTAATTATTGTTATTTTGGAATTTTCTTATAATTTGTAAAAGTAATTTTGTTAATTCTATGATCGCTTTGATTGCATTTGATGAAAAATATGAAACTGACTTGTTGACCTTTGTTTGCGAGTTTATAGGGGTGTTCTTATGTAGAGCCCACATGTTAAATAATTGTAAATCGGCCCTTAGGAATCTACGGGTAGTTGTAGAAGTAATTTTATTAAAGGAAACCCGATTGTGGTTGTATGTCGGATAACGGTAATAAAACTCATTCCGCCTTATTACAAAACGTGGTTTATCTAAAAACTTTAGTTTAAATCGAATAAACTATGGTTTATATGAAATTCATATTACAAAAAGTGGTTTAACGATAAACCATGGCCTTTTTTATGGTTTATCGCTAAACCTGACCGCCCCCTAGTTTAACGGTGGTCTAAATCGTAAACTTTCAACTATTTCTTTTGGATTTAGTGTCTATTTCATCGTATAATGTTACTTTTACTCTAAAATTGATATTAATATGATGAATTTGTTCGTTATTAAGGATTTTGAAGCCTTTGAGCGATTAAAAACGTCATGTCGGCCCAACAAAATACGTCTACGCGTCAAACCCTGTTTTAATTTTTTCCGATAAAAATATACGCATAAGGATAGGTTTACCAAACATTTTGCAATGTAATCATCCATATAATAATGTTGGTTTACTCACTTTTTTCTCACTACTCAAATTCATAGACCATTTTTCATTTTGTAGGTGCACCACAACACGATATTATTAAATTAGATTACTATGTAATTACCTAAGCGACAATTATTTTATATCACTTCACTTCACATACTTCGTTGACTAAATAGTAAATGCTAAATGAACTTATTTTAACTCGCGATAGTTTTGTTTATTGTTATGGTTTCTTGTAACGCGCCAGAATGTTACGTTCCATCACACGTGTTTGGATGTGTGACTAGCTAATATAACATGAACCAAATGAAAAAAATAATTAAATTATAATCGATATACCAACCAATATTGACATTCTAGCAAAATGTCCAACCCTCAATAGGTTCAATACGCCTAAACGTTATTTAATCATTAAAATTTTATTAAAACGTATTCCTTTCTGTGGATATGGAACGTTGCGATGGAATGATATCATGTTGAACGAATGTTATTTGTATTAATCTGTGGTTGGTGTATAAACTACGGTTCAAAAGAATGAACCAAGGAAACCATGGTTTATTTATGTTTTGTAATACCAGTAAAATTAAACCATGGTTCTGCAGATTAGACTGGTTTTGCTAGACTAGGTTTAAACCAAGGTTTATTTCGCTTTTTGTAATAAGACCGATTGTGTTAATTATTTAATTATTATTAACACCACACGTTATAATTAACGGATTAACGATTTATCCGAATATCTGCGACAACTTGTTACTTTTATAGTAAACACGCGTATGTCTATGCTTCACCGCCGACTGCTGGATCTCGAATGCCTTGTCTACGTTCCGGACGCGCTTTATATACCCTTACTCCGACTGTGGGTAGTGAAATACAACCACAATCGGGTTTCCTTTAATAAAATTACTTCTACAACTACCCGTAGATTCCTAAGGGCCGATTTACAATTATTTAACATGTGGGCTCTACATAAGAACACCCCGACAAATATCATTCTTATGTTTACCTACCTACTTGTTTTGTTTACAAACCTCTACAAAAACATAAGCTAGTTTACGAAAAGTCGTAAAGTTATTATTAAGAAGTCTTATATCCTTATGTATGTATAAGTATTACTGATGAATAAAAACATCTATTTTTTTTTATTGCATTGATGTTCTATACTAGCAAGCCGTTCGCCTAATGGTAAGCGATAGGACTGCTCATAAACAGTAGTAAAACCAAACACCTTGAATTACAAAGCAATGCTTGGCATTCCACTACGCTCGCTACCCTAAGACATAACATGTTAAGTCTCAATATGTCCAGTAGTTACTCTGGCTACAATGTCTTTCAATCCAAAACATAACAGTGCATTTACATTTGTTGTTTGACGGGAGAAATAGACATTACAGTGGTACCTACCCAGATGGTATCTCATATAGGTACATATGAGAGACCTACCACCAGTAAAGAAGAATTAATAAGTATTAGAGTAAGAGGCAAGTTCGAGACTAGTTTTATTAATCTGTCTATTATTTCTGGGTTTCACATCAAAGAGGATACAGAAAATTATATTAAATATAAAATAATGGCATTAATTCTCTTCACAATGAATTAATACTGTGAACACATAGAACAATTCACTTGATATAAAAAAAAAACAGAGATACAATATAAAAACAATCATTCCTCAGAAAAGAAACCATACAAATAGCTTGTTGACAGCAGACTTAGAGTAATTACCTCTAGAGAGAGCCGAAATGTACTGTACATCGCAAAAATGAGACACACCGGTACGAATTTCTTTATGTCAGAATGAGATGCAAAATAATGTTCTATTTCATGTGACGTGCCGCGTTTAGTTGTTGGGCGAAAAAAGAATTTCGCCAGACAAAGCGACGTCGTTCAAGCAATAAAGCAACCTAATGTCATTGAAATAGGGTCTATTTTAAATCAAGGCCACAATATGGCGCTTATTTTCTTGTGTTGCTAGATATAGCTATTGATGTCTCATGTGCGGTTACAGCGTGAATCTCTCTAGAGGTAATTACTCTAAGACAGCAGACCTCTCGTGTAAACGTGACGTCACGTTTTCATCCACCAATAGTGTTGCGTTTCGGAAATTTGCGCGGAAAGTCACTTTTTGATGATTAAATTTCACTATAAAATTAAAATAAATTTAATAAAATATTGTATAGTGTGTTTTCGGTAGCAATGAAGATTACAAAAAAATATATTTTGTCCCTATTTAAGTTACGTGCATATTCCCCATTGTTCAACGGCATAATCACTTTTTTTAGATAATATGCAAAAACGTTTAAGCGAATATTTAAGACTAACAGTTTGAGCACATTCGCTTTTTCATAAACTCTGTGTAATCAAGAATCCACAGAACTTAAGAAAATAAATAACAACTCACAAACTAGAATAAGAGGAAATCTACTTCATTTTCCACAATCCCCACTCCTTTGTAACATTGTTGGAAAACCTTTTGTATTGCTTTGAAAGTGCAGAAAAACCTGTCACTACGTACTTGTAATGTTAGAAAAACAGTGCTTTGTTAGTGGTAATGTGATACAAAAGTTGGTAACAAATGTTTCCTGCTATTTATCTAAAGTAATGGTCGATTATTTCTAGTGCATTATAAAATTAAAGAATGAAAAAGGCTATATTCCGTATTGAGTTGTATTTCTTCACTTACTCATTTTATTTCTAACAAGGTAAAGTACCCTACTAAATTAATAGCAATGTTGACTCAATAGATACTCACTCAAATTCCATAAATTCCCAAAACATATTTATTTGACTCAACCATTGACTTATATTCTACTGATGAACATTGATATCGATGGACTCAACAAACTATACGAAGGACAATGGTTTCCTACATTTACGCAAATGTTACACATTGAAATAAGACTATTATTTACGTATTTTATCGCGGATTTGGTTTAATTTTTAATCGACTTCAAAAAAAGGAGGAGGTTCTCAATTCGACTGTATGTTGCTTTTTTACATATTTTAACTCCCCCACGTTTCTATTACTTACAGCTTTCGTGGTCACGGGGCGGGAAGTTAAAAAATATAAAAGTTAACCAAATCCGCGATAAAATCCGTACATAATAGTTTTATCTCAATATACGAAGGACTACCAGCGAGTGGCGACATGAAATTGTATTCCACATAATTGATGATTCCTCCGTTATAGAATATATCCACATAACTAGAATGTGTTTACACTGATCTCATTACGAACGGACAAAAGGCTGAGCACGCATTGTTTTCGCCACGAGGTATGCGCAGATGTGCATATTGTGTAACATGGCTGTTTTAACTAGGTATATACCAGTGTTGGTGAAACACTCAATTGTTTTGCTTTGGTATGGCTTTTGGTCTACTGCAGACGTAATTAATAATTTGAAGACTTGATGGGAGTTGTAAACTTATCATATAAATCGTTGTATTTTTAGACGTAAACGAATCCTGATAATTTTTAATAATAGTATTCCTAGAAATGCCAATTCTGGTAATTGTGCAGGAATTCTTTCAACACATAAATTTACATATTGTAGACAATGGGATAGTAGAATTAGTCAGTTAGCAATTGGCAAATACCAGTCATTTACTGGGTGAAAATAAAGTGATAGTAATACAATACAGACTTCCGCTAGTCGATCGGAATCGATAAATGCTTCTGTTGGCACTCTTATAAAGAGCAAACATTTGTACTTTTATAGTAGTGAAATAATTGAAATAAAAACGCGCTGTATGTGTTAGGTTAGTCGAATTACCTAACTCCATCCCAAATAGATATTTATTTTTTAACCTTATTTTCTTACGGGAATTTCCATTGAAAACACGTAAGGAAAGTTTTCAGGAAAAAGGAATTCAGATTTACTCAGTCATTTATCATAAGCATGACCACATGTTTAAATTAGTACTGTATAAGCCCATATACGTCCCACTGCAGGGCACGGGCCTCCTCTACAATCGACAGTTTAAATTAGTATTCCGACTAAAAATAACCGCTGTATATTCTACACGTTTTCTGTTATATAGTTCACAGAAAGGGACTACATGTACATGGTGGTAAGTGTAAAATCATCAAGGTAAATTGTTCATCGCCGAGAGATGTTTCGATTTGGGCGCCATTGCACGATTGCAATCAATTTGGCTTCAAACGTGACCGTGGACTAGTCATTGTATCGTATTGGTAATATTTTAAGGATTCGATTTAAGTAAAATAAATCACCGAGATAGTCTTGCCAATTTCTTGTCAATATTTATATCATTAATTATATTCCGACGCATACTTTCAATCCGTTACTCATTAATATTTACCCAATTCTTAATATTTGGCAACATGCCGAGATTACTGTTGCAGTAACTCCAATATAGTAGCCACAAACGATAAAACGAATTGAGAATGCACACATAATTAAAATTCCATTGGTATTTCGAATCATCAATTGTTATTTATTTCATAAAATTTTGTTTATAATTTATGTCTTATATTATCACTTAAAACTTTCCCAGTGTCAGTTCGTTACGCAAAACATACTACATCTAAGTATACACACATGAAGCAATGCTTCGTTATTATCAGAATTAGTAAATCTCTAATAACATGTCACTTAATATAGCTCGAAGATATAAGTAATTTAGATAAGAACCATGGTCATTACCAAAAACATAATATAAAATAAAGAGCACTAAATTCAGTACTTAATGCTGTAAAATCATAATTCTTATATTTTATTGTCTCATTGCACCTCTGACTTTTCGGAGATATGTGTTTATTGATAGTCAATCACCATGCACTAAAACAGCAGTCAAAACGATTATATTATTTCCTTTCCTAGAGTCAGGAAAATATTTTCAATATTCTGATATTCAAATGGAATACTTCATAATAATTACGGCCTATAAATGTGCCTCTCGGACCAATGAGCCTAGTCTTCTAAATAATATTTCATTTCTAAATATGGTGGTAGGTTTCTCATATTTAGAGGCCGCCTGGGCAGATACCGCCGCATTGTCTATTTCTCTCGTCAAACAGCAGTGTAAATGCACTGTTGTGTTTCGGATTGAAGAACATTGTAGCCACAGTAACTACTGGACATATACAGGGTATATCAAGACTGCTACCGAAAACGAAGCCGGGTGGTAGTATAAGCGACTTCAGACATATAGAAAATATTGCAAAAAAAGAGCGACGACTTTTTTTTGTTATTTTTTTCCTATGGTCTTATTTGGGTGGTAAATACATTTTTATTCTAAAATAATATATACCATTTATTTATAAAGACTCTAAGGTATGAAAGAGTTTAAATCATTATTTCAGCAAAAACTATTGATTTACCACCCAAAAATGGTGATATTTAAAAATCATAAAAAAATATGTCGCGTTTCTACGCGAAATTTTTAGTTGCATTGTGTTTGTAGTCACTAAAACTACCACTCGGCTTCGTTTTCGGTAGCAGTCTTGATATACCCGGTAGAGACTTTATGAAAAAAAAATAACATTAATAAGATTATTGCCAAAATGTTAAGCCTTTGAAGTTGGAACTCGCGATAAAAAATCGATTGACGATCGAACGGCAGCCCCCACGACAAAAATCTAATACGTCAACAAATATAAATATCAATAAATCTATTATCATATCTTTTAGTACTTTATCAAAACAGTCACCAAGAGCCAGTTATCAAGTCAATAAAAAGAAATTGAATTATTTATGATTATTACATTCATTGTTTTAGTACACGCTTTTAAGATATTTTTAAATAGCGTTATAAAATTCCAGTAGCTGTTTGTATCTGATAAGAATTCGAATTAAAGTTAGTACGTAATTAAAGAATTATTGAGGATTTGTTCTGCTACTTGCTACTTAAAATATTATTCGACGTTGGGTTCTTTATCTTTCTTTGTTTAAAGATTTGTTAGTGACTTTGTTATTTACGAGACTGAATAACAGGAATACTTTGTACCCTAAAATCTAAATCACCATCTTAAAAATTGCCATCATCAGTTGGCAGTTAATTATATGATTTTGTACATAATATTATGAGCTTAAATGCCCTTAAAAGGTTTTTTGTTTCTATAGCATAATATGTAGTTAAAGAAAGCCAAACTCGATATTTCAAAGGTATTATAGGGATATGTTGTCCAACTTTTTGAATGAACATAACCTTCTGATAAATATGATATAATTAATTAAGATTTAAGTATTTGATAGCCTAAAGTAGTTGGTTAGAAACTGACCGCACTGACATAAATGTTAGTGTGGCCCGCAAGTATTTGTCGAGTCTGGGTGTTCGTAAGATCGTAAAGTTTCTCGTAGTATTGGATACCCACGACAAGACTTAATTGATCTAAATGTGGGGTCAGAACTATGTGCATACATGTGACTCTCGGATGTATGTATATATTTATATAAAAGTAGAGTAACTATCTTATTGTATACAGTTAACAAAACACCGCTTTCTTAATAAGTAGTGTGTACGTAGGCGTATATTACTATACCGGTTTTCATCAAGCCGGATTTGTTAGTACCTTGCCATGATATTATCACGTATCTTATAAAACTATAACTATACCTAAACCTAATTAATCATCAGTATGGAAATATAAATTATTACTACACTCTGAATCATAACAAGTGCGCAATATTGTGGAAACAATAAGGTCGTGACATTTTAAAGTCAGTGAAAACGAGAAACCTAAAAAGTGGAGCAAGTAATTTCTTTTCCATGGACACAGCTTTCATCATGCCATTCAAATGCGTTAACCGAGGAATTCTTAACTATGGGTTGATGGAATCTAGTTCGTAGTATATGCTAGTTTAATATGTTCTGTTGTATTTAATAGAACTAGTTTAATTATTTCGAATTTTATATCAATAAATATCTTATAATTTGTTTAAACATCACACTAAAGCACATTCATGCTATTTTTCCCAAGACCCGAGGAAACGACTATACATTACAATATATGGGAGTGATAAGGCGAGATTATCATCAACATTTATTACTCAAAACAGTTTTTTTATATACGTCGCAACCGTACAATAAAGCCTTAGCACAATAAACGTTTTGGCCCGTAATATAAAGGGGAATAACACAAATAAGGACTAGTTTGTTATCAACCATCGCTCAGCGATAACTTCGCACTTTATCAAAATACTTCACGAACTATAATAATACTTCCAAAATCACTCAAAAATCTTCAAGTAGGTACGGAAGCAAATAGTTTGATGCACTGATAAATTGCAAACATTCTTAACAACGCATAAATATAATTCTTCAAATAGGTAAGTATATAAATAAATGTATTTCAGAAGGTCGATAACAGATAGCAAAATTAATATTCTTCAAAACATCATCTATCAAGCTAATAATGTTGGGATGTCTATCAAACTCGATATACTGTGTCTTCAAACATCGTACCGGCTTGTAGCAGTTAAAACCATTAATATTTACCGTTTGTTTTCAACATTTCGGGCCTTCACCTATTTTCACGATGTGAGAATATGTGCATTGAATTTCAGGTAAACTTTTCTTATACTGTTTGTATTTACGATAACAAACAATAATATTCGATGAATATACTTATGTAACAAAAATCTTATTGAAAATCACCGCGGAATCAGTTTTAAATGGCGCATAACAGTATACCTATATTTATATAATTTGTGAATAAATTATAACATGTAATGTAATTAATTTGCAAATAAATAGTTTCCACTTTTCTTAATTGTCAACAAAATAATATTTAAAATAGCTTCAAAACAAGTTATGATAATAACAAAAAACTAATACATTCGAATCTATTATCTATTCGAAATTCGCCATTACTTCCAAATTTTTTTTCTTCCAATAGATGGCAGTATTTACAAAAAATATAAATAAAGTAATATGCACCAGACTTCAAAATAAGTCAAAATATTTTTTTTGTAATCTTTATTAATATAAAAATATACCTTAAATATATTTTTTAAATCTATCAACTCTAAATCGGTAAAATAAATACTTAAAAAATGGCATTTCAAATTTGCCGCGCATTTTTTCCGAAACGCGATCTATTGCTTGAAAAGGAAAGTGACGACAATGGCTGCGTTCTTATGAAGTTTTAGCTTGTTGTTTTACGTTGGTTTATGAGTTATTTTGTGCTTTCTTTATACTATTAAATAAAATGGATTATTTTGTCACGAAATACAGTTCTGTAGCAATTCATCAAAGAAACTTAATCCAAATACTACGTTGTTAATATCGTGACCTTTGACGTCACAGCGAGTTCGCGCCAACATGGCGTTTAAATGCTTCGAAACTGATAGCAGTTTTGATTATTTTTTTGTACATTTTTGATTGATATTTTCAAAGACTTATATTTTTCCGATAATGTAATAACATACAGAATTGATAAAAATATAAAAAAAATGACATGCATATTCCCTATTGTAATGACAAAAGGAACCAGCCAGCACATAATCTTGCACGTGCAAGAATACGTAAGAATACGTATTCTTATGTTTGATAATAATTTATTGTAAATATTTATGTTTTATTTTAAGAACAGTTAGTACATAAACGATAATGCAAGATTTTGCTAAGAAAGACGTCAGCATACGTAGCCAGGGTGTGTCTCGTTCCAAACGCATGATTGGTTCGGCGCCAACATTCCTTATCTGCATATAAAGGCTATCAGCGCTTTTCAATTAGCATAATTTTATTTTGTTTGTACAATACTGTATATAAAGGCACCAGACGGATGTAATTTATATGTTAATATATATATTTATCTCACAAATACTTCACATATATTATGTTTTTTCGAAAAAACATAATATTCTAGCTTTTTCAATCTATTCGACATGGTTCGAAAAAATTGTTATAAGAACATTGATAAAATTTACGGAAAACTTTTTCATAATAAATAATTCTTTTTTTCGAATCACTTTTTGGAATTAAAAGTAGAATGTGAAAATAATATATTGTCAAAATTAAAAATCAGGTTAACAAAATCAGGTTCCACCGAGATTTGAACTCGGATCGCTGGATTCAAAGTCCAGAGTGCTAACCATTACACCATGGAACCTTGAAATTGACTTGCGAAAGTACCGTACGCCTTTCACTCGCGTAGATTCTGTTGTATGTCCATACACAAATAGTTTTGTGTAATGTATTGTCGATTTCCAATATTTTATTGTGTTCCGCTTTTATTGTATAACATTTGAAAGGTTAGCCAGTATTATCTGTTTCAATTTAGACGTTGGGGATAGTTTGTAATGTGACTCTCACATCACAAGCATCAAACAACAACAACTTGATTGAGATCAAATTGCCCTTTGTTTCAACAATAATTATAGCTATAATAATAAATGAACTTCAGCTATAAAAATAAATGTACGTCCTTCATTTGTACTAAACTATTTTTTCGTTTGTCTACAGGAGCCGGTGACAATTAAGTCCAAGTTACTCCACTGGAAGAAAGTGGACTCATCCGACCATCTGTACATCCCCGACAAACAGGAGGCGGCATGTGAAGCGTAAATGAAACTCACAAGTAGTAAATTATTAAAGCACGCTTGCTTTGTACCCATACATATGCTTGCAAAAGCAAAACAGTATGGAAAACAAAAACCGAACGTCAACAACAAAATTACAAACGATATGGCGATAATTGTTGAGGATGCTGTAGCGGTTTGAAGGTCGTAAAGGATCTAAATGGCGGCATACAAATTAAGAGCTTTTTGAAAACACGCGCCTAGTGACTTATTAATTAGTATAGTCGTCTTAACATACATAAAGATCAAATCGAGTTTCCAATCTGGCAAATATTTATTCAGTGTGATTTCGAGTGGAATTTTTATGAGAAAGCAATGGAAGTTAAAGTAAACATCCACTGGGAAATTTTACTAATTAATTATAATGATAAATTAGTAGACACTAGACAGCGTTTCCAAGGTAAAGGGTTTAAAATAAACATGGACATCGGCGAAGTTCTACTGGGAATGTTGTAGTACTAACGAGTATTAACCTTATCAGATGATACTGTTTAAATAGCCATTATTATCGAGCAGGTATAACGTGGCATAGCCATGACCTAGATCTAAGTTATAATATTTTCAACATAATTTGCCCAGTGTGGACATTACGTCCACCATTGTTTTGCGTTTGCTTATCTTGCACTATACGAGACACAAAGGTTGCAGTATGTCACAATCAGTAATAGATTAATGAGATGAAAATTTTAAAGCAATCTATTTGGAGTAGATAGTATAGTTATAGTGATTATTGGTGTTTAGCTAATCAACGTAGATGAACGGATTATTAATGAAGATCATTAATATTTTATTTGATTATGAATTTCGGCGTACTGTTTTACTACTAGTTATCAATTTATTATTCTGAACATTCCAAAAGATTTGTTATGATTTAAACGATAAATTTGTATTATTCAGTAAACTTGCAGTTTTTACCACAAATATCTGTGATTTTTGTTTGAACCAGTATTGCGTGATGTTTATCTACTTATTTATGACCATGTGACTTAATATTTTAAGTTGTGATTTTATGTGATTATTATTGTTTATTTATAAGTGTATGACATCGTCTTTCACATTGATTATGAAATAAATGGTGTGTTGATTATTCTTGTTCTTTTTTTATTTAAAATAATATTAGTAATTAGATACACGTGCTTATAAGTTGTTTTCATTACCTTTGCTTAAAAGCGTATACCTACATTAACTAAATACATACAAAAGGCGGATACTTACCCTCATCAAGTCTGTGATCCTCCAAGCATTTGTCTTGACGCAGGTACCGAACCGATAGCCTCACAATTTACGCGTACGGCGTTAGCAAACTGGCCACAGAAACTGTCACAAGCGTATTATTTTATTTTATGTAGGTAGTTGTATTTGTTTTAAATAGGTAACTTCATTGATGCTTTGTTATCCTTATACTCTAGAGATCATTACGAGTCTATGCCATAAACAGCAAAATAAATACCCAGTTAAGGACTTTATTATATTAATTATGAAGATAACATATTATATTTAAGTGTAAATGTATCATTCTGCGCGCATCTTCAATAACAAGAGAGCGCTGTAACTTTTATAATTTACGAGTAATATAGCGACATCTGTTGGTGGGCTTAATAAAAATGGGATACATATTTATTTTTATTTTTAACCATTACTAAATTTACATAGTGAAAACAAATAAAGCTTTATATTTATTTTGTTCTACGATATATCCATTTATAATAAAAATAAAAGTTGTTTTATCTAAATTGAAATCTATTGTTGAAGCGACATCTCGCGGAATATATTATCACTACTAAATCATCAATTGATGTCACAATTGATGTGCATTATTTTAAGTTCTCTACACAGCGAGTAAATAAATCCTCTATAAAACAAAGTAGGTACTGTGGTTATCAGTTATCCTTTTCTGTACTTTACAGCAACATATTTTCATAAAAATGGCAACTTAGTGCACAGAGACATACTTCATGTCTGGGGGGCTCTCAGGATCAACTCTTGATTAATTATTATAACAATAGTCTAAAAAAGCTATTTACATATTTTACTGAATGACTACCAGCTAGACCACCGCCAATTGATTCCTGTACTATGCAATTTTACATTTATGCGTAACTGCGAATTACGAAATTAAAACCAATTGTTTAATAAACATATTTATTGAATTACACTTAAATACATAATAATTGACGCTTAATTAATATTTCTTTATTGTTTTTCTCAAGAGGGTCATGCGCTGTCGGTGCGCTTCGGTCACGGCGGCTCGTTTGTATGGTCTCAATTCGTCGTTGCCGAACCCTGGTATCCACATATTCCATTGTCGTTCTGCAAAAAATTCAATAAACTATATCAGAAACTTGCAAAACTGCTAAATACCACAATTTAACAACTATCTTTAGAAAAAAATCTTGATATGATGTACTGTGATTACTACTGTATTATTATCTTTAAATTCATACATATGTAGGTACCCCATTTTAGAAGCGGCTGTAAAATGTGAGCCCAGCGTTTCGATCTCCGCACGGTGACAAATATTTGTGATCCACAGGTATATGTTTTGGGTCTGGGTGTTAATGAGAGTGAAAAGTCGTTAATATTTCCTGATAACCACAGCACAAGACTTGATCTTAGTTTGGGGTCAGGGTTATGTATGTGAATCTTGGGTGTATTTATTTAAATTATTATGTTTGGATGTTAGAATTTAAATAATTTTTGTTATAATTCAACTTACCTAAATGTAACTGTACATCTTTGAGCTCCACAGTAGGAGCATGTCTGTGTTTAGCTAAGGAACATGCTGCATTGAGTGAGGTGTCAATAAAGTCATCAGCGAGTTGCAGCAACATTTCTTCAACTTCCTCATCTAGTTGCACTGTAGGGTCTACCTCTCGGACCAATTCTTGAAGACGCGGGCGACTGAGTAACTGAGAATATAACAAAATTTACGTTGTGTAGAAAATAATTGGTGTGCTTGTACTTTTGAAGATAGAAGATGGATTTATGTATTGAAGTGATTGTTTGTGAAATAAATTCATTAGGATAATATAAAAACATAAATTGTAAATGTAAGCCTGAAGTGGCGGTAGTATTAAGTTGTTTTGACATTCGGATTGGTATAAGTACCAGTCTCCGATGGATAAGAGACACATTTCGATCGTGAGGCGTCGCTGAGCGGAAGCTCTGCCAGTGAGCAGTGAGGAGTACCAGGATTGGCAAGTTAAGTAATTAATATTATATTCTGATGCTTATTGTTCAGAATAATTGGATATTATTCTGTAACATTGTAATTGTCGATTGTGGTAGAATTAATCTATATTATTGTACCAAATTATGTCAGTTGATGTGTAGTAAATAAGATTTAATATAATTGATAATTTTGTAACATTATAATAATTATTGACCAATATGTTAACTAATATGGTTAAAATATATAATTATAGATAATTATATCTATTGAAATACCCATGTTTATATTTTGTATATACCTCTACCCACAAAATTCTAACACATGCTAAAGGGTGTAATGCATGTATGCAAAGTGGTGTACATGCTAAAACCATTACTGTACCTTAATATATCTACAATGTTGTTGTTACATATTTAGGAGAAATAGGTTGAAATTCTGTTAAGAACAATTCATATTCATCTATCTATCTAGATAAACCTAATTACACATTTGCCTACGTAGCAACTACACAGTTATTATAGAATTATTATGATCAGCCAAACTTTAAATGGTGGTCATAGTTATGGTATATGAGCCCAACCTGCAGTCAAAACATTAGGTGCAACCACATTAAAAGCAATTAATGGCAACTACATGAAACATGCACACTTATTAAAAACCACAACAATAGGAGCATGCAACATTTATACCCAAACAAAAAATCATTGCAACCCGTACTGGATTAGCTTTATAGTAGATGTAATATATGCCAGGAGCCGCGGGATTACAGTTGGTCCCGAGCACGGTGGTTTAACTTAGAACAAACTACAATGAACTCTAATCATTGGTTTGACTTACTTAACACCAGAGGGCGAAAAAATCGTTGATTTTTACGGGTGTCCCCATATTACGTAGATTATATTTTACGCGGATATTATTGGCCCTTAATTACTTCCAACAACATTGATTCGCTTATTTGCTGATTAGTTTATTTTAAAACAATTATTAAATTTATTAAAATTCATACTCATGCGGAAATGAGAATTTTTATGTTCGCATTTCTATACAGAATTTTTTTTTTTCAAATAGACAACATTCAAATCGATTCAGGTAATTCAGGTCCAAACCTCCCTAAATCTTTTATTTTCGTATATAAGCGCAATGAAAGTAAGTTTAGACATATTATGGGATTGTTTTTCTTACTTAATGCCAGAGGGCGCCTTGAATTGATTGAGTGACGTCTCTATCTTAGCAATAATTTTCAGTCATCTGCGGGGTAGTATTTTTGGGCACAATAAACTAGGACAATTTTGATGTAATCTTAATAGATAACAACTCATGATAGACGAAAGGCTGTTGGCATTTCTTTTATGTCAGCAAAACTTACTCTAGTTCTACTCTGAGCTATACTGTGCAACCACAAATGTGCAACAAACTCCGAACAGCCTAATCCAACACCGATTACAAAGACAAGCGATTGACCCAGTTAACACCCTCACCTGAGTACTCTGATCTCCACCACCACTTTGACTACCCTTAGCACCAACCTGCGCTTGTGCCCCCATCGGGCTATGCTGCGAAGGCGACCCTTGCACTGTCCCAGATTGCACTTGAGGACTTTGCAAAGAATTGTTGACATACTGTATAGCACCTTGGTTGATACTTCCAATAGTAGGCATGTTGGAAGACTGACTAATAGAGTTATTAGACATGGTTTGTTTCATGAATATTCCGCAACGTATTGTGGGTAAAAATTCTTCGTGATTGTTGCAAAACAAATTTTGACAGATAGCTGCAATTTGACGACTGAAATTCAGTGTTGCCAGATGAAAACTGCTAAGAAAACTACCGTGTCAACAGACTAAAACTACTATAACATACTGTATTTTCGGAATACTTTGTCATTAATTTATATTCTTAGTATGCTTTTGAAGCAACTTTTGAACTTTTAATGTTTAAAGTTTCTCTCGGTTCTTACTGATTTTCCTTACTGCAGTCGGCCAAGTTTCAATATCAGTCTTGTAATAATCACTGTCACTTAGGAACACCAGTACCATAATCTTGTATGATTTCGTAAAGCGAAAAACACAATAAAGCATCAAATATATTTTTTTCAAGAAATGTAATATTACTTCATCTTCGCAAAAGAATTATTCAATTTGCTATTAGGTTTAATATGTATACCGGGTATCTCAAGACTGCTACCGAAAACGAAGCCGGGTGGTAGTTTTAGTGGCTACAAACACAATGCAATTAAAATTTCGCCTAGAAACGCGACAATTTTTTTTTATGATTTTTTAAATATCGTCATTTTTGGGTGGTAAATCCATAGTTTTTGCTAAAATAATAATTTAAACTCTTTAGAGTATTTATAAATAAAAGGGTATATACTATTATTTTAGGAAAAAATGTATTTACCACCCAAATATGGCCATAGGAAAAAAATAACAAAAAAAAATTGTCGCTTTTTTTTTGCAACATTTTCTGTTGCATTGTGTCTGAAGTCGCTTAAACTACCACCCGGCTTCGTTTTCGGTAGCAGTCTTGATATACCCTGTATAATACAAAAGAGATCACTGCCATAAAATGCATGTCAATGAGGGTAATCACATGGGGTGCTACTCCCACGAACTTTAATAGAATGGTACTAGTAGAGCCTTAAGTTGCGCCCTCATATGAATTTGCTGTAGTCCAAACTTATCGCATAAAAGTTAAAAAAAAACACGTATTGTGGTGCTCGTAAAATATTATTAGAATAAAGATTATTTGTGATTTCATATTGTGTATTAGTTGATTTATGTTTTAGGTATTTTGCTTTGTAATAAATACCCAGATAGACAAATTTTTTTATTAATCTTCATCCATAAACGCATTAGGATCGTAGATTTTGTTGAGTTCAAAATCATTAGGCGACAACTCCTTTTTATTTATTTGTTTTGTAACATCTATTAAAGCTGGCCTCATATCCCACTGGGCTGCTTCTAGGAATCTGAAAAAAAGTATAATTAATTTAAATTTCTTTTTATCTACTATAGAATATGTCCCGACTTAACAAATCATAATTCCTAGAATTGGAAATGAAGGCATCAATAAAGTACAGAATACAAAATAAGCAGACTTCAGTAGATAAAACATTTTCTCAGACTATGATTTCTCTCTTTTTGTTTATTGCAATGAATGGCGAGACAAGCATGCCGTTCGTCTGATGGTAGCGATAGCTTATGGACAGTAGGAGAATCAAATTTTGACCACCACACAACACCATGACAAACACAACACCATGACAAAGCAATGCTTGGCATTCCACTGCGATCGCTACCCTGAGACATACGAAATTAATTCTCAATATGTCCAGTAGCTATTCTGGCTACAATATCCTTCAAACCGTGACACAACAGTGCATTTACACTGCTCACATATGAGACCTGCCATCAATTATTCATGATGACTCAGCATGAATGGGCTCGTCCGGGGTGGTACCACTGTCCCACATAAAATCGACGTGAACTTAGCTATCGCGTTGCGTTCGGTGATTAAGATTGCGGGATGCCCAATCCTTTTTCTTTTTCCCATCTTTTTCCTTCCTGCTGCCCTCCCGATTTGATGGATCGGCAACACATATGTGATCCTAGCGTTGTCAATGGTCATGGGCGGCAGTGATCAATTACTATCGGGTAAACTATTTGCTCGTTTACCGGACATATCACATATCAAATAAATAAGGTACGTTTTACAAATATCAAATCCATATTTATCAAGTATTTTTTTAGGCAACATTTACCACCAGTTGCCAATGCACTTGTGTAATTTATATGCGAAATAAAAATTATAAAATCTCTAAATGTATGAAAAATACTGAATAACTTACTCTACAGCTACGTGTTTTTTTAAACTTGTGATATTGAGGAATACTTTCAACATAGCTTCTCTTTCTTCTATGCTGGGATCGACAAGAGCCAAAGGCGCATCCGGTCTAGTTAATGGAACCTGTAATATAAATAAAAACGACTAAATGAAACAGTCATTCCCTCTGAAACCCTCCGTGGCGCAGTTAGGTTAGACGCCGGCTATGAAACGGAGGCCGCGGGTTCCATCCCCGCACTTGAACAAATGTTTGTGTGAACTAAAGTAATACCTGCGGAACACACAAATATTTATGCGGGGTTCGAACCAGCGCCCTCTACTTTCATATAAGGCAACTAACTAACTGCGGAAAAAAAACGCATTTCGGGCATGCTATTCGCGTCATGGTAAGCGATGGGTCATGGACAGTAGAAGAACCAAACAACACCATGAATTACAAAGCAATGATTGGCATTCCACTGCGCTCGCCATCTTGAGAAATAAGATGTTAACTCTTTATGTCCAGTAGTTCCTCTTGCTACTATGTCAAGCTACTATGGAAAGCAACACTGCATTTATAATTAAATTATCTTACCCTAAAGTTCTTGACTTCATAATTCCACGGAGTTCTTACAAAAAGCATATCATTCATTATGCAGTACATAACATGCTGTTCTGTAAACTTCCTCCGATACGTTTTAAACGTGAATGCCCTACTGAATTTTACATGCATGTTCTTATTGTTGTGAGCTTCAAAATAAAGACCATCAATCACCAAAACTAAGAACTGACTCTGTAACATAAGAAAAACAATTAAATTTTATAAGGTTTGGTATCCTTGGTGTGAATATCCGCTGTGATCTCAATCCAAGGAATCACATCGAGGGCGTAATATCTGCCACATCACGCAGGGTTGGAGTCCTGAACAGGGTGCGTCGGTTTTTCACGCCCAGTCAGCTTTGTCGCTTATATAAAGCGCAGGTCCGGCCGGGTATGGAGTACTGCTCGCACCTCTGGGATGGATCCGCCCAGTACCTGCTCGATGCCTTGGATGGATTGCAGCGGCGGGCCATCCGCATTGTGAATGATGCAGACGTTACGAGCAACTTAGAGTCGCTACAACTCCGGAGGGATGTCGCCTCTCTAAGCGTGTTCTACCGCCTGTATCACGGTGAGTGCTCTGAAGAATTGTTCAACTTGATCCCCTCCTCTCCATTCCTTACCAGAACCACGCGTGCTGGCTTGCGAAGCCATAGCTTGACGGTCCACACCATCCCGGCGCGAACCAAACGGTTCTCGAATTCTTTTTTTTTTGCCGGACCGTCAGGCTGTGGAATTGTTTGCCGTCTCACGTGTTCCCTCCTTCCTACAATCCTGGGTCCTTCCGCCGTAGCGTGAATCCTGGGTCCTTCCGCCGTAGCGTGAAGAGGCAGGCATAACTGTTTCCATTGGCATGGGACCGCCGTCTGATGCCAATGGATACTCTGCCTGGGCAGCATTAGCACTTACCATCAGGTGCAATGCCGCCACTATGCCGGGCCAGTATAAAAAAAAGGTTTGCAACCGAAATATGTGTCTATTACATTTAAAGAGAAAAATAGGCGAATATATACTTTTTTTATTGCCCGGAATGGCGAGACGAGCTTGCCGTGCACCTGATGGTAAGCGATACGATAGCTCATTAAAAGTAGTAAAACCTAACAACACCCTGAACTATAAAGCAATGCTTGGCATTCCACTGCGCCTGCCATCCTGTGTCTCAGGATAAAATATTAAGTCTCAATATGTTCATCAGTTACTCTGGCTACAATGTCCTTTAATCCGAAACACAACAGTGCATTTACACTGCTGTTTGGCGGGAGAAATAGACATTGCGGTGGTACTAACAGAGTAATACAGGCGGCCTCACACATTACACATATGGGAGATCTACCAACAGTAGAAATTAGCGTAAACAAAAGTGTTGCTAGCCTAAAAAATATAATGGCAAGCTTTTAAATTAATATTTACAGTAAACTTAGCTTACAAATTGTGTTATAGTACCTACAACATAATGTTGATTTTGTGTCTAAGGCAGCTCCAGGAATTTCAAGTAAGACCGTTTCAAGATTACCACAACAAAAAAAAAAATTCCTTTATTAATTATGATTTTTAACATTAAGAAAACTTACATCATGTGCCATAACGTGTACGTTGAATGAGCTGAGATCGTGTATAGTCGTTGGCAGCTGCCTAATTTTTTTTCATTACGGCTGATCGACGAAGGTAAATCATTTTGTTGAGTTCGTCAGCCGGCTTTAGATAAGCTTCGCAGAAGTTTCGCCCCCACTGAGTATATAATGACATCTCATTTTTTTGGGCCGCTGAAAAAAAAAAACTTGAATCAAAATTATAATTTATTCAACTTTTACTGCGGCGAACACATATGTTGTGTTTTTTTACGGAATTTGTGTTATTTGCATACTTATGTGCGTGGTAAACAGACCAGACGTGGATGCCATCATGTTCACGGTGGTCGCGTGTTCGAATCCCAGGGCACACCTCTGACTTTTCGAGGTCATGTGTGTGTTGATAGTCGATCACTACGCACTATAACGGCGAGTAAACCATCTTTGTAAGAATTTCTATGGTGTGTAAGGTCCACCAACCTGCACTAAGCTAGCGTGGTGAACTACATGACCTAACCACTTTCAATCGTTCTCTTGATTGTAGAGAAGGCCCGTGCCCTGCAGTGTGACTTATATAAGCTGATGCAGAAACTGTGTTATTTATATAAATAACAGGTCCACAGATAGATACGTCGTTTTGGGGCCGCTATTAATGAATATACTAATAAATGCCTTATTAAACTTAAAATCTTTAACAGGATGTCCCAGTACTCGACTTAAATACGGCAACAGGAGATTTAACAAGTTGTGATGTTACAGTAAAAAATTTACCAATCTGAATCGTTGCCATATTATCGTTGAGTTCTTGGACACCCTGTATAACAAAATAAAATACATACGAGTAAATTGAGTAGATATAGAAAACGTGCAATCTAAATCATAAAATAAATTGATTGCAGATCTCCCAGGTTTATCGTAGGCTTTAAAGTATTCCGTTATGAATTTGCTGACGATACAGTGCGTAGTACGGTCCGGTGTTGCTAAAAAATTTCGGACGAAAGGAGGCCATTCTCGACTTTGATTAAGTTTCACTCCGTCCTGTAAGGTAAAACAGCTTTGGTTAATAAATACTATTATACACGATGTTTAGTGATATGCCAGGAGAATTTTTAATGTATGCGTGGGTGGCCAAATCAGAAAAGGGTTCGAGTCATATTTACATTTAAACTGCATACATACATTCTTTAAAACAAAATTTCCTGGCAAGGTTTCGAACCCGATGATTTTTATTAAAATCACATGGTGTATTATTACACCACTCGATAATGTTGCTGGTAAGGGCCACATTCCGGCAAGTAATATTGAGACTTAACATCTCAGGATGGCGAGCGCAGTGAAATCCCAAGCATTGCATTGTAATTCACGACATTCTTTGATTTTGTTACTGTTCATAAATATGGTAAGCGATACGACCGCGCTTACCATCAGGCGAACGCCACCGTGCACTTTAGCTGATTTATTACTGTTTTGTGTTAACTTTTTAATTTAACGAATTGGCGGGAATGCATCATAGAACAACGGTGACCATAGACACATCACAACTGCATATAATTTAAGCTGAAAACACATTGTAGGTTTTTGTCTTACGCATAGAGTAAAGAGTACAAAACTATGGTAAAGAGCGCGACTGATATGGTTCGTACGGGTCGTCAGAGGGCCCGCGTACGTTTTTATTTCTTTTAATTTCATTGACAAAGGACGGTTTTCTCGTCTGCCAATGACTAAGCTTTTAGGGATGAAAGGGTCGATTTTAATGTACTCTTTATCTCATCTCTATATAAATAAATAAATAATATATTTTTTAAAATGAAATTAATCCTAGTTGGCGCTTATTATAAACATTCCTAAGTCTGTGATAACCTGTGGTACTAGAACATTCGAGTTTGCAACTGTTTTATTGTCAAAATCAATGATTCAATTAATATTAAATTACACATCAATCAATTATATAATACTATGATTGATTAAATTCTGTACGCAAACATAGATTACACATTGAGAATAAATTTACTGTGGAAAAATGTTAAGCAACAATGCCGTGTACACATATTAGAAATACTTATGTATAAAATGTGTGAATTCCAAAGTAGGCAAGATCGTGTTTCGAGCACACGTCTTGTTGTCTTTTTTTTATATATTTCTACTACCAGTGTCATTTTAAAAGAAAACAAAAAAGAGACTACCTGAAGACAAATAACAAAGTAACTTTTTCCTATTATAATTCCTAAAACAGCGCGTGTATTTTGAAATTTTAACATCAATAACTTAATATTTTATTGTATAAAAAATTACTCCGTTATCTTTAGTATGATACTTTATTATCTTTAGTACAAATAGGTACTGACTATTTGTTCCCATACTTCTTACTTTAAGTAAGCATATTTGTATTCTTTACATTTAACATTATAAATAATTTCTCTATTACGCACATACTCTAATCGTTTTTCTTCCATTTCTTAAATGAACGCACAGACGAACTTTGGCTAATTACTGATAATTAAATTAATAAATACACTCAACAATCACATACATAGTCCTGACCCCACATTAAGATCAATTAAGTGTTGTGTCGTGGGTATCGGGAACTACGAGAGACTTTTCGGTCTCACAAACATCCAGACCCGAGACAAATACTTGTGGGCCTCACAAACATTTGTCTCGGTGCGGGGATCGAACCCGTGGCCTCTCGTTTCACAGGCGGCGTCTAACCAACTGCGTCACGGAGGCTGTCAATTACGTCCAGTCTAGTATTTACAAACAACTGGTCAAAGAACTGCGGTGTTTATTTCTATTAAGTCAATTTAGATTCCCAGCCAAACCTCATGTAAATAATTAGAAATGTCCAAATTGTATTCAACAATTTTAATTTGTATGCAGATTGAATAAAGAAAATTATACCTTGTACGTATTATAAATTCTAATTTAATTGTAAGTTTTAAGAAATGTTATATTAGTTTGGCTTAAAAAGCTGGTAGCCATATTTATAAAACCTATTGTTGTGTAAACTCAAGTTTGTCCACAATCGCAAATCACTCAAAAGCGCTGTGGTGCACGGAGAAACCATTATTTTTTTCTCTCTTCAAATTTAATTACATTGGACATTATTGTCATTACTACTATTGGACTACTAGTATAAATGTACATTGTATAAATTATGAAATAATATTTTAATGAAAGCGTTGAAGATATTTTGTACTTTCATTTCTAGTTCCTAATTTCACCACTTGTAATTTTTTTGCGCTGTATGTCTCAGACGTTTTTTGTTTTTGAAGGTCATGCCCTCGAATTTCGACCGACAGTGTGCACACAACAAAAGAATCTATTGTTCAGATCGCTGTAAGATGCGTTGCTCTAGTATTTATGGCCGCTTCTTTACTCTATGCGTAAGACAAAAACCTACAATATGTTTTCAGCTTTACTCACCAATTCAGCCAACCGCGGAAACCTCGGTATAATCTTCTTGTTGTATTCAAAAATATCTAATTCGTCACACAGGGGATTGCCTTCCAACCAAAGTTTTGTAATTTTTTTTGTTAAAAACAAATAGCTCTCTTAAAAATATATCTGATACACTATTTATCTGTAAAAAGATTTAATATTATTTTTAGGCTTGAGCTACAACATTTTTAGAGGCGGACTGCCATTGCATATGGACTAGGATTTAGGATTAATTTAATTCTTAATTTTGCTTTAAAGAACAATTTTAATTACAATTTCATAAATATGTGAGCATAAACTATACTTAATACTATTTGGTAACCTTGGAACAAATATACCTACATATTTTAAATAGCTTTTTATCGGATTACTTATTAAATTAACTCACATTATTATGACTTAGGTTTAAAGCAGTGACCTCCCCGTTCATAAAGAAGTTTAAAATCGGCAGTGGTGGTTGACTAGAAGAAAAACATACAATATTTATGATAATATTACACCAAGCTAACAATATTAAATAAAAGATTAAAACATATACATAAATAAACTCACGCCTTTTATCCCAGAAGGGGTAGTCAGAGGTGCCAGGACAACCACATTACGCCTCGTATGTTCCGTCGCAGGATATGATAGGGGGCGAGTAATATAAATTCCTATATTATAAATTCCTGACTCCGGGTTGATAGTGAATAAAAAACTAACATCAGTTGCCCAACCTGGGATTCGAACCCGAGACCTCAGCTTTGTAACCGAACCGTAGTTCAACTACGCAACCGAGGCAGTAGAATGCTAAGGTTTTTAATATTTATACTATATGTATATTTATAAAAACATACCTCAGGTTGTTTTTGCTTAAATTCAATGAAGTGGTGATTTTTCCTACTTTCAGCATAACGCTTTTGAAGTAAGACAACATATTGATATTGAAGAAAACGATTCTCTTCTTCAGAAATTCTGGAAATCAAAATCATTTAAGGGAAGGTTTATATGTTAACTTTTTTTTAAATTATGGTGTATTTTTTGTGTGGAAATACATGACAATGTAATAAAAATATTATCCTTACGTCCGTCATTACGAAAATCTGATAAATCCAATTCATTCTCTTCATTGCATCTGCGACTAACGACATCCGAAACTATATCAGTCTCTGTTTCATTTTTAGTAAATAAATCTATTGCCATTCTATCATTGAACACAATATCAACATTGAAAAAATCTCTTTCATAATAAAACTTGAACTCTAATTTAATTATTTTTAGTATTAGATTCAGATTACTTGTCCAAAAGGATATGACTTCATCTAGCACAAACGGGTTGATCGGTATCAAGGCGGAGGTGAAATATTCAGCCATTGTATTGAAAAGAGTGTCCTGGCTGGCATTCCAATATTTTATCTGTAAACAAAATTATTCATATCATCACCACCTTCAGCTACAGAGAGACCAAACTAAATATATTGAAAACAGGCCTGGAATTTATAGGTAATTTAACTTTGTCTGTGAACTTTTGTGGCTCACTTAGGGCTAACACCTGCAACCTTTATAAGTCCTTATCAGTGGGCATTTATTGAGATATCTCTTTTTTGTACATACAATATATAAAAACAATAGTAGCTATATCTGTCAGTCTCTTACAAGCAACCTTTGGATGGAGATAAGAGAAAGGAGAGCAGAATTTTGTACATATATACATATATTTAAAACCATTGTAATAGATCATTGTTCAAATAAGAATGTCCATTCATAATATCTGTAACAAATATCTTTGATACCGACACCAATACAGTTTAAAATTCATTGTAGCATTTTTTATGGTTAGACCTTAAAAATGTTCCTGTTGTATCCCGGGTGACCATTGAGGTATTACACTAGAGCAGACATCGGGAACAAAATCTCTGCGTATGGTGCATGCACAAGGGTACACATTGAAGCGAGATGGAAGATATGTTACTTAGCAGGCGCGACAGAGACAGAAATAGAATGTACCCTTCATTTTGTGACAAACATTTTGTTTACAGTGTCCCCTCTAGTATATTATCTCAATGCGGGTGACAGATTTTTATAAAATAAAGTAATTCATCATCATATTTTACATTTTGTTCATTCAAAGACAAATAATTAAATTTTATTGTACTTCAAGTTCATATCTCCTAGTACTCCGGGCCTTGGTTGCAATCTTCACACCAATACTTAGTTCCATATTTAAATGGGAATTCTTCTTTTTGCAATAAAATACAAAATATACATAAGTATATTTTTTTAGATTCAATAAGATATTGGTAAAGGTAAGTGATCCCTGGACCAAAGGTTAACCACTGCACTAGACCAATAAGCTTTATTCCCAGTTACCCACTTTCATAGATATTTAAGTAATCAACATACTTACACTAATTTTATGAAAGGAATAATTTGGGTTATCAATCGTGATGCTTAACCTTTCTATATGTGAAGTAATACTTGGTGTTATTGTTGTCTTATTTAGTAGTTGTTTGACATATTCTCTCTCTCCAGGGTTACAAGGGTTCATCTTGACTGAAATTCTATCACAATCAAGAATATTGTGTTTTGATAATAAAACTACTTTCTCAGTGCAGGACCATACTGTAAATAAATACAAAAGGAAACATATTAGTGTCTAGTCATTATTAATATACAGTGCTCTAAATAATCATCAAAACATCCAAAAACATAGGAATCATATAAAATTTTAATGTGTATTTTATAGCAACAAGGACACTAGAATATATTTTCAAAATCAAAATCAAAATCAAAATTTCTTTATTCAAATAGTCTTTCACAAGATCTTTTGAATCATCCTTTTCTGCTACCACCGCTTCGGAACGTGTTGTAGCTGTGAAGAAGAAACACAACACATACACAGACCAATTGGTCTGTGTGTCTAATTAGACACAAATTGAGAACTTGCTTATATTTTATTTAGCTTTAGCCACATTTTTAAAGGCACTTTAGATTGTTCATTGATAATACAGAATAAACACATTGAAGTTGATTTTTATGAAGGCAATGAAGAAAAATCAATACGTATGAAACTATCATCATATAAAAATTCAAAGTTCATTATTTTAACTTATAGGTGCACAGTTGCATTCTTATAGTAAAGAAAGTGTACATCAAAGAATAGACCACTAGGTGTACATTATTGTGTTCTCAGAACAATGATGCTTTAGTCATTGTTCTGAGATTGTATCTACTCTTTCTCTACCTACCTCTTTCAATATAAAGCTAACTATGATCACAAATAAAGTTATTTATTTTTGTACCGCAATACTTAATTCAAAATACCTCAAAAAAAAAGAAATTGTATACTTGACGTATGCTTATTGCTTAGAGCAAAGAATAGACCACTAGGCTTAGAGTAATTGACGTATGCCATTGATATTACCAATGAAAAATACAGTCTAGTGTATTATGCTGAAAACAAACTGTAGGTTTTTGTCTTACGCATAGAGTAAAGAAGCGGCCATAAATACTAGAGCAACGCGTCTTACAGCGAGAACAACAGATTCTTTTGTTGTGTGCACACTGTCGGTCGAAATTCGAGGGCATGACCTTCAAAAACAAAAAACGTCTGAGACATACAGCGCAACTAACATAAATTGACAAGTGGTGAAATTAAGAACTACAAATGAAAGTAAAAAATATCTACAACGCTTTCATTAAAATATTCTTTCATAATTTATACAATGTACATTTATACTAGTAGTCCAATAGTAGTAATGATAATAATGTCCAATGTAATTAAATTTGAAGAGAGAAAAAAATAACAATTTCTCCGTGCACCACAGCGCTTTTGAGCGATTTGCGATTGTGGACAAACTTGAGTTTACACAACAATCGGTTTTGTAAATATGGCTACCAGCTTTTTAAGCCAAACTAATATAACATTTCTTAAAATTTACAATTAAATTAGAATTTATAATACGTACAAGGTATAATTTTCTTTATTCAATCTGCATACAATTTAAAAATTTTGAATACAATTTGGACATTTCTAATTATTTACATGAGGTGTTGCTGGTAATCTAACTTGACTTAACAAAAATAAACACCGCAGTTCTTTGACCAGTTGTTTGTAAATACTAGACTGGACGTAATTGATAGCCCCCGTGGCGCAGTTGGTTAGACGCCGCCTGTTAAACGAGAGGCCACGGGTTCGAGCCCCGCACCGAGATAAATGTTTGTGAGACCCAGTAAGTATTGGTCTCGGGTCTGGATGTTTGAGAGACCGAAAAGTCTCTCGTAGTTCCCGATACCCACGACACAACACTTAATTGATCTTAATGTGGGGTCAGGACTATGTATGTGACTGTTAAGTGTATTTATTTATTTAATTATCAGTAATTAGCCAAAAGTTCGTCTGTGCGATCATTTAAAAAATGGAAGAAAAACGATCAGAGTATGTGCGTAATAGAGAAATTATTTATAATGTTAAATGTAAAGAATACAAATATGCTCACTTAAAGTAAGAAGTATGGGAACAAATAGTCAGTACCTATTTGTACTAAAGATAATAAAGTATCATACTAAAAATAACGGAGTAATTTTTTATACAATCAAATATTAAGTTATTGATGTTAAAATTTCAAAATACACGCGCTGTTTTAGGAATTATAATAGGAAAAAGTTAACCTTGTTATTTGTCTTCAGGTAGTCTCTTTTTGTTTTCTTTTAAAATGACACTGGTAGTAGAAATATATAAAAAAAAGACAACAAGAACAAGACGTGTGCTCGAAACACGATCTTGCCTACTTTGGAATTCACACATTTTATACATAAGTATTTCTAATATGTGTACACGGCATTGTTGCTTAACATTTTTCCACAGTAAATTTATTCTCAATATGTAATCTATGTTTGTGTACAGAATTTAATCAATCACAGTATTATATAATTGATTGATGTGTGATTTAATATTAATTGAATCATTGTTTTTGACAATAAAACAGTTGCAAACTCGAATGTGTTAGTACCACAGGTTATCACAGATAAGAACTGTTTATAATAAGCGCCAACTAGGATTGATTTCATTTAATAAAATATATTATTTATTTATTTATATAGAGATGAGATAAAGAGTACATAAAAATCGACTCTTCCATCCCTAAAAGCTTAGTCATTGGCAGACGAGAAAACCGTCCTTTGTCAATGAAATTAAAAAAATAAAAACGTACGTGGGCCCTCTGACGACCCGTACGAACCATGTAAGATGTGCTCTTTACCATAGTTTTGTACTCTTTACTCTATGCGTAAGACAAAAACCTACAATGTGTTTTCAGCTTTATGCTCAAAACACATTGTAGGTTTTCGTCTTACGCATAGAGTAAAGAAGCGGCCATAAATACTAGAGCAACGCGTCTTACAGCGATCTGAACAATGGATTCTTTTGTTGTGTGCACATTATAGGTCATAAGCTTAAGACGTGACCACAGACTACATAGAAAGAACCCTGTACGTTCCATTGTCCTGATTGGTCAGTTGGCCCCGTGCTTACCGCTCTTTACTCTATGCGTAAGACAAAAACCTACAGTGTGTTTTGAGCTTTACTATCAGGCCCGTTCAACTCAGTACAAAAAAAGTTACACGTTAAGGATGATATGCTATCCCACTTTTTTAAATGGATGGCATGGTAGTTTCTCCGTTTACATATATTTGTGTGTGTGTCGTAGTAAATTTGAAATTGCTACTTGTCAAACTGTTGCGTCATAGCGTATAGCTGCCATTTTGTATTGTTCCATGATTAAACCATAATACGGCGATTAAAATATTATTATAATCATTATTATTCCCACCGTAGATTTTGGTGCAACAGTTTGTTTTGAAGGCAGATTTTTCCTTTATTTGTTAATTTCGTTTGCTACTGTTTACGTAAAAGATAAAATAGCCTTTGGAAACCTTAGTGCTAACCGGCTCGAAGTAAGAGTTTAACTAATTTGTGTTAAAATACTTTATATTTTTGTGATAATAGTGTGATACTAATGGTAAATATGTGTATTATACTTGGGTGCAGCATTCATACAGGACTGAAACATATATATTTTTCTGTTACTTTCAGAAACTAAGCAAGGTAGGAAATGTGGACACTGGTAAGGAATTTAATTACTTATTTACAAAAGATTGCGTTTATTAAACATGACGATATTCGTTTTTGTCATAAATGATTTCTTTCGAAAGATATAAATACGAAAAACTTAGAATTAACCTTTGTGCAATTCTGTGCATAAACTTATATACGATTTTTAAGAAACGTTTAGATAAACGCGCAGTAATAGCTTCACAGCAAAGAATAGACCACTAGCTTCGCAGAATCTTATATTTTTAAAGCAGTTGCCTTGTGTGATAGAGTAGATCAACCAACTATAGACTAAGCTAAAGTTAAAACTTATGTTTTAAAGAATATTATTAAAGATATAATTTTGGAAGTTTTTTGATCTTGTTTCATAGTTAAAGCTACAATTAGTGATAAAGGCTCTGCTAATGTTGCTAATTGCTGTTCAGTCATTAATATCCAATTCCTAACTGAACATATTAAATATTGCACTAATGATATCTGTTTCAATATTGTGTTCAAACAATTACATGTATCAAATTAATAATGTACCTCATTTATTAAAATGATATGGTAATAATTTTTCAGAAAAATATTCTTCTCGCTGGCTATTGAAGGGCAAAGTGGGAATGTATTGAAAACATATACAAAAAGGATGGCGTTGTTGGAGCTTGAAGTACTAAACTTCTTGAGAAACACATAAATCCAACATCTTATTACAAAATGAAGGTAATGTCATAATTAATGTATATTATTTCTAAGGAAAGTCTGTTTAAAGTTATCAATAGTTGTTCAACATGTCGAAACGGAGTGATATTTACTTAATATGCTATTTAATTTATACCATGTGTTCCTAACCACACCAGGGTAACATTTTGCCAAACTTGAAAAATAATTTGAACAACCCCTACATGTTCGAGACTCTACCGCTCAGATAAGTTTCCCAATCGAACCAAAGTTCAGCTAAGTGGTGAAAACTAAAAGCACTATTTTTGATAAAATATAATCTTTGTTTTTGTTTTCAATTCCTGAATATCAACTAGAGGGATGAGAAATATAAGATTTGATATTGTTTACTGTTACATAATAATAATTAGAATGTATGTACATTCCAGGTCATACTTGCAGCCCAAGTTTTTAGCCGGCAAGTGGCTATATCACTATACAAGTTTATAAGGACGGCTGACATTCTACAACTCCAACCACCATGATTATTCAAGGATTAAAATGTGAATTTTGATAATAGTTTTTTCACAGCAGAAATATTTTATTTTTGTTTATAAATGATTTGCTTGATAGTTTAATTGGTTTGGCCGGATCGGTAATAAGTTGACACATGCTATGTCCTTTGATTCTGAACATATTTAATTCTGGAATATATGTGTAAAAAATATTATCAATCTGACTTGACTCCCAATCAAAGAAAAGCAAAACCTCTGTTGTTGAAGAATTTTTTGAATTTTCATAGCTCAGTAATGAGGCGTAGCACATACTTAATGACAATTATAGTAATCATCATCCTCAGGTCACAGCGGTCCCAATTGTATGCAGTTAAATTCAATCCTTAGCGTTATTGTATTGTATAATAGTTACTATCATTATTTTAATAACATAATTTTTGTTACATGATTAAAACATTGTCTTAAAATTAAAATTGTTGAGATGAAATTTGAATGTAGCCACTCAAGTCTCCTTTCAGGGTGAAAATCAAAGTAAACCTATGTTGGTAAACATTCTCCTACACCCTGAAATTTACCTTCTTGATGTTTGTCAAGTAAAGAACATTTTTGCTTTAAATTGTATGACAATTATTTTAATATTATTGATTTGCAGTATCCCGTTATGGCCATTTATTTATTGTCTATTTGTCTTTAGCATGCATCTGATATTATTATATTTAACTTTTAAGTGTGTCTTTGTATGATATAACCAAATACATATATTATTAAGCATGGAATGCCTCACATCTCGGAATATGTTGAAAATGTGTATTCTATTCATGAGTACTGTTTCATTGTATTTAAATTGAACCAAATAGAACATGTCTTAACTGTTTACATCACAACTAAAGTCATCAATGATGTATTGAATTATATAATTATTTGTTTTCTATTTATGAAAATAGTAGATATATGTGTAAGCATTGTACGCAATTACACTAAATTGTAAATAATCATGGAAACATTAAAAATATACGAGATCCATGCATGGTTAAAACTAAATGTAAGATGGACGAAATGTGTATTGTATATTTTTTTAAATTATAATAAATTATAAAATAAAATTTACTTTTCCTGAAAATGATTTAATTTTTTAAAAAACCTAATTAAATTTGATGCATGAGTGCAACTATATAAACCGGTATCAAAAACCGGTAAATTTGAAGGAGCGATGTAAACCAGACATTTGGGACATCCCTAATTATTTAAAGATCGGTACTGCGGAAAAGTATCGATTTCCAGCACTAGTATCCATGTATTTATAGGTCTACCAGAATCTCATGGCATTTTGGGAAATTTGAATTTACGTATCGCAACACTGGGGTAATTGGATGAACATATTTTGATACTTTCAATAATTGTAATTAATTATTACTTCAAATCAACATGTTTTTTTAGTACATCTTTGTAAATAAAGTGCATAATGTTTTAAGTATAAATACATAGACTATTTAAACATTCAATATTGTACTTTTAGATTAATAGCCAATGAAATTAGGTAAATAAGATTTTTTCAGTTCTAAATTATAATACACATACGTGCCTTTCGAGTATTTATAATATAGAGGGAGCGCTGGTACTTCCAAAACGTAGATAAAAATGGTGATACCGAGCCACCAGTTTCGTTTTAATTCTCTTTTGTTATTAGTTCTCACTTAATCAAACAACTTTCAATTTCTGAATTGTAAGTAATTTGATTACGAGTAGGTTTTATTCAAATAATTATTAGTTCCAAAAATGTTATAAGAAAGATGCAAGGCTGTAAAATAAAAAACGTTTTTATTTTCAATCTTCTTTATATAATTAACACTTTAGTCAGAGCTTACTTCTAAATACTCTTCCTGTACATTTTCTGATGAAGACGATGAACATAAAGGATTAATAATAAACCGTTCCTTATCTAAAATATCTGGAAACTCCTGTAAATAGGTATTTAATGCATTACTGTTTAGTATCAAAAAATTATATCAAAGTATATACGATAAAACACATGTACATATCTAACACTTACCAAAAAAATGAAGTATCAAAACTATTCACTCCGGCTTATTTGTTAAAACGACGTCGATTTTAAAATCGACGATTTTGTTTAAATTTAACCAAATTATTCACGGATCTAGCGATAAACCTTGTAAACAATGTGTCGCACTTGTGATTGTAGAACTAATTTGTATATTTTCGCTAAGAAAGTGTAGAAATCTTAAAATATTCACATCAAATGACATAACTCAAGTTTTGAATCAGCTGTTGACCGATGGTATTGCCACATAAAAATCATTATGTTTGTTTTTAATTTTATGCCATGAGATTCTGGTAGACCTATATATAGATATAACCTGTATGCGAAAGAGACAAATCCATGCGTTAAGAAAATGTGCACAGGATAAAAAGAAACGACCGATTAAGACATGAATGAAATATAAACACGATATAGATATAAATTACATGTGAGTGCTATGGTTGTGTGAGTTTTCTTAACGTGTAAAATTATTTGTATGAAATTAGCGGTCTGTCTTGTTTAATAGTCTGTGTTTACTATACTCTATGAATACAGTCAACATAAAAATTGTTAACATTGGCTTAATGATGTGCCAACTCGGGATAAAAACGACTTGAGTTATCTCGAGTTGAAATTCAGTTGACTCGAATTGAACTTGAGTTAGAAGCACAGATCACTTCCAATAGATACCGCATTATGCTGAAAACAAACTGTAGGTTTTTGTCTTACGCATAGAGTAAAGAAGCGGCCATAAATACTAGAGCAACGCGTCTTACAGCGATCTGCAGTGCGATTCACGTAACTTTTTGACGCGCCTATCAAGTTGCGGTGCGGTTACAATTAAGTTTACGCTTTGGTACAAAATGGTATTCTTGTAAGTGTTTAGCTGCGCGTGAACTGCGCGTGAGCTGCGCGTCAACTGTACGTCAGATGTATGAAATTTGTTTGAAATTGACATATACGCGCAGCAGTAGAATACGCTAAAACGTTTGCGTGACGCGAACTTCACGCGAGCGTATTTGACAGCGGTTGTCAAAATTACGAGAATACGAAAAGGGCTGTTTTGATCGAAACTTAACCGCAACTGCACTGCAGCTGAACTTATTAAAATACGTGAATCGCACTAATGAACAATAGATTCTTTTGTTGTGTGCACACTGTCGGTCGAAATTCGAGGGCATGACCTTCAAAAACAAAAAAACGTCTGAGACATACAGCGCAACTAACATAAATTGACAAGTGGTGAAATTAGGAACTAGAAATGAAAGTAAAAAATATCTCCAACGCTTTCATTAAAATATTCTTTCATAATTTATACAATGTACATTTATACTAGTAGTCCAATAGTAGTAATGATAATAATATCCAATGTAATGAAATTTGAAGAGAGAAAAAAATAATGGTTTCTCCGTGCACCACAGCGCTTTTGAGTGATTTGCGATTGTGGACAAACTTGAGTTTACACAACAATAGGTTTTGTAAATATGGCTACCAGCTTTTTAAGCCAAACTAATATAACATTTCTTAAAACTTACAATTAAATTAGAATTTATAATACGTACAAGGTATAATTTTCTTTATTCAATCTGCATACAAATAAAAATTGTTGAATACAATTTGGACATTTCTAATTATTTACATGAGGTGTGGCTGGGAATCTAACTTGACTTAATAGAAATAAACACCGCAGTTCTTTGACCAGTTGTTTGTAAATACTAGACTGGACGTAATTGACAGCCTCCGTGACGCAGTTGGTTAGACGCCGCCTGTGAAACGAGAGGCCACGGGTTCGATCCCCGCACCGAGACAAATGTTTGTGAGGCCCACAAGTATTTGTCTCGGGTCTGGATGTTTGTGAGACCGAAAAGTCTCTCGTAGTTCCCGATACCCACGACACAACACTTAATTGATTTTAATGTGGGGTCAGGACTATGTATGTGATTGTTGAGTGTATTTATTTATTTAATTATCAGTAATTAGCCAAAAGTTCGTCTGTGCGTTCATTTAAAAAATGGAAGAAAAACGATCAGAGTATGTGCGTAATAGAGAAATTATTTATAATGTTAAATGTAAAGAATACAAATATGCTCACTTAAAGTAAGAAGTATGGGAACAAATAGTCAGTACCTATTTGTACTAAAGATAATAAAGTATCATACTAAAAATAACGGAGTAATTTTTTATACAATCAAATATTAAGTTATTGATGTTAAATTTCAAAATACACGCGCTGTTTTAGGAATTATAATAGGAAAAAGTTAACCTTGTTATTTGTCTTCAGGTAGTCTCTTTTTTGTTTTCTGTTAAAATGACACTGGTAGTAGAAATATATAAAAAAAAGACAACAAGAACAAGACGTGTGCTCGAAACACGATCTTGCCTACTTTGGAATTCACACATTTTATACATAAGTATTTCTAATATGTGTACACGGCATTGTTGCTTAACATTTTTCCACAGTAAATTTATTCTCAATATGTGATCTATGTTTGTGTACAGAATTTAATCAATCACAGTATTATATAATTGATTGATGTGTGATTTCATGTTTATTGAATCATTGTTTTTGACAATAAAACAGTTGCAAACTCGAATGTGATAGTACCACAGGTTATCACAGATAAGAACTGTTTATAATAAGCGCCAACTAGGATTGATTTCATTAATAAAATATATTATTTATTTGTTTATATAGAGATGAGATAAAGAGTACATAAAAATCGACTCTTCCATCCCTAAAAGCTTAGTCATTGGCAGACGAGAAAACCGTCCTTTGTCAATGAAATTAAAAAAATAAAACGTACGTGGGCCCTCTGACGACCCGTACGAACCATGTAAGATGTGCTCTTTACCATAGTTTTGTACTCTTTACTCTATGCTTAAGACAAAAACCTACCATGTGTTTTCAGCTTTACCATAGTTTTGTTTTGAACCGAAAACGCCAACGAAGGGAACTGCGCGGGGGGTGGGCGGGTTGCAGCGCGATCACGTGGACTTCACTGGAGAGATAAGTCGATAAATAAAAAAATGTATCGATAGTTGTGATTTGCTAGTAAGTTCACGTGTTATGATCGCTTCTATAACTAAAATTAATGTAATATCGACAAGTGACGATGAAACCCACTTGACGAACTATGAATGTTTTTGAGACGATATACAGGGTATATCAAGACTGCTACCGAAAACGAAGCCGGGTGGTAGTTTAAGCCACAGACTAATAAACAAGACAGACAGGCCGAGTCCATACAAATTTTTTAACACGATAAGGGAACTCACACAGTGAAAAGCCCAAACAATGTACTTTATGTCTATATTATGTTATACAATTCATTCATAATTAATCGTCCATCTCTTTCTATCCAGTACATATTTTGACAGAGTGTTCTTCTTTACTTTTCGTTCGGTGGTTATATACAGGTGTAGCAGTGCTGTGACAATCGGTACTTATCGAGATACCGATCTTTAATTTAATTAGGATGGCTTTTATTTCCGGTTGACATCTGTGCCTCAAACTTACCGGTGTTTTTTTTACCGATTTAGGTAGTTGTATATTCATATATTGGTTTTAAAGAAATAAATAAAATAAACTTCAAAAATAAATAACTTTATTTATAAACAATGAAAATTAAATTAATTTGTTATATCTGAAAATACATAAACAATCCTTATTTAGATTGTCACTTTTTTTCTTTACCACCCGGTTCACAAGGCTGTATTCGCTAGAGAAGAACGGGCAAGAAACTCTAGCGTTGCTCTTTTATAATATATTTACAATACAGTGATTATGCATTAGTTAATTCAGAAAAAGTTCACAATTCATGTATAAAAATCAATTGATCACAATATTACAGGTCATTTTATACCGCTGAGATACGTGAAGTCACCAGAACGCACAATTGGTCTACACTGTTCCGGTAAGCAATGATTGGCAATGGCAATAGTAGTTTCAAAGTAATTAAAGTTATGATATTATAAATACATTAGGTTTCGTTCATTTTACCTTCTGATTGACCCTAACATACATATTTTAAAATTCGTTATGAGGTTTTTGTTTGTTAAATCGGGATAATCTTAGGAAACTACCACTAAGATAAGAAAAAATCTGCGTTTGATAGCGATTCATGACAATTTAGAATATTTCTCTCCTCAATCAAGAGATGTAAGGTTGTATGGAAGTAAATAATGTGAAAGTAAGAAGCACAACAATTATTTATCACATTTACCTGTTTCTGAAAAGAAAAAATGTTACATATATTACTTATAAATCTTATTATCACATATTTTACTTCTAAGACCCCTCGTAACTAGAAATTTTACAATAACGCCCAACGCTCTATAAGATATAAGCATAATATTAATATGTTTTTTTTTAATATCTTAAGCTTTATGAATGTTAAGTTATGTTAGCAACTACAGTTACAGTTTCTTTATGTTAGTAACTACAGGGTTGGCATGGATCATAGTAGTTGGCGATAATAAATTTACCCAAATTAGTTCAGGCTTCTAGTAAATTAATGAAATGTTTTCATTATGGTTAACTTTAGATACATTAAATGAATAGCGTGCTAAAAACTTAATAGTGTAAATTACAATTAGTACACCATGGAAGCCATTCCATGTGTAACATTACAAATGTATTATTAAATCGAATACAAAATAAGTTAAATACAAGTCTGAATACAATATAATGTTGTATCTTGAAACCAGATATGTATATAGATTAAACATAATATTTTTTTAATCACGAAGATAGTTTCCTTAACAATTCTGCATAAAAAAAACGAAAATGTTGGATTCAATAATTGAGGAAATTCAATAATTTATATTTATCCATACACTCCTATACGTGGGCCCCCTCAATAAACGATTGAGATTGAGATAGGTCATGTCCACTAGATCATCATTTAAAGATATGATCGAAATTGCTCTTCCATTACATTGCAAATCAATAAAAATATATGAAAGGTGCAAAAGCATGATTCATATAAACAGTTTAAAACAACATATTATGCTTTTCAATTAGCAAAATGATAAACATATTGAAGATTACTTTGTTTTTAAACCATGTAAAGGAGAGTAGAGATACAATAGTCAAACTATTATATGATTCTACTATGCAATATTTCAAAGCATAAAATTAAATTAATTACATTTTCCGGCAAAGTATTGCTATGGACATGATTACAATGAAGAGTATTGCGAAAAATGTCTGCTTACAAATATACTATTTGTATTAATTAAAAACAAGTCATTATGAAATTTAATACATCATTGCAGACTTTCATTCTAATGTACCAAAATAATACATTTCAAATTGGTTAATATAAAATACAATTAAATAATACAACCCTTGAATACAATATAAATAAAACTACAAAATAAGTTTATAAATATTGCAACTTGTGAGACATTCCATGCATAATAATATAATTGGTACTACTATATAAAGGCACATTACAAGCAAAATGAATATAAAAATACTGGACGCAATATGATTAAGAAACAACAAATTTCTATTTCAGGATTCTACATTTAAATTACATGTAAGATTTGGCATTCAGTTTCGTATATATAAATATTTTGAAAACCATCAGGTAGGTTCATATTAAGGTGTAATAGAATGTTTGGCAACATAGGTCTATTTTAAAGAAAACCTTGAATTTAAATTAAAATGATTATACACCCTAAAAGGATACTTGAGCATCAACAATCAAATTTAATAAAATAATTTTAAATGTAATACAATATTTAAATGAATTAACAAAAGTTATTACAAATATTGCAACTTGTGAGACATTCCATGCATAATAATATAATTGGTAATACTATATAAAGGCACATTTACAAGCAAAATGAATATAAAAATACTGGACGCAATATGATTAAGAAACAAACAAATTTCTATTTCAGGATTCTACATTTAAATTACATGTAAGATTTGGCATTCAGTTTAATATATATAAATATTTTGAAAACCATCAGGTAGGTTTCATATTAAGGTGTAATAGAATGTTTGGCAACATAGGTCTATTTTAAAGAAAACCTTGAATTTAAATTAAAATGATTATACACCCTAAAAGGATACTTGAGCATCAACAATCAAATTTAATAAAATAATTTTAAATGTAATACAATATTTAATGAATTAACAAAAGTTATTACAAATATTGCAACTTGTGAGACATTCCATGCATAATAATATAATGGTAATACTATATAAAGGGCACATTTACAAGCAAAATGAATATAAAAATACTGGACGCAATATGATTAAGAAACAAACAATTTCTATTTCAGGATTCTACATTTAAATTACATGTAAGATTTGGCATTCAGTTTAATATATATAAATATTTTTGACAACGATCAAACAGGTTCATATTAACGTATAAGAAATGTTTGGCAACATAGGTCTATTTTAAAGAAAACTTGAATTGAAACTAAAATGATTTTACACCCTGAAAGTAGACTTGAGCGACACTCAAATTTAATTTAAGAATTTTAAATTTAGATATATTTAAATCATTAACAAATTATTCTATAATAACAAAGCTAAGGTATTGAGTTTGACAACATACAGTTGAGACTGCTGTGAGCTGAGGATGATGATGATGACTATTAGCTATTATTAGGTACTACGTCTCCTTACTTTCTATAACTCAATCCTTTTGTAACTTTTCACGGATTAGAGTTTCCATTTCTACATCTTTAGGCCTGTGATCGACATTATTACTTCTATTATTAAAATTACAACACCATTGTTTAACCTGCATTCTAATTACATACAACCAAAAAGATTCCATAAAAGACTCTTTATGATTATACAATTATACCATGTAGTATCAATATTTTTCTTTAATGAACTTACTATTTCGGAATAAACGTAAACACTGCAAATGGATGGTAAAATCTTATCAATAATATATATACTCTGCCATACAATTTTACTCAAGTTCTTGGAAGGATAATACAACCTATCTACATCAGTACTATACTCTCTTAAACGAATTAATTGGTGAGATGACTCACTCTTACTTAATAGGGAGTTTATACAGTTACTACAATCATTACATTTTAAATTTGACATTAAAGAGCGACAAATTGCGCCAGCAATATATGGTATAGATTTGTGTTGATATATATTTCATTAGGGATGGAGTTTTCTATAAGATTACTTTCCTCAGGATTAAGATGTTCAGGTAGGAACTAAATTTTTGTTGATTAATTAAGTTATTTAATGTACCTAACATTTTATCGTCATCATCCGAACAATTAGTATATAATGATTTTCCAGTTGTAAATATTAATCAATAATGTTTTGAAGGCGACACAAAATTGAGTACAGTCAGGATTGGTATTAAAATACCATGTGCCCTTATCTGTCCAAAAAAATTTTCTATCGGATCTTGATTAAGACGTCGGAGACTTAGAAACTTTACACCTTCAACAGAGCGCAAATCTGACCCACAAAGTTTTATTGAGTTGACATTATGCACAAATGCTTTCAGTGATAGTAGGTTTTGCTTCCCTTGGATTGGGAGAGTCAAACGCATAGATCATTAATTTTTTTACAGCTTCATTCCAGAAATCTATGTGTTCAGAGTTACAAGACAATGCATGTGTCAATTTTGTACCATAGCGGCCACAAACCATTTAAACTATCAAACAAATCATTTATGAAGGTAATTATTTCTGCTGTGAAAAAATATTATTATCAAAATTAGGATTAAAAGTAGAATAATCATGTTCTTGGAGATGTTGGATACTCTTCGTATAAGCTTAGTAGTGATGTAGCCACTTGCCGGCTAAAAACTTGGGCTGCAAGTTTGACCTGTAATGTATGAGCATTTTTAATTATTGTGTCGCAATAATCATATAAAAGTCTATACTAATATATAACTTTTGACATCAGTTGCGCGCGCGGTGCCGCTTAACGAGTGCAAGTATCGTGTTTATTTATCGGTGACGCGTCAATTAAATTCGTTTAATAATAATGTGATGGCGAGGCCATCGCGGGCCGTCGTCTGATTGGAAGCGATGCAAGGAGTAGGAAGAGATACGTGAAGATTGTGACCAATTAATTTCAGGGCACGATGAACGTAACGATAGATGTCAGACACCGATCTCGGGCATCCTTATGAGTACTCAAACGGACGGCGAAGCGGTTGCGTTAGATAGCGAGGAAGGCGAATCGATGGTTTTACATTAGTACAAAGAAAGGGAAAGAAGAATTGATTTAATGAAGTACAACATTAATATGAATGAGAATGAACAATATGAGTATGTATGGCATCCCATCAACTACTTCCTAAGCAAATTGGTTTGGCGAAGATTTTGAAATCGGAAAACATTCAAAATATAACAAGAATAAAATATAAAAATCCTGCCGAGTGTTAATTACTTTGAAGTGAAACAAGATGCAGATAAGTTAATAATAATAAAATATATGGAGGAAGTTAGGTACCCGGCTGTCATTCCATAGCGAAGTAAGCACAACATATGGCGTCGTAAAATACTTAGAAATGGACGGAGTGATGATGAATTACTCAAAGCATTTAAATGTGAACATAAGATAGTAGCTGCAAAAAGATTAAAAACGTATGTCAGAAAATGGTGAATGGGTGGACAGTGAATCGGTGCGTTTCAGTTTTAATGGCCCGACTTACCATTTTATATCTACGGATATGACTGCAGATTTAAGGTGGACCGTATACCTTCCAGTGACTCAATGCTCAAAGTGCTGGAAATATGGTCATTTGGCAAGACTTTGTCAAAGTAAGAAAAAAAAATTGCCCAAATGTGGAGCAGAACATGAAAACTGTGCGACAACGAAATTCAGATGTATAAACTGTAGGGGTGAGCATATTGCATTTAATAAGAGATGTCCTGTTTTCCTTAAAGAAAAAGAATTCGTTCAATTATGAGCCGAAATAATTGCACATACAAGGTAGGCTCTAACCAAATATATAAGAAGCAAAGCTAATGTTCAGAAACAACAACACAACTTGGTGGAAGTTAGTAATGACGGTAGCTACCCACATTTAGTTGATAACGAAATAATAAGAACAAAATATAGTCAAACAGGAACTACAACCAAACAAATTAACTGAAGAGCTTACAGATGATAGTGAAGTGGAATCTGACGATAAAGTAAATAATAAACACTAGGAAAAGAGTAATCAAGAAGAAATAGAGTACCCAAAAAAGAAACAGAAAAGGAACATTGATGTCTGCGACGAAACAAAAATGTGAAACACCAGAAGACAGTAACCAACCATATGCAGAGAATGTCATAAGAAGACAAAAATTGACTTTGGGCACATACTATGGAAATTGAAAGAAGTTGTACTGTCTAAAGAAAGTTGAGAAAAGTGAATTGCAGCAAATATTAAAATATTTTTGAAGAAATAATATCATACTTGTATAGAATTAGCAACGTGAAGATTTTTTAAATAAGATTGTAACACTATCTATAAGGATAATAATGCCCTACTCTTAAATGTTACTGGGACATCGGGCGCTGACTTTTCATTTGAGCAAGTTCCTTAATATTGCTCAATGGAACTCTCAGAGCCTGATGCCCAAAAAGTATGATTTAGAGTTGTTTCTTTCACAAGAAAAAATCAGTATTTAGTAATTAGTGAAACGTGGCTAAATTCAGAGACTAGTATCAAATAAAAGACTACAATATTTTTAGGAAAGACAGATTAGATTCGTATGGCGGAGTAGCTATAATTACACATAGGTCAGTCAAAGCTCATATACTTACATCCTATAAGTGTAAATAATTCAGGAATTGAAATAATATGCATTAAAATTTGTAATTGTAAGAATGTAGATTATATAACGTCCGTATATTGCTCCTCATCTGTTAGAACTACTCGAAATGACTGGGAGCATATATTTTCTCAGTTTTCAACAAAAACTATTATAGCCGGTGATTTTAATGCACACCATGCAAGTTGGTCATGTAAAACAGATCAAAGAGGATTGCAAATTCTTGATGTATCTTTTGAATACAATTATGTGCCACTTAATAACGGAGCCAGTACCAGAATTAACTCTTTAAGTTAACTCTTTTTTTGCAAGAATCTTCACCAGATATTACTTTGTTTCCTCCGATTTAGTGATTTATTGGAAATGGCAGGTAACAAGAGAATCCTTAGGCAGTGATCATATGTTAATTAAGTACTCCATGCAATATATAGCTTCTGCCAGAAGAGGAAATCGCCGAAATTTTAAACTGGCGAATTGGCAATTATATCAGGAAATCCTAAAAAGTCAGGTTGATTATTCTATAATAGTTGATGTTAATAATATTCAAACCACATACAATTTAGTTTATGGGGGAAATTAGCTGGTGCGGCTAACTGGAGTATTCCTACATTTAAGGGTTGTAGTGGACTTATACACAAGTTTAGTCCTAAGCCTTATTGGACTCCATCACTATCTGCGGCTATTGCTGAACGTAGTTTTGCACTTAAAAATTTTAGGCGCAATCCTACACCTAATAACTTATATTATTAAAACAAAAAATAGCGAACGCACAGCGAATCCACAGACGGCAAAAACAAAAAGTTGGCAACAATTCTGTAATAGGTTTAGACGAGGACGGTAAACACGTCAGAGATTTGGCGACGTAATGCGTTGGTTGAAAGGTGTAAAAAACGAATATGTGAAGCTCCTAAACACAAAAAAGAAGAACTTTTACGTAGCCTTGCTCCTGACCAAACCGTTGAGCCTCAAATGCCTTATTTTTTTCTACAAACAGTTCTTTAGAAAGCAACTTTTCCATTAATTAATTTAAATAATAGTATTAAAAAAAAAAAAGATACGGCCCAGGAAGTGATCAAATTAGGTAGTCCATGATATACTACCTACCAACTGAAGCAAAACTATTGCTACTCAGATACTTAACATGATTTTTAAACACTCCCATAATACCAGACCAATGGCGTAATATAAAAGTAGTCCCTATACCAAAGCCGAATTGTGATAATGAGTTCAGGCCTAGTTCATTCATGTCCTGCATATGTAAAATTTTTTCATCATATGTTATGTCAGCGTATAGAGTGGTTCGTAGAAACCAATAAAATCTTAGCGCCTACCACAAGCGGTTTTAGAAAAGGTCAATCGTGTATTGACTGCTTAGTGCGATTAACTTCCCAATTCGAAAAATATTTCAACTTTGACGGTTTTTCTAGATGTTCAAAGTGCTTACATAATGTTTCCATAGAAAAATAGTTTCAACACTAGATACTTTAAAAGTAGGGAACTCAAATTTGTAAATATATTTGGTCTTTTTTAACCCGAAGACGGTTATTAATTAAGTTCCATGGATAAGGACGAAATGTTTAGATGGACAGCGAGGGGTTTAGCTCAAGGTGATCCTCTCTCACCTTTATTATTAATTAGTTCTTATAAAAGGTTTGGGGTATCAAAATGTTCAGACACTGCAATATGCGGATGATTTGCTTTCTATACACAAAATAAAAATGTAGTTAATAGTGCACACGATATTCAAAATTGTTTAAACTCAGTTGTAGAGGACTTAAGAGAATAGGACTAGAAGTATCCCCACATAAAACACAATGTTGTTGTTTCGAAGAGGAAGGCAAAGTAATCAGTTAAAATTTAACAATCAATAACATCCAAATAAAACCAGTAGATAATGTTAAATACTTAGGTATGTGGTTAGATAAATCTTTACTATGGCGAATGCATATTAATCAAACTCATGTTAAAGCTACAAAAATGGTGAACATTCTTAAAGTATTAGCAGGTGCATCTTGGGGCTTGCATCCCATTCATCTTAGAATATTATATAATGCTTTAATTCGAAGTAGGCTAGATTTTGGAAGCTTTATTTATGACACTAAAACACATTTAGAAAAAATTGACCGAATTCAAAACATTGCACTACGTACTATAGGCGGTTTTATTAGAACAACACCCATTCATGTCATGGAATATGAACTCTGCGTTCAGCCACTTTCCATTAGACGTCAAAATCTAGCCACGAAATATATTTCAAAAACCCAATCATTATTTGGTAATTTAACTGTTTCTCTCTTGTGAAAAACTTTCATTAAACTGTCGAACAAGATATTGGAAAAAACAAAAAGAAGCCATTGCATGTATCAGTTTTCGCAGAAACAAAGAAGAGAAAGGTGCAATAAAAGTCAAACCCTTCAAATGTTTCAATTAAATACCTGGATGTCTAATATTAACACAGAGTTTATAAAGATAGATGTAGATGAAGCTCATGTACCTAAAAATCAATGCAATAGCTCACTATTAAAACACAATGTTATAGAAATGATTAATTGTAATTATAAAAACTGTTATAGGATATTCACGGATGGATCCAAAATAAATAACATTCTGGGGCAGCTTTCTATGATCCCAATTGTAAGTCAAAGAGCTATATACAATTGTATCCCCTCATAATACAATAATGGCGGTGGAACTCTTTGCAATCTCAGAAGCAATATCGTATATCGCCACTTCGGATATTAAAGAGGGTAGTCATATTACAGATAGCCGAAGTGCTTTACAGCATATTGCTCGATGTGTCTCTGTAGGAAGAGGTGCTTCGGTAGCATATGCCATAATTAAAAAAGTATTACTTTTGCAGAGTAAAGGTGTTAATCTGAGGTTGCAATGGATCCCATCGCATATAGGTATTCGAGGAAACTAGATTGTTGATAGGCTAGCGAAAGAATCCTTGTGTAATGGCACCGAAATTTACATAAGGCTAGAAAATACAGAAATTTTAAATAATATAGATACAAAATATTTGAAAAATGGAAAATACATAGTGATAAGATATTTACTCAAAAGGAATCTGATACCGAACAATCCAACAAGAACCTCCTCGAATACCTTTTGTATGTTAAGTAATATGAGAAGACAGTTTGTCGTCGTAGCGCATAGACTCAGATCGGGGCACTTGCCTCTCAATAAATTCAAACATCTAATGAAACATACGACTCTCCCAATGTTCACTTTGTGGAGTGATAGAAGATGTCCACCACCTTCTACTAATTGCACCCGAACTGAGTCTATGAGAGCAAATATGATAGATAAATTTTATGTAAATCCAATGGATACAGGAGTATTTCAGAGTATTTGGCAGAACCGACGAGTATAATGGCTAAATATTGGTGTTCTACAATTTTTGATAAAATAATGTAGCTAGTTTCAATAATTATATGTACAATAGGTCTGACATAGTCGCAGAGCGTACTCAAAGATCTTATATTCAATAAATAGAAAAAAAAAAACTTTTGACCATATTGATAACTTTTTGTGATTAGTGACCACATCAAACAGAATCTTGATAGAAATTGTATACTTTAATTTACCTTCATTTTGTCATATGAAGTTGATTAATGTGTTTCTCTGTAGTTTGGTGCTTCTTGCTCGGCCACCAAAGCCATCCCATTTGTATAGACTTTCTATACATTCCCACTTTGCTCTTCGATAACCAATAAGGAGATGCTTTTTCTGAAAATTATTACGAAAACATTTTAACAAATGAGGGTACATCATAGATATGATATAATTGGTAAGGGCCAATTTGTAGCAAATGTCATTGGTGCAATTATTACTTCGTAAAGTTCAGCATTGAATCTGATATTAATGACTTAATAGCAGCAACATTAGCAGAGCCTTGATCACTAACTGTAGCTCTACTATAAAACCAGATTTAAAAACTGCTAACACTATTTCTTTTATTATATTCTTTAAAACAAATGTTTAACCCCATCTCGTGCAAAATAAAAACGCTATCGGAATTTTCCAAGGAGAAAATAACCCTCTTAACATAAAGACTAAAAGCTTTATCAGCTACATTATGTGTTCGTTACCAGAACCCATATCTTCAAAACCCTCAATACCCCAGTAAAATAATTAAAATTTAAGTTCTTTTTAATACTCATTTCATCAAACATTAAAGTGCATTGCCTGTCTATTGTAGGTTTATTTAATGCAGCATCTGCCAAATGTTTAAATATAAAGTCATTAATACCAGGCCTCAAAGGAATATTAGTAAGCAGGGAATTAATTCGCGACTTGCAAGGTAATGCTATATATTTTCGCAAAAATCCATAGCACTTAGGGCTTAACTTATATAACGACAAAGCAAATACTTTTTTCGTCATTAGTATAGCGCCGACCTTTTAATGAAGTACCAGTCAAACGTAACTGTGAATCTACTAATAACTTTCCAAATTTACTTAATATGTTATATTTCTTTAAAAACAACTTAGTTTTAGGAGCATTAGGGTTACTTTCGTCTTAAGCCTTGTTTTTGCAATTGTGCAAGACGTAACTTATTTCTTAATCTGTTAATTGATGCACGTAAAATCTGCTTACGAGGGGTAGATTTATTTGGATCTAGTCTAATACGCTTAATTAACTGACATTTTACTTGACTACTACAGTTTCGTTTTTTACATTAGACACAGCAAGGGTAGATGATGTGGATGGGGTAACACATATTTCTAGCTGTTCCTCTATTAGGTGGTATGTAAGGGTCAACATGAGATATAGCACTACTACTAGGGTTCATTACATTTAGATTGAAATGTATTTGAACAACAGGTAACTCAGCAGAGTCAGAACTAATATCTGCTTTTACACTATTAAAGCATTCATAGTTTATAGTCGGTTGATTTACTATATCAGAAGGGCCAACTACTTTAAAAATAAAAGGTTCTATATGGTCATTAGTGTGCGTTATTCTAAATGTTTCTCTAAATTTATATTCAAGTTCAAACACGGAATTGCACAAGGTTTTAATTTTAATTTTTCATTAATATGTTCGGCAAGAAAATGTTTATGACAAAAACGAATACGGCTACGTTTAACAAAAGGTATGTTTTGTAATATGGGACAAACCCCTAACCACATTTCCCACCTTGCTTGGTTTGTGAAGGGTACACCAAAAATATTTATTATTTGGTCCCCGAGTTTTACACCCGGGAACAATGCACTTATTTACCATAGTTCTTACAAAAATAACAAGTATTTTAACACAAATTCAATAATAAACTATTACTCGTGAGCCGGTAAACACTAAGGTCACTTAAGGCTATTTTATCTTTTACGAAAACATAAGCACACAAAATCAATAAAAAGGAAAAAAACCGCCTTTGATTGCAAACTGTAGCACCAGAATCCGTGATTAGAAAGTTATTAAATTCCAATTATAAGATTCGTTGTACTATGACTTGATCAAGGCACAAGAGAAATGGCGGATGGCGGCAAACGAGACGAGATACGTTTTGACATATCTTTCAATCCTAGTGACATAAATACTACGTCACACACACACTAATATAAATATGAGTAAGATGAACGCCATCCATATTAAAATAGTGAGATAGCTAGCATAGCTAACGTGCAACTTTTTTTATTCGGAGTTGGACGGGCCTGCTCAGCGCTCTCTAGCGGTGTTTTAGAATCTTTGTTTGTTCCAAGCGTTGACATATACACGCACGCATTCATGTTTTTGATTGTATTGCTTCATAAATATTTTTCGCTTACGATTAGCCATGCAGGAGGCAACCTGTGCTGTATTTGTATTAAAATAAGTAGTTTTAACAACCCACAAATTATGGAGCAGAGTAAATCTAATTCACCGAAACTATTTGTGAGCACTGCTATAGAAAACAAGGACGAAGTAGAAGAGGTATTGTCTAAATTATTGCAGTTTTCCAACAAAGAATCGTGTTAGTCGGCCATGTAAAGTCGTAATTTCTAACATTGACAGTGGTGGCGCTGTTGTTTCTATGGCGCGAAAATTTGATTTGTTGGTTATCACTATCTTATAAGAGTTTTCTTTTGGTGATTTCAGAGATATGAAAGGGCTTACAACTATTTTCAATCGCTCGTGGCTGACTGCAGTGAGAAGGAAGCGCATGATGCCCTTAACAAAACGCCGTGTGTAAAAATCACGAGGAAGTATCCTGGGTATGCTGATGTCCATCCTTACGGAACCTCACAACGCCACAAAGTGCTACAGAGATCTTACACTTGTCACTAGAGATGGCTAACGTGCGTGCTCAACAATCTATCTAATTTGATACTGGAAAGGTACTTAAGTTTCAAGGACACAACCCGGAATCAACTTTTATGGCTTATCAAGGAGATGATAAGAAATGCAGTCACTGGAGTGGATAGCGTATGCTGGAACTTGATGCGTTACGCTTCTGGAGGAGACATAACGCCTAAAAACATACAATTGGTAGAATCTCTTTTAGATATTTATATAGAAAAATCGGGCATGGCTGGATAAATTCCCCCGTTCTCATATGCATGGTGGTATACACATATTAAGATTAATAGAAGATCACAATATGCACAGTTGATGAATTTAAGACAAAAGGAAGTAAACTTTGTTATCACTCTCATAAGAGAAAGATTTTCAGATGTGTTAACTTTAGGTAGGGATTTGGTTCGCTACTGCAAAAATGTTGCACGCATACCTGAATTTAATCAGCTCTGGCAGGACATATTGACTAACCCAAAAACACTATGTCCTACATTTACAAATGTACTACAATTGTTGCAAACAAGGCCATTCCCGGAGGATACCTGCAATCAAGACTCACACCAGACATGGAAAGAAAACTTGTATTTCTCACTTCACAAGTTAGATTTGGGCATCATAAAAATATCAGAGAGTGGTTTTCAAAGACAATACTTGCCACTCCAGAGTCACAATCTCTCAGAAGTGACATGATTCGTTTCATTGTTGGTGTTATACATCCAAACCAATGAACTTTTATGCTCAGATATCATCCCAAGATGGGCAGTCATCGGGTGGCTTCTTACAACATGCACATCGAATGTTGCAGCATCCAATGCAAAACTGGCATTATTTTATGATTGGTTATTTTATGACCCAGAGAAAGATAACATAATGAACATTGAACCAGCAATTCTTGTTATGCACACTCCATGAGTCCCATCCTGCTGTCACTGCCACATTATTAGATTTCCTCTGCAGAATCATTCCGCATTTTTACCCTCTTTTGCAGACAAAGTGAGGCAAGGCATATTCAATCCTTACAGCAAATTATTTGAAAAAAGAGTATTGCCGAATTTGCATCCTTTGTTTGATTCTCCAAATTGGATCGCGAGTTACGCGCCACGGTGAGGGATACATTTAAAGAATTTTGCACCAACGGTAATGGTGAAGGTGCGTCTGGCTTAAGGGAAGAGGGCAATGATGACCTTATGCCAAAAGGCGGGACCCGATGAACAGCGTTTTCTGATGACGAAGAAGATAATGCTCCGCCTACATTAGCGGAGGACACTGACGACGACGATTTGCCACTATCCGAGGTTCGCGCACGAGAACGACCAGAGTTGGCGGCAGCGCTGCCGCTTGTACTGCGACCACTTGCTGAAAACGTTATTAGATGACCGCTCGTCTGCTTCCGCCACCGCATTGCTGGACGCGTGTGGTTCACCTACTCCAACATCTACTGCGCTCGCTGATCTCTTCACAGCAGCAGTACAAGAGGTACCGCCACTGCACATATCTTGCAACCCGACGCCTGCCGAGCTCGAAATAGCTTTAAATTCTCCTATATTCGCAATGTTTGCCTTCCTGACTGGTAGTGGCAGCGACGATAACAAGCGGAAACTCGTATTAGAAACGTTTAAGGAAATGCAAGCGCAAAATACACTACATTGCGTCGGATACTGCTTGCTGTTTTACTTAAAAGTATGCTATGAGCGAGACAGACGCGCCGAACGCAATGCCGCCAAAAGAAGAAATGTTAAGTTTAAAGCGGACATTTATAAAGAATATTGTAGTTATTTAGAATTAAAGGTGGCGGAAAGTTTAGCCGATGATTTCGAAAGATGTCAAGATTGTGACTCGAATGTTTTGGTGTGGTTGATACCCGATGTATATAGAGAATTTAAAGATCAAGCACAAAACCATATAAGATTGCTTCACGCCATTGTGTCCACATTGGACGCGGGCCAACTGCAGAGGTTAGTTTGTTTAACTCTGCAGGGTAATTTGATGATGTTTAAGTCCCGATGATATCACAACAATGTTGTCAACAAGCCTGGGCTGGGGAGACATTCGAGCAGTATTGCCTCTGGCAATTGTTGACTGCTCATGATATATCTGTGGAAGATGTTTTGCCAATCATTCCCAAGTTGTCTTATAAAGAACATGCAGAAGCTCTCACATCAGTGCTTTTAATGTTGAAACAAGAAAGACCTACTGCCGAGGTGTTACGTCAATTGTTCTGCAGAACTCTCGATGAAGATGATACGTCTGTCGTGTCAACGCTCATGTATTGGTGCCAAGATTTCGAGAAAAAGTAGGTGATTTAGTAGCGGCTCTGCTGAGTACAAGATTACCCAGGCACTAGCCCCAATAAGAGAAAACGTCCGGGGAAACACAGTATTCCACCAAATGCTCCACCTTCTGCGGAATTGGTAAGTACCACTAATTAAATACTTACTTATCTGTCTGTAATCTGGCAGTGGCGTAGCTAGGGGGGGGCGGCAAGGGCGGTCCGCCCCGGGTGTCACCCCAACAGGGGTGACACCCGAGCCCAACTTTGACCATCAGTTATAGTTCTTTCTACTTCTACCTATAAAATCAAAAATTTGTGGCAGAGACCATAACCGCTACTATTAAAATAATCTAGGTACCTAAGTACAGTATTGTACCACAAAGCATAATAAATTGATACCTATATAAATACAAATAATGTACCCACCTAGACTAAGGAATAACTAGACAGAGCAATAAAAACTTCATATAGTAGTACTCCTTACTCGTGAGCCATTTTGTCATTAAGGGATTTCGTGGGTTCAAAAATCGTTTTTTTTTGGCTTTTTAATTTCTACAACATCTCAAAAATATTATCCTAAATTTTCAAGTCGATCCGAATAATAGTTTCATTCATCTGAGGTGCACGTTGCACTGTGCGTTGCCACCTGTCAATCGATTCAGGGATTCCCTAAAATTTAATACTCCGTTCGCGTACAAGAAGCTTATACCCAAATGGAGATTGCATTTCCGTATATAAAAGTGAAGCACAAAAATTTGACCTTAAATGACGTCGCTGTTATCTTCTAATCCTTTTCTCTCGAGTGACAATGAGTGAACATAATGTCATTTTCATTCATTGTCACTCTAAAGAAAAGGATAGAAGATAACAGCGACGTCATTCAAGGTCAAATTTTTGTGCTTCAGTGTTTTATACGGAATGCAATCTCCATTTGGTATAAGCTTCTTGTTCGCGTATAACCAACGCTACTTAGGGGATTCCCTCGATATAGAGCTCGTCACTTGTATTGTGGATTAGACAAATTCTTTTGTTTTCGACCGCATTCATTTCAATATTCTTTTGCGGTGAACGTGTGAACGTCTAGTGCAAAGTGTTTTTTAATTATTAGATATTATAAACGACAATTTTCGTATCTTATATTTATAATAAATAAACTAGTTAATAGTCGATTCTTGAAGAAAATAAACAAGGTAAGTGAAGTATTTTTTTATTAAAGGTGATACTAACTTTTTTTAATTCGTTTAGTATCTAGTAGCAGTATCTTAGATTATTTTGATCTACAAGTTTTACGATCATACTTTAGAGACTTAAGGTAATAATGTTTATTAATTATTAATATACTTATTAATATACTTATTTATTATTATTTTCTGATCCAAACGGATTATATTAAGTTTAGATTAATGATAAAAAGTAGGTAATTATAATCATACATCTTCACGTACATTGATTCGGCTCCGAGATGAGTAGCTCGAGCACTACCACGAGTATTTATACGGATATCACCTAAGGATATCACAATTAACGGTGGAGTATTTAAACTAGTATTTTCTAAAATACCTACTTAAATACATAATTTACCACCCAGATGCAGGATTGTTAATTTATATAAATAATATTTCACAAAGCTAGTTACGTAACGTGTACCTAGGTGTTTATTTTACCGTTACAATTTGTTTATAAAATCAACGTATCACTTACAACACAAAAATATTTTTTAGGATACCCAGAACGAAATATGCCTCGGGGAATTCATACTTCGAAAGACAAAGCGGGTTTCAACAGAGAAAAGCCAAAAGGCTAAAATGGATCAAATTCAGAGCATGTCTGGATCTCTTTTCAAATATGTCACAAAAGCAGATAGCGGCCAAGGTTCAATTAAAGTACCCGAGTTCCTGTTGACGAAAGTAAGGATGCACATCTTGAAGACTCACATTCAGATAGCAACAGCGACCAATACCAGAATCATTGAAGACAACCATTTCCTCGACGGAACAAATCAAATAATGACAATGACACCGTTAATGCTACTTTTGGAGACAGCATTAGCTTCGAAGAATCTGTGCAACACTTGAGGGATATTTCACATTGGAGTTACCGGTTCCCAATAATGTTCGCATTGACATAATAAAAAGGGCAGTGAACATTTCCCAGAACAACGAAGGACAGTTCCCTACTGTATCTCGTCATGGTTCAAAGATAAAGGAGATTCTCGTCATCTTTCACAGGAATGGTTGTATAAAGAGATGCCTAGTGGTGAAAAAATTCTACGATCATGGATGGTATTTTCTCCTATATCAAATAATCTGTACTGTTTTTGCTGCCGTTTATTGCTGTCAGTAACATACAAAGAACATTTACAACTGGATTTTCAGAAATGGTGAACTAAATCCTAAAGTATTGGACCATGGAAACTCATGTGAACATTTAGAAAATTTCGAAAATTGGAAAACTTTGGAAATGAGATTAAAATCTCACACCACATAGATGACGCAACCTTGCAATTAATGAATACGGAAAAACAGAAGTGGAAAAATCTGTTATCTAGATTATTTGATATAACTTTGTTTTTTGGCGAAACAAAACCTAGCATTTCGTGGACATGATGAAACCCAAGGGTCATCCAATAAAGGTAATTTTCTAGAACTAGTTAAGCTGCTTTCAAAGTATGATGTTTGTACTTAAAGAACATATATTATATTTGGAGCAGGAAAATCACATAAAGTACCTATTTATCGCCCGAAATACAAAATGAGTTCATAAATGTTTTAGCTAATCACGTTAAATGTCAGCTTGTCAACGAAATTAAACTGGCCAAATATTCGGAATTATGTTTGATAGCACACCTGACGTTTCACATGTCGATCAAATGTCTGAAGTAATTTCGTTATGTAAAAATTAATAATAGAAAAGTAGAAGTCAAAGAAGTATTCTTAGGATTTTTTCCCTTGCATGGAAAAAAGCAGCTGATTTAAGCGCTGAAATACTAAAGAAGCTTGAAAACGATGGCTTAGATATTATGATGTGTCGTTCTCAAGGTTATGATAATGCTGCAGTTATGAGTGGTATACACGGGGGAGTGCAAGCTATTATAAAAGAAAAAAACAATAAAGCAATTTTATTGGTTGCATTGATCATTCAATTAATTTATGCGGCCAGCATTCGTTCGCACAAAATGTGACTTGTGTTACATTTTTCGGAGCAGTGGAGACAATATTTAACTTTTTTCAACCTCCACAAGCGCTGGGAGGTGCTCCTCAATCACAGCAAAGCATCTGTTTAAAAGACTTTCAACAACGCGCTGGAGTGCTCATTATGGTGCAGTAAAAGTATTGACTGAAAATTTTGATGGAATAATATCTGCAATTGAGGAACTATGTGACCAAGACGTAAATTTAGAAACAAGAGGTGGTGCACAAAATCTTATCCCTGCTGTGTGCAATTCTCATTTCTTATTTTCTTTCTTCTGGAATGATGTGCTAGGGAAGTGAACTATGCTCAGATTGCATTACAAAGCAAAGGATTATGTGTTTGATGAAATAATCATAAACTAGAAGCACTTCGTCTATTCATTGGAGGAGAAACGGTTGCATCTAGCAGAAGAGGCAATAGATTTTGCTGTACGAAAATCGGAAGAATACAACATTCGATGGAACGACGAATTCGTCGCAAGAAGCGCATGCCCGGTGAGTTAGCATCGTCCACAGATGCTGGGACTAACACTTAGAGCGGAACTTCAAAAGGACATGTTAGAATGTCTTGACAGATTCAATATTGAACTCGAAACAAGAGTAAAGTCCATTAAAGGACGTAGTTTCATTATTTGAGGTTGTACAGTCGAAGACTGCTTTCGGCAAACACTGAACAGTTAAAATTTGCAATATCAAAATTTACTAACCTTTACGATGAAGTATCAGAAACAGAACTACTTTTAGAAATACCAAGATTGAGAAGACATATAAAAGCGGCTAATATTACTGTCTCTACTTGGGGTGACACTGGACTATTTAAATTCATTGTGGAATGGGATTTTACAGAATCTCTTCCGAATCTAACGGTCGCACTAAAGTATTTATAACAATATGTGCATCAGTTGCTTCATGTGAGAGAAGTTTCAGCAAATTGAAATTAATAAAAATTACTTGCGGTCTACAATGACTGAAACCAGATTAAATAATCTTGGTACAATCGAACATGAAGCAACACAAAATATAAATTTTGAAGACGTGATTTCGGAGTTCGAAGTGTCCAAAGCTAGAAGGTAAGAAATTTTAATTTTGGCATACTGTTTTACATAATATACTACTATTTGTATACTCTTATTTTAATAAAACGTAAAACGATTATTACTTTTTATTTTATACATTGTGTTTGAGTTTTGGGGTGACACCTACAAAATCCGCCCCGGGTGCCACCTATGCTAGCTACGCCGCTGGTAATCTGTATCAGCCCATATACGTCCCACTGCAGGGCACGGGCCTCCTCTACAATCGAGAGTACGATTGAGAGTGGTTAGGCATATAGTCTACCACGCTGGCCTAGTGCGGGTTGGCGGACTTACATACCATATAAATTTTATAAATCGCTATGGTATGCAGGTTTCCTCACGATGTTTTCCTTACACCGTTTTAGTGCGTGGTGATTGACTATCAATACATACATGACTCCGAAAAGTCAGAGGTGTGCCCTGGGATTCGAACCCGCGACCACCGGGAACATGTTGGCAGTCACGTCTAGTCCGTTTACCAACAGGCCACCACGCACTTACTACTTACTTATAAATAACACTTATTCTACTTCGGATTATTCCAGGAAATAAACGTATAAGAACGTGATTTATCTTTAGCCCTTATTACACAGTTTTAAAACCTATATTAGCTGGCGAATGCGTTTGTCTTACGGCTTCAATCTCCGCAAAATAAATAGTTTCCGATTTTTATATATTCGTATGTGCTTAACGAATGTACAAAATTTATGTAAAAGACTCAGTCGAAACAAATAGGGAAAATTTTAATTTGTCTGTTGGAATAGTCAGCACAAAACAAACCTACATAAAAATATCATATACGCTGTATTACCACTTCACAGTTCTTAGTAACTATAAATTATAATATTTATTTAAAAAATAGTGCATTAACAAGTTTACATTATTAGATTTTTATCACATCATTGATCATTGTCAAAATCCAAGGACTAAATATCAATCTCCTGGGACCTATTTCTAGACTGAGTTGTATTCTGAATTACAGTTAATTTCAATATTATGATTTATCCGCAAACTTAGGGTAAGGTGGGGCTAAAAAATCCAATTTCACTATGTTTAATTACAGTGTGAAAATTAAGCATACTATGTATATTACATTAAATAGCATTAACGAAACAAACAGTTGTCTAGCCACATTCAACTCGATTTTTAGTTTAATTAAAATAATATATTTCATTTTTCAACTTTTCTAAACATATCGTCTGTCCATTTTATTGAGATTACACATATTTTCCTTAAGAATTAATTTCGAGCTCTCAGTCAATCACATAAGTAGGTATTTCTTTTCTCAAACATACATAAAATATGTTAAAGCCATTTCACATGTGCATTGTGATAGTTCCATAAGGTTGAGTCTACACGGCCTGTTGCGACAACTATACATACAAATAACCAAATCATTTGTGCAGTCCACAAATATTTACTTCGCCACTGGTTGCTGTGGTACCCAATATCAGACAGAGACCTTGGTTGTTTATATCGTCAATAATAGATCTTGCAATGGGGCAGGACACAAGTCATCGACCGTAAAATGTATTATGTAAAAAATATTATAAAGGCGAGCAAACCGCATGTTTCCTGTATAGAAAACGCTAACATTATGATAGTATCTTCCATTTTAATTCCATTTACTGACGAAATCAATGCGATTCCCGCCGATTACTAATTAGTAGAGACCGGATTATATGCATTTGCATATTTTAGCCATTATCAGTGGTAATAGCATATTTTACCTAAGATCAAGTTATGATGCATATTACCTACAATATTTTTCACTCACCCTGCGTTTCGAAATGCGACCAAATTTAATAACAGTCACAAAATATAGGCTTAGCTATTGAGGAATAAGGAAAACATATTGAATAATAACCCAGGTTTTCAAAGTTTGTGTCAAATTGATAGTTTTCATTAATGGGACGACAGAACTTTTGCCACAAACTATAAGTACTAACATAGCACCCAAGTTCAAAAATATTCTAAATGATCGTAGACACAATCTAACCACTGAAAATTTAGAAAAATATTTGATTGCTTACGTTTACAAAAATTTAAATAATTTTACTGTCATATAATGTTACTGTACCTAATATTGCCTATCAAAAAATAATTTACTAATTGTATGCTGATTAAAAAAAAAAAGAATTCTTACTTTTCTCTTTTTTTTGAAATTCCTAAAATTTATCATTTAATTTCGCATATTCTGGCCAATTTTCGTGCATATTTCAAGCATTTTCATGCATATAACAAGCTTTTTATGTTGCATATAATCCGGTCTTTACTAATTATGCAATGACTGACTGAGCATTGAATAACGAAGTAACGAATTTAAAGAGACACCATTCATAACCACAAATTAATCTTTGTGAACTTTGAATAACATAACATAATATTATTTGATTGAAACTCGTTGCATAATATACAACGAACACCAATCTATTTCTTATTAAATCATCCAATTTCGTACTGTTCTGTTGATGCGTGTCCCGCACATACTGGGTAAGGATATTCCAAGCCCAAGAAATTCCAGATTCAGGCATTAATTTTTTTTTAATTCCATACATTGTTATTATTTATGAATGCATTTTTTTTTTATATACACATACATACATTTACATTCCCGTAAATACATTTAGTCCTCCGGGACGCAGTAGTTAAGAGCCAGCTGAGATACGAAAGGTTGCGAATTCAATCCATGCACTGAACACTATTTGTGTAAACCTCCAATGTGTAATGTGTATTACGTGTCTGATTGGTGGTGTATGGTTGCCACATTTTCTTAAAAAAAACGGAAATAGACTTGGCAACTAGTGCTATAACTGAATAAATAAATACGATTGCTGGTTGTGTTTTTTTTTTGTAAGGTTAGATTGCTAAAGCACACAACACACCAAAACATACGCGCACACACCCCGGCGGCCAATAAGAAGAGTTTCATATCGGCCACAAGAGCCCGCACGTGTTGTCCGACGACTTTTGGCGACTCTAGCGCTCATCTCAGTTGCCCGGCGATACTAAATGTCAAAACAAAAGTACTCATTTCGAGCGGTGGCAAACAGTTGCCGAAATAGGTCGGTAGCTTTAGTGTGTAGTGCGCTTATATGCCATGACTCATATTCATAATCTCTCATTCCAAAGCCGGCTAGAGTCTAGGACACATCCCTACTTAAGAGGTTGTCTAAGAATGTATAGTAGATACTGTACCCGGAGCAAAACATGCGTCAACGTGAATCCTTTATCGCAATTTTTTGTCATTCTCAATAGGTGCTGGGTCATTTGGAGCAAATGAGGATTTGTTGTATAGAACAAGATTGAGATGTCAATTTTTAAAAATGGAGTGTATGCAGAAGGCCTTACAGCAAGCACAGTCGAATAGTAACGATAGTTTAAGGGTAAGTGCTACATACTACATATTTTTTCTTTGTATTTAGTTCCCGTTGATAAGCGTAGTGCTTATCATATGTTCATTTTTTATTATAATACAGCCTTTTGTAATTCGAAAACCGTACAGGATATTGATAACAAAGTTTCTGCTGGTATTAAATTAAGCCATATATTTCATTTATTTTAAACACGCATGTAACTTTTGCTTACGAAATTGTATGTAAATGTATTATTGTTAAGGTATTTTTTAATTGCGAAAATAATTATCCAGTCATATGAATAGGTTCTATTTAAGTTCCAATCCAAGACATGAATTTTTTAAAAAATATATTACAACGCACTTCATATCGCGAATGAATTATTGTAGTTAGTAATTTCAGCTAGCATAGGCTTTGGCGAACTAAATATTTTTCATTAAATAAAAAACTAATACAAATAGAGAAAATCAAGGCAGTACTAAATTGTACTCCTTTTAATTTCAGAGACAATATAGTGAATTATTTTCGTTGGCATGGGAAGATGAATTGCCCCATATCCAGAAGAGCTAGAAAAATAGTTTCAAATTCATTACCAATCAATCAGAGTTTACATTCTTCCAATGAAGACAGTGAGGTAATTTCCTTTTGCATATACTAGCTTATGTCCGCAACGCCGCCCACCTGGACTACAGATCGCGTGCACGAATTTTTCTTTTTTTGACTCGGCTTTCGATAAGTAGTTCAGTTGCTAAGTTGAAGTGGATGCTGTCAACATTTGAACGCCGTCGAATGCCTAGAGTAGTATTACGAGTAGTAACGGTAAAAGCAGAAAATATAACATGTCCTTTTTAGTTGCTTATTTCTAGTATCCTGCTAGTTTACGTAAAGAATATTCGTAATGTATGTAATGTAATTTCTAATTACACATATCATAATTAAAAATTTGTTCTGTATACTCAGGGTAACAAATTGACCTACACTTTGCTTTTCAGGAGGAGGAGATAGTAAAGCCGAAGCAAGCCAAGCGACGAAAGAAGGCGATTTCGGACAGTGATTGACATATCTTGAGGGAAAAGGAACTGTAATTTTAAACACCAAATGTGCAACTCTACAATACAATAAATATTAGTACATGTAACTATACATTATTGGTTACCTTACGTTACTACGCGGGTGGCATTCCAAGAATTGCACCCTCATCCATCAACGTGTGATTTTGCCTTGTGTAATGTTACATTTTATGTTTAAAAATTTTACTTCCATGGTTTTTTAGTATATTGAATTCGTCGATTTTTTTTTATTCTCATTGGGAAATGTTAAAATTAATTTCTGTAATTTTAATAACTTTATTAAGTTTCGTATATAAAATAATTGATTAGTTCATATGCTTCAAATCTATCTGAAATTTTATGAATTTTTGGATAAATATATTATTAGGATATAAATTATCATTTAGTCTTACCAAATATTTATTGAGTTACTAAAAGTTTTCGTGACCAATGCCATAAAACCATGGAGTTAACATGCTATGAAGCCATAGAACAATATCTAAACTTGTATTAATAAAAACACCAATATGTTCAGTAATGTTATAGCTATAAAGGAGATAAGGAGTTCTAAAGTTCAAGCATGCGATGTAAATTTGGCGCCGTCAGTAGTCATTTATTGTAAAGAGGTACCTTATTGTTGTACAGTTTTTTTTAATCCCCAGAACAGTGTTTGACTTAATTTAAGTGTAAGGTATAAGACCAAGAATTTTATTCAAAGATTATATTATTGTATTGATGCAATTTTCGAAACACTTTTACACTAGGATCAATAAAGTATTCCCCTTTCTTCCATACTTTTCTTTAAGGAGCGTGGACACCTTGCGCGCAAAGTCACTATAGGTATTTCTTCGTTAATTTCATGCACACATAAGCGACCAAAGCTGTGTGCGTAGAGCTGCCGCGTCGGCTCGCTATACAGTCAGCGCAATCAACTTTGATCCGTGCGCTTCAAAATTCTAATATTGAATTGAAATGTAACTTCATGATTTATATATGGTAATATTATATAATAAAATATTTTATTTGCATATAAGTAGACAAATAGGTATTACTGTGTAAGCAATGAACAACACAAATTTAGATACTAATCATATTTCGTTATTATTACATTGTTAAGTTGCATTCAAATCAGTATTCAATCAGTAGACACTACGGACGTTTATTAATCATTTCGTGTTCGAACACATGAAAAGAGTTAGGGGCCTTACAACCCTTACAATTACGAAATATATTAATTTTATATTACAATACATAACACAATTTAGCCTCGGAATTACATCCCATTATATTATCTGAAACATAATTTATACTCACTACAGTATTATTGTAGGTAATAAAAAGAAAAAATATGTTTTACTACCAAAGTACTAAGATTGTGGCAATCGCAGCCCGCGCGTGGCTATGTTTTACGACGCACAGGCAAAAATCGACTGCAGCTAGGCCGGAGCCACGAGCGATACATCCTCCTCTAGGCCTTGCGGCGGTCTGTATTGATGCACGGCGGAACGCGTGTTTTATAGGGTTTTTAAAATATATGTAGAAAACATGAAAACTAATTTTTATTGAAATATAAAAATGGCAATTTATTGATAAGATGTTCTTCTATTATAATATGCAATTGCTATAAAAAATATGTACGATAAAGTTGGTGAAAAAATTGGTGTTCTTGACGAGAGTTTCTGAATAATTTCGCATTGTTTAAATTTTTATTTTTCAGGAACTAAACGTAAAAAGATTATTTTTCTTAGCAAATCCCATCCATAAGGGTTTTATTAGTCGAATAATATTTTTATTTTCATCTTATATTTAGTGATTTCGGATATCTTAAGCTTCTAAATTGCCACTTAATGCCTAAATAACGAAACTAGTGTTCAGTAATCCTTATAGTACTCACAAATTATCCATCAATCTATAATGTTTTCCACCAAAATCCCTAGATTGCAACCTTTTCTAAAATTAGTACTAATTATTTTTCCTTGAAAATTGTTTATGGTGGCTATTAACTCATTTGAAAAGTCCTGTTTTTTAGCAAAAAGCGCGCAAAGGGTAATGAACGCTCTTAATAGGCATCAACAATAGAGGATAATTGAAAAAATGTTTCGTTTAGCATTTTATGTATAGTTCTTTAACTGAGGAATATAAGGATATAATTAATTTCACAACTTTTAAACCACTATGACACGATATTATTTACCAGTTATAAAAGTTAACACAAATAAATATTATCAACATAAATATCCAGGTAAGCTTACATTTTGAGGCCATACAACCTTGTGGCCAAAAAATTAATCACTTATGAAATTGTCTTTTCAGTAACAAACACTTGAATTGCCTAAGCCCGTGAACACAAACCACTTCCTCTGACCAAGAGAACCACCACCAAAAGTGGATATGTGAGGCTATCATCTACTGGAGAAATGTTAATGTCCTTAAAACTAAAGGTTTCCTTGCTTATATCTTTGTCGAGCTTGCGCTTTACTATATTTAGTTTTCTTTTCAGGCACTGAGTTGTCTTTTTCATTAGAATTGTCACTTACACCTGAAAACAAATTCATTAACATTGTTATTCATTATTTCTTAAATAGAAAAAAACCATAGACACTTAATGGATGAAAAGGAAGCATGAAGGCTGAACCAGAAGGAGGAAATAAATATTACTAATGGGAGGCTGCATTAAGTATTAAAGTACCATTAAAATAACTTACAACTACAAATGCAATGTGACGGATTTTTCATACAGGAGAATATGATTTAGATAATCCTCACATTTCCTAATTTCTCAATAAATATTGCATGTTGTCATTTTGTAATAGGTTTTACTATTGTGTTTCTAGTTTGATACTATGTCAGGGACTAATTAAATACTTTTTTTTCTTAGTGATGGAAATGCAGTGTAGAAATAAAATATATTGTAATATTGGATAAGTAGCCTTCAAGTATGTGTACATACTTGAAGGCTACTTATCCAACCTGTATGACTGAAAAATACTTGAATATTACACCCAGCATGGTATCCAAGGTGACAGGTAGGTATATAAATATTACTACAACTTAAGTAAGGGGATATTGGTTTCATCATCACTATTATAAATTATTTTATCATTCTTAGCAGTCCATTGCCTAAGTCCAATCCTCAACACGAGCCTCTTCAAAATTTATTTAGAATTAAAAATATTTTTTATACTCACCTAAGTCTTCTGGAGGTTGAAGTGATTTACCTGCACTCCAGGAACTCATTAAAGTTGCAGTTTTACCAATAGTAAATCCTAAGCCCGCCAGTGCTATTGAAAATGCTATCATGCTGACGGATGCTGAAAAAATATTAATATGTAAATTTTACGATTCATGTTAAGTGATTCACTTTGATTGTGATAAACAGACTATTTTATACTCATGCATTCCTCATTTCAAAAAAAATTATACAGAATGCTTTCTGGTAAAAGTTTTTAAGTAACATTTTAGATGAATTTTGTAAGTTCAAATAATCCAGCTGCTAATTGGCCTTTAAAATTAAAAGTTTGTGGAAAAGGGCAAAACATTTGGTAGCTCATATTAGTTTATAAACTGTCTTATGAATAAGGCCATTATAATATTAGAGAATATATTTTATAATAATTTAATATTTATCATCCAATTTCAAGATATACTTACAGTTAATGTAGGACTTGAAGTAAAGCTGTAATCCAATATGACTACAGCAATCCCAATAATAAGGCCCACACAAGTGCATATCCAAATTGTATTTTGACTATCTGAAAACAAAAGATGGTCATATATTTACATGGATTAAATTATCATTTTCATAAATTGTATAAATTATATTATTGAATATAATAATATTATACTATGTACTGTGAGGCAAAATGTGTTGATGCAAATATTACTTAGCTAAGCAAGTTATTCAATGATTTTGAATTGAATTCAGTGTGTAATATACTAGTTTTTAGAATTATTTAGTACCTAAATGTACTCAATAGTTATTTATTCCAAAATAACCAATACACATCTAATGATAGCAACCCAAACCCATGAATAGGGTTGTAAAGCATACTACACACGCCGGCACAATTAGAGGAAACACGCACAAAAATTAGTTTTTTTTTTAAATTTTGTTGCTGTTTGTTTAAATGGTTATTTTTATATTGCAGCTCCTTGAAAAAATTAAATGATGCAAAAAGATTTTTGGATATTTAGAGTTTTTATCGTTAATTATACGCTCTCAAGTGCTTTTAAGATTTTTTCACTTTCAAGTGGTTTAACAAAATTTTGTTTAATTTCATTTTATGTGACTTAAGATATTTTATTGTTATTGTTTTTAGAGTACCAGTCTTGTATGATATAAAATGAGTGGCTTACCTTCCATTGAAGTTGCCAGAGCGGTACAATGATTGAAAATGGTCAAGGGTAGGAGTCAGTAAGTCGCGCGTTGGGTGTGTCGGTATCTGTCGTCTTTCTCAACGTTTAAACGTTAGAGGCACATAGGCTCTTATGTGCGGATGCCAGGATAAGCAGAAAACGGTGGCCAGTACCCAGGATGGTTATTTTATACGGCTGACAACTTTGAGAAATCGTCGTCAAACGGCTATTCAGACCCGACACATGTCACAAGAAGTCCGTGATGTTTAATATCAGTGAGCGTACAGTGAGAACACGTTTAAATGAAGTTGACTGAAGTCTTACGTTCCGTCGAAAGCTACAAAATCGAGGTGGTACATAAAGTAGCCAGATAAGCTTTTGCTCATCAACACCCGCGACGGACAAATGAGGTGGAGCCGAGTTTGTTTAGTGATTGAAAGGCAGTTTTGTTGTGAATTGCATAGAAGGAAGGGAGAGGATCTGGAGGTATCGAGGAGAACGCTAATCGAGGCAAACTTTACTGAAAGAGGTTGTTATGGCGGTGGTCAATTTTGGTATGGCTGGTAAATGTTGGAAGCACGCGCGGAGTTAATTCTTATAGAAAATGGGTCTTATCTGCACTAAGATACGTCGCAGAGATCTTAGAGCCCCATGTATTGTCTTTTGCACCATCCATAAGCGAATATTTTATTTATGCCTGATAATGCGCGGCCCCACACAGCGCAAATGGTTCGCGACTACTTAAATCAGGCCCAAATCGCGCAAATGGAGTGCCCAGCAGATCACCAGACATGAATCCGATAGAGAACGAATGGGACGTTATGGAAGGAAAGATAAATGAAAGAACCAAGCCCCGAAGATCGTCCAAGGATTAAAATTCATGTTAGTGCAAGATTGGGCGAACTTTGTCGCAAAAAATGATTGATGACGTCATTAAAAGCATGAAGGATCATATCCAGCATTCTATCTGCGCCCGTTGGTAGCAATACGAATTATTAATTTTCTCTAAATTATTTCTGTAAGTTTTTAAAATACACGATTACATTTGACCATACAGAAATTTCATTTTACTGTATTTCCGTTTAATTGCATTTGCGTCATTAATTAAAGTATTTTTTACTCAATTTTAGTAATTTGTTATGATTTTGCCTCATTTTGAATATTGTATAATAAAAACATTAAGTTATTATAATATTTTCTAAGAAATTCAATATTTAACGCATATTCCTCTAATTTGCCGCCGTGTGTTATAATAATAGCCATAAAAGCCAAAAGTCCATAGGCAAGTTCACATTATCAAAGACACTAAGCACAATTAAGATGGTTATCTCTTCATAATCAGTAATTAATTAAGATAATTCATTAATCAACATGTCTAAGATTGTGTAATAAAAATGATAATATTTTATTCAATTGTGTTAAAGCTTTAAATCTCCTCAGATAAAAAATATATGAGATCCATACTGCACAGTGATGTGCTCATATATGCAAATATCAATACAATAGTTACTGCTGTTATGAAACCCATCAGCATTAATTATTAATATTATTATTAACTACATTTATCTATGCATACCTTTTAATTTCTTTTTCTGCATGTCAGTTATATTCTTAATGGATTCCATTAGAGTTGTGTTATGAGGTTCCAATTGCGAGTGCTTGTTGTGTAAGATATTCTTGCTTCATCGTGTAGACCACTGGCAGCTTCAACTTCAGCTCTTCTAAAATACCCTATGTAAATATTTTAAAATTATAATAAACCAAATATTTTTGCCATAGTCATCTTTGAAAAACTCCACATTGTATATTATACTCAGAAATCGAATTCGAGATCAAAAATGTAAACAAACAAAGTGTCATGTAAAGTGACATTTCAGGGTTATGAAACATTTTCTCAAAAATATATTGGGTATAATTTGATCTATTCACTAAGATTCAAATGTTGCGAGTACTATGTTTTATTTATTTATATTTATTTTGAATTTTTGAACATTTTGAATGTTTATTATGCCTTTCGACCTGACCCTTGACTTGGGCCCAACAAATTCTAACTCACAGTGATTTTCAAAGACCATAGTGCGTTCGGCTAGGAACAAGAGCGACAGAAATCTTAGGAACGAAATAGAACAAAACTTAACAGAAAACGTGAAACCAGCTTCACGGCGTTTTAACTTATCACATGATGCACATTCATGCAAGTAAGCAACTAAATGAACTAAAGGGAGGTTGTCGCGGGCGTCAAAGCGACGTATTGGTAGTTAAGGAGAGACGAAATTTAAAAAAGTTTTATTCAGTGGCCTAAGGTTACGAATTTCTGCATAATACCTGTAGCATAAAATATTTCGTACCATTTTTTTCACATACTTAAAAAAGAAGTTGAAATTGTAGTTTATGAAATATTATACCAATAATGTTTATTTGCTTGTTTTATACTTATTTAATGAATGAAAATAATTCCAGCCTGTTTTTTTAATGGTGTGAACAAACACCATGACAAATTATTTTATTGTACTGGTACACTTTGTTACATTTTTGATCTCGGATTCCATTTCCGAGTATAGACTATATTATGAAAGTGTAAAAAGGGAGTTGTAAAAGTTTTTGATAAAATTTCATAAGAGAATCTCTACAAAGTCCATCAAAGTAGCCATTCTTTTTTACCATGAATACTAATTTATACCTCGAACTACAACAGAATGACCCTGATGTCAATATGATTGAATGCAATATTTTTGAATAATATGAAATTTTTAACCATGCGATAATAATAACTATTTCTAAGACATACCTTAGCCCAAAGAGGTTGGAGTCTAACAGTCTCATTAGCATCCTGCAGAGACAGATAATGTTGGTCCAATTTTAAGAAGGCAAACGATCTGTTACTGTACAAAACATAATTACTTGGATCCATTTTAATAGCTTGTGTATAATGGAGTACAGCTTCAATAAATTTGCCATCTTTAACACATTCATTACCCTTATTCTTTAATTCTTCTGCAGTAGGTTGAGACTTCTTTGATTCATCCATTTTTACACTGCACACTACTATCACCCTCGATTAACTTAAAGGGTAATTGAAATTATTTTGAACTCGAAAACAACTATATATCAAGTTTATCACTTATTTTGTACAATAAAAACACTATGTAGTAAAAAGTAAAACGAGCAATCCAGGGCAATAGGGCAATTGTTATCAAATCTGTCAATGTCAAATTGTTTTTTTTTTTCTCTATTCGTTCCGGAAGGATCCGGCTAAAGTCAAGAGCATGCTGCCAAGTTGTCATAATTTACTTGTACAATTTTAAGTTTATATTTTTATCATCATATTAATGATAATAAAACAAATCTACTAATAATGAAACTCAACATGTAGGTATTTTTGTTTAACACTTTCTATTTCATTCACGATTGTTTTTAATAAAAATTTCAATTCTTATAAATATACAATCACAGAACTAGAAATAAAGTCAAGTAACTAGGTTATCTAAATTGAAATACTGTGGATAAGCCTTATCGCGTGTCTGCGTACCGCGCCCGCGCCGCGCCCGCACTGTAGGTGAAATTGAAATTCACATTTTAAGGACAGCGCTCAGTCACAATACTATTAAGGTGAATTTGAAACAAAAAGCGATGCTGTTTTAACATGCCAACTCTTAGACAAGCGCGAATCCACCATAGTGAGCACAATGGTCAGTGCCCACAAACCTAATGAACATATATTTTTTTTTTTATAACGGCCTGGCATAGTGGCGGCATTGCTCCTGATGGTAAGTGCCAATGCCGCCCAGGCAGAGTATACATTGGCATAGGACGCAGTCCCATGCACCACGCCGGAAGGACCCAGGATTGTAGGAAGGAGGAACACGTGAGACGGCAAACAATTCCACAGCCTGACGGTGCGGCACAAAAACGAATTCGAGAACCGTTTGGTTCGCGCCGGGATGGTGTGGACCCAGTGGCGTAACAATAGGGTGGCAGAGTGCGCAAAATGCCACGGGCCCCCGGCTTAGGGGGCCCCCAGCCCGGAGGGCCCCGGCCCTACAGGGTCTCGGGCCCGACAGGGCTCTGGCTCGATAGGGCCTCGGGCTAAAGCCCAACAAGGTGTAAGCAGAGAGGAACGTAACATTAATAACGGAATTCGTAATAATAAACAATAATTGACTACATTTTAAACCTCACAAACATTTCGTCATAATATTTGATTTCATTGTTTTGTTTTAGTTTCATTATAGTATAAACTTAGTTAGAAACTAAAAAATATAATTTTATAAATATTAAGGTAATATTTTCCAACAAATTTAAACATGCTTTGTTCTAGAAATTATTTCAGTGGCAGCGAAAAACGAAAGAGAAAGAGAGAGTCTGTAGCAATAAATAAAAATATATCTGAAATAGTCAGTACTTTCGGAATGAACAATTTATTGATGAGTCTAGGAAATGAATATGGACGAAACTAAATATTATATAATAGCAAATTCCGACGATAGGGAATATTCAGACCTAAAACACACACAGAATCCACAAAGAAGTACGAGCTAACATGATATTCAGCCATATTTAGGAGTAGAAAATATTAAATCTGTATATTTACAGACAAGTGTAATAGAAAAAAAAAAAGAATGACGCAGTGAAAAGATTTATGAATGAGAAAGGCACACTATAAGCTCCACATTGTACATTACTATACTTAATATGAAAGCCCAATGGTCTCCTCTAAGAGACGCGTCTACACACGATTCACTGAATATACCTAGTCAGGTCCAAATTCTGTCAATGTTTAATATAAAATAATTGAAACAAGTTTATTCATATGTAACCATTTATATACCAAAATGAACTTAACAAAACATAGATTCTTATGACACTAAAGTTTATTCAAAATGGCCTCCGTGATTTTGAATACAGGCCTTCAATCTGCGCGGCCAGTTGTCTATCGCAGCACGAACGAGGTCCATGTCAATATCGGCGACTGCCTTAATCAAGGATGTCTTGAGTGACTCCAAATTGGGATGAGGCTTTGAGCACGCCTTTTCCTCTAAGTGTTGCCATATCTTGTAATCTAACTGATTCAAATCTGGACTGGAGGAGGGCCAGTCTTCGTGCCGATGAAGTCGATTTCACGCGCCGCCAGCCAGTCTTGTGTGCTCTTCGCTCTATGAGCTGGCGCCGAATCTTGTTAGAAAACCAGTGCCTGTGTATTGAACATGGTATGAGAAAACAGGTTCTACAAGATTCATCAGGACTGTATTTTGATACACAACTGCATTCGTTTTTACACCTTCTCACAAAAATGTACCTCTGTTAAGCCCCAATAAGAAACTCCCAACCTACCATGAGCGAGGATGGAAAATGACCTCGTTGGACACGCGGAATACGGTTGCTCGCTTCTTCACTACTGTGTGCGTACAACCTTATCATTTTGTTTGTTGTAGCTCTCTTCTACGGTAAAATTTTTTTCATCTGAAAAAAGAATTTCCGATTTTTTTTTCACGCGTACCGCTTCAAACAAAGCGCGGCATCTCTTCAGTCTCAGATCCATTAGACGAGCTTCAAACGATGTCCGTTTTCTTCGAATGCCCGAGCCCTAAGTCTTCATTTAACACCCCTTTTCACCGTGGTTCTGCTTAACCCCATCTGAATGGCCAACAGTTTCTGCTTACGTTGGGATTTCTTTGAATACGCGCCTTTAAAGCTTTTATCACTGCTGGAGTCCTAACAGACCGATGGCGACCACTTCTTGACCTGTCATCTACACTAGAGTCTTCATTGTATCGTTTGATAGTACGATAAACGAATCTTTTGATAATATTCAAATTTTTCAGTATGTCAAAAAATTGAATTGGCACGTAACCGCAACGATGCAACGCAATAACTGCAACACGGTCTTTAAGCGTCCACTCCATATTTTTAAAAATGAGTAATATTCTAAAAAGTATACATTTTATTTTCATGAACAATTCGAAATCAATAAACTTTTTTGTGGCCAGCATTCTAAAAGAAAAGTTTTTACTGTGTGACAATACTTATGACCTGACTGTGTATAGTCTTGATGGCGGAATCGCTGGAGAAGTTCGCAACAGATGCTGTACTGCCTGGCTTCAGCCTCACAGCGAATTGATCTTAAAATTAACTTCGACAAGCCAAAATAATGATCAACCACCACCCTGATCCAAGAACTGTCGCTGTATGAGGCCCACCAGCTCGAAGTTATTTCCTTACTTATTTAATTTATTTATTAATTAGTACGGTTGACACCAATTACACTAATTAATAACAATTAAAAAAAATTTAATAATGAAAACATAAAACAAAATATTTGGCATACCTGCCTGGGGCAGACCCTTTACTAGGTAGAGAAAAATTGAGAAGGCGAGTCTTCATGTCAACTCTACCAAAAAGCTTGAAAACGACCTACGTTCCTGGACACTCACAGTACGATTGGTCCACTAGCTTAAGGTTGCTCAGCGAGCCATGGAGTGTGCTATGCTCGGTGTCTCTTTGAAGTATTAGGATCCGTAATGAGCTTATCCTAAGAGAACCAAAGTTATAGACATAGCAAACGAGAATTAGCAAGCTGAAGTGGCATTGCGGTGGCCACATCTGTCGAGAATCGATAACTGTTAGACTAAACGTGATCTTGAGTGGAGACTGCGTCTTGGTTAACGTAGTGTAGGACGCCCTCCAGCTAGGTAGAGTGACGATTTGCAAAAGATTGCTGCCACATGCTGATGTGACAACTCGACGACAGAGTGAAATGGCGCCATTTGGAGGAGGCCTATGTTTAGCCGTCACAACAAAATGCTCATAAATTAACAAAATGTTTTGAGTTAATGATGTAATGTTCTCATCAGCGGCTCTGGATTGGTTCTCTAGTTATCTTCAGGGACGTCAGCAGTCAGTACGTGTTGACGAATCATCGTCCAATTGGTGTAGCGTGGCTCTGGCGTTCCTCAAGGCGGCATACTATCTGCCTATGTTATTTTCTATCTTTATTAATCTACTAACCCGAAACTTCAGTGTGCGTATCATCTGTATGCCGATGACCTTGCAAATTTACTACCAGGGCAAATGTCAACTGTTTATCTTCAGCAATCGACTCGGTGAACAGGGATTTGACCCACATAAAGAATGGTCAGATAGTTTTGGGTTGACAGTTAATGCGTCCAAGTGTCAAGCCATATTAGTTGGTAGCTCTAGGATGCTCAACAGACTGGATCCAACAACTCTCCCCTTTATTATATTTAATAATTCAGTAATTGTCTGGAGTCCAGTCGTTAAGGATCTTGGGTTACTGATTGACTCGACCCTGAACTGGAGAGCTCAGGTAATCTCTGTCTGCCAGAAGGGTCACCGGAACTCTTCGTGCGCTCTATCGCCTCAAGAATTTCCTTCCTGTCAAAACCAAATAATGCTTGTGCAATCCTTGATTTTCCCTTTAATTGACTATGGTGATGTGTGCTATTTTGATCTGAATGCAGAACACCTCAACAAACTTGACCGGCTTCTCAATAACTGCATTCGATTCATTTTTAATCTTCGTAAGTATGACCATGTTTTCTTCGTTCCGATTTCAATTAAAATGGTTACCTATTCGCCAGCGTCCGCTCGCTACACGCTCTCTCCACGCTTTTCTCTATTCTTACGTCCTCTTCCCCACCTTCTTATTAACTCCAATTTCCAGTACTTAGGTAGTAACCATGATAGGAACCTTCGATCAGCTACAACCTTCTCCTTAAGTGCCCCTCTCATAATTCAGACTTTGTTCACTCTTCCTTCTTTATTCAATCTATCCTACTTTGGAATTCGCTCCTCTCGAGATTAGGACATCTACGACACGTTTAGGTTTCAAATGAGAGTTCGAAAACTGTTCCTAGACAGATTGGCAGAACTATCATAACATTTTGTTTTTTTTTAATTTATATATATATATATATTATCTTAGTGCTTATGTATATTATATAATTTATTTATGTATATAATATCTGTATTTATGTATATCATATTTTATATTTGTGTAGGTACTGGTATAAGTATTGAGTATATATCCTCGATTTACGTCTCAACCAATTTTTATGCACCTTCTGAATTTATCTCTGCACCACCTGAAGGTTGGCTGTTAGAAAATGCCTTTGGCATTAAGCCCCGCCTGTATACTATTTGTATATGAAGTATCAAATAAATAAATAAATAAATGATGACTGAAAACAAATTGTAAATGCGATAGAGACACGAAACATCGAAAATTAACTTGGATTCATGTCTTTTGTATGAACAATGGTGCTTGAATTGGATACTACATGAGGTACAATAATCAATTTAAAAAAACTTTTTTTTGAGGCCGAGGACTTACTATATTCACAAAGTTACCAATTTAGCTTTTCGTGGCCATAGAGAAATTGAAGATTGCCCACATAGGTCGCATTGCAAGGCACGGGCCTTCCTTACGATCGAAAGTTCGAAAGAGAGTGGTTAGACCATATAGTCCACCACGCTGGCCTAGTGCGGGCTGGCGGACTTAAAGTACCATAGAAATTCTTATAAATCGTAGGTTTCCTGAATATATTTTTCTTCATTTTCATAGTGCGTTGTGGTTTACTATCAATACACAAATGACTCCGAAAAATCAGACGTGAGTCTTGGGATTCATACCAGCGACCACCAGTAGCATATTGGCGGCCACGTCTGGTTCGTTTACCAAAAGGCCACAATAAAAAATAATTATTATGATTTAACTACAATATTAAGTTTTTTTTTACCTTAATGAAGGGCCCCTCTTGATTAATTTTGCCACGGGCCTCCGGCGGGGTAGTTACGCCACTGTGTGCACCGTCAAGCTATGGCTTCGCAAGCCAGCACGGGTGGTTCTGGTTAGGAATGGAGAGGAAGGGATCAAGTTGAACAATTCTTCAGAGCACTCACCGTGATACAGGCGGTAGAACACGATTAGAGAGGCGACATCTCTCCGAAGTTGTAGCGACTCTAAGTTGCTCGTAACGTCTGCATCATTCACAATGCGGATGGCCCGCCGCTGCAATCCATCCAAGGCATCGAGCAGGTACTAGGCGGATCCATCCTAGAGGTGCGAGCAGTACTCCATACCCGGCCGGACCTGCGCTTTATATAAACGACAAAGCTGACCGGGCGTGAAAAACCGACGCACCCTGTTCCGGACTCCAACCCTGCGTGATGTGGCAGTTATTACGCCCTCGACGTGATTCCTTGGATTGAGATCACAGCGGATATCCACACCAACGATACTTAGGACATTCCGCAGAGGAGAGCACCCTGAAGAATGGGGAGGGGAGAACGGGGATTTTTTGCACGTGAACGCACACACCTGGGTTTTCTTGGCATTGAACTCAACCATATTCCTGGAACCCCATGTAGAAATGAGATCCAAGGTCCGGTTGAACTCAATGACAAGATCTTCGCGTCCCTTCACAGTTTCGACTCGGCAACCTGGAGGCCCGCAGTGGTATCACCCATGAACCGTGCTGTCATCTGCATAGCAATGAATGTTGCCAAGCGACAACATGTCATTGATATGCAGAATAAACAAGGTGGGCGACAGCACTGAGCCCTGAGGAACTCCGGCATTTACGGACATGAGTGCCGAAGCGTGTCCGTCAATGACTACACGTATTCTACGCCCATGCAGAAAGCCGGAAATCCACAAACACAGGTTGCCGGGTAGACCGTATGCCGGAAGCTTGGACAGAAAACCACGGTGCCAGACCCTATCAAACGCCTTGGTAATGTCGAGGCTCACAGCAAGAGCCTCGCCACGCCGGTCAATCGCCTCACCCCAGCGATACAGGACAAACGCTAGAAGATCACCCGTCGATCGATTATGACGGAATCCGTATTGTCGGTCACTGATCAACGAGTGATCCTCCAGGTAACGGACCAATTGAGCGTTTATGATCCGCGCCATGACCTTATACATCACTGAGGTGATAGCGATAGGGCGTTAATTGGTAGGGTCCGACCGATCACCCTTTTTGGGGATCGGTTGCACATTGGCCTCCCTCCAAGATTCCGGCACAACACCTGTGCGGTAGGACGCTCGGTAGAGGCGAGACCACTGGCTTTCCGCACATCGAGAGACCGTAACTCACGCCGCACATCACACTGCCTGATGCGAATATCTGCCATTATTTCGTCATACATCCTCTCTTTGATGCATAGATTTAGTATAAAACTACATCTATGCTTTATGTGATCAACTGATAATATTACATAAAATGCCATAATACCACCAATATAATTAAATAAAATCACAGAGTTAAATCTTTATTACGTACAACAATCATGAGCAAGATCATAGGTACACAGACTCGCACTTCTTTGATTTTCGGGCTGCCATGCCCAAAACCTTTTTTGAAGGCTGGATCCGCCCTTGATCTCGGAGCTGTAATTTGAATTATTCGCGATAAAATCCGTAATAATTTCAAGTTTTATTTCAATGTGTAACATTCGCGTAAATCTAAGAAACCATTATGCAAGCTGTAATTTGAATGTATACAACGTGTAACAGGATTAATTCACAACCTCAGACACCCCAACTTTAAAATATTATTGCAATCATAGTTTATGCTATGAAATCGTACTATCATAATTACAAAATCTTTTATTTATGAAATTAGTTATACCAAATGTAGGCACTTAACATGGTCACCTTACGAGTTACAAATAAGAGTGTACTACTACACACGCTCGCCGGACACGCACACATGTACACAAGACACATTCACACGAGTACCTAACGCCGGTCGCCGACCGCTGCGCCGCGCCGGCAGAAACAGCTGACAATATACGAAATACAAATTACAAATTACGTACGTAACTGATTACTGGGTGGTTTGGTAAACAAATTATTATTTATTTAATCTGTAAGCATAACATTTGTGTTTTAACTATAAAATCTAAATATTTACTTACTAGATATAATGCGTACGAACCCAACATAAGACAATATTTTGCATGAATCGGCTATAAAATATTAGTAATTTCACTTCCCCTAAACTTAGTTCCTACAGGCGGGCAGGATACGGGCGTCATTTATTTTGCATTATTATTGAATAAGATAATAAGATAACGCAATATCTAACAACGAATACTAGATTGGGAATCACAACCTAATCACAACACAAAAAAATACAACAAAATTAACTTACGTGTTACATGGCACTCATGAGGCGATTTCTTTTAAAATATGTTCGACATGTCCACCACCTTGATACACTTTGATGCACATTTGCGTAATTGTTCACGTAATTTATGTAAAACTTCAGTGTCACTCTTCACTTTTAGGAATTTGCTCCACATTACCCTCCTCATCCTGGATCCTCCACATTAGTACTTTCACTGAAGTATACCAGAGATTTATTACGTCCCCACAAAAAAGTCAAGAGACGTCAAGTCAGGTCAGGTGACCTAGGAGGCCATTGCACAGGTTCGCCGCGACCTATCCAGCGCTCTCCGAACTCAGCATCGAGATACCGTCAGACATGCCAATGATACATTATCACCACACAGTGCCAAAGTTCTCACCATTTCAGTGTATTTGAATATTCGAATACCGATAAGACATCGCGCGCGAAAGTTATCGAAATATCTACTTAACACTTAAACACAAGTAGACACAGATAACTGCGGTGCACGACTAGATTTTTTTCACATATTCGGTGCCCATTTAGGGATTGCAATAACGGGATATCTGACACACCGGGATTCCGCATACATTGTAGCAAAATTACAAACCGAATTTAATCACCATTTTAACGTTCCCCGAAATTATTTTTCATAGAAATACCTATTTGTTGTTTCTTTTCATATTGATTTTGTTACATTTAATTTGTTTCATTTAAGTGCATGTATTGCGCGGGATTTGGATCGCCCGGCCTTGCAAATACCGGGAGTAATTTTTTCGCGGCGCATCCCTATACCGCCGCGCGCGCCATCGTTTGTCGGATGGATCAAATTGCATTAAACAATAGCTGCATCCTGCTCTATCTAGTTGTAGTTAAATGTGCGGAAAAGAGAATATGATAGTTATTTATTTTGGTAGCTTATTACGTTTATTGAGGCCTATCGTGGTGTGCGTTTGATTAATGATAGATTGCTTAAATAAACTTTATGACTATCGAAATAAAGTTCATTTTTGTTCATTATTTAGTTTATTAGAGTATTCGTTTAGTGATTCATTTAAAAATGATCTTATGTGCTGGAGTTACGTTTCAATTTCGTTTGTTCGGAGTACTAAACGAAGGAGTGTCTGTAATTTACTTGGTCTTAACTAATTATTTTGAAAAAAAATACCTACCGAAAAAAATGTTGATATCGGTTCAGTAGCTGATTCTGAACGTACTACTTTCCGCTTTTACATTTAAATCTGTTACATGTTGTATAATGCTTTTAATTGGAAATAGACTATTACGCCCCATAGACGGTATTCGTTACCCTGACCTTAATCGGATAAATGATTTTTCTTTCTTTTAGTATTGGACACAGAACATTTTCTATGTACTGAGAAAAGGGAAAAGAGCATAGTGTTCATCCATCCCATTTCCGATAAGCCAACACCCCATCCTTCAGGTAGAGAGAGTGGGGGCAACATTGAAAATGGGGTAACACCTCAGGTAACACAGAAATTCTTCCAACAATAATATTATGGGTAGTGCAATATTCAAATACTTAATTAAACACAAATTCGTGCAAATTACTGTCCTTAAAATTTTTTTTAGTGTAATGTTTTTTATTTTGGTTATTTTATTATTATTGTTTTGTTTCTGCTTATATAACAATCAACGTACGTTAAATTGGCGCTGTCAACGGCACTATTTCGCCCACAGTTTGCAGGCTGTCGCCGTGTGTGGCACTACAAGTCAGCAGATTGGGATGGGATGCGATCATTCTTTGCGTCCTACCCTTGGGGGCGAGTTTGCTTCACGCCGGATGATCCTGACGCCTCTGCTGACTCTATTGCCGATGTGGTGCTGCAAGGAATGGAACTATTTATTCCATCCTCTGTTGTGCCCATTGGTGGTAGATCCAAGCCTTGGTTTAATCGCTCCTGCAAAATGGCAAATCGCCGTAAACAGGCATGCTACAAGGCTTGGGCAGATGCAGTGGCAGCTCAGGATGTAAATACCAGCGTCTTAAAAAAGGAGTATAACTTTGCCTCGAGGTCCTTCAAAAGAGTGATAGCAATGGCGAAATCGGATCACATTGGCAGAATTGGCGAGAGATTGGTTCGTCTTCCTTCGGGAACGCGTGCATTTTGGTCACTCGCCAAAGCTGCCATGGGGAATTTTGTAGCCCTTCCTTTCCACCTCTTCGTAGGGGGGATGCATCGTTGGCCCATGGCGCAAGAGAGAAAGCCGATCTCCTAGGCTCTCTTTTTGCGTCTAACTCCTTTCTGGATGACGGGGGAAGCGAACCGCCGACTATCCCACGGTGCAACACCAAAATGCCGGAAATTCGGTTTTCGCAACGGCTAGTGCGTAAAGCGCTGTTCTCCCTTGACATCCATAAATCGAGTGGACCCGATGGTATTCCTCCTATTGTTTTGAAGAGGTGTGCTCCTGAGTTGGCTCCGATCTTAACGCGTCTTTTTCGGCACTCCTACTTCTTAGGCGTAGTCCCGGCTTCGTGGAAGACAGCATTAGTGCATCCGATACCTAAAAAAGGCGAGCGCTCGAATCCTTCCAACTACAGGCCCATAGCCATTACCTCCTTGCTCTCGAAGACAATGGAATCCATTGTCAACAGCCAACTCCTTGGGTACCTTGAGGATCATCAGCTATTAAGTGACCGTCAATACGGTTTCCGTAGGGGCCGCTCGGCTGGTGATCTTCTCGTGTACCTAACACATAGATGGTCGAAGGCAATCGAGAGTAGGGGGGAGGCGCTGGCCGTTAGTCTGGATGTAGCGAAGGCCTTTGATAGGGTCTGGCACAGAGCGCTTCTGTCGAAGCTTCCTTCCTACGGGCTTCCCGAGAAGTTGTGCAAATGGCTAGCTAGCTTTCTAGCGGACCGGAGCATCAAGGTCGCTGTCGACGGTGCATGCTCAGATCTCAAGTCCGTGAACGCTGGTGTCCCACAAGGCTGTGTGCTATCTCCCACGCTATTTCTTCTGCATATTAATGATATGCTGCAAATTAGCGGCATACATTGCTATGCGGATGACAGCACGGGTGATGCCTTATATACCGGCCGAGCTAATATTTCTCGGGAAAACGTCAATGAGTGCCGAAACAAACTTGTGTCTGAAGTCGAGTCCTTACTATCCAGAGTCTCGGATTGGGGCCGACATAACTTGGTTGAATTTAACGCCTCAAAAACACAAGTTTGCGCATTTACCGCAAAAAAATCGCCTTTCGTCGTATCACCTCAATTTCAAGACACTCCTCTAAACGCCACAGCCAGCATCGGAATTCTTGGTGTCGAGATATCGAGTGACGTCCAGTTCCGCGGTCACCTTGAAAGTAAGGCCAAATTGGCCTCAAAGAAGCTTGGTGTGCTCAACAGATCGAGGCGATATTTCACGTCGGGTCAACGTATGCAACTTTATAAGGCGCAAGTTCGGCCCCACGTGGAATACTGCTCCCATCTTTGGGCAGGGGCACCCCAGTACCAGCTTCTTCCTTTCGACCGCATTCAACGTCGGGGTGCTCGAATCATTGACGATCAGGTTCTCTCCGACCGGCTTGATCCTTTGGCTTTGCGTAGAGATGTAGCTTCGCTCTGCATTCTCTATCGCATGTACCACGGGGAGTGTTCTCAAGAATTGTTCGGACTTATCCCTGCTGCAGAGTTCCGCCACCGTACAACACGACAAACCTCCAAATACCACCCACATCACCTTGGAGGTTGGAAATCTACTACAGTACGTTTTTCCCGGCACTTTCTCCCACGTACTACAAATCTGTGGAACCTGTTGCCAGCGGCATCATTCCCGGACAGATACGACCTGGCGACCTTCAAAAAACGAGCGTATTCCCACCTCAAAGGCCGGCAACGCATCTCCATGCCCTATGGTGTTGCAGATGTCCATGGGCGGCGGTGTTCACTTACCATCAGGTGAACCGCATGCTCGGTTGCCCCCTATAATATAAAAAAAAAAAAAAAAAAAAAAAAAAAAAAAAAAAAAAAAAAAGCAAGTAAAGCTCAGGGGTACAGGCAGTGGCGTAACAATAGGGTGGCAGAGTGCGCAAAATGCCACGGGCCCCCGACCTAAGGGGCCCCCGGCCCGGCAGGGCCCTGGTCCGACAGGGTCTCAGGCCCGACAGGGCCCTGGCTCGATAGGGCCTCGGGCTCAAGTCCAACAGGGTGTAAGCAGAGAAAAATGTAACATTAATAACGAAATTCATAATAATAAACAATTGAACATACATTTTAAACATGATAAACATTTCGTCATAGTATTTGATCTAAATGGTTTTATTTCATTATAGTATAAACTTACTTAGAAACCAATAAATTGTAATTTTATAAATATGAAAGTAATATTTTCCAAATAAAATACATGTTTTGTTCTTGAAATTATTTTAGTGGTAGCGAAAAACGTAAGAGAAAGAGGGAGTCTGAAGCAATAAATAAAAACATATCTAAAATAAATCAGTACTTTCGGAACGAGCAATTTATTGATGAGTCTCAGAAATGAAGAAATGGACGAAACTAAAAATTCCATAATTGAAAATTTCGACGATAGAGAATATTCAAACCCAAAATAACCACAAACAAGTAGGAGCAAACATGAACTTGAACCATATTTAGGAGTAGAAAATATTAAATCTTCATATCGTCTGCTTACTGGTAAAACCAGATAAATGCATTTTTTTACAAAATCGAGTTAAAAATGCAGTTATATGGAATTTTTTATTCTCTATCTACTGGTAAAACCCAATAAAAGCAAAGTCCAATATCTTCTGAGATAATAAGTTTGTAAAAGTGATAACTTCTTACATTTTGGAAAAAATATATAAGTATAACATATTTAATATTCTTATAGCTTAAATGTATTTCAATTTTATTAGGTAAAAAACAATAAATACGGTTAAAGTTTTTTACTTTGTGTTGTGACAAGGTCTTAAACGCATTTATTATTATAAATCTTACAATTTAAACACCATCACTATATTAAAGTTATTTATTCCATTGTATTTATTGATTTTTGTTTATTAAGGATCGATGTTTGATAACCATAATTACGTGATAAGAAATACAAAACTGCTGCCCGAGAGCCGAGTTGATCCGACACTACAGCGAAGACATCCCGGACATCAGTCGGTATGAGATTCGGATGGCCTTTGATCGACTTAAAAATAAAGCGCCGGGCGAGGACAGAATTACAGCAGAGCTTCCGAAAACGGGTGGGACGCTGATACTGCAAGGCCTTCGGAGGCTCTTTGATTCCGTTCTGCTTGAGGGCACGTCAGAGGCATGGAGCAGAGGTGAGGTGGTACTGTGCTTCAAAAAGGGTGTTAATAGCTTCTTGAAGAATTGCAGGCCCATCTCACTCCTGAGCAGCGGCGTAGCTAGCATAGGTGGTACCCGGGGCGGATTTTGTAGGTGTCACCCCAAAACTCAAACACAATGTATAAAATAAAAAGTAATAATCGTTTACGTTTTATTAAAATAAGAGTATTACAAATAGTAGTATAATATGTAAAACAGTATGCCAAAATTAAAATTTCTTCCTTCTAGCTTTGACACTTGCGAACTCCGAAATCACGTCTTCAAAATTTATATTTTGTGTTGCTTCATGTTCTATTGTTAAAATACCAAGATTATTAATCTGGTTTCAGTCATTGTAGACCGCAAGTAATTTTTTATTAATTTCAATTTGCTGAAACTTCTCTCACATGAAGCAACTGATGCACATATTGTTATAAATAACTTTAGTGCGACCGTTAGATTCGGAAGAGATTCTGTAAAATCCCATTCCACAATGAATTTTAAATAGTCCAGTGTCACCCAATTAGAGACAGTAATATTAGCCGCTTTTATATGTCTTCTCAATCTTGGTATTTCTAAAAGTAGTTCTGTTTCTGATACTTCATCGTAAAGGTTAGTAAATTTTGATATTGCAAATTTTAACTGTTCAGTGTTTGCCGAAAGCAAAGTCTTCGACTGTACAACCTCAAATAATGAAACTACGTCTTTAATGGACTTTACTCTTGTTTCGAGTTCAATATTGAATCTGTCAAGACATTCTAACATGTCCTTTTGAAGTTCCGCTCTAAGTGTTAGTCCAGCATCTGTGGACGATGCTAACTCACCGGGCATGCGCTTCTTGCGACGAATTCGTCGTTCCATCGAAATGTTGTATTCTTCCGATTTTCGTACAGCAAAATCTATTGCCTCTTCTGCTAGATGCAACCGTTTCTCTCCAATGAATAGACGAAGTGCTTCTAGTTTTATGATTATTTCATCAACACATAATCCTTTGCTTTGTAATGCAATCTGAGCATAGTTCACTTCCCTTAGCACATCATTCCAGAAGAAAAGAAAACAAAGAAATGAGAAATTGCACACAGCAGGGATAAGATTTTGTGCACCACCTCTTGTTTCTAAATTTACGTCTTGGTCACATAGTTCCTCAATTGCAGATATTATTCCATCAAAATTTTCAGTCAATACTTTTACTGCACCATAATGAGCACTCCAGCGCGTTGTTGAAAGTCTTTTAACAGATGCTTTGCTGTGATTGAGGAGCACCTCCCAGCGGCTTGTGGAGGTTGAAAAAAAGTTAAATATTGTCTCCACTGCTCCGAAAAATGTAACACAAGTCACATTTTGTGCGAACGAATGCTGGCATAAATTAATTGAATGATCAATGCAACCAATAAAAATTGCTTTATTGTTTTTTTCTTTTATAATAGCTTGCACTCCCCCGTGTATACCACTCATAACTGCAGCATTATCATAACCTTGAGAACGACACATCATAATATCTAAGCCATCGTTTTCAAGCTTCTTTAGTATTTCAGCGCTTAAATCAGCTGCTTTTTTCCATGCAAGGGAAAAAATCCTAAGAATACTTCTTTGACTTCTACTTTTCTATTATTAATTTTTACATAACGAATTACTTCAGACATTTGATCGACATGTGAAACGTCAGGTGTGCTATCAAACATAATTCCGAAATATTTGGCCAGTTTAATTTCGTTGACAAGCTGACATTTAACGTCATTAGCTAAAACATTTATGAACTCATTTTGTATTTCGGGCGATAAATATGTTACTTTATGTGATTTTTCCTGCTCCAAATATAATATATGTTCTTTAAGTACAACATCATACTTTGAAAGCAGCTTAACTAGTTCTAAGAAATTACCTTTATTGGATGACCCTTGGGTTTCATCATGTCCACGAAATGCTAGGTTTTGTTTCGCCAAAAACAAAGTTATATCAAATAATCTAGATAACAGATTTTTCCACTTCTGTTTTTCCGTATTCATTAATTGCAAGGTTGCGTCATCTATTGTGGTGTGAGATTTTAATCTCATTTCCAAAGTTTTCCAATTTTCGAAATTTTCTAAATGTTCACATGAAGTTTCATGGTCCAATACTTTAGGATTTAGTTTCCACCATTTCTGAAATCCAGTTGTAAATGTTCTTTGTATGTTACTGACAGCAAATAAACGGCAGCAAAAACAGTACAGATTATTTGATATAGGAGAAAATACCATCCATGATCGTAGAATTTTTTCACCACTAGGCATCTCTTTATAAAACCATTCCTGTGAAAGATGACGAGAATCTCCTTTAATCTTTGAACCATGACGAGATACAGTAGGGAACGGTCCTTCTTTGTTCTGGAAATGTTCACTGCCCTTTTTTATTATGTCAATGCGAACATTATTGGGAACCGGTAAACTCCAATGTGAAATATCCCTCAAGTGTTGCACAGATTCTTCGAAGCTAATGCTGTCTCCAAAAGTAGCATTAACGGTGTCATTGTCATTATTTGATTTGGTTCCGTCGAGGAAATGGGTTGTCTTCAATGATTCTGTATTGTCGCTGTTGCTATCTGAATGTGAGTCTTCAAGATGTGAATCATTACTTTCGTCAACAGGAGACTCGGGTACTTTAATTGAACCTTGGCCGCTATCTGCTTTTGTGACATATTTGAAAAGAGATCCAGACATGCTCTGAATTTGATCCATTTTAGCCTTTTTGGCTTTTCTCTGTTGAAACCCGCTTTGTCTTTTCGAAGTATGAATTCCCCGAGGCATATTTCGTTCTGGGTATCCTAAAAAATATTTTTTGTTTGTAAGTGATACGTTGATTTTATAAACAAATTGTAACGGTAAATAAACACCTAGGTACACGTTACGTAACTAGCTTTGTGAAATATATATTTATATAAATTAACAATCCTGCATCTGGGTGTAAATATGTATTTAAGTAGGTATTTTTAGAAAATACTAGTTAAATACTCCACCGTTAATTGTGATATCCTTAGGTGATATCCGTATAAATACTCGTGGTAGTGCTCGAGCTACTCATCTCGGAGCCGAATCAATGTACGTGAAGATGTATGATTATAATTACCTACTTTTTATCATTAATCTAAACTTAATATAATCCGTTTGGATCAGAAAATAATAATAAATAAGTATATTAATAAGTATATTAATAATTAATAAACATTATTACCTTAAGTCTCTAAAGTATGATCGTAAAACTTGTAGATCAAAATAATCTAAGATACTGCTACTAGATACTAACGAATTAAAAAAGTTAGTATCACCTTTAATAAAAAATACTTCACTTACCTTGTTTATTTTCTTCAAGAATCGACTATTAACTAGGTTTATTTATTATAAATATAAGATACGGAAATTGTCGTTTATAATATCTAATAATTAAAAAACACTTTGCACTAGACGTTCACACGTTCACGCAAAAGAATATTGAAATGAATGCGGTCGAAAACAAAAGAATTTGTCTAATCCACAATACAAGTGACGAGCTCTATATCGAGGGAATCCCCTAAGTAGCGTTGGTTATACGCGAACAAGAAGCTTATACCCAAATGGAGATTGCATTCCGTATAAAACACTGAAGCACAAAAATTTGACCTTGAATGACGTCGCTGTTATCCTCTATCCTTTTCTTTAGAGTGACAATGAATGAAAATGACATTATGTTCATTCATTGTCACTCGATAGAAAAGGATAGAAGATAACAGCGACGTCATTTAAGGTCAAATTTTTGTGCTTCACTTTTATATACGGAATGCAATCTCCATTTGGGTATAAGCTTCTTGTACGCGAACGGAGTATTAAATTTTAGGGGAATCCCTGATCGATTGACAGTGTGCAACGCACAGTGCAACGTGCACCTCAGATGAATGAAACTATTATTCGGATCGACTTGAAAATTTAGGATAATATTTTTGAGATGTTGTAGAAATTAAAAAGCCAAAAAAAAAACGATTTTTTGAACCCACGAAATCCCTTAATGACAAAATGGCTCACGAGTAAGGAGTGCTACTATATGAAGTTTTTATTGCTCTGTCTAGTTATTCCTTAGTCTAAGGTGGGTACATTATTTGTATTTATATCATTGATTAAAAACTAAGGATAGGCCCTTCAGTACGTTGGGTACGTCAAAAAGACGCCTGTGAACATCGCGCCATCTGTTAGATTTTCATGTAACTAAGTAGTGTGCTAAAGGATCCGACCGTCGACGTAACTTTGTTACGTCGTAGTTATTTAAACGTTAAATTATAAAAATTTGATTTGATTTCTATGTAAATCCATAAATCAGGAAAAATATTTTTTAACATTAAATATGTTGTATATTAGTTATGTAAAATAATATGTGAAATATAGTGTGCAAATAATAAACAGAAAAAACATCATATTAAAGAATTAAAATAAAATGAATAAAAAATAATAAATCTGAAAATTTGTAACGTCTTAGTAGGCCTTTTTATTAAATGGAACACATTTTTGACAGCCTCCGTGGCGCAGTTGGTTAGACGCCGCCTGTGAAACGAGAGGCCGCGGGTTCGATCCCCGCACCGAGAGAAATGTTTGTGCGGCCCACAAATATTTCTTCCGGGTCTGGGTGTTTGTGAGACCGAAAAGTCTCTCGTAGTTCCTGATACCCACGACACAAGACTCGATCTTAGTGTGGGGTCAGGACTATGTATGTGACTGTTGGGTGTTATTTATTATTTATTATTATTATTATTTTAATTTGCATTATAGGTAGTTTTACATAGATTTAGTATAAAACATAGATCGGCAATGTGAAAGAGATAGAATAATTTAACTCATATGTTAAAGCGAGATGCATGATGCGACCATACGTTTACACAGAAGTAGCCTGCAGTGACCCAGAGTCGAAATATGTCAAACTAAGCGAGCAACAAAATTCGCTTATTTTCATAATTTATTTAATTTTACAGTACCTGGTGATATTTATTAAACGTAGTTTATTATAGTGCATTGTGCAGTGCCAAGATGTGGTTCATGCAGGCGTAAAAATCCGCAATAATTAAAGTTTTCACAGGTACCGGTCACTTTTGTACAATACTATTTTGTGACGATATTATAGAATTAAATGGAAATCCGTGTATACATATCGGTAGAAAAGAATATAGTATTTCATTATATAAATACGCTGAAAGCATCCATTGCGTATAAAAAATAATATCAAATACGTGAATTTACAATAATTTCAACCAAAAGTTGCTAGGGATTGACTGACAGGTTCGATCAATGAAAGGTTGTCGATAAAATAGTCGATGACAACACATGTTTCCCTACATTTTTATGGAGCTATAGTATGTTGTGATAGTGTGCATTCTTCTTCTTCTACCTGGCGTTATCTCGGCCATATTAGCCCGGCCATTATTATAGTATTCATTCTACAATATTATTTATTACTTTACTTTTTCTCATTTTTTATATTTGTGGAATAATTATTATAACACTTCATGTGTGTGATTTATGAATTAAGAACCTGTTTCAATCTCTGCCAAGAGGCTGTCAATTTATAAAAATGTCTCTTTCTTCAGCCACAGGAATGCGACTAATGAACATAGACCTTCCACAAGAATGTCTACATCAGTTTGTTGTAAGCTGCCTGCATCCAACGACTTCCTACAAGCTCCTCCGTACCTCCAACGCGGCCTAGCAGGCGTCCAACACTTCCCAATGTGTTACAAGTCAATTGATTTGAATAAGCATATTTTTTTAACTCTAGTATACATATAGTAAAAATGTGTTTCTTAGACTTACGCAAATGTTACTCATTGAAAAAAACTAATAATCACGGATTTTGTTACAGACTGAGTCCACTCTGTGACTACGAAAGCTGTAAAGTAATCGAAACTTCGCGACGGGAAATTAAAAATGAAAAAAATAAACCGAAAACGCTAAAACTTTGTAAATTATAGTTTTATTTTATAAAAGTGTTTTTTTGTTCTCAGTTTAATTAGGTGTATGTACTATGTAGACATGACAATGAAAAAAATAATTTTGTTCAGGTGAACATAAAGACCCATACAAAACATCTCAAACAAAATGTTTTCAAATAATATGACAATTTATCTTTATTTATTTGTGTGTTTATCAATCTGTATTGAAAGAAACACATCAATAAGTTTCTGTTAATATATAATAAAATGTTGCATATATTTTATTACACAACTACAGGCCGACGGCTATATCGATATCGATATGATAGTATCGAAAGTGCATGGTACACCACTATATGTCAAGCACACATGTAAACTTCACGCACACAATCGTGAATCAGTTTTGGTCGCGCTCAAATTGACACATTGCCGATCTATGTTCTATACTACATCTATGTAGTTTTAGTAGTATAGTTTGCTACGGATTAAAAATATGTAAATCAAGTGGTAAATATGTCAAATAATTACACGGCATCAGTTCTACTATAGCTTAGGTCTACGCATTCCTTAATATGCGCCGCTACAAAGTACAAAGTTATGTCGTGCAGAATACATACGCCGAATGATTTGATGGCGGCCATGAAATTGTTTTTCAATAATGCTAAAATAAATGTTATATTGACTTAAAGTAATATAATGTTTACTTATCGGTGATAAGAAATGTTATCTTTATTTTTTGTGAATGTTCGATCATATTTATTGCACCCACGCACGATACAATTGGGCATTTTTACGACGACTTACAGACCGGTGCGCTGTGACGTCACAACCGCTACACTGGTCTGCAGACCACTTTCGTGACAACACTTTTCTCGCTCTCCGCCCCGTCCATATATTTTACGTCAATGATTTATATAGGTATCAATTTATTATGCTTGTGGTACAATACTGTACTTAGGTACCTAGATTATTTTATTAGTAGCGGTTATGGTCTCTGCCACAAATTTTTGATTTTTATAGGTAGAAGTAGAAAGAACTATAACTGATGGTCAAAGTTGGGCTCGGGTGTCACCCCTGTTGGGGTGACACCCGGGGCGGACCGCCCTTGCCGCCCCCCCCTAGCTACGCCACTGCTCCTGAGCCATGTTTATAAGGTGTTTTCAAGGGTCATCAAAATTGGTTTGGAATACAGATTTGATAACTTCCAGCCTTCCGAACAAGCTGGTTTCTGAAAAGGCTACAGTACCATAGACCACATTCATTCGCTCCGGCAAGTTACATAAAAATCCGAGGAGTATAATTTGCCACTGCGTAGCGTTTGTGGACTATGAGAAAGCCTTCGATTTGATAGAGATTTGGGATGTGCTGCAGTCTCTTCAACGGTGCCACATTGATTATTGGTATATCGAAGTGTTAAGGTGTTTGTACAAAAACGCCACCATGTCAGTCCGAGTACAAAATCAGAGTACGAATGCTATTCCCTACTACAGAGGGTCATGAGACATGGAGATATAATATCTCCAAAAATGTTCACTGCTGCGCTATTCGGTATTCGGATTCGGCATCAACATCAATGGCGAGTATATCAGTCACCTTCGATTTGTCGACGGCATCGTAGTCTTGGCGAAATCGCTGGAATCCTGCGCCATATGCTCAAGGACCTCAATGGAGTTGCTCAACAGGTGGGTCTTAAAATGAACATGGACAAGACGAAGATTATGTCGTGTCCACCTGGATTGCGGTTGAAAACTCTATGCTCGGAGTTGTGGACGAATACGTCTATTTGAGACAAATTGTCTGTTGTAAGTTGTAGTCGCAGTGGGCCGGACACATGGCGCATAAAACCGATGGCCGTTGGGACCGAAAGGTTCCATAGTGGAGGCCACGTACAGGCAAGCGAAATGTCGGACGCCCGCCTACAAGATCGACGGATGACCTGGCTAAAGTTGCAGGAAGTCGCTGGATGCAAGCCGCTTCCAACAGGTCGATGTGGAGACCCTTGGGGGAGGCCTATGTTCCGCAATAGACTGCCTGTAGCTGAGATGATGATGATGATGATGAAGAAATACAAATGACTGATTATTAAAAAACGTTTCTTTTATTATCGTTTAATAGATTACCTATGTTAAGTTAATTTATTTTTATTAAATTAATCACCTTTGTATGATGTAATACTTAATAAGTGACACGCTTACACTAAAAGTATACAAGTAAAACAGGTTAAATGTATCAAAAATATCATTATTTATGCGAATTTGGTCAAAAAAAATCTTTCCACTTAAAGAATTGGTGTAAAGCACAATAAGTCTTCACACAAAAGTAAAATAAGCTTTTGAAATCATTGAATTTAGAAGATATAACACATTTGATAAGTTCTGGTAAAACATGTTAAATGCAGCCCTCCTTTGACCTAAATTTAATTTTATTCAATTTTTATTAATACCAAATATTAAATAAAAGTAAATCTCAAAAGAGGGGTAGGTAGCCCTACTTTTTGCTTTAACAGTTTTTTAATTAATGAATTTGAAATAGATCAAATTACAACTCAAACTTTAAAAACTCATTTACTCGAATTGGCACTGGCTGCATTTATTACTTTTTACCAGTAAGCAGACGATATATTACAGATAAGTGGCAATAAATAATAAAATACATTACTAATTAAATAAATAATTAATGGTATAGTCTGGGTGGCGGAATCGCTGGAGGAGCTGCAATTGATGCTGCGACAGGCAAAATAATTATCAACCACCACCTTGATCCAAGACCTGTCGCTGTAAGTGGTCACCAGCTCGAAGTTGTTTCCGAATATACCTACCTGGGGCAAGCTCTTTATCTAGGTAGAAACAATTTGAGAAAGAGGCTACGAGTCTTCTCGTCACCTTACCCAAAAAGCTTGAAAACTTTAAAAAAGAAGTTTTCAACCAGTGCGCCCTACCTGTCACGACCTACGGTGCTTAGACTTGGAAACTCACAGTACGACTGGTCCACTGGCTTATGGTCGCTCACCGAGCTATGGAACGTGCTATGCTCTTGTCTCTTTGAAGGATAAGGATCCGTAATGAGCTTATCTAAAAGAGAACCAAAGTTATAGACATAGCAAACAGGATTAGCGAGCTGAAGTGGCACTGCGCTGACCACATCTGTCGGAGAACCGATATCCTTTGGAGTAAACGTGTTCTTGAGTGGAGACCGCCTCTTGGCTAACGAAGTGTAGGACGCCCTCCAGCTAGGTGGAGTGACGATTTGCCAAAGGTCTCTGCCACATGCTGGATGCAACAAGCTGACGACAGGGTAAAATGGCGCAATTTGAAGGAAGCCTATTTCTAGCAGTGCACAACAAAAGGCTGATGAATAAATAAAATGTTTGAGTTGAGGGTTATGACGACTGGAAACAAATTGTAAATGCGATAGAGTGGCACGCAACATCGAAAATTAATTTGGATGAACGAATCGAAAATTAATTTGATGTCTTTGTATGAACAATGGCGGTCCCATTCATTTTTTTGATGCCGAGAACTGATATTCTCCACGAAGTTACTAATTTCGCTTTTCGTGACCATAGAGAAAGCGGAGATAGCCTTAATAAAGCAGTTACTAGCTAAATGTGATCCTAATTTAGAGGAATTGTTAAATAAATCCAAAAGGGCAGATAAAATACTTAAGACCGAAAATACAAATGAGTTAATTGCTGTTTTGGGCCTAAATTTATTTCAATAAATTTGATACAATTCAAGATTTTTCTAAAACATACCAATTATGTGAAGTTTATTGGAACTGTGTGATAAAGAGAAATGAAAATGCAATTCCAAAAGCACTCGTTGAACGTTATTATAAAATCCTTTTTAGATTTAATGAAATTATTTATGTTCAAAATCCGATCAGAAATATGAAGGCATGTCATTAAGAGATTCTGTGCTGTTCTTTATCGGTTGATATAAGTCCCACTGCAGGGCACGGGCCTCCCCTATAATCGAAAGTACGATTAAGAGTGGTTAGACCATATAGTCCACCACGCTGGCCTCGTGCGGGCTGGCGGATTTAACGTACAGTCAGCGACATAAGTCGCTACACATTCACGAGATTTGGAATTGTCTTATCATCCAAAATAATAATTATTTT